>CM034078.1:6735007-7977507 GCA_019845555.1 Aristolochia fimbriata
TGACGTGGCTGCGCGGGAATTCGTGTGGCGCCGTATGGCACGTTTGAGGGTTTGAGGGCGGAGGGGGAACCCCGAAGGAGGGACGGACGAGGTTCATCATTCATGTACGAGGCTGAGAGCGACACGGGACGTCCAAATCAGTGGGCCCATTTCCGTGACACCTAATGACCCAATCATCTGTCTGTATCTCATTTCAATACTCGGCCACTAGTCCAACATGGCCACCAGTCCACCAGAGTTTTCACTATCTCTGCATTATGAACCATGACAACAATGATCGAGGTACCGCGATAAATGATATCTTTGAGCTCTCTTAGAATGTCACGTGGTACTGAGAGCAATGACCATAGTAACATCAAGTATTTATTCCACAAACGATAAAATCAAATCCAGTTAATTCTGTATACTTCACATGTGAAACATTTACACCCTCAAAGAGGTTAAACTATAGAATAAGACATATGCCAGCTTATGAAAACAATACAAACATAAAATTACCTCAAACCAGTAATTTCTGTAGTTTTGACAAAATGGTCGCTGCGGCTCTGTATTCTAAATATTTCATCAATTTAATAATTTTGCAACTCCTGGGAGTAGAAATATTTGAAGAGCTTTGTATTTCAACCAAGAATACTTCAAACTCAACCTAAACCTAAGAAATACAAGTTGAGTGAGAACCAATATTCATCAATCAGCGAACTCTATATGCTTGTTTTTTGTACCATGTCTGAACTTTTCCTTGACAAGTATACTGTGCAAATTACAAACCAAACTACACATGGGAAGTGCTTGGGCTTCACAGGAAAGTCTTTTGCAAGTTCAGCTGGCATGACAATAGATCCATGTCAAGAAAACAGGAAAACCAAAATGACAAAATTTTACATCTTGTCCAAGGCCATAGTTAAGAATTTTAGGAGTGGACAAAGTTCTCCTTCAGTAATGTGGCTTCTTTGAGGACCAACAATAGAAACTGAATAGAAACTGGAGCCAGGATGTCATTTAAGTGATTCTTATTTCTCATTGTCTCAGCGGAGAAATGGAACATAAATTTCACAAAGCAACTAATTTTTATATGTTGTTTCTCTTTAGCAAAACTAAAAAAAGGAATTTGGATAGCCGTGAGGAACCCACAGTGCAAACTTTGAACAATCCATTAGCCTCTGAAATAATTTTATCATATGCTCTACACTTTACAGTAAAGAACCAAAAAAGCGCAAAGAATTACTACCCAATAAGTTGCACAATTGCATAGCAATATCTGAATATATAAGGGGTGTTCTCTAAGCCATTCCTCATGAAACATTAAAATTTCTTTAAATCAGTAAAATAATTGCAGTTGGTCATTTCAATCACCATGGACATGATTTGTTAGTTTCACAATTTGATCTAAAAATTGCTGAGGTAAACTTTATAGAATACGAGTAAATGCCTAAGATATTGTACAGTGCTTTCACCAGATAAAATTTTCAACGATTTTACTTTATGCTGTAGGTGAACTTGCAACATCACTTGTAAATTTCTTTACCAGTCACATTCTATTCAATTTGTCAGTTACATGTTACCCTCCATAGGAAACTTGCTCGAAGCCTTGTCTCCTTCCCCCACAGCTCCAGTGGAGAAAGGAGAGCATCCTTCCTCTCAGCTGCACCTCCCTGCCAGTGAGGACGGAAGTCCTTCCCCATGTACCAACCACTTTTTCGCAAGGGGTGAACTGAAGCTCTTCCCTCTTTCTTCTCCCCTCTAACAGTAAAAAATGGGAGAGCGACGCTGAGGCCCTCCCATCTCCACCCGTGCTCCTGCCACTGAGCAGATTTGGGAGTGTGACGGCATTCCCTTCAGCCTGGAGACAAGGAGGCGAGAAGCCATCAGTGTTCCCTCCACTTCACCTTGCCTGCTCACTTGCAAAGAGGGGAGGTCAGAGATGGGACACAACGCCTTCCATTTGCTAGCAAAAGAGGGAGGTTGGAGAACATCAACACTCCTTCCCCTCCGACTTGCAGCAAGGGGAATGGGAGTGCTGAAGCCCTCCCTCTATTCTGCCTGATAAAATGGGACTTTGAAGGGATTGGCTTGACCCTTTCTACAATCAACCAAGAGGACAGCAATCCTCTTCTCCAACACCTCACAGAGATACAGAAGCAATCAAGCCTGAGAATGAGGCAGTCTGCCCACTCTCAGCTCACTTCCTTGGAAAGAAAAATAAGAGTAAAAATTCTGATGTGACGTGCCGCATGGGCAACCGCATAACAGGAATATTTTTCCAGCTACAGGAAAGCGTTCTAAGCATTTTCCTTTACAAAGGTAGCTTATGCATTTAGTAACTTAGTGTTCCTTCCAGTGTCAGCTTCTCACTATGTGCGGCACCTAATAACTGTACAACCTTATATACAGAAAGTAAGAAGGATAGAATTTGTTTCCTTGTACACAATAAAAGACATTATCCATGCTACCTTATAATACAAGCACACTGTTTGACAACAAGATAAAAAACATATAAAAAGTTTCTTCAACTCTAACAGGCAAGACTTTCAGTAAAAACATGCAACAGAGTTTACGGCTCCAATTGCTTATTCAACAAACAAAAACTTTCAGATGCAGAATCCATACAGCCTAATCAATGTGTCTAATTACTACTTGGAATAACACACAGATCATTTGAACCATTACATTGTAAAGATGGTTTGCACAAATTTCAGATGGCATGGATGATTGTGCCAAGAGACTCAACTGCGAATAAGAATAATGAGAAACAGTTCAAAAGGAAATGGGAGATACTATATACCCAACTTCCGAGTGGGCAAATTACTGAGATTATCAATACTTAATTTCACAAGTAGTTTTTATTAGTTTAGAGCTTTTTGTCACGGACTAGCATGACTCATCCCCAAGAATGAGATGTGAAATTTTACATTGGAAAAACATGGCTAGAATTATACCTAAACCATCAATAAAACAGTATCATACAAATAAGAGGTGTGGTTAGACCAGATGCTTCAAGACCATCAACTACGGTTGACATCACTCTTCTGATTTGTCTACTTCTCTTTTCTTCCCATATACCAAACCAGTATCCTGCAAGCACGATTGACTCCTTTCAGAATTCACACCGAAATAAAAATTTAGTGAAAATTAAACCAAAAAAAGGGAAAAGACGATAATAATTAGCACCTGGGGATCGGGAGTCGGTTTTCTCTTCTCGACATAACGAAACCTATCCGAAGCCGCCGCCAAAGCTGCCTTTTCCTAAAACCCATTAAACCCAACCACTCTTAGACCCTATATTCGAAATACAGCTGGAAGAAAATAACAGGACATAGAAGTAGATAATTGAAGAAAGAAACGAAGCGAGTTCCAAAAGGAATTCCGTTACCTCCTGCTCTCTCTTGAGATCTTGAGACGGCTTGACCCAAAGGAAGTAAGCTAGAGAGCCAGCGACGACCCAAGACGCGATATTGCTCCCTCCTCTCAAGCCACCCAACGAATTATTTACGAAGGATCCAACGTTTCCAAAGGTTCTTCTCCAACTGCTCGTCATCTCCAATCTCAACAGTTAATAATCCAGGAAGGAGACGATCGCGACCCAGGTGAGCTCTAAGAGAAAGGAACTGAAATTCTCGGAGCGAAAGATTAACCAGGCCGGCGAACCTGTGACCGCAATTCATGGGGCGCACACCGGAGTCTCATATCACTGACAAGTCCAAAGACACCAAACTCAGGCCGCAATTTTACCGGGACTGGGCCTGAACCAGGATGTACACCACCATGTCTACCGAGACGTATGGGCCTGATCAGTCTAGATGTCCCAGCATCACTCCTTTGAACAAATGGGCTGCTTTATCACATTACTGGTCTAGAGCCTGGTCAAAGTCATGGCCCATTTTTCTCTAAATTAATTTATAAATGAGTTATTAAACAAATTATAAAATTTTATACAAAATAATTATAGAAAAAAAATTATAAATTTTTTTTTATAATAGGAAAATTATAAATACAATTTAAAACTCATCCGGATTAATACTAAGTTTTCAATTGATTGTATTTATATTTGGACCCTTCCATAGTTCCACATGGAATCTGAATGGAGGATGTTAGAACTTGTTAAAAAGAGATTTGGATCAATCTCATCTGGGTCAGATTCGGCCCAATTGCAAGCTTCATGGACCTCGCCCGTCGCGGAAGTTAAACTTTCTGGCGCTAGCGAATGTTGTCCAATACAATTAACAATTTCACAGGGAAGGCAAGCAGAGATGGGATTTTGAGGCAAAAATGAAATGAAGGATATGGGACTTGGGAAGGGAAAGAAGAGGAAAAAATTTAATAAAAATAAAAATTTGGGAACATATTGAATGAAAATTATAGTAAAAGAATATGATAAAAAAAAATCAATGCAAGCTTTAGTAAAGGAAAATAAAGAAAAATATAAAATAAAGGACATAACTAGGGAAGTGTATAATAATTGAAAGTTACACTAAGGGAATTTAAACAAAAATAAAAATAAAATCTATAATTAGTGAAAATAAGGAAAAAAAAAAAAGGCTTGAATTTGAGGGAAAAGGAGCGTAAGGGAATTGAAGGAAAAATAAGGAATGAAACCTAAATTTAGTAAAGGAATTAATGGAAAAATATAAATATAGGTTACAATAACGGAATATGAGGAAAGGTTGTAGTGGAGGAAAATAAAAGAAACACATGAAATGAATGCTATAATTTAGGAAAATGGGAAAAAAATAATTAATGAAGGCTATATATAGTAAGGGAATAGAGAAAATACAAGGGATGGAGGCTATAATACGGGGAAAATGACTAAAAACATACAGAGAGAATTATAGAAAAGAAAAATGAGAAAAATTAGAATTAAAGCTATAGATAATTTTTTTTTTTTTTTAAAAAAAACGCATTTAATGAAAACTATAGTAAAGATATATAAAAGAAAAACAATGAATAAAAATTATGGTAAAGGACTTTAACGAAACACGTGAAATAAAGAAGCCCACGAAAGCAAGATGGGTTTCAAAATGAAAAAGTTGAGCTGTTCAAATCATTGTTCTGTAGTGGAATCGTGAGTCCACATGCTATCTTAACATGAAATTTTACAACTCTTAATAAAGTGAATATATGTCCATCACTTCATTGTATTAAATAAGAGGTTCACTAAAATGATATTTTATTTGCTCATCACAATGATAATTACAAGAGCAGAGAGTGACAAGAGAGAGAGAGAGAGAGAGAGAGAGAGAGACCACCTCCCATCTTTAGTGAGTTGGCAACCCTACCCTAAACTCCCACTTCTTGACTGAACATGAGAGGGAACCCCAAGGCCCCCACCCTCTGTCATTCACGTGGTTACTCGAGCACATGCTTGGTCGAAGCCCCAGCGGAGAATCAGCAAAGAGATGCAGACCTTCCTCTGAAGACTCTGCACTAACACGAGCTTGTGGCCTTGTGGGTGATATTAAGCAGCCTCATTCAACCATAGAGAACAAATTGCAGAGAGGGCAGAGGGGGATATCCCCCTTGGTGGATCACGAATCTGCTTTTTATCCGACACAGGAGACCTGCGAGCATGTTTTCAAGGGGCCAGGCTCTGGGCGGGCGACCCGCTGACAGCCCCCAAGGTCACGTTGCCTTCGTCCAGTACAAGAAACCATTACTGAACTTTCCATTTCTCTTTTAATAGCTGTCCCTGCTGGCTACAAACTTGGCCTCACATTATATTGTGGACCACCTCAACTGGGGGGGGTCAAAATTCTGGAGTATATTATTATCTGTGAAAACTATTACAGAACTAAAAAATGAAGATTTAAATAGAAAATAAATGGATTGCCATAGAAAACAACAAAAAAGACAAAGTGTGTAATGAATAGTTCAACAAATTTCAGCATATACAGAGATCCAACACTAGGGACGGGAAGGCTTCAACCAGCCGACTGGCTCTTTCACCTACATACAACCTACCAAGCACAACAAGAGGAAGAAAAGCCACCACCCCCTACAGGTTACATGGAAAAGGGCAACAGAGTGCGATAGAATCCAGGAAGGACGAACCCCCTGTGTTTGTCTCTTGCTCTTGTCCCGTTTATCATTGCTCCATTTTTTTTTCTTATCAGTAGAAGAGGACAAATCCCTGACTCTGGAACAAGGGAGGGATTACCCCCACCATAGCGGTACTCAGGCAGGTTTTACTCCCCCAGATTCTGCTTCTCACCGCTCCTTCTCTTCCTCAATTTATTCCTTCTCTGGTTTTTTTTTTTTTTTTTTTTTCCTTCAACCCTCACCCCTGTTCATTCATACAAGGGATTTCGGTCAACAGCCAGCTTTGCAAACATCTTTGCTAGATCTGTTGTATTTCATGTGGCTTTGCACGAGATGCCCAGCTGCTTGAGCAGACATTAAAGACAACTCTCCGGCCAGAACGGCACCCGCCACTATGGTAGCCAAGAGCTGGGCATTGGCTCCAGGGGATTCCATATTTGCACCCTTCACTCCCAGCAGATTCAAGCATGCCGACTGCGATCCAAGCTGCGTTCCCCCACCAACTGTACCCACCTGAGAATATGTATCAAATAAATGTCAGAGTTGATGTATTACATTTGAACTACCTTGGTCAGCATACATAAATGAATTACACTGCAATCCAAGTACTGCTTTGGGCTGGGTAATAAACTACTGCTTTGGGTTGGTACTAAACAACTGCTTTGTGTAATTAGGTTGGTGTTTAATAAGGAAAGGATGGACAGGAATAGACACAATGACAACCCTATGTTTTCCCAAGTGAGAAAGGGAAACACAAAGGGAATAACTGCTAACAGCCATGGTAACGACAATGGCAGCTAAACACCAACAACTGAAAATGTCAAAACTAAACCCATCCTGGATATTTCCGGTACAAAATCAAGAAATGGTTAAAAAATTGAAACAAGAACATGGATTTGAAGCTCGACAAATAGAACTAGATGGCATTATGAATATCCAAACGACCAGACAATGTCTCCAAACGGCAAGAGAAGAGTAGTCCATTTCAACAAAAGAAAGAAATAAACTATTCTCCTATTGGTGATGTTTAGAAACAAGGCATCAAAAGATTAATTTGCAAATGAGAAACTCAAAAGAAATCAACGAAGAAGCAACCGATCAACGCTAAGGTGAGAGAAATGGCCTAGTACCTCAATGCAAGGCATAGACACGGAGACGTGAAGATCCTTTCCATCATTAACAGGCTCCAGCATGGTAAGGCAGTGAGAACTCTCCACATTCTGGGCAGGGTCTTGACCAGTCGCAATGAAGACTGCCGAGACTATGTTGCTTGCATGTGCATTAAAGCCACCCAAGGAACCAGCCACAGCTGATCCCGTAAGATTTTTCAGCATATTGAGCTCCACAAGAGCGGGCACAGTAGTCTTAAGCACCTTCTTCACCACATCCTCCTTGATGATGGCTTCACAAACTACTGATTTGCCACGCCCTTCAATCCAATTTACTGCAGCAGGTTTCTTGTCTGAACAGAAGTTCCCTGCATTGATCCAAAAATCTTATCAATCAAACTAATCGCCTGAGAAAGTCAGCGGAAAAAGAAGTTACAACTAGATTTTCCTAATCTCAACTTGGTCTGGAAAGGAGGAATTTCGGAGATGGAAAAAAAAAAAAACAGAATACTGTTGTGCCTAACAAAAGCAAGCTTTTATAATAACAATTAAGAAGGGCCATGACAAAATCTTTTCATCACATACAACTTGAAAATTAAAATTAAGGGCTAGGAAGCCAATAAATATATCAAGGGCATACAAAATGGATAGCACCCTTCTTTTGCAATGCTAAAAAGGTTTTTGTTTTGATGAAGATTTTGTATTGCTGTTTAACAAACAAGCGTTTCAAAGAGCTAAAGACTACAAAAAAAATAAAATAAATAACGTACAAGAAAATGAGAAACAACAGTTACCAAAGGAAGAGAAATGATGATTTAATGAAAAGCAGACATCAGTATGGGGATTCCACAAACGAAGGAAAACTGATGAAAAAAAAAGGTATGTGCTGAAGAAAATGACGGGTTTCCACGAAAAAATTAAGTAATTAGCTAACAGTTGAATGTGGCGAAGTATGACCTGAGATGCTAACAATCTCCATGTCCGGGAAATCTGCCTGAAGGAAATCCAACACGTTTTGTACACCTTTGGAGACCATGTTCATTCCCATGGCATCTCCAGTGCTGCAGCTAAATCTCATGTACAGATTCTTTCCTGCAAGTGTGCACTGAATTACCTGAAGCCTTGCAAATCTGCTTGATCTGCAACTCAAAAGACAAAACATAATCAACAAAAGGAAGCCAGAAAACAGAAAAATCCAAATAATTAAGAGAAAAGCTTAAAGTGTATTTAAGAAAATCCAGAAGAAGAAAAACCCAATAATTAAGAAATTACAGGGAATAACAATGACAGTCCAGAACATCAACGTCAGACTTACTCACACTCAAAGACATATAAAAGCCGAAATACAGCAAACAACCATACCCCCATACACATCGATTAGGCAACTACCGGAAAGAATAGAATACCCAAACTAAATAAAAAAAGGCAAGATCAATAATGCCACCCGTCTTGAAGATAAAATTTCTGAAAGTCCAAGTAAGCAGTCTAAATCAATCTACCATATGAAGAAGTTTCCCCGATCCGTACCAGGTGAACGAAAAAGTACCTTAGAAGACAAAGGATTCAACATTTTTAATTGCAAAAGGAAATTTCACCAACCTGTTGAAGACCATAGCCAATGTCTCGAACTGAATGGGATCCTCCAAGTAAAACTTGAGCTCAGCTGCCCTCTTGGCTGTACCAAACCTCACAACAGGGGCCCGTGTCATGGCGTCTCTGGTCAGCACGCTCGTGGCCCCACCGGACAAATAGATTGCTTTGCATCCCCTGTTAGTGCTGGCCACAAGACAGCCCTCGGTGGTCGCCATTGGGACGGAAAACTCCCTGCCGTCGAGCAAAAGGGGACCAGCAATTCCGACGGGAATCTGAATGTAACCGATGGGCATCTCACAGCACTGTCCGAGAATGGAGGCGTAATCGAAGCCATCGAGCGGCAGACCGTCGAGGGAACGCCCGGAGGTGATCTGAAGCGCTTTTCGCCGTATAGATGCGGCGCGATGGCAGTCGCCTAGACGGGATTCCAGGGAATAAGAGGGAACGGCCCCGGAAACGACAGACGCAACAATCTCGGCGTCCTCGCCAGTGATCTGAGGGGGAGGCGGCGGGGGAGGCGTATCGACGACGGGAGGACACACGGGGT
Organism: Aristolochia fimbriata; assembly: GCA_019845555.1. Taxonomy (NCBI): domain Eukaryota; kingdom Viridiplantae; phylum Streptophyta; class Magnoliopsida; order Piperales; family Aristolochiaceae; genus Aristolochia; species Aristolochia fimbriata. Next base: position 6,744,290 of record CM034078.1, read on the forward strand.
GACTGATGAATTCGTCGGGACGCGAAATAAGCGACTGAACGAAATCGATCCCGAAAAAGCCGAGGAGGTAGATAATGGAGGCGAGGAGCGAGAAGATAGCGAGAATCTCCCAGGAGTTGAGGACGTGAAGAGGGGTGGAGGCACGGATCTTCTCCCTCCAGCGGCCCATGAGGTAGTAGGCAGAGGCGAAGAAGAGGACGAAGAAGACCTTGTTAGTCAAGTGAAGCGGGAGGAGGAAGGCATCGGAGGCCTGCGCCGGCTGGAGCGGATGTTCCACCCCCTTGGCTACGGCATCCTTGCGGGAGGAAGATTTGGGGAATCTCCGTCGTACGTCCATGGTGAGAGATTCGAGAGGAGACCAAACTCTGCCGCTGCAAGTCTGTTCTTTTCCTCTCTCCCGCGCTCTCTCTCTCTCTCTCTCTCTCTCTCTCTCTCGCGTTCGCTCGCTCGGTTCTTCTTCTCTTTCCCTCTTTCTCGCTTGCTCGCTCACCTTCTCGAACAAGAGAGAAAGAGAGGAATTTATAGAGAAACAAGGTATCCTTGCCGGAAAATTAAAAAAAGGGGGAGTAAAAGATGAAAATAACGAGCACCGGACAGAAAGAGAAGTGCGGAGGATTTAGGTTCTTAGAAAGGAAAAAGAGACGAAGCCAAGATAAGAGAAAAAAAAAAAAAAAAAAAAAAACCCGCCTCTCTTTATAAAATGCCGAAACCAGCGCCGACTAACTCGCTCGACTCGCCGACTCGCTCGATTCGCCGACTCGCTCGATTCGCGACGGGCTCGACGCGGAACGCACACACCCCCGCCACTCGGCACTCCCTCTCACCCCTCTCTTTTAACACGTGCGTGCCTTTCGTAACAAGTGCAAAGAGCGCCACCCATTCGCTGCGGCCTTCTTCCAATGAGCCGATGAATCTGGCCTGGTCGAGTCAAAATGACGAGGGCCTTATCGGAAAAGACTCTAAAGGTCTTCGTCCCTTCGTTGCTAACGTGTCGAGGCACGAAGGAGAGGGGTACGAAATCGTCGTGGGCTGCGCCGTAGCGGGAATCATGTGCAACGTGTCGTGCCACGAAACTTGCGGAGGGCGGGGGCGCGTGAGAGGGACTGACGGCCACCCTTCAATTAATCGGCGTACTAATATACGACCCTGGGCCTGGAGCTTTCGTTTTGATGCGTCCACTGCGGCACGCCGAGTTAATGAAGAAAGAAAAAGACTCTTCAAAGTTCAAACTCGGCTCTTTTTTTTTCTTTTTTTGGGGTTCGTTCCCAGCGAATGCCCACCTGGCGAACTGCCCTGCGCTGGATTTGGATGCCGCGGTCCCACCAGATTACGGATCCCACCACGTGCTTCTTGACAGCGCACTGCGTCTCACTAACCCCCCGGGCCCACAAACATGGACTGAGGTCATCGTGGTTCAATTCGTGGGGTGACTCGGTTAAACCGTTATAACCAGACCCATCGGTCAAGTATTTGCCCATTTTTATTATTTATTCGTTTTAACATTAATTAATCAATATGATAAATCATAAAAGTAGTTCAGTAGTATATAAAATAAGATGCGAAATTTTTCTGTAGTGTTTTGCACTTTTTCTCAATGCAATTTACCTCATCTTTGATACTTAATTACACACATATTTCAATATCTGAATTCAATAATTAAAATATATAGGTTTCTTCTTCTCTAAAATAATGACCATGTAAATTAGGATCATTATACAATTATTATTTTTTTATTAATTTTAATGAAAATTTTAGATTACGAGAATAAGTATTATTTTTCAACAAATATACTTTTTTTAAAATATGTTTTTGAAAAGTAATTAAAACTCAAATTAAGATGAGGATAAATGGGTTAACAATTAGGCATTTTTAAATAGTACAAATATGCATGTAAAACATCTTTATCTTGATCAAAGTTGTAAGCACAAGTAATTAACCTTTTAAATTAATCATTATTAAATTTATTAAGTGTTCAGTTAAGCAAAGATAAGATACAACTCTTGAGGAGAGAAGAGATGCTGGGGAAAGTCTCTAGTCTAGACACTTCTTTCTCGTGAAATGGTACTGCTTGTAGTAAGAAATAAGGAATAATTATTTTATATTTTTTAACATTTATCCACTCTAAGGAGGGAAGAGAAAAATATTAATTCCATGACCAAAAAGTATACATTTATTATATTATTAGTCAGCACTAACACATGTTAATGCTAAATAATATTTACTACACAGGCATGTCAATATATTTATATATGTATGGGAAAACAAAGATACAAAGTAAAGCAATATCATACTTAATTAAACTGTCTTGCTTTGCATAATGATAAATGACAAAGCAAATTACTGACGAAATTAGGTTGAGATAAATTAATGACATATATATTAATGCTAGGGTTCTTTTAGTTTACTTTTTTAATAGACATAAAAAATAAAAAATAAAAAATAAAAAATATTGGCGAGGCCCTTATCCTTGCTAGACAGTGGTAATTATATAATGGTAAATTTTAAATTATTCTTTAATTAAAAAATTACCAACATAATAATTTTCCTTAGGTGTTGCTCTATAAAAACTAAAATTACAAGTACAAGAATGAAAAGATGGATGTATTAAGAGACTCCAGAGTACGTAGTCGACACGGCGAGCAATCTTTGTCATGGTTAGATACTAATTTTGTTTTGACGGGTACGTATCTGAGTGTAGCGATGGCGGTCAATTTCTCCTATAAATTAAGAATTCTAAACTAGTCTTAGTTTGGACTCTGGAGACTGGACTCTCCTGGACTGATCACGAGGAGATCATATAGCACGAGCGTTTGAATGAATAAAATCAAGCCAGCCGACTTAATTTACATGCAGTTATGCTCGCTCGAGAGAGCAGGAAAGTGCAGCGCTGGTTCGACGACGACGACGACGACGACGACGGAATGAAAAGAAACGCATATATATATATATATATATATATATATATATATATATATATTTTATATGGCCTTGACTTGACGAGGAAAATGAAAACATTGGCGTCTTTCGGCCGCCATGGTTACGTTAATTATGATGACTACGATGTAAGCGCAGTGGAGTAATATTACTAAAAATAATTAAACTGTTCACAAATGATAAGTCAGGATTCTTAATTTATATAACTGTGATCTCAGAAAGTCGAACTGATCAAACAACGAAATGGGTCGTCCATACCCGTTTTCCAAATTGAGTTTCTGAACCCCTGAAGCAAAGATTTTTGATCTTTTCAAAGTTAAAAATTTCTTCCTTGAAGGATATATATGAGATGAATTCAAAGCAGCTGGTAAAGTAATTAGAAAGCTTCAAATTAATTAATCACATGCATGCTTCTATTAAGACGTACGACTGTGTAAATATATATTTGCTGGAAAAACCCGACTTCGCGATCCAAAATTCAATGTAGTTGAAGTATTATATTATCCATCAAGACTCCAACTTGGAAAATAATGAAGCTAGCTAGGGAGCAGGGACAGTCGCCAGGAAAAAACCATGCAAGGGCTGCTGCATGCTCTCAGGAATGACTGAGGGCAATCTCCAAATCCAATATGATGGCTTGAACAATTATACGCATGTAACCATATAGCTAGAAACATAAACTTGCGTAAAAAAGTCTCTTTCCTTCAAATTGTAGTAAACAATCCATCTATGGCGAAGAGTTGGCTTATTCGGGAGAAAGAAAAACATAAACCTAATTAATTAGCAGAGGTGGTAACATTGGCCGAATACACTGCACTGGAAGCAGTAGTATTAGCACGTGTAGCTGCTTTGGATTGACTAACATATAAGTCCTGCCTGAATGCACCTTCGGAGTATTGCAGTAGTCATCCATGGACTGAAGTGTATATTTTTATGGTTAAAATTGTGGAATTACTCAACGTTCCACCATTTTGTGTTTTGAATATAGAAAAGAAGCATATATATATTTATATGTATCATGGACTGATCGAAGAGGACTAGAATTGCAGGGTGGCGATTGGGTAACGAAATTTCGATCGCCGGCCGCCACCATCCTCATTCTTCAGTATTCAGATTATGATTGATTTGAAGAATATATTAAAAGTCGGGGACCAGGAAATTCTGCCTGGACGTGACATGACCGATCATTTTATAAGGTATTTCCTTGTTACAAAGTCAAGTAACTTGTCCTGGGCTAACAATTGTAGCCTAGCTATAACGATGCTAATAAGTGTTGCTAATTAAAATTCATAATGTCACAAATAAGCTTGACTTACCACTTACAACTTGTTTAGTAGAGGATTTTGTCTTTTTTTTTTTTTTTTTTAAGTCATTGCTCGCCAGGCTGATCAGGTTTGTATTTCTATACTTTGGAAGAAAAAAACAGTACTGCTTTATGCTTTTTTAAAACAATTAATCAAGTACTTCTTGTTTAGAATTAAGTAAAAAATTAAAGGTATAGATTTCAGTTTGTTTACATTTTGATGTTCTTAGTTTTAGCAATACTATATATTACGTAATATGGGCAGGGCAATCAGAACTGGTAACGGAATACATCGTTTACCGGCCCGTTCTGATTGTAATTACCTGGTATATAATATCATTACAAAGTTTAGGCAACTTAAATTTTCATTGATGAAGTACTACAATATTTGTTTTTGATCAAGCTCAATATACATAGTTGAGTATCAAATGATTTTTCTTCTGCTGTATATATATATATATATATCCTATTTATAGTGAATATTGAAAAAGAAACATATATAATGTTTCAATAATATTGCAAGACCACAAATGTGCAAATTGTCAAATTAAAGATCCCATGACTTAGATGGGTTTGTTTTAACAAATTTGTGGTATTGCATTAACAGTGACACTCTCTGAATTATAACAAGTTCCAAATTGAGTTGTTAGGTAGTCTATTAAATATACTTGTGAACCATATATATATATATATTACACCTTCACAATTTCTCGTGTCCTCGTTTGTGGTAAGATATACTGGGCCATTTTGATTGGGTGCCAGTGAGTCTTATGCACGCCGCGCCTTAGCAAATCAGGGCAACTTTCTAGTTTAGTAAAAGTGGTGCTAATTTAGACTCTTTTTTCCCCGACCGGAGAAGATGAAGACCTAATTAATCGTATTAGTAACAACCTAATTTAGGTCAAGTTATACTATGGCTCGGGGACTCTGGCTAGGTTAGATGGTACGTCCACCAAAATTGAAACAGCAATCCCAACCTTAATTAGTTACCGTCATTAATTATCTAACAAGTACTCCTGATGTAGAGCCCATTACATATCCAACTTATAATAAATATTGATCAGCTAATTAACCCCATTATTTGCCACAACAACATATATGTACTTTTTTTTTTTTTATAAATTTATAAAAACAAAGTACTCTTTTATTTCTAAAGTAGTACCTTTTTCAAAATAAAGTGAAAATGGGTTTGGTAGATATATATATATATATATATATATGTCATCTATATTAATGTTCACTTTCTTATTTTCATGTATAAATTAAAGTGAAAATAAATCTTGCAAGTTTACTCTTATGTTTCTCTGTTTGTGAAAAAAATTCTTTTAATACTTGAAAGGCAATAGCTTCTACATGTACTAATTAAATTATTGAAGTATACTCCACATCAGACATTAATGCATACCAAACAATGATACCATATACCATACCGGCAAAGTAGATTGTTTGGATCCTACTACAAAAGTTTAGGCAAACTTGTCATGCATTGATGAAGTACTATGGAATAATATTATTTGTCTCAAGCTCAACATTGTTTAGGAGTATCAAATGATTGATCCACCTCTTTGACCGCAAATAATTAAATAAATTCATAATTTAAATAAACATTGACTTTGGGATTAATTCGGTGTAGATTCTAAAATATGTGGGTATTACAAGTTAGAAAAAAATATAGGGCTACATAATTGGAAGAGAATAAATATTATTGTGCATTAATTCTCAAAAGCTCCCAAGACCGGTATCAGGGACAAGGGTTTGGTAGCAATTTGTGGTTTTTTATTAAAGATGATATTATCATGCTTGTAATATATAAATTACAAAAATTAAATTATTCTCTGCCATATTGCTCTTAATTTGTTTTTTCATATATGATCAGACTCGAGGTGCATGCAGACTTCAGGTCAGAACTATTAATTAGGCCATTTTGGTTGCAACTTTAATTTATGTGGAGGAAAGGAGAGATCGGACTCAAGTTCCACAACCCAATTACATTCCTTTAAAAAAAAAAAAATTCTTAAGTCTCAATTATATTATTGTCCCTTTTTCGTCCGCATAAATAATTTTACTGTGACACTCACTAGCCGAAAGCTCAATGGCTCCATGGGAGTTATAGCTGTGGGCGGTCTTTAATTAGCTTCGGGTTTCCATATTACAACACAAAAGTTTATTGAAGTTTGTATTCGCTAACCCGAGGTCACAACCTAATCCAAGTTACAAACCGATTTAAGTTACGTTAATCCCACGACACTCGGCCCAGATAGGAAGGAACTTGCTCCCAAACAAAAAGATCAAGCCCGATCCGACTGACTCACCATCCATATTGGGAAACTCTTCATCTTGAGCCCATTACAAGTCGAACTTGTAGTAAATGATGTGACCTCCACTTTATTTGCAATAACCATGTGTTTTTTAGGTGATATTTCTCTAGAACTATATATCTTCAATAATTTACATCTTTTAATTTTAAAAACAATATTTTATATTTTTATTTAAATATATTAAGAAATTTTATTTTTTGTAATATATATATATATATATATATATTATTAAATTATACCCTTTGAAATGAAAATATTCTGTTTATCCTCTATTAACTATACTTGACTAACATAATTTACTTTTCTGCAAAATATATATAATGACCTTAATGAAATAATAAAAACACTAATTTAAAATTTCATATCAAAATTAATGTTGAAATGTTTAGTAAGCTTGATTAATGGATAAAAATAATTAAACAATAATATCATTGGTATAAAAAAACTAAAAACCCTGAAAGTACGTTTACATTACCTAACCTAATTTTTACCATAAAATTTATTGTATATGTATGCACCAAAATGTGCATGGCCCACATTCGACAGATCCAGGAGTCCAACGACCCAGTAAACAAAGTTCGTGGACAGGCCACGACAATTCTCGGTAATTCGACGCAGCCCCCACCTCCGTAATCCCGTTTAAATTCGGCGTTGTTAACACGGTGAGTCATCTCGCCCGCAAGATAGACTTCGGTGAATCATCGTCTAGTCGCCAACAATTTGGTGAGTCATCGCCACATCGGCATGAGTCGAAGATACGATCGGCCAATTCAAACGAAAAAGATAAAATCTCTGGAAAGATGTTGCGATCCTCATTTAAGGGATCTCAACGGGGAACTCCTGGTCTCCCTCCTCCCCTCTTCTCCCTCAAACTTCACGAGCAGAAAGGGGATCGTGATCCCCTTTCACAGGCAACGTCTCTCACAGACAGGCTACAAAAGGCCAGAATCATTCTGTTCAAGGGGTTGGAAAAACTTTCATCCCTACGGTTGGAAAAACTTTCATCCCTACGGTTGGAAAAATTTTCATCCCTACCGGTTGGAAAAATTTTCATCCCTACCGGTTGGAAAAATTTTCATCCCTACCGGTTGGAGAAATCACATTCGAAAGACTCCCTTAACATCAGTGCAGAAGCTCTCTCGTTCCCAAACCGAAGGTCCAAAACTCCCTTCACCGAGAAGAGTTCCTCACGCACAGAGGTTCTTTCATCGCAAAGAAGTTCAACATCTGCAGTTCATCGCTCTATAGCTTCGACCGTAAGCAATTCTACACCGTCACGCAGATCGTCACAAGTCGAAATAGACGGAACACAAATACTTCCGTCCGACCGACAAAAGCCACACCAGATCGTGTACATTTGTTTCTGTAACTCGAAGTCTCGACGACGACCTCGCAGGAGCAAACTTCACCAAATTCACACGGAGATCGAATCAGAGGAAGCCTAGGAGAGTGAACTTGCATTCCTTTATATTTACAACACACCCTGTAATAGATTTATTCTTAAGTAATTGAAAACTTCTCTCGGTCGCGCCTCTTCGCGGACCGGCGGATTTTCGGTGAAATAATATAAAAGATATTCCAATAAAGAAATATAAAGCAAATAAACTCTTAGTATTTATAGAGAAAATACATATGGTCTTTTTAATTTTTCTCCAACCATAGCTTAAGGTGTAGTATTTTAATACAACGATAAGTCATATAATAAAGATTGCAAAACTATCGTAAGCTACAAGAAATATTTCAGCTGTCCCAATTCTTACATGGATCTGAGTTTCCTGTTCATCCGAGTAGGAGGGCTCCGTTGAAGAAGTAAATTTGGGTGATCTGAAGTCGCAGAGTTCCAGGTGGGAACTGCGACAGCAGTCTGGCGGATGTAATTAGCATTGGATTACAGCTAGAGTGTTCAGCAGAAATATCCAAAGCAGTGCTTTTGTCATCTTCGGCGTGGTTGCAAGGCGCCGTGTCGATCTCCACAGACACTGCACAGTCGAGGAGGCCTGCAATTGAAATGGAAAAGAAGGGGAGAGTATGTGTTACAGGCGCCGGTGGGTATTTGGGTTCGTCGCTAGTGAAGCTTCTTCTCTCTAGAGGTTACTTCGTGCATGGTACCGTAAGAGACCCCAGTAAGCTTTCCTTCCCAACCTTGTTTTTTGAAGTATCTCGTGTATGTTATTGGAGTATTAGCATCTACAGGCTTTCGGATTTTGTTCTTGTCCTTCTCGTCAACTTGATTGCATCGATTAGCGTCTTTGGTAGGTTTTTCGGTACTTCTTCTATGAACTGGTCTTGTTGGTGCTCGCTTGACTTGTTGAAAAAATTCCTTATCGTTTAATGTGTGAATTCTCTTATGTTTCCATATTCCTTTTTCGAGTAGTTTTAAATGTTTGTCCCGTTTATGTGTAAGCTCCCAGTATTCGAGAACAAATTGGCGCAAATAAAAAAAAAGGAAAAAGAAAAAATACATGGTAATTTGTCAGGGGAGGTCCTTAAGAAATTAAGAAGGTAATGGTTTCTTAGTCATGTGAACTTGGACGTGCGACACTGATGTATGAACATTCAGCACCCTACTTGTCCGCCGTTTGATGGGTGACATTCCAGCTCCAGTGAACACAAGGACTGGGATTTCGGTTACAGAGTTGGAGCAGATACTTGGAAAGATGGTTAGGAACATGACATGGAGGTCAAACTGAATTCTGTGTAACCAACTTTTGATGACCCCAAATGTTATTAAAAATTCATTTCATCCCCTTGTTGGCCATAGCTGATACTTAGATCTCCCAGTTGTAAGCAGAGCAAAGCAGCAGATGTATGTTTTTGGGCTTAATCAACCGAGTATAGTGAATTTAATAAGTTGCAATTTCAGAAATGCAGAAAAAAGGCTTGCTTTTTCGACGTGTGTCATTTGGTCGTGTCGATCATTATTCAAAAGGCAACACTGTGTAATGTGATCTTTGTCACTGTCAATTTACAGTACCATGTTTAACTAGATTTACCTTATCTCAAGTGGCTATTATGATTAATTTGTCAGCTGCTTTAGCATCATTGTTTGGCTCAGTAAGAAATACAGTAAACTGATCTCATCTTATTACACTAGATTTTCTCTTGTGACTGCAAACATGGTGACATTTCTGAAGACATAGTTTTCTCATTCTGTGCATGGTTTTAGTATGAATTCCAAAATGCTACTCGTTGAGTCTAATGGTCTGAGTAATGTTGAATTTTTTCTCAGGTAGCGAAAAGTATGCTCATTTGAAGAAATTGGAATATGGCTCAGAAAATCTCCAACTCTTTAAGGCAGAATTGCTGGATTATGGCTCTCTTTGTGCAGCTGTCGCAGGATGTGACGGAGTTTTCCACGTTGCAAGTCCATGTCCTCCGAGTACTGTGCCCAATCCAGAGGCAAGTTCATGTCACATATATACGCCATTTTGGTTTAAGTGTATTTATAAATTTGTTTATACAAATCAAGTCATAAGCATGTAATTGAGAATTTAGCAGATTGCATTTTAAGAAGCTTCTATTAGTCCATTGCAAATATCTTAGTGACCATTTCTTGCAGATTGAGTTAATTGAGCCTGCTGTAACTGGTACCCTCAATGTACTAAAGGCATCATCGGAGGCAAAAGTGAAACGGGTTATCGTTGTTTCTTCTGTTGCAGCTGTTATAATGGCACCACACTGGTCAAAGGATAAAATCATGGATGAGACTTGTTGGTCGGATAAGGATTACTGCAGAACATCTGGGGTAAAGTTTTTGGCCATACTAACCTGTAGCAGTTTTTTCTTTTTGCCATTACAAACTCTTCACTGTGGAATCCTATTAATGAAATGTAAATTAGTGTTTCCTAGTTTAATGTTAGAGTTTTTTCGTAATGGATAAATTTAGATCTTGTTTTGAGGTTTCTCTTGTGCATGTAGATGGTGCAAGAATCTGTTTATAATCTGGATTGGATTCAAATCTAAGGCTAAGTTCTTTCATGGAATGTAGATGTTTAGTATATCTCATGCATTATTTTATTTTTTTGTTGGGAGTGGTGTTGTTTAGTAAAGTCTATGTGCACTTTTATGAATTGATAAGACTTATTATAAGCTTGGAAAAAAATTAAGCTGAACTTTGTTTCTGTTCTGTCAGAACTGGTATTGTCTTTCAAAAACAGCTGCAGAGAGTGAAGCTTTGGAGTATGGAAAGAAGAGTGGACTTGAAGTTGTGACTGTCTGCCCTTCTCAGGTTCTTGGACCCATGCTACAACCAACCATGAATGCGAGCAGCCTGATTTTATTCAAGATACTGACAGGTGCTTTACTTAAAACTGAAAAGACAGATTTTTTCCGTGCAAAGCATGCCAAGGTTCTTAATTAAAATACAGATATGCAATTAAATTTCCCAATCCAGTTCATTTCAAACTCATTCTGTGTGCAACAGAAATACGTTTACAACTTTGTTTCCTTTAGATAAAAATCAGCATTTTTGTCAACGGATTTGATTAGAATGAAACAAACCTTAATATTTGGGTTCAAAACATGGTTGTTCTGCTGCATCATACTGAGGAGAAAGGACAGAGAAGTATGTTTTATAAAGTGGCCTTCTTGTCACAACATGGTCTCTGTTCGGTACCTTTGATTAGCTACTCCTAGACCTGTTGCGAATTCATGTTATGATTCTGATTGGTCTGATTAGTGGACAGGTGTATATGAGAGATTGGAGAACAAAACTCGGTATATAGTTGATGTCCGAGATGTAGCTGAAGCTCTTCTTCTTACCTATGAAAGATCTGATGCATCTGGAAGATACATATGTACCGCCCATCCAATACGGACACGAGATTTAATCGAGAAGTTACGACGCATGTTTCCACAGTATAAGTATCCTCCGGTGTAAGTTTCCTATTGTTACGAGGATTCAGTTTTACAAGTTTTTGAACCACTTAGATGTACTCTTTTTTCCTTCTGTTTGGCAGATCCGAAGATGCCACTAATGACGTTCAGATGAGCGCAGAGCGATTGAAGAGTTTGGGGTGGAATTGCAGGCCACTGGAGGAGACCCTGGTTGATACAGTGAAATCCTTTGAAGAAGCTGGTCTACTGAAGACAGATTAGGCGCTTGTAGATAATATGTTTCTCATCACGTGTTTCTGCTGATGAGTTGGTTTGCTGGACACATAAACAAAAGATATTTCTGATTGTGTACTTAAACCTATATTCCTCGGTGATATTGTCCATGCGTGGGCCGTGTACAAACATATGGTGCTTATAAAGTCTAATTTAGGCCGTGTGCTCCGTTATGTTATGGAAGAATTGAGCTTCTTGCTGGGCTGTTGCGCTTCTTGGCCTTTCATCTCTTCTATTCTCTTCACTTTACACCTTACACTTCCGCTTAGTCTTTTCGTTTATCTATTCATAATGACTCCAAAGACGAAGAAAGGAGTTCGACGTAATGCTCCAGAGACGACTTCCGCTGGTTTACAAGCAGAAAAGAGAGAAGCACTCGAGGAAACCAAGCAATACCCAGGATTGAGTTACAATAGTTGAGGTACTCCCATGAACAACTGAATCCAAAAAGCAGAAAACGACGTGCTTGAGGTATGTGATATGGAGTGGCGCTCATCACTCGACGTCTCTGCAACTGTTCCACATGCAATGCAAGCCACCCATCCATAAATTATAATGGGTTTACTGTTCCCCACGATTGAATTAGTGGCCGAAGCAATCCACCCAGAATCTTATGGATACAATGACGAAGCTCAGCCAGTCCAATCGATGAGCCCTCCTGCTCTGTACTCTCTGTGTTCTTTAAAAGGTAGGCCAAGGTTTTAATCAGAGAGGGAACTCTGTGTCGATTTTGATTTATTTTTCTTTAATAAGCAAAACTGCAAAAGCCAACCTCGCCCTTAAACTGCAAAAGCCAACCTCGCCCTTAAACTGCAAAACTCAAAATTTTTAAGATATAGTAAAAATATTCAAAAACTCAAACATGCCCTAAAGCACTTGTTGTATCTGGGAAAATCTATTTACTCAAAAGACAAATGATATCTTTTCAGCCTTTTTAAAAGAATCAATAAGTGTTTTTAAAAAAATCTGAAATAGCCTTATTATAAAATATTTACCTACTTCCTTCTAAATTAAAGTAATTAAGCATTTGGTGATTAATAATTTATTTGTTTATTTATAATATTTTTCTTGTTGTGCGTTATGATAAGTTGATATAATCTGAGTCTTCATCTAATACTTACGAGAGAAGTTGGGAAAATGGTGAAAAAACTCAACCGTCGGTCTCAGTAGCCAGTTTCAGAATTCTGATCAGAGTTGAAGAGGGAAGAGGTTGGAAGATGAAGCAAGAATCGTTTTTTGAGGAATATTGCACGTACATTTGCAGAGAAGGTCTTTTTTATTTAGTATTTTGGGTATGGAATCGGGACAGACGAATGGTTTTTAATATTTGCAACTTCGTCGGGCAAATTGAGTTACTATATTCTTCATTCGGATGCAGTCCAACGTCCATGTCGTTGTCCAGTACTCTTCGAAGAGCATCTTGATCTCTGAGGTCCTTTTTGGGTATTCTTGACCCTTTCTGCGTTCTGGCGTCTTTTACTGGATTTCTGGATGGGATGCTCTCAGAGGGCAGCGCTGTGTGAGGCTGTCAGAGCCTCAGAGACAGATTCGGGGACTCGGGGAGCTTTTTTTCCTGACTGGTCCACCACTGCTCTTCCTCTCCATCAAATTTGGTGTCATAACCGAGAACTCAAAAGAGGGGTTACAACCTGGCTTCCCTTCTTTTGATTGTAACCTCTCGCTCATATTTCTACTTGCCAGCAAGCCTCTCCATCTTTGATGCTTGATGCAGTCTTTAAATCTTCCGTCAGAGCACCCCCGTTTGATTTTTTTTTTTTTCTTCTTCCTTTTGAAGATTTGGGTTTTGAATAAAAGGTTTCTTCTTGTTTTTAGCTTGTTTTTGTGCCCAGAATCTGTTTCGTCCACTGGGCGATTCGAGCCTTTTCTTTTTCCATTATCTGAGCTGTGAGTCTGTGACAACTTTAAGCGCCAGAATCAGTTTGAGGATGCATCAATCATTCTGAGGAGAGAAAAATAAGATGGGAAGGATTTTTGTAAGGAAATTGATTGACAGACGAGACGACGCAGCTAAGCTGTTCGATCAAATTCCCGATGGAGAGTTCACTTCCCCCAATTTGCTACACTGTTCGAAACTTCAAAACCCTTTTGCCCCTTCTTTTGTCACGATTGGGTAGTTTGGGTTGCGACTTCTGTACAACTCCTCGTACCAGTAGAGTGAAGCAGAGACCGACTGAAGAAGTTCTCAACCTCGGAAGACCCAGAAAACTCTTTTCACACTGGATAGAACGAAAGCGGACGAACGAAAAATACAAGACAGAGAAACAGCCAAACATGGGGAGAGTCCTGATCCTTGAAGCTCGCAATCTTAATTTATGTTATTTGTGTGGTACTGAACTTGTAAGCAGGTTGTATAGCATACTACTTTACATTTTATACGACTCCGGGAGGCCAATCGCCAAAAATTATATAGTATCTATATAGAATAGATCAGAATCTCGTTTCTGGAGCAAACAGGTTGTACGTGGACCAGGGCTGGGAATCCCCCACCTAAGGTGGCTCCACGGAGCTTCGGCACTATGCTGGTGACGGAGACCCTTTTATATTTTTCAGAAAGCATGGGAAAAAATACAGGCTTACCTTTCCGATGAGAAAACAAGAAATTCCCCATCACAACCCGAGAGGGTCCCTTTCTGAAGAAAGTAAGAATTTCTGCTTACTTGGGGCAAAAACTTTATGAGCTTTATCCACTTCTAAGATTTGTGTAAATACAGGGAAATCTTAGTCTTAGACTCCCACCATGCAAAAACTTACTTAAACAGGAGAAGACCTGGTGGCATCTCAACAATGGTGAAACTGGAGCCAAATATTGATGGCACCCATGAATTGGGAAGGACCTTTCTGGCAAGAAAATCATAAAACAGACTCGTGGGTTTAAAATACCCAATACCCAGAATTTGGATGTGCAGACCACCACTAAGGGAGAGGCGGGCACGAATGAACTGTTCTGATGGGCATCCCTTCCCTCCCTCAGATTCCTCAAGGAATACCAGAAAGAAAAGACTATTATTTAAACATCAAATGATGCCCATTGCCTCCGGGTTCTGTTTTCTTAGTATTCTATCAGGAATCATGATTGTAGAATCATCCTATATTGGTTCTTAATTATAGCTAATGAAGAGACTTAATTTGTCAGTTGAACTGTGTAAATTCTCCGCGGATGCCTGCGGATTAAGCCGCAAGCGTAAACCTAGTTGTTTGAAAGCCAGAAGCGAAAGAAAACTTCACCTACTTTTATTCTTATTTGTTCCTTTCATACATTAGGTTGCAGAGAGGAAACTTCAGGTGGCATTAAATGGATACGTAGTAATTTGGTGTCTCTTGTTTATTAGGAAGCTCATTGACTCGTCCATAAATTTGGAAAGAATGAGATCAGCTGCTTTGGGGAGCCAATAAATCGAAGGTCCCACACAGTGCTTTGTTTAAATATCCCGATAATAATAGGATTATCTATGTGGGTTCAAAACTTCAAATGCTTCAGCGATGTTGGAATGGTTCAGTGAATTACTCTTTGTGTGTTTTTGTGGTAAAGGAGGCTCAAAGTGAAAAGTTGAAAATTGTTGGCGAGTTTTGGAGAAATATTAGAGAAGATAAAAATTGATCGCTTTAAAGGGAGTGAGAACGGGTCAAGGCTAAATGGGAGGAGATTGTGTAAGTAAAGCCATCGAGGTTTTGAGGTTTTAGGCTAGGGTTTTGAGAAAGAAAAAGAAAATTGGGGTGGGTCCAAGGGCTGTTTCTCTCGCTCTGCTTTCTTTGAGAATCCTCCAAGGGTTTTTTTCGCTCTGCTGCGCAAATCATTACGCTCTTCAACTTCTTCCCGGCGGCAGAAACTAAAGAGAAAAGAAAAAGAAGAAACAATTTGCCTTTTCTCTTCTGCTCTCTCTCTGAAATTCTTGTAAAACTCTTATTGATCAGCTTTCTCGAGAGGGAAAAAACCCATGACAGATTCCAGCAAATTGCACCAGACCCATATCTCCTTTGGCTCGACCTCTTCAAATCTGGGATTTTTCTGAGTCTACGTCTTTAAGATGAAAGCTAGGTTCCACTGGGTCGATCACAACATCACCTGATATCATCTTCTGGATTGTTTCTTAGCGTTAGCGGGGATCTTCTTCCTTCGTTTTGGGTGATTCTCGTTCGGAGGTTAATGGCGTTCCAGGCGATTTCAGGTTCCGGATCGGGATCCAGCTCGAATTCCGGGTTTCAGTATGTGAACTCTCCCTTCGGGGACACGACTTACACCAAGGTTTTCGTTGGGGGATTGGCTTGGGAGACACAGAGCGAGACGATGCGTAGGTACTTTGAGCAATTCGGAGAGATCCTTGAAGCTGTAGTGATCTGCGATAAGAACACGGGGAGATCAAAGGGTTATGGTTTCGTGAGTATTTCTTGTTTTGGGTTGCTTGTGTATTTTTTTTTTGCGAAGTTCTATGGAAATTATTTTAATGCATATCATCCTAGATTAAAGCGTAGTAACCTTTATCTTTCGAGAAAGTGAGGGTGATTCTTTTCCTGGTCTTTTCTGTTTTGGAATGAATTCGGCCCTTCTGCGTCGAGCTTATTTGTAATTGAATATCTTAGTTAAACTTCATAAATATTCGTTGATCATTAGTTGAACTAGTGGCACATGCTGGAGTTTTTGTCACTATGGTAATGAGCGGATTTATTAATTTGACATCTGGGGATGAAACTGATCCATTATCATCCAAATAAACTGAAGGTGAAGAAAAATAAAAAAAAAACATCAACTCCTAATGACCGTGTACTAGACATTGTACAGGATAATGTTCTGAGCTGTGAATGTGGAGATGACTGGGTTTTTGATTTTATGGAGGGTTTAGGTGACTTTCCGTGATCCTGAGTCTGCAAGAAGAGCGTGCGCAGATCCGAGTCCAGTGATTGATGGTCGGCGTGCAAACTGTAATTTGGCTTCTCTTGAGCGTCCACGCCCTCCTCCTTCATACGGTAGGACTTATAATTTGTTTTGGTATTTTACTTCTGTGATACTTTGTACTGTTGATTGTATCTTCTTCATTCTGTTGGACAAACAAATGAACCTAGGGATTACTGTTTACAAATGGTATCAAGCCGAGGTTGACATGGTCGTCCCTTTGTTATGGTTTTTCTGGAAATTTTAGTTCCTCCTTCATGCGGTAGGACGTACAATCTGTTTTGGTATTCCACTTCTCTTGCACAGTTGAAAGAGTCTAAGTCATTAAATATACCTATAAGGTTGCATGTGTATGTGATACTATGAATTGTTAATTGTATCTTCTTCTTTCTGTTGAACCAACAAATGAACCTATGATTGCTGTCTACAAATGGTATGAAGCCGAGGTTGACGTGGACATCTCTTTGTTATGGTTTTCCTGGAAAGTTTAGTTAACTTTAGGAGCAAAATGAATATGGTAAGGAAAATCAGTGTGGTCAAACGTTGTAATTGAATCAATATGCCAAAATAAGAGAAAATGTTTGTTTCAGACCACTATCTGGAAATGGATTGGAATTGCGTCCTTTCATTGATAAAATCTTTCTTGTTGAAATCAACTCATCATTAACCTTAGTAATAATATATACATTTGGAAAGATGACAACATTTTAAGTGCCCAGTGTTCTGAAGAGGCATCTCGCATGCACGCTATTTTGTCTGTTAGTTATCAAATGAACTGCAAAAAAGGCCAATAAGAGGATAGTAGTCAAGCTGGGTTCTTCACTTACCGTTGGCATTAAATATGTTGTCAGTTATAGTATTAAGTAGCATTTATGACCCCTCCTTTCTGTTATTTTGTGAGGAAAGAGGAAAAGGAAATTAAGCAAGTTCAAAAACAAAAGGAAAGTTAGATCCTTCTCTTGCCTCTTGTTGTAAATTATCTATGATTTGACCATCTACTTAAATCATATCCCATGTTATCCTTGCAGGACGCTTGCGGCCGGGTGCACCCTTCTTCGGAGCTGTGCAGGGTGGTCCTCGTAATGCATATGTCGGAAGTCCTTCCTACCAACAATCTGTCTCTTATGGGTATCAACAAGGATTCACATACGCTCCGTACGGGTTAGTTCCATTCATTGCTCACCTAGAATAGTTTATGCTAATTTTGCAGTTCTCAAAATAATTGTCTTGGAGGTTCTATAGTGTGGGAAATCATTTTTAGTATTTATGCTAATTTCTCAGTTCTCAAAATAATTGTCTTGGAGGTTCTATTGTGTGGGAAATCATTTTTAGTATCTCCATTGGCTTCGATGCTGATGTAATGCAGTTAGGTCTCTTCATTTAATTACCCCTATAGTTTGCACCTTCAGAATGAAATTGGAGTTTACTACCACATAGATAGAAATATAGCTGTCACATACTTAGGATGCGGTTGTTATTTTTGCAGGTATGCAGCGTACGGGCCTGAATACTTATACTCTCAGGTAGAGAGCTCCAAACTTATTGCTTCCATTGAGCTTTTTGTGTTCCTATGGGAGCCGAATTCTGCAATTGCACGGATGATTTTTGTTGAATTTTCTAACCTAATGCTAATTTTTCAGAATCTCTATAATCCATATGTGGGTCAGCAATACCTTCAAGTATATGGTGTACCTGGAGCAGTTAATTCCGCAGTTTATCCGTTTGGAACCTTGGGCCAACCTCTTTCTACTCACAGCTATTCTACTGTTCCTGGTTATGCTATGCCTGGTCATCACATTTTGCAATTTAGCGCACCCAGTGTCAACGGAGCTACTGGTGCACCTCTACCAACAATTCAAGCTCCATATCCCTCAGGTACTGGTGCTTAGTCTTTATTCCTTTTCTAAATTAGTTTGTTGTAGACATAAGTACCATAAACAATCTTCAGTAACTGCGGAAGAGGCTGCAACTAGTATATATCATTGGCAACGTTTCGAAACTTTTTAGTATACTGAATTAATTTTATAAAATTGGGCGGTTTCCCAATCTTGCATGCTTGTATGGAAGAAAGGAATTCTGTAACTAATTGCCTGATTATTTTTTAAGTTGACAATATTTCTGTAATCTCTCCCGTCTATACAAGTCGCACACATTTATAGATGTATATTGGTAAAATGGACTAAATTTCAATGTTTGTGTTTTTGTGTTTTTGTATTGATGGGAATTTTGGAATTGTTGTTGTTGTGCTGTGTTGTTAGGTTGTTTCTGCTTGTAAACTTTTGCTTTACACAAAACTTTCATTTTAAAAAAGAAAAAAAGTTAATTTTGTTCAGCTTTCTTCTAGAATTCTAAATTTAAACAGTATTGTTCTTATCATCATCTCTGTTTTCCTATTGAAAGCAACCTTTTGTATGGTCATAATGTCTCTTCTACCAGGCATACAGTTCACTTGTTTAACAGAGGACTAGCCTAATAAGCCTCATTAAGGTGGTTAATATAACATGAAATATATGGCTCTTGAGGAGTTGTCTATGCGAATGTCATATTGGCGGTTGTTGGACAGTGGGTAATCAAATTCATTTTTCTAGAGAAAGGATATGTTCTACATTAAAATAGTGGTCTCATATGACTATGTTGATATGTGTGCTGTCTGGGAATTTTTATCATCATTCATGAAATAAGTAACAAGCAATGATGTGCAAAATTTCAAATCTTTTCTTTTTTCAAAAAAAAAAAGTTAGTTTTGTATGGGATTCAAGACCATCATCGTTGTATATCTGTATCTGTGTCTATATAGTATAAGGGGGATATAGGTTTGTAATATTATGATTGTTCTATTGTGTAGTGAAAAAAATTGAAGGCCCACATTGCATAGTCTTGAGAAAAGTTGATGGATTGTAGATTTGAACAATAGGTACCGTAAACGATTAATCATTTTCGGATAGAATCAGGTTCAGTCTTTAATGTGGTACTAGAACAGGTTGTATTTGTTGGCTCCAAGAAGAGTCTTTAATGTATTTGCTGGGAATAGGTATCCTAATTTTCTCAACTCCATTCAGAGTTTGTAGGTATGTGTTGGGTCTATTATGTGTGTAAAACCCAGATTTGAGGGGGAGTGTTGTATGGGAAAAAAAGTCCCATATTGAGTAGTTCTCAGAAAAATTTATGGTTTGTATGATTGAGCAACAAGCCTCTAAATGGCTAATTATTTTGGAACGGAACCAGGCTGAATATTTAACATAATGTGATTTGTCATATGCATCTGTGTGATCTTTATATATTTCATTTAGTGTGTTGAAGTGCATTCAAGTGCATTGAAGTGCCAGCTGAGTGATGCATGATCATTAGGAAAGGTGAGGTCAAGTTAACTCAAAGACTTTGTACTTCCCTAACTGCATCCTGTTTTGTTTCTTAGTGAAAGCTCTCTATGTATTACACCCACTATAGGTATGCAGTAGCTTGACTTGCATTCCGTTATTGCATTAAACTGCAGGTATAGCACCAAGTGCAGTTCCACCACAGCCGCAATTCATTGTTCCTGCTCATTCACCACAGTTCACTCAGGGTAGTGGTTCAGACCAAACGGCAGGTTGAAAGAGAACTTCAAACTGAAAACTTCTTGCGGTAGGTGGACTTCTACTTGCCTTTGTAGGTAAGGTGCACCAGGTTTTGAACATAATTCTAGGTCATGATGGTATTTTCTTTTTGCTTTCAATAGGTATCCTTAGATTGCAGCAGGACTAAGAACAGCAGACTGCTACTTGAGTGGCGGGCTTCAAATCTAGCCTTGCAAGTTATCATCTTTGCATTCTAGAGGTAAACTTCTACAAATCATTTCTTTTAGGGAGTATCGTGTTCACCTTTGGTAACCGCTGAAGCATACCTGAGTGAAGAGTAGTCCTTATGATGTGAACATAACCTGGAAATGACAGTAAAGAATGTTTTATAACAAAGTGATTCATCAAAAGATTTTGACCACTGGTTTGTGAATCTCATACTTGGCAGCAAATATCTTCATGTATCTGAGAATTGCCAAAGAAAAATGTGACACATAGTTACACTTTGGTCTGCAATTTTATTTGAATCTCTATTGTTCACACTCTTTCATCTCTGTATGATCAGGAGTTTCTGTCATTTTCAAGCATTTCCTTCCACCCACCATTTTGGATGTCATCCTAAATTCAGGTTGGAGACTATTTTGGACTAACTATGCTTCTTATTATGTATCGCAGGTCTCCATAGTAATGGTCGCCAGAGATACCACAAATTCAAACAATGTTGTGTCACTGCACCTGTCTGTGTCAAATCTGGAGGAGAGTGTGGATTGCTCTCCTGGTCCAACCGCTTGTGTCGATGTGTCGTTTGTAAATCCTCATACTCTCTAAATATGATATACTACCAAGTCACCAAAACCAGACCCTCAGACCATGGGACTGGTAGAGGGTAAATCCTATGAATGTCGGAATTGGGTTCTGACAATCAACCTGTGTAGGCAAATAGCAAATTTACTGTTTAGTTAAACCATCATAACAGAATCATAAAACTGATTCTTTTAAACTCCAGATGTCCTGGTGATTGTTTGTATAGGGTCTTCATGCGTTTTTGGAGTTCAACTTGTCAAAGAAACATTGGTACATCGCACTGTATTAATCAAGTAGGAGGCTCTTGTGAATACCTGTGATTGTTGTGCATTTGTGTGAATTAGCTGCTGTCTTTTGCCAGAAAAGACTGTAATTCGAACTGACTTCAAAAGCAAATTTGAACGGGAAACCAAAGTAGTCAACGACCATTTATTTTTTTCCCTTTAATTCACAAAATAGAAAAAATTTATCATTTGCCGGTCTTAACCAAGGACGTTGTTCTGGCAATGTATTGATCTTTATGTCCTCAGCTTCGACCATTCCAAGTAAAAATGTTTTCTGAAAACGGCGTGCAATGCTTCATGACGGCCATGGTCTTCAGTTTTCTTGTTCTTTGTTTGATGCAAAAAAAAAGAGATTTCTCTTTGTGAGTTTTTGTAACTTTTCATTGGTTTCTGTTTTTCTTCGTTGATCGATTTTCATGGAATAACAACCACAGCGATGGCCGTTGCTTCAAGGCATTTCCTAGTTTCCTTGAACAAAGAATGAAATTGACGGACACTTGAATTTGGTAGATTTATTGTTTTGATATTATTTGAAATACGTTATGTCAACTGTTTAGTATGAGTAAGCACAAGGAGAGGTCTTTTCCACCTCACCTGTTTGCAAAATGTCAGAACTTGCTCAATTTGTACATGTACCCGCATTTTCCCTTATATGCTAAAAAATAAGATGTTCTGAAGAAATGCAGAATCTGGGCATCCCCCCATTACAACCCTCTCGCTGACTTCTATTGCTCAACCAAGCATGGCAATTTAGTTATTCGCAAGCACCAATTTGCTGTGTGTTAATTATATACACCACAAAAAGAATTTGTACAGGGTCCAGACCCATATGCCATCCGAAAGCAGAGGGCGTCTTGTCTCAGACCCAACTCTCGATTAGCTTCTGATAGACCATAAATGAAGAGAAAAAAAATTAATAAATAAAAGAAAAGAAACATATGAACAGCCTATGCCCCCACCAAACTACACAACGACTGACCGCATCAGGTATTCATTATTATTGGCCCTATTAATGACAAGAACATATCACTCAAAATCCGCTGCACATCTCCTGAGCAGTGTTCGCATTTTATCAGATTTACCAACAAAGGAAACAGGCGTGACAAATATCTCCTAAAAGACTCTCTATCCAGATCAAGCAGAACCTGCAAAGCAAACACCACCAAAGAAGTACGAGCAGCCAATTCTTCCTTCTTTGCAGAACCCAGTGGCAGTATCCACCGGATAGTTTTCCCATTTGATGATGGCCGAGATGATTGGAATCCCGCACAGTGTAGGTATATTTTTATTATCTTTTCACAAACACCCACCAGTTGAGATTCTATGCCCATCTCCTCAGCAGCTGAATAATTGTCTGACAGCAGAGTCTGTAGAAACTTGAGGAAGCTATTGTTAGCCTCATTCTCAAAATGAACAACAGGTGGCTCAGAGACCTCCAGCATGGAACAGATTTTCTGCAGCTTCACTATAAGAGACGTTTTCGAATTCAGCTCATGAGCATGCTGAGAAGTGGACGAAAATATTTCAAGAACAATGCTGATATTCGACACCGTCATAGAATCTTCATGCGTCTTATATAAGTCCGTAATAACCTGCACAAAAAGGAAAAATGCAAGGAAACACAGTTTAAAATGACAGAAAAACAGATAGCATACCACAAAAAAATTGAATTAACCAATCAACTTTAATGATTATAGGGTCCTAATCTACACAGTTTTCTGCATAAAGTGTGGATCTATCAACTTTATAGAAGGCATGAAGCATTTGTCAATGGCTCCTACTAAACCCCGAACCCATCATAGGAAGAGGGAGGGAAGGAGGGAGAGAGGGAAGCACCTGTAAAATGAGCAACTGCACTGCTATATGACTTTTCATTCTAGCAATCACATAAGCTGCAGTATGCAAACTATCATCCTCCACATCATCGCCAATGAAGCCATGATCTGATGAGTACAAATCTGTATCTGACAACCCTTGACCCGTATCAGGTACCTCAATGCTATCCATGACTTTGACAAGCTTAAGAAATTCAGGTACAGCAGAAAGTGCTGCTTCTTTCAAAGACAGGAAAATCTCTCTCCAATCTCTTTCAGAAAGGGTGTTGCCCAAGCTGCCAGTGAGACGAATCAAAGCAGCAACTCCGGTGCTAGCAAAACCCTGCCTTGGACTATTTATAAAACTTGATAAGATTGATAAGACTGCTGGTAGCAGAGAATGAACAACATTATAAAAGTTCACAAACAAGTCCACCAGACACTGCACAGCTACTGTACAAGTTTCACTGCTCCACCCACGATCCTTTTCCGGTGAGGATCGCTCACCCCCACCAAGTAAATCAGCAGGACTGACCATGTGCTGAATGTTACTGAATAAAGGGAAAATAATAGAGTTGAAAACACTGATCCAGAATGTGCGGGAAAAGAGATGTCCATGATCCTTAAGAATGTTAAACAGAACTTCCAGTGAGCTTTTTCTGATCGCAGGTCTAGGATCTGATGTGAGTTTTGCTAAACCTGAAATGTTTTTGAGATTGCAGTTCAATATCATTTGATGGACAAGAATTCTAGAGGACTAACTGTTCAGAAACTATGAATTTGTAAAAACGTTCAAGTACAGTTAAAAACCACTAGGGACAAAAATGAAACCTGTCAGCAAAGGAACCCAAAAGTACACATGATCATCCTTATCTGTGAAAGTGAGTTCATCTGAAGCACCTCCTTTGGCTAAGTAAGATACATCAACTTCTTTGTTTTTCTCATAGCAGACTAGCCCTCCTTCAGCTAGTTTAACAGCACAAAACCGCAGAAATGCAATGGCATTTAAGCTCACATCACTATTAAACCTGCTATTTGTAAAAGTAATGAGGCATTTAACACAATCTGTGAAGGTTGTGGTCTCTGTTTCAGTTATATGAGGAAAATAATCCCTCACTATTTTCTCCATGACCTCAAATGCAAACAAGACAATGTTTTTGCGCTCATCAGCAGCAGCGGCTGTAAAAACCTGGAAATAACAAAGTTTAGAATTCTTCTAAAAAGTTAAACATCTATCACCATTCTGGTTATGTTAAGCATAAGGAAGAAGTTTAACATACCATAAATACACTCTTCCAGCCAGATTTCACATTGCTGACACGACTAAGAACCATTTGGGACACACATCGAACAATTAACTCTCTGATTTCAGCAGAGTTGCTTTTTTGCATAACAATCACAAATGGTCGCAAAAATTCATTCTGGAAGTTATAGTTTGCAAGCTCCTCACGCTCCAGAAACTTCATAGCTAGTTGCCGCAGTGAATCCATGACAAATATTGAAATGGAAAGATTTTCTGATAACCCAACAGCCACAAAGAAATCTGAGAGGACATTCCATATGCGAGTCCAAACCAACCGAATCCGACTCATATTGTAATGACTGCAGAAGAAAAGAAAAATTATGCTGTGAATAAGTGTTGGCAAACCTCCTGAAAACTAACTTCTTAAGTAGTTCTTTGAAGCTGTTCAAGAGTATAAACATGAGACCCAGCACAAGACTAGGAGAATTACCACCTGGAGTAAAAATAGAATTCAGAAAACCTACACAAAGCTAGATACGAGATTGACATGTGGACTATAATTGTTCAATTCATAACGCATACAAAAGGATAAAACCAAAAAAATCAGTTAATTGACAGCACTTCCATATTTCCAAAGCAGCCTGACATTGAGTAACAGCAAATCTCAGCCCAACTGAGGCAAAGATATCAAAACAAATTACAATCTTATAGCTGCTCCAAAACTAACCAAAATCTTCCATGACTGATGCCACTTGCACTAACTCCACCTATCTTATAGCTGCATAATCTTGGATTAAAAGTCTCAGCCCCTAGAGCCAGACATAGCTCAACAATGGTGGAGTCCTCGCCAGCAAAAGGCCCAAAAAGGAAAGAAGAGCATCTCCAGAATGGGATTGGAAGACTCCCCAAATCCAGCTGGACCAGGACATGCTAAGGAGCTTCCAACAAAATTGATGTCAAGGAAGCAATGGGGTTTCAGAAACTTCTCTGATAAATGCTAGTAAATGCTAGGATATCAGATTCAGGGTCCACACATCATTTTTCTAAGTTTCGCATATTGGGAATGTTAAAATGGTAGATTACATCCAGTCAATGCTAAATATTTCATGAGGGAAAAAGTACAGCATTCAGTTGCTCTAACAGAATATTCCAAATCTATGTCCTGCTTCACCAGCAACTTTATTACATATTGTGCTTGCATGAAGGCCCCTTGCCCCATTACCCCCTGAGACTTGAACCCCAGACCTCCCCACCATAAACCCTTCACATGACCATTGAGATAAAGCTCAAGATAAAGCTTAAGTTCACATACGCAACTAATCTATAATGTGTGTGCAAAAATACAGAATCCACTTTTTATCAAAAAGAAATTAGCCAACCACCTCAAGAACTGCAGTATCCAATCATTATTAACACAAGTGCATAAACTAGTAAATAAACATTTAGAAAAGAACAAACTTACGCAATTTCAACAATCTTTGTAAGGCTGAATACACGGGGATCTGTAGGAGATTGCAACTCAGCCATGGAAACTTTGCACAATGCCTTTACAAAAGAAACAATGGCCTCGCTATTCAACCTCTGACTATGAGCAAATATGTGATTGAGTTCAAAATTCCCAACCTGCTCTAGCAGATTTAAATTGGAAATAAAATGATTTATCTGCTCTGCTGTAACCAATCCTGAGGTCTTCACTTTAACTGTTTTACTATCATAGGAACCACCTCGGACAGCTGCCATTACAGCTGGATTCTGAATGGCACTTCCTTTCTTCTTAAGGGATGGAAATACTGGTGATTTCTGTTGTTTATCATCATTTTCAATAGGAGACACCGTGAAGAAAGAAGCATCTGGAGGTGCACCCTCACCCAACAGTTGAAGATGCTCAAAACGTGAAAGACATGTTAATATATGCTCCCACGCTTCTTGCAAGTAATTCCCATCTTCAATAGCAATTGATATGATAGCCTGCTTAAATAAGAATAAACATAGGCAGATCAAAATATTAGAGCAAAACCATTGAACAGTAACCAATTTGAAGTTCAATAACATCAATCATCAACAAGGTAATCTAAAAGAAAAAAAAACGACGTAGAAAATGTGTTTACCAAAACAAGCTCTGTGCACATTCAGGTACAATTACAAATATTACACATTGATTCATATTTTTGACCTTCAATCTTTCAGAAAATATAACTTAGGGGTCGAGGATACTCAAACAAACATACGGCTATCAAACCTTCCAAATCTTACCTTGACAGCGTCAACATTTTTTTGTTTCATGTCAGCAGCATTATGAAGATAGGTGAACTTAGCAATAGATGTAACAAAAGCATCTCTCTGGGTCTGCATACACATTACAGATGTCACATGCACAGCATGGCGGAAACCTTGCAAACACTGAAATGTTGCAGCCTTGTCGTCACTTTGATCAAGAGTCATACTAAATGCAGCCAACATTGGAGCCCAGCAAGACTCCACCATAAATCTCAATATTCCTGGATCAGCAACTGAAAAGAAGGCAGACCTGCAGCATTGACAAGATAAGGACTTCAGTAAATACATTTTTTATAAAAAAGTTGCGCCTATAAATAGTTCACCATGAATATTGAAATAAGAAAAATGCACCGACTCATATATTGTTTTTGTACCTACTTTTGTCAAGAACATAAAAGAATCTTCCAGAATAGATAAAAAGCTTTTATGGGTGATTTAGCTTACTCTGATTTGCCAGCCTTTGCTTTGAACTGCTCCTGGATATGCTTTATAAGTAAGCTACTTGCACCTAAAGCCTTTTCTTCCTCCTGTTTCCAAGCAACTAGGTTGATTATACTATCCAGGCCCAACAGCTTGTTGATGCTGTTTGCTTGTTTGTTCTGCAGAGCTGAAGAATCATCTTTCATTTTTATTTCATTTTTCACAATCTGATCATACAAGGTGCTTAGGTACTCTTCAGGTAAATCCTTCCCATCATCTATTCCCCGGTTATTCCGAATGAAATCTGCCTTAGACATCTAACAACAATATGCAAAGAGTTTATAAGAATGAACATAACTAATTTGGTTTCCACAAAAGAAAAGGGATAAGGAAAAAAGCATTTCACACACCTTTTCTTTAACCATTGTATTGTGGGCATCTGTATTGAGCATAATCACAGAATAAGCAAGAACATAAGCAGTATCAGCACTTGTAAATGAATTTGGGTTGCATTTACAATAACGCTCAGCAAACTTTTCCATGATCCTGTCTATCTTTTGGGCCTCCCCAGGCAACCTGAAACCTCTTAAGAAAAATCTAATAGCCTCACCAAAGTCCATCCCTTCAAACTTCATTGAGTCCACATAGGCATGCATAACTTTCAACGGAAACTCTTCCCTTTCACCTAAATAATCCCCAATTGTCGCCTCATTCAGACCGGAAGTGTTCTTCAAAAATTGAGCAACCTCTTCTGGAGATGAACCAATTTTTTTCGCATTGATTAAAAATTCAATGCCCTTGGATGGTTTCTTATTGAAGAGTGAAACACCTTTCTGCATTTAGAAATACATAAAACTTCACACTAAGAATGATCCTCACTTGTACAAAGCATAAGAAATGATGTCTTTGTTCACAAAAGAAATAATATCACTGACTCACCAGAAACTCCATTTTATAAGCTCGCCTTTGCTCAAGGGTAGAAGTTTCAGATGATTCAGAAGATGCTTCGGATTGCAAATCATAATCTAAGGATGATCCATCTTCTCCATTAACTGCAGAAAAATTGTCACTGGATGTCTCAGATTCACTGCTCTTTGAAGGATAGAAATCTGCAATGCGCAGTTGCTGGTCCATCCAAGTACCCATGGACTTTATAATTGCAACAAGACATTTGACAGATTCAAGACGGAATGTAAGATCCTGGGTTGGAGACAATGTTGTAGTAGAACCAGGAGTAGCACCTAAAGCTGTTTTGAAAAGGCCATTGACGATCCTGCAAATATCTGATGGAATTAAAAGTGCTTTAATACATCTTACTATAAGATAGCTACAATAAAAAGATAATAAAAAGTACAAGGCTCACACTTATTCAGGAGAATATCAAGACTTTGTAAATGGCCCTAAGGTCTGAAATAGAAATCCTATGGAGTATTTCTGGTCCAATAGATATAAGAGATAGTATCAAAGTTAGAAAAGAAAATGGCAGCGGGTCATAACAGCTTGGTCTAATTTCAAAAAAAGATGAACTTAGACCAGCCAGCACAGAGGTTATGTTACGAACATTCTTTCCAGAGGGAAAGGATGCTAAAATCAGAGCAGACAACTTTGGTTCTGGCACAACTTTTTCTTCCTTCGCAAAACCCAGAGTTTACCAGAATAACTTTACTAACTTTACAAACAGTGTCATTAACTTTAACTGAAAAATAACATAATTAAAATGACCATCTATAACAAACATGTATTTTTCTAAAAAGCATGATTTAAATAAAGCCCGAGCAGCACAACACTACAAAGGGATAATCCCCTTACAACGACTATGGCAAAAGAGTCAGTAACAGCTTTTGCTGATTCATGACATGACTCCAATAAGAAATTATCCTGAAAGGAAACCAAATATCATGAAAATGTTGCTAGCACCACTATGGAGGATCCTTTTCCCCCAAGCACCAGCTGATGAGATAAAAGGATTCCCCTTAAACAAATACCAATTATGAATACATGGATAAGGGTAAAATAAGAGAATACAAGAAACAGAGGCACCCATTTCTCTTTTTATAATGATAACCATGAGAAAAAATCCATGAAAAGGACTGTTAAGGGGGAGACAGGAGTAAGCTCCTGATGAAACTTCAAGGACTATATTATTCACTCTCTTTATAATTCACTTCGGTCTTTATGTTTTCATATTCGATTTTGCCTCTTCACTCCCAACTTTTTTTAACTTACACCCCTAATTCAGTTTGTTAAGGAATGAATAAATTAAAATACAATGGCCCAATAAGGGTAAAAACTCTTTCACAAAAAGCATGATAGCCTATCAAAATATTCTTTTAAATATGCAATCCATCAATATATGCTTAGTTAAACTACCAACTTCATGCTTTAAAACTAAGCCAATGCCAAATAAATATTTCATCTTTTAAAACTTTCTATTATTTTGAGAAGCCAAATAAATGTGTGGGGTCTATGTTAAGCTTTCATAAGCTTTTCTATGTTTATACTGCTATTAGCCTGGTGGCAGGTTTCTTTAGCATACAGAGTTCCTATCATATTCTAAGTTCCGAGTAAAATATTTTAGAATCACGCTGCCATGTTTACCCAGCAGTTACTCTTGTAATCATGTCAAGTTCAAAAAGTCTAACTCAGAAGCATTATAAATCTTTGTTTTAAATGAATAACTTTTTGCTAATGTCCAGAGTCTGTTTCTGCAGGTTCTGCAGCTCATACTAGAATTTATTATGCAATAACTGCACCAAAAGAAAATCAAATCAAAATACAACATGTAACTGAAATTTAAAATGCATACAAAGAAAAGGACACTAGCACCTTATATTTGAAAGTGGAGATATTTAATATGTATTTGATAAACAAATACCAAATTCTAATAATACATGATTTTGATTACAAGATACCGTTTGTTGACAACTAAGTAAACACATTCATCTGCACCTGTCTTATGAATCTTATGCATAAATTTTAGGAATTTCCTGTGCATATCAATGCTGAGGTAAAGAGGACAAATCAACTTCCATACCAAAGACAAATTTTGTAGGCAGAATAAAACAGCTTCAGTTTCTAAACTAATGTTTACTATGTGATGAATACAAGAGCAGGAAGAAAAGAATGTGAAAACCACAACCATACCTTTCGAAGATATTAGACGCATCAACATCACAATCATAGTTGACAAAAATATCAACCATAAGTTGTGAATCCTGGCACATCTTTCCAAGCATGTTAAGGACAGTCATTTTCTGAAGGAAACTTGGCTGCAGTACATTTTCAAGCACGCGTAGTATGAGCATTGGAAAGAAAATTCCAATTTCTGACTTCAGTTCGGATCTGAATCTTGACAATAAGTTCTCAAAAATTGAACATAGAAGCTGAAAAATACTCATAGCTGACAAAGCACTGTTCTTCAATAATGACAAGCACAGATACTGCTGAATAGCACCAAGAAACCTGGTAGCAGTATGTATAAAAAGATTAAATTGCATAAAAAAGGAGATGAAAGAACAAAATTTGTACACAATTAAGTAAACCAAGAACCCAGGAATTAGCAGAACAGAAATTTCAGCTGTTCATTTTTCATATTTTTCCCGTGAGAAAAAGGCAGGTCAATGAAAACCATCTCATCTATAAATGATCAATATTCTACCCTTAACATAGCCACTTAGAGCAAAAGCATTGTAGCATTTTTTTTAAAGAAAAGCGAAATTTATTATTTTCCACAGGGTTAAATAACATATTAGGATGGGCCCCTTACAACAAAGGATTGGAGCAAGGCTCTCTCCTTAGCAAGAGTATCAATAAGCGAATTTCCTTCCTAAAGAATACAATTCCAATGACCGATCAAACTCCTAAGGACATCTTTACTTTCCCTGAATGCTAAATTTAATCTCCAATGAAGGCCCTGACAACCCTTGCACCCAATTACTGAACTTGAGTCTCCTTCTACATCCAACTCTCCCGAAAGAGAGGGCTTGAAAATTTCGACTTCATGCAGCACAGCCATGACTTCAACATGGACCTTGTCAGAAATCCCTAAAGGACCTTAGGAGGTAGCAATGATCCTCCCATTGTCATCCCTGAATACACAAGTCCCTCCTCTGTTATGATTTACCCTTTAGTAAATCGTTCATTTTGGCTAAAGACGATGTTATTTTCAGTGTTCCTCCACTTCTGGCTAACTTAACAATCTTCATGCATAGAAGCCTTTCCATTGAAGCACTATTAAAATTACATGAAATATCCATCTCAGACAATTTCCTAGTTTTCTCCTCATTAATCCAACAGAAAAAATTCTGAATTATGATCATTTTCTGAAAAGAGTAACGAATTCCCAGCTCCTAAACATCTGGAATACAAAGTATTACATTTTTCAAGTTGGTGTCTCGATGTCGACTTCTAGTCTTATTACTACAGTCCCCTAGGAGCCATCTACCTGATCAAGAGACAAGTGTGAAATATATCAGCAAAACACATCGGAAAGTGCAAGATTTCAGAGGTAAAGGAGTTATATCTGATGGTCAAAGGGAAAAGGTTGAGGGGTGATTGGGAACGTTTGGCGGTGGGAGGATTCTAGGGATTTGAGGTGGGTAACTTTGGAGGCGAATGGTCCAGATTGGGAAAGAAAGGGGTTGAATTGCCAATCTCCAGCTTGCTACGATATTTTTAAATTTGTCCTACTTGCAATCAGAAAACGAAGGGTTAAGTGGACTCTACATACTGATCCTGATCAGGCCTAGTCAACTTGGTTGAGCCCTGATGCCTAATGCTACTCAGGTTCTTCCTTAGCTATGCCAAGACACCTTCCCCATCCAATACCACGGGAAGTGGAAACATGTGCACTCTTCCTCAGCTCCAGTGAAAAGTGGAATGGATGAAGACCCGATCTGGACCTTTGTAATCCCATCCATAGCTAGCCAGCCTTGGGGATGGATGTCTACCCTTGTATATCATATTAGTCACCCCAACTTAGAGCCCTCCTCCAATTTGAGGAGGATACCATGTGATTCAAAATTTGCCATTTAATGGATTTGGACCAGGTCCAACTATAACCGATAGAACGAACCCAGAAATTTGCCACGACTCTCTTGGGATGATTGCTTCTATCTCCACATCTTCGAGCAAGGTATAAATGATTCAGCCCATTTGAGACTTCAAAGACACACGTAGACATCTTTAAATAGCGGCATCAATGAATGACAATGTGCTTTTATGACAGTGTACATAACACTTCCGCCCATTTGCTCAGCTACTCAAAGTCTTCAACCAATGAATTCGAGCAGCAACATAAAAGCACAGCAAGTTGAGTCCCCTCCTCTATGGAACCCGACAAAAGACAATTGCCTCCTTCAAGACCTTGTTGCCACTGCCTTCCAGAGCTTCTTCTACCAAAGAGTCCTTTGGAATCACAGTCTCAGGCTGAGGACAAATATCCTCCAAGTCCTGGATGAATGCTGATCTTTTGTATCACATACAAACTAGTGAGCAACTTGGCAGCTATCCAATGCATGATTTTGTAAACCGAAATCATGTGGAAGAAGACGAAGAATACGAAACTGGAATTCTCGTGCCAAACCTCCTCACTCTGCACTCTGCAGTCCTTAGTGTTCAACAAAGAAGTCGGTTGTTTACACAAAACCTGGGCAATGTAAAAGGACCACGATATAAGATCCTTTCTCCCCCTTACAGAAACTTTGAACCCATGTTTCTCCCTTCCTTTGCTCGATCACCCTATTCATCAATCTAACGGAATCATCAAATAATAGGAGCATCAGTTGAGATGGATTTCTTCCTTTCTTCCCTGGCATCAACAAAAAACATGTCTTTCTCCAAACCTCCAACATGCAATGTGTTGCCTCGTTTTCCCTAACAGAGTTTTGTCGTCCTCCAAACCTCCAATATCCAATGTGTTGCCTCTTTTTCCCTAACAGAGTTGTATCGTCACAGCCATCACATCCTGGGTCTCATAGGGAGCCTGCACTTCATCCACCATTGATGTCACACTGCTGACCTTCTTCCTCACTCTTACTAATTTCCCCTCAACTAAATGATGTTAAGAGTGAAATATATTTCAGGAAAAAAAAAAAATGCAGCAGATAGCTCTCAATCCAGTCTTATGGTCAGAGAGAAGCAAATCCTAGGAGATCATACAAATCATTCAGTCAATAAACATATTAAAGTTGATAGAAGGTGCTCCTCAATTTACCAAACAAGTCGTATGATTTTGTGACTCTTCATAACGAGAATTTACACAAACAGAGAAACTTATTATAATAGACAAACCAGAAAATTTTCTCAACCATCACCCTTGCTAGTCGCAACAAAAGCCCCTTAAAACTTTATGACACAATGTCAAAATGTTCACCACTTTCACCGTCTAAGCCTACATCTAATTATATCATCAAACATTCTTATCCCAATGAATTGGGCCTCTAGTTTAATTCAAGTTTTCGTGTATACAATCTCAAAAAGTAGCAAAATCTGCTACCGGGCTGCATCTTTAAGGTTCAAGAACTTAAATTGGGTCAAAGACAGCAGTTAGGTAGATCGACAAATGAAGTTGGAAGCAAAACCAATCAAACACAGGGTACCTTTGTCGAACCAATGGATTTCATGCGGTAGTTCTTCTCTAATGCATAATGAATTTCACCTAAGAATTCTCATCATATTAGTTAGTTCTTCTGGTACAAGGTAAACGACAGTTCACCAATGAACCGAATCCTCATCAAAGAAACTTTCCTAGGCAACAAGACGGGGAAATAAAACTCAAAACTACGATTTAAGTATAACCAGGTTTATTAGAAAGGAAATAAAAGATTATAATACTTACTTTTCATTTGTTCTCCAAATTGGGCCTGCGTTCTCCATTACGATCCTCAGCAACTCCAGAGACAGAACCTTCCCTCGCAATAGAAGATTATCTTCTGGGTTCTCCTGCGTCCCAAACTTCATCGAGAATTTGCATAAATTTTTAAACAGGGATAAGCCGTCTTCTCTGATTTTACTGTCACCACCTCCGCACGCCTCTCCGTTACCCATCTCCTTGTCACCTTCCCGCGGACCATCACTATTACCCGTTTCCTGTTCCGGCAACGAATTGGTTAAAATTAATGGAGGGACGCCCTCACTCGCCTCCACGATCTCGTTTATAAAGTTCTGAACGGACTGCACCAAATTCCAATCATTCAACCCCTTGTCAGACAGCTCGAGCAATTCGCTGATCGAAACCGGACGAAACTTGGGGTCCAAAGAATCAGTTTCGACCCGGGCAAAGACGATGGTAACAATCTGAGCAAGGACCGCCTTGGCGCAGATCTGGTTGGTCCCGCTGAGGCTGGATAGATACACATTGTAGCATCCCTTAACGATCTGGAACAGCAAATCACCTCGAATCAAAAGGGAAGGCGAGCGAACAGCGGCTATCGACACTTTGAGCAAGGCGTGCTCGATGGAGTCGTCGCCCAGACCACCGCATCGACAAATGGCATCGAAAAGGCGGAAAGCGATGGGAGCATTGGCGGCGTCGAGTGGATCGATGCGGTCAATCTCTGCGCGGAGGTAACCGAGGGAGATGAGCTTGAAAATGCACTCAAACGCAGGCTCCGCAATTTTGGGGGAAGCTGAATCAAGGGCAAGGATGAGAGGGAAGATGACGAGATCGGCGTCGACAAGGGAAAGATCAGGAAGAGGCGACCCATGCACGGGCTCCGGAGCGTCGCCGATGATCTGAAGTCGGTCGAGGGCCGACTTGCAGGCAGCTACGAGGTGGGCATGCTTTCGCCAGGCCACATTTTTTATGATCTTGTCGAGAGCAGGGCCGAGGTGGCGGCCTGGGCGGGAGGACCCGCCCAGAGGTTGGGAGGACATCGACGAGGGAGCGCAATGAAGGGCAGCGAGAGACGACTAGGGTCTGGGTGGGGGCGAGATAGACAAGGGAGGAACATGTAAGAGAAGGAGAGGAGCGAAACGGAGAAGAGAGGAATGGAGGGAAATCTCCATCTGCGTCTGACTTCGTCGTCCTTCCGCATGCGCAGAGGGGGATTTCCAGATTTCGTTTGTCCTGAAGACGGGTCAGAGAAGTAAGGACATTTTTGTAACTCCAAAAGTCCCAACCTAAAATTCATCAAAGTATGTGACTGTTTCTAAATATTTACACTCCCTCCATTGGATAAAATCATAACAAAAAAAAAAAAAAAAAAAAAAAAGTTATTCATCATCTTCATTTAGTAATCAGTGATGCTCAAACCTAATAGTGGCCTAAAGCAATCATTTATGAAAACCAGATTTTTTCCACAATTATAAAAAGAAAAGCAACATGTGTTCGGGCTAGAAAATAGTACCCCACCAGTATTCGTACTTGTACAATCAAGCTGGGGGTATTTGTATTTTATATATCCGTTCTTCTCTTTTTCAATATTTTTTATTATTTCTTCTTCTTTTTCTTTAAGTCGAAGCGAGGTGGTGGCATTAACCGCCATAAATTTTAATAATCGAAGAAGAGGAAAGAAAAGGAAGAATAAAATGAGGTGCCGCCAGACTGCTGCTGCTGCATCATAAGTCGGTGATAAGATAAGATGGCATTAACCGTGATACCTTCCGAATGCAGACGCAGTCATGCAGACCCGTGCGGGTGAGAGATTTTCTTTACAGTGAAGCTACATACATTGCTTAGGGAGCAAGCGTAAAGGTAGTTGTTCTGTTCCTATGCTAGTACTAGCGAGTAACGGCCGACCCAGATCGTAAATGGTAATTCTTCTCTACTGTTGAGAACGTAACGGGGGATAAATTTTCTTCAACGATGTTTTGTTTTTGATGGCAACACACTGATTTGCTTTAGATGGCAACACACTGATTTGCTTTGAGCTGGTGCTATCCGTCGGTGACAGACCATATTGAAACTTGCAAGCAGGTCTACTGCACCTTTTAGCTGCGACTGGAGAGAAAAAAGAAGCTGATGGGAAGGAAAGGAGAAACAGATGAAGATGCACCTACTGCCAGTACTCAGACTCGTCTGATGAATCTAAATCTTATAACCAAATGACGCGAATGAAAAATACGAAAGGAAGTCGAATGATATCAATACTCCGAGTGTGGGAAGAAATAAGGGGATTCCACTCGCCATCCTCTATTATGTCCAGCCATCTATCGTTTACAACGTTACAAAGACTGAACATGAGAATGCACTCCGAATACTACAAATTTAACACGCAGTACGCAAGCAAGGTTACTTTCCATTATTTCAAGATACATCCAGCCACTAACGCATCTATAACCACCTGCAGCCATGAGAATGCACCCGGACTACAACAAATTGTTATAGCTCTTTAGTTGTATACATTTCAGAACCCACAGAGGTAGAAGCATGAAACAACACTTGCTCATCCAATTGCATAAACCACCTGTCAAGAATCACTTGTCATTCAATGCCGATCTGCCAAAAAAAAATGTATAGACGTCCTGCTAAGAGGTAGAAGCCGAGACACAGCAGAACTGCTTAAAAAACACAGCCCAA
Organism: Aristolochia fimbriata; assembly: GCA_019845555.1. Classification (NCBI taxonomy): domain Eukaryota; kingdom Viridiplantae; phylum Streptophyta; class Magnoliopsida; order Piperales; family Aristolochiaceae; genus Aristolochia; species Aristolochia fimbriata. The sequence goes on from CM034078.1 coordinate 6,780,782, forward strand.
TCTACACAAGGTACATTAGTTTTGGCCAGCCCAAGCCTTGAATCAATTGAGGTTGATGGTGACTTGGATCCCTGCTGACAGCCATTATGCAGCTATTATGCAGATGAAAGGATAAATCAAGTTACTGACAGAGTTGCTTGTGTATCACTAGTTGCGGGCAATCTTTTGATCCCCTTTCCATCCATCTCGAAATAAGGCTGGGAGGGAAACACAAAGACAGCTGATGCTGCAATAGATAACTGAAGCCTAGCAGCATACCTCGATGATGTGACAGTAACTCGTGGTAGTTGCTGCTGGCCACACATCAGTGGTACAAGCTTGTAGCAGAGAATGCCCTCAGATTTTGGTAAAATATCAATACTACCATTGTGCGGCCCAGACAGCACAAAACTTTGGGCATCCATTACAGAGTAACTGATCTCCTGAAGCAAAGGGGTCTGGTTCTGAATTTTCAAGCAGAGCGTGAAAGGAACTCCCAATACCGTGTGTGGCGGACATTCCAAGCTCACCATTAATGGAGGCCTTTCCACTTTCACAACAGGGATCTTGTATTTTGTTGTTATTCGAGGTGCTATCTCCCCAGAATTTGGTAAATCTCTTGACCATTTAAGAGACACCGTTCCAACCCCAATGCTGGGGGCAGCAGACTGAGGAATAACAGAGAATACCCATTTGAACCCTTCACCAGGGACAAGCATAGCAAGCTCTGCTGATACCTCGCCACTGGGTTTGACCACAACTTCTTCTTCAGCTTCAAGAGACATAGAAATCAACCGTAATGGCACCTCCGAAGAATTTCGAGCACTTATAGCAAGAATGCTAATTTCATCTAAAGCAAGAGTCTCACGCTCCTCAGAATCAGTTGCCGGTTTAATTTTTGAGAGCAATAAAGAGTCCTGCCGAAATGGCATCATAAAATGGTGACTGATCAGGAGCGGAGTTTTCCCTTCTATCTGCATGCTTTTATGAACGTGCACTTTTTGTGCAGTAGCTTCATTGCTGGGCAGGTAGCCCAGAGACACATAAAGCATCACCACTTTTGGTCTGTGCCACCTTATTTCAAGCTTGCAAGACCAGGATTCCTCAATGTCCAGAAAAGGAACAGATAACAAACCAAATGATTGCTGAATATTCTTGATACTGTCAAGACCTGTTTCAGACTCATTTTCATTTGATACTGAAACTCTGAGAAGCTCTACGTGGAGACTATCCGGTGAAAAGGGTTCCATATCTCTTGGACTAACTAAGCCGCCCCCTCTTATATCCACCAAGTTAATCTTCAGTTCTCCTGAATGGACCGCATTGCCCTTTGAGATTATGCTTACTGGGACAACAAAGTCTTCTCCAACAAGTGCAGGCCCAGACGAGTCCAAAAGAAGGTCAACTTGAGGATCAGGCTCCTCAACTTGGATAAACCTTTGACCGGAAAATGAAAGACTCGCATCCTTGGTTGGGAAGGATTCAACTCGATCCTCAAATTTCCAAACTGGCAACTCCTCCATAGAAGCAGGACTTTCAGCACGGGAACATATCTTGAAATTGGTCCCAATTTTGCAAATCACAGTCAAACATTCAAGCTTGCCACTTTGTCCTGCACCAACCACAAACTTTTTTATGTTAAAGCAATTCCTCATAATTTTAAAAGATCTAAAACAGGATTAATGAGGCACCTGCTATGATAGTATATGTCAATCTTAGCCACTTGTTTGTAACTAGAGTTAGATTTGGAATTGTCTCGGTTTGGAGAGGTCCACTGGAATCTGCTACTGAAGAAGGATGCTCCAACTTGCATATAGTGAAATTACAGATCGCCTGATTGAACTGAACTTCTAGTTGATCAATCTCAACCGGGAGAGGTAATTGTGATAGAAGTGACAAAGTGAACAAAGTTGGGACACCAGGCTTTACAACCTGATCATGGAAGGCAACAGATACAAGTAATGCTGCTCTAAGGGGGCTTACAAGATCAATTTCAAGCTCAATTGGTTGAATTTCAGTGCTGTCAATGCTGCTGTTAGTCCCTTCATTCAGAAACAACTGAAGTTCCCCAGATAAGAACCCAAAGGCTTCTCTCTGTATCTTCTCTTTCTGTTGTTGACTAGTGGGACCTGCAGGACCACACTCTCCTTTGTGATCAGTAGTAATCATCCCAGAATTAGACACCGTTGGCAGAGCAGCCATTTCAAGAGAGTATTCAATGAAATCCCTTTGTGAGCCTAGTTTTCTTGAGCACTCTCGTAGGTAACCCAAGACCTCCCAAAGCAATGTGACCCAACCTTCTTTCCTGTAGAGGTCTGTGATACCATCAAAAAGATGTTTTGCTTTACTGAAATCTCCAGCTACATAATACTCTCTAGCCATTTGACCACTACAGTAAGAAGCAACCCTAAGTGCGCCTGCATTGCTGTAAAGGTCAAAAGACTTTTTGAGCAGGGCAATAATTTCATAAGACTCCTGGAACCTCTTCCCTTCAGCAATTGCATAGAGCACATATTCTTCATCAGTAAGGCTGAAAAAATCATAGCAAGCAGCATCAGTGCAAACCTGACAGAATCACTCCAACACCAAGATCAAAGTAAACACTAAAAGACTTACGGTTGCATTATGAATGCCTCCTCTTGCTCAAGTATGCAAGAAAACTGCCCCACATAAACAGAAGGTACCACAGATTCCAAGCTACTTTCACCTGCTTTTGTTCCCCCAGACTCTCCAGATGATTCTGATAAAGACAATGTCTGATCCAAGCAATGTTTCTTCTCCCTCAAGTACTTCGCTGCCAACTGTTATCTCGAGAAATAATACATACATAATCACTTAGAAGCGCATAAAAGTGGAAGTGCTTTAAGATATATTCTTTATGTTCAAATACATTTTCTGAAAATATTTCATGAAGGAAAAAGACACCTGATAAAAGTAAGCTGGCTGAACTTCCCATTCTGTCAAAGGTTTCTTGGACAAGGGAGAAGTAGTGCTCTGGATGGTTGTTGAACTGGTCTCTAGTAACTCAGCAAAAACCAAAAACTGTCGGCTCACCCACTCCCAGTGAAGGAAAGCAACATTGGACAACCCAGTTAACTTCTTGTATGACCCTACATGCTTCCAGAACCATGAAATTGCTTCTGAGACCTTGCCTCCATGCAGTAACAAGGTTGACACTTTGAAGTGCAACTGCTCAGCCACTGCCTTAATCTCAACCAAGCGTTGAGTTGGTGGTAACCTAGTTGACGTTCCAACCATCTAGAAATTGAAGTTCGATAATAAGAACAGTACAGAAGCAGGGAAAGATGATAAAAGCAGCTTTACCAACTTCCATGAAAGCTCCTGACATTGCAATTGAGAAAACAAATCAACGTCTACCTGACCAAAAAATAAAAAAAGTACCTCACGTAGAGCATTGTAGCCTTCCTCATAAAATTTCAAAGCTTCAGCCCAATCTCTTCGAAACTCCGCATATACTGCAACCTAGCATTTCAGAACTTTATATTAGGGATTGGTAATAAGAGATTATTCTCCCCGTGAAAATCTGTTAAAGAAGTAATATATGCCTTGAGTAACTTCAAGATTCGTTTAGACATAATTTTAAGAATCTATAACTAAAAAATTGTAGTCAATCTCTAAGTATCTGCCATACTGACTGGCATGTATACATTACAGATAATAACACACATCCATGAATCATCTTATGCAACATCCAAGGTACATATAATTACCAGAAAAAGTGGCTCTTGGAGTGTAACAAAAAAATAGTTATGAACAAAATAGCTGTTTAAAAGGAACATGACTTAATGTAGAACTCGAAACATTGGTAGCAAAGACGATGAGAGGTGTAAATCCTTGCCTTGAAGCAGTAACGCACATACAACTCGATAGAATTGAAAATTTTCTTCTCAATACGGGTTCTTATCTTTCTTCCTTCCTCTCTGTAGTATGCATGAGACAGTTCTGCAAAAACTGTTGCCAACCTGCATAACATTTTATTTCCAATAATTATAATCACAAGTTAGTAGGACTACACAGAAAACCAACTTGAATGGTCACACTGTCAAATACCTGTTGAGAGATAGCTTTAGCTCTGAGGGATCACTTTGGACAAACACCAGAAGATACTTGGCATCTATTTCTGCACGCTTTCTCAGAGCAATTAAACGATCCTCACTTGTATCAACTGCATTAAACGTCACATGGATCATTATCACTTTGACTAAAATTTAAGAAGAAACAAAGCATGCTTCTCCTCCATCCCTGAACCAGTTTAATTCTATTGAAAACACCAAATGGACTTCCTCAACGAGCAGAGTGGGGAAGAATAATAGACAAACTCTCCTAGCAAAATGCCACCAATGGATGGCAAAAGATTGGGACTCTATAAAGAACGTTTAAACAAAACAGCCTGCTGAGGACTTGCAATCAAAGCTGTCTAATAAAATGATTTACATGACCAGATGCCAACAAGCAGATTACCATTAACAGTCGACTGCACAAGTACCACAACCAGTTTGATGTTCCTTCCCCGGATAACAGCTCTGTTATAATCAAAAGAGAAGGTCATATACTTACATTAACCACTAATTAAGTTCTAAAAATATGAATACGCTAGTCCCAAAAGCTTTATTATTATGCAATAAACCTTTTCTAATTATGCAATTTGTCCATTCCATCTTAGCAAACTACATGAAATTTTGCAAAATAGAAACATAGTGCAGTTTCAGAATTTCCAGCGGAAAAATGTTTATATTAAGGACTCGACTGTGGTTTCACTAAATTAAAGATCAGACGAATGGCTCTCCGAGTTCGCAACATCCTTCAAACAGTTAACCAGATTAATTTTTTCAAACTTAAGGTAAACTTCAGTGAATCTTGAGGTGGAAGGAATTTGCAGACAGGAAAGATAAGACTGCCTCAATTATTGCACATAAAACTACTTCGGTACCAATTGGCAAAGAACACGCGAAAGTAGTGCGCAGTTTGGAGAAAGCAACAGAGAAAAAGAAAAACAGAGGAACGCTAAAAAAGGGACGAATTCGTACTTTAGATTCTCAAGATCGGTGCAGACCTGTAGCCATTGTGCAGGATCTCCGCACACATGGTCATAGTTGAACAGCGCAGCAACGACGGCCGGAATCTTCGTCCGATGCTTAGCTAGCCAATCTCTCTTCATTATTCCGCCTGGCGGGCTCGAATCTAGGGTTTCCTTCTGCTTGGACGTCATGATAGATATCCTTGAGAAATCGGGCAATGCCAGAGTGTTGATTGGCGGTTGCTCCACGTGCAAAGCCGCGGAGATCGTCTGATGGAGCGCCGGAACCCCTACCACAGCTACAAGAGCAACGGGTGGAGTTCGAATCTCCTCCGCGTAATCCTCCATTTCTTCTTCCTGCTACGGCTGCAATGCGAGGTGACGCCCTCGTAATCGGATGCTGACAATCGACGCGATATACCTCCCAGATTCGGGTCGGGTACTTTTTCCCTCACGGGATTCACCACCCCTGACGGAGAGACGCAGACGGACAGCAGGAAGGAGTTCGAAGCTGGAAATTGATCAGACTTCTGAAATGTGCAATTTTGAGTACCCGCGTACGCTCGAAATGAAAGGCACGTCTATGATCTAACACGAGGTCGCCCTACACTCACAAGTATCAAATCGCAACATCATGTTGCATGGTCTGGCATGGATGGAATACGAAACTCGGACCGGATTGGCAAGTTAAACCCGGTTCAATTGTACTCGTTGGCGGCCCTTAGTGTGGGTCCCAGTCTACGAAGGAAAAATACTTGTTTTGAAGTTGTAGTTCGTACTTCGTACCTTTACAAACATTTAAAATTACGATACAACAAAAAAATTATTTTATACGAGTTATACGCCTTATAACTTATAAGAGACACTAAACCAACCAGGTTTTTCATTTTTGTATTTGTTTATTTGTGGAAAAAATTACCTCTCATGGATTGATTGTTGCCAAAATACTTACTCACGGATTAATATTGCCAAATACTTTTTTATCGACGGATGTTATCAAAATACAAAACCATAAATGTATGACAAAAATACTCATCTATTTATATGTTATTGACCACCAACTTGTATACTATGTATAATATAATTATATATTATAGAAGATGTTATATGAGGGGGCCGGTTTAAGGGTTAATTGAGAGTCATTTTCGTCCTTATATGGCTCGAGTCCATCGATATATAGTTCAATATTAAGATAATAATTGATAATTGAATCGTATTTCGTCCTTTAGATATATCTCTAGTTCCGTTACTAGGACTCTCTCCTGTTTCTGCATTTCGATGACTCCTGAACGCGACGAAAAACCTAAACATATCGTCAACGAGAAGCAGCTGGTTTTCGCCGTTACTTAACGGAAAAGGATTAGATATCCTTCTATTTTTCTTGCCTGTGCCATGATCTTCAGCGGACAAAGCTCCGGTTTTTGCCGAAGCATGGCCTCTCTGCTGGGTTCACCGGGCCTGAGAATTAGAGCGCTGCCTGAAGTAGCCGCTCCCTTACTTCGACACGGTCATTTCTGCAGTCCAATTCTACCATTTCCGAGGAGAAAATTCTCCGTAGTTGCCTGTTCTGTTTCGGATTTCGAGGATCTCAAGAAGAAGGTCGAAGGACAAGTTCGCGTGCGTTTTGCTCCTTCTCCCACGGGAAATCTCCATGTTGGCGGTGCCAGAACTGCTCTATTTAATTTTTTGTTTGCAAGGTTCGTTCACTCTCTTCCTCGATAATGTCTGCCTTATTTTGGCCAACAGTAGAGGACTTGGTCTTTCCGTGATACTTTTGAACTGTTTTCTGGTGACTGGTGAGCTATGGACGAAGAGTGACTTGGGCAGAAAATGTCAGTAACGCATTTGCCACGATAATTTATCAATGTCAGTTGAGTTCCACTGCGCGGTGGTTTGGTTTGTCAATGCGCTGAAAAAGGGCCTTCGATAATTCAGAAATAATCTTCAGTGGTGTTGTTTTTCGAGGAGACAAGTACCATTAGTTTGATGTCTAAGTTTCACATATTGCCTTTCATTTCTCCCTAACTTTGGGTACAAATATGTTGTTCATCAGTACCTCAGAATCTGAGGCTTTTCAGAATTAAATTAAATTTTTCTTTGTAAATTACCATGTCTACAGGTCACAAGGTGGAAAATTTGTTCTTCGTATTGAAGATACTGACTTGGAGAGGTCTACAAGGCAGTCTGAGGAAGCAATGCTGCAAGATTTATCATGGCTCGGTCTTGATTGGGATGAAGGTGTTTATCTTACCTAGTTTAGACGTAGTTAGTTTAAAAATCTACTTTACAATTCATAGGGCAAAAAGTATGGGAAGTTTTTCTGGCTCGTGTGCAGTCATTTGTTGTGCTTATAACATTTTCTAGTTTCACAATGTTAACTGTACTCAATGTGAGGAAATGCAGATTGTGTGTAGTGCCTACTAAGTTTGATATTCTTAATTGCCATAGTAAATTATTTATTTGAAAGGGCTTTAATCAAAATATGCAGGTCCTGGAGTTGGCGGAGAATTTGGACCCTACAGACAGTCAGAAAGGAATAGCTTATACAAGCAGTATGCTGAGAAACTTCTGAAATCTTGTCAAGTTTATAGGTGTTTTTGTTCTAATGAGGTATTTATGTAGTGCAAGCTACTGCCTGAAAGACTAAGTTTGCTATAGTCACTACAAATTTTTCTTATTTCCCTACTCTTATCATTGGTCACTTTCATGGATCTCTCCAGGAACTGGAGAGAATGAAGGAGACAGCAAAATTAAAACAGCTGCCCCCTGTATACACTGGAAAGTGGGCTAATGTTACTGAAGAAGAAGTAGAGGAAGAACTGGCAAAGGGGACACCTTATACTTATCGCTTTCGTGTTCCAAAGGAAGGAACACTGAAAATTGATGATTTAATCCGTGGTGAAGTGAGTCCGCTGCTTAAGAATTTTTAAAGTATTAATTGTGTTATTGACCTATTTGCTGTATTCCACTTCTGAATAAATTTTATTGCCTTGTCTCATCAAATTGCTTTTTTTCTTCATTTTGTTTTTCATCTCTCCTTAAGTTTAGTTGTAATTCCTGCTATTCTATTATTTATTACTTATTTCCTAGTGTATTGAAGGTCAGTTGGAACTTGAACACTCTCGGAGACTTTGTTATTTTGAGAAGCAATGGCCAACCTGTTTACAACTTCTGTGTCACAGTTGATGATGCCACGATGTGTATCTCACATGTTATAAGGTAATCTTCATTTTATTCTTATGAAGCCATCATTTATCATCTTGTTGTATTCACTATTTGGGTGTGTGTGGCATTACCACTTTTGACTTTTGCTTCCTGAGCTGCAGGGCAGAGGAGCATTTACCTAACACTTTGAGGCAGGCCTTGATATATGAGGTGATTCTTCATGGCTGCATAGTCTTATTTTACCTTTTAATTTGGTAAAATTTATTTTTATTATCATCGTCATCATTATTGTTATCATCTTTGTTAAGGTAGATCACCATTACAAGGTGCTACATCTATCATTTGCCCCTTGAAATAACGAAGAACCTACCTAATAATCCATAATCAATACTCCCTGCTGATGTGATGCTGAATAATGGAATGACCAAGCTTCCTAATTAATTACCACAGACTTTATTTGGCCCTCTTTTTTCAGTAAAAAAATTTCTAGTTGAGACATATCACTGTCCGGGGAAAAACTCTGGTCGATTCACTGCTCTAAATCTTAATAATCTCTTTAAAAGTGCTTAATCAGTAGTTCAATGGTCCCATGGGAGTTATTGCTGTGGGAGGTCTTGGGTTCGGGTCTCCACAGCAGCATTGGGAGTAAAATGCATTCGCCTTCCTCAAAAAAAAAAAAAAAAAAAAAAAAAAAGCCTGTTCAAAAGAAAATAAAGCCTATTTTCTAAGTTTAGAAGAAGACTGGTAATCATCAAAATGATTGTATTACCCTTAATCTCAACAAGCAATTCCACTTACGTGTAGGAATACTTTCATGCATAGATATGTATAACTTGTAAAGAAATTGTTACTGACCAGGGAAGATTTTTAAGGTGATGGCATATAGAATTTGGTTCTCTTCTATCTACCAAGTATAGAGTCTTCTTTCTCTATACCTCCTTTGTAGTTAAAAGTTTGTGAATCTGAAGAAACTAATAAAAAAGAACAAACTTATGAACTTCTGTATGTATTGGATTCTCTGATTCAGTTGAGTTATTTTAATTCAGCAACAGGGGGAAATTAGATGGTTACTCTCTGATCAGTTGCCAATTTGGATGGTTAACCTCTGATTTATTTTTATTTTTATTTTTATTTTTGAGAAAAAGTGAAAAATAATGCAATAGGATGGTTACTGTTCAACATTGTCTGGTTTGCTACTGCTGTTCATCATGTAGTGTGGGAAATTATCATCTCGCTTTGTTGTTGACAGCAGTAGGAGAAAAGTTAAGTGACTGGAGACTGACGTGAAGCCTTGTCAAAATTTTTGCATTTCATTGAGTTTCCTTCCTTCTAATAGCTGTATTTTATTATCTGAAATTTTTTGTTTATCTTTAGTTTAAGTATCTCATAAGCATCTTTTGCACAATTTTCCATCCACGTTTAGAATAACTTGTTTTGCAGTGATCTATGTTATTTTTCAGACTCTGAGACTTTTATGCCTCAATTTTCTCAGATGTCTATTATTTGTGCATTTTCAGGCTTTGGATTTTCCAATGCCTCAGTTTGCACATGTCTCTCTAATTCTTGCTCCCGATCGTAGTAAACTTTCAAAGCGTCATGGTGCAACTTCAGTGGGTCAAGTATGTCCTGATAATTTTTTAAGTTTGCCATTGAGTGAAGGATTTTTGCTTGATATTGATTTATTTTTTCTTTCTTTTTTCTTCATTTTTTTGGGCAGTTCAGAGAGATGGGATATTTACCACAAGCCATGGTGAACTACTTGGCACTGTTGGGGTGGGGTGATGGCACTGAAAATGAATTTTTCACAATTGATGAGTTAGGTTAGTTTCGTGTATTTCTTGGTGAATGTTTTGTATGGTTGATGATGACACAGCAATCTTCTTTTGCTGGGTTTATCATCCAACTTATCTCGATCTGATTAGAATTCATGGATTGCAGTTGAGAAGTTTTCTATTCATCGGGTCAACAAGAGTGGAGCTATATTTGATTCAACAAAGTTAAGGTGATTGTCTTCTTGGTTTGATCTCTCATTGTATCACTAATTCAGTTCTGATTGTTGGTTAGAATGTGGTAATTTTACACTTCGGAGGGAGAAGCTACATTGGTTCAGAGTTAATTTTGGCTGGTCCAAACCTATTATCGATTTTCTCTGACTTTGTATTTTCTGCCTTTCCTCGTTTCGATTCAAAGATGGATGAACGGACAGCATCTAAGAGCTATCCCATCAGATCAATTGCTTCAGATGTTAGGAGAACACTGGAAGAATGCTGGAATCCTCACAGAATCTGATGGGACATTTGTCAAAGTAAGGTTCATCCTCCTCCAGTTTGGATCTCTTTTGCCTACATCAGGCATTCCAAGCATGTACCCCCGATGGGGTGAAATATTAAGAATAGAACTGACAACAACTAGATAAAATAGTACTGTTAAATGAAAGCATCCATGACCAAAAGTTTCTGAAAGCATCTTTTCAGTGGCAACTAAAAGCTGGATGCTAATATCTTAAACTGAAATCAAACTCAGAATGCAGCAGAGTTACTGAAGGATGGAATCGACTTAATTACAGATGCCGGAAAAGCACTCTCAAATTTGCTCTCATATCCACTACTTTCTACTTTAGAAAGGTAAATACCTGTTATTAAGTTCCAGTATAGTTTATTGCCGTTGAATAATGACTACATGACTTCCATTGACATGCATTGGTGTGAGAGACACTGAGTCCATCCGCACTTCTTTGAGCTAAAGAATGTCAGATATATCATAGAAGCTATTATGAAATGGTTTTGCAGTCCTGAAGGGCGACTTATTGTAGAAGACAAACTCTCTGAAGTTGCATCAAGCTTGCTCTCTGCGTATGACAGTGGCGATCTCCAAAATGTGCTTGAAGAAGGTCCTGCTGGTTGGCAGAAGTGGGTGAAGAGCTTTGGCAAGGTTCTAAAGCGCAAGGTTGGTGTAGTATATTACTTTATGTTTTTTATTCTCAGTTCACAACAATTATGAGGTGGAGACGACGTCTGCAGAGATTCTCCCTTAAACCTTGAGTCTGTCTTAATCAAACCCTTAATAATTTCACTTTCTTTATTTTTTCAATAAACATGATTTAGCCTCTTGTGACTAACTCTGTTTGATCTTTTTTTCTTTAATTGACTGGTTAAGAGTTTCACCTCTGTACTAAAAGAGTTTTTGCTTATTTGATTCAGGGAAAATCTTTGTTTATGCCTCTCAGAGTATTGCTGACAGGAAAGCTCCATGGTCCTGACATGGGCTCCAGTATTCTATTGATTTATAGAGCTGGAACCTGTGGCATTGTCTCTCCACAATCAGGTTTTGTAACATTAGATGAGAGGTTTCGTGTAATTAGGGAGATAAATTGGGAAGCATTAAGTAGTAGTCAGCCTCAGCTGGAGTCTTCTGCGGTTGCCTCCAATTGAAGTTTTGAGTTCTGTGGAATTGTTTAGAGTCTCCACTGAAACAATTGGCTCTTGTATTACGATAATAGCGTTTAAGATTGATTTGTCACTGTTCATTTCAACATCCCCTTGCTGATTCATATACCTTGGGCAAGCTGGTGACATTACTACACGGTTATATGCACAATAGCTCAATAACTGGATCTTGGGTGTTTACCAGATACCTTATTAGCAACAAAGTTTATATTGTTAAGTACTTGCCAGGCGAAAATTACAAAGTGATTGTGCTATTTGATGTATGTGTCTTTCTGCTGGTGAGAGAGAAGTTTTGATCTCGTAATGGTGGAAAGTTGAACTGCTGCTAGTGAGAGATGTATAATTCTTCTTTCATTGCCAATAAAGGAGTATTCCTCACTATAAACGTAGTATTTTTCCAAGATAAATACAGGACTCTGTTTTAGACTATAAAATTGATTTAGAGATGAATTTCACCATTCGCTTTTCCTGACTAAATTGGGTAAGAACAACCTACATAACCTAACACAAACTTAGTTCTACATAAACGATAAGCACCCATCAAGCAGGAGTTGATAATTTGAGAACTGCTAGTGTCTGAAGCATACTGAAGCCACAAGCGAAGTAAACACATTCCCAACTAAATCGGACCACCTGGTGCTGCCCCTCACACTTAAAAAACAAAATTCAGGTATTAAATACCACATTTGAGTGAACACTTGATTTTTATATATATTCACTGGCTCTATTGGGCTCCACCGCAGGTCCGCAATCACTGATTCACTATTGTTTCCACATTCATTTATGAGCGAAAATTCAGTCGTAGGTGCTGGGAAAAATATCCCAAAATCGTAACATCGCCTTCCAAAACTTCTGTAACAGAAGAAGATCGTCGCAAGCGCAATTCAGTCTGTTGACATTTCCATTTTTAAATTTCTTACTGCTTTCGCCAAAACAGCACTTCCATTGACACTGCCCTGGCCGAGTTGGACCTAATTTGCAGAAATATCAACTCTAATGGCTGCTAAACATGGAGTCTTTTCTTCCATAGTAGTAATGTATGGCTTCGATCAAGGAAATCCTGGTGTCATTAAAAGAGAAACCTGCTCAAATCAGCAAACGGTCAAGCGTAATAAGAAAGAGAACGCACGTTTCAGAGAGATTGAAGCAGCCCCGTCTACATAAATACCGACACCGTGGAGTCCTGTACGGTAAAGAGAAATTATGGGTTATTCTTCTTTTCTTCCAGTATCTTGTTTCCTTCTAATTCTGTCAACACGGTTAGCAGACGCTGCCAATCCAATAAGTGTTTGGAATGTGAAGAACTTCGGCGCAGTCGGGGATGGCAAAACAGATGCCAGCAAGGTGATCAGCTCATTCTGTAATCCATCACTACTTCCTCAATTTCAAGATCTTTACATGCATTTACTGAAGCATATGTTGATCTGATTACAGGCCTTGTTGGGTGCATGGAAGCGGGCATGTCAATCGCCGGGAAAGAGTAAGGTTCTGATCCCAAAAGGGACGTTCTTGGTGTACCCAGTCGTGTTATCTGGTCCATGCAGAGAAAGCGTCGATCTTCGGGTGAAAGGGGTGGTGACTGCTCCTGGCCTCGACGCATTCAACTCAGACGCTTGGATTGAGTTCCAATACATTAACGGACTCACCATTACAGGTTCTGGGATTTTCGACGGCCAGGGCGCTGAAGCTTGGCCCCGTAACAGATGCAAACAGAGTTCCAATTGCCCGCAATTACCTGTAGTAAGTCCCTCCTCTCGTCGCCTTCCTCATTCAAGACTGACCCTGTTTTTTCTTCTCTGGTTTCTTCAAGAAATCCGTGTTTCCGATGCTCTGTTTTCTTCAAGAAACACTGTTTCTGATTCTCTGTTTTTCTGTCTAAATTCTGTCAGTCGTTGAGATTCAGCTTCGTTCGGGACGCGACCATACAAGGCATCTCGTCCTTAAACAGCAAAAACAAGCATTTCGCTTTCTACGCCTGCGAAAACGTCGTGGTACGCTTCATTAAGATCGCAGCTCCGGCGGACAGTCCCAACACGGACGGAATCTACACCGCGCTTTCACGGAGAATCCAGATTCTTGGATCGGTGATCGCCACTGGCGACGATTGCGTCGCGATTGGGCCGGGTAGCTATAACGTCACCGTGGCCGGCGTCTTCTGCGGCCCCGGACACGGAATCAGCGTCGGAAGCCTGGGGAGGAATCCTGACGAAGCGGATGTTACGGGTCTCAAGGTGAGGAATTGCACCTTCACCAACACCGACAATGGCGTCCGAATCAAAACGTGGCCAGACAGGCCTGCCCGTAACTCCGTCTCTGATATCATATTCGAAGATATTCTGATGCACGATGTTCACAATCCCATCGTCATCGATCAACTGTACTGCCCCCATGATCAGTGCAGTCTCAAGGTGGGTATTTTCCAACGATTGAAAATCCGTTGTATTTTTCCGGCACCCATTGTCTGATATTCAACCTGCTTTTGTATCTGAATTGCAAGTGCAGTCTCCATCGAAGGTGAGATTGAGAGATATTACTTACAGGAACATCCGGGGAGTGTCGACTTCAGAGACTGCCGTGATGTTCTTGTGCAGTGCAGAGGTGCCCTGCCAGAACGTGGACCTCGTCAACATCAATCTCAGTTTCAAAGGTGAAGGGCCTTCTAAATCTTCCTGCTTCAACGTCGATGGTGTTGCTTCTGGGATGCAAAAACCACCGCCATGCTTCTGATCCATCCTCCTCTTTTTTTTTTTTTTTTTTTTTTTTTTTTTTTTTGTTTTGTTGGCTGTGACGTCAAAATATTGCTTTATTCAGAGACCACATCCCTTCACTACAATTAATTTAAAGAGCTGAGCTTTTCAGTCAGTTTCCAGGGATGGAATTACGGACAGGACTCCCATGATCTTAACTCCTAAAAATCTAGTAACCACTTCAGTTTTCTTTAAAATTCCTTATTCAATTTACGTTTTTAGATGACAAAATAACTTCTCTCATACGTTTTGAAAATATAAAAAGCCGTCTGTAAGTGCTTGAGCAATACGTAGGAGTTAAAAGCACCCTATTTAATCTACTTTGAAGAATTAATTGCGATTAATTTGTAGAGTACGAGAGAATTTTATGACTATCTCAACTAATTAAACTTAAAGAGTACTAAAACGTAGAGATGCTTGTTTCCTTAAATTTCTATTTAATCGAGTAACACGAATAATCAAAATATTAATCAATTTACCTTTGGCTAAGTTTATCTTTAGAAAGAATCTAGAAAAAAATTCATTGGAACATTTAAAAAATTACTCACGATGTTGGTTTCTACAGAAGAAATAAAGCATTTTATGAAAATAATCAACAATTAATCATCCGAAGAAAAGACAACGCCTAAAAGTTTTGGTTTGAAGTACTGAACAGATATAATTTTCTGCTGGGGACTTTTTGTTATAAACTTATAATAGCACAATGATGCCTTGGAGCCGGAGGTACTAACATCTGGGAAATACACCTTATTTCAATTGATGCTAGTGTTGTCTAGAACGAAATCATCTGGGGTTTTTTTCTCGCACTGCAAGCAGTCGTTCATGATACTTTCCTATCAACTAATTGTTTTATTTGGAGAGCTAAAGATTTATGAAGTAAGACCCAAGGATCGACGCGGAATTGTAGGGAGTCAGGGACTACGTTGAAGAGGGTGAACAGACAAGGCATGCAATGAGTAGAATTGCTGAGGAGGTCGCTTCTCCTTCTCCATCTAAAAACCTTCTCTTAAACTTGCATGTTTTTCCTTTGATGCACCGCAAGCTTTGCTTGGCCTCAGGTTGTAGCTGCTGCTTCTTCTTCCTGACCTCTTCCTTTCCTTTGTGAGTTACTGCATGATGAACCCTGCCAACCATCTTTCTCTCTAAATCTCTCTCTATCGCTCGCTCACTCACTCAGCCTGCTACAGAGGCATGGCTACTGAACAAGGGAAAAGTAATCCACCATTTATAAGCTCGTTCCAGCCAGATGAAATTGCCATGGATCGTTCTCACATCACATCCTCAAACCCAAAACTTACCTCTCATTCATGGGAGCTAGAAGGGTTTCATTGGCCGGCGGTGACGTAAATCATTTTCTGAGTAGGTAAGCTTCTCTTGTCTCGGATGTCTCTTTCCTTGGTGAAATAACCATCCATTAAATGTCCAGTTACCTACATTCATTGGAAGATATTGGAGTAACCATACAAAACCAGTTGAGCATTTTGTTTTCAGTGGATGACACCAAACCCTTGGAGGTGCAATCCCAAACTTAATTTCTTGAACATGTTCATATGCATCTGATAATCTTCCAATAGAATTTCACTTTCATTATGTGCATCCATTTTGTTAAACCTTGTTGCTTGACCTATTTTTAAATTCATGTATTAATGGTTAGGGCAGTTAGGATTCGTCCAATTATATGAAACTGTGACATCTCGGATGTATTGTATTGCAGTATAGAATTCTCATTCATTCAGTCTCCTATATGTGACAAGAAAAGATTATCAGATGCATATCGAATATATGAAGCTGGAATCTGCATTATGGTGGATCAAAATGCTCTTGATTCGTCACCGTGTTGCATAACTACTTTGAACGGTTTTTAGATGGTAGGTGTCCTTTGTGAGTGCAATAGCTGATCCGGTCATGCATATATAAATGAGTTTGAAATGAACAAATTTCACCAGCAAAATTAAATCTCAGCCATGAAGACCATTAACAAAAATAAAAAATAACAATAACAATTAAAAAAATGGTCCATCGAAAGAAAAATAAAAAAAAAGAAATCAGTTACGATCTCTCTTTTTCTGCTTTCTCGTGGCAAACTTTAATCTGCTACATTCTGTAACTTTTCATAAAATTAATGTACTAACGAATTAAACGAGATATTTATATAACTGAATAAGAACTAGAAAGAGTTTCCCTTAGTTTATTCAAATGAAAAAAAACAAAATTTTACTACGTTAATGGGTGAATAAGCAATATAAATTGCTAAGCAGAAAGAGACGGAGACACCATATTCGTTTTATCTTTAATGTAAACATAAAGAACCGTTTGAAACATTTCTAAATGCATTTTGTCGTAATCAAACCTTTTCACCGTTTCACTTAATCGTGTGTTACAACAGGAAGTCGAAGAGGGCGTATACATGGATGTACAGTATTCATCAAGGGTTTGAATTTAAACGACCTCTGGGCGTGAAATTTTTTGCTTTTGGACTGCTCATGTAAACCTGAATGACGAAACAGCCTGCAGGAAATAAGATTTATCTACCAAATTAGAAGCAGCCCTTGACAAAATAAAGTCAGACTCACTTGAAAAAATATTTATCATGTGCATTGCATCAAATATTAATGCGATTAAGTTTATTGGCAACTTCTTCTCGTCGTTTGTCCGTGCTGCAATTAAGTACCCAATGCAACTCTACTTCTTGTTAAACACCTACTCTTCAGTCAAAGCTTACCTTTTCAACTAGAGATTTATATTTATCTGATTCCTCCTCCACATACTGCAGGAAACATCGCTGAAATGTAATTTGTGACATCGCAAGAATAAGAAACATAAGAGTGAAATCAGAAAGAGATATCGAACCTGCCCTGTTATGGTATACAGTCTGTTGTACCAACCATTTGATGCCATGCCAATTGCTGAATATAAGTGTCTGCAACTTTCACCCGGATTTTGTAAAGAGTACTCAATGTAATAGAACCCTGCCAAATACCATGAACAGTCGGTAGGAAATGTTTAACAATTTGAGATTGATTAACGTCCTGGCAGAATCAGATGATAGAAACTACCATTTTTTGCTCTGGAGTCGATGAGCTTTGCTGCAACACCAGGAGGCCTCTGCCAGCTTCTGTCCAGGCCATTGACCTAGTCATATGAAATGCCATAAGGTAAGTTTCGGGTAAAGCTTATGTCAAATTAATTTTCAACAAAATATATGATAAGTGGAGCTCATTAACTCACCAGGCTCTCTGCAAAAGCGTCTACATTACCAAAAGACTCCAATCTGGTAAAATCCGGACCAACACCCGTAATCGCAACAGTAACTGATGAAATCTATTGTGTGAATTTCAAAATCAAAGAAAGTGTTGTATCTGAATAATTAACCGCGTAACAAAAAGGTCCATAAATGGTTAAATACCACTAGAGTTGGTCGCCTCCTCGGGATAAAATGCAGTGACTGATTTGAATCCATTAGGTTCTCCAGCTCCTACTTGCCATTCTGCATGGACGCGCTCGGTCTTTTAGCTACTATCATAATCAAAACCCATAGATTGGCCGAGTAAACGTTTGTTTCTTTCCGACGAAACGAAGGTAACGACAGATAATTAATTAACAATCATATTCAGTTCTTACGGAGGCAGAGACAGAAATATGCATAGAAAGATATAATGCGGTTGTCGCTGCACATCAGATCCGAACAAATATCAAATTTAAACTGAAAATTTTAAACAAGATAGAAACAAATTACCTTGAGGAATAGCTATTTTGAATTTGTTCTTCTCATCGATGTAAGTACGGAAATCGGCTTCCGGAACTAAAACAGGAAACGTAAATCCATAATCCGGTGTTTACCATTCTAACTACAGGCAAGCAACGTTGTAAATAGAAATATAGGAGACTACCACTACCGGTCTCCGCCAATGCTTCTTTAGCAACCAATGGTAGAGAAGCAGAGGAGATGAAGATTTGAACCAGAGCATCTCTTCGGCCCCGACAGCTGACGCTAATTAATAAAAAACAACAGAAATAAAAGAGCGAAATGTGTATAAAATAACGACATTGGAATAATGCAAAATTATTTTGAAGCTAAAAAAACGCAACTACCTGGAGTTTTTAGTCGAATCGGCTCTCTTTAAGCACAGAATTGAACCACCGCCATCCTCGCATATGGCTGAAGATAATGAAGCAGAGGCAGGACTTCTGAATAAATAAATACCAAAAACACTAATATAGAAAGCGGAACGAAATATGACTTAGATCTGGCTGGAAATGTTAACCTTTTGCCTCCGAGTGGTGTTTCGCGCGGCCGATTCTAAACGACGACAAGCAGCGGGAATGAAGAGAGGGAACCGAAGACACCATTTTCTTCCAAAAGAAAAAAAAAAAAAATCTTCTGTGACACCGTCTCGCGTCTCCTCGGCTATAGGATGGAGAGGGAAGGAAGGACCGCAAAACAAAATTTTAAGTGATAGACTCAATTACTATATTGACCCTAGACGCGTGCTAACGTGTGGATGTTTGCTATATGGAAACAAACGTAGGGGTAACCTATTGTCACAAACACAGTCCATGAGATGAAGCCCCTATGTCAGCAGTGCCTGAGAGGAGTCTGACGGGAAAGAGTTGCTATTGAGCTTCCACGAGCCATGAGCCACGAGCTATCACTATCGGCCCAGCCCAGGATATAAAATGAAATACGTATTTTTAAGTTATTTGTATTTTTTTTTTCGGGTTTTTATTGGTGCTGTAGTTGGACTTATCGCTCGACTAACAAAAATAAAAATATTGTTATAACAAATTACATGGAATTGAAATATCGTGGTACATAGTCCCTTGACTAACAAAAATAAACAAATTGTTATAACAAACTACCTGAAATTGAAATATCGCGATACACATTAAACACATCGAAATTGTTGAATATGGTGAGGTTATCATCACATGCGTATCGGGCCACATCCAAGCCCAACATGATTTTATGTATTAATTAATGAGAACGGCTAGTCAGAGAATGTCAATGAAGGTAGAAATATATTAGAAACGGCGGCCGAACGACCGATGGCTGCCTTGTACAGCGGCTGACGAGCAAGGCGGGAGCTTCTTTTTCGCGTTTTAAATTCTAAATTCCTACCATCCGTAGCTCGTGAGTCGTGACGGGAGGGGTTCGTTTATCCGTAAACTTCGCGAGGGCAGCTAATGGCTTCGTATCGTAGGGCTAATACTGTAATCACTGGCGAAGAGACGTCTCATTGATTTATTGTATCACGATCCCAGTATGACCTTTCGCCTGGCAGTCGATTCTCTGCCTCCGTCGTCGGAAAATTGGTGGGGTGAAGACAGGAGGGAAGTGCTCGTTGCCTGCCGCTTGCGCCTACTCGCCCGCACTAACACAGATTGAGCATCTGCCTCCTCTTGCGCGCCCAGCGCTCTTCCACTATTTTTTTTTCGTCTACGTTTAGGCTCTTCGACTGTCCAAGTCTTTTGTACGGGTACTTTTCTGGTAAGTACATTTTCTTTGCACAACTGAGAATCTAAGTTGTTTAGTCGCGATTTCACCGGTGCGAGTTGTTCAATGTCTGTTATGCTTTTCAGACTGGTCAAGTGGTCTTGCGGCAAAATTGCAGCATTAGTGGCTGTTGTGTCTGCTGCTTCTTTATATGCACGATCGGCGACCTGCATGATAATATGTCGTGGTTGCGGGGGATTTCCTTTCAAATGGTTTATACTGTTGTACACTGGGTGTCAATGTGGTTCTTTTCCATGCGCTTCTTGTGCTTTTTACTGCATTTATCTTCTTGAAATTAGGACTGTTATCTTTATTATTGTCATTACTGTTGTTCCGAACTTCCGATCGTTGATCTTAATAGTTACTTCGTGTTGCAGCAGTTATTTTATTTTTAATTTAAACTTTTGTGTGTCATCGTAATTTTATTCTAAGTTGCTTGTGGGAAAATAGGTCGGTTGTCCTTTTTGGTCTCTTTGAGTAAGCAATAGAAGTATACCATTGATTTTATGACTTTACGTTATAGACCGCATGTAAAATCATAGTAGTAAAATTTAAAGAATGGAAAGGACACGACCTCGATGGAGAAAATGAAATCGAAAATGTGGAAAAAAAACAAAGAGCAAGAGTTCGACTAGGTTTTATTTATTTATTTTTATTATTTTCTTTTATGTGTGTGTGCGTGTGTGGGGGTATCGGGCACGACGAGTTGAAAAGGGTTATAGCTGTAATTTTTTAATTGATCTTCTACACCTATCATTTGCCTATCATTTAGGACAAAACAAAGTTAAGAAGTTACCCCCAGCAACTAACAAAGCTGACGAAATAAACCTTACTTAGAAGCTAATGTATATTTCAACACCCACCCTGGCTTTTGATGGACTTCACTCATTAAAAAAAATGTAAATGATAAATTTTAAGATCATTGGAAGATATCGTGAAGCTCATTTTTATACAAAAAGTGTTATTTGATATGTTTCCAACATTAGCATTGCCGAAGAAGTGGCACCAGGCTCAACATATTACATCCATAAAAAATTGATATACATCTATAAATTGATATATGGTCACATGACATCTCCAAACTCCTCTACAATGGGTTTAACATACATCATTTGACCGGCATTATAGCTGTCATTCTAGACCCTGTCTCTATAATAGATCTTGCCATAATTTTTGTTATTTTAATGTATTTACATGCTGTTCCTTTGTGACATTCTAGTTTTAAATGAATGCCCTAAATTAGTTGTAGGATGACAATTTTTGGCCAAGAGACCCTCTTTACTTGGGCGATTAGAACAGTAGTTGCCCAAAGTGCATGAATCCACTATATATCCCGTGATGAAGATATTTCTGGATCTTTGTCACAAATGTTGCTCGATCTCCGCAGACATGGTTTGACATCCAGTTGGTCATGGTATATTATTTGTTTGGTTATATTTACACCATATTTATCTTTTTGTGCATCACGAATCTTTGCCACATTTTTTTGCCGTTATTTTTTTTATGTATTACTGAAGCTTTGCTATATTTATATACTGTATATATTAACATATCATTTTATACTTTAATTTATGAAACATGTAATGTTATATAATATTACATTTTATATGCTTACTAAGCTTGTTGGAAAGAGAAAATAAAATACACTACATCTCTTGATAAAACAATTCTTTTTACACCATTATCAGTCAAAAATCAGATATGTGTTACTCATAGATAGAATAATGTGGATGTTCATGTTTGCATAGATATTTTATTTTGAATACTAAACCTGTCAATGCATTTTCGAACCCAGAACATACACAAATAAATCGGCGAAACTGAAAAAGCGCACTAACTAGGCCCACATAATGATTGCCCTGCTCAAATACAGGTTGAGTGCAAAATCACCACAAAATGTCTAGCTTTAAAAAAAATTGACAAGCATTTTAAATTTTCTGTGTTTTCCTGATTTGTGAAAAAAAAGTTTGTAATGTGTGATTCCAGCCACTAGCAAGTGTGATAGTCGATCAAGTAGTTTAATCTCATGGAGTTTGAATATCATTCCCACAGAGACCACCGTAAGACAACCAATTGCTAGAGGAATTTAACTATTGTTTGGGCAGCAAATCATATGGATTTTTGAGAAAAATAAACACAAATAGCAAATTAAAAACTAGCACTTCTGAGGCAGAAGTTGATGAAAAACCATTTGATTAAAGCTGTACCAATCCTCACTAGCTGTTCTTCTAGTTGATAATTCAATTGAGCATGGGCAAGTTCATAATGCTACTGTTATACCGGAAATAGCTTTTCAATTCAGCTTTAAACTCTTTAAACCAGAAAATTCAAAACTAGTTTGCATAAAGAAGAGCTTAGATTAGAATCCCTTTTCTCAGGAAACGGATTCAAGCCACAAATATATCTCAGGTTTCCTTTGCTGGAAAACCCTAAAATAAAAAGCAATTCAGAACTAAAACTCATGCAATTATGCTCAAACAACTACATTCTGAACTTCTTTACCTGATTAGAAATAAAGATACTTGAATAGGAACCACATGCAAATAGATAAATTCTGAAATAGAAGCTTAAATTGAAATTAAACAACTAAAAAAATTTAAATATCTTACTCAAATGGAGATTTATGGGTTCCCAACACAAGGAAATTACTCCATAATCAAGGTCTTGAACACAAAAATAAACTTAAGAAAACTTGACATTGAAAAGAAACAAAAAAAGAACTAGAAGAACCCAACTATTGGCCCTGCTTCTTGATTTCCATGTGTCCTCCTTTGCAGGGCTGATTCTTCTATTTTTTTCCACTTGAAACCGAGGGTTTTTCGTGCTAAATCCCTCTACAAAGTGTGTTTAAACCGTGGTCCAAAGTGGGGTATTTACAGGCTTCAATTTCACTAAAAACTGCAACTCCTCGTCAAACTGGGAAACCAAATGCCATTGAATGCTATGTGGGCATCATGGTTCCAGTCCTATAGCTTCCAGACTTAGTTTCCTACTTAAATCAAAGTTTCCACCTTACATTGTCATACAAAGTTGCGCAAAGGTTTCCTTTGGCGCCATGGCGCGCGAGGTATTTGTAGAATTGCATTCTGATTTCTGTTTTGGCGCTTCCACTAAGGTGATCCGGTGCCAAAGGTCCCAACACTGCTGAGGCGCCCAACACCCGTTGAGGTGCCCGACACCTCCTAAGGTGCTCAAGATTATTTCTGTACTTTTTCCACTATTTCTGTACTTTTCTCCATTTTCTTCCAAATTCATCCCCAAAACTATAAAATCCATATTTATTCTGTCTTGCAATAAAAATAGCCAGAAATTGGGTCAAAACACACAAATTAACTATACTAAATACCCTAAAATTAGGCTCTATTAGTTGGCATCTCTCAGGCTTGCAGAGGAGCTTCAATTTGATCAATTCTCTGTTTTCTTACATGCACGATTGTCTGATAAGGCAACTACAAGCTTTCACCATGTTTTTCTCCATGAAATGGTACAAAAGTGTTTAGAGCAAATGCAGACTTTTTGAACTGGCATATGTTGTATCTCCTTGAAATGGTATTTAGATACCAACAGTAATACATACTTTCTGAATACGTTTGCTTTATCTCCATGAAATGTTTTTTTTTTTTGAATTGGCATGAAATGGTAGTTAAGAGTTGAGAGAAGTGTGTGGTTTTTGAATTTTCGTTGATGGACCATCTTCATTTTATCAGGCATTAGAATGGGACACAGACTTCTGAACTTAAATGAACCACCAGTTGAAGGTGAATTTACTTATTGTTTATTTTATTTTTTTATTTCATGCAACTGTCAAGTAATCCACTCATACAATTGGATATCCGTTATTTGTAGGTGGTGGTGTATCCATTATGTTGCAAAAGGATACAAAACCGATTAGTCGTGTTAAATGCATCAATCCTCCAGATGCAGTGTAAGTTTGATTTCGTGTGGAGTCTTGAGGTGCTATCTACTCAAATGTTGTATTTGGTTCTCTCTTTTCTTCCCTTGAACCTTTGCTTGATTTGCTGATATGAATTTATATGGTTAGGAAGTCCATTTTATGTATTCAACAGAAAGTCTAGTTTGTCTCAAGGTATATCTGTTCCTAGATGATCAATTTCTCTGTAATGTTTTTCATAATCATCCATATTCTTTCTATTGTTTCACATTTAGAGAACTGATCAGTAGCTTGAAGAAGGTATTTCGTATCCTCTTTTCCTGGCATAACATTTGGAAGTCTCATTTGCTTTTTGAAGAGAAAAGAAGGAAATAGTTGATTGTGGTATTAGTATATTGTTTTTTTTTAATAATTTTTAAAAGATACCTTTATTGCTTTTGCTTTCTGTTGAGAATTATTTTTTGGTATGCTACATTTGTCTTGCTTGTTTAGACCTAAAATGAATCTTTACCTTAATACCTCTGTCTTTCTTGGTCAGTCTTTCTTGAAATGATGATCTGAATTAGTAGATTGAAGAATTTCAACCTTAAGTGCAAAAAAAAAAAGACTGATTTTGTTGCTGTTGAGTGCTTTAGCTTGAGAAATCAAATATATAAGAACTAAAGTAACAAAAGAAGAGATGAAGCACGAGATGAAGGGGAGCAAAATGAAGTTTTTCGTCCATATAACTTGCTGGAAATTATCATCTACACTTATACTTATTAGTTTTTGAGGATTTTAATAAAACAAGATCTTCTGCAGCTGCAAGATTATCCATGGATCATTTCAATGTTAAATCTTGGTTTCTCAAAATTTCTGTATAAGGTGGCATCATCAACATGAAAGCATGTTTACTGGTGGCCACATTTTTAATTTTCCTGAAAGATAATATTGTCTTTTCAGCTCTTTGAGTCACTTTTTATATTTTTATTGTGTAATAAATTATGGATCTTGAATTGGCATCCCAATTCTCTATACTGGAAGTCTTTCCCTACAGCAAGTCTTCCCTTATTTTATAATCTTCAACATTGTTGATGTGCTTTCTGTATCATAAAACTTGCAAATTAGATGAGGCAGACAATGCAGACCAGTAGTGACAAGAAGATTTGAAACAAGGGATACACAGAATAGAATGATGAAGTGAATGAAGGAGATGAAGTGGCAGAGGAATTTGGCAGTCAGTCTAGTAAAGCAGTTGATGCAAGCATTTTTTTGAGATTATTTATTTATTTATTTATTTATTATTTGAGAACATGGTTGGTCCTTTCAGTCTTATTTTGCTATTAATCACGAATTCAGAAATGTCAACTCTTTCTCAGCATATAAGATCAGAAAACACTGCTAATCTTTTAGATGAGAAATCGACACTGAAGAAAACGTTCATATATCCAATGTTGTCATTTTGGACAATGAGTAACTTTAGTTTCCTTTTAACTTAAATGGAGAGTTATTTTCTCCTTCTCTCACGTTTCCTCTCCCTTCCCCATCTTACTATTTTTCGTAATTTATGCTGGATTGTTTGATTCATTTTGCTTAAAATGTTTCCTGTAGGCCTTGTGTTTGGAACATTACTGAGATACGTACAGCTGAGACATATCCTGTGGCCGGCCTTCCTAGATGCTTTGTCCGTCCAGCTTCTGAGAATTATCATCAAAAGAGAGAATGGGGGCTATTTGTTGGTTTCCTAAGGAAGCACAAAAGGGTATTGCACATTTTCTTGCTTATGATTTCTTTCTCCTCACATTTGTCTAGTAGGCATATCTTGTTAACGGGAGTAGTTGAAAGAAAGGAAAGAAGGCTTATCTTTACAGTTTGTAGTTTTTTTCTAATCTACATTAATTTTGTAATCCCCAAATGTTTTTGTCTTCGAGCTAGGAGGATACATAAGGTAACTTGTTTTGAGTAGTGTGTTGAAAATAAGGGAAGAAAACAGTCTTGGAACTTACAACTTTTAATTTTGAGCGTTTCTATGATCAGAAAACATCCTCTTTTAACATTTGTTCCACTTAAAAGCCATATATGAGCCTTTCATATTTCTTCATTTTGTAGCTAGTTAGACTATGCAGAGTGGTTTACTTATGCTGAAGCAGGGCAAGTTCATTGCAATATGGAGGTCTAGTTTTTGGGTAATTGGATTAATTTTACTCATCCAACAAGTTTGTAGGTGAGTTTTAGTAGGAAACTGGATTCATGGAGCAGAAATCTTAAATTAGGTTGTCTGAAGAATAGAAAGTCAGAGAAGTTTGAAGAATAGAAAGTCATAATGTAGGTAGTTTCCTAAAATAATACTTTTCTATTTGCTGCTTGCTGAAATTACGATGAGTTCCTTTTCAAAAAAAAAGTTACGATGAGTTTATCTTTGGATGTCTTCTTAGAGGTAGTTTTACTTTACGTGGTTCTTTCCTATTCGAAGAAATAGTCTTTGTTTCTAGTTACCAAAATTAGTTTAGTTAAGTTTTATTTAGAAGAATTTTCATAAAGCGAGAGTACATGAGTCTTATCTGATTGACTGGAACCTATGAAAGGTTAACCCAAAAAAACAGGGTTTGAATTTAATAAAGTTTTATTTTTGTTACTTCTTGGATAAACTAATCTTTGAGTTTTTTACTTTTGTTTGCTATTTTTGAAGTAGCTGTAGAAATCTTTTCTTTTGCATACACACATAGTAGAGCTAAAACAAAATCAGGAGACTAAAGGTGGTGAGTCCCTTACAACAAGGAAGTGGAGGGAAACCGTCTCTTACTAATGACTCTACGAAGGAGTTGTTCTTGGGCTCGTGACACTCCTACACAACTCGGTGAGCTCAACAATTTTCTTAAATGTATAGGTAATAATGCAAAGCTTGTTTGCCCTAGGCCTAGCCCCACCAAATGATGTTGCTCGAGTCGCCCACAATCTGCAGGCGATCCTTGAAGCAAGTCAGAAAGTTTAGAAGAAATTTTCAAAAACCTCCATGAAGGTGCCTTATCTCTGGATTCCAACTGATTGCAAGGCTAAATCCTCTCTAATAACAAAATCGTTCAATAGATGAGTGCGGAGTAAGTAGATTCCATGTTCCATGGGAAAAACCTAGCTGAATTGGAATCTTAAATTCCAACGGACCTACATAGGACGAGAGATTTGCATTTGACGTGTCTCTAAAGAGAATCCAGAACTGGATGGGTCAGGGTTATTGAAGGAGGACCCATTGATGTTCAGCTGAATCGGATTCTTCAAGGGACGTCTAGTTCACCATAGGGATCTGCTTGTCTGCAGTGATGTAGCATTGTCTTATAATATTACTTTGTGCCTACGTTGTGATTGATGTGGCTCCTGTTTGTTTGCCAAGTTACTTTCAAAATTGATATTTGGTACACTTGTCTTGGTTTTTTTGCATTCTAAGAAAACACCCTTTTTTTCGCCTTGAAGGTAGCTCATGCAAGTTCTGAGGAATGTGATCTTTACATACTTCCTCCTGTTGTTGATGAAGATTTTTCTCAAATCTCAGTGGCATATCAGGAAAAGAAGGGTAGTCCTGCATTGAACCACCCGGAAGATGGGCTCAAAGGTGTGAAATACGGTTTTAAGTTTCAAATAATGTTCTTCTTTTGCTGCTATAGCTTCTTAGAAAAGATCTTTTTTCCAGTAAGTTAGATTGGGTAGTTGGACTAATTTGCCACAGATGGATTTTCAGGTCTTAATCAGTGTTTTATGGAGTAATTTTTCTAATTTAAGAGTTTTTTTGTAAGAAGGTTATCTTCAATATTTGTAAATGACACCAGTTTTTTCACCATTTTGGCATTTACCTTCTTTTAAGTTTCAGTACTCATTCTTTTTTGCTGCTAAAACTTCTAAGTAGAAAAGAATTTTTGATATTGTTAGATTGGGTGGTTGGTCTAACTGTGAGCCCTCAGTTAAACCTGAGTTTTGCTCTAGATGGGTTGAATTGAAACCTTCTGATTTCACCTGGGGACTTATTTGGTCATGGACCCATTGTAGGTTCTGTAAGGGGTAATATTCTAACTTGGACCCCAAAAATGGTTGATATATTTTGAACCAGCATCAAAAGCAGTAAGAAAGAGTTAGTGAATCTGTTGAAGGAGACAACTTGCTAATCAATGAGAAGCAAGAGTTGTGAATGATCTTTTGAATTTCATGTGCACTATTAACCATCAAATTGTATTTTAAAAAAAAAAACCATCGAATTTGTTGCTACCCATAAATTTGGTCTCTTGGTCAACTAGCTCTCGATTTTCTGTTTTCTGTTTTATTTTTTTTAATATTTTCATCTTTTTTCATTTACCAATTCTTTAAATTGTTAAGTTGGCATTCTCAGAAACAAAATGTTAGTTTGGCTTAGAAGCCATGCTGTATTTTTCCTTTCTTCAAAAATTGGGATGCTGCAGGTTGAATTCATGGTTTTAAATATCTGGTAATGCTAAGAATCGTTTTTCATAGAAAAAGACTAAATTTCATGAGAAATAACTATTGCTTTTGATAGGTGGGGATAATGTCCTGAAAATCTACTTACCCTATTAATGTAACTCTTTGTAGGTAAGACATTAGATTGAACTTAAATTTAGGAGAGAAATCAAATTCCCATTCCCTTTGCAATTTGAGACATTGAGTGAGGCTCGATTCTCTTGTAAGTATGTAGATTTTTGAAATCTCTTTTATAGAATTCGTTCGCAGCTAATAAATTCTCTCAAATCATCCATTTTATTTGCTCATGTCCTTCTGTTTGTGATTGAAATAACACTACAAAAGATTCAGAGACTTCAGATTCTGGAGACTTTATGTGGTTCCTAAAACTGGATGAAGGTCACTTTTTTCCTCTCGAAAAATAAAATAATGGAAATGAGGTCCATGACCTGGGAGCAGGGTTTGAACTTTGTACAGTTTCCAGCTTGATTATAATTAGGTTAGAGCATTGTGAATCCAAACCACAGATAGCTTGGGCAGATTCTGTTCAACATTCTGGCTGCCCTTAAGACGCATACATTGTTAGTTTCCTCTCCCTCTCTCTCCCTCACTCTCCTCCCTCCTCTCTCTCTCTTCCTCTCTCTCTCCCTTTCTTCCTCTCTCTCTCTCTCTCCTCTCTCTCTCTCTCTCTCTCTCTCTCTCTCTCTTCCTCTCTCTCTCTCTCTCTCTCTCTCTTCTCTCTTCTCTCTCTCTCTCTCTCTCTCTCTCTCTCCCTCTCTTCCTCTCTCTCTCTTTTAATAATATATCTCTCTCTCTCCCTCTCTTATAATGTTTTAAATAATAATAATATAATCTAATCTCTCTTCCTCTCTCTCTCTAATCCCTAATAATAATAATATTAATAATAATTAATAATAATATGTATCTAATAATAATAATAATAATAATAATAATAATAATAATAATAATAATAATAATAATAATAATAATATGCTCTATAATAATAATATAATAATAATGCTAATAATAATAAATATGTAATAATATGGATCAAATAAATAATATGTAATAATAATAATAAATATAAAATAATATAAATAAAAATAAATAAATAAATAAATAAATAAATAAATTTAAAATAAATTTTAAAATAAATAAATAAATAAAAAAAAATAATAATAATAATAATGTTTATAAATAATAATAATAATAATATTTTAAATAATATGTAATAATAATAATAATAATAATAATATGAATAGCAATAAATAATAATAATAAAAATAATAATAAATAATAATAATAATAATAAAATAATATGTAATAATAAATAATAAAAATAATAATAATATGATTATTAAATGCATTTTGACGGGCAAAAATGGTTTATTGTAATATTAAATAATAATAATAATATGTAATAATGACATAATAATAATATGTAATAAAATAATAATTTTAATAATAATAATGTTAATAATAAAAAATAATGAATAATAATGATTTTAATAATAAAAATAAAAATAAAAATAATAATTTATTAAATAATATGGGTTTATTATAATGAAAACAAATAATAATGTAATAATAATAATAATGTAATAATAATAATGCGCAAAAATAATAAATAATATGTCCTTAAATATCCCACATAATCAAATCGTCATAAAATAAAATAAATAAATAAATAAAATAAATCCCCTCCCATCCCTCATCCATAAATCATCCTTTAATTCTCCCTTTCCCTCCTCCCTCCCTCCCCTCCCTCCTTCTCCTCCTTCTCCTTTCCTCCTTCTCCCTTTCCCTCCTTCTCCCTTTCCTCCTTCTCCCTTTCCCTCCTCTCCTTTCCCTCCCTCCTCCTCTCTCCCCCTCCCTCTCCCTTTCCCTCCTCTCTCCCCCTCCCTCTCGTAGTTTGCCTTGTTTTAAACAGTTTGCCTCATTGTATTGACTTGGCCAATCATTGTTCAGATGATATTCCTCAGGAGTGTAATGATGGTCATAAGTCGGTGTCTCTTCCATCAACAGCAACCAAAGATCAGCGTGTATGCATGTACTCAAAGAAAACTTCTTCAGATTTAGATGTTCAGCACCCGTCTACTTCTCAAGTGCCCTTTTCTTGTGGTCAAGATGTGCTGAGAGAGGATGTTGCTGAAAGTTCTGCAGCAAATTGTAGAGGAGCTCCTTCTGTTGCCTCAGCATCAAAGCTTCTCCAGAAAGGGCACTCTTCAAAAGAGAAGGACATGCCTAGATGTGTTGATTCCTCTGTTCACAACCTTGCAGATATTTCTTTTAAAAAAAATTATATGAGAACTGATCCAAGTTATCTGGTCACTCTCAGTCACACCCATTCAGGATGGATTTTTGGTGCAATAGCTGAGCTTGTTGACAATTCAAGGGATGCCAAAGCTTTGAGGTGAATACGACTATTCACAGACACTTAAAATTTTCTGTAGCTCTTTAACTAATTTGTTGGTTTTAAATTTATTCCAATAGAATCTAATCTAGTTGCATACACCACACAGTTTACTAATTTCTGTAGAGTCCTTCTATTCGAAGCAAGCAGTGAGGAAGATTCCTGTTCTGTGTGTCATAGATGATGGACACGGCATGCCTCATAGCGACATTGTAAGAATGCTATCTTTTGGGCATAAACAACCTGATGAATGCAACCGAGATTACATTGGAAGATTTGGAATTGGATTTAAGGTAATTTCTCTCAGTATTTGTTTCTTTTTGTTACTTTATTTTCTGGTACTTTAGTCATTTGTACAATGTGAACAACCATCTTTTTATCCTTAGTTTTCGTCTATTTCGAAATTGTTTGGTTCCTTCAAACTGATCAGTGAACAAAAGAAGCCTTCGAAAATAAGCACAAGATCTTCTAAGGTAATTCAATGTAGGATTATTCTGCCAATGCAATGCTTTTACTCATCTCCTACTGGCATAATATGTGGAGCATAAGTACACCCTCTACCCACCATCTTATTTCTTCTAATGTTGGTTGAAGCGCATGGTTTCAAAAGTCACCATCTGTTTATTTCTGCTAGTATTTGTTGGATTTGGTATGCTTTCTCATGCGGTAGGAACTTCCTAATTTGCCAATGTAGGCTTGATCTTCTTAATTAGATAGTCAGTAATGTGTTCTTTTCTGTTGACATTAATTGAGCCTCTAATTTTTCTGTTATACAGTCAGGAGCAATGAGGCTTGGTCAGGATGCCATAGTTCTAACTCAAAATGACAATTCCAGATCGGTGGCTCTATTATCCCAGTCATACAATAAAGGAAAGGACGTAAGTTTTTTCTTTATTTGGTGCTTAAATAATTAATTCACAATGTTTTGTGGCACAGCAATTTTATCTTGTCACAATCTTTTGTTGCAGAACCTAGAGATCCCAATTGTGAGCTATCGCCGAGAGGGGAGCTTTATGGAAGTTGATACGAATATACACTCTCAGGCTTCAGCAGATTATCATTTGAATGCCATAAAGGAGTTTTCTCCTTTTAATGAGTATTTTATCGGGGAAAAATTGGCTCTATTTGGTGAATGTGGTACTGGTACACAGATTTATATCTGGAATCTGGACAAATGGGGGTCAAATTATACTTTAGATTGGGTTGGCCCCAAGGAAGGCATAAATTCTCCTAATCACTGCGAAGGTGACATATTGATAAGATCGAGAAGAATCAGGACCCGTCCTGGACAAATTAGCCGAGAGGTTCAGTTCAGAACTTGACCTTATGTTAAATCATGCTGAGTAGTCTTAGTGCAAAACAAGTTATTAGCTATTGAGTTGTCAATGTTGTGGCTTACCATTTTCTTGTCTTGATGATGCATTTACCAAGTCACAGGATAAAGTACATTGTACATAGTGGGGCCATATCTGTATCTGATTTTTCATGGTCTTATGCTTATCATGATTGTTTTTCAGAAATGCTTATTTGATATTGGTGGTTGATCAGACCTTTTTTTGGAAAGAATGTCTCAGGTCATGCTAAGCAGAATGAGCTTCTTTAAATCACAGTATAAATACACCCGTAGCTGATGATCCTAGATCCCAAAGATTTGAAGATGGAAGATAATCTCCTTTTCGATGACTTAAAAACATTTTACTAATCTCTGTAGGTGCTTTTGGACTACTCTCTGCAGTCTTACTTAGAAGTTATTTTTCTAGTTCCTCGTATGAGGATATCCATCCAAGGCTCCTTGGTACTTTATCTGCCTTTTCTTTCTTTAGTTAGTGTTCACTGGAATAGCTTAAAGGGAATCATTTCGATGTTATAATTTCTTGTGAAGGTTAAAAGTCGTCCATTGGCCAAGTCTCTGAGCAAGACATGCATGGTGAAAGGAGAAATAGTAGGGAGAGATGTTGAGCTAACCTTAGGTTATTCCCATCATGAATGGCAGCGTGCAAACTGTGGAATTTTCTTGTATTGGCATGGACGATTGAT
This sequence comes from Aristolochia fimbriata, assembly GCA_019845555.1. Classification (NCBI taxonomy): domain Eukaryota; kingdom Viridiplantae; phylum Streptophyta; class Magnoliopsida; order Piperales; family Aristolochiaceae; genus Aristolochia; species Aristolochia fimbriata. Next base: position 6,813,433 of record CM034078.1, read on the forward strand.
TGAGGTGAGTTTCTTATTATAATTTATAATTATCTAGGAAGTTGGAATTCTAGTCAAAAGTAACTCACAAAATGTGCCAGAATCCACACGCACACGCACCCATGCACACACACCCACACGCACCCATGCACACACCCACACGCACCCATGCACACACCCACACGCACACGCACCCATGCACACACACCCACATGCACACTCACCCATGCACACACAGCCGCACCAATGCACGCACGCGTGCACTCGTGCGAGCGCGCACTCGCTCGCGTGTGCGTGCACACACACACACACACACTCAGACATACATACACTAGTACACCTGCACGGAAAAGAAAGAAAATGGAAAAATCTAGAGGGCTTTGCTGCTCATATTCTTGTGAGATGTCATGGTATTTTCACCCTCAGTATTTCCATCTTTACCAAGCATGTGGCTCTGTTGCTCCCGGAGGCTCTCTTAGTCTCTTTCCATGGGTCAGGGAAACATGAAGCCTTAGTTCACATATTTGTTTTTGTTAATTGCTCTTTTTTAAGGATGCTTCCTAAGCTGTTAGCAATTGCAGCTGTATCTGCCAGTTAAAGTGCACGAAATTTCCCTTGGAAGTTCGGACCATATATACTGTGGTCAACAATCAACTATACAAGCTATACAAGGTTCAAAAAGTGCATTTTGGACATCTGCTTCTTTCTTAATGGTTGACAAAGAGAATTCTGCCAAAAGCACTTTATATGAAGAAGATCACCTTGAGAATGGCTCAGAGCTTCCATGTGAGCCCAACATAGAAGAAATCTGCCCTTGCATAATACTAGCAAGTCTCAACCCACTTGTCTCTAATGTTATGACAAAGAATGATACTCGCAAAGAATGTCACCTTTGGAATAGTTGAGAGTTGTGTAAGTTAGAATTTAAAACAACCCTTTATCCAATGGGCAAATCCATCCAATGTTTGTTTTATCCATTAAGGAGCTTATTATTTTGTTGAGGATAATCCCAAAATATGATTTTTTGGAGGATCACTGTTTGCTGGAGATGTATGGTCTCATAGGTATTATAGGAGTTTTCAACCAGGTTTTTCTTATAAAACTGCACAACTAATTCTTATCTAGTTGAACTTAATGGACTTTGAAGGTTTCATGAGTGCAGTGATAAGGGAATATTAGAAATTCATTGCAGCCTCTTTTTCCCATCACTTTGAGGAGCTCATGGCCTGATTGCCCCTACTAACCAGTTGAATATGTTACACTAGTTCGGGTGGGTGGCGTTTTCTGATGATACTAATTCATCTGAAGTTGAGATTTTGCCATCATTACAGGATGAATTATGTGGATACATCCTTCATCCCTGAACAACCAGATCATGTTCCCATCTCTAATTCTACACGTTTATTATTTAATTGCTCATTGGCTGCCACTACTTGCATTTTATCCTTTTTCTCACTTGAACATTTTCTCTTTTGAAAGAATCTGATGTGAACAAGTTGAAGTTTTGATTTTTCTGTTGCCTTTCCTATTTCTAAACATTTTCTGTTCCAATTTTCTTAGGCATACAAGAGAGTGGGTGGCATGGTCCATAATGCGGACATGGGCAGAGGTGTTATAGGGGTAATAGATGTTACGGATTTAATGGTGAGTCTTTTATCCAAGTAAATTGAGGGTTTTTTCTGTAGTTAAAGCTGGGCAGGTCCCAAAATGACATGCAGATGTTATTATTTATTTTTCTGAATATTTATGCTAGTGTGTTGCACATAACCCTATTGAGATTTGTATGAAGACCTTATATAAGAAACCTGCTAGTGAATGTGAATATTGAGACTAAGGACAAACAACTAAATCTGTTATGAAAGTACCCCATGGATAGTCTATTTTTAACTATTGCAGACTTTGCAAGTGTATCGGCAATAGAATTTGCTGACTGAGGGAGTGCTGAACATGCAATTCCCCATTCCATGGTGATGTCTACAACTTCATGGAATGTGGACTTCAGATCCCAGGGAACTGATTAATCCTTCTTTGCAGTGACAAGTTTAGAATCACCTTTAATGACCACTGCCCTATTGACATGCAGCCTGAAAGTTTTCACACCAGTGACTAACACCTTTGCTTCTGCTTTATTGGAGCCACAAGTACCCACAGGGTCTTAATAAGCTGAAAGAACATCCCCCTACTGTTGCAGACTACACCAACTCTGGCTGGTCCTAGATTAACCATTGAGGACCCATCTAAGATTAAGTTTAGGAGTGGGGTCAGGCGGCTTCCTTTCTTCCATGCTTAGCGGTTTCGAGGCTTTGAGCTACTACACCCCAAAATGTCAAATCACTGGAGCTGGAAAGGGGGGAAGACCATGTATGCTTCCATTATGAGTGATTGCACTTCAGACTGAGGCTTCAGTAATTCCTTCATTTGTGCCAGATCTGACATTAAATATTCTGATGTTCCTCTTGAGCCAAAGATGTCAAGGAACGGCTGCAACGGTGGCTCTCCACATAATTCTCCCCCAGTAAGGCAGGGGATAATGTACCCATTGCTTAATCAGCTGATTGAAATTTTGTGACATCCATAGGTTTATGTCGGACTTTCTTATCAATTCTGAGGTACAGCTTGCATAAGGAATTAACTATACTCTGCCATTGCTTAGCCAATTCATCTCATGTTAATATCTTTTTATGGCAGCAGCCCAAAAAAATTGCTTGACTTTTGCCAGTACAATCAGCTTCCATGTATCAGTTATTCCAGGTGAAGGAGTGGCCAGAACTTCCTGAGTGGTGGTATAAATTTTGTTTTATTGAAATGGAGTGGTGGTATAAAATGAGGCAACCGTGAAGAGTCCATCTGGATTGGGGGCCCAAATATGTCATCTTTACTTTGCCTGGTCATATAGTGTTCATCCAATTGATTAATTAAAATTGTTGCCTCCTGAATTTTTTCCTCATTTAGTCCCTTCTCAGCCCAAAGTTTCTGCCATTTGCTGGGCTGCTGTGTAGAACTTATGCTTCATCAACTTCTTTATTTAGTGCTGCCTGGTAGAGGGAGGGAAGATGACCGACAAAGGACTATCACCAATCCATAGGTCAGACCAAAGCTTGACTTTTGTGCCCTATCTAACATGAAATCTTACGGGGGTTTAGTGCACAGAAATTAAATTTTTACAGAGAATTTGAAGTTTTGGAAATGAAGTCCCTGAAATTAGACTCCATGAGATAATATTCTATTATTAGTGGTTGACAATGAGAATTTCAATTATTTTGTTTGTTTAAAATATTGAGAATTTGGGAGACATTGGTATATTTGATAATGTAATTAATTCGAATCCACATATTGAAATATTTTTTATTTCTTATTAAAAAGGATATAATAATATTTTAATAATTAAATTATATAAAAATTTATACAATTTTAAAAATTTTAAAAAATAATAATAAAAATAAAATCTAATTTAGAAAGAAGCTGCCCGTTTAAGATTTGTTGAGAGAGAATAGGAGGGAGGGAGTTTAAAATTCCATATCCGAAGACAAGCGTTTGAATTCTCAGAAAGCGTCTCTATTTAGGCCATACACTGAAACTCTGATTTCTCCCCTATTTTTAAGGGGAATCTATAGTTATTGGGAATTAGAGATGGAATAACATGGGAAAGTGGCAGTTTTTGGAAATTTAAAATCTCCAACTTCAGTTTCTCTTTTGAAATAGCCCGCCGTTAGAAAATTTGATACCACAGGCTCCCTCTTGACATTATTCTTCCATAAGCTAGATGTCCTTGAAGATGGGCTGGTTTAAGGCAGACAAGAGTGCTGCGACCTTCCATACCTTCCCTGAATTATAAACTTGAAGAAGTGAGAAATTGAAGCTGTGCTTTATATAGCAAACAAGGGGAAAGATCTTAGGCACACCAGTAATCTGGTGATTATGCTTTGGACTAACGTTGTATTTTTACTGAAACATTGTGAGCTTTGCAGAAGGATATGGTTTAAAAGCTATGAAAATTCTAATTGCTCATATCCCAGTGGTTATGCTCAGTTACATTTTTTTTATGAAAATGTTCTTTTGTTGCTTGTTATTTGATGAATCTAGATATAGTAAGATTTGACATTTGATGCTCATATCTAGATTTTTTTTCACTGTTTATGCTCATTGCAGGATGATGATAATGGTCAGGTGATGGTGCTCAACAACAAACAAGGATTCCAAGATTGCGAACTCTATGCTAAATTGGAGGAGTGGCTGGGTAATAGGTGTGATGAATATTGGGATAACAATTTTGATAAGCTCTCCCTGGTAAGTTCGAAAAAATCCTAAAATCACACGCGTGCTCATGCATTCACACACACAACACACACATGCACACACACACACACACAACACATACACACACGCACACACGCACACGCCCACGCCCACACGCACACGCCCGCAACACATACACACATGCACACATGCACACGCACGTGCACACACACACTCATGCATGCGCACAAACACAGTCATGCATGCGCACAAACACAGTCATGCATGTGCACACACATGCACACATGTACACATGTACACATGCACGAACACAAACAAAAACCACACGCACACACACACATTCATGTGTGCTTGCGCGTACACTCACACAGATATATCACCTAATTAACTGAATGTTCCTTTAACTAAAATTGCTCATGTTGAGCTGTATATTGCCAAAAGAAGAAATCCTTATACAGCTTGGACTGAGTGTAATTTTTTGTAAATAAATAGTGATAAGGAGTTATTAATATTATTGTGGATGATCATAATGAGTGGATGAGTCATAGGAGGAGTCTATAGTTTCTCTAGGTCTGCTGATAGGTGCCGAACTTTTAGGCATAGGTTTTCCTCTCAACAACATCAACATGCACTCGATCAATCAAGGTTTTGTAATAACTCACTCTAAAAGAAGCCAAATTCAGATATTTTGTACTATGAGTCCTACAATAGAAGGATGGAAGAGATAGATGAAGAACAAATTGACTTGGTTGTTCAGGTTTGCTATGGAAAGACAGGATGGAAAATGTCACTTGTTACATACTGGGGATGCTGTGGCTATCAGGAATTTGTCTAACCATAGGCTGGAAATGCCTGTGGAACAATTAGCTGCCATGAAGATTAAGATTTTCAGATTAAATGCCATCCTTTTACCCTCAAATTCGAGAAAGTATCTAATCTAAATCTGAAAAGGCAAAGGGGTCAGGATTTTCAAAATTAACCTGGTGCATAACCTGCTCGCTAGGCATACAAGATGGATCAGTAAGATCGATGTTAAGTTTTCTCCATTGTGTTCATGTTGAGGGCCACTTTTCTGCTCGGCCCCCTCTGATGCAAGCTCAGTGTTGCATCTTCCTGGAACCCAAATTGTGTTCATATTTGATTCTCAGAATGCAGTTTTAGCCCCCTAACGTATGCTGATCTGAACATCATTTTGAATCTTTCCAGAACCCAACAAACCCTACAAGAGCTCAAAGCTCTGCCAAAACCCAAACAAATGCTTCAAGAGTTCAAAGCTCAGAAAAAGCCCAAACCTAGTCATCATGCCTCCACACCAGTTCAACATAATAAAATTGCCTCAACGATCCTGGCTCAAAGTTACTCACCAATTGTTGAATCTACCTCATGTACTTGGAAAATAATCAGACTTGAGAACATTCTTCAGTGGCATCCTGTTGTTCGAGCACTTATAATTGTCTTCCAGTAATGGGACAACCGCTAGCCCCCATTTTGATGAATTAAATTGTGTAGGGGTCACCTGGTACTGAGAATCTTCATTTGGTTGCATGGTGTTCCCTTTTATTTTGTTTGTTTGGAGGTATTTCCCTGAATTTTAGGCTTGTAAACCTTGTTTTGATAAATGGATTCAACTATCTCCCTGAATTTTAGGCTTGTAAACCTTGTTTTGATAAATGGATTCTGTAGATTTTATCTGTCGAATTTCATGATTCCGTTCCCAATTGATAAAGGATACCGTAGTATTGCATGTACGCTCAGCGACGAAAGGGTAGTCTATGCTGGATACCTTCTAGTGTCTAATGGTACTATTTTAATTGAACCATGGTGCTTTCTGATATCTGAATACTGGTACTTTGTCTTATCTGATTTAAAATCTGGAGATAGGTATCCTTTCATGTAGTGTTCTAATGCATAAATATTTAATATCTATGCAGCGGAAAAGCTCTGCCAATCACAAACCTGATCACGAATGGGTTCAATGTGATAAATGTCGGAAATGGAGGGTGTTGAGTGCTGGTTCTAACTCCGATACATTGCCGAGCGAATGGTTTGTAGACCTGCTCTCAGACGACCGTTTCCTGAGAGACCTAGCATTACATCTCATTTCGTTGTTTTGTCGACAGGTTTTGTTACATGCCTCCTTTTTGTGGGAATTGTGAAATAGTAGAGCAAAAAGTGGGTAGAGGGGTCATCACCGTGGGTACGAAGAGGTCAGGAACCAACGGCAAGCAAGAGATAGTCCAGGTGGAGGAAGTTCCAGAAACGAGTGAAGCAAATCTTACGGACATCGGTACGTCTACTCCGGCTATGTAGTTCTGAAGATTCGATTTAGGATGGCACAGGAATAATAATCTATTGCCTAAATTTTGTTAGCCATTCGTCGTGTTCTCATCTTCTCTTCGTAATGAACTACAGGTGATGATAAGAAAGTAGGTCCTGTGGAGGTTTCCCGGCCAATGAAGAGGCTCCGGAGGGGCCCTTCCAGAAGTTGTAAGAAAAGAAAATAAAATGGCGCCATACCTGAACTTCAGCTTTTTTATCCGCGTTTGGTAATTCTATTCCCGACAGCGTGATGATCTTTGAGACGTTATTTTTGCTGTCTCACTCTCGCTCGCGATCGACACCTCTGTTTTGCTGGGCTGTATCGAAGAAAGACAACAAAGCAGGGAGGAGAGTTACTGTTGACGTTCATTTTGCTGGTTTCATTGGTGCAAGACTGACGATCCTCATTTTCTGGAGCCTGCCATGACCCCGTGTAAGTCTGAGCTGCTACGTTTGGTGGTTCGTGTACGGGACTGATGTAGGTATAGATTTTGTGACAGTTTACTGATTCGAAGGTCTATATCTGCTGACAGATTTTTCACACAGGCACGCTATGAAGTCGTTTGTATGTATATGGTGAAGCAGTTGTAAAAAGGATAACTTAGAGCTAGTAAGAAGGAGGTTTTATCTGTTTATCAGTGTAACTATTGTAGCCAGATCTGTATGTTGTAAAATCAAATGTTCATGGCGTAGTCAGCCATTTTTTTTTTATTTTCAGGAAAGCCAACGAATGAGTTTCTTATTTGGTGGTGAGGAGACGGAGCATCTTTGGGTGGGACGAGAGGAGATTTGATGTAACGAAGTGTCACGAACAAGGTGGGAGGTGAGTCGTGGCGGACTTGACGAGGACGTTCGTACCTAAAGGCACCGAGTTGAAAATTCATCTTCATTAACGGGATTATCAGCTTTTTGCGACGACATGTCAAGGTCAAGTTTGTGGGTGGGGGTGTGGTCAGGTTTCACCAAAGACCCAGTTCAAGTCAGGCCAGATCCCACCCTAAAAAGTGTTTCTTGTCGGAGAGAAGAGCGTCTGTTGTACCGTGCTGGTGGGAGCTAGGAAGACGCGTGCGTTTTCTTATTTGGCTCTTTTACATTAGCAGGAGACAACAGAATACTAATAAAAATAATTACCAAAATTTGTAGATGCTTTCTCCGGCTAATTGAACGCTGGAGAGATCTCATTCCATAGTTTTTCGGACGGGTCATAAATTTTAATTTTTGGTTCTCATATTCATATTTTAATGAAACCCGGGTGCCAGTGCCCACCTTGTGTTAGTGACTCGCCATTATTTCCAAATGCTATGATGTAATAAACTTGGGAAGGTGGAATTAGTTAGGGTGTCCTAAATAAGATATAGAAAGGTATATAGTTAATTCTATCTATATTTTAAAATTTTATTGCTACGTATTTAAAATATTGTAAGGAAAACGAAAGGTGCATCAAAGGGGAGGGAATCGGGTGTCCTTGAGTAAGATTTAATAAGACTGGGGTGTTGGGTCCCCCTATCTCCCTACTATGTCAACCCTTCCACATTGTTCAAAAGGTCTACATCCATATGTACACACTTGTCCTTCTCCAGTTCCCCTTTTTTTAAGGTCTTACAAACAAAAAATGAAGGACCACCTTCCCCTCTTGTGCTCTGAACTGTTGTGTCCTCTCTCTCCCCCTGTCTCTAATGAGCCAGAAAATCCATATGAAAACTATCCTAATTTAACTAAATTATTTAGATATATTAATATTTTAGAGATAACCAAAGGAAAAGTATAATAGGAATACATATCCACTTCTTTCAAACTTCAAATGCACCAGACTGAATATTTAATTTAGACACTTAATATGTTTTTTATTGCAATTAAAATATAAAGGGTTATGCACCTAAAGCTCTCCTTTTGGCTATGCATGTTTCTCTTATCTTTTAAGGATTCTTCACGGAAAATAATAATCAAAATTTCACATTTATTGCAGTTTAAATTTGTATTCTCATTGACTGATTGACCTTCTAACTTCCACATAACCAATCCAAATTTACATTCATTTATTTGAAAAAGAAAAGATACTGAATAGTTAATCCCATCAATGCCCCTGAGTCCCATGTTGCCATACAAAATTACCATTTGTGTTTGTTTTTGTTTTTTGTACATTTTTTTGGTAAAAGATATAAGCAATAATGCCCAAATAATGTAATGTATACCTCGAGAAGGGTTGGGTTTTTTGGGCCAATCTTGTGCCTCTCTTACTTTCGCTTGGCTATTGAGAGAAATTATTTTTGCCTACCTTGTGCATCGAATTGAAAGCTTTCCTTCCAAGAAAAATATTTTATTACAAATTATTAGTTTCTTATTTATATACATGATCATTGTTAATTATATTTAATAATTTTTAAAAATTTTAAAATTTATAAATCACTTTTGAAGTTTATTATCAACACATATATTAATAATTATGTCAGAATATTATTTTAATTCAATAATATAATACTATTAATGCAATTTCTTGACCAAAATTTGTGGAATAAGAATCATTTAATGTTAAATTGATATTATCATAATATCCATGAAAATAAAAAATGAAAATAAAAAATGAAAATAAAAAACGAATATATTATTTAATAATAATTAATTAGTTGGAAATGAATCATAAGCTGGTAAAATAAACACAAAAAGAGAAAATATACAAAATCATATTTGAAAAAATAATATTTCTCCTTAATGTAATGTGTCCCCAGTCCCTTACTTAAAAAATAATGATAGTATTAGAGTAACTTGGTAATTCCACCCCGGATTTAAATAATATCTTCGGCGACACTTGTAAAGCTGTACCCGATATATCCGAGTTGTGTTGCCCGAAGCTCGGACAACGAAGACAGAAACGGAAATCCCAAATTTGACTTTCGTCTTCCGCAAAATGACAAAATGCTCACGTGCCCAGGGTTAATACGGTCTTTTTTCTCGCCTCGTTTTTTTATAACTCATTTATGAGGGGTCGATTGGATAATTGAGACGAGCTTGCCGTTGCTTAAAAGGCAAATTTCGAGCTCACATTTTCGGGAATTTTTTAAAGTTTAAGCTAAAAAATTTATATTTTAAATTATTAAATTTTAATGCTTGCTCTCTGTCGTTTTCTGGAATTAATTTGGCCTTTTTCTGACTTATAAAAATCGCATAAATTACGCCCTCCAGTCGGGCCTGCTCTCTTTTCAGGCTTTTCTTTTTTCTTATAAATTAAATAAAAGTAATAAAAGAAAATTTATATTCCGCCCTTTTTTTGGAAAACAGTCAAATTTACTTTTTTCCGCAATTTTTCTATAAAAGAAAAAATATCTATATAAAACGAGAGAAACGTCATCAGAGGCGGTCATGTGAATGATATTGTCCTTTTCCTAACTCTGGCTAAAAATTGCGCAAAACCCAAGCCGCGGGCCCGGCCCGGACATCTGTCAGTTCCCACTCGCTAGCGAGTGGAAACGGGCCACCGTCCGGACACGAGTCACGAGCGAGTCACTCTGAGAATCGTCTTGTCTGTCAGCCACCTTTCTTCTTTTTTTTTTTTTTTTTCCTCGTTCATTCACCTAACCCCGAGTCAGACCCAAGAGCGCCTTTATTTATAAAAAAAAAAAAAAAAAAAAAAAAAAAAAAAAAAAAATCAAAATCAAAATTGTATTATTTTCTTAATAATTTTGTTTTGGGGAGAGGGGGGAGTGATCAAGGTCAAGATAAGGTTGATTAATCGGTAATATCTGTGTTTTCCAGCTGTAAGGGTGCAAAAAGGAGGTCGTCCCATTACGCTCGTCTTTTTCCTCGACCCGCCAAAGATTCTCTGGAAATCACGCCCTCGCCCCCCTTACCCCCAAGCCGTGGTCCCACCTCTCCGACGTGGCAAAACCAAATTAACACCCACTCCCCCACTTTTTCTTTAAAAGGGAATACCTCTAGTATATATGTAAAAGAAAATAGTAAAAATAGCATGAAAAAAATAAAAAAGTGCTAATAAGTAAAAATTGAGGGAAAATTACATAAATTCAACAACTTGGGTGGTTGAACTAATTTCCAGAGGTGGGAGGTGGGCCCGGGAGGGATCGGACGGATGGGATTCGGTGGGGGTGGGCCAGCGGCAATTTGCTTGGGGAAGGAACGGATTGCTTAGGTTGGAAAAAAAGGGGGAAGGGAATAAAAAAATGGGAAAGAAAAAAAGAGGGAAAAGGAGAGGCCTGGGGAGAGGGGGGGACGGAAGGAGGAGGAGGAGGAGGTGGAAGGGGAGATTATTAAAAAAATGAGAAAAATAATAATAATAATAATAAAAAAAAGTCACAACTCACAAGGGGGGAGGGGAGACGATTATTATTGCATTTATTTATTTTATTATTTTGTACGAAAGCAATTTCGGCCTGCTTTACCTGCTTTTTTAATAAAGACCCCGCCCCCGGAAGAAGGCTATGGAAATTAAAGGGGAAATTTTTTAAAAAATAAAGAGAAATAACGCGAATTCCATATTTCAGAGCTCGGAAGCAGGGGTTTCTCCGAAAACCCGAAAATCGCTCGGGCCTGTTCCTTCCCTTTTCCTCCGCTCTCTCCTGCGGGATTTTTAATTTTTTTTTTTTTTTTTTTTTTTTTCTCGGGTACGAATATCTCTTTTGATTTTCCCCTTTTTTTCGGTGTTTTTCCAACAGAATTTTCTGCCGGGTTGAAATTTTGGAAAAGGTAAAAATCGAAAAAAGGAAGAATTTCGAGGGGTGATCTCTGCCCATGTGGATGTGTTTAACGGGTTTGGTTGGGAATTTGTGTGCTTTTTTTTGCTGGATTTGAGCTAGGGTTTGGTGATTTCCGCGGTTTTTACTCCACGTCTTAGAGTTAAATCTTCCTGTTGTAAAATTTCGTCTGTTTTTTCAATTTTAGCTCCCGTCGTCCTTGATGCTCGCGTTGTCTGAATTCTGTATACTTCTCTCTGTTTTTCAGTTTTACATCCCCATTTGCTCTGCAAAAAGCAATTAACTCAGTTGTTCAATTAGTGATACGAGTTCATTTCCGGTTTTTTCTGTCTCTCCTCCTTTTTTTTTTTTTTTTTTTTTTTTTTCGACTTCATTGGTCTGTATCGTATCATTCGGTCTTGTAAAATTAGTGATTTTGTGTACTCGACTCTACTGTCTGAAGGAGAATACTGATCTCGGAGCTGGAGTCTTCGAGTCTCAAATTTGGCTCTTGTCTTGAGATTTTAGGTTCGATTTTAGTGCCGTCATGCTCTAAAACAGGCAAATTGTTTGTTCTTGTAGAGGAGCGTGTTCCGACCTTTGTGATCGTTTCCACTTGCTACTTCACTGCCGCGTTTTGTCATCTCTTCATTTTTGGAATTTCTAGTCTTTAGGGTTTAACAGTTGTTGAGGTTTTTCAAGATTCTATGCATGGAGCTGAGAGAACCACCTCCTCATTTACCCGGATCTTCCAATAGCGGAATCATGTCAGGCAGAGATTCGTTCGGCGTCGGTCTGCCCAAAAGTCCGGTCCACTCGCCGCCGCCGGCCATGCAAAACATGCGACTCGCCTTCAGCTCCGAAGGTACGCCCGTCTACAAACCCGTCACCGCTTCCGCTGCTCAGTACCCGGGAACAGGTCCCACCGGCGCCGGCGCGGGAGAGGGGTCAACCGCCCCGGTCATGGTCCAGCACGGCATCAACATGAACATGGGCGAACCTATGAAACGGAAGCGAGGTAGGCCCCGCAAGTACGGCCCCGACGGCACGATGGCGCTTGCGCTCACCCCCGTTTCGACAGCCGCTTCAGTCCCACAATCCGGGACCGGGTCCGGATTTCCGTCCCCGACTCACTCCGTGAAGAAGGCGCGCGGCCGTCCGCCAGGCTCAGGGAAGAAGCAACAGATGGCTGCCTTGGGTATGTATCTCTTTCTTCTCATCCCTTATTCTTCTCCGTTTTTCTTATCCGGCCCTGTTTCACCGTCTTCCTTTTCCATCACAATTTGCCCTCACGTGATATTGAGTTCTCGATGGAAGTTATGGGGTCTTATTGCACCTGGGTCCTCGCTCCTGACTTTTAATGCGAGTCGAAGATGCAGTATTGTTTTTTATCTCGTTCACCTTGAGGAGGTTTTAAAGGTTGGTTTTCTGAAAGCAAAAGTACTGTCGTTGCTTCATATATTAAGATGGAACCGTGGAAAAGATGACTCTGTAAAACGGAGAAGTAATCTCCATGTATCTGATTTTCTTTAGGTCTCCCCTATTAATGAAAACGAGGAAATGACTTACGTGCCCTTTGTTTTTAATGAATTTTTTATGCAATTACAATTAGGAAAACTGTCTGATTTGGTATGGGTGTTTAAATTGCTCTAAATTTCGGTTTACGTTATGCTAAAATTATCTTTTTTATTATTGTTGGATGTGTTTGAGATTGGACGCCGTTGATTTCTTTACCTGATTTAATATTTTGCTTCAATATTTCCATTTCCATTTTCCGTTACAAAATAATAATAATAAGTTAGAAAATAATTTTAAGTTAAATGATATGTGGATTTCTTTTGGAGTTATCTGAATTTTCTGTTCACCTCAATTTACGTATTGAAAACATATAAATGAAAAAATAAAAATGAAAATTCGAAAAATCTCTTCATGGTTTACTACTCACTAAGTACTTTGTTAATATCTTTCTGGTAAACTAAACTGATGTTGAGATTATCTCTGCAATCGGCATGAGCACTTATTTTCTCTTACTTATTTTCGTGGAATTGTTTGTTGGATAAAGTCCACCTGTTATCTGGCATATCGAAGCTTTGCTTTATGATCTCTTTTACTTGGATTCATCCTTTTTAAAAGTTCATTTGAAATCCATAGTCACAGCATATTCGGTTTGCAGGATCGGCTGGGATTGGTTTCACACCTCATGTTATCACAGTAAAAGCTGGTGAGGTATGTTAATGTTTTTATTACTTTTTCTTTTTCATATATCCCATCGTTTATTCCCTTACCTATGATATAAAGTTGCATAATGTTTGTTGTCAGTTGCATCTGTTTAAAATTATACTCTGGTAGCTACTAATTTATCATGTACCTTTTTGTTTACTGCTCGTGGATAGAGAAATATTTTCTGTATACTTGCACAGCTTAAAGTGATATCGCAAGGCTGCTTATACAATGGCATGCAGACAACTCGTTGTTGTCTTTTTAAATTTGATGTAAACTATTCGTGAAAGAAAGTGGGCGTGGTCATGATGAGCTGAACTCTCAAGCTTAAAGCAAAATATTATATGTAATTATGTGAGCGTAATTCAAAATGAAACCATTTTAAGAAGCTGACCACAACAAAAGATTCTTGATAAGAGAAATACATTTGTTAATTTTTCATTGTTTATGATTAGGACTGAGCAGTCCTGTGTAACTTGCGGAAAAAAGCTGTTTTATGTTGTTCTTGAATTGTCAGTATCCACCTCAGAGAAGGATTTTTTTTTTTTTTTTTTTTGAAACGGCAAATATATGTTTACTCCCAATTACATTGTGTTACTTCCATTTACATTGTGTTACTCCCATTTACAATGTGTTGAGACCTCCTGCAGCAATAACTCCCATGGGACCATTGAGCTGTTGCCCTAGTGCCCACCTTAGAGAAGGAATGATCAAACACTTGGGCTTTTTGTGCATCTATTGCCCAGGATGTGTACTCTGTTTACCACCTCCGAGCATAATAAGCTCAATTTATTCTTGAATACAACCTAGAAGATCGTTGAGCCAAATACCAAGACATCAATATAGTCAGTTGTTTTACCAGTTTAGAATGCAATAATAGTGGTGCATATTTTCTTTCTTTTCTTGTACACATGGTAATAATATCCTCCGCTGCAGCCAGTTTGGTTTGTAGACAAATCCCCTTAGCATTTAGTAACCAAAAGGCTAAAGTTCACCAATATCAGATATTCAGTTAGTTCATAATAAATGTCTTGTCATGTTTTTCATTTTAATTTTCATCGAAGTTCAAATACTGATAAGAGGATGAAGTTAAGTTATTTGTGGTATGTAACTGAAAAAATTAACCTTCTTATTAGTAAGGGCCCCTTCCTCTTCCCTTCTTTTTTTGTTGCTCTTGCGTTTTATAGAAGTATTTACTATAAAAAAACGTTTGGTGTACTATGATTAAAGTCTTCCTATCTGAGTTCTTGAACTATTTTCTTCGTTGGATTCCTAATTATTGGATTGCTGAATTAGGATGATGGTTCTTTGCCTTTTTTTCATTTTCTGAGTAGACCATGAAATTTTTTCAGTTGGCTTTTTTTTTAAAAAAAAATATTTGAAATATTGTCTAAACTCTAAACCTAATTATTTGTATTCCATTTCCAAAAATATAACAGAACAATCACTTCATTTTTCCATTCACAAGAACAGATAAATAACTTTGTATTCTAATTTGGAAGTTCAGATGACGTTCTTATTTTATGGCTTAGGTGGTCTTGTAATTTTCCATTTTTTTGTGTGTAGCATTTATATTCATCTACTTGATATTACAACATCAATAAATTGGCAAAATTTGCTTGGATGTGGTGACTGGACCCCACTATTGCATTTCTTTAATTCTGTACTCTGGAACGTTGTCCTGGTTTGGTGAACTTTAAGAGTTTGGGGTTGTTGTAAAGAAATCTTCAATGAACTCGAAAGTTATACCACCTGCATTTTGTTTCGTTCTGTTTTTTTAGACCAAAAAGCTGAAGTCTGAAATACAATCTAAGTTTTTAAAATGCAGACTTCTTTGTTTGTTTTTGGTTTTGGCAAATGGTTGAGATAAATCCATTTATTTTTTAGGCAGTTTGCTTTAATTCTTAGCGAGCTTACTCTGATCCTGAAATTGCTTACAGTTGTTGTGAAATGGAAATGTGAATGACTGCTAATGTATCATCACTCTAACTTTGCTTAAATGATGGTTCACGGAAAATCCTTGAAAAAAAGTTACTCTTTCAGAAGTTCATTAAGTGTAAATCTTGGTTTGCAATCTTCTTGGTGTCCAAGATTTTGCTAACTTGTCAAACAGTGTAAGCTTATATACTTAATATGGTTATTTTTCAGGATGTTTCGTCGAAGATAATGTCCTTTTCCCAGCACGGACCACGAGCAGTGTGCATTTTGTCAGCAAATGGTGCAATATCTAATGTGACACTTCGTCAAGCAGCAACATCTGGAGGGACTGTAACTTACGAGGTTTGTTGAGTAGAATAGTTTTTTTTTATCCTGCTAAGGTGTCTTTTTCACTTTTTACTTACCAGTGTTTTGAGACTACATCAGAAAAAATGTTGTCCTGAAAAGAGTTAACAGAGGTTGTAGGTTCCTAATGGTTAAAATGTTGGCAAACAGGGAAGGTTTGAAATCCTCTCGCTTTCTGGCTCATTTCTACTCTCTGAAAGCGGAGGCCAACGCAGCAGAACTGGTGGATTGAGTGTATCCCTCGCGGGCCCTGATGGTCGTGTATTGGGAGGTGGAGTAGCTGGGCTTCTTACAGCAGCATCCCCAGTGCAGGTTCGTGTACTAATTACACGATACTTCTTTGGTAGAAATGTTTTGTATCCGTTTTTTTCCTGGGTTCTGGTCAAAAAGTAACTTAAACATTTGTAATGCTTTCTAATCGTATTACTATTACCGTGATTAGCCTTTATGTCAATTCGTTTGAACATAATTAGTGCTTGTCTTCTTGCAGGTTGTGGTGGGCAGCTTTATAGCAGATGGCCGTAAAGAACCCAAATCATTAATGACAACTGACCCTTCTTCAGCCCCTCCAAAGGTCGGCCCTGGTGGGACTTCCGGCACAGGCAGTCCGCCGTCTAGAGGAACACTCAGTGAGTCCTCAGGTGGGCCTGGTAGCCCAATGAATCAGAGCACGGGTGCATGCAATAATAACAACAATAACAGCAACAGCACCCCACAAAGCTTGGGAAGTATGCCGTGGAAGTAGAGGCAAGTGGATTAGCTCTGGGAGTTGGGCATGGAGGTAGAAGGGTTGCCGCGTTAAGTCTCCAGCGGTGTGTTTAAAAGTTAAAAATGGAGGCTTGTCATGTAATTCTAGCATTTAACTTAGTTGTAGAGCTTAGTAGTTAGCGAAAGGAAGGGGGCGGGAGCAGATTGTGTGTGGCATGGGATCTGGCCTTCCGATGCCCGCCCGCCCCCAGTGAGTTATGTAGGTAACTTAAAAGAGAGGGAACAAACACATTTTGTTGTTATAGCCATTAGGATCACTTGATAGGAAGTGGAAGGGCGTTCTGTTGTGTTAATAATGTTAATTATGCAGTAGTTGTTGTTGTTGTTGTTGTTGTTGTTGTTGTTGTTGTTGTGCCCATATACCGATATACAAATTATGTTTCTGTTCCACCTTGGGAAAGGCCGAGCCTAAACTAAACTGAGTCGACATGAAAGATGAGAGATTCAATGTGTGGGAGAATGGAATTTTTATTGCATCAAGAGTACTTGAGTTTCAGCTGGACCAAACATGTGTAGTGCTGCCGCTGCATATTTGCTGCCCTGAGTTCGTTGGTAAAAAGAAGTTACGATTTGTGAGGCTTATAAGAAGAATAATGTTGTTTAATTATGAATTACTTGGTCGTAACTCGTAACCCACCAGTGGATAGTACGAGTTGAAAAGGCGGGCCATTCCCGGTGGTCGCTCAATATTAGTGCCCGGGTTCCCTACACTCTGCCCTCGCGGCTCGCTCTGGTCTATGAGTTTCCTCCACTGGGGAAAGCTTTGCCGAGGAAAGATACGTACAATCCGGTAACTCATGCTTTCGACACAAAATTTCCCGCTGGTTGGCCCCAATCAGGCGAAGACACCGTGGAAGAAGACCTTGATGAATTTCCGTGTCATTTATGGGATTCCTGCTTCCGGTTCGGAGCCGCTTTTTATGCAGTGTCCCAGGAGCCCAAATTACGGAACGATCACCATGAGAGACCGGAGCAAGAACCGGAAGCCCTTGCAGAGAGGGAGGGTCAGCTACGAAGCCATTCATACTGTCCAGGCATTGAAACGCGCGAAGAACGACCCCGCCAAGTTGAGTCGTGTGTTTGAAACCCAGGTGAGGCGCTTGGTGAAGTCGGACCTCGTTGCTGTTCTTCGGGAGCTCCAGGACCAGGGCGAAGGGATCCTCTCGCTCCGGGTTCGTTGTTTTCTTCCGAATTGTTCCTTTTACTTAAAATTTTTCGGTCTACAGCAATGGGGAGAAATTGAGTTTGAGCTTCAGACAAAAGTTGTATTGCATTTAGTGAATTTATGCTTGTGATGGCGTGATAAAAGTAAAACAATGAAGCCTCACCTCGCTTGTTGAGAATTTCCTGGTTTGTTGATGGAACTCAAAATAACCTAATCTCAATTCGAGTTTGATTTTATGTAAAGACAGTACAATGTCATATGCATATGGCTGAAATGCTAAATTGTTCTTGCTTTAGGTCTTTGAAGACTTTCGGTCCGAATACTGGTACAAGCCGCAGGTCTCAGTCTATGCAGGCTTGGTTGCAGTGCTGGGAAGCAATGGGTTATTTGAGGAAATTGAACTTCTTATATCATACCTGAAGAAGGAGGATTTGACGCCAGATACTGAAGGCTTCAATACTCTTCTGAAAACTTTGATGGAGTTCCACATTTTCCACTCTGCTATGGAGTGTTTTCACTTGATGAAGGTTGTGGGATGTGAACCTAATGAGGTGACATTTAGAACATTGATTAATGGTTTTGAGCTACATGGTAGAACAGGTCTCGCAGATATTATTAGAGAAGAGGCCGTGAAATATTTTGGGGATTCTTTGGAATTCCTGGAGGAGAGTGAAGTGAATTCCACTGAACAGGTGTAAGAAAATAACAAATACACAAGAACATGAGAAGATATGGCACATGTTTTAACAACTCTTTAAGGAAGAAAATTCAACTTCTTTCCCCTAAGGTATCTGCCCTTTTACTATTTCATTGGCTATTGAACTTATTGCCTCATTACTTTCTGTGATGCTTCTTATTCATGGACTCTCATTTCCTTCTCACAGACTGAAGCGTTTAAACCCAAAAGAAGACTTGCGTTCATGATCTATGGCATGTCCGGAGCCCCCTGTGCCAACACCCTTGCAATTGTCACATTTCAGCTTTTCATACCGAGAGATCACTGATTTACTGTTGAAAATTCAGCCTCGCAGAACTGTTTTCCTTCAGAACTTGAACAAACTGCCGGTTATGGGGCAATAGTGTAGGGGGTAATTGCTCCATTTTCGACAACTTCCCCTTCCAATAATTCCCCATAGCTCGGAAAAAATGAGAACAGCTGCTAACTGTGAATCTTATTCCTCCTGTCTTTACACATTTTTACCCTGCATCAAGCCATTAACATGTTCCTCAGTTTCAATGAATAAGAAAAAATGTGTTTGATGGGTGAAAAGAACTAACGAGGAAAGCCCGTTGATTTAACATCGCAGGACTCTAAACTGCAATCCAGAATTGATTTATTGTCATTTTTACTTCTGAAACGGTGTAACCCAGCACAAAGTACTACACTGAATACTTACGTTTGTTTCTCAATATAGAATTCAATCAACAATCTTACGTGAAAATCCAAAAAGGTGATCAATTAAGGATTAAGGAATGCTTTATCTTTGATAGGTTTCAGTCAAAGATCAACTATTAAAGGTTCAAGGTGGGGGGTTTTAGTTCCTGTTAGAAACTTAGAATATGAAAAGTGATATAAGATGAACCGTGTAAAGAGTAAACAGAGGACTCTTAGAAGGCCAGACAAGGGCAGGAGAAGGGCCAGGATAGGACTCCCCTCCTCCTCCCATATAAATACCATTCATGTGTTAAGAATTATTATTTCTGATATTTAACCTAAATATATAAATGACAAGGTTAACAGAATAATCTGACATTGAAAGAACTTTGGAATATCATATTTGAAATGGTATAGCATTTTAAAAGAACTTTGGAATTTCATATTTGAAATGGTGTAGCATTTGACAAGGGCATTGCTATCCTCTAACATCAATTTTTATTTCTTCTTTATTTGGAAAACGTTTAACATTAAAGAAAAGATAAGAGGGATATGCAACCTGAAGACTTGCAGAGTTCCATTTAAAAAAAATTACTTGAAAGAGTTGGGTAGGATCATCACCCTAACTGAAATCACAATTTTATGTGCAGGGATGAAACCGGAAAATTTGAGAGGTGGATATCATGGGAAAGATGGCAAGGGTTGCCTTGCAGAGCAGGGTAAAATCTGAAGGGAGGGAAGCTGTGCACAGGCGCAGAGCCAGGACATTTGGAGGTTGGTATTATAAAGAGGAGGGACAGCTTTTAAGGGAAGGGTAAAAACCTTAAAATAAGAAAAACAATTGAAAAATAAGGGATATGAGAGTCAAGTTGGTTCAGCCCACTTCTCCGCTATTATACCTAGGCAGTGGCGATGTTTAAGTTCAATGAAAATACATAACTCGTTAATAAGATATCAATAGTGCTATAAGTTCTGTGACATACATCATCTCCTGCTACCCAGACTACAGCATCCAATAACTCACACTCCCATGATTCCTTATTCTATGGTCTAAAACTTCTTCAATAAGCTTTTAGCATTGCAGACATGATAATTACATCATAGAACTTCCATTGAGATGAAATTTGCACCCATTGATTTGTTTTAGTATAAAATAAGGACCATCGATACAAAATAACAATGTCAAGGTTCTGAGGCACCTAATCACCTTTCCTGCTTCTTTTGATCAGATAGCGAAGGGAGAAGAATCCCAGGGCCAGAGTCTGCCAAAACCATGCTCTTGAGTTTGAAGGATCCACTCTCTTAGCCAGATACCAAGCATACACAGCCTCACAAATATGGATAGCAGTTGCAACACAAAAAACCACTTGCACATTCCACAGTGAACGGAAGAGGAAAAGACTCAATACGTTCACCCCATACAATGGCCAAACAACCGGCAACCAGGCAGCATAGAACAAAAGAAACATCCCTCCTACAGCAAATAACCAAGAATAAATTGTGGGCCCATCTAGCTCTTCCCGAACTCTCTCCTGCCAATAGGAGATTGTTGCAGCCATACCCTCTTGTGGAGTAACTGTGGGAACATAGCCAAGCTCGGTCTTTGCTTTCAGCAAGGAGAAGTAATGGGTGACTCCAACCTGTTACCACAGCATTAGGAAACCAGAGTCACAACAGAGGGTGGTTTCAATTCTTACATTTATATGAAATACTATTTTTTCTCATCAATTAGCTTGATTATGTTACCTGTCTATATTTATTCTAATGAAATCGCGAGACTTATCCATGTTCCAAGATGACCACTATCAACATTCTCGTTTTACATATGTTGTCAAGAACATATGCAACATTACTCTCATGCGGACTTTTGTTTAGTTGGAATCCAGTGAATAAATGGAATGAAAAGATAAAGGTAATGCAGGCATCTATGGAATGTACAGGCTGTAAGCATCTTGAGGCATTTCAGATTATTCCCTAAATATTCAGTAACACCATATACACATTGATTTCAGAGGAATGAACATTTACTGGAACAGGATTTTGAGTATAAACCTACCAAAAATACAAACTAGGATATGTGGGTATGGTTTTGGGAATAAAAATCTAAAAGGCATAAACTTAGCACACTTCAATAGAAGGTCATCAAAACTTTTGGTACCCACTAATAGGTTCTTCATAAACTTAGCACACTTCAATAAAAGGTCATCAAAACTTTTGGTACCCACTAATAGGTTCTTCTCCAAAATACCAACTTTGAACTCTATTACGACTATTGACAAAGAAGTCAACTTCTTCTTAATTGCATTCACTCATTAAGTAAGATATTAGTCTGAATCCTGCTCTCCAACACTTAAGAAATAAAAATAAAAAATAAAAAGATAAAAAACTTTAGGCATGCTTGCAACCTCAAATAGCACAAACATCTCATTCTGTGGAACAGAAACTAAAAAGAGGCAAGAAATGAAGGCAACATGAGGTGAAGGGGGAAAAATAGTCAAAAGAATTACAGTACAGAACACTATGGATGAATATATTAAAAAAATTAAAAGTGTCACGTTAAATAGAAAACTGCAGCAGACTCTCAAACTGCTGAAATGAGCAAAAAAAGTGACCTTGTCTCCAATAACATATTCATGCAGATAATTTCTATTGCATACAGCAACACTCAGGATGATCCTTCTCCATTGCTTCCAAAAAATGTTATTGTGAGCATACCTTATGTACTTCTGCTGGAAGTATGAATGGCTGCGGCAACCAAGAGCAATGTAACCATGGATATAGGAGGGAATAAATGGCCAAGAAGAACCTTGCAAGTTTAAGGGCATGTTGGGTGCTTAATGTACTGTTTGGAACATCACACCCCACACTTCTCAACAGTGGGCGGATAAACTCAAAGGTATTGACAGGGGAGCCTAAGAAGGAAGAAAGAAACTGTCAGTATGGATTGCAGAGATGTATGTGCCATGGGTTGAGTAAGATGTCTAATTTTTGTCTCTAACACTAAAAAACTAGATTAATGAAAGGACTTAAAAGTAATGGAAAGTTAGTTCTAGATTCAAAACTTGGACATTACCATCAGATATAAAATATGGCTGGCCAGCAGCTATGGGCTGACCTTCTTTACCAGGAATGTCATCCAGTAGTCCCATGCTTGCCAATATTAGAGCAAGGACAAGGTTGTCTACAAATACCCAATCTGTCTTCACGTTAGCTTTACCCATTTTGAATACAACAAGGCCCCATTTTGCCATGGAAACAATCCTTGGAAGGTGCCTCTCTTCACCAGGTCCATATATAGCAGCTGGACGGATTGCACAGGTGTACAAACGAGCTCCATTCTTTTTCCTGTTCCATCATAAAAGTATCCTATGCGTTCATCAACAAGCTGCCACACTTTGGATAAAGAAGGTATTTATGGAGAATATTAATCCTATGGAGTACTAGTAAAACAAAACAACACGAGTTGATTTATATCCTTATGCACAACGTTTTGAGAGATGAAATGTAAATTTATAAGACTAAAACATCAATGCATGTGTAGCTTACTTTGAGGGGCGCCCATTACTCTTCAGAACCAATTGCTCCGCAAAGGATTTACTCCGGCCATATGGATCAACATGTTCATCCACAGGAAAATATTGCAGAGCTTCATTGCCATTGACAATCTCCTTTCCCCCAAATACCACATTGTATGTGCTCACGTAGACCAATCTCCTAACACCATTTTCATGGCACATATCAAGCACATTGCACGTCCCGCTTATATTAACCTCATCAACACGCCCAACTTGAAGCATTTCCTTGCCCGACATGCCAAAAGCAGCTAAATGGAAAACACAATCTGCTCCACGCAATACTCTTCCAACATCCGCTCTTTGGCAGATATCTCCTGTAATTTAAATTTCGCAAACTTCATCTGTCAACAACTAGTAAAGAACATGAACAAAAAATTTGCAATGCGAAGCCAGATATAGAAGCCCAAAGGGCGAGAAGCCGCCAAATTTTCCTAAAGTTTGACTTTTGGTCTTTCCTTTTTAATCTGGATATAACGGGTCTGGTGACTGGAATCCCATCAACGGAAGACAAAATGCAAACCCAAGAAGCTAACACAGTCCGACCCCCCAATAAAGCTAAAAGAGATTCAGAAAATTAACAAATTGAATCGAAGAGAGTTTCTTATTACCTTGAATACATCGTACTCCTCCGTTTTGAAGATCGAGAGACCAGGGAGAGCTTTGACGCAGGTCAAAAGCTCGAACCTCCCGAGCTCCCCTCCTGACAAGCTCCAAGCAAAGGGCGGCGCCCACGAAGCCCAGTCCACCGGTGACGACGAAAACATTTCCCTCGATGCCTTCGTTCTCGCTCAGATGCATTTCCTGCTCCGCACTCTTACCACTCCTCCACTACACAAATACACGATTTCCCTGTTCCTTTGTAACAATTTGCTTCGTCCAGCCCGCCGAAGATCCAACGCCGGAGCTCGCGGTGGTCCACCGGGAAAAAATAAAAAATAAAAAAGGAAAATAACGAACAGTTGACCGGAAGACCGGCAGTCCTAAACTCGAAGGGCGAAGAGGCATGACCGTAAATATCTATAGCTTATTAATGATTTCCACGTAAGATTCATTTTCCTGCCGCCCGCGTGTGCTTTATTAAATTAAATCATAAAATGTAACGCCACGTCCAAAGTAAGTGGGGAATATAAAATATCGTACACTAAATCAGGAAAAAGGGCCCGTTTATGGGTTGGGTCCTTATTCTCTATCTTCTGATCCATCTCAACTGAGTCCCTAATGTGATTAGAAAATGAAGCCCAATTCAAGAAAGAATTTAAAGCCCATAATGTTGTAGAAGATAGTCCACAGCCCATTAAAAGATTCCATCTAATCCTTCAGTCCAATAAGTTCCAACAAAAATGGGCCGGGTCAGATTCGGGTCAACGGGATTAATATTTAATACTTTGCTTTTGCAAGCCTGCAGATTCTGTGGGCCACAACCAAGGGAGTCATTAGGGTTTACTTTGACTAATCAATGCGATTTGACTTATTTGGATGTCCAGATGAATGAGATTAAGAAGCAACCCAACACCAACAGTCTCTCTTTTTTGTTTTTACATTTCGCCTTTGAAAGTACAAATCCGAAACAAACGAAAAGATACATTACAAGGGGACGGGAATTCCGATTAATGACACAGCATGAGTGATGAAAATCCCCCATTCTCTCTCTTCTTCCCCATCATCAATCATATCGCACACCCCGACCAAAGAAAGAACCAAACAAATAAAAACCCAGAAAAGAAAAGAAAAAAAAAAAAAAAAGGAGAAGGAACTTTATCAAATACTGAACAGGCAAAAGCGGTACAAGATCGAGCAGGCGGCTGCCATAAAAGACGAGTTTAATTAAGATTTGTTGTGCATGCAGATCGAGATGCCGCTAGAAGAAGCTGAAGTTGTTGATTCTGAGTCCTGCAAAGCTGCCACTGGCGTAGGCGTTGAGAAGGATCTCGTTCTGGGCGGACCAGAATTCAGCTTTGAGTCCACTTCTTCTCAGTGCCTTCAAGATCTTGTTCTTGTGCACGTAACCCGTCACCACTACTTTCTGGCTGCTACCTTCCACTTCCACCTTTTCGATTCCTGTTAGTTATGTATACATATAATTTCATAAGTATATTATATTCAGCACAGATCGACGACGCAAGTTGGATTCGATGGAGAGAGATTCTAGCTAGAATTCAAGACTGAAGACAAGAACCTTTTAGTTTTGACAAGCACTTTCGCAGTCTCTTCTCGTGTATTCCTACCATCTCTACCTTCAGTTCGACGGTCTGCATGCAGCACAAATACATGTTTCCAGAAATATTAATACAAAGCAATGAAATTACAGATACTACAGCATACGTGTCTCTGGCTATGGTAAAGGTGACTGCTGAAGGTGGCTAAACAGCCAAAATATGAAAATTATATATATATATATATATATATATAAAAGACGACGGATGTTGGATACGTACGTAAATGAAAAAGCGAAAGGCAGGCGATGCTAGCTAGTACTACTACAAACACTGGCTCAAGAAAAGGAAAAGTAAAAGCCTGTAGCCGAAGCAATCTATGTTTGGTAGAATCATGAGAGAGCAGCCGAACAAGGGAAAAGTTGAAACTGAACAAGGTAATGAAGACGTATGTACAAAATAAAAAATGAAAGCCATATATATATATATATATAATGCAGGCCGATAGCGGAAGTTTTTCTGACGCTCGAAGTATTTGTAATGCATTTTTATGGAGATTGAGTTCTGGGTTGCGAGGGAGGAAGAAGAGGGAGGCAACACATAGGGTACTGAGAAGCAAACTCCATTGAAAAGCTTAATCAGCTATCTAGCAAACTGAATCACTGTCACTGAATTACTAGACAAAGTGGCGCAGCTCCAGCATATAGATCTATCTATTAGGATCTTACGAATTCGTGAACCCAATATCAAACAAGAAATGAAGAAACAAATTTAGAAACATCAAACTGATCAGCAATTCGGTAAAAGAAAAACAGGGGTCCTTGAAACAATATATGAACTGGGTACTAATAGAAAAACGAATTAAAATGACTTGATTAACATATAGCTGCTTACCTCCATGAATAACGAGCGAGAACAGAAGAGATTAATGAAAGGAAAGAGTAGTACGTAGTACTGATATATATGGAGATGATGATCAGCAACGAAAACAGGGGTAGGGGACTTGTTAATTTATGGTGTGATTGAAATGATGAGGATGATGGAGGAGAGATGAAGAGGAGCGATATGAGAGGATGGAGGAGGGTGAAGGAAACTTAGAGATTAAAGGGAGGAATGAACAAAAGGAATGTAGTAGAGGGAACAGAGGGAATGTTGTGAATAAATACTACAAGGTAGGGAACATGAGAAAAAGCCAGGGGGGGTGGGTCCTCCCCTGTTCCTCCTCCTCTTCCTGTATATTTAACCAAGCTCGATCTCTGTTCTCTTCTTTTTTGCTTTTTCAAAGCGAATTAAAACAAGAGTCGGGGCAGAAAACAAGACAACGACTGGATCGAGGAGAGAAGGGTAAGACTTTAGATGGGAATGAGAGAGAGAGAGATCTAGAGAGATCTAGAGAGAGAGAGATTGAGCTCAAGATTCAAGGGAAGGTTGTGAATTGTGATGAAAGCGAGGGTCAGGCGAGTTTTGTTGATGATGGGGAGAGTAGTATTTTGGATGAAGGCATGATGGCCTTTGACGGGTCCAACCTTGCTTTATCGGATCTCGGTTTCTGGTTTTTTAAGGAGAGAGAAGCTGGAGCTGGCTCTGGCTTCTCTTCTTCGGTCTTCTTCTTCTTCTTCTTCTTCTCCTTCAAAGTTGACGTGGCAAAATAACGGACCCCACATTTGATCTCGTAACGAGACTGGACGTATGCTCTTTGGTTTTCAGTAGTGTTTGACGGTCCACTCAGATACATCTCTTATCTCCGACGCAGCAGCAAAGCGCGAGAGAGAGTGAAGAGAAAAAGAGAAGAAATAGACCCTGTTGCAAGTTTGGTATATTTTCGGGTAACGTGTGCATGCATATTTTCTCTCTTACACATATATATATATATATATATATATATATAATTCTGACTTAAGTAGTTCAAAAATATTAGATCTTCGATGAATATGAAAATGACAGGCGGCGTGTTTGTCTTAAGGATACGTGGAAAGATAAAGGCCCGTCCTCGGTGTCATCCTCACGCCACGACGTTTTCTTGTTCAACGTGATTTCTTCTCTTTTTCGGGTCCTTAGGTACGAATTTCTATACGAAGAAGCCTCACGGGCATGGCCCATGAACTTTCAGGGTCGGTAAGTTCCGAATTCTCTCATCTGCTGATTCTGAGAGATACCTTGCCAGTTACGGGATTCATGGGCCTACCCTTTATTAATATCTTTATAAACCAGTCAATCCAACTCACCCATCTGGTCTTTTCAAATTGTATCTTATGTATGTTCTCTCTGTGAAGTTAGGTCCGATGTCTATCCCAAAATGACTAACCTTACTAATACTTAGAAGGTGTAAGTTAGTAATCCGTGACAATCAATGTCGGATTGTCCGAGCTGCATGTGTCTGGTTGACCTTTTTTAAACTCGGCTACCCCAACTGAGTTGGAAGACACTTGTCCCTTACTTAATACAAGGCACGTTTTATGATTTATGAACAAGCGAGCTGGAAAGTTTAAGATCCAAATCGATTACTAATTAGTTCATATCTCGGTTTTCATCTTTGAATTTGTCATCTTCTACCCTTTTTTTCTTGTTTTAGCATGAGTATTCTGATAAAAATAAGCAACAAGTGGGCTTCGTGCAGGTCAGTAGTTCCAAACCTTCAATTAACTAAAATTTCAAAGAAAATTTAAAATAAAATAGAGTTTAGAGAGAAAGTACATGGGTTTAGCTTTTCTTAAATTTCTTTAGTTATTGATAGGTTGGAAGTATATGTACATTAATCACATTCTCAAATCTCAATTGCTTGCTTACGAGCTATTACATGACTGTGATCTGCTTGACAAATAATAATAATAATAATAATAATAATAATAATAATAATAATAATAATAATAATAATAATAATAATAATAATAATAATAATTTTTAAAAATAAACAAAAACAAAAAAAAAGCTTCTCGTCGACAGCAGGGTTCGAACCTGCGCGGGCGAAGCCCAACAGATTTCAAGTCTGTCTCCTTAACTACTCGGACATATCGACCAGTTGAAAGAAATTTGAGCCTCATTTTGATTTTTTGTCGTATTAAAAGCAGAACAGTAGAAATATTAAGATGGAGATTTGCCTAAACCATCTTCAACTACACGTAAACCAAGGGACATTACTTACAAGTTAAGACGGATTGCCGTCCTGTTCAGACTTCACAAAGAGCTCTTAGACCCACCATATCTACACATTTCAATGCAGACGATACTGGAAGACGAAGAGCCGGATTCATAAGACAGACGACTTTAAAGACGATTTAAAACAAACTCGAGCTTGTTCACGACGTAAATGGGCCCGGTGCAATGTCGGAAGTAGCTGTCTTCTTAATCTTTAACTATAAAACAGCAGACTTTTAACTCTTGGATAATGCTCAACTCTTAATTGAATAATAATCATTGATTCCCCATTTGAGCAGACGGAGTTCCAGGTCCCCTTTTTTTACCGAGACCGTCTCCTTCGCTCCACTGGCAAACAATGAAGCGGCAACCTCTTTTCTTTGTTTATTGGGTAACACCAGGATCAGTGACAACAATTGCTTAACAGTGCTCAGAAGAGAACAAGCAATCAGATTATACTATACTCCTTCTTGATTAACCCTTCAAGTTCCAGAGATTATAAACAATTACCCGCTTTAGTTTTTAATCTTTACTCAAGAGACACTTGTCTCTCTTTTGTATTATATATAGGGAACGCAATCAACTGGTGGATATGCCCCCAAAGCTTCTGCACTCGATCGTAGTAGCTAGTAGCTAAATTAACCGAATGAAAGATTGATGAAGAAAGAGGCGGGGAAAAAAAGAGGGACCCAGTTTGGGAAATTTAGAGAGCTCCATGTATGTCGACATTACGTAACAATAACGTCCTTGAGAGGGACGAGACAAATTGGAGTAGTGGCCGTCGTGTTGCTGCTGCTGCTGCTGCTGCTGCTGCTACTACTAGTGTTATTGTTGATGTTACTGCTGCTGTTGCTGCTGCTATTGCTGCCACTGCAAGCCATCAGGGTCGCCTGATCCAGAGTCCCGTCTCTGTAGACATAGACCCCTTCTCCGTCATTCATCGGACGGAAAATCTTCTCAAATGTTCGGTCGTGAACTCGTTGCAGAGGCATTCCCCTGATTACACACACACACACACACAAAAACTTGCATCAGCCATGGCCGATTACCAGAGCAACGAAAATTCATTATCACAACCGAATAGCCGATACCCATTAAGCCAAATTCACAACCAAGTGTAAATTTCTCCAAAAAATTGGAGTTTGGACTGGTAGAAACTAATTTACAAGGAATAAATATTGAACGTTTTCAAACTCCAGAGTGGTTCGTATCTTCTGAAGTAGACAATTGTTACAGGCTCCGAGTTCCAAGCCGGAATTGTTTACTACTTCTGGTGCGTTAATTTCAGAGATAACAGTAAACGAAAGATTAAAAAAAGTCAGTGGGAACTTGGGGCAGAGTCGACCTGGAAGGGATTCAAGCTCGAGCGGCGCAGAAATAGTAGGAGATAAGCATCCACTTCTTCCACTCACTCGTTCAAAAAGTTTAAAATAGTATCCCGCAAAATCAGGCGCGTTTTTGCGTCTCGCTGACGAGAACAAAAAACAAACTCGTGAAGGCCGGACGACGAGCACCGTCAAAGAATGGCGCCCGCGTGTTTCTGTAGAGATTTGACACTTCGGTTTCGAACGCCGTTTCTGGAGAAAAGCAGTATAACGGGTTTTCTTTTCTTTTACGAAGTTCGGGGAAAATAGAAAGAAAAACGTTTCTAGCGGACGGAGTCGATTCGAACCGCGGGATTAGAACGAGGTGGGCCCCGTTCGAATCGACGTAAGAGGACTTTTTCGCGGGGAGTTTGAGAGTTTCCTCACGATTCCCGTCGGATTTTCCGCGGCTTCACGTTTTCGTACATTCCCAAACTCCCACGAAGAAACGGAAACGACGAGTTCGATGGCATTTCTGACAATGTTTTGAAAAACGGGGGCATTAATGAAAGAGTACAACAACTGGGGTGGTGCGCGCGACGAAAGTCGAGAATTGGAACGAAAACGGGAGGGAAAGCAACGAAAAAAGAGAAGGAAAGTTTTTCGGCGCGAGTTAGCGTCGGGAAAAAAAAAAAAAAAAAGAAAAGAAGTGAGAGGAGAACTCAGAACGGAGCAGAACGGAGCAGAACGGAACAGAAAAGGAACAGAAACTCTAATGCAGAGGAGCAGAAAATAATGGAGGAAAAATAAAACAGGGAAAAAAGAAACGAAATATACCTGACGTGAAAGTGATCGGCGATGTCGCGCTTGCCAAGAAAATGAGCGACGGCGTCGAAGAAAGCCCGGTAGGTGTAGATATGCAGGGCGTCGATTCTGGGGAAAGGGAGGCGGGGACGGGGAGGGGGGTCGGTGGCGCCGGTGGAGTTCGGTTTCTGGCATCCGGCAGCGGAGAAGACGTATTCCTTCCACGGAGTCCCGCCGACGGTGGTCGCCGGGAGCGCCACGAACCCTAGAGTCGCCATGATCGGCTCCAGCTCCTCGTGAGTGATAATGGGTCTGAACGTCTTCGTGTGCCAGAGAGCGAGTTTCCGCAGATATTCCTCCATTAAAGATAGGTTTTAAAGCGGAAGAAGAGGAGAGAGAGAGAGAGAGAGAGAGAGAGAGAGAGAGAGAGTAGAGAGAAGGAGAGAGAAAAGGAAGTGGAAGTACGAAAAAAAAGGGAAAGGAGATCGAAAACAAGCGGTGAAGCGGGTTGGAGTCGGGACTCTCTCAGAGTCTTTCAGACGGACCTACGAAAGGATGTTTCAGAGAGTTTCAGTTTATTAAAATCCGGGACTGGGGAAAACGACTGTGAGGTGTGGGCAGTGGGGAAAACTACGACAATACCCCTTGTGATTCTGAATATCTGGATATCTGCATCTTCTCTTTCCCAAGCCGTCTCCTCAACGTCTGCTTTTTTTAAGGACGACGAACAGATACGAGAATCAAAGAATGAATTGAATGAAGATCCGAGGAGGGTTCGAGGCCGGGCAGCAGCGATTAGCGAATGGTTTCTTTGTTGGGAAAGTCTAAAAGTCTTTGCGAGCGATACAGATTGAGAAATCGAAACGGCTGGGGAATGGGTTTTAAGGAAGGAAAAGCGTGGAAGACGGAGAGGAGGAAGGCGTGGAGTCTTGACTTGGATTGAACGAGGGACTGCGGCGCGAGGAAGGAGGAGAGTCGAGAGGGGAGTTATTTATTGTTGTATTAATGAATAATGCTACAGGGAGAGCTATGAAGCGAGGGTGATTCGGAATGAAGATTGAGAGCTTTAAATTTTTGCTGGAAACAGATCAGATTTTCATTTCAAAAGTCGCCTATATTGTTTCCGCGTTCCTCGTTCTCGCATCTCTTCCTAGTTTGGAACCGCGATGAATCTTCAAACTGAAATTCGTCTTCTAAATCAAATTCTTATGGTGTCTTTAGGAGAGGGAAGGAGAGAGAGGGGGTCCCAAATTTTCAAGACTGTCAGCTTATAGAATTATAGAAACCCCGCCATACGAAATATGTTGCTTAATCTTTCGTATTAAATTAAAAAACGTTTGAATTATTTTATGAAATAAAGAAGACATCGACTCGGGCGTTTGGTCTAGTGGTATGATTCTCGCTTTGGGTGCGAGAGGTCGCGAGTTCGATTCTCGCAACGCCCCCACGCGTTTTTCTAAATAAACATTTCTGCTTCAGGTTAAATTTTTTGTGTTTGGTTCTTGGGCTTGTTTTTTGAAAGCTGATTTGAGTTCTCTTGGTTTGGGCTCCAATAGGCAATGAAGCTGATATGAGGTTTCGCAAAACTAGCCCAACAGCCATCCCTCCAAGTTATCCATTTGAGGGTGTAGTGGTGAAAGAAGAAAAAAGTGAAAAACAGAACCAGAACCGGCGAGATAGGTAGTAGCTTCGTATACTTACTATAGCGACCACCGATCGAAGAGATGCATACAGATCCCTGCTGCTAGTGTTCGAACAAACAAACTATTAACAAAAAGAGACTAAACCAAAGCCGAATGGTGGATAATAGATGAATAGTCCTACCGAGCTCTCCCCAAAGTGGAGAGCTGATCACACAAACTCTAAATTATAAGCGGAATATAGAAAAGAAAAAGTTTGGGAAAAACACGCAATATCCTTTTCATTCAACATGAATCAACGATAATCAGAAACGGATGATTATTATACAATTAGACGAAATTAATTGAACAAAATACAAAGACAGAGGAAAAAAAAAAAAAAAAAATCAAAACTTCGACAGTTCAATCTCTTGCACTGGCCACGTGTCCCAAGAGACTCGCTTCGAGGCTACGAGGCTTCTACCACAAAACTGCCTCTTATACTCGGTGTTTACATGCTGTCAGCGGCCAGCCAAACTACCGTTTAGCAGACTTGGGAGAAAGTGCATCTACCAGGGACTTGTTGAGGGTTGAATTCGAGCAGGCATTCGAGCAAGCCCATTGGCTGATGTATCCTTCCTGGGTGTAATAGACATTTTGTTCCAGGAAGATCCAAAATCATCCATGTCAACATCATCACCTTCTTCCGAACTCTCTTCCAGGTTCCCCATGTGCTGAACTGTAACTTCCTCATCATCATCATCTTCTTCATTAGGGACCTCATTCTGATCAAAGCCTTTATCTGCATATGTAGTCTTCACCATTGACCAAAACGTGAAGTTTGGGCGAATAAACCTTTGGAAACAAAAAAATAAAAAAGAACCATTGCTGTATGTCAGAGAGTAGGACGGTAGCCATAAATACTGGAAGATTAACAAGGCAGTAGTAGAATCGAATTAAAAGTGCAAATAAACCTGTCTGTATTCTTCAGCAGGCAGGGATCAAAAGGAAAGAACATATCCAGCCTTTCTTGCCCACCAAAAGCTTTAGAGAGATCAGACTCAAGCAAGTCATTGAAAATGAACTCCTCAGACACCATGAACAATCTAGCTGCTTTGGCTTGCCGGAGGAACTCCTCCACTATGGAAGGCAAGCACACCTGTATTCAGGAAATATACAAACCGATAAATCTAATTTGCAACCCATAGTAAACATAAGCTACAAATACAATTTTGGTCATTACTGATGCTGAAAACTAAACAAGCACAAACTAACATGATGCAACAAATCTTGCAAACCAGGAAGATTTTGAAATATCCACCATTTGAACAAAAGATTATTAGCCTATTAAAAGTATTCTAGACAAAAGAGTATGAAGCTTCATATGCAAAATACCTGGAGAGGATTCCAAGAGTGTTGCAGAATGCGCTCTAGGGGCATGTTGAAAAGCTGCAATTTCAGATGAGGTACATCCATCATGGACCCCATCCAAAAGCAAAGAACATACATGATCGCCTGCAATAAAGGATAGAAGAAAATTTTGTGATTTTATTCTCAAAATATTTTTTGAGATTTTGATGAAATAACAGAGATGTCCCAGCCCACTCAATCTTGTATCTCTATCTTCTCACACTCAATAACTATCTATACAAGAATGTGTTTCTGAAGTACTTTTTAGATATTGGAACAAACAATGTACAACAGGAAAAAGTTCAAAGTACCTGACAACAAGCATAGAAAGTCCGATAAGTTGTAGGCTTCATTTCACCTTCTCGAAATTGACAATATTCAAAACACCAATCAACCAATCTGAATTGCCAGAAAAAGAAAATTAATTTAAAAGTCTACAAACACATAAGTTTGCCGCTGACAGCAAGTGAAATCAGAAAAACTCAAGATACCTTTGTAATGTTTTAGCAACAAAGGATGCAGAAAGAAACCTCCCCCGAGCCAAGAAACTAGCAAGGTAAGACACTGCAACCATCCTGCACAAAAGCCAAAGAATTGATCAGCAGTTTTTCAATTTTTTGTTGCAGAATGCTGCCAACTAGGAGCACCTAAAAGAACTGGTGACTTTGAGCCAGAATGCCAGTTCCCAGTCACCTGATCTGTACAATTCCGCTTTTGTCTAGAAACAAATCAGCCATCCGATTGGCAAATGTCACCCCGCAATTTTCAGGATCAAGTGAAGAGGCATAAAACATCACAAACTGCAAAGAAGCAATCAAGCTTACATGATCAACAAGGAAACAAATTCTCAATCAGACAATAAAAATGACCACCAAAGCACAAAGAAGGAATTATAGTAGGAATGCCCTGACCGAGACAGATCTTACCTGTGAAAACTTTGACTTTAAAGCAAGCATCACAGTACTCTCAAATGACACCATAAGTGTTTCAAAAACCTGGAAAAGGTAATTACATGCGTGAAAATGATATTGACATCCTTCATCTATTTGGCCAATGACCATACAACACAAGATTGATGGACAATTCAAAGAATAAAAATGATATGATCAACAAAACATTTATAGATTGCTCCCTTTTTAACTGGTAGCAGATACAGCTTATAACATTAATAAATCAAGTAGTTCAGAGAAACAAAGGTCACCTCATCAAGACGACCAGCACTAGCACAAAATTTGAGATGCTCACAAGTGAGCACCATTAAGTTGTCTAATTTGTCAGCAAAATCATTAGTGCCCAGACTCTGTCGACTCAAGTGACCCCTTGAAACCTGGTAGGGAATAAAAATATAAGATTTGTCATGAAGCAAGGGGAAGCATGGATCACACAATCACCTGCGGCAGCTTTGAACAAAAGGATTGGTTCCCAAAACTCTGATGCAAGAAGTTTTGTGAATGTCAACCTTACATTTTGTTCAAAAAGGTAAATGTTACATATTTTCTTCATTTTTCAAAATTTTTACTTGAAAATCAAGCATAGGATCATTAACTCGACAACTGCCATAAGAGAGGCACACGACACAGGTAGAATATATACCTCATGACCAACTTTTTCAGCACAATCATCATTGTCATCAATATCTTCTAATTCCATGTCAAATATGCCTTTGCAGGAGGTTTCCTCATTGGGATCCAATATTATCTCCACCTTATTAAGTATTGAGGAAAGTGATCAGCATTTTTACCAATAATAAATACATATATATACATATAAACTACCATAACAAGTACTCACATCTAAATCAACAAGTCTATCCACTACAGCTTTAAGTGCCAAGCTCCCAACAAATTCGCCAAGTTCACCACTCTCCAGCCTCAGTAAATTCTCCACATAAATTGTTATCCACTAAAACACCAAAAGAAAAAGGAAATATATCTGAATTTCAGTCGATCTACAATAATAATGTTCTCAGTCAAAGAAGCATGCACTTCCTGGAGCAACAACTACAACATTATAATGAAGATTGGATGTACAAGTAGGTAGAAATTGATAAGATCACCGGTATATGGATAGGATGATGTACTGGAATGTACAAAAAATAAACAATTAAGAGATGTGAAGACCACAGGTGCCCCTCAAGTTTCCACACAATATTGTTCTGATTATGGTAATCTGCCAGCAACTCATGACAATTTAGTGAAGGGAGCATCCTAGCTTTCATATCAAGGGGTTTCAAGCCGTCCAGTCCCTCATGGTTTAATTCTTTGTTTGAAGTGCTAATATGAAAGGATCCTAACTTTCAACAAACTTAACACAAGGTGGACCAGGTGGAACCTTTTTGCGGTGGCCACAGCAAGGTTTCTTACCATATACATCTATTCAAAGCAATATTGCATACCGAGATTGGCCATCTCTTGATCCCTGTGTTTTTTGCATTATGTTCAAGAAGCTAAGCCACCATCAGTTTTCTATGCAGTGGCTTTATCCATCTATTCCGACACTAGAGGACCCTCAACCAGAGTAATTCTTTGCTTTGCATGCAGCTAGAAAAGGATCCTAGTTTTCAACAATTTTAAGAAGGGACCTGTAGTTTCAACCATTGCACCATTTGTGGTGACTACAGGGAGATTATCCACCATATACTTATTCATTGTGGTCTTGCTTATCAGGTTAGCCTCATTTTTCTTTTTTTTCTTTTTTATTTTATTCCCCAATTTGATCTCCAGTATTGTTTTTCATCATCTTTCGAGGAGTTTGTCCAGTTCGTCTTATGTGACTTTCCCATCTTGTAGGTCAATATGGAAGGCTTGCCTTGCTTTCATTCCCAAGTTTAGCTAATGATAATTCAGTTTAATTGCAGGCACATATCGTGCTACATGGTTTGTGTATTTTTGCTCAATTTTCAGTTCCTCTAAGTTGAGGGAGTAAGAAATGCTGTAACAAGCTGGGGTAGCATCTCTTTGAACCTGCTGAGGGAGGCATTGGAACATATTTCATGACTTATCATTCTCAGAATGAGGCAGCTAAATGTATCCTGTTAACAGGTCTTTATTGTGTTGCATAACCATGCTATGGGAGTGTCCGATCACTTATCTCCCATTGTTATGACCAGCTATCCCTCTTGCCATGCAGCTTGCTTGCTGGCAAGGACGTGTTACAATTACTAACATCATTGATTGATCACATACTGAATCCAATACTTACAGCCTCAGGAGCAGTTATCTTTGGTATCCTGTTACTAATTATGGACTCCAACCTCTTAGGGGTGAGAGGCACCAAAGCAGCAATATCGTGCAAGGCTGAATGCACCCGATTAAGAACTTGCTCTTTCCTTATAATACCACGGGGCTGCTTCATGAAATGTAACATAAAAACGGGAGGCCAGAAATTGCACACAAGAGCATCCAAACATGCATCAATAAACTTTCCACTGGAAGCAGCCTGAAAACAACAAAGTATCATCAAAAGCATGATAAAATAGAAGCCAAATATCAGATAAATATAATTAAGCCACAGAAAAAAATCTGACAAACGTGACTGAGTAAAAACATATCAGACAAATATCAAGTTAACAGAAAACAAGACATGCAAATGATGCTTGGACCTAATAATAATTTTTATTTGCAGGATAACCAAATATTTATTTAGAACTTAAACCATGAAATAAAAAAATTGAAGACCCTGAGATATAAAGAGATCTAGCGATAGTCACCACTCCACATGATTACACAGATTCAACAAGTATTTATGCATTTTACTTCTCAGTTTTTGGCCTCAAGACACAAAAAAGAGGATTAAAGCATCATTTTACCTTAAACAATATGATACATACTTTCAATAAGAAAAAAGTAGGTCGAGTTTTTTAGTATCACTTAATGGATGACTTCTGCATAACTATGTTGCATTTTGAAAACGAACTGCAAATATCATCTTTGTTGATTAAATAAAATATCATAAACAATAGACTTGACTGTGGCTATGACTTTTTTTTGGAAAGAGAACTCTGTGGCTTGACTTTCTCTTTTGCAATGTGAAGTGTGCTTATGACAAATAATGAATTTTTTTTAAACAAATAGCAGTACATGAAAAAAAGGTCAACAGACCAACATTGCAAAAGTAATAGTATTACCAGCTCAAAACATCAACAAGTGAGCAACCTTTCTCTGTTCAAGACGAAAGAAAGTATCCATTGGCTTAGTATTTAGTCACCAGCAATGAACAATTTATTTGTTAAAATGATTCTCATAAAACAAAAGATAAGGCTTCTTTTAGGTGCAAGCTTAACAAAGATGTCCATTTACTTAATCTTCACCCACGTTTCTCCCACAATCAGTAATACAAATTTTAATCATAAACTTGAATACAAATAATTCTGCAGTAAAAAACTCTGGCCCTTTTAGATTTTTTTTACTATCAAAGGAAACTGACTTTCCAGTCCTCAACTTAAGTGTTCTTCTCATAATTTATTTCATATGCATAATCATGTTTATGATATGATCCATTTTGATCAAAGATTAAAATGATTACTAATTTAGAAAGCAGTATTCGAAAGAAAATATCAATAATAAAATACATACCAAACATATCATAAGTTCAACGAATGCATCCATTACATCCGGCCCACGGTTCCATATTGTCAACTGCAATATCTGTTTATCATTCATAAGTGAGAAGCATCCAATATGGCTTAACCGAGTTCACAAAAATGTAGAATTAATAGTGAACTATAACGAACTTACTGAAAAGAGAAGATCCTCATGACGAATAGCATCAATGTATGAGACGGACTCAGACAATGCTCTTAACGTCGTCTGGGATATGAAATAAAGCAATGTATTTCAGGACAAAAATACAATCAAATTAAAAAGAGATTAAATATATACTAGTTGACATTTAAGAGGAGATACAATACCACAAGCATGGCCTCATCATCAGCTGTCCTTTTATCATGATTGCTTATTACTCCTATCAGTTGGTTATAATATTCATTATCACCCTGAAACAAGATAAGTGAAAAAAAGTTAATCGAGCCATGTCTACTGTAATGATGCACTACCTTCCATGAAACCTGACCATTTCCTTGGGATTGAACTTAGTAATTGAAAACTACATGGGTGGGCATAATGTGGCATTATAGGAGCCCTTCTGAAAATCTTTCATGAAACTATACTAGGCATAGGTGTTGACCCGCGCTTGTCTACTTAAAGAGCTCAAATGAAGATGCAGGGCCTGTACCTCATATTCGAAGATAAGTGGTTTATCGAGCTCTTCAAAATCTTACACTTGAGACCAAATTCCCTTTTCAGTAAATTGGAAACAGCATTAAACTTCTGCAGAGGGATTTTTTTTCCAAATAGTGTACTTGCACAAGGGCCCTCGCCTCATCTTCCTACGGAGACTTGAACCACCCAAGACCTCTCCTGTACACACTTCCCATGTGACAACTAGCTGAAGCTCAAGTTCATAGCATCTCCAGAGGACTTTAAATTCCAAATAAGTAGGATAGAAGATTTATACCGTTTTACCAACATCTATTTCATTCAAACTCAAAAAAAGAGGTTTTTCAACTTAAAATTGTAGAAATAGACCGAGCACCATATCACAAAATTAATAATAGGAATGAGCATGACGATACATAGAAGAAGAATTGTACTCAAAATAAAGTGTATTACCTGATAAACAGACTTGAGTGCCTCTCGAACATAGAAGGCTACTTCAGAATCTGGGACATAATCATCTATCATTTCATTCGATTCTCCATCGTTAGTCGTTGCATCCATCCCCATGATATCCGCTCAGAGCAACTTTAGCTAACTTCCTGATAGCCCAATACAGCACCAAAAAATAAAACTATGGAACAACTCAGCAAACAAACAGCCACTAGTTTGATGCAAAGAGCAGCCTCCGACCTACAATGTTTTGGTATTGTTTATAAATAGTAGCAAATTTAGAATGATGATAATAACAATAATAATGAAATATTACTAAATGAAACAGAACAGAACAGTCTGAAATAACAGGATGGTGGTACACAATTTACAGCTTTTTCATAAAGTTAAAAACTTTGATTAACAATGGAAAAATAAAGCATTTGCTATAGCAAAAACCAAAGCATGACAGGGTATACAGCAATCGAAAAATTAAAAATTACCGGAGAAAAAATAGCTAATAGAAGTGGAGGACTCAGTTCGGTGAAGTTTAGTTTAAATATCCACCATTTCAAAATGGCTCGTTCAATGTCACCGTGGTGAAATGGAAACTGGTGCATAGGAACAAAACTACATATTAACAAATAACCGGATTTCAAAAATATTAAGCAACCCGCTTCATTCGGGATCAAACTGAAAGAGCCGCCGACGCAGCTTTTTTCTTCCGCCTCGATCACATTCAACGTAATTTCGCACAAGACACGGTTCCGCACAATCATTTACACAGAAGGCAGTTCGCAAATTAGTAGTCTCACTTTCTCGGATGACGCATATAATATCAGTTCTCATATGGACTATGGTAACCGAAAGTATGAATTTAAACAATTCCAAGAATTACACCGAAAAAGGAAACGAAGTGACCAAACACACGAATTAACCAGATACAATTTGAGCCAGCAACCGACCTCTCCCTTCCTACCTCTCTGGTTTCTCTTCGCGTTAGGTTCCTCTGTCTTAAAGCTCAGTGGAAGTGTTACTAGGGGACGGGATTAAGGTTGGACCTCCTCTTCGCCCCTCTTCCCTCCGTGTCTTCCCTGGATTTTCGAGCAGAGGCGCGCGTTCGAGATCGCCCTTTCTGCTCAAAACAGAGAGGGAAGAGTGTTTGCGCGGCGGAAGTGCCACGAGGAATACGAGACGATTATATATATATATATACCTACGCTCTCGGGACAGCGTGAAGCCGTTGTATGACTTCGGTTTTTGGCCTCTTCAGTACGGGGTGGAAAATAGAATACCGACCTACTCCAACTTGCCGGGGGCGCGAGAGGGGACGCGTCCACCTTCTTCCAATCCAACGTACTGGAAAGTCTGGAATTTTAAATCTATTTACTTTTGTCAGTTTAAAAGATTCTGTCCTCGTCAATACCAATATCCCGTCCCTCTCTTTTCCATAACTCCACTTAACGTCCAATGTTATGTCACCTTGTGTTTTCACATTATTCGTCTTCCACCTATATGAGTTTCACTTAATACTGAAAATGATTATTTATTCATTCCCATTCCACGGTTTTTTTATTAATTCATAATAATTGATTTTATTTTCATTAACAACAAGAAGATTTACTTATTCTGTAAAATATTTGCTAATTTTAGTTAATAAAACACTGTAATTTATTTATATTATTCAGAAAAAGATAACTGAGACTTTTATAAGTTCAACGGATAATAAATTTCTAATATGTAGCATTCAAGGAACATTATATTTTTTGTAGATAATTATTCTTAGAAACAAATTAACAATATTTTTTGCTTAGATCTTTTAAGTGGTTTTTAGAGCTTTATTTAGTGCAGTTTGACCACATTGTGTAATGTTTTTATAAAAAATTAACAAAAAATAATATGTTCACTTAAATAGAATATTTTAAAATTAAATTTTGAGCGTGGCTATATTAGAAACAAAAAAGAAATTGTTTTAGAAAATAATGAAAAGTTAATTTTTAAAAATTTAGAATTTTAGATTATTAGAAACAAAAATTTAACGAATTTCGTAATTTGCATTTTGCAAGAGTTGCATATCGCCATTATTTTTGTGGTCCTTACCTGTTTACCAAAAAAGAAACGAGAATCCATTCCGTTCTTTGGGAGGCTTTAGGATCGCACTCGTTCTGGTTGATTGACGTAAATTATTTGGGATTTAGAATCATTCAATCTATCTTTGCCATATTCGATTTTCTAGTCTTCGCACCACTCGACCGGGAGAGACGGAGAAAAAGAAATAGCAAGAAAAAGAAATAGCAAGCATCAGGCAGAGATAAATATCAGCAGCCGTCGCGAGGAAATGGGCTGTGTTCGACAAAGAGTGGATCTCACTCCTCACTCTCCACTCCAGCGATCATATTTCACGGTTCCAAACTATAGTTTTCTTGGTTGCATCCAAGGTTCGAAATCGCCGAGAGTCGCCGTTTACGTCTGTCTAAATGAAGGGACGCGCAAGGGAGAGTCATCGGCCCCTGATTTTCTTTGCTGTCCTGCTCGCTTTACTGTCGAGCTTCGAAGCATTAACCGTCGAATTAGACGAAGAAAGGTCATCGGAGATTTCCCGATTCCAGCAGTACCTGCAAATCAATACGTCTCAGCCGAATCCAAACTACCAGGAGGCCGCCGATTTCATCCTCTCTCTTGCCAAAACCCTTAACCTCGAATCAGAAAAGGTTGACTTTGTGTCGGGGAAGCCTGTAGTGCTCCTCAAATGGCCAGGTAAAAACCCAACACTCCCTTCCATCCTCCTCAATTCACACACCGATGTCGTAACCACGGAGGACCACAAATGGATCCATCCTCCCTTCCTCGCGCACATAAACTCCGAGGGCAACATCTTTGCTCGTGGGTCTCAAGACATGAAATGCGTGGGCATGCAATACCTGGAAGCCATTCGCCGGCTAAAGAAGGCCGGGTTTGAGCCAACTAGGACGGTGTACTTATCTTTCGTCCCCGATGAAGAAATTGGTGGTCACGGAGGTGCTGAGCCGTTTTCTCAGTCGGACACGTTTAAAAAGATGAACGTCGGTATTGTACTCGATGAGGGGTTAGCTTCCCCCGACGAGAACTACAGGGCTTTCTACGGAGAGAGGTCTCCATGGTGGCTTGCGATTAAGGCGTTTGGGTCGCCAGGACACGGGGCTAGGCTTTATGATAATACAGCAATGGAAAACTTGTTGAAGAGTCTAGAAAGTATTCGAAGGTTTCGAGCTGCACAGTTTGACACGGTAAAGAGCGGAGCCAAGGAGGAGGGTGAAGTTATATCGGTCAACATGGTTTTCTTGAAGGCTGGAACGCCCTCTCCTTCTGTAAGATTTTCAACCAACTAGTTCTCAAGCTTTACTTTGCCTTTTAATCTTTTCAACAAGCTACAGGAGTTGCTGGATTCGTTGGCAAATATAAGCGCTTCAAATTAAGATTAGGCTTGTGCATCTCCTTTGAAACTGTTACTTTATGTGCACCCTCCATGTAACATCCTGAAACTAGGCAATTATTTGTAAAATTTACCTGAATGGTGTAGTCTGTTGTTCTGTTTTTTCTGACTTCCTGCATTCTCAGGGTTTTGTCATGAATGTGCAACCATCTCAAGCAGAAGCAGGATTTGATATCCGGGTTCCTCCAAATGCCCTTCATGACCTTCTTGAGCAAAAAATCATGGAAGAATGGGCTCCATCTTCGCGTAATATGACATTTGAGGTATGGAGCTTTTAGAAAGCCGTTAGCTGCTCAGCAATAATCTTGTTGCTGTAAACCGTAAATGCACAAAATGCTTCAATACTATCTAACTCCGTCGTTTTCCTGTATCATTTTTGTGATGATTCTAAAATTGCAATTACTGGCATGCTTTAGCCATATGGCCCTTATCTCTTGTTTGAAAATCATATCAAGTGAT
Source organism: Aristolochia fimbriata (assembly GCA_019845555.1). NCBI lineage: Eukaryota > Viridiplantae > Streptophyta > Magnoliopsida > Piperales > Aristolochiaceae > Aristolochia > Aristolochia fimbriata. The sequence continues at coordinate 6,856,060 of CM034078.1, forward strand.
TTCATTCTTTTCAGTTTTTGCCATCTGCTTCAAGTAGGAAGAAATTTATAATTCATTTCTCCCTGAATATAGTCTTCAAAATCAATTTATCATTTCCTCAAACGTAGTTTCTCTATTTTGTGCTACCAAAGAAGCTAGCAAACCCATTGAGCAAGACATTCTGAAAAACCTGATCATGTGCATCTGTGTTGTTCGGTATCAGTTGACTTTTGGAGTTCCGGGGTTGAAGTGTAGTTTTGATTCAGAAATATGACTTGATTTCCTCAAAAAAATATGACTTGATTATTTTTTTCTTCATATATTAGTTCATATGTTTCATGGGTTTTTTCAGAATGTTTTGTTTTCCTATCTTGATTTTACATATATATAAATTTCAAAAAAAAAAAAAAAAAAAAAAAAAAAAAAACTCTCTTGCTTGCCCTTGCTGAGGTGAGATTTTGGGCTATGACCATATGAGAAACCCCTCCCATGTGATCTTTGACTTCACATTTGTAGAATATTTTCAGTCAATGTTTCAACAAGATATAGGACTATGAATGCTCATTTTGAGGTTGATCAGCACCATCAGATAAACCATGAAGATAAACCCTATTGACCGATTTATGTAAGAGACCTGAGTGTGCTTCTTAACCTTGTCGTTGTTTTTCAGATTCATAAGGGAGAGTCACTGATAATCACTCATGCCCTGAGGATGTTATATGTGGAAATTTCAGATTTATTTGGTTGAGGAAACAAGAAAACTTAATATTTTTATATAAATCTCAGCAAGTCACTATTTATAAATGATCATGACCTTGAAAAACTCGAAGCTGGAGAGTACACTCCATTGAGATCTCAAGGTGATTAAAAGCCCACCACAGCTGTATTATACCATTGAGGAATGATTTTGTTCCTTCCCTCATGCTTTGGATAATTCATGCCTTACACTATATGTTGCATCTGCTTTTCTATCTTGATTAGGATTGAAGAAACCATGATCTTGTTACACATTTGTCATTTCAACCCCAAAATTTTATCTCCAAATTTACTGATATTTCTGTGTGTATCAAACTATAGGGTTTACTGGTTTTGACTTTAGTTGCATGTATAGAGCAGGAAATGTGAGCAGTTCTTTAGTATTATGCAGTTGGTCACTACATACAGTTTTTTTAATATTTAATTTTTGTGTCATATAGCTTATTCATTTATGTTTGCTTCTTAAGCATTCATATCTGCGTAATGGGTTGTGTACCCCTAGGCAACATTTTGACCTTTTTCACCTGTGTTGTGGTCTTTGATACGGAGTCCCTTTTAGATTTGTGTAATGTTGATCACTACTAAAGTCCCGCTGACTTCCACTTTAATGGTCTTACTGGCAAACCGTGGTTTGTCATTTGCATTTTGTAAACTGATGATTGTATAGATGTAATAAAAAGTACAGTGATCTAATTAAGCTTGTAGCTATGGCAGTTTAAACAAAAGAACTTCGGACGAGATGTGTTTGGGAAGCCAGCCGTTACTGTTGCCGATAATTCCAACCCATGGTGGACATTATTAGAGGAAGCAGTGAAGAAAGCTGGTGGCAAATTGAGAAAACCAGAGATCTTTCCCGCATCAACAGATGCTCGATATTTTAGAGAACAGGGATTACCAGCTATTGGCTTTTCTCCAATGGCAAATACCCCCATTCTGCTTCACGACCACAATGAGGTATAGCAGAATTTCTTCCATTCTCGATACAGGTTCTGGTTCATCTCCCCTCGGTGTGCATTTTACTTTTACTTTGACAGGCCTTCTATTCTTTCAAGTGATATCCTATTTCTTTTTCAATGCAGTTTTTGAACCAAGAGGAGTACCTGAAAGGAATTACAGTATACGAGTCGATCATAGAAGCATACGCATCCTTCGTTGATAGCACAGCCATCGATGCTTCGAAGGATGAATTATAAAACATTACTAGGCATTTGCTATTCCCCGAACCTGGGTGCAGATGAGCTTATCTGAATTTCAAGAGCAGAGCTTGGATCAGTATCTATGCACTTTTTATACCTCTTGAATTCGTGTTTTGGGATTCTTGTGGCCATAAGCACTAGTGCTCTTTCTCGACCTTTAGTTACAATGAAGCTGAATGATGCAGCATCAATGCTATTTTGTTTCCACTTCCATTCCCTGTGAATAATGAATTAGAATCGAGATGCTTATACGAGTTCAGATGGGTTCGTCCTCAAATCATGGTGTGATAAATGAAATTATTGGATCAATGGAGGATTAACATTGAGGTTAGAATGACCACGGATGCGACTTGTTATGTGTTCAATTTACAGGTAGTTCGAGCAGAAAGCGGATTCGAGTTCCAACGTGTCAGGGGCTAATGTAACTAAATCTTATTAACTTATTTATGTGTGTATTTGTTTCTTCTTTTATAAGTTATAAGTTAAGAAGGACCGGTTCCAGTTCAAATATTCGTGGTCACAAATGACCTAAGACTTTTTGAGTTTCTACATTTTCGTTTCTTGTTGCTACGTTCCGCTATTACAAAATTCCAATTCGTTTCTCTCCGTGCACGCATCGTCTAGTAATGTCTTAAAGAACTCAATCATTTTCGGACGAGAGAGAAACGCGAGGCTCGGGTGTGACTTCTGAGTGAAGCCGGAGAGCGAAAAGTATGGCCGGAGTCCGGGGAACGACTTAGTCGGGAAGTTGGCTGGTGGTGCTGTGAATTTGGTTACGGTATGTCCCTGAGAATCAAGGCCGTCGTCGATAAGTTCGTGAAAGAGCTCAAGGAAGCACTCGATGCAGATATTCAGGACAGGATCATGAAAGAGAGAGAAATGCAGAGCTATATCGAGGAGAGGGAAAGAGAGGTTGCCGAAAGGGAGGCCGCTTGGAAGGCCGAGCTTTCCCGTCGCGAGGTACTTTCAGTTCCATTACTGCGGTTGCCACTAGGAACGATATGGAAGTTTAGGTTTCAAACGAAGCTTGCTTTATTTTTCTGTTATTTTCCGTCCCGTCTGTAGCCCTGTCGCGACGTTCTTTTGGTTTAAACATCCTAGACTATGATTTGAATATCCAGTTTTTGTATTTTGGAATCGTTTGGGAAGGCATCCCGGAGACATGATTTCTTCCTTTTCTTCTTGAAATCTAAGTCACCATTTAGTTGCTTGTCGGGTTTCCTTCGGCTGTGTTCTGTTGCTCATAACCTCATACTAGTTATACAGTTACTCCGACCAAAATGTGATTTGTCTTAATAGTTGTTACTTTTTCTGAATCATCATCGAGTTGCAATATCCAGGTTTCTCTGTTGAACGCTGTTTGCTTACAACCTTATTCTAGTTATGTAACTGCTCTGATCATTAATTTGGCGATCTTAGTTGGCGCAGCCGAGTCCAATGCTTGTATAAAGGATCTTGAGTTTTTGTGCAATACTTCTTTTTACAGTTTTAGTCGTTGTTATATATTGATTCCGCTTTATGGTGAATTTTCTAGGAGCCAATTAACCTTACTACTTCTTTTCACTCATTTTTAGAGGTCATTCAGGTTGCCAGCTTCTTTAAATGTGCTTACGTTGATTTGGAGAGTCTCAATGTTCTTCTTGCCTATAAATTGGAACTATAGTTACTAGTTAGTATACATTTGACGGATGATTCTTATTCTGCTGCTACACATGGCAGTTATACCACCTTTTTGTTAATCTATTCCCGGGGAATTTTTGGGCATTTACTTCTGTCCTCCATAAATATGACTGTTCCCTCCCATTGTGGCTGTTTGATTACTCTGCCTTCTTCCTTTTTCCCAGTTTTTCTCATTTTCATTAATTGTTGATTTGCGGAATGAGCTTGTGCTTTTATTGTTGGTGATTATAAAGTGATCTCTCAAACTGTGCCACTTACATCCTTGCTCTCATGTGAGGCATTTTGTGGACGAGGAGTTGCAGTAATCATTGAGGATGTGTCTCGTAGTTTCATTGCAGGTTCCTTCCCTAATGGATGGTTCTTTCTTCCCTTAGCCCCATACCCGAATGACAGCTTTGAATAGGACAGTTCAAATCTTTCTTTTTTCTTTTCTTTTTTTGTTTAAGTTTAAGTTTTTGGTTTATATTTCTTTATTTTTTCCAGATGCTTGTTTATTCAAAGTAGACTTACTTCTGAATTTTTGGCTCTATAAAAGCAACAGTATTAACTGTGATCTTATTTACAGCTATTTCCTGATTCTTTGGGAAGACTGTCACTTATTAAATGGTCTTCAACAATGAGAAGTAACATTTATTGGTTTAAAAAATAAGAAAAAGCTAAGCTGAGGGCTCATTTGACATTTACCATATTCATCTATCCTCTTAGATCCAGAGGCAGTATGTAGGCTTGTCCTACACTACAATGGACGGAGGTAGTACTCTACAATTCCACTCATGTCATTTCAGCTTCCCTCTAATGCTTGTCCAACAAGTGACAAGATCTCCTTAAAGGTGCTCATAAGTTTCTTTGAACACATAAACCATCTGAAGTTGTTCGCTTATTTTCTTGTCTATTTTTGCTGCTCATTAACTGTTTTGATTGGGATGATTGACTCTTTTGGTCAATGACCAGACTTGAGGACATAGCAGTTCTTGTTTTCAATTCTCATTGCTTCTTGGGATATTTTGAATGTGCATCTAAAATATTATTGAGTTTTTCCGTAGGAAAAGGTGTGTCTCCTTCCTCTTCCATTTCAATTGTTAAAACAGAATAAAACTAATTTTGAATTCTCTTATGTTTTCTCTAGAAACATGTTCTTCATGCTTTGAATGGAATAGTTTTACTGGATACAGACAAGTTGTCATAGAGTTAGTGTTTTTTGTTTCCTTTAAAATACAGAGGTAGACATGCCTACTAATACTTGGGTAGAAAGCAGCACTCTTACATGTGTAGTTGTCTTGGGTAGACATGCCCATTTAACTATTTTATGGGTGATACCACAGAAACAATTTATAGTGAAGCGATAAGAGATCTGTTGTTATGTTTTCTCTCCTTATTTTCCATTCTCTTACAAAAGCAATTGGTATTACTTTTTGTGGAACAAACTGCTGCCCCAGCAAAACTATGGGGAAGGTCAATGGACAAAGCAAAGCTGTGGTTCTGAATACGCCAAACAAGAGAAAAATAGAAAACATCAACTTAGATTAGTTAAAGATCTTAGTTTTGGATAATTAATGTGACAGGGGGAATTTCCCTCTAGTCTCTTGTGGTAAGAGGGCTCTCATAGTTTGTAATAAATTTGGTTTTCCTAAAAAGAAAAAACGCTAGCATAGAAGATCCCTCTCTAGTAAAACTGCTGGCTTCAAGTTTAGCAGGTTGTGTGGATCCACACATAGTCAAATAGTCTATAAAACAATTCCAGCAACAAGAACTTCTAAAGAACGTTTTGCCAACTTCAACAGTCCACTATTTTCTGCTTTGAAAAAAATAAAAAAGCTAAAAAGAAACCTGACAAGTCTACTTGAGTTTTCCATCATATTGGAAAAGCTTCTAAAAGAATGTATCATATCAAGCTTGATTTTTATTAATTAGTCCAATTTGGTGATTCAGCAAACTTTTCTGGCTCTTAATTTTTTTATTGGATCTTGTCATTCATATTTAAAGTAGATTTGTGCGGGATTGTTATGAAGTTGTAATTAGATTTTGGATGGTTAATGGAATTTTGTGGTTATACTTCCTGGGCTTGGATCAATGTTCTTTTGATATGGTGGCTAGATGAATGCCGACGAGTGGACTTTCTTTTTTGAAGTTTGAATTCCCTGTTGCTGCAAGTGTGAAGAAGGAAAATGATCTGCCTGAATTGTTTTATGATATTGGTCATTGTCAAGCATGTGGTCTGTTACAAAACCAAGTAAGAATGCTATGAAAATCTTCAGGGTAATCATCTATCTACAGGCTGAGATAGCACGTCAAGAAGCCAGGTTGAAGATCGAGAAGGAGAATTTAGAGAAAGAGAAGAGCGTCCTGATGGGAACTGCATCCGGTCAGGATAACCAAGACGGAGCCCTAGAGATTACTGTAAGTGGTGAGAGATACCGTTGCCTCAGATTCTCCAAGGCCAAGAAATGATCCGTGTCTCTGAAGAGGAGAAGTTTGACCGAAGACTTCAGGCCAAGACTGAAGCATTGCTGCAATTTCCACGTGACGTGAGAAAGTATGCCTGCCGTTGTTTTTTGCTGCAATTTCCAAGTGACATGAGAAAGGATGCCTGCCATTGTTTTTCAATGTATCATGACTTATGGCCAGAAATACGACATTCTTTATTCCTTTTTGTTTTATTTTCCTCCCAGTGGGAAATCAGAAATGGAAATCAACTGTAGCATAGCACTTTGAGGTTTCATAAAGACGTGTGCTTCCTGAGAGGCCTGAATGAGGAAACAGGTGGATTTCTTCTAACAAAATCATGAAAATTGAGAGTAGAACCATCAAACGTCAAACAGCATGGGTTTGAATTGATGACTTCTGGTGTAAACCGTAAACTCTTATTTCGCTCTTTCAGGGAACTCAGAAGAACTGTTGCACCTGTAGATGATATGGTCCACGGGAAAATATCTTGAGCACCTTTGGTCCGAGTGCTGGCAAGACGACCCTAGCAACGTTGCGACATGCACCTCTAACTTAGGCAACAGGTACTACTTTTAAGTGTTCTTAGTTCTTACCACTCTACACCTTTTATTAGAATCATAGGAAAAATTATTATTCTTCTGAAAATCTGATAATTATAATTTATTTAATGCATTTGTGAAATTTTAAAATTTTAAGACCGAAAAAAAATATTTTAAATTACAAGTTTTAAAGTATATGTAGTATGTTTTATGTACTACATTTTGGGGAAAAAGTTTTAATGAGCTGATGGGAAGGAAAACCAGTTCCGAGGTCACATAAACGAAACCCAGGTTTCACACTTTACACCGGCTACTCCCCTTCGCATTTCGTATAAATACAATCACCTTGCGCATTGTATCATGTCATTCGGTTTCTAGCTGGAGGAAGGGAAGAGGAACTGAGGAAGTCGGGAAGGCTTGCGATTAGGGTTTTGGTCCAAACCCTATTCTTCCCGATTTCCTCTCCTCTTCCTGTAGATCTCGTCTCCTCTTATCCTCCACTCTTCCGCTCTCTCCTCGTTCCCTCCTCTCCTCTTTCTCTTATCTCCGTTTTTGTTTTCCCTGGCTTCTTATCCTCTTATCGTTTACGCTTGCGTCGCTATTGGTCTGTTCAGAAGCTGGTTAAGCGGCCCGGGGAAGGTGGGATGATCCAGCGCTTCCCGAAACCAGCTACATGAACGAGATCATTTGACCGAGCTGGTTCTCCATTTCATTCGCCGAGCCAGTTCTAGTGTAGATCCTACAATCGGATCGATCTCTAGTCGCATTCTTCTCTCTCCAAAATCAGATAAGATCATTCGGGTCTGGAAAAGGGATAAGTTATTTTATTGTGTTTCCGTTATCAGAGAAAGCTGGAGATGTGGTGTTAAGAATGTTAGGGTTTCTTTGCACCTCCCAAACCCAGCGAGATGAATCTCTCGGCTACCCTTACCGGGTGATTTTGCTTCCACTTTTGCTCAATCATCCCTGTCAAGGTCGACACATGTATTTAGTGTGTATGAAGTTCCAGTTGTTTTCTGTTCTGCACGTTTCGGCGTCTGAGAAATGGCTGTCGATCCTCTCGACCTCAGGAACTAGTTTTATTATCAGACTTAGTCAGGTATCTACCTCTATTTTCCATGGTGGATGCAGTTACAAGTCTGGGAAATTGAAGAAAGTGCCCGTCGTTACACGTGATGTCAAGCTTCATGCTCTCACGTGCTCCATTCGAGCTCTACAATCAGTTTTTTCTTCCTTTTTCTTTCATCTGAATCAACCCCAAGGAATCCTAGCTACTTTGTTTTTGGGTATTTCAATGTGTTTATGTTGAGCCTTTCCCCCCACAAAAATAGGTCGGCAAGTAGAGGGTTCAATGTTACAGAACCCAGGGTGAGTGGATGAACTAATCCAGTCTGATTGGTTCAGTTGAGCCTGGAACTTACAGGTTTACTTTGCAGGTTTACTTTGCTTTAAGATTAAGAAAACTTGCACATTTTAAGCTTTAGGAATTGGAAAGAAGGGTAGCTGCCTTATTCCTCCGTCCTTTCGTTGATGGGGAGAGGCTATATCCTGATTCCTGAGAGAATAAAGGATCTTGTCTCGCTGCATACTACGAGTAGGGAGGAGAGGAGACACATTCTCTCACCCAGCGTTTCTCATTTTTTATTTTTGGTGGCAGAGAAACCTTCAACGGTGTGGAGGTACGAGAGTTTTGTGACTAAAGGGGGTCACTCTATGGTTTATTTCTCAGTACGAATACGATACAAAATGTTGCTAGCTGCCAATCTCGGAACTGGTAGGAATGTCGTCGTATACAAGGGGAATAGAGAGTCCAGCGATTCCCTCATTTTTGCCGAGAGGGGCCATCTTTGGCTTTTCATTTTGGTTGCAATTTAATTATATCAACTACTTCAAAAACTAATGATAAATTTAGTAGTTTATTACTTTTAATTTTTATTTGAAAATTGTCAGAAATTATTGTTTATAAATGGTTGCAGATGATGAACTCGAGTGAATCTAAATAATAACAAAAACCAAATTATAAAGCGATTGCCAGATAACTGAAAGGCCTGAACCTGAGCCGTTAACAGCACGTCTTACATCCCACGACATCTTGGATTAATTCCCAGCAACATAGCAGCAGAAATGGATCGTGGGAATCTTGACAATAAGCGTCGTGGGAGGATATCGGGCGACTTTAATTTGACTCCCCTTGGAAATTGTTATCCTTGAGAAATTCAATAGACCCTTTGAAGCTGTCATTGTGTGACTGAATTTAAGCCCTGTACTATTTTGTGGAGGCCTATTCACAGGGAATAAACAGCTCTCCGATGTCCAAGAAGAAAGAATTGAAGAAATGTAACGGAGACAATTGAAGAATTCAGAACACCCAGAAGTGCTGATTGCTATTCTTGCTGTCTAATAAAAGTCTTCTTCCGGCAGAAGCGGGCAATCAGAGTCATGGGAGAAATTGGCGGTTGAAAGCAAATGAAATTTATGAATTAGTGGGGAGGGAGTTACGACAGTTAACTACGGTGGTCCTCAAATTTCTTTAACCAAGTTATAAATTCTTCCCTTTCACATCTGAAACAGAACACATGCCTCTGGCCCACGGAAACGAGAAAGAAAAAAAAAAACAAAAAAAAAGAAATGAATTTTCCGGCGACTTTGCGGTTTCTCCTCTGTTTCTGCTTCTTCTCCTTCAACGGAGTGAATGCGGAAACGTTCAATGTTCGGTCGTACGGTGCCAGAGGCAATGGGCGTACAGACGACAGCAAGGTGAAAATCTTAGCTCCTCTGTTTTTCTAATGGATGTAATATGATTTCATTACCCCCACTGTTCAATTTGTTTTTCTTGTTACACCTGCCGTTCTGAAATGTAATGAACAAACGCAGGATTTTTCCTCTACTACACCTAGATGCTCAGATTTTCATTTGGCTAACAATGGCTTGGCGTAGTAAATTCTTTCTCCACAGGCTTTCTTGCAGGCATGGAAACTAGCGTGCATGTCCACAAGCAGGAAAGCAGATATCTATGTTCCCCGGGCAAATTATCTCGTCGGGCCTCTTTCATTCCGAGGACCCTGCAAACCGGCATCGATTCTCTTCCACATGGAGGTGAGTACGGACTCTGGAGTCCTCTCTCTGATAATCGGCCTCCCTGTACGATCATTTCTTGCGACGATTGCCCTGTTTGAGTTACGGAGGGATTTCTGGTTTTTAATTCTTAACAGGGTAATCTGAAGGGAACGACTAATCTGAAAAAGTACGATAAGGACGTGTGGGTGGAGTTCATTTGGGTGAACGGGCTGACCCTCACCGGTGGCGGAACTTTCGACGGTCAGGGCGCCTCTTCCTGGCCTTTCAATAGCTGCCCCAAAAACTTCAAATGCAAGCTGCTACCGATCGTGAGTAATTTCTCGATTCCCATTTGGGTCTCAAAAAAGAACCCAGAAGAGGAACTGAAAACGGGTGTTTGTTTCTTATCCCTCTTCAGAATCTGAAGTTTGTGTCGATGAACAACACGATCATCAGAGGCATATCTTCGGTGAACAGTAAGTTTTTCCACATGGGCGTGGTGGGTTGCAAGAAATTCCAAGCGAGCGGCCTTAGAATCTCTGCTCCGGCGAACAGTCCCAACACGGACGGAATCCATATCGAACGATCCGCCTCCGTGAAGATCACCTCCTCTTCCATCGCGACAGGGGACGACTGCATTTCCATCGGACACAGCAACGCCGACCTTCTGATCCGTGGAGTCACTTGCGGTCCCGGCCACGGCATCAGGTATTCCTCCAAAAAAACTGATTTGTTTCCTTCTAAAAATCGCTTCCCGGTTCCTGCAACTGATCCGACAACCGCGCGATCGTGGTGTTGATTTTCCAGCGTGGGGAGCTTGGGGAAATACGCGAACGAAGGGGACGTGGACGGGCTGGTAGTCGAACAGTGCAGCTTCACCGGAACCACCAACGGCGTGAGAATCAAAACATGGGGCAACTCGCCGGTGGCCACCGTCGCAAGGAACATGACGTTCAGGCAGCTGGTGATGAAGAACGTGCAGAACCCCATCATCATCGACCAGTCTTACTGTCCCTTCACCTACTGCGCGAACAGCGTAAGAACAAACCCGCAAAACACATACTTGTCAGAATTCAATCTTATTGTTTCGTTCCATCTCATCGCATAATTAATTAAGGAGTCAAATATCGATATAACTGCAGATGAGCCCGTCCCGGGTGAAACTGAGCGACATCTCGTTCCAGAACATCCGAGGGACGTCGGCGACGCAGGTGGCCGTGTCGCTCGTTTGTAGCAAAGGAATCCCCTGCAAAAACATTCATATCCAGAACGTGAACTTGCGGACCAGCAGCGGCGCTCCGGTGAGGTCTTATTGCCGGAACGTCAATGCCGTCTACCACGGAACTCAGAGCCCTCCGCCTTGTCTATAAGCGCAACCCATTTTTGAATATTTGTGCACAAGGGTCAGGCCAGGCGATCGGGCATGGCTGATTTGGAAATCCGTCAAACGCCGTCCTTAGCCTGAAATCCCACTTTTCATTTTTTACTCCAAATTTTTGTGCCAGGGAAGAGTGTGATTTCTTCTCAATATCTCATTGTACAGTTTCATCTCATATGTAAATTCTACAAAAAATATTAAAAGTTTAAAACTCTATCCATTTCTCATTTTCACGAGCCTCGGCTCAATCGCTGTTACTCGAGTGGAGATGAAGATAACGAGTCTTTCCTTTCGTTCAATTGGGTCCGACTAGGACTACTTCGCTGCAGATATCTTCCTCAGTTGATTGTAACGTCGCCATTTGTCTCCTCATACATGAACAGCACCAGGAAAAATAAAAATAAAATTATCGAGTCCAGAGCCGAATTTAAGAACCTCGGATCTTCTTAAGCATCTTCATGGAATCCCGACCTTGACATTTCTTCTCAAAGGTCGAACTTTCCGCGTCGCCTGCAGATACCTTTTACTCGGGCGTCACCATGTCTATGTCATCGTTGAGTACTGATTTCTCTTCGTTTATAAGTGATCCAAAACACAATAACGGGCGATCCAGTTTATCACACCTTGAATTTGCTGCGTTCCTTATCTCTTCGGAGAATATGGCTTCGGAAATTCTCGCGGCGCTGGACTCCGCCGCGACCCAGTGTTACCACTTCAAGACCATCGTCGTCTCCGGCATGGGTCTCTTCACGGACGCCTACGACCTCTTCTGCATAGTCGTCGTCACGAAGCTCATCGGGCGGATATACTACGACAACGGCGACGGAACCCCGGGGGTGACGCCGCCGTTAGTGGTTTCGGCCATGATTGGGATTCCCCTTTTGGGAACCGTCGTGGGTCAGCTCCTCTTCGGGTGGCTCGGCGACAAGGTCGGCCGGCGGCGGGTGTACGGGGTGGCGCTGTCCATCATCATCTTCAGCTCCGTCGGGTCCGGGCTGTCAATCGGTCGGACCAAGAAGTGCGTCCTCACCACCCTCTCCTTCTTCCGCTTCCTCCTCGGCATCGGAATCGGCGCGGACTACCCACTCTCGGCCACGATCATGTCGGAGTTCGCGAACCGGGCGACCCGGGGCGCGTTCATCGCCGCCGTGTTCTCGATGCAGGGGTTCGGCATCCTGGTCAGCTCCGCCGTCACGGTGGTGCTCAGCGCGGTGTTCGACAAGGCGTCGCGGGCCTCCGGAAAGTTCCCGGCGCCGGACGAGGCGGACCTACTCTGGCGCCTCATTCTCATTTTCGGCTCCGTGCCCGCCGCCCTGACCTTCTACTGGCGGATGATGATGCCGGAAACCGCCAGGTAGGCACCTCCCTCATATCTCCGACGGGCTACTTGCCGACGCCCTTCGTTGATTTTGACTTGTTTGACCTTGACCTGGATGACGCCTCCAATCATAATTTTCCACTGCGGATGACTTCCACAGTTCCACGACGACGACGGGACGAATCATCAAAATTAATCTTTTCTCCGTCTTTGTTACCAGGTACACGGCCCTGGTGGAACAGAACATAAGACAGGCGGTGAAGGACATGGAGAAGGTTCTGGCCGTATCGTTACGGAGGGTCGAAGAAGACAACACCGAGAACGAACCGTCTCAACCCACTTACGGCCTCTTCTCAAGGCAATTCCTGCGGCACCACGGGAGGGACCTCCTCGCCTGCACCACCTCCTGGTTCCTCGTTGACGTCGTCTTCTACAGCAACAACCTCTTCCAGTCCCTCATCTACGGGGCCGCGCTCAAGAAACCCATCAACATGAACGCGTACCAGGAAGCGAAGCGCATCGCGACTGTCCAGGCCATCATCGCCATCTGCTCCACGATCCCCGGGTACTGGGCCACCGTGCTGTTGATCGACCGAGTGGGGCGAGTCACGATCCAGACCATGGGGTTCTTCCTCACCGCCCTCGCCCTCTTCGCCATCGGAATCCCCTACGATTTCTACTGGGATAATCACATAAACGGGGGTTTCTTCGTTTTGTACGGTCTCACCTTCTTCTTTTGCAACTTCGGCCCCAATACGACCACCTTCATCGTGCCGGCGGAGCTTTTTCCGGCGAGGTTCCGGTCCACTTGCCACGGCATCTCCGGGGCTGCCGGGAAGGTGGGGGCCATCATCGGGTCGATCGGGTTCTTGTGGGCGTCGCAGAGCAGGCACAAGGCCGAGGTGGAAGAGGGTTACGTCCCCGGTATTGGAATGGAACCTACTTTGATAATCCTGGGTGGGATATGCGTCGTCGGAGGCTTCTTCAGCTATTTCTTTACGCCGGAAACCATGGGGAGGTCGCTGGAGGAGAACGAGGAGAGTGGCATCGAGATGAAAGAGATCCGCGTCACGCGGGGGGTTCCTCTTCCTGCGGCCACAAGTAGTACGACTGATCGGACTTCGAGGGTGGCGGATCTAGCTCTGAACGTGATGCACCGCTTGCGGAATCCCTTGTGGAGGAATCGTAATCGATCTGAAACTACTTCTACTACGGTCAATCCATGAAATATATACTCGTTGAAGAGGATGAATACGAACATCCATTTTCATTTTTCACATCCATGTCTCTTCGTTGCACCCTATATAGCACTGAGTCTATCTTGCTTTTCCGGTCAACGATTTCTGTAAGATATATAATACTGCCTGCCGTAAGTCCTCCTGAAACTCTCCGTCCATGTCAGCCCGGATCCGCTGGCCAAAATGCAGCGTGGCCAAAGCGAATCACGGGGCGCCCAGCAAGCCTCGCACGTGGCCACGCTGCATTTTGGCCAGCGGATGCGGGCTCCCGTCCATGTCAACACTTCCGCTAGTGTATTTTCCGAGAATGTAAGGGCCCGGATCTATGCGAACAAGGGTTGTGGGCATCGGTGCGCCGTGCGCACTGCCAATAGTTGTCCTTAGCTGCCCGTGGGGCGCATGTTAACGGGGCATAAATGTTATTTTTGGGTGAATGGTGGAATATTTTATACCCCATTCGCATGCGTCCCATGCGGCTGCGAACAGCTATTGGCTGTGCGCATCGAATGCGCACAAGCCTTATTCACAGCACATCCGGAGAAACTTAATACTCTTGGTCCCGAATCAAAATCACAACTCTTCCCCTGTTCCCCTCCCGAACGCTAGAGAAACTTGCAGAGTGGAAGTACTTGTGGAAAGGCTCCTGTCACCCGTCGAAAACACAGCTCTCAGGGGAAGCACTTGCGGAAAGACATCTCTCATGCGCCAAATACATCTCTCAGCGTGCGGAAAAGCTTTTCTCAGAGATGCAGGGCAACGACAGCATTTTTAAAAAAAAAAACTTGTGCAATCTTTGATGTGTTGGAACCTGGGTGGGGCTTGATGTGCTGAACGAGCTTAGGTAAAATGGCAAGCATATTGCCTCTAGTTACTTAAGCTTGAAGTGCTCATTGCAACATTGCTATTTCTTTCTTTCTTTTTTTTGTATTTTTTGTTAAGCAAGCTATGACCGGATATTTTATTGGTGTTTCTGTGCTGAGCACTGAAGATGCAAAATTCAATGAAATTCTCTTGCATTGATGGGTTATTAGCTAGCATGTAGATGTTTCTCTTAGCTCAATATTTTGCGTGATAAGGAATGGTTGGTTATCAGAGTATCATTATGTTAGTGAGGGCAAATGATCATAAACAATCTCTGAAGTCATCATTTGAAAACAGCTCGAAATTGGAACCTATTTGGTCACCTCATCGCGTCCTCCATATGTTGTTCTTGATAAGGTGGTCATTGCACTTTTTTGGGGACTAGAGATGTTGAGTTTACAGGGTTAATTAACGAGGTTGTGTGAATCTTTTTTTTTTTTAAACCGCAGCCTTTTTTTTTTTTTTTTTTTTTTTTTTTTTTTTTTTTTTCCAACCGTGGCTTTTAAATAATGAAATTTGGTCATTTATTAAATATATTAATATTTTCCTGGAGTGATCAATATATTAACAAGAAAGTCGACCATTTTGTCTTGTGTCAATGTACTTTTCTTGTTGGTTTAGGAATCATGTTTCTTTGGAGCATGCTTATATATTCGTCTCAGGATACCAGGGTTGCTTATGTCCATATCCGAAACTTTAGACCATTTGTGCTTATCCGATTTTGCAGGATGGAGGAACAACTTAAACGTTTCTTGGAGCAACAACAACAACCAAGCATCTCAAGCCCCCACCGGGTTCCAACACATCAAAGAGTGCACAAGCTAAACTCTAACCTGATTGCTGCATCATGACTGAGATGTGTATTTCCGTCGGGTGAGATATATATTTTTCGGCGGGTGAGAGCTGTATTTCAGGCGAACGCGGGAGGAGAACGGGGTGTTGTATAGTTTTAAAATGATGTAATTCATTTTAATTTATTTTCTATAAGTTTTATTTTATTTCCACAATTGAGATGTATCTCAGATGGGGAAATGCTTGATTAGCATATGAGAGGTCCTGGATTCGAAACTCGGCACCTCCATTTGAGATTCATTTATTTTATCAGAGATGAGTTCGATATGACCGTTGAGATAGATCTAGATCCAGACCGTTGATTGACACGGTTATTGATCTGATCCATCAGATCAAGTTGGTTATAGATCGATGGTCGGATCGGAGTCGGTTACAGATGAACGGTCAGATCGGAGTGGAGGGTAAAAGTGTCTTGAGTGAATTGTGCACATTATTTTCCAACACGAGGAAGAGTTGTAATTTTGATTCGGGACCGGGAGTATTAAGTTTTCCGGTCCCGATTACAGGTCCGGGTCAGATTTATATGTTCGGAGGAATTACTAGCAGGATCGAGGGGGGGGGTGTTCACTTAAGCCCCCACGTTATCGCCGTGGACCACCGTGCTGCGAACAGGAGCGATTGGTACGCACAGCTGCTGTTCGCAGCAGATCCGGGGCCGAATGTAATGCGGAATAAAGGAGGGAACAAAGCTCATATGCTTTCTATAAAAATATTACGAAATCAGTTTATTATTGAAATTTTGAAATAATAAAAATACGTAAATCAAAAGTCAAAACAACATTAGGATATATCTAATTAATAAATTAGTAAGTTTTAATTTAAAATTTAATGAGATCAAGATCTTGTTGGACACTTTTTCAGCTTTTTCGCTTTTCTGCGCAGTCCTTCGCCAGAAAAAGCTATATATTGTCCGTGGGGTTCTTCCCGCAGTCCGTATCGCGCTTCGGGTCACGACCTTCTCCTACACGCGATACACTTCATTTCTTCTACGACACGAAGGAGAAAGTCGGAGAGAGACAAGCGAACGGAAAATTCAGTGATACGCCCGGAGAAATTTGGTCTAGCGGAGGAGGTTAAGGGAGATAATGGAGAGTGCTTCCTCGATGGTGCCTTTTCCGTTGCTCATGACGCCTATTGAATCGACTTACAGAGCTTGCACGATCCCTTACAGATTCGATACTGATAATCCGCGGAAAGCGACGCCGACGGAGATTCTTTGGATCGATCTGTTCCTGAATTCGGTTCCGTCTTTCAAGTTTAGTGTTTTAACGTCCTATTTCTGTCAATTTATCTCATTTTTAGTGTACTTTTACGTTTTATCTTATTTAAAGTGACTGTTTAATAATTTGCTTGATTGTATATAATCCGAGTGACTGTTTCCTGACTTTATTCACTTCAGGCTCTTTTATGCTGCTACACTTTTTTTAGATAATTATGTGCTTCAGTTTAGTGAGTTATCTGGAGACTAGTTATGAAAAACGTTCTCTGATCGAGTCACTTTTATACTATGAGAAATGCTCTCCTTTTGAACCACCTTATAAATGTTTGGTTCGTGGATGCAAGTAATCCTTTTTTTTTTTTTTTTTTTTTGTCTTCTAACACTCGTCAGTCGTTACAAGTCTATCTTATTCTTTTACTACACAAGAGTATTTGCTTGTGTCTACTGTGGTCGGAATTTCCGTGCATCTGTTCTTAATTCATCTTTGTTTGGTGCAGAATTTGGTATCAACCCACTCTATGGATAAAACTTTGGAGATAGTTGGGTTTTATAATATTCAGGTTTCACCACTCATTTGGCGTGAATGTCTGGAATTCTTCATCCATCTCTGTCTACAGAGTTTTGAAGCTGATTATGGCTTCTTTCTGCCAATTATGTTTTCAAATGGGTTTTTACAAAACGGGATAAAATCCAGTTTCAACCAATTTTCAGGACCTGAATCATGAAATCTAATCCACGATAGAAACCAATTCCCAACTTGGTCGGATAGCTATCTTGCTTCTAAATACTTTCTGATTTCACTTAACTATTTTTGGAAGTTATTTTTATGGATATCAAGAAAAATGGACATGCTTGAAGAGTACTCATGCCATATAAAAAATAATGGTCAAGTGGTCATAGTGCTATTTATCATGACCTGGTTTTGGATTTCATCATCATTTTCACACACTAATGCTTACTTCTTTCTCAGGAAACGGGCTGAGAGTGATGATACAATAGCAGATGCTCCAGCTAAGGCTGAAAAATTTGCCCAAAGGTGATCTTGGATTTGAGCCCTCTATTTAAGTCATTTTTTGTCAGGATCCCCATCCATAACAAATGATACTAATTCAAATATGTTACAGTTTGCTTCTTTTGACAGGATGATAATTCGAAGTTTGTTTATTTTGTGTCTATGATTTAAAATGTTCTGTCAGTTCTAGCACTGAATATGTTTCTGCACACTACCTGCACTAACTGCTGAGAAAACTCTGAATTCTCAAGTCATGGATATGCAAGATTTCATAAACTTCTAGTTTTCATTCATTATTTCACTATTGCACTTGGATTTCTATACAGATGGTGATTTATGAGTTAGCATTTTTATTCTCATGAGAGAATCTTTCATTTTCATGTCTGTGGAAATCCTGGGGATTGGATTTGTGTCTTTTATCTGTTTCATTGGTTTACTTGTTCCTCTTTTTTTATATTATAAATGGTGATGATGTTGTGGTAAAGTTCATGTGTGAATTTGCACTTGCATGTCACTAGTTATGTCTGCTTAACTGGTCATTTGAGGAAAGGACAACTACTTTTATTTAGGTTGTTTTGTAACTTATTTTAATTTTATTATGATTTTCTATGTGATGATGATTTTTTAGGTACACAGAAATACTTGAGGACCTCAAGAAAGATCCACAGAGTCATGGTGGGCCACCAGACTGCATTGTAAGAGTTCTCTAGGCAAAGGCCTTCAAGCTTCCTCTTTCATTCATGTTTTCTACCTCGTGATCGTGGTGGAGATGGATGTGATCTTTTTGTGTCTATACAACTCACTCATACTGCTCTTGTCATACTTTTAGCTTCTTTGCAGGCTTCGTGAGCAAGTTCTGAGAGAGTTTGGATTCCAAGATATTTTTAAGAAAGTTAAGGTAGATTTATTATGGTTAATTCTGAAACTTGTTTAAAATTTTCCTACTCTTGCTTTAACTCGTTGAGGTGATTCATTTGAAGTCATTTTAAATGTACCAGGAAGATGAGAATTCTAAAGCCATATCCTTATTTCGGGATGTAGTTCGGCTAAATGATGCCATTGAAGATGCAGGAAAACGTGTGGAGAGCTTGATTAGGGGAATACTTGCTGGCAATATATTTGATTTGGGATCTGCACAGGTATTTCACTCGTTGATGTTATACCTGATTATAGTTAAATACTTGTGCACTTGTCCTCACAGTTAATTTTTTATTTTATGCTGTTAATTACTCTTTAAAAAAGATTACTAATTTTAAACAAGGATCTAAGTTATACTCTGATAAAGTTGATAAATATTCACTTGCATTTAATATAAAGCTTGTGGAAATGGAACTGCATGTTTCTCGAAGAGAAACATCCCACGTTAGAACTTAAAGTGATAGTTGTCCTATATTTTTTCTCTTGATCGGTTATTATTATGGCCATAGCTGGATTAAGTATGAACCTTGTGAAGTGGCAGCTGTCTTGTGCATTTAAAGGTTGGCTGGGAACAGTATGAACCTTGAAGATTACAAAGACATTTAGTAACCAAAAGGAAAGATTACAAATGCATATACATGTATGTCAAATCATGTTGGAAGTCTCAGATGTTTCTAATTTCTTAGCAACTTACTCAGGCCTTTTTAATTGGTAATGTATGCTCCACTATATCTATGTTACCATTCCAATACATACCCTCAGTTTAAAGCACTCTGATCAATCTAGTGTTTTCTGAAATTGCATAGTTTTGTGGTCTGAAGCCAGTTGTGGGGTTTGAGGTACTCTCTACTTTGACTCATATTTATGAAATTAGCAAACTTGAAACAATCTGTAATAAGGTAAGCAATAAAATGAAGTCTGGCGATGTACTTGATATCATCTTACTGAAGGCTTCGCCAAAAATTCCTTGCTATAGCTTTATGTTTCTTCTGTAAATAAGTTACCTTTCACTTGAATATGTAAAGAATTTTTTATGATACATCTCCCTTTCTCGGTGAAGCTTGCAGAGGTTTTTGCTAGGGATGGGATGTCTTTCTTAGCAAGTTGTCAGAGTCTTGTGCCTAGACCATGGGTTATTGATGACTTAGACTTTTTCAAAGCAAAATGGAGTAGGAAGTCATGGAAAAAGGTAAGTCTGCGTGCTGTTCATATAGGCCATTTAATTGTTGAGCTATGTTTCACTTTTAAATATATCTGTGTTTGCATGTGTGTTTGTGCCTGTGACAAGTCTTTTGAGTTTTCGTTTGCTTTCTTCTACATATGTCATGTTATCTTGTGATAATTATGTTGAGTTGCGCTAAGAAATGGGTCTGAATGAGGTTTGTTTTCTTGAGCATCTACTAAGCCTCTTGATTGATGTTATGATAGGCTGTCATCTTTGTTGATAATTCTGGTGCGGATATTATATTGGGCATATTACCTTTCGCTAGAGAGCTTCTTCGACTTGGCACCCAGGTTGAGGTTTCACCTTCTTTCTTCCATATCTCTATCTTATTGGAATGTATACTCAAATAATTTAATGTTTAGGTGGTCCTTGCTGCTAATGACTTACCTTCGATTAACGATGTGACATACTCTGAACTGCTTGAGATTGTTACAAAGGTGATGAAAAAGCTCTCTTTATGAAATTATCTTGCCTTCTCTTTTCTAAGCACTCAAATGTAGATTTAAATGCACAAAACATAGACACATATAAAGGTGACAGAAGAGCAGCACTGTGTATTCTTGTTTGTAGCTAAATAAAAAGGATTCAAATATTTCTGGTGTCCATGTAAACAGTTGAAGGATGAAAAGGGGCAGCTCATGGGTGTTGATTCATCTGGCCTTCTCATTGCCAACTCTGGAAACGATCTCCCGGTAGGAAATATTTCTTGGTGTAAATATTTTATTCAGTCTGTTTAAGTTGTTTATTTTGGTTTTGGGTTGGGGAATTAGGGAATGGAACAGGTTGGTTGAAGTTATATGAAGGATGTGAGAATCTATTTAACAAATGTTTCGCACGTACAGGTTATTGATCTCACAAATGTCTCTCAGGAGCTGGCTTACCTTGCAGCTGATGCAGACCTAGTTATTTTGGAGGGAATGGTAATAACCATTTTAGCTTTGTCAATCAGAATAAAACACAGATAATAAGTATTTTAGTCACTTTTAACGGGGTTTTGAACTTGTTACTTATGTGCAGGGACGTGGAATTGAGACAAATCTTTATGCTCGACTGAAGTGTGACTCAATAAAGATTGGAATGGTAAGTGTCCTCAGCTCTCGGTGCCCCCAATTCGGTTTTACCATGTTCTCATTTGGTATTTGTTTCTGAACAGGTAAAACATCCAGAGGTTGCTCAGTTCTTGGGAGGAAGATTGTATGACTGCGTTTTTAAGTATAATGAATTTTCCAGTGGTTAAGCCGTCTTTCACCTGCCCTGAAATTTTTTTTCCAGCAGGGCCTGGGAACATTTACATGATACCACCCGTCGTATGGGCTTCATTTTGAATTCGGGTCTCATGTAATAGTTGCGCCGAGAGCGCTCGATGTTTCATTGGAAATCGTATACTATGTATCAGTCCACTGGAGTTGAATATAATATTATTGGGGACGAGAAATAAGATCACCCAAACCAGTCCCTTTTATTCCTTGATTGTGTGATGTCGAAGGGTTGGTGGTCAAAGTAGGATCCATGTATATATATACTTCGTTCCACTCTCTAATGAATGACAGTAATTCAATTTTTATAAAACTTAGATCCTAATTTTCTAATGGTAAGTATTGTACTTGATGGGTTTCTTAATGATAATTTAAATCTAGCAATAATAATCGATAGACATATTTTAGTTATAGACTCTTAATGCAAGTTTTTTTTTTTTTTTTTTTTTTTTTTTTTTTTTCAATTTTCATTGTGTAATGGGTCATTTAAAATTGTTAATATAAACATTGATGGCTTTTCACTTGCAAACAAATAGAAAAATTGCTGGCTTTTATTAGGTTATTGCCGTTTTCATTGAGTACTAATCCTTGGCTTCCAAATGCAGTCAAGTTTGTTTCAATTGGTTATAACCATGAAATTGATAGCAAATCATAATTATATCATAAAAATAAGTAACTCTTTTACTGTAATATTGAGAAATATACGTGGACTCTCAAACAGCAAAGTATTCAACACTAAAATAAAAAAAATTACAAATATTGACGTCATTCGGAGTCTTTTAATTTTTTAATATATTATAACTTTATAACAATTAAAGTTATTTTATTAAATATATATAAGTAACGGGATGCTGGTTGAGTCGGGTTCAATGGAAATGGGGTTACGTAAGGTTCGATTGCCGGCACGGTTTTCACAGCACTGACCGTTACCTAGCTGCAGGTCTTCTTGGGTTCTTTGCGGCGATTCTGAGAGATCTAACATTTCATCATTTATCTTCGACTACTCGTCGTCTTCTTGCTGAAGTGTTCTGCTTCAATTTTCCTTCTTCAAGCGTGGAATCATCTTAAATTTTTCCTTTTTTCAGAGGTACCTTAAATTAGTGATCCTTAATGCCGTTTCGGTGCTCGCCATTGACTGTATGAGTTCAGCAAATTTCCATTTGGATGTAACTTGTTGTCTCCCATGTGATATTTAGTTCATCTCCGTCTCTCTTCAATCCCGTATTCTTGCACCAAATCCAGCTCGGTGTTCCCATGCCCCGCTTGACGTTCGTCGTCGGGAAAATCAACTCCATTCTCTCCAGTGCTCCGCGCATTGAGAGCTCCTTAGAGTGCTACATTCCACTCCTCTCACAGAAAATAGTGAACTTGGTCCTCCATGAACAACGTAATGTTGAGCTGGGGTTTCGATTCTTTATCTGGGCAATGAAAAGGAAGGAATATCGGAGCTGGTTTTCACACAATTTAATGATTCATACCCTTAGCAAGAGTCATGACACCTTGGAAGCCGCTTGGAATTTGTTGGAACATCTCCGTACCTCTGGTATACTTATTGTTCCACAAGCTTTTACAGTAGTTATTTCAGCTTATCAAAAATCTGGAATGGTCGAGAAGGCCATTGATTCTTTCGGTAGAATGCAGGAATTTGGTAGCAGGCCGAATACATTTACGTACAACACTATACTAAAAATTCTCATGGAGCAAAATGTTCCTCAGTTGGCCATGGCTGTCTACAATCAGATGTTAAAGGCAGACTGTCGCCCTAATCGATCAACATTTGGCATTTTGATCCATGGATTGTGCAAAGCGGGAAGGATAGAAGATGCTTTACGCTTGTTTGATGAAATGATTCAAAAAGGCATTTCTCCAAATACCATGATTTATGCTATTGTTCTTTCAGGTCATTGCCAAGCTAAGCAGATTGGTGAAGCATATAACTTATATTATCAAATGAAAGAACATGAATGTGTGCCTGATATCGTCACTTGCAATGCTTTGCTGAGTGGATTTTGTAAAGTAGGTAGAGTGGATGAAGCTTTTGATTTTGTGAAAAGGGAGGGTTTTGGGCTTGGATTGAAGGGTTATAGCTGTTTGATTGATGGACTGTTTAGGATCGGAAGGTTCAATGAAGCTTGTGACTTATACAAGGAGATGACAACCAAAAAGATTGATCCTGATCATGTGATGTATACAATCATGGTTAAGGGGTACTCAGAGGCAGGAAAGGTTATGGAAGCTTCATTTTTTCTGAAAGAGATGGAAGATCGAGGTTATGTTCCAGATACCTTTTTGTATAACACTCTGATTAAGGGTTATTGTGACATTGGTATTTTAGATAAAGCTCGGTCTCTTAAACTTGAGATTTCAGAGAAAGGTGGCTTTCCTGATTCAACGACTTACACCATCTTGATTTGTGGCTTGTGCAAGGAAGGACTTATTAGGGAGGCACAAGAGATATTTGATGAGATGGAAAAGCATGGATGTCTTCCAACTGTTATGACTTTTAATGCTCTAATTAATGGGTTATGCAACACAAAACAGGTTGATCAAGCCCGTATATTTCTTTTCAAGATGGAGATGGGGAGGAAACCTTCTTTGTTTCTTCGCCTCTCACAAGGCTCTGATCCAATGACTAATAGTGAGGCTCTGCAAACACGCCTTCAACAGTTGTGTGAGACAGGCCACATACTGAAAGCTTATAGGCTTCTTCAAGACCTTGCAGAGAGTGGTGTTATGCCAGATGTCATTACATACAATATTCTAATTAAAGGTTTGTGCAAGACTCAAAATATTGATGGGGCTTGCAATATCTTATTGGAGATGAAGACAAAGGGCTACACACCAGATGCTGTTACATATAGCACACTCATAGATGGTTATTTGATGGTAGGTAGGGAGAGCGATGCTTTTAATTTGTTTGAGAAAATGCCTAAGGATGGTCTAGCACCTAGAAAGCCAATCTATATAACACTTATGAAGTACTTGTGTCAGAATGGGAGAGTCTGGCGGGCTTTCACGCTTTGGATGGACTATTTAGCTAATACTTTTGGGGGTCAATTTGATGAGTTCATTGCAGAGGCACAGAAACACTTTGACCTTGGGTCTATAGGAGAAGCTATAAGATGCTTGATTCAGATGGATCTCCAGCTCCAAGTTATTGACCCTTCGCCTTATGTTACATTGCTCATTGGCTTCTGTCAAGCAGGAGAAGTAGATGATGCTGTAAAGATCTTCTACATTCTCCAAAAATATAACATTGTTATAACTCAAAAAACTTGGGAAAATCTCATATATTTCCTTTGTCAAAAGGCAAAGGTTGATTTGGCAATGGATATCTTGTTTTATGGAATGGAAAAAGGTTTCCACGTGTTGCCATCCTTATGCAACAAACTCATATATCTCTGTTACCAAACTAAGGAAAATGGTGCCACGGAGATTGCACGTAGGCTAAAACATGCTGGATATGATTTGGATCTCTATTTTCAGGAAACTACAAGAGCTCTACTGCTAAATGATTTACCTCAGAAATGAAACTTTCTGTACCCTGGGGTAGCACAACATGGCCAAATAATGGTCGTTATTGTAATGTGGGATGGGTTGGGATAAAATCAGCGGCGATCACATTTCGACAACTATTGCAAAGTATCAGAAACAAAAACCAAACATGATGTTAAGGTATATCTTTTTTCTTTCACACCTAGTTAGAACAATGTTTTACATGTATTATTTGAATATATGTCATGAGAGAATGCTTTCTGCTTAGAAAAAGATGCTTGCTTTTCCAGAGGTGTGCCCCAATAGGATTTTTGTTCATTTTTATGTTTGAATATGTGGGTTGCCTATCATTTTCTTTTGGTGTTATGTTGTTGTTCTTTCATGTATTGAATATCTAAATGATCTTCACTACCTTAATCATGTTGAGGTTGAAGAGAAAGTAAATCACATAAACCATCTCCAGAGTACCAGTGGAATTGAGAATAGAAACTTAAGACATTCTTTTTGTAGCTGATGAATTTTCCCTGTTTTTCTAAGGTAACCTTGAAACAAAGTTAGTTGCATGTAAGGAAGAACAAGGTTTATAGTATGCAATGCTTGTCAGGCTTTCAGCATGAGTTGGAGAGAAAATTGCTTGATGCTTTAGTGATTGGTCGTCTCTGTTACTTGTTCTTGGCATTAAGCAAAAAAGCCCTCCTTTGTCCTCGTGCTCATATAGTCCTTGGGAAAAACCTTCATTTTAATCTGCTTATTCTTATTCTTGTTTTTAATGTTGGTAAAATAAGAGATGTAAGACACTGTTGAGGGTGGGAGCAAAGTCCTTATAACAATGTGCCCTTTAAAGTGAATGACTCAATCCACTTGAGATGCATTCCTCATTTTGTCAAATACAAAAAAAGGATAATTTTGACATTTTCAGGGCTGGAACCCAGTATCTCATTCAATTAAACACCTAGATGCTGTCATAAGTGGAAGGCTCAATCGACCTGTTCTGCATTGCCCTCTTTTTCAGATGAGGAGAACTGTTTTAAATTGATCATGTGTAACTTCTTTCTTGTTCTGAGTGATAGTTGTGGATGTTTATCTCCATCCTAAAAGGATGGTCAAGTTAGTTGGTCATTTCCTAATTAATGACCATAAAATTTTTTATAAAATGATTCCGTCTACTGCTCTCCCTCTGCTAACATAAACTCACAACAGGCCTGAGATTTGGTGATTACATACATATTACAAATTAATTGGGGCCAAACTAGACCAATGATCGGAGGTGTTGCTCCCTTGAAACTCCTAAGAACCTTTTAGAGGAAATCACTTTTCTTGAAACTAAAAAAAAGTAAATAATTTTGAACTATATCATTATTGCCTTCTAGGAGTGTTAGTCTTTTTCAACTGGTGAACTAGAGCTGCAGTTGATGAATTAGAGGTTAATCACTAAGAGCATGAGCGGAGATGTTTCCACCAAAAGTTATCAATGTAGTTCACCAATTCTGTCTTATGTCTTGTTTTTCTTCAGTTTGAGCAGTAATCTCATTGTTCTCCATCCCTAGGTTCTAATTTTCTTGGGTAAAAATTTTCCATTAATAATTCTCTTTCATGATTCATGCCTTTGAGTCTCTTGCTTTCTTTTGAGAAATTTCCAGCATACTGTTCTACATCAAAATTTTGAATTGTTTACTGTTTAAAAATCACCTTTTGGCCTGTTTTATGCATATTTCCAGTTAGTGAACTCTTCTGTAACTCTTCATTTGCAGGCCAAACATTAGATGATTGGCTTCCCATCAATGGAGGAGGTATTTAGCAACAATTGATTTCTGGAAATCGCAAATGTGGAGGGAAACCATCTGGAAGCTGAAATGATCCTTCAAAAGTGCATTAATAGGGTCAAGAATCAAGATTGTTGTTATTTTAGACAGCCTACCTGACTTAGTGACAAATGAGGATCCTATTATATCCAAGAAATATTTATTCAAATCTTTACAAGAAGAGGCAGAAAAGGATGGTGACAACATTTTAGAGATGGCTGCCAGACCATTATGCTTTGTCATTATGACTAATGCCCCGGATATGGTGATTGCAGTGTGGAGAAACCTTGGAATTAAACTTATAAATGGGATCTTATAAATGGTTGTTTGAGAGGGTTCAGGCATGTCAAAGAGAGGCCAAGTGAAGTGTGCATGAAGGATTGGTGTGAGGGTCAGGCACAAAGTGGAGGATGGCAGATACAAGTTTGCCTAGCGAAGCAGTGGAGATTGTGCTGTAGGTGTCCCTCTACTCAACACAGTTGAGGTAAGTCTATGGTTGTTTGGTTCCTTGGGTGAAGTAATGTAATTATAATAAAATATGGCAGAAAACAAAATTGTCTCACTTCTTTCATGCTTATTTCTTATTCTTTACCTTCCCCAATCAAATAATTGTTAGGGTTGATTCTTTCAAACTTCCTCTGAAATCAAATGTTACTTTTGAGTCATCTATAGTGGATATTTGATGATGCAGGGATTACCTAAGATTTTTTCTTGAATAATAACTGATATTTAGGCTTGAGTTAAATTCAATCTTGAGAGTGGGCTGATGTGTCTTTCTCGGATGTTTCCGTGGATATTACTGCAAGTCTACTGTGGCAAAGCATTGGCTATCCTTGTTGCCTTGGATTTGAGTTGACAGTTTCTTCTCTCCTTACCTGTACAAAGGATTGAACGGTTGTTATAAGTTAGACATTAGCAAGAACATGCCCCGCATTGGAGCACTTCTGACCTACTTTGCCGACATTGAAGGCATCTGCCGATCCTTTATTTTTGTGCTAGCGGATGCTTAAATTGTGGAACCAACACTGCAAACCCTTTTGCTAGGGGAAGGGTTGACA
This sequence comes from Aristolochia fimbriata, assembly GCA_019845555.1. Classification (NCBI taxonomy): domain Eukaryota; kingdom Viridiplantae; phylum Streptophyta; class Magnoliopsida; order Piperales; family Aristolochiaceae; genus Aristolochia; species Aristolochia fimbriata. The sequence goes on from CM034078.1 coordinate 6,883,344, forward strand.
ACATCTTGCTGTCGACACTTCCTCACCCAGCTTTCTTATAGTTTTGCAGGTCCTACCCTATGTAAATCTGCGTTCAACGACATTTTTGTTCCGTTCTGCCGTGTACCTTTTTGCTTCTTTGTAAGCTGTTACAGTGATTTCTTGGTTTATCTCTCTCAAAGAAAAACGTAAGTCGAGTTAAGGTGAGGAAGGTTTCCCGATCACATATTTGGACAAGTCCTTGAATTGATTTTTTATCTCGTACTGAATTATTTCCTGAGCTTACCATAAAAGATAGGAACTAAAACGTTTCAGCGGAAGCCCTCTGGGAAGATTTCCAATGAAAAAGCTTTTGTGGTCTGAACGTGAAAAGTTTGATCTTTAAGGTAATTTGACAGACAGATCTTTTGGAAAGCTCCAAGTTATCAAGCACATTTGGAGTCCAGATATCAGTCGACATAGAAGTGGGAGTTCACGAGTCATGAGGAATTGTTGACAGTTTACGTGCTCCATGGTATATAAAAACAAATGTTGATTAAATATAATTATACGTCTATACCTTTAAATTAAGCCGTAACCTTTATGTTTAAAAAACAGAAATTTCCATTAAGCGGGTAATTAGTGTGTAGACTCGAAACAACCTTTATTTTATGCGGCCAAGATTAGCTCCTGATAATAGTAGTAACCGCTGTGATTAACAAATGGGGTTTTTGCGATAAAGATCGGATCGCTCGGATAATCGGATTGCATATGCTTCGATTGATCGCTTGCGGGTTGGGAAGAATTAGTAAAGAGGCATACGATGCTGGAAGTGGAGACACATGGAAAAGCAATACCAAACTGAAGACGCATCTTCCCGTGGATGTCGCCCTACACTTGCCGCGGCTTTCGGTCTTATCGCTAACGACCGTCTCTTCCTCATTGGTTTTATAATGGCAGAGGAATTGTTGCTGTTTCCACCAATTTACTCTCTGTAGACGACCGGGCGCAGCGGAAGTGGGTTTGTAATTTATTTCTTTCCCCTACGTTATCATCAGTTCATCACTCCGTCTCTCTCTTTTCCTCGTTCGCTTCTGACAGCGCCGAGCCCTCTTTCGGTTGTTGAGACTGAGATACAAACAAGGATGGAGCCTAATCCCTCGAAATTCCCCGTCCTTTCCTATGTACTTACCCGCATAAACTCCAATATTCCCATACTGGGTCGGGTCTCCAGTTCTGTCTCCTCTACCCCCGACGTCGATGTTGAGCAGCCGCAGCTCCATCGCCACTCCCAAGATGAGTACCCCGACCATCAACTGTTCGAGGAAATGCCGCATCTGCGAGACCCAAAAGTCCTGGCCGCCATGAAAGCTGCGGTCGCTGATGTTGCGCAGACGAGGTCTATTCTTCGCACCCTTGGCGAGCGTCCCGATCACGAGGCCGTCGACCGTGCTCGCCAGAGCATTGCAGAAATTGACGCGCGTCTTGCCAAGCAGCTCGAGGAGATCGTGCTTGCTCCCCGCCCTCTCGGTCTCGATCGCTTCGAGTGGCGGAATCAACAGTCGGAAAAGGAGCGCCAGTGCCGTAACGATGCCGAGAGGGAGAAGAGCGTGTGCAAGGCGGTGGCGCAGCTGGAGGAGATGCACGACGCCTACGAGAAACTTTTGAAGGACGCAGAGGAGAGATTGGTTAAAATATACAGGTCGTCGGAAGGGTTGGTCGATACGGAGGAAGATCACCCCGTGAAGGAAGAGGTGAACGAGGAAGTTGTGGGCATCTTGCAGAACGCGATGGGCCAGGGTATTGAGAGCGTTGATCTCACTGGGCGCCAATTGACAATTCTTCCGGAGGCCTTTGGTCGATTGCGGTCTCTCGTGATGCTTAATCTCTCCAACAATCAACTTGAGGTCTCTTTCTATCTCTCTTCAGCTTTGTTGCCATTGTCTTTCTTCTCGTTATTTGTATGCTCTTCTGTGCCAATAGAATCTTCATGTGTAAGATGTCTTAATGTGGCTATACTTTTTACGACTTTTTAATAGAGGGGATTGGCATTAGCTCCTCCCAAAAATTTGTATTAGGTAGTGGTACGTCAGTGGGCAAAAATCTACAGCTGATGTTATGAGGTATTCTGACATGTAATTTACTTGCAGAAAGGTCTAACTTTTTTTTTTTAAATGGAAATTTTTTTTGGCTGAAAGGTCTTAACTTTTATCTCATCTTAGTTACATCTGCCTGTTAGAATTTGTGTGCCTCCTCGTAACACATTCAGACTGTTATAGACTTTCTGCTTGAAGGATTCAAACTGGATAAATGTTTTACAACAGACTGTTATAGACTTTCTGTTTGAAGGATTCAAACTGGATAAATGTTTTACAACAGACTGTTATAGACTTTCTGTTTGAAGGATTCAAACTGGATAGATGTTGCACAACAGACTGATCCCCTCACAAATAGTCATACACTATTGACCAAAAACACACAAAAACAGCAAAAAATTTTATCCGATATTTTGCTGATACTTTTCTAAGGGATGCTTATTTGAATCTTTTTCAGATCAAATTGGTGGAAATGTGGGATTTAAGGGATGGTTATTTGAATCCGTTCAGATCAAATGGGTGGAAATGTGGGATTTAGGGGATGCTCATTGGAATCTTTTCATATCAAAATGGTGGAAATGTGGGATCTGAATTAAAGAATGGTGGTAGTGATCAGTACTACTAATTCGTCATGATTCAATCATGGGAGACTGATGGAGGACAACCATTAAGTCTCTTTTAATTATAAGTGTTTAATAGATTGAGGTAGAACCACATAAAAGCATCACTTACATAGAGTTCTTTGGAGACCACAGTCATACTTAAAGAATAAAATAAAGCATAATGCTGAAGCATTTTTTGTCTCATGATTTTTAATTGGTTATCTTAAGTTACTAGCATGTTTATGTTTGTTTGAACAGGGTCTTCCTGACTCAATATCAGGACTGGATAATCTCGAGGAGCTCCGTGTCTCATCAAATGTCTTGGTTTCGTTACCTGACTCTATTGGTCTACTGACTAATCTGAGGATCCTAGATGTCTCAGGAAACAAGCTTCCTTCTCTACCTGATAGCATTGCTCATTGCAGGTGGTGTTCTATTTTCCTTGGCATTGTGGCGGGTGTTTTGTTTATAGTCATTCTTTCACTGATTTCCTTGATTGTGATGTTTAATTATTTAAGTTTTTCCAATTTAAGACCCTTACATTTATCCCATGATGCTTTTGGCATTGTGACAAAATTGGCATTGAGAGACTCTTTTCCTAACTTGCATTAACCAAATGCAGATCACTGGTGGAGCTTGATGCGAGCTACAATAAGCTAACATACTTGCCCACAAATATTGGGTATGAATTGGTCAACCTCCAAAAGCTCTTTGTCCATCTCAATAAGCTCCGATCCCTCCCCACTTCATTGTGTGAGATGAGATCTTTGCGCCATTTGGATGCCCACTTCAATGAGCTCCGAGTTTTGCCACATGCTATTGGAAAATTGACAAATCTTGAAATTCTCAATCTGAGCAGTAACTTCAGTGATTTGCAAGAACTACCTGACACAATTGGTGATCTGATCAATCTGAAAGAACTTGATTTGAGCAACAATCAGATCCATGCTCTCCCCGTAACATTTGGTCGACTAGATAAACTTGTCAAGCTTAACTTGGCTGAAAATCCCATAATAATTCCACCGGAGGATGTTGTGAATAAAGGGGTGGAGGCTGTAAAGTTGTATATGGCAAAGATGTGGCTTAACATTTTGGTGGAGGAAGAGCAGAGGAGCACCCTTGAAGCAAAGAAGGAAACCACTCAGACAGGTTGGTTGACTAGGAGCACCTCATGGCTGAGTGATGTTGCGGCGGGAGTCACTGGTACTGTCTCAGAGTATTTGGGTGCTGGAGGGAGATCATTCAAGGACCCATACCTCGATCAGCAGTTGTGATTCCTTAATATATGCAGGTATTTGCTCATTTTCTATTGATATGTACATTTGAATGCACGTTTTTGGAATGACTGCATGGTGCTGTATGTAAATGAATCAACACAAAGTGCATTTAGTTTTTGTTTGGTTCTTCACAGTTTGTCCGGGAATGAGAGCGACAGCAATAATGGACTACTTATTCTTCTTTGTATCTTGTAACATGTTGTGACTTTCAAGTGAATCTTAGAACATGCTTTTGTATAACTTCTCATGTGGTGAGCCCTTTTGCCTATTGTTTTAAATTGGTCCGACGTCGACTGGAAAACTCACATGTAGAGGTAAAGCTGAAACCTTTCTTGTTTCGACTTGTCCTCTTAGGTGAACTTACCCCCCAAGTTGGAGTTTTGGATCTGCTGCTGTGCGATGGAGTCCGTGTAATATGTAAGGGTGAAAGGGGCCGATCATTTTCAAAGGCCTCAGTAGCTTTGTTTATGTGGTTACAAGGAACCGTTCTCAAGGCATTCCATGGATTGTACTTTGTAAATTTCAACCCATTAATGGGGCCTATTAGGGGATTTACCTTTCTCTCAGAACTTGAGGTATAAAAGCTATTTTACGCCTAAGGTATAATGTTCTCTTGATGATGGGTTAGGTATTGTTAGAGTTAATTGTGAAAATTCGGCCTAAGATGCAATGCTCTGATCTTGTGACAAGTCGCCCTTTTGATTTTTTAACTCTATAGCTTGGTTCAAATCCACGCAGCATGAAACTCAACTTTTACGCTCTGGTTCTGGACTCAGTACTACATGCGCTCATGCAGTTAAAAACACAATGTTTATTCATAAAACCAAAAAAAAAAACAAAGTTTGCGTACGTGCCTCTACCTCCCCATTCGTAAGGTTAACAGTTCAGAGTAAAGCTAAAGCATGTAGTGTTGGAGTGTCGGCATTAGTTCATCACTTCTTCTTGATGGGATACGAGGCCATCTTGTTAATCCCACACAGCCCTTCGGGCTTCCCCGTATTCCTCTTCATTCTAATGAATCCTTTCTCTCCCCATTTGGGTCCCCAAGAGTTCTTCACGATTATGTAATCCACCCCCTTGGTCGATCCATATCCAACTGCCGCCACCCCGTGATCCAGTTCTGTTCCGCATCGTCCATCAAATACTCCCTGCACGCACATGCATGGATGAGCTTCTCCCAAGTATATTACTGGAAGGACGTACGAAGAAGGACGAAGACGTCGAAGAGGCAAAGAAAAGTAAGGAAAATTTACCCCGCTGTAGAACTGGAAGTCTCTACCGGAAGCTTCAATGGCAACGCTCAGAGGTTGGTGTGCTAGCGCCTTCAACAGGCTCGCTTCGTTGTTCTCCGGCACGTCCTCGTAACCAGTGATAGTCACCACTTCCAAATCCTGATGAAATTAATCAATACAAGCGTTTGGTTTCTTTAATAATATATAGGGAAGATCAAAATCGAAACTGCTTAAAAGCCTAGCCCCAGCGCCTTCAAAAACAGGACATGCACCTTCTTCTCCTCGCAGAGGCCTTCCTCCATGAGGTAGGGATAGTCCTGCTCCGTGTGGAGACCGCCATTGGAAACGATGAAGGAGAAAGCGTAGTCCATGAGTCCGCCATTGCACCCACTATTGAAAGGTTTGTCACAGTCGATCAGCTCTTGCTCTGAAAGAGTCGTCAAGTTACCGGTCACAATCTGATTAATCCCTTCCACTGCTGCTACAGTGGAAAATGCCCAGCAGCTACCTGCAATATATATATATATATATATATAATGTGGTATAATATATACATAAATTGCGATTAGTATACAACACGGGTTTATCTCTGCTAGTAGATCATAATAATTAAGCTTTTCTTACCACACTGTCCTTGGTTCTTGACATTGGTAACGGCCCCCTTCTTCCTCCAATCCACGGACTTGGGCAAATCCACGACATCTTCGTAGCTGTAGTACTTATTCTGGCAATTGGGATCGGCCGTCTCGGAACAGGACCTCCTCCTCGACACGTTACCAGCTGGTTTGAGTCCCAGATACATGGCCTTAAACTCTTCATGGCTGAGGTCCGCGAACTCGTTCAAGCCGAGCCAGTAGTTGCTCACTTTCTTGTTCGTCTCATCGATGTGCTTCAAGTTGTCCTTGAACACTTGGAAACGGTGCAATTTCTCTTCGATGCTTTCATAAGATTTTTTGTGTTTGGCGAGCCAAATCTCGAAGAGATCGAGGACGCGGTCGTCGGACTTGAGATCGTCCGGGGAGTAGCCCACGATGGAGAATTCGGGAAGAAGCTCGGAGGAGAAGATGGGGATGAGGGAGAAGGTAATAAGCGAGAGTATGAGAGGAACAGAGCAGGGAATTGCTAATGCCATATTGTCTGAACTCTGAAGAGATTATGAATATGGGAATGAAGACTTATGTGTGTGTGTGTGTGTAATATATATATATATATATATATATATATATATATATAGTAGTAGTAGTAGGGATCGAATATTTTGGTAGAGTATTATTACTTGGAAGCGAAGCATGTGAGAAAAAAAATTATCAGGGGCGGGACATACGGAGTCTTTAAGGATGGTTTTTTTTGACAGACTTGCCTTTCTTTTGAAGCATGTTTAATTTTAGACATTGTTGTCAGTGAGTAGCAGGTCATGGAGTAGTAGTACTCAGAGAGACTTATGAAGGACCGAGTTCGATCCGGTGATCAAGGGGCATTTAAGCCTGGTTACGTTAAGATCTTCAAAAGTTATATGAACAAGAGAATTAATGAAGAATAAGGAGCTGAGTTTAGAGAATAGATTGTCTTGTAATCACTGGAAATTAAAAATGAAAAAGAAAAAAAAAAAAGGGAGAATTATTAATATTGGACCCACACTGTAGCCGGGGTATTTTCACCCCAAATATAGCATTTTGACGTTATTTTAAATATTATGATTTAGGGTGAAATATTGCTATGGATTTATAAATGTGGCTAAAATATCAAATCAAGGATATTGTGACGAAACTGCTCCTCCAAAAAACAAACCATGGCTTACTCCCCCTTCCCTGCAACTTCCTCCCCCACCGGCGGCTTCCTAGCTACCCCCCACCACCACCACCCCGCAGCTTCCTCCGCCCGCCTCTCCACCAGGCGGCTTATGGCCAGTTTTGGTCAAACCCAGTTAGACCGAGTTAGACCAATAAATCAACCATTTGATATTATATTATTATAATTTATAAATAACAAGATTAAAAAAAAAAAAAAGTGATTTAATTATTAGGGTTGTATTATTTTTTTATGGATGTGATATATAGGTCCACTTGTCCCGGTTTTTGTCCAGTTCTTAAAATGTTTACATCTATGTATAATAACATGTTGATATCGATCACGGGCCGGATGGATTATTGAGTAGTACTCAAACTTAGGAGTCAATATATATATATCAACTGCACGCGTTTCTTCTACGCGTTTTCAACTATTCATGTAAATCCACAAGTTTCTTCGATTTTTTTTTTTTTTTTTTTTAATTTATTTTTGAAACGGAAGTTTCTTTGAATTTTCTGCCTTCTCATCCTACACAATATATAAAAGCAGACCAGCTTCTGAAACTTGGATCGTCAATATATATTTCACAAGCTAGCTAGGGATCAATCGTCCCAGTTTCGACAGAAGAAATCAGTTTCTAAAGATTTGATGGGGAAATTGATGAGATCCCTGGCGCTGTTCATCCGTTTCTGCCTTCTCTTCTTACTCTTATCTCAAGTCACTGCGCAAAGGTGAGTACCGCCCAAATACATATATATATATATATATATGTTCTTAGTTTACCTATTTTATTATTAATTAAAATAGTTTCTTTATTATCATGGGCAGAGGGAGGGTGCCACCATCTGAAGGAATTCCTGGGCGATCAAGGCTTCAAGCCCCTGTAGCACCAAGAGGCCCCATCAACAAATAAATTTATAGCCTAGCTAGCTATTATTTTTTTTTTTTAATTTTTTTTATTTTTTTCCCTTAGTTTTCTTCTTCTGGCAGTTTTATAATTAAAATGCACTTCTTGATGCATTATAAAGAGGGCAGAAGTACTTGAATGAAGAAGGTCAATTCACATATATATATATATATATATATATATATATATATATATATATATATATATATATATATATATATATATATATATATATGGTTCTGTGTATAATTTTGATCAGCTTCCAATTCTAATGTGTATTCAAGCTCGAAATCAAGTTCACATTGCAATGGCGAAGATTCTTCACCCAACAGCATTATTTGTAGTCATTTCTTCTTGACGGGAAAATTAAGAGGCCATCTTGTAATTAATTAAGGATGGTCTTTTTGACAGATTTCCCTTTCTTTTAATTGAAGCGTAGTGCATGTTTAATTTAGACATTAATTGTTTGTCAGCGAGCGAGTGGGTTCTGTGGTGGAGATCGATGGAGGTCTTGGAACTAGTAGCACTCATGATATGGGGTTACCGCGGGGTAATTAATTGGACTTGGGTATGCTTAACTTAGACACCAAAACACAAGTCATGTTGTGATGGCTTAATTAACTAGCTAGTCTACCCAAAATTCACCCACCACAAGAAATATATCATTTAACACACAAGAGAGGCAAAGATCGAGTGTAGAGAGGCAAAAATTAAAAGCACATGTAAAGTCAAAGGTGTTTCTTCAGGCAGCCGCCATGTCCAAAAGACATTCCACCAATTATTGTGTAAGGTGTCCAAATTAATACATATAAACTTGCATAATTAATGTAGCCGCCCCGCCCATGCACCAACGTAATTAATTAATTAGTACTGTTGACACGACACGAGGCTGTAACCTTAATTTCCTCTTTACGTACCTTGCTCCGTCGCGCTTCTAGCTAGTACGTGGTTTATATAAAACCGCCCGTGCATATATGCATCACCAAAATCCCGCAAAAACAATTACCAACCAATATCCTGCAAAACCATCACCACCTCCTGTCCACCTCCTGCAGTTTCCGTTCCCCCAACTTCCACCTCAGGAAAAAATTTCTAGCTCTTGTTTTGTTATTAATACATTTAAATTTTCATTTTGTTAAAATTTTGCTAAACATTACAAAATGGAAAAATTAAACTACATACTATTAATAAAAAGAAAATATATATATATATTAAAGAATACTACGTACGTACTATGAAAAAAAAAAGCTATAGTATCTAATTAATGTATCAATATTATAATAAACATTGCATTTAATGAATTAAAGTTAAAATTAAAAGAAAGAGAAATAAAAAAAAAATACTAAAATTAAGATGAAAAGCAGAAACTAATTAATGTCAATGAGTACTCGAGTCTAGCTCTCTAGCTAGCTTTAAAAGTTGATATTTTTTTCAATGTCAATATTGAGACAACTCGATCACAAGTCTAGATTTTAGAAAAAAGATACAAGAGAGGCTACTATATACAAGTAAGAAAAAAGAGATAGGTAAGTGTTTTCTAGATTTAAATTTTTGAAAATGTTAATATCTATATATGGATAATAATTTTGTGCTTATATATTGACAGGTTTTGTCAAGTAAATGCGGCATTGAGCCTTGAGCTATTTAATATAGGAATGGGTAAAATTAAGGGTTTAATTAATATATATGCATGTAACAGATAAAAATAAATAAATAAATAAATAAATAAGTAAATAAATAAATAAATAAATAAATGCGGCACTTGTTTTCCACGTATGGACATGCATGCAAGTTGATAGATGATTGACGATCAATTTGATTGGACTCGGCCAAATTCTCGTAGGACTAAGTCTTACGAGTCAATATTAATCCTGCAAACTGCCCAATATATCAACTGCTCGCGTTTCTTCTACGCGTTTTTAGCTATAAATAATCCACACGTTTCTTTGAATTTTCTGCCTTCTGTATAAAAGGAGACCAACTTCTGATATACCTCGAATCATCAATATATTTAATTTTCACAAGGGATATATCCATCGTCGTCCCTGCTGAAATCAGTTTCAGGCGCTCCTCTTCCGTCTCTGCCTTCTCTTCTTACTCTTACATAAAAATTAATTAATTAATTAATTAATTAGCTGATTATAGAGCTGGGATCTGCTAATTAATTAACCCGAACCCAAAACACAATAACTCCCTTATATAGGACCAGTACTGAGTTAATGCTGGTCGCCATTATTGAGTTTTGTCCCAATTTTCTCCTCAGATTCTTGACTTGTGGATGAAACGAAGTAAGTCGTCAACTCCGAGTTTGATGTTCATCAATTTACAATTAAGGGATCCTCAATATATAACCAAACTCCTCTCCAGTCTCGTATTAAGAAGCAGTTTCAGGCATAACATATCACAGGCGGTCCGGTGAAAAGATTGACGGAGATGAGGTTCCTGTCGCTGCTCTTCCGCCTCTGCCTTCTCTTCCTACTCTTATCTCAAGACACTGCCGCCAGGTACGTACGTACGTACATGTATATATATAGCATATAAATAGTACTGTACATTTCATCACTTAATATATAATTCATGACATGAATATTATCACTACACTGGTATAATTAATTCATTTATTTATATGTACATGCATGCCTGCAAATTATTAATTAACTCGGTTGGATGCGACATATATATATATATATATATAGTACTGATTCATTAATCACTAGTACTAATTAATTAGCTGCTTATTGAGCTGGGATGTGCTAATTAATTAACCAAGTATATATATATATATATATATATATATATATATATATATATATATATATATGTGTGTGTGTGTGTGTTCGTATATATAGTTCATCTATATATTTTACAATTAATTGAAATAATATCTTTATCATGGGCAGGGCGGGGAGGGTACCACCATCTGGAGATGTTGCGAATGGAAAGCCTCCAACCCCTGTAGCACCAGGAGGCCCCCTTAACTCATAGATTTATAGTCTACTATTTTCTTTTACTTTTTTTTTTTTTTTTTTTTTTTTGTTTTCACTCTAATACATAATTATATAATATTAGTGTACTTATTTTCTGGTTTAATTTTATAATTAAATGCATTTCTTGATGCCTTTCTTTTGAAGCGTGTTTAATTTTGACAAATATTGTTGTCAGTGATGAGTGGGTTGTGTGGGAGGTACTAGTTTTTGTTAGAGACTTTTTGTGTCGTAGCCACTGGAAAATTTGGAAAAATGAAAAAGAAAAACAATTAGTTGATTTAAAAAAATAAAAAATAAAAAAATTATGGTGGTATATATATAATTGGTAGGAAATAACTGTAGAGAAAAAAAGTACTTAAAATGTTAACAACTTAGAAAGAATAGGCAATATATATAAATAAAAGATCACAGCTTACACTTAATTAATTACATGTAGTAAAAGAGTTTACTAGCTAGAGGGAGATTGTCATAAATGCTATGGGTATTTTTATAAATGTAAATAAAGTTTCAACTCATATTTTCAAAAATGTTCTTCCCTCCTTTTTATCAATTTTGAATGTAAGAAACTTTTTTCCTAAAACAATGTAGGTTAGCCTTCTCTCTCTCTCACACACACATATATATATAAGTAGAATATCGCCAAAAGCCAATTTAGATATATATATATATATATATATATATATATATATATTAATAAAAACGTTTTCTGGGTAGGCCGTGAGAGTAATTTGTGATTTTCTGGGGTAAATAATGAATATAATTAATTCTTACCTTTTTTATTATTATTCCCATATATAACATCACTAGTAGAAAAATCCTGCTAGTTAATTTGCATGCATAAGAAATTATACGTAGTAGGTCTTATATATATATGTAGGGATTTATAGTAGTCCTGCTCCGTGTGGATCAGACCGCCATTGGAGACGATCGATGAAGGAGAAGGATTAATTCTTGAGTCCTAATATATATCCTGCTCCGTGCTGAGCGCTGCTACAGTCGAAAATGCCCAATAGCTAGGTGCATGATGAGGACAACGGTAGGCACGCATTGAATTTGGCGTCCTAGATTTCGTTAGACAATAGAATATTGTTTTATAATCACTGGAAAAATTGGAAAATAAAAAGGGAAAAGTAGTACGTTTCGATTTTATCCACGCCGTAGTTTAAACTCAATTTAGTTTAAGGATTCAATTGCTAAGGATCGAGACCAACTTCTCAAACATCGATCATCAATATTCACAAGGGATATATGCATCCATCGTCCCAGTTTCGACAGAAGCTGAAATCAGTTTCAGGCTAGCTAGCTTAATATATAGGATCGAGTATTTTTGTTGAGTATTATTACTTGGAAGCGAAGCATGTAAAAAAAATTAATTATGAGGGTAGGGGACATACGGAGTCTTTAAGGATGGTTTTTTTTTAGACTTGCCTTTCTTTTGAAGATATTGTTGTCAGCGAGTAGCAGGTCTTGGAGTTTGTACCCAGAGAGACTTACGAAGGACCGAGTTGGGTGATCAAGGGACATTTAAGGCTCGTTTCGTTAAGATATTCAAAAGTATATATAAACAAGAGAATGGAAAACTAATTAGCTACCTGAAGATAATGGTTTTTTTTTATTTTTAATTAATGGTGAATAGGACCACTAAGCTAATGCTCAAGTGCCCAGCTGAGGATAATGGTTGGCATGCATTGTTTTGTAACCACTGGAAATTAAGAAAAGAATAAAACCCTTTTCCTTAAAGTCACTTAACTGGACAAGGAAACAAAAAAAAAAAAAAAAAAAAAAAAAGTTGAACTAAATTATTAAAATAAATTTTAACTTCCCTGCCCTCGGGGTTTCCTCCCTCCCACCCCGCAGCTTCCTCCGCCGCCCCACCCTTGAGCTTCCTCCGCCGCCCCACCCTTGAGCTTCCTCCGCCGCCCCACCCTTGAGCTTCCTCCGCCGCCCCACCCTTGAGCTTCCTGATCCGCCCTACCCCGCGGCTTCCTCATCAATGTTTAAAAAACCAGGCCATCCAACCAACCAACCGGTTGTCTCTCCAGTTTGACCGTGCTAGATAGGGATGGCAACGGGTACGGGTTAGCGGGGTACCCGCCCCGACCCGACCCGCTTAAAGCAGGTTCGGGTTTATGTTTTTACACCGCGGGAACCCGTCACGGGTTCGGGGCGGGGACGGGTTTCGCCCCAAAAACCCGACCCGACCCGCTTAATTCTTATATAAAAAAAAAGTTTTAGAAGTTATTTAAATAATACAAAGTAAAATCCTATTTTTTTACGTCTCCCCTTATGTTTGATAATATTTTTAAGCAGGTTCGGGCAGATTTTCGCAAGTTCAGGGCGGGTTTTTTGCCCAGCGGGGACGGGTTTCCCCAATTTTTTGCGGGGCGGGGATAGGTTTCCAAAAACCCATCCGCCCCGCCCCGTTGCCATCCCTAGTGCTAGACAAATAGTTCAACTATTTCATATTATATTATTATAATTTATATATATTTAATATTTGTAAAGGGGTGCTCAAGTTGTACACTGTTTGTATTAATGTTTTGTATGATTGTGATAGGTCAAATCCCGTTCCCGGTTTTTGACCAGTTGTTAAAATACGGATTTAAACAGCGAAAAAATAAATTTGTAATTGACGAAACTTAATTATTGTGGAGTAGAGGAGATATATGAGTGTCGAGAAAAAAAAGTATAAAAATGTAAACATCTATGTATTAATTGTACATGCACGGCGTTGTTGATGCATGCAAGTTGATCGATTTGATTGGACTGGCGTGGTCAAATTTCTCCAAGGACTCGGACTTATGAGTCAATATATATTAATTTCCGTAAAATTAAAGACAAATCTATGTGCGCGAGTTTCTTCGAATTTTCTGCCTTCTATCGCCCGTAGACGGTATATATAAAAGGAGACCAAATTCTGAAGCTTGGATCATCAATTCCAATTCAATTCAATTCACAAGAGGGATCGATCATACTCCCCAGTTTCGACCGACAGAAGAAATCAGTTTCAGGGTAGCTTAATTGATATCGAAAGATTTGATCATGGCGATGACGAGTTCACTCATGACGCTGCTCTTCCTTCTCTGCCTTCTCTGCTTTCTCTTCTTAGTCTTATCTCAAGATAATGAGGAGGAAAGGTGCGTACTTAAATACTTTTATTTTCATTACTTAATATATATATAAATGATTAGCTGCTTATATATATATATACAGCACGGATCTGTTAATTCGGTATATATATATTATTTATTTATTTATTTGTTTGTTTATTTGTGTGTGTGTGTGTGTGTGTTTGTGTTCGTAGTTGTATGTATTTTATAATTAATTAGAAATTTAGAATAGTTTCTTTATTATCATGGGCAGGGGGAGGATTCCACCATCTGGAGGAGTTCGTGCGCGAGGAAGACTTCAAGCCCCTGCAGCACCGAGAGGCCCCATCAACAAATAATTTTTTTTTTTTTTTTTTTTTTTTTTAAATCTTAGTTTTCATTCTTGATGCCTTTCTTTTGAAGCTTGTTTGATTTAGACATTGTTGTCTGTGATCATTGTGGAGTACTTAGAGGTCTAGGAGTAGTACGTACACTCGATCACTATTCAGGAGTAAGTAAGTATTCAGAGGGACGTGCGTTGTGTCAAGGACCCGGTGGGTACTTTTTGTCTTCAATATTTTAATATTCATCGTTCTGCTACCATTGGATAGTGTAATATATATATTGTGGGCATGCATTGAATTTGGCGTAGTAGCTAGCTAGCCAGCTTTCCTTAGACAATAGATTATTTTGTAATCACTGGAAAAATTAGAATTAGAAACGGAAAGTAGTTAGTTGATTTTCTTATTTAAAAATTTAAACCAATGTTTTAAAAATGTAACCTAGGCTCAGTACTTTTCGTGGAACCAGCTGGTTAATTAATTACACCCAGTCCCGGATATTATATCTTCCTAGTCGTTATAAAGAAAATGTTTGCACTCGTTCCAGATATTAGTCCGACGAAATAGTGGAAATCACAATCGATAATGAGTCAGATTGTCGCTCCAGAGATTAGTATCTAATTCAACATTAAACATTATAGATCCCTAATCATGCATCTTACCCATTACAAATAGAACAATTAAAATAAATATTATTAATAAAAATAAATATTAAAGACTAATACTATGAAAAAAAGCAATTTAATTAATTAGTTGTGCGTGTTGTATTATTTCGTATGGATAATGGAGTACAGTGATCGGTTGACACTTGTTCGAATTCCGCTCCCCGTTTTTGTCCAGTTCTTAAAAGCAGTGTTTTTAAAACCGAACCGACCATCAAACCAGCAATATGTTTGGTTTTGGTCGAACCTGGTCGGACCGGCTTGGACCAATATTGGTCCAACCATTGAATATTATACTCTATTCTATACTTTACATTTTCTTAATATTTTTATAGGAAAAAAGACAAAAATAATGTTGATTAGAGTGAACCGGGCAGAGTCAATAAGAACCGGATTGGCCTCCGATTTTGGTTCAACCGGGTTGGACTGGCCGGTTCGGTTCGGTTTTTAAAACACTGCTTAAAAGTTAAAAAACGGATTTAATCAGGGGTAATTTCTTTTTAAGCAATAACTCCCATGGGATCACCCAGCTAATGCTGGTCGATCGTCATTATTGAGTGTTGTTCGAATTTTCTTTGTAGACTCTTGACTTGTGGGACATTCCTGCAAACTGAAAATTAAGTAAGTTTGAGCTTCTAATTAAGGCTAGTGTAATATTCATGAATTTATAAATGATTCTATATGTTTACAGAGTAAGTTTGAACTTCTAATTCATGTATTTCCTAGAATTTGTATATATATATTTAATATTTTCCACGCGTTTGATATATTGAACGAAATATATCAGTCGATGCATGTATCTTTGAATTTTCCACCTTCTCACGAGTCATATATAAATTATATAAAAGGAGACCAGCTTCTCAACACATCGATCATCAATATTCACAAGCGATATATGCATCCATCGTCCCAGTTTCGACAGAAGCTGATATCAGTTTCAGGCTAGCTAGCTTAATATATATCAAGAGATTGATGATGGCGATATTGATGAGATCCCTGTCGCTGCTCTTCCGTCTCTGCCTTCTGATCTTCCTACTCTTATCTCAAGCCACTGCCCAAAGGTGCGTACCGCCCAGATACATATATTTATAACAAATAAATAAATAATGTTAGTTATTCATCACCTTATATATAATTAATTCATTTATTTATATGTACATGCATGCCTGCAAATTAATAACTCGATCGGTTCGATGCGACATATAGATAGTAGTACTGATTCATTAATCAGTAGTACTAATTAATTAGCTGCTTATTGAGCTGGGATGTGCTAATTAATCAAGTATATATATGTTCGTATATAGTTCATCTATATATTTTAGAATTAATTGAAATAATATCTTTATCATGGGCAGGGGGATGAGCCGGCGGTACCACGCTCTGCCTTGGGGAGGGTACCACCATCTGGAGATGTTGCGAAAGGAAAGCCTCCAACCCCTGTAGCACCAGGAGGCCCCATTAACAAATAGCATAGTACTATTTTCTATTTTTTTCTTTCTTAATTTCATATATAATACTTTTTTTTCCTTAATTTTCACTCTAATTATACATAATCATATATTACTGTACTTCTTCTGTTTTTTATAATTAATTAGTTAAATGCAATTCTTTTATGCCTTTCTTTAATTTGAAGCGTACGTGTTTAATTTAGACATTGTTGTTAGTGAATGGGTTCTGTGAGAGGTACTAGCTTAATTTTGTTAGAGACTTTTGTGTTGTAATTAACCACTGGAAATTTTGGAAAAAATGAAAAGATAAATAATTAGTTGATTTTAAAATTTTGTAAATAAAAAAAATTAAAAAGTTTAAAATATTAACATCTTGAATATTAATTGAGTGACTTTTAGAAAAAATAGGCAACATATATAGATAAGAACCACCTACACTTACATGTAGTAAAAGATCTAGTTTCCTACATATATAAACGAAGGTATTGTCATAAATATTATCGGTATTTTTATAAATGTGAATAAAGTTTCAAATCACATCTACGAAAATATTTTTCCTTTCTTTAAATATTAAGGGTAGAAAACTGTTACGATCCTGATTTATGTGCGTATTCATTTTATTTCATGTGTTCATGAACTTTTGGCATATAGGCTATGTGCCTAATAGTTCCTCATACACGTACAACACTCATATATAGTAATTTATGAGTTTGTAGGGTGAATAATAAATATAATTAATTCTAACCCTTTTTTTTTTTTTTCCATTACATCACTAGTAGAAATAGGAGTAATATATAGCAGTGGTTTAAAAGCATGCATCACCAAAAATCCTGCAAAACCCATCACCTAAAATCCTGCAAGAACCATTCATGGTCTTTTAGCGACTGAAAATCGTTTCAGAGGTAGCCGTTCGTAGAGGAAAGTATGCACTAGACTCTAACTTGTGGTATTCCTGCAAACTGAAAAATATAACCAGTCAACCGCACGCGTTTCTTCTCCGCGTTCTCATCTATAATGTAATATATATTGCTATAAATCAATAAAACGAGTTAGCCGGATCAACGGCACATATATGAGGAGCTAATTAATTAGCCAAACTTAATTACCAAACCTCTATCATTAATTATTTTGCAAGGCGCTGTTCTTCCGTCTTTGCCTTCTCTTCCTACTCTTATCTCATGCCACTGCCCCCAGGTACGTACCACCCAAATATACATTACGAAATAATACAGCTTTAATAATTAAGATGAATATTATCAGTACATAGTATAATTTATTTATATGTACACGTCGCTAATAATTCATGGATCAGTAGTATATATTCAGATTTAAGGAAGAGTTAATTATTTGATATATGAGCCCTGGGCGATAGCTAGCTCAGG
Source organism: Aristolochia fimbriata (assembly GCA_019845555.1). Taxonomy (NCBI): domain Eukaryota; kingdom Viridiplantae; phylum Streptophyta; class Magnoliopsida; order Piperales; family Aristolochiaceae; genus Aristolochia; species Aristolochia fimbriata. The sequence continues at coordinate 6,901,113 of CM034078.1, forward strand.
TCGTTGTGGGAGGTCTCTGGCTCGAGTCTCTGTGGCAGCGATAGAAGTCAGCGACAATGAGCCATACCCATGCCCACCCCTAAATTCAATGTTCAAACTCCCGGAGGTCAGAACTTGTGTGAGGCCGGGCATTTAAGCCTGTCCTTTCTCGTTAAGATTCAAAAGTCATATAAGCAAATCAGATTATAATATTGGTTGCATGTAGAAAGAATAGGCAGCCTATATAGATCAGATATCACCAAATTTTAAATGATAATGGGCGCCAATTTATATAGATGTATATATTAGCATTTCGTTTTGCCACGACCATATATGCTATATATTTTATTTTTTCTTTCTTTCTTTCTTTTTTCTTAATTTTCTCTCAAATACATAATTATATAATATTAGTGTACTTTTTCTGGGTTTAATTTATAGTTCAATGCATTTCTTGATGCATTATATATATATATATATAGCAGAAGCTAAATGAAGAACATTGGTCCAGAGAGAGCTCCAATAATAGAGCCCGATCGAGTTTGATTAATTAAAAGCACACGTCCAAAATTAATTATTTACTGACCAACATAAAATTGTAATTATATCTCACATGCAGAGTTAAACTACTAATTCATTAAAAGACTAACTGCGGTACAATATTGCACGGAGTTCTGGCACCGCGCGACGACCAGAATTATAATTATATATATGTGATCACATGCAGAGTAACAGAGTTAAACTACTAATTCATTAAAACACTAAAGTCGGAGACAAAATATTAAATTAAAGTTAAAATATTACATTTCACACCAACGTACGTAGTACCTCTTAAAATACAGTATAAAATATCACATTTAGCAGCCAATCTAGATAAAAACTCTTCGTACCTCCGACTCTATATATACACCTAAACATGACCGGCCAGTCAACTGCCCGCGTTTCTTCCGCGTTCTCATGAGTCATATATATATATAAAAAAGCAGACCAACTTCGGCTCTCCATCATCAATTCATAAGGGATCGATCGTCTCTCTTCTCTATATATATGAACAAACCTCTCCTGCAGTGTCGATATATAGACGAAATCAGTTTCAGTCTAGCTTCATATCAAAAGGTTTGATGGCGACATTGATGAGGTCCCTGGCGCTGTTCTTCCGTCTCTGCCTTCTCTTCCTACTCTTATCTCAAGCCACAGCCGCTAGGTACGTACGTACGTACAGCCAATTTCATATATGAAGTAACAAATACTGTTTCTTCAGTTAATATATATATATATATATATATATGATTAGCAACACCAAATCTCCAACCACTGGTAATTAGCTGCTAATATAGCTAAGAGCTGGTATCTGCTAATTAAGTATATATGTTTATAGTTCATCTATCTATTTTATTAATTGAAATAGTCTCTTTATTATGGGCAGGGGAGGATACCACCATCTGGACCATCTGGACGAGATGTTGCAGCGCGACGATTCCCTCCATCCCCAATAGCACCACGAGGCCCCAACACTAAATAAATTTATAGCTAATATGTTTTTTTTTTTTTTTTTTTCCTTAGTTTTCACTGTATTAATTAAGAAATAATTATTAGTTGATCGAAATGAATTTCTTGATGCACTAAAACAATTGAAAAAAATAATAATATATATATATATATATATATATATAGAGAGAGAGAGAGGGGCAGAAGGTAAATGAAGATCGAAGGTCAATTTATATAATTATATATATGGTTCTGCATGTGTACATAAGTTTGATCAGCTTCTAATTAATGTATTCAAGCTCCCGCGAATTCCAAGTTCACATTGCGAATCTGCGGTAGCGACGAATATTAATATGTTCACCGACCCAATTAACAACGTCATAAATTTTTATTATTCAAATATTAGAGGGAACAGAGCCTTTTCAACTTATCAGAACCCCAAAAAAAAAAAAAAAAAAAAAAAAAAAAAAAAAAAATGTTGCTTCCTTGTATCTCTGATGCGGGTAGTCGACTCCCATGCTGGGAGCGGTACTTTCTGTCATTTCTTCTTAACGGGAAAAGAGGCCATCTTATAAAGTCCACATTTGCCTTCTGCTTTCCCAGTGTTCCTCTTCATTCTTATGTATCCCTTCTCCCCCCATCTCGGACCCCACGAGTTCTTCACGATGATGTAATCCAAACCCTTGGCTGACCCGTATCCGACGGCTGCAACTCCATGGTCCAGATCCGTTCCACAGTGACCGTCAAAAACACCCTGCAAATTAATATATATATAGCACCCTTAATTAATGGCTGCAGCCTAATTAATACTGATTATAATAACAATAATAGCTTCATGAATATTATATTGGGTAAAACATGCACGTACCCCACTGTAAAACTGGAAATCTCTGCCCGAAGCTTCAATGGCGACGCTGAGGGGTTGGTGAGCAAGAGCTTTCAACAGGCTCTCTTCGTGATTCTCTGGCACGTCTTCGTACCCGGAGATGGTCACCACATCCAAGTCCTGTATCAACGGCGATCATATAACATTAATAATATTAATTGATCTTAATTACCTAGCTAGTTAATTTGCATGCATGAGAAATTATACGTAGTAGGTCTTATATATATATATATATATATATATACCTTCTTGTCCTCGCAGAGTCCTTCCTCCATAAGGTAAGGATATTCCTGCTCCGTGTGCAGACCGCCATTGGAGACGATGAAGGAGAAGGCGTAGTCCATGAGTCCACCATTGCACCCACTATTGAAAGGTTTGTCACAGTCGATCAGCTCCTGCTCTGACAGGGCCGTCAAGTTACCCGTCACAATCTGATTAATCCCTTCCACTGCTGCTACAGTCGAAAATGCCCAGCAGCTACCTGCTCATAATTACATGATGAACAACTTCATGAATATGTATGATATATCAGAACTCATAGACCCACCTAGTGAATTGATTTATTTCTTAATTTTACAGTCTCGTACCGCATTGGCCTTGGTTCTTCACACGAGTAACAGCTCCCTTCTTCCTCCAATCCACGGCCTTGGGAAGATCGATCACTTCCTTGTATCTAAAGTCTTCGAAGCTTCGCTTCTCACTTCTGCTCGACACGTCTGGCTTGAGTCCAAGGTGAGTTGCCTTGAACTCCTCGTGAGTCAAGTCTGCGAACTCGTTCAGCCCGAGCCAGTAGTTGCTCACCTTCTTGTTCGTTTCGTCGATGTGAACCAAGTTATCCTTGAACACCTCGAAACGACGCAACTTCTCTTCGAAGCTCTCGTAGGATTTCTTGTGTTTGGCCAACCAGGTTTCGAACAGATCGATGAGGCCATCTGCTGATTTGAGATCCTCGGGCGCGTAACCCACGATGGAAAAATCTCGTGGAAGTGCAGAACAGAAGAGAAAGCTGCAAGAAAGAAAAGAGAGGAGGGTGATCATTGCACAAGTTGTAAAAGAAGCCATTTTGTGTCAGATGGTGCTCCAGACGTAAGTGGAGGATACCCGTGCTTAATTATATAGGTCATCTTAGCTACTCTTTCTATATTACTTTGAAGCCAAGTTCTCAAACTTAGCCTCAAACATGACCAAACGTTAAGCTTGATCTTTCCATTCAAACTTTAACTCCAAGACTGTTTTAAAGTTAATTAATCGTGCAAGTTGTAAAATATTTTTCTTTCTCAAAAATAATTACTTTGATTTAAATTAATTTTAACAAATATTTTTTAATTAGCGACGATGCATTACACCCATGTAGTGTCTATAATTTGACCTAGCCTGCTTGCAAAAAAGGCCTTAAAACAAATCAAGTCTAAACAGGCGCTCCACGAGCCCATCAAGTGAGTGAGTAATCTCGAGAAGGGTCAGTTTAATAAGTTCCAAATCTGTTCAAGTTTCTGTAACTTAACGCAGTCGGAGTTCACTATGACAGAAAGAGTGAGCAAGCAAGGGCAAACTTTTAAAAGTTTCTTATTTATTTCTCAATTGCACAAGCACTTTAAAAGATTCCACCGACTACATGAATCCATTTTTCATGGTTCCACTCTAAAATGTGAAAGACATGAAAGACAACATAAAAAGAACGCTAGAAGCAGTATTAGACAATTAGAACAATTCTTGTACAGATTAATTAAGATAGATACAATGGGATAAATCAGTGTGGTCGTGACATGAAGCTACCCTTTATAGTAAGAAACTAGTAGTAGGCTTCCACCTTTACAACAAAGCAACATCCCGAGAGGTACACCACCAATGCTTCTCACACTCAAAAAGTTTGGAAGCTTTAACATGATGAAACCCATCAGATGCGATGTGCCAACATACAGACAACAGTGATGAATTCCATCCAAAACACCGTCCATCGCTTCCACACACTCGGCAAATGATATCATCAGAAGAATTTCCTTCAAATACCACCACGGTCACACCTTAATGGGCTCGTACTTTTCACCCATGGCACCACCTTTTTGTTTTTGGAATTGAATGTATCGCAACGTACTGCCAAAGAATGCGTCAGCTGATGGATCTGATACGGTGTTATCACTTTGCATCTCAGTTGTGATCAGTTCTATCAAACCCTGGATGACAGAACTTGTAATCTGAGGATTCCCCTTCTCAAAGAAGTACAAGTACCTGAAATCATTACCGACACAGATTTAGAACTATTTACCAAACAAACACTAGAAATTGATTTTTTATATTAGTCTAGGGTTTTTTACTTGTTAAGAATTTCAACAAAAAGCGTAACAGGCCCACTGCTACCCCTGGTAACATTGGCCATCTGTTGAGCTGCATTCGCAATCCTCAGTGCACGCTTCAAGCAAAGCAATACCCTGAAAATGAAATATGGTTAACGTTAGCAAGCATCTTTTTTATGGTATGTAACTCATATCAGCAGCCGAATGGTTTAACCCCTAGAAGTTAGTTGTGCAGTATTGGAGCCTGTCCTAGGGGACAATCTACTAATCCAATACAACAAATTAGCAAGGTTTTCAGATAACTGCTCTTGGCTCGAGTCCAGTCAGTTTTTGAGTTCCAAGAGATCCTGCGACCGGAAATGGCATAAAAAGAGGTAAAGAAGAAGTGCACCTTTCTCCATCCTTGACACCATCCTGATCATCAACCCAAAAGAGATGTGCACATGCATACACTGCTTTACACTGATCTGGCTTCTTCAAAAGCTTTGCAGAGTACTACATTTTTTTAAGAGAGCTGTCAGAATAATGCCCAGAAGCAATAAAACTGGTAAGAATTCTAGGACAATCATTTCATACCCCAGTAGCCTTATGAGTAAGAGTATCCCTGTTCTCAACACCAAATATACCCATCCTCTGAAGAGTCCCTATTATTAAGTGTATTGCTGTCACTTGTGCCTTCGAGTCCTGAAAACACATCACTACTTGAGTATTTATTGCCCAAGACGGATTTCAAGTTTGATATAAATAAAAAAGCAAAAAAATTAAACAAATAGCTTCACAAGCATAAAAAACAATACACCGGTAAAAGGAGCATTTGGATGTCAATTACCGCAATTTCCTCTTCGTACAGAATAAAGGCTTGAGTGAAAAATTCATACGTCACAGGCTCTAGATCACAATCATTCGCAGCCTGAACAGATAAATTCAAAGGCTCCAATTAATTAGTTAAATACATCATAGTTGAGGGAGTGAAAGTTCTCCAGCATAAAGTTTACCTCTGCACATTGTAGGTACAGCCTCAATGCTAATTCAGATGATGGAACAATAGACAGTGCCTCGATTGTCTGAAATGAAGAATAAACAAAAGTACTTAATGAAATGGAAAATGAAATTGATATCAAATACAACAGAATTGCGCTGAAATCCGACCAAGGGTGTAACAGAAAATAACAGCAAGTAAAAAATGCTGACTACTCAAAGTGCTTCTAAACTGAGCATACCTGATGCAAAAGCTGGAAAATTTTTTTTGGTGTAACAGCCATCTCTTCTCCAACCACATCTCCCTCCTGACCTTGCAATCGTCGAACCAACTGCATTCCATGAAAACAAGATCAAGCCCCCAAGTATGCAATTATCCAGAAGCTAGAGAATTACATGAAATCCATGTATAATTAAGAACTATATCAATATTCCTAAAGTAAAAATAAATAGTCATCTCAAAAACAGAATAAATAGGATAAAACAAAGATTTGATTTCTCCCAATAAATAATTATTCTTGCCATTCTTGGAAACATAAGAACAGGTAATATCTGAGCATTTTGGAAGCCAACAAATTTCAAGAAAATTAGAAACAATGCAAAGAATTTGTATTTTTTGCATCATCGTGGCTATAGTGTAGCAATTCAGCAATATGCTAATGTATTTCATCCAGGTATGCCATGTGTCTCCTAATGGTCTTGCCAAGATAGCATTTTAGCTCAATATAAAGTTGGCATTTATGTCAGTCTTCCCATTCTCGGGCAGCGTTTTCTCAGGGACTCGGATCTGCTGCGAACAGCAGCGCTGCGAACCGGTACGAACAGCCAATCAATGCTGTTATGCGTACCATCGTAGCGGCGCTTTGAAATGTAGTGCTGCTTATCTAGCAGCGCTTTGAAATGGTACGCACAGCATTGATTGGCTGTTCGTACCGGTTCGCAGCGCTGCTGTTCACAGCAGATCCGAGTCCTTTTCTCAGGGGTGCTATTCTTAGGGGTACAATGGTGTGCCCAATCACTTGACAGAGGTAGCAAACCACCGGTAGCTTGCTCTTGGCACTTCCTTCTCTCCATAATTATTCTCTTTCACTGTTTCAGGCATTCTTCTCTTTGCTTATGCTTTTCATAGCCTCTTTTTCTTTTCAACTTGTCACTCTTCTGCCTTATATCTCCTAGTGCATTACTTTGGCTTCTTAATAAATCTCATTTCTCTTTACTCAATCAGAAGTTTGGCAAGTCAATTAGTAGTTAAATTAGTCAATTTTAAAAGAATCAAGTGAACTGACAGACATTTGCATTTCTGAGAACATAGTACGCTAAGAGAATTAAGCAAATTATATAACTAGGGTCTAAGGAAGAAGATGAGTAAAGAGAAAACAATGTTATAGTACATCAAACTAAAATCCTATGACCTGAAAAGGCAAAACCATATAAACAATTACATAAAAACATGAAAAGTTAAAAATAAAATGCAGAGCCCAGAGAGGTTGAACCTTGAGCGCAGAAAATATCAAAGGAGGTACAGTGAATGGAAGACGCTTAGGACCTCCTTGAAGAATATGCTTTCTCACAGTACAAATAATCTGAAATGAAATTCACATGTAAATAAAATTTGGAACAAGAGATCATTGATATGAATTTATTTCCAAGAGCAAGTTCCATAAACAAAATGAAATAACCAACTACAAATCATGGAACTCCTTTTTCTAAGAATGATTGTGCAACTGCATGCACGGAAATTGAAACTGAAGACCAATTACTAGACAAAGAAATATAGCAACAATATCAAGACCAAAGAACGCAGAACAATTGAAGGAAAGGTCGAAGTAACTGATTCATAAAAACTTAATTGCACTTAGTACTGCAACTCCAAAAGGAAATATAAGACTGACATGATTATAGTTATTTTCATATTTGACCCTTTCAAATGTGCCAGAATCCAAACCTGCACTTACCGCCTAAATGGCACATTTCCTACTAGCCCTCTTACAGCATTACTTCACATCAGATTGAATAATTTTAGAGCTATCTGAAGCTTTTACATATTTGGGAGAGAATCATCTGTCATCAGATTGAATAATTTTAGAGCTATCTGAAGCTTTTACATATTTGAGTGAGAATCATCTGTCTGACCACTTGAGCGGACATTTTCAAGAACATTAATCATCCGTAAAAATTTCATGTTATGCCCTTATTTCTGCCTGTATAGATCATGGATAATTTTACCCTATTTCTTAATATTTTAAAAGGTTTGCAATGTTTCTTTTACATAGAGAAAGGAGTTTAGTCATGCAATAAGGCTCTGGGCCACGAATTAAATATTTTATGACAGCGATTCAGATATAAATCCCAAACTCCATTTAATTCATAGAGGCCCCACCCTCCAGATTCAAACCCAGAAAATGACAGCATTCACAAATTTCAGGAGCCATTTAAAGAACAATCCATTAGCAAAATACTGCTGAAATATTGTTCAAATCTCTACTTAGCCCAAGTTCCTATTTATGACCCATGAACTTCCATAATAACACAAAATACTGGTACTTCTGAGCCAATAGATTCAGTCACTTCAAGAATAGCTTGAAAACGTAGACAGCCTAAGAGAAAGGGAAAACCATAAAGAAGAAACAGCTATTCATGTACACATTATAAACAAAATCTTTTGCTACCTTAAGCATTTCCTCAGGATCTTCATTGTATAGCATATGAATAAGGCGAGCAACAGAATTCTGCTCCTCTTTGAAGTCCTCCTCATCAAGCTAAATGCAAATCAAGAACAAGAAGTTCAGTCCAGTCATATCCACAAAAAAGTAATAGGCTAGAAAAACAACATTCAGAACCCCCCTTCCCCACCCAAAAAAAGCAAAAATAACAAAAACGTTATACCACATCAACTGGAGTCCCATCCAAGTCTCTGATAAGCCCCTTTATCAATTCAAATAATGCTTCAACCTTGAAAATGCAATTAGTTAGATACTTCTAAAAACATATTTAAAAAATAATAAATTTCAATAAAAAAAGAAAAGCATACTTTATCTGCCGTTGATATGCACGTTGTGTTTTTCATTATACTTTGAATTATGACCACTGCCATGACTTTGTTGGTTCCATCATCAAGATAGTCCATCACACGTGGGTAGTTAGAGAGATTTAGTGCAGTCACAATATCATTATACTTTTCCAGTGGAGCACTTAAAAGTGCCATAATTTGCTTGGTCGCTTTGTTATCTCCAAGTTTTGGTTTGCCGGTGAGTTTCTTAACACATGCTCCCTGTAGAAATACAAGAGCTAAGCTGACTGGCACTGAATAGGAAGAATTGACATAGAGATCATGAATGAGAACAAAACGATTGAGAGAAATAATTAGAGCACTTGACAAATGGAATACATGTCATACCAGCACTTGGTCCACATAATCAAGCCGGTCAGAATGCACACGTAGAGTGAATGTGAGAAGGGATACATATAAAGTAATAGCTCCAACAACTGGCATATCAACCTGAGCTTCTATGACCTGGCAGAAATAAAAAAGATCAGATCCCTGAATAACCAATTTTTGTGACTCTTCACTCCAATTTCCGTGAAGCACTTTTGGTATCTTAACAGTCATGAAAACTATTCAACTGGTATCCTATAGTCATGAAAACTAATCAATCGGAATCATTAAGCTTGGATAATAAGGGACAGAACCTAAGAACTGAAGCTTCATTATCAAGTCTTCGAGTAGTAGAAAAGGTAAATACCTTTTTATAATTCATAACAGTCATTTGCTCATAAGGACATGGTCCAAAAGTAATAGCAACCCTCCCCTCCCCCCCTTTAAAACTATATTCACATATTATGGGCCTTAGAGGAACACTTTTTCTAAAGAATAGAGGAATCTTAAAAAAAAAGGAAGAAGTTTTATAGTCCTTCCAAAATAATCCTTCAAAGAGATTCCAGACTCAAAGACTCTTTTAGTCAGTTCTTGTACACAATAAGCATAAGTGTTGGTCTCACCATATCAAAATCCGCTCATTTATCTACACATGTGTCTTACTACACATACTCTTTTGCAAATTTAAATACTACTGCAATAGGGATATATCCAATTGATTTGGCTTTGGCCTTTGCATCTGGCTACATGGGACAGTTTCTAGCGAGCAGCTATACTTTAAGTTTCAGCTGAAAGAGTGTCATTTATACAAACATCATTCAGTATATATACATCGAGGGCACTTCTTCAACAGGTAACCTGAAGGTTATTCACCTGTCGGGGTTTTTTTAAAAAGACAGCAGTAAAGATTTACCCCTTGTTTTAAAATTTTATCACACAAAGGCCTTTGTACAGATCTCGAGATCTGAATCCAATGATTAAAATGGTCTCACCAAAAGGTAAGTTTTTGTAAGTTACAACAGGAAATATTTTTAGTATATGACAGTTCTTTATGTCATTTAGCATGCTTTTCCTTATGTAAAATATTTTGTGATGTCTTCAATCTCTATTGTGTCGTTCCATAGGACCTGATAATTGAATATCGTTCCCATTTCCATCAAATAGGAATGTTGCAAGGATTTTGTGACTAATTATTGTGTCTTTAGTTATAAAACTGGAGTAGATAGTTCCTACACCGTCTCTGTAATGCAACAAGAAAATAGATCGATACCAGAAAATTAACCTCAATAAATAAATGAATAAACAAATAAAAAAGCCATAAAGTAACTTTATACCTTACAAAAAAATGGAACTAAAATCATAATTCAAGGACGAACTGATTTACCTATGCCAATGCATTAAGTTAGCACCTCTTTACTAGATCTAAGAAGTATACCTTGCCAATCGCATTGCTCAGCTTGGAAAAAGCCTCTACTTGCAAAAATTCCGGTAATACCTGCAGAAAAAATTATAAGCAGAAGAATAGTGAAGAACCAGGACAAGAACGCATAGATAAACAACTCACCTCAGCACTGGAAGCAGCATAATTCGATAGTCTCTCCATTAGTTGAGACAAAACTGTTTTGATGTCCACAGTTGGCTGAGGAATAGAAAGTAAAACATAAGCAAAATATTTAGTTTACTCGCATATATTACATTGCTTGTCGCAAAACCTCATAGAATCAAAAGATTTCATTACCAATAAAAAATTTCATATTATACGAGAACTTCCATTGCCTGGAAAAAAACTACCAACATATAAATGCAGTAAATCACAAGTAAGCTGCATCTCTAACAGTCTATATCCATTCCCTTTAATCTCTTTCCAGATAGTGTAAGAAACAGAGACAAAAGGCCCACAAAGAATTTATGCAAACCCCTCACCTTAGCTAATCTGACAATATGGTTACTATGCATAAGGTTCAATTTGCTAGCACTTTTTCATTTTGGGCCTTTTGGGCATGAAATATGAACAGTGAAGCAAATTTTCCCAGCAAAAATCTCTGGATTAAATGTTTGATTCCAACAATGTGTGGGATGAGTCTTCAATGGAGTGTGCCACGGTAACCAAAAAACAATGAAATATCTAATAGAAGAAAACAAATGTTTCAACCTCAGCTAGCACAACAACACTTTAACATCAAGAGGCCTTGAGCAATTTCAGGCTTCGGACTGCAGGTTCAACAGTGATAACATTTTTCCTTTCTCTCGCATTCATTGATTGGTCTTATAATTATCACAGCACATGGCTGCAGATGCTTGAAGTAGATTGTATCAGCCCAAGCAAATTTTCAAGAATATAAAGGTGCTCAACTTTTCCTAAAAGAAATAAAGGTGCTCAACTAAAAGATTGTGGATTGAAGCAACACACTGTTGGAGGTTTCTGCTGCACATATTTGACAGGGGTAAGCATTCTCTTAAATATAATGCACTCAAAAAACAAAAAAGCTCGAAATCTTGTGACAATTCAAAATCATGCTGCTAACCTTAAAGTATGGACACCAAATTTGACTTATTGTTGAGGATCCTATGATATTGTATCCTATTTGCATTGTGGCTTTTCAATAAAATCACGTTTTACCAAAAAAAAAAAAAAACCCCGCCAAACGAAGTCAAGGATTCTCATCAACCATTAAGAATAGGTGAAAGCATGCCAATAATGAATGTACTGTGATAGCCAACCTAGAAGCAAAAGAAGCAGAAGAATTCTTCATCTTTCTCCACATTCCGCTGTGCTTTTTCTTAATGTGCACCTTCTACCCAGATTGATCCCCTTTATGGATAATCGGTCCCCATAACATCATCCAACTTCTTATAACATGCATAGTAAAGCCCTCACACAAAAATATAATTTATATATCAGATAAAGAGTATTAAAAATAAGACTGACCTGAAGCTGAGGGCAGGCACCCAATAATGTTTCCAGTGTCTGCAAATGGTACTCATCTGGAAATACTTGAATTATACAATCCATTAGGTAGTACTGAGCGAGCTCATCCTTACAGTTTACAACCTAGAAATGATTCAATCAATGAACAATGCATAAGAAAATCTCAATAGATATGTTTACTTTTCCAGGCTCACAGATTGGATAAGAGATGAATCCAACCTGCTCCAAGACACGGGGAAGCACAGTTTCTTTGTACATCTCAAGGTCCACACCCTCTATCTGACTGAGGACATGCAAATTTTTTCCAACCTACCATGTATGGTTAGCCAGAGTATAACTTCAATAATTCTATCATTTTTTTAGAAGCATAGAACATTGTAAATATAATTTTTTTTATTAAAAAATGTAATAAGTAACAATTTTAGAAGGCTAGAGAGATCACATTCATAAAAGATGAGTCACACCAAGTTGTGGATACTTACAAGATCACGGAGCTCATTCCTTTCCTTCTCCCGCTTCTCCTTTTCTCGAGCAGGCCCCTGGCAATGAGAGAAGCAGAATTCAAACAAAGACTGCGGCAATATTATAAAGTATCCAACAGTCCCAAGATCACCCTTCCAAGCCTATGATGGAGTCATGTTGGTGGCAGTAGTGAGGAACCCCATGAGACAGAAGGGATAAGGTTCAGTTATTTGGACCAACCTGATGCTGCATTCGGACCCACAATTTATTCATTTCGGTGAAATTTTGGAGCTCAAACTCCACAGCATCCATAACAGTGTCAGCATCACTGAAAAGAGTAGGAGATTAAACCAAGCAAAGAGTCAGTAACAAATTCAATCCTCAGTGAAGGGCTAAATATGCTGTCAGAAAGGGAGAAAAGTACAAAATATGCATGAGATTAACCGTACCTGTGTATGTACCCATGCATGCATGAATGTGTGTGTGTGTGCATGCATGCATGTGTGTGTGTGCATGCATGCATGTGTGTGTGTGCATGCATGCATGTGTGTGTGCATGCATGCATGTGTGTGTGCATGCATGCATGTGTGTGTGCATGCATGCATGTGTGTGTGCATGCATGCATGTGTGTGTGCATGCATGCATGTGTGTGTGTGCATGCATGCATGTGTATGTGTGTGTGTATGCGTGTGTCTGTGAGAGAGAGACAGAGACAGAGAGACAGAGCCAGAGAGAGACAGAGAGAGACAGAGAGAAAGAGGAGAGTTCTTTAAAGGAGTTTAACGTCTACAAAAGCATAACTTAATCTCTATGCAAAAGGTTCCATGACAATAAGGAATGGGCAATAGCAAGACAAGTAACCTCCTCACCCTTCATACTCAGAACCAATATCAGGTAACTTGTCCCGACTAATTTGAGAAAGGTAACTTCTTAGGAAGAGACCACGTACAGGATGTTGAATGCCGCGACACATTTCCACAAGATCTTTTAGAACATCCTTGGCTGGAGCCTCCTTTGATTTGATATAAACAGATCCTACAGTGCAGAGAAGATACCTGATAAACCAACAAAATGTTTTCACAAACTAAGAACAAGGAACTGCGATTGAAAGCAGAAATCATGAAATAAGAAAAATAAAATTTAACAAAAATAAATAAAGAAGTACAATAACAAGGACAAAGGAATTAAGTGTGTAGACTTGTTTTACCACAAATTGAAACAGATAAAGAATTTCCAAGACATCGTGGAACAGCAGATAGAAATCTTATCCAGATTAATTTAACATTGTCCATTCCAAAAACAAAGATCCAAGTTGTTGATGATGCAAACACCAGATCTATCTACTTAAAAAATGAAAATTAAAAAAAAAAAAAAACCTTCAGCATAGAACCCTTTCCTATTGATAACAACTAGGTCCAAGGATCACATGGCCATCCCATCTCATAAAGCTCTCTTACTTTCTCTTTTGCTGGTGCCACCCCTACATTTCTCTATATGCCCATTTATAACGTTGTGATTTATTGCACATTCCCATATCAAAATTGTATGTTCTTCGCCAGGCAATATGTTACTCCCTAAAGCCACTCTCCTAAGCATCGTAGCAGTCTCCACTTTTATATGACAAACCGGGAAATCCAAATAAACAAAAATTTTGACCAGGAAAGCCAGAGAATATTAAGTCAGTTTCCTAGAGCCTGAAATCGGATAAAACTTGTAAGCCCCCTGTTACTTTGCTACGTTAAACAATAGTTACCACTTATTAAAGTGATTCCAAGAAATTAGTACACCCAATTGCTTCCCACTATTCAAGCATCGGAATAAACTAACTAAACTGATTCCTCAAATGATCAAGCTACGGCCACATCAATTCACCTATAAAATAATCTGAGACCCTCTACACTGAGACTTACAATCTGGGCAAGATATTGCCAGCGTGCTGCACGAGCTCATAGAGATCGATGATAGAGCAACCACGCTTCGTCTCCTCCTTGAAGAACATCTCCAGCTTCCTTAACTCATCGAACGCCCGCATGTCTTCCAAAAAACAAGGACAACAGGATGAGTACGCAATTATCAAAATTAGAAGGGCGATGTTTGTAAGTTATGAGCCTACAATGACCACAATTTCAACGAATTTGAATCGTAATAGTAAATTACAGAGCTCGTAGTATTTGTGAGGAGTAAGTCTTGAAGTCCGGAGCTCGGAGAGCATCTGAGCAGAATACTTGAGAGCGTCCCTGAGATTGTTCGAATCCTGGAACGAAAGTCAAAACAGAGTCTGTGAATTAAAAGGGACGCAACAAGGCTTAGGGTTTTGGACGGCAGGAAGAGTTAGGCACCAACCAGAGCTCGATGCATATAGAAAGCGTTGTGCTGAAGGCCTGCAATGCCCTCTGCGAGCCACTTATCTTCATCTTCAATGCTTTCTGATATCATTGTCATCCCTCCGTCAACAAATTCCGATCTCCAGTTAGCAACGCCCTCAGTTCGGCGATCTCCTCAAGACTCCTCTTCCTCCAACTTCTCGCCGATCTCCTTCAACGAGAATCTCCCAAAACAAATGCCAGTTCAACAACTCATGGGCCGCACCGGCGTGGACTGGAGGGTGGAGAAATCGGGGCGCAGTCGCAGGTTCTCACAGACGACGACGAAGTTTGGATTTTTCCATATGGCTCCCATTGTTTTTCCTGTCATGCTGCTGAGTGCTTCGCGCGTCAAATGGGTTCTCGGGCCATTGGGCCTTTTGCAGGCTTCCCGCTTCGTCAAATGGGCTCTTGGGAGCCCCGGATCGAATCTGCTGGAAAAAAATTACACGTCGCAGATCATAATCAAATAATGTACCCGTGGGCCCCCATTTGTTGCTGATCTTGTCTTTTTCGTATATTGAGCTATTAACAAAAATTAGAAATTAAAATGAGACGAATTTGTAAATATCATGAAAACATTTAGTGCGCATTGATGAAGTTTAGATACTCTTTTTCTTTTTTTCTTTTTTTAAAAATAAATAAATAAATATTGGTCTTTGAGCCTTGCTAGTGATTTTATGCCGATAAAATGGAAGGGACTGAACTTTAGTAGCATACGGTGCTTGCCAATTTTTGGCAAGTTGAAAAGTTATTAGCTATGCGATGATATAAAACTAAAAATGTGGAGACCAACCATATGGAATCATGCTTTGAAATTTAGCACCAAAGCCAAAAGATAAAAGAGACATTTTATGAGGGAGAACCAAATGCCAAAAAACCATTTCTTGACGTTAACATAAAGACTAGAGTCTTTCTAAAAAATAAATAAATAAAAATAAAAATAAAAAATAAAAACGGTTGTAACTTGTAAGTATAATAAAGTAGATATTGTTTTACATTTTAATTTAAAATATTAAGGCTATCTTGCAATCTTATTTTAATTTTCTATACTTTAAAAATAAATTTTATGATAATTTTGAAATAAAAATATATTAATAGTATATATAATTGTTTTGCTTGCATGATTGAAGAAAAAGAAGATGAAATCTTAGTTTTCAGAAATTCTTATTAAATAAATTTTATTATTGGATGATTTACTTGGAAGTTTTCTTACATGCCAAACTGTAGATGTAAATCTAATTCCTCTAGCATGCATTCACTACGAAGACATTACATTACTCTCAAGTTTCACCTCCTATTTTTGTATATATAAAAAGATCTACTTAATTTAGTGATTAAGAATTAATAACTATATTATGTATTTTATCTAAAAATAAGGGGATAATGAGTGTTTTCTTAATTCTCTTCTCTTACATGCTCATTATTGGCGTATTTATAAATAAAAGGAAAACTTTGGTACAGTCAACCAGATTGCGATATGTTATATAATTAAAATACTATATTCTGGGTTAAATTTATAAAATTAAAATTAAAATATCAAATTTAAAGTTAAAATACTATATTTCACACCGTTTAAAATACCAAAATTTCTCGGGGTTAAAACACTATATTTTACACCAAATTAAATATTAATCACACTCAAAATTTGAGGTTAGCACAAGATTTTCAAGTACGTATAGTAGAGCAAATCCAGACCCCTTTAGGGTTAAGGGGGTTACTTAAATTACAGCTAGAAAGTGTCTCATTCAAAGAACCAACCAGTATATCTACCTTAGATGCACATAGATCTGCTGTTTCAATTTTCAATAAAATCTTCCATAAGTCCCTCCATTACCCCCTAATTAACTGGTTCTTTCATGGTTCTGAATGACAAGGACCCTGTTCCAAAAAAGTGGCAAAATAACAACATCACAGATCGGAAGGAGCCTTTCCATGGCCGCGGAGCTATTAATTTCTCATTCACAAGCCAATGGGTCCCTCTTGTCTCCTGCGAGGTAGTTACTTGCCTCTTATCTCTTTCTTCCGTTTATTCACTCATTTATTTCCAGTTGTATTATATCTTCAACCTCCAAACATCACATGGCATGTTATTCAAATAATAAGAGCTCCCAACAGCAGGCCATGTTCACTTGTTCTTATCAAGAGAGAATATGCCTTGGAAGTATTTACAGACGAAGCTCATGACCTCTGGATTCATGGCATTTCTCTCTGCTCCCTCACTCTTTCAAAAGCAGAAATGCAACTGATCATCTAATTCTCCTGGAATTAATTAATTAAGGGCAGAATCAAGTGCATTTGAGCCAGCTTAATTCCATTTTAAAAGTAACAGAATTTGCACAGTTTTCCTAATCAATTAAGATCAATCTATCAAATAACCCACCTAAATAAGATTTTTTTTTTTTTTTTTTTTAAAAAAAAAAATGCTGCTACGTACATTGAGAGGTTATATTACTGTTGCCAGTTCACAAGTGCAGTTGCCTCGTCTCTGTTATTAATTAGATATCTTTATACTTGTATTTTGTTTCGTTGCTGGGTATGCGTTGTCAGTAGGACCATAATTAAGGAAGAAATGCAGTTAAACGCAATAAAAACAGATAAAAACACGAGTCATTTCAAAGGATTTCTAAATTTTCAATACAAGCCGAAATCTTTATAACCTCAAGAGGCCAAAAAAAAAAAAAAAAAAAAAAAAAAAAAAAAAAAGAAGAAGACCCACCCAGAAATGGTACTCATGAGGATGAAGGTGAGGCCATCCGAGGTTCAAACCAGTACCACAGTCAGCCAAGGCCACCGAATCAGAACTCAGAAAGCTTGCCCGCACATGAAGAGAATGACAGATACCTACACGTAGACATGTTGAGAAAAGAAAGGAAATTAACCAGTTGCATCATTTATGAACAAATTACAGAAACCCAGTATATATAAGAAGGACCATTATCACTGTCTTGCTTCTAAAGCGCCACGTAGAGGAAGGAATAGGAAGGAACCCGTGAAGAGCTTTTAAGCTTTTCTTCTCCACCAGCCACAAGTACTGATCAAATGGGTATCAGCCAAAGAAAGAGTAAAATCTCCGTGAGTACTTTCGATAGATAAGGAAGCCGTAGTTTTCATCTTTTGGATGCTGGAGCTCTCTCTCTCTTATCCGGGCTATACGCGTTTCAGTCACAGGCCAAAAGAGATGTGTATATGTATATATATCATCTGCTTATAGATTTTTAATGGTGGCTTCCTGCCGGAAACACCATTTCTGGAGCCAATTACTGTTCTGCTGAACAGACTGCTATCTTCGTCAAAAGTTGATTAAGACAAAAAGGAATTCTGGATCTGACACCAACATAAAGCTTGATGAATCAAAAGTGCAAAAATCTTCATGACCGACCAACCTGTTTGTTTCCATAACAGTTGTTAATGTAGGATTGAATTGATTATATATGACTCTAGCTAATCCACACAAATTAATCCTCCTTGTTGTAAGCCTACTTCAGCCAATAGGAGTTCCCCAAAAGTATGTTTATCATCCTTAATTTATATATTAGCACTTGATACTTGATCCATAATGAAACATTCCTCGTATAGTATATATATTTTTTATTTTTTAAAATTTGATTAGGATTTATAGTGTTGGTTTAAGCCCTGTTTGGCAAAACTCTACTTATAATTAATAATAGTCGTGTTTTTAGATAAACCTGCTTTTTGAGAAGAAGTAACAATGAAAAATCTGTAGATATATGCATGGGTAGAAAAAGGCTTCCTTTTCTTTTCGGCTTATTTTCATTAATGTACAAAAAGGAGAGTAGAGGATGGACCCCACCCTCCCTCTTTAATTTCAAGAGGTCCCCATCCTCCTAGAGTTAAAGAGTTATTATCAAGATAATTAAAGGTGATATTTAAATATAAATAAAATAATTTTTAATTTACTAAAAATTATGTAGTTGTAGAATAATTTTGTATGTTTTATTATTTATGTTATATTAATATTTTTTTATACGCGGTGTATAATTTGGTAAACAGATAAGGAACACAAATAGAAAGGAGGCAATAAAAAAAAAAAATAATAAAAAATAAAAGACCAAAAAGAAGAAGGGAGAGCAAAACACGTGAGAAGCGGGTGGCCAGCAACCGCAGCGTGGGTGAGCGTGCAGCGCCAGCTGGAAGCGGCTGGCCGCCATTGGGCTTCGTTCGTTACCGTCCGACACGTGTCCTCGTCGAATACGTGGCCGCGTTACACCTGGAGACCACGCCTCTGCATTTACTGTGGCGCTTCCTTACGATGAAACGAATAAAATAAAATAATAATAATAATTAAAAAAAGCCGACTGACGCGAGCTCTTTTTTTTTTCTTTTTTTTTTTCCACAAAAAAAAAAAATGTAAAGCCTCTCTGGCCCCCGCTCCCTCCCACAAATGGAGAATGACGTCGCTTTACTCTCCCCTGCGGTCCATAACGCTTCCGGATAACACTTTTTTCTCTCTGCCTAAAATGACATAAATACTCTTACTCCTCCCAATATATTTCCTAACAAACCACCGTCGCCGATTTCCGACGGAGAAGCTCAAAGCTCCCGCTAGGCCACGGACCGTATTTGAAATTATGAAATTCCCAGTTGCGAATTTTAATTATTATTTTCATTATTTTCCTGCAAAACTCTTAAGTCGGTTACTTACTACGAATAAATGAACGTAGCTGCATTAAGTTGCATGTTTAAGTTCATTAATGTCGATTATTTCGTTGCTGCTGCGGTTCTGCTGTTTATGGAAGGACAGGATAGTGAATAATGGTGAAGGGAGGGGCGAGTGTGTGGGAGGGTGGATTAGGGGGGAAAATGCGTGAGCTCAATCATCCCCACAAGGCCGGCGAGTCTTAAACGCTTTCACGGTTGCGGGATCAAAATCGAAAAAAAAAAAAAAAAAAAAAAAAAAAAAATCAGATTGGAGAATATACAAATAGGAGACAGAAGGGGAAGCGAAGGGGACCGAATCCCAAATCCGCCCAAACGAAGTTCCAGATCATCGAAACAGCTGCGATTTTCGTTGCGGGGGGGAATTACCCAGAAAAAGATAAACCAGGATTTCCGGACAAAACCCAGCAATCCAGCTGTTATATACACACACACACTCAGTTCCTTCTTCTGCCGATTCTTATGGCTCAGTACTGCATACTAAATTTTCGCGAGAATTCGAGGGAGTCTGAGGAATCCATTGAAGGTGGATGAGGAGGATTTCGGGAAGACGGAGGGGTGTTTGTGTTTCCAAGTGGTGGTGCCGGTCTGGGTATACTGTCTCACTCTCGGAAAGTCGATATCCGTTGTCTGCTGTTTTTTTAGCCGTTGCTCTCTGTGGTCCTCTCCTCTCTTCTGTTTCCTTTGGCTTCTCATTGTGCATTTGGAGGTTTCGGTGCTGCCCTTTGCTTAAAAATTACTCTCCTTTTCGCCTTTTCTGATCCGGGTCTTTGAGTCTCCGCGCAAAAATGCCTTCTTTCTACACTTGTTGCTTTAGTTTTTTTTAATCTGATGCTTTATTTTTTCGACTGTCGATCAGCAGTGGAGCTTCTTAGGCACAGTCGAAACAGCACATTTTAGTCAGTCGTTCATTCGGCGCTCTGGGTTTGAGTCAAAGTTTTGATTGTCCTGTGTAGGTTTATAGGCAAATCCAGATTTATTTCATTCTTTTTCTGGTTTGCTCGCCCATATTGTCGATTAAAATGGGTACCCCTCAGCAATCTCTCGAGGAAGTTGTGGGGGAGATCATGAGAATTCACCGATCTCTTCCTCCCAGACCAAGCTTAGACGAAGTTGAAGCAGCAACCATCTTAGTTCGAAACCTTGACAAGGAAGAGGAAACGAGAATTGACTCGATATCGAGGCAACGAAAAGATGCGGATGTCCCCGACGAACTCTTCACCATATTGCAAGAGATGCAAAAGAATCTTGTGCTCTTTCAGAGCAAAGATCAGAAGAGAGAGGCAATCAAATTGCTTGATCTCGAAAATATTCATGCCCTGTTTGATGAGTTTGTCCAAAGGGCGTCGCGTTGCCTCCCTGGTGCCGATAGGTCCAGCAGCGTCAATTATTCCAATGGTTCGACACCTTCGGTTTCTACCAACCATACAACAACCTCAACTGTTACCTCCAGTGTTACTTCCAGTGTCGGCACTGGTTTTAATTCTTTGTCAACAGTTTCTTCTGGGTTTCACCCCCAGAAAGACATCAGTAGAAGCTCCGAGCTTTTCTCCAAAGATGACAGTTATGTGAAGAAAGGAAAGACGTCTTTGTTTACTGATGGGATTGGAAGTGGGTCCGATGCGCTGACTCGAGGACAATTTCTGACTCCTTCGATCGCATCTGCACCAAAATCTGGTCAGTTTTTGCTCCTCTTTTTTTTTTTTTTTTTTTTTTTTTTTTTTTTTGTGGATTTTCTTTTTGGTGCTCCTCCTTGTCAACTATGGATGAGTCCAGAGCCTATTTCTACCTCTGTTTACTCGTTAACGGAAATTTGAAGACCGAATCCTAGCTAAGTCTACAATTGGTTTTTGTTAATTTGGTTTCTCTCCTGATGCAATTTAGATTTAGTGTCTATTAGTTTCTTTCCAACTGGAAGTGATATAGATTTATTTCATTTGCTAAATGCTACACACAGACGTGCCCACTCTTCTTCTAAATTTGGATCTAACCATGTTTATAGTCGACGTTTCAAGTTTTCAACTTTCCAGTAGTTTCATTCTGTTAAGTTTTGGATTTGTTTATACTTAATATTGGTCTTTGGCGGGTTATGTAGGTGAAAATAGTGAAAAGCTAAGTCTAATCAAACTAGCTAGCTTGATTGAAGTGTCTGCCAAGAAAGGAGCTCGGGATCTGAGTCTTCAGAACAAATTGATGGATCAAATTGAGTGGCTCCCAGATTCCATTGGAAAGCTTACAAAATTAGTTTCTCTTGATCTGTCTGAAAACCGAATCCTAGCTCTTCCGAAGACAATTGGAAACCTATCCTCCCTGACTAAGCTAGACCTACACTCGAACCGAATAGCAGAGCTTCCCGACTCCATTGGTAATCTCTTTAGCTTGGTTTGTCTAGACCTGAGGAGCAATCAACTAACATCTTTACCACCCAGTTTAGGCAAGTTATCTTGCCTGGAAGAGCTTGATCTCAGTTCGAATAATCTGTCTACCATCTCTGAAGCCGTTGGGAATCTTGGCAAGTTGAAAAAACTAAATATTGAGACAAATGATATTGAGGAGCTCCCACACACTATTGGCAATTGTTCTGCTCTGACTCAACTCCGTGCAGATTATAATCGGCTTAAAGCCCTGCCAGAAGCTGTGGGAAGACTTGAAAAACTGGAGGTCTTGAGTGTTCGTTACAACAACATTAAATCGCTTCCCACTACTATGGCATCCATGTCTAGTTTAAAGGAGCTTGATGTTAGTTTTAATGAGCTTGAATCAATTCCCGAGGGCTTATGTCTGGCAACAACTCTTGTTAAGATGAACTTGGGAAATAACTTTGCTGATTTACAATCATTGCCACGGTCTATTGGGAACCTCGAGATGCTAGAAGAGTTGGATATAAGCAATAATCAGATCAGGGTCTTACCCGACTCCTTTGGAATGTTGTCGAAGCTTCGAGTGCTACGTGTGGAGGAAAACCCATTGGAGGTCCCACCAAGACATATTGCAGAAATGGGTGCACAGGTATTACTGTCTCATATGCATTTGAAGGACTACAAATTTTCTCTCTCAATGATACTGATCAATTTCCTGTTTTTCAGGCTGTTGTTCAGTACATGGCTGACTTAGTCTCAAAGAAGGACGTTAAGGCTCAACCAGTTAAAACCAAGTGGACATGGAGCCAAATATGCTTCTTCTCACGGCCTAATAAAAGAAAGCTCGATGGTTTGGATTATGTGAAAGCCTGAGTTTGGAGCTTGTTTGAGAAACTGGAAGCTTAACCTTGGTAAGTCATCTTGATTTCACAGCTTAGACATTCATTGTAAGCAGGGTTTATTTAAGTCTTTTTTCTTGTCATTTCCAGGGAAACTACCTGTCAGGAATCCAACACATGGTACTGAAAAGCCTGAGGATGGAAGAATGTGAGGCTGATCTCTCTATCCAAATCTATAATCTTGAACATCCTCTTCTCATGCTGTTTGAATCTGTTGTCATATCTTGTACTTCTGATGATTGCACTTGAGTGAGATGTACCATTGACTTAGAGCGGCCCAAAAATGTTGTACTCTAATTAGCCCTTGTTAAATGACATAAAGTTACCTTTTCCTACACAGAAAACAGAGATGTAATTTTTTTCAGAAGAACCAATTTCCCGTCTTGTTGCAGATCTGTGCCTCTTGTTTATTGATTTATAGGATTCAGATCAACAATATTGATATGTTTGGGCAGCACTAACAAGAATTTAGACCAAGTTTTGGATCCTTCTTATCTGACAGCAGTGATTTCTTCCAACATACGCTTTAACTTCGTTAAATTATTCCTACTTCCATTTAAAAATAAAATAAAATAATTCCCACTAGTGTGAATGAACGTGACATTATAGGACCTGGTTTTAGATCTTTCATGTTTGTCTGCAACATTTCCAGGTGCATTTACCAGCGAAGTACATCCATTTCTTCTACTTGACAACAAACAGGAAACTTCTCAACAAGGTTCCTTTATAATAGCTTTAAGCTACATAAAACATAATCCCATGTGCTCAACCGAATCAAGTACCCATTCTTCTTTATATCTAATTCTATTTGATCCCTTTGTTTATTTTTTATGTGAACATTCTCCACTTGTTCTTCTATGTACAGGATGAAGTTCGAACACTGATGCCCGAGCTTCCTGTTAAGAGACTACTAGTAGATTAGCGTTAAAACAGTTAAGTTGTTCAAATTTCCGGTTTTGTTTTGTCAATGAGTCACCCACTTCAGAACAGAAGGAATCTTTTTTTCATGAACATTAGGTGTTGCTTATTGAGCCCAAGTCAGTCTTCTTTTCCTCCTCACAGTTATCCTGACAAACTAGTAACGGGGTCGAGTCTTTTGGTTTTATTCCTTTTGTCTCTCTCCATGCTTCCCCCACTTCTTTTTCCATTCTCATCGATCTTCTCCTCTTTGTTGTTCCTCTCACTTTCTTTCCTATCCTTCATGGGCATTCACCTTTTCTCTTCCTCTCACGACCCTTGGTAATTACTTTTGGCGAGATGGGTTCCCACTATCTGGTACAAAGAAAGGCAGAGAGAGAGGAGTTTGGCCATGTTATATATATAAGAGGGTTCCAGTCTCTGAGGGAGACCATCCTGTCATGTGCGTGATGATGCTCTGTTTCTGTGAGACTTTGGCAGACGCCACGATAAAAGAAGATGAGAAGCAGAATACTGGATGGAAAAGCCGTAGAATAATAACAAGGGAAGAGAGCTTGAACAAAAAAACAGGCCTAAAGAAGAGGAAGGGCCAAAGATCCGACAACAGGGTCGTGGGGTCTTTCGCCAGAGAAAATCCATAACTACAGAAACTGCAGCTCATGTGATGTGGTGCCTATAACATCAACCCTTTCCCTTTGGTTTTACTGGTAAAAGGGATCTTTAAGACTTTTTTTTTCCTCCAGAAGAAGCTGACGTTCTTCCGTGACCAGGGTTTTTTACCTCTCAGGCTGAGTCGCAGCTAATATTCATTTTGGCCTTTTCCTATTTCCCAAACTCGAGGAAGTGGGAGGCTGCGGCGTTCAATGCACGGGGAGCTTGAGGAAGCGCGGTTATATATCGTTATATATGATCAATGGAGACTCGAGTGAAGGAGTCCTCAAAAAAAGTACTTAATAGTAATGTAGTTGACTCTTGACTCTTCTACTACTACAGAGGCACAAGTGAATAGAATAGAATTGTAGTACACCCACGAGCGCAGAGATTAAATTGAACTGGCTGTACAAAGTACAAAATGATTGACGGCTTTGGAGACGAAGAGTTTCAACTTTTAACATTTACGCCGTTCAACGAAACCTTTGGACTGATCATATAATGTTGTCATTTGTCATTAATGAAAGGATAGCTTTTCTGATTCAAAGCTAAACTAAAACTAGTTAAAGCCCTATGTCTTGGTTTGGTTTGGTTTATACTTTGTGGACTTTCAAATTACGTTTTGCTGTGTAATATCATTATTTTCCAGTACTTTCATTCGCTTGGGTTGGGTTTGACTTGGGCCGATACCAATCAATTCGGAAGAGAGTCCAAGTCCACTGCCATAGTCAATATCCTTACTCCTTAGTTGGTGTGGGCACAGGTTGGGTTTGGTTCAATTTTTAAAATTTAAACAATTTTTTAAAATTTTAAAAAATATTAATATTCTAAAAAAAAAAAATCATAGTATAGAAACTCTTTTGACTTAAAAATAATTTAAAAAATAAAATAAATAAAAACACTTGGGTTGGGTGAGGTCCGGTAAGCAGGAAAAACCTGGTGCCCCCACCTGATCCATAGGCACGTTATGGAGATTAGGTTTCATGATCATAAGTCATGTAGGCCTCTCCCAGTTTTCCTTTCAAAGCAACCTAAACAGAAGCTGGAGCGAGGCCAGGAACGGCTTTTAAAGATTAAGATAATTCTATATGGCTCTGCAGCCAGTCTTATACATCATAAAATATTGGATTTAGAGCGCCACCAAAATCCAATATAATTCCGTTGATGCACAGGAGCTGGTGAGTTAATGATTGAAAGCTACCTGCTGCTTTGCTTGAAACATTAATCAATTTACCGTTTTTAAAACTCAAAAAAATACTCTCGAGCAACTCAACATATCAAGAATCCGGCTTTGAACCTTCCACTGCAGCTACATGACGAAGACGAAGAAGAAGAGGAAGAAGAACACCCTGTAAATCGATCTCGAGAACCCCATCGAACTTTGTCACTTGTGGGATCATGTCATTAAATTTTTCTACCTCTTTAACGACTAGAGTTCAATCCAGCCTCGGATTCGTTTCGAAAGCAAAAAGGGTCTTGAAATCTGGAACGATATTCGCGGCTCGTTGAAAAACTTCCATTAAAGGTTTCTGGTAAACAGACAAATGAAGGGGATTATTAATTGAAAGAATCAAAATCCTTCGCTGGCCGAAATTAAACATATATACGTTGGACTGGTCTGATTCTTCTCTTGTTTTCTTTCTACTTTACTTTCGCCTTTTTCCCGCACTCGTCGTCGTCGTCGTCGTCGTCGAAGAACGTCTATAAAACAGAGAAAAAGCTAGGGCCGTTTTAAAGGGGAAGGGAGCAGAGCAGAAGTAAGCTAGCTAGGGGCGTCCGTCGAGGGAAGAAGAGAAAGAATCGAGGATGAGCACGAGAAGCGGCAGCTTTTTCGGCCGGAGATTTTATCAGCAGATGCCGGAGAGTCGCCGGAACTCAGGGTTTCCGGTTAGAATGTGGAGGGCCCTGAAGAGGGTGGCGGCGAAATCAGTGGGGTTTTACGCCGGGAAGAGGAGGATTCTGGTGGGTTTGGTGAGGAAGGTGGTTTGGGCGTCGGTGTACTTGAAGAGGAGAGTGGTGAGGGCCGCAAAGGGGCGGAGGGAACGGCAAGTGATGAGGAGCTACGATCATTCCAGTTACTTGCAGAATTTCGACGACGGGAGGTGGAGAGAGGAGGAAGAAGAGTTCTACAGAAGCCGGTCGTTTGCCCAGAGGTTCGGCCATTCCACGAGATCAGCACTATGAATCCAATTAATCTTCTCTCTCTTTCTCGATATCCCCCACTTGTACAATATTTGCCTGAGAATCTGAGATTAATTAAAATGTAAATTCAATTCCCAATTCTATCTTGCAATGTTCCTCCCTGTTTATCCATTTGTTCGTTTGTACGTACAGAGTGAAAAATGAAAAATGAAAAAATTCATGAGAACGGATGGTACATTTCTGAATTATCTTGTTTCTGCAATTCTTCTGTACAATACGTGAAGCAACAAGTAAGAACCCGGTGCAAACGAAGCATCTCGTTTACAGTACCGAAGCGGTTGAGCTTGATCACCCTGAACTGGAAAGAAATTCTTCTGGAGCCCCCTCCCCGTTTGGCCGTTTCGTTTCAATCTGTAAAATCTTAGCCCGAAAAGTTGGATGAGAATGATACGGTCAATGGTGCTGGATGGCACGTCCGCTTCTTCCCCGCGAACAATGATCACTACTTTGACCCAATTGACTGCGGAATTCGACAAGAGAGAGATACAATGAGCCGTGTTCATGACAGCGCGCTCTGGTACTCGATTGAACGTTGTTGTTCTTCTCTTTAATTTATTTCTGCAATATATATATATATATATATATACATATGTATCGAGCCCCCACTTTTTTTTTTTTTTTTTCTCTTTCTCTTTCTTGGGTTTCATTTCACCCTGGGATGCTGAAGCTGAAGGTAACGCTCAAGAAATGGTTATGTGAGAAGTGCGCGTGAGTGTGATTGGAACACCTCAACTGTACTCAAAGAGATGTGCATGAATTGTTGGAACTTGGGAGTCCATAACAGCTCACTCTTGCCATCGTAGCAAGCCACAGAAACAAAAAAAAGAAGCCGAGGTTGGTGGACAACAATCCCTTGAGAAAATTAATCCCCATAGTTATTAGGCCAAAACGCAAGATCACGTTCGTGGTTGACCCGTCCAAGAGCCATGAATGACCCATCTTCACTCCAAAGTCCCAACAAATAAATCAATTCATCGATTCATCAACAAATATTAATAAACAATTATTACGAGTCGAAAACGTTTAACGTCAAATGCAAAGATATATTAAAGTTAAACTTTGTTTATTTCATTTTATTCTGTAATAGATTAGAGACACTGCTTTACCAAAGTAAACTTCTTGTGACTAAAGCCAACATCGTATTATTACCCGAAAAAAAAGCTACTTAAATTAATGATGATCACCTTCACTTTACTGTTTTATATCATGAATATTAATCTCGGGAGGAGTCAAGAAAATGGTGGGCCTTCTGCCAAGACCCCACAGCCCGCCGGTCCACTTAAACGTATTGAAATCTCGTAAATGACGTGGACGTATAGCTGTAACCCGCTTGACACCTCGTCACATTTTTCAATTTTTTATTTTTTTTAATTTTTTTCCTTGTAATGAAAATGAAATCCGTTTTTGTGTTATTTAACTTTATTTTCACCGTGTCGGCAGGTGGAAGCAAAGTCTGGGAAATCTGGATCCGGACGTGGGAACCGACACACCGCAGTTGGACCCCACCGGCGTATCGTGCTCCTTCCGCTTTCGGTTTTCCCAGTGACTGAAACGGCCAGGCCAGATTATGTAACACAAATGTAACACGTATAATAAATAGTTCTCTTTGTTTTTTTGGTCCTTCCGACTTCCGTATTAATTAATTAATATAAGATTCGTGTCGGGCGGAATATTGAGTATCGGCCGATAGAGAACGTATCGCGAGTGGCGGGAGTTAATTAAGGGGAAAGGACTACACACCCGATTCAACCACATGTCTTTATTTCCGTAAGTATATTAATTAATCGAGGGACAAGAAGGAGAACGAACAAACGGCTGTAATTGGTGCGAACGATGTTGGGGTCCCCACCATCTGCCGGTCGAATAAACCAGCCTGTTGTAGAGCTGTGACAACATAACACCTTGTACCCTCTTCTTCTTCTTCTTCTTCTTTCTTCCTTCTTCCTTCTTCATTCTTCATTGTCGTCCTCTTCGCTCTCTCTCAATCGATCGAGTCCAGGTAGCGGCACGTACTGTGGCCTTATGGCGTCCGAGGCGGCGAAGGCGTCCATTTTCGAAGGGGTGAGCAGAAAGAATCTCTTTCGCCCAAATTCCCAATCGTCGCTTCCGATCTCTCGGTCCGGATCGGGGGAGCCGCCGGTTAAGGAAGGGAAGGGGCTGAGGAGGAGGCTCTCCTCAATTTCCCTCAGGATCCAACCCCTCTCTTACTCTTCCTCGGCGGCTTCCTGGGCGTTCAGAAGGTCCAAGTCGATGCCGGCGATCGGGGACTTGGCGGGGGATTCGCTCAGGAAATGGTGGGACTGGGGCTGGTCCTGGGTCCTGTCGCGGAAGCCCACCTTTGCGAGGGATCTGGAGATGAACGAGGAGGAGACGGCCATGCTGGGGTGCCATAGCAGGGGAAGCTGGAGGCACGTCTTCTACAAGGTGAGGTCGGAGCTCAGGAAGCTCGTCGGCTCCGGCCCCAATCTCCCCACCACAAACAAGTTCGGGTACGACTCCTTCAGCTACGCCCAGAACTTCGACGACGGCGGCGGCGCCAGGAGATCCTGCGACAGTTAATTAACCTTTTCGACTCCGCTTCGGATCTACGAGAGTACTGCTACTATTTGTTCTATATCTTATCATCGAATCTTTGCATCCAAGACTGTATTTCGTTTGTAATTAGAATGGAATTAAGAGGGGACTTGAGCACTGCGGGGAATGGAGACATGGACAGGAAGAAGGCATCGTGCTAATGTGCGCCACGTGAAACCGGAGTTTTGAAGACTACGAGCGAGAATTAAAGAAGCTACCGCAGATGGAGAAAATCGATGGTGAAGATTTTATTTAGATTGTCTCACGTCTATGTTCTTGCAAACTAGAAGCATATATAGGAGATTATGAGAATGGAGACCTTGTCCTTTTTTATTTTTTATTTAATTTATTTTTATTTTTTTAATTCCATTTCTAGCTTGGGAGAAAGAAAGAACCCAGAGTACTTTTTCGACGAACTTACGTCTATGTGAAAAATGTTATAATGTTTCATATTGTTCCACATCGTTTTATTTCTATTATGTTTGTTTAACGTTAATGCAAGACAAATTTATTAAGTGAAAGAAAATAATCAACGAGTGTTAATTAAGAACTATATAAAAATATCTATCAATGGTTAAATGCCGGTCCAAGAACAGAAAAAAGTGACAAGGATTAAAAGGGAAGAGCGGTGCACCGTGCACATGGGGACGGAACCAGGACCAGCAGGTGGCCACGGGCCATGTGGCCGTTCCTCTTCATTGCTTTCTCACCGTCACGGATCTTTCGCGTCCGAGACGGTGAAGTCATGGCTCGAAAAGGCCAAAGCAGCCGTCCCTTAGTGCTCTCTCGTGGCCGAAACAAAAGCGCGTCAAATGCTCTCTTGCCAGACTTGAGTCTTGAGTCTTGAGACCAATCACTCCCTCTTCCTTCCGTGTCGGTGTCACGGTGTGCTTAATTTCTCCAAGGTTCATACATGAACGATGAAACTTCGTTTTCTATAACTATCACCAATAATGTGGAACAGCTTGGTTGGTTGGGACTACTACTAGTGCTAAAGTGGAACAAAAGCGTAAAAATGATGAAGCTTAATTTTGGGAAGGACTGGAGTGGTGCCCAGTAGTAGGGTTACGCAAAATGGATATAATTTAGCCCAGTGGGTAGGTGGAACGGGATACAAAGAAACCCTTATAATGAGCCTTGGGTCGGAGATCCAGCCCACGCTCTCTTTTTAATTTGTTTATCTTATTAAAGCTGCAATCTGCTGCACCAACCCTGCGCACTTAAGCGATATCTAATTTCGGTCCAATCTT
Source organism: Aristolochia fimbriata (assembly GCA_019845555.1). NCBI lineage: Eukaryota > Viridiplantae > Streptophyta > Magnoliopsida > Piperales > Aristolochiaceae > Aristolochia > Aristolochia fimbriata. Next base: position 6,931,399 of record CM034078.1, read on the forward strand.
CCTCGTTGCAGATTCTGGAGCCTACTAACTGGACAGCTTGTCGTAGCTAGCTCAGGCGATCAGACTTGGCATTTTACAAATCCTCCTCTCCTGTTCCGTCCGCAGCTAACAACGTTAATCTCAAATCTGCAAAACCCAAGGCAAACCTAAGCAAGCTGATCCATAATATGGAACTGATAGGACCGTACGCGCGCGCATTATATATATAGCAAGGGGAAGTGTTCCGTCATCTGTCCCACCTACCCATTACGGCCACGACTCTAACCTCTAGCCTTCCATTTTCAGTTGCTGTTACTATAATTCCTCTCTTACTTCTTCGTCCCTCTGCTTTCCGTCCACACCGAAACTCCTAACCGATCGACTTCTTCCCTTCTTCCCTTCTCTTTCATTCATCTGATGTTCTGCGGTTTTTCACTCCGCAGTCACCACTTCCCCAAGTAAACTCAGACGTCTGAATTCTGATATTTCGAAGCCGGAGATCTTCAATTCCCAGTTATAATAACGCTCTGATGGGACGGCTCCGTCCTATCGCTCTAGAAATTTGAACGTAAATATGGACTCTGGGATGACTACTACGTTGGGGCTGGGGACGCGCTTCTTTACTTCTGTTTTACGCTCGTATACGGTAGTCTAAAGACTGAAGTAATATCTCTATTTCAGCGATCCCATTCCAAATGACGATACCTCGAAGTTGGGACGTAGAGAGGATTTGCGATGGCGAAATTTGTAATTTGATTGCCAGATTGGGGTAGATTGGGGAAAATAATGGGAAAAATTGAGAATAGGGACAAAACTGGAGATCAATTCGGCAGCGAAGCTACTAAAGCTTTGGACCACGTCAGTAGCTAGTCTGCTCCTGTAGCGTTTGCACGACTCCCTTTGAGCTGTCTCGTCATGACCTCGAGCCTCGCTCCTTGCACGTGCGATCCTCTGCTTCCCCTCTCCTACAGCAACTTTTTTTTTTTTTTTCTCTCTCACCAGGTCATGATCCCTCTACTGTAGACCTTCTTCCATGCTCGCCACCACAGTAGTATTGTATCTGGACTTCGATCTTGTCCACCATCTGTTCTTACTTGTTACTTCTTATTTCTCATTTTCGAGTTCGTAACTTCGTATCATGTCCATGATTGAGATTTGAAACTTTGAAACATCAACTGGAACTCGATTTAACCAGTATAAATCTCCAGGTCATGAAATCGTCCCAACGACTTTGCTCTTTTTTTTTTTTTTTTTTTTTTTCTCTGCTGCAATCTCCTTGCTGACGTACGAGAGCAATGTAGAGTATATATAGACCAGTGGGAAGAGAATTGGTAGCGGTAAGCTTATCGATGGACCCGTACCTGTCGTTCGTCGTGTTACGGCAAAAGTTATTACCCACTTTCCGCGACGATCATCGAAGTTTGCCGTTTTTAGTGACCGAGTGTGGTATTTCATCAAACATCGCATCGACAACATCGCGACAAGAAAGTAAATGCGCTCGAAAGGCAAATGGGTCTTCGTTTCGGAAGAAAACTAGCTGCAGCGACCCTACACTCGTGGTGGTCACTGGTGACTGTTCTTTTGGATTTAATTCATCAGATGGAGTCGGTGCGAGTTAGCGACCGCTCGAGATTGGATGAATGCAATAGGATGCAGAGGGGGCAGAGTGGCCTGTGTAAGCAGGCATCGCTGGTGCGCGGCCGATCAGAGGATCGATCCCATTTGATCGAGTGCCGGAAACAGAAAAAGGGAAAGGGACGTCTTGAGAAGGAAATGATAGGTTTCTGGGGGTGGGGGTGGGGAGGGGGAGGGGGTCTCTGCCTCAGCCGCCTGGAATTTTCAGTACGGTTCCACCGACCCTTCATTTAATCGCAAAGAACCCTGATTTCATTTCATTTCATTTTACCAGTCCCCGCATCGGGGAAAAAATTTAAGAGACCTACTTACTTTAATTCCCCTCTTCCCGGCCCTCTTATTCATTCCTTCCTCCTTCCCTATTCCAACTCCTAGTCTGCCTCAGGCGCTCGGTTTTCTAACATTGAGTTGAGTTGCTTACTTGCTTATGCAGACCGGAGAGTTGCAGTTTATACTTAGTCAGCACTGCCGACGCAGCCGACAAAGACGATCCTCCGGAGAGGATATATAGAGGGTTAAAACGAGCGAAAAGCGGAGCCCAGGTCGGGACAGGTAGATTTACTAAGCCAGATTGGTGATTCAGAACCCTGATCACTTGTTCCCATTTTTTAAATCGGGGTTCTGAATCACCAATCTGGGTTGGGTTAGTAAAGAAGTTAAGAGAGAACGCTGCAGTAGAACAGTGGGAGGAGAGAGAAAACAGAGTATTTGAGATGGAGAAAGGAGGCTATATGTATGTATCACGTGGCGCCTGATCCTACAATAATAAACCCATTGATCGAGGAAGTGATCTCACCACTATGCCTGCCCTCGTGTTTTCCTCTCTGAAAATCTGACGACGCCTTCTCAACATGCTCACACACGCACGCATAAATCCCTGCAAAGCCCACTCGCATTTACTCCCATTATTTTCTCGGTTCCAGGTTCCAGCCTCCCATTTCTCTCTGCTCTGCTCTCAGTGCTCTCTCGCCATTAATGCCCATCCAATTCCCCCTCGCTACGCTCATACCTCTCTTCGGTTTCAGTGCTTCTCTCTCTCTCTCTCTCTTTTTCTAGCCTACGATTTAAGACTCATTCCCGGGTTTCCAGTGAGTGGCCTAAGGGAATTACCGGTCTTAGGAAGAGTGGAAGAATACGGCCACCAAAAATGCTTATGAAAGCGATTCTTCATCCACCGATGCAGAAAATGCTCCAGTTTTCCATTCTCATATGAGGCCGGAAAGTTTATTGGCAACAGGGAATGAAACTCAAAGGAATTGACGGGGGCCCGCACAAGCGGTGGAGCATGTGGTTTAATTCGATGCAAAGCGAAGAACCTTACCAGGGCTTGACATGCCGCGAATCCTCTTGAAACAAAGGAACAAAAAAGAGTTTCTCTATGGCCTCCTCGTTTTGAAACATCATTTTTTTCTCTCATTTTTTTTTCTCATTTTTTTCCTCATTTTTTTCTCTCTCATTTTTTTTATCTCATTTTTTTCTCTCTTTTTTTTTATCTCATTTTTTTCTCTCTTTTTTTTTTTTATCTCATTTTTTTCTCTCTCATTTTCTCTCGCTCTCTCATTTTCTCTCGCTCTCTCATTTTCTCTCGCTCTCTCATTTTCTCTCGCTCTCTCATTTTCTCTCTCTCTCTTTCTTTCTCTCTCTTTCTTTTTTCTCTTTTTTTTCTTTCTCTCTCTTTATCTCTTTTCTCTCTCTCTCTCTCTTTCTCTCTCTCTCTCTCTCTCTCTCTATATATATATATCTCATTTTGCTTTCTCTCTCTCTCTATATCTCATTTTGCTCTCTCTCTATATCTGATTTACTCTCTCTCTCTCTCTATATCTGATTTGCTCTCTCTCTCTCTCTATATCTGATTTGCTCTCTCTCTCTCTCTCTCTCCCTTCCGCCCCGTATGTATATATCACCCACATATAATCCAAACCCGCATCATCGTCCATGCAATCGCGTTACTACTCCCTTTCCTGCCCATCTTTGCTCCAAACCCAGCTTGTTCTCCAAGTCCCCTGTTCTGATTTCGAATCCTCTGCGATGGCAGAGATTATGTGGGAGGATACGAACGAGCACGGGTTGCCCCCGGGGTTTAGGTTTCACCCTACCGATGAAGAGCTCATTACGTTTTATCTCGCTTCCAAGGTCTTTAATGGAGCCTTTTGTGGGGTTGACATTGCGGAGGTTGATCTTAATAGATGTGAGCCCTGGGAGCTTCCAGGTATGTAGCTAGGTTGACAATGGATGAGAAAATACGAGTGCATGCGTACTAGGTTTAAGATCTAGTGCTAGTCTTCTTCTCTTCTTAGATTTTGTTTTTGCTGAACTTTTCACTTCTGAATCATGATATGCATATTTATATATGATGTTTCGAAGAAGCAAATTATGGGATTTGTCTATATCTGGTTTGGACTCTGAAATACGATCTACTTGCACGCATAAAGTAGAAAAAAACTGCCCATTTGAATTTTCTCGTCTTTCTTTCACTGTTCTTCCATCAGAGTACTGGAACTTTCAGATTTTCTTCGTTCTTATCATCAGAGGTTTAATTCTTTACCAAAGTGGGACTCTTGCCTTGCTCTGCATCCTCTTCTATATATCCCTTTTACTGTTTCAGCCGTCGCTTTTGTCTCTCTCTGACATCGTTAACTTTATTTCAATTTTGTTCTCGACAAGGCTATCTCCATCAAAACTGCCGATTTCCAAGTGCATGCACAACCGAGATGAAAACCATATTAGGTTATAGTGAAGTCTATTCATATAATAAAGGTCCAATTTTTTGGCTGCCTCATACTCATATAATCTTTTCTTCTCATATGTAACGAATCTCCATACCCAGTAGCTTGTTGTAAAGAAGGATAATTAGAAACAGATCACGATAAAATCTGATCAGGCTTTCCATATTGTGTGTATTTAGATATAGCGAAGATGGGCGAAAGAGAATGGTACTTCTTCAGTCTCAGAGACCGAAAATACCCGACGGGACTAAGGACTAATCGAGCGACCGTGGCCGGATACTGGAAAGCCACGGGCAAAGATCGAGAAGTCTTCAGCGCCTCCAGTGGAGCTCTTCTGGGCATGAAGAAAACCCTAGTCTTCTACAAGGGAAGAGCCCCCAGGGGCGAAAAAACCAAATGGGTCATGCACGAGTATCGGCTCGACGGGGACTTTGCTTGTCGCCAAGCTTTCAAGGTACAGTCTAGACATGAATCTGCCCTAATTTTAATTCCCTCGGCACCTAGCAGAATCTGTACCCTCCGCCATGCGATTGATAACCTTTTTTTTTTTTTTTGCATTTCTCTTTTCTTCTAACATATATGACCAGAAAAAAGAGAGAAAAAACAAAGACTAGTTCTGTTTGGGAATCGAGAATGAAAGATTGAGAGCCGTATATCCATGTGGCTGTCACTGTAGTTTATGAATTTATCCTTGTAAATCCTTGTAAAGGAAACAAAAAAAAAAAAAAATCGTTGACTTGTTGGATGGATGTACTGCTGATCAGATATGTCCATTCAATCGGTCATTTTGAAGGTCGCATCAATCCTATTTTTTATTTTTCCTTTAGTAAGCTATTAATCGAACTTACAATGTCCATGAACTGCTGATGCTGTTGACATGTGACAATCCCCATTTCCTATAGCAGCCAATCCATCAGTTTCGTCCATGGTTTATTGAACAGTACTGCATGTACATGATTAACTCATTACAAATAAGATTGCTGTTAGACAGAGATAAATAAATACATAAATATCGAAACAGGGAAGTGGATATTTGAAAGGGTTGATCGATCAAGTTTAATCATCAACATCTGACATGTACTAGTTATATAATGGTGACTTTTGCAGGAGGAATGGGTGATCTGCAGAATACTCAACAAAACAGGAGAGAAGAAAAGCTCGTTCGTCTACGGCCAAGGTCTATTAATGGACTCATCAGCTTCGCCCTCCCACGTTAAAAGCTTGCCACCTCTTCTGGATTCAGCCATAACCCTAGAGTCCCCAGTAAGAAGCATCTACAAACCCTATTCCCTCCGCTTCGACAGACTCTTCAAATCCTCACAATCGAGTAGTACTACTCCTAACCCCAATCCTGCACCCTCACCTCCATTAGTACTCCCGAGCTACGTCCACTCATCCTCGTGCCCCAACCAACCCCCGGTGGACATGTGCCTCCCTCATCTATATGGCCCATCCAAAGATCTCTTCGTCCTGAAACAGTGTAAGATGGAGTGCAGCGCAACGGATACTGGCGTTCATCAAACACAACAAGGCACTCATGGCTTGATCAATTGGCAGCAGCACAGGAACGATCATCATCGATCTTTCGAGAATCCCTTGAATTTGGATGCGGGTGGTGGTGGAGTTTTGGGGCACTCGGCGGCCGCTGCTGTCCTTTCTGCTTCCGGCGTTTTCGGCAAAACCGGCTTTGAAATGCTTGATCAGGGTTCATTTATCTGCCCCTTTGCCGATCTATAAACCGGCTCTCCCCGATCGGTCTGTAGTGTTTGCATATGATAACATGCTCAGTAATATAAATATATCTAGGGAAGTGCTAATTAGTCTGTATAATTGGAACTTCTGTATGCATTAGTTCCCTTTTTTTTTTTTTTTTGGAAATATATATATATATATATATATATATATATATATATATACGTATGTAGGTGGTGGAACTGTTCCGTATCTTGTGTCGGTTGGCGTCACAATTTCAAGTGATTGATGATGGGATTTTGCATGCATGGTTTCGAGTCGACTGTATCATCCATGACGTGTAACTTCATACATGCAGAAATAATATTGTAGTTTACTACTTTACGCAGGCTTTCGTGCTTGGCCCTGCATCGTCCTAGCTCTACTCTCAGTCATGTCATTCCCCATCTTCCGCGGATGGCTTTCATGAACGTATCAGGACATCACGTCGGCTCCTTTCTCTATCTCTGCATGGGAAATTAAAAAAGTCGTCTCTGTCACAAAGCATGCAGCAGAGTCTGCTTTTGAAAAGCATTGGAAAAAAGTCTGTGTTTCCCACTTGGGAACAGGAGAAAAATAACACTTTATACTTTATTATACTCCACATTTCCATAGGATTAATTGGAGTGGATTAGCATACTGGACTAGTTTATTCATAAAAATACATATAACATATTGGTGTTTATTTCTGTTATATGTATCAAATAATTAAAAAAATCTTCTAGAGATACACTGATTATATTCTTCAAAATGACATTTAATTAGAAACCGTTATTAATAAGCGTTTTGGCTTGAATATTATATCTTATATTCGTATATATTTAATATTTCTATAAGTAACAATACAAAAGATGTGTTTTAGTTGATCTGGTATTTATTAAATCGGATTAAGTCAATAAGAACCGGACTGGCCCGTTTCTGGGGCAACTGGGTTTGGCAGATCCGGCCTGGTTTGGAAAACACTTAGCTAGTCTGGGCATTTGAGACACGTAAAGGCCCACCGCCCACTTATATAAGCCATAAGGTCCTTAAAAATATTGGGGTAGCTTTCTAAGATCCATGAGCCCATTAGATGTACTGGGTTCAGATGGTTGGTGGGTTGCCGTACGGATTTGAGGAGTGCGCACTACGCATCACTTCCGGGAGTAACTGAGAGTCACAAGACTTATCTAGTTCACGCTTTCATTCTGCAGAGGAAAGTACAGCAAATATGGCGGGAGGGAGTCGTGCTCAAAGAGCGAGAACAAATTCTCTCAAATCCGCAGTCGTCGTCTTCGGTGCGTTGGCTTTTGGCTGGCTCACGATAGAGATTGCTTTCAAGCCCTTCCTGGACCGAGCAAGAGAGGCGATGAATAAGGCGGACCCTTCTCGTGATCCCGACGAGGACGAGGACGGAGACGCTCCTCTATCTTTTCCCAAAAATGATGATTCGGTCGTTGAGGTAGCAAAGTAGTTCGCCCACTTTTGATTTTCTAGACTTTACTCCTATGGAATTCTTTGCGGAGTTTAGGGCTTTACGTCTGTGATATTTCGGAGAGTGTCTTCAAGGATGTTTGGTTTCTGTAACGGACGGATATGGAATGAAAGTGCACTTGCTTGTTGCGATTTCCCAACGAGCGAACGTTTTCTGACCTCACCGGTTAGGCCGTTAGAACTAATTATGTCGTTTGCTCCTAGTAACCGTTCTGGGCAATGCGGAATTGAATATTAACTGGTGCCATCTACTCAATGTTGACAATTTCGTTCACTAATCTCTTAACGTCACCGTTTGATACTTTTTTATATGGAATCATTCCCACTAATAGTTGAAAAATTAGCTTTGTAGCTTTGGCTTGTTATATTAGGATATTCATATGACCAATCTTTCGTATGGTTTTGTTAGGAGCTACAGCTTGTTGGGATCAGTCCATGCCTTGTTTAGTTTGTATGTTCATTTCTGACATCTCTTGTATGTTCGTGTAAGCTTGGGATCATTGTTAGTCTCACATTTTACATGCTATCAGAGTCACATGTACACCTATTGGGTCCAACTTTTTGCATGTTTAATTTGTACCCAGTTGTGTTGTCTGACCCCGCCCAATCCTGCCACTCCAAAAACCAATTTGCCAGCATCTATGCTTCATCATTGGGGTTCTCCCTGATGAAAATCCCTGGATCAGCCACAGGATGCGAAGGAGAGTGTTAGTGAGAATAGTACCAGAGTGGAAAGTGTTAAGAGAAGTTATATGTTCATGAGTTAGGAAATAACCTCCTCGCTTTGGCTAGTCATTCTTGGGACTGACCCTTGGACCTAAATTTCACATGCACTCGTGGCTGCAAAAGTACTTACAAGTGGTCTTGGTTTACTATTAGTGCTTCCCGCTTGATAAGTACATGAAAGAAGAGATGGCAATGAGATAATTTGGTTAATATAACTGTGGCATTAGAGAACGCGTGAAATACTTCTCATTAGGTTATCATAAATTTACAATTCAAACATTAATAGTAGTTGATTGAGTTCTATAAACAATATCTTGGTATATTATTGCCTCTACCTGTAGCCTAAACTGGGGTTTTTGCTCTAGTTGTAGCATATGTTGGGGATTTGGCTCTTTTAGAGAGATTAGAATGTGTGATTCTCTGCCATTGTACATGTTTTTGTTCATCACATTCATAGTTAGTCAAATAGAACTTTTTGTTTGCTTGTTTACATTGCTTAATATTGTGTTATGAGAAGTATGAGGCTAAACATCACGTTTAAGGCGATATATAGGTATGATGCTGATCTGCGAAGGATATTGGTACTGTTGAATTTGTGAGGTGTCTAGTCTGTTGAAAGATACGTATAAATCTACGAATTGTTCTTAACTATCTGCCTAAAGACATGTTAGTAGGCTCTCCACTAATGGAAGTAGACGTCTTCTTGTTGTTTCTTTGTCATAATAATGAGAACAATGATGCCAGAAAGGAGGATCCTGAGTAAGAAAAGGTACAACTAACCCTAGTATAGAAATATAGATTACAAAAAGATAATGAGGGAAAGCAGAAAGGAGGAGAGTGATGTTGATACTAGGTGTTGTCGGGAAACCCTTTATCAAGCCAATGTATCCAGAGAATGCCATTGGCACCCCTAGTTTGTGAGACCAAGATTCATTACACTTTCATGTAGATCTTTGTTTTCATCAAAATAAAAGAAAGCCTAAAGGGTTTTGGATGCATTAGCCTTTTAAAGACCTTAGACCAGGGTCCTCAACTCTCTTACATAATATCACATTGAATGAAGAATGTAGAGTACACAAAAAGGATGTTACTTGTATGGCCCTTGGTCATAAATTCCTTCCACTCGTGCTCAAGTTGTGTTACAAACAACTGTTGAAGTTTGGCTTTAGCCATCTCTCAGTCAGAGGGTTCCAGACTGTGTTGATAGGGTTGATGTAGTCTATCGAGATGATGTCAACCTCCCAAATTGTCCATATAGTCAATCTGCCAAGATGATATATTACATGAAATTTACTTGCCTAGAAGAAAATAGTATGTCTGCTAGCTTTGGCTATGTCTCGAAAGGGGCAATGGAGGAAGAGATGGTCCACTGCCTCAAGTTGTTCTGTAAAAGGTAGTCAGCTATTTCTTCATGGTGTAGAATGATCCTATACTGCTTAAGTCTTCTGGTCTCATCATCTTTGGTCCATTCCTTAGTTTCTGCATCGATGTCATCATCCTCTGTTTTTCATTCCAATCAACATGGGATTTAGTGGAATATCAACATTGTGGAAACAAATAAATACTCTCTACATGAATGGAATTCACAAATTGGAAAAGCCCACCTTTCCTGTGACTGAACTCTTTCATGAAGAGACTATCTTTTATCAAATACACTTGCATCCACTGAAAAGTCGGGACTTTCATCAACCTTTAACATTCAGGTGTAAAGAGCCAAGTCCAGTAATATGTAATTATTTAGGTGAGGACTCAAGTGTGGTTATCTGTAATTATTTAGGTGAGGAGCCAAGTGCACATATTAGTCATCTATTTGAAGAAGTTCACCAACTGAAAGGAGTTAGCTAACAGTAGTTTGGAGGAAAAGCTTTTAGCTTGCCTTTTCTGAAAAATGAAGTGCTTATTCGCCTCTGAGGAAGAGGTAAAAAGCATTACATATTTTACGGGCATTTTCTTGTGGTTGATAAAGTTTTCATGTTCTGTCCGTCTTTTATTATTTGGAAATATATTGCTCTAGGTTCTGTCTCTAATGGGTTGATCTGTATGTTTATTGGTGTCAGACGTACAACTTTACCTATTTTTGGAAAGTAACATAAGCTGAAATGGTATTTGCTAATACTAGTATACAGGAATTTCTTGGAAATTAGAAGCATGGCCATATGTGCTACCTTTTTGTAATAGTAAAATGCTTGTCTTATCCACTTGACCCACCTTGTGATAACGAGATGCATCATAAGGCTCTGTTTGCTATTCTGCATATTTGAAGCACAATATAGAAACCTGTATGATGTGAATTTTGCGACATATTTCCCACCCTATTTTATCTGTAGGCATCCTGATTTTGCAATCTACAAGAGAAAAAAAAGGAATTAAGGTTTCGAAGGTGAGACGGTGGGCGTTGAATTCCATGATTGTAAGAAATGGACATATAATTGAGTTGTTTTCTTGGTTCAACAAGTTGGAAAAACTAAAAAGGCCACATTGCATGGGAATATCTTTATGGAGATATGCAGGAACTTGTGTAATACCTCCAGAAGGGATGGACTCATGGACAATCTGATCGCCAACTGCAGCTTTCTTATGTGACACTTTGCGAAGCTAAAGCTGTAGGCATTAAACTGTAAGCTCTAGCAGTAAGATATCAAGTAAATTTTGTTTCTTGAAATTGTCAGTATTGCCATTTTTACATTTTCTGGGAGTTTCGTTCTGAAATGTACTCAAATTAGATTACTAGAACTGTTGGTGATGCGGTTTCTTGAATCGTTGATACTCTCAAGTTTGAGCGTTAGAATTTTGTTAGTTCAATGGAGCAGTTTGGTAAACAGTCTCTAATTCCAGTTGTAGGGCTAACCATAAATGCAGGGGCGAACCATTTGCTCACTCCCTCTGCAAGCGACTGATCTTATTTCTTCATTTTACAAGCAAATGAGTTATTCAATCAAATTAAGCTCATGTAGTCCTTTTTTGTCAAAACTGGATCAGCCTGATTATACATAAATCTAACTTTAACCTACTCAGGACTAGGTTTCGAGTTCGCAGGTCCAACTAAATTTAGCCTCCCTCGCATGTGAGCGGTTCACAGTCGGAAGATGAGGAATGGGATACATATGTACAAGCTTTCATGGGGAACATCGACGAGTGACTTCCCCAATAACGGGCTCTTGTTCCTGATGTGTGACTACCCCCTCAGATGGGTACGCTCAGTAGCCTTGCCTTCTCGGTTGATTTCATATTTCAACACTTAAAAAAAGTAGCAGCTTATGTATTCAATAACTTCATTTCAACATAACTATATGCACATGTTTTAGAAACACCTCGACGTTTCATCAATTGCCTAGCCATCTCAACCACCCGCCATACTCCTTCTCGGGCATATATTTTTGAAAGAAGTACATATATCCCATTTCCGTGGGGATTCAATTGTGTGATTTGATCTCCCACTCGCTTAGCTATGTCAGCATTGCCATAGGTCTCACAGCCTCTTAAAAGAGCTCCCCAGATTGCCGTATTCGGTTGAACTGGCATAGATGCTATCATGGTCTCAGCCTCGGCCAAGTATCCTCTTCGACTCAGAAGATCAACCATGCAACCATAGTGTTCTATTGAAGGGGTAATACCGTACTCCTTTCTCATGGAATTGAAGTGCTGTCGTCCTTCTTCGACCAAGCCAGCATGGCTGCACGAAAACAAGACCCCAATGTATGTTATGTAGTCTGGCATAACTCCATCTCTTACCATATCTTTAAAGAGCTGTAGGGCTTCCTTCCCATGCCCGTGCATGCCAAATCCTGTTATCATGCTGGTCCATGTCTTGACATCTTTTTGGCCTAAACCATCAAAGACTCTGAGGGCACTGTTTGTATCGCCCGTCTTAACATACATATCGAGGAGAGAAGTGTTAATAGCCAAATCTTTATCAGTGCCATATTTTTCGATGTAAGCATGGATAGATCGAGCTGCAAGCAAGTGCCCAATCTGGGAGCAAGCACCCATTAAGCTTAACAAAGTCACTTTATCTGGCTTTACGCCTTCGACGGACATGCGTGAGAAGAGTCTCAGAGCTTCAGTGGCTCGGCCATACTGATTGTACGCCCCAATCATGCTGTTCCAGGATACCAGATTTCTGCAGGGCAAATTAACAAACAATTGCCGAGCGTGACGCAAGCTACCGCACTTGGCGTACATATCTTGAAGGGCAGTGGAAAGAACTACGTTAGAGCTCCATTTTGAATTTGGTTTCCCGGAACCAGCCACCCCCTCGCAAATAAGGTTATGCACTCGCTTTCCAGTCTCTAAGTCCCTACTTTGAGCACAAGCGACTAAGACATTCACCATGGTGATTTCGTTAGGCTCGATACCAATAAGTGTCATTTCATCGAACACCTTCACTGCTTCACTGGCTCGACCATTGTTGACATAACCGTCGATCAATGTGGACCAAGCAACGACGTTCTTCAGAGGAATTTCCTCAAACACTTTCTTCCCACTCTCCATATCAGCGCACGAGACATACATATGGATCAAACTCCCCGAAACATACGAATCTGCATAGAACCCAGTTTTCATAATTCGATCGTGGACGCATTCTCCGTACTCGAGAGAAGGAATCTTGGCGCACGCCCCAAGCACGAAGGGGAACGTGAAATGGTCTGGCAAGTAGTCGAGGCGCTTCATTGTCTCGTACATTAGCAGAACTCTTTCTTGTTGGCGATCATCGTACGAGAATCCCCTAATCATGGAATTCCACATATAGACGCTCGGATGATCAATTTGGAGGAAAATGGTTTGAGCGTAATGGAGGTCCCCTGTTGCAGGATTTACACAGAAGTCTATAAGTCTGCTTAGGGGAATCACGTGTCTGACTTGGGAGGTTGTGATCATAAGGCCATGCAATTGTTTGAGTTGTTTCATGGTCTTGCACCTTTCCAGTGACGAGAGAAGAGCGTTGTGGTTTCTCATAGTCTGGTTTCTGCAATGGTGCAGATGGCCCCCTTGTGAGTACTTCGAACATGGCGGATGAAATAATGAGATGGGTGCTTTCAATGCTCCGCGATGGAAGCCATTTCGACCAGCAACTTCAAGGTTCAAACTGTTCTTGATCGTTCCCGTCTCACTCGTATTCCTTTGCCGATCGAGTTTTCCTGAGCCTTCCTTCGCGAAAGTGCAGTTAGCCCTTTAGCTTGGCTGGAACGACCCAAGCCGAGCCAAGCCGAACCCGTGTTTGGCCAGCCTGCCCAAGACAAACTCGAGCTTGGGCTCGAGCTCAGACTCGAGCCCATTGAATATGGGCTCAAATCGACCTCTAATTCCACGGGGCTCAAGCAGGAACTGAGCCCAGATTTACGTTTAGTTTTTTCGGAAGACCAGAAATAGTGGCTCATCCTTCACGAGCCCACTCGTTGCTCTCAAGTCATGCCGTTTGGCACTTCAATTAGTGCAGCCCAAGGCCTCTCTGACAACTGAATTATTGCGAAAAAAGCTTATTACAAATTAGTAATGAAATTAGAATTTATCTGCACCAATGTCTTTTCATTGCTTTTCATGATGCATACAAAGGGAATAAGCACGACAGTCCACACATGATTCCTGAAAAAATATATCTCATCGTACCCCTCATCTTGTATTGTTTTATTTCGTTCTAATACCATACCTTTGAACACTCTTCACCTCCTCAAATATTTACAGAAAAAAAGCCTTTGGTAACTTTGACACATAATTTCTTGCCATTTAAGTTAAGAGTTCAATTTATTAATGTACGAAGGCAACATGCCGCGCCATCTTCTTAAGCACAAACTCCAATATTTCATGGCCAGCCAAGAGACAAACTACTGTGTCAAGCTCGACCATCTAGACTGAACACTGATTTTATCTCTAAATGATCCATATAAGTTCAAAAGGTACAATGTCAGCACGTATCCATTGTTCATATCAAGGAGAAACTATTTTCGACAGCAAAATAAGAATAACATTTCATCATCTCGAGTTTCTCTTCATAAATCCTACATACGAAAGCAGGACTGGAATTCTCTTCCTTTGTGAACCCTAGAGATCATCTTGGCATGCATATCTTCTCAAAATCCACAGACCACCATTTAGTTGAACAAACAATTTGAATTGACTAATCTTCCTTTCTTCTCTAAGAATCATTAACTAAACTTCAAATTTTATCCTCTAACAACCTTTACATGTATAATCTCAACGAGATTAGAGTTCCAAAGAAACTACTAAGTTGTTCAGTTTATACACTAGCTATAGACTTTTGTACATAAAAACAGATATGGTCCAAGACTTGCATTGAAATGTTGCAGGTTGTTTTGTGGTAGACCATAATAAGATAATGTGGCCCATAGTGACCAGTGATTAGTTGGGCACTCTATTTAATCTTTTCTAGAGTAAGCTTTGGTTTTTGAAGAGTGAAGATCAAACACATGCTTGTAGTACTATACATTTACAATGTTACAAAATATATTTGACGAAGTGAAGTTTAAGGCGAATGCTCAGATAGAGATCTACTTAGTTTCTAAGAGTGTATGTATGAGATAGTATATATATTAACATGTGCCATCTTTTGCTCCTCTCTCTTTGTAATCTCTCTCATTCTTCTTTTCCTACTAGACACAGCTGGTTCTAAAAGATTAATGTTTTATCAACACACAACAATGTTTGTGACATGAAAGAGAAAGAAACTAGAGAAGGGAAAAAAGGAAAACAGAAACAACAGCAACGTAGTGAAAATGAGTGCATGATGCATAAGATCTAATCTAGTACAACCATCTAGTACACATGCAGGTCCAAAACAGAATTATAGAATTGAGCTGACTGAAAACTATCTATCTCATTCTTCAATTTTTCGTGCTAGCTAGAATCAAAGATTAGCATATTATTCCCAATTTCCCACCATACACCTTCGACAAATTAAAGTACTGCAAAGCTGCATATATATATTCCCCAGTGAGCTTGTTTGTACAACATTTTAGCTGGTGTATCAGTATATTTAAGTACCGGGTGAGCCACACACAACACACCGAGATAGAGGGTGAGGTTTTTTCCGTGCTCTAAGTTGATGAACAACGGTATCGATTATTAGTTTGATATATATTCTGCAACTAAATCTTCATACTCTATAAAAAGAAGTTGCATAAACCTACTATAAGAAAAAGATAATATGTGTTCAAGGATATCATTGTTGCAATGAACTAGATAGTGTCTATAAATATGTGTAGTTTTCATAAAGTTTTGTTAGTTATCAATTACTTGGTGTAATTATTTTCAATCATTAGCAAAACAGGAACTGAAATGTACCAATTCATAACTCTAGCCGCCGGAATCGTCATTATTGATTTTGATATCATTGTCGGAAATCGTCATTATTGATTTCAATATCATTATCGTTATCATTGTCGGATCAATGCTTCTGAAGTTGTTGTTGTTGCCGTTATATCCATTATTGTCGTCATTGTTATAGCCATTGTTGTAGTTGCCATTAGAGCCATTGTTGTCATTGTTGTCATTGTTGCCCTTGTAGCCGTTTTGTCGTTGTTGTTGTTGCCCTTGTAGCCATTATTGTCATGCCCTTGTAGCCATTGTTGTCGGTGTTGTTGTTGCCCTTATAACCGTTGTTGTTGTTCTTGGTTTCGTTTCCCTTATAGCCGTTGTTGTCATTGTTGCCATTTTTTACTTTTTTTCAGTAGTTTTCGTTGCTGTTGTTGGCATGTTGCCATTTTTTACTGTTGTTTCCATAGTAGTTGTTGGTAGCTAGCCAATATAATTGTAGTACATAGCGAGGAACCCTTTCTTTTTCTATATGCATGTCGATGGGATAGATGTAACACTCAAAACCTATTTCATTGTTTCTCACTGAATCTATTTCACTCAGTGTTTTATGTAAGAAGCAAAAATCTAGCTCACAATTCATGTTATAATATGCATTTGTATGCTAAAGTATGGAGATCAGAGAATGTTTCATATATACTTTAAGCGTGTATTGGAGTAATGTTGAGACTGAGGTGAAAAGCAAGAGATATGAGCAGGTACAGGAACTCTAGGCAGCCATAACCACTTGCTAGGCTGAGACATTGTGTAGTTGGGAAGTTTAAACAAGATATGAATAGAAATGCAGAATAATTTTCTTCGTTAAATTATTAGAGGTTAGTCTTTTAAACCTCCATAAATATAAAAGTTTGTTAATTATGTAAGGCTCACTATATTGGCTAGTTATTTTGATATATGGTATAACCCCCCTCTTTACATGGTATTAGAGCATTTGCTTATATACATGAGTCTCCCACCATACTATATATCCACGTGTAAGAGCCAAAAGAGGGCTCGCAAGTGAATTAAGTTCCACAAAGATTTGAGTAGATCACACTCTAACTCTCTTTAACTCCCATCTTCTAGACTCTAAATCTGTTCATTTCTATGCCTTTATTTCAATTGAATCAACTTTAGGGTTTATCACTCCCTCTCCTTCTCCCTCTCCATCTTTCTCTTTTCTCTAGGTTTAATTATTAGTTGTGGAGTTGTGGAAGGCTGTCTAGAGATGATCACTCATTTTGGGTTATATAGGAATATTATTCTTTGGCATTTGAACACTGAGGAGAATATTGATGAATGTTGTTTTAAATATATTTACATCATTAGCTACTACAACACATGAGATACACTTTTTAAAAATTTTGGTTAACTCATTTGGTTACTTAATTTGATATAATCATGTGTAGATTGGCTACCTAAATGTTCATCAAATAATCTTGTTTCCTATAAAGATGATTTTCATTGATCTTTGGCCAGGGTAATAAGTCTTGTAAGGAAATGTTGCCCTTTCCCTTAAAATAAGACTTCTTTTGGATGACATGGTAAAATATGAATATCACTACGAATCCAATGCTTTTAATAGGTCTGTGCGTGTATGCCTGCTTCAGGTAACTAATCCACGGTGAGAGTTTTGGTACAGAAGAGTAATTAACGTGGAACTTGTTACGTGATCGATCATGACATGCATTGACAAGAAGGCCTGAAAAAATCATTACATATAAGGTACAAATTAAGTGTCCTCTAATGCAGTTGCATTCATCAAAATATTGAGAAGCTAGCTAGTGTCTTTATATTTCCTATTCTAAATTGATATGTTGTCCTTGATCAAGTTTTCAATCTAGCAAGAACTTTAATGAATTAATTTCTTGTTTTTGTTGTTTTTTCATTTTTGACAAGAGAATCCATTTTCGGTTTGCCTCATGACATGAAGTGCAATTCATTAGCCAAATGGATCAGGGTTCTTTGGGATGAAACATCATTGTACATGATATATTGATATGCACGGCTCGACGTACGTATGCATGGGATTTAAGTATAACATAATGGAATGACTACACAACAATGCTGTTTGTTATGAGTAACTGAACATAAGAAACAAAATATATCTAAATAGTCCACAAACACTGATTTTAAACAGTGTATGCGGCTTGTTTTGTATAAAACCTAGAAGACAGATTTTTTTTTTTTTTTTTTTTTTTAATTCAATATTGGGATGAATTCATCTGATATAAGCTGAGGAATAGTAACCTTGATTTAGTTTCAATACGTTTGAGATGACCTTTTATCTCCTTAAACAACAGAAATTTCTCTACATAATTACTGGCCAACGATGTACTACTTAAAAAAGGGTAATTAAGGCCTTAAGGAGTCATATTCTAATTAGACAAGGACACATGATGAAATTCGGCAAGATTATTTTCTTCAATTTGTTATTCTTGCTTCCTCAACTTCTCACCTTTTTTTTAACCCTCCATAGCTTAATTATCGTTGTCAAGGTGGTGCCTTCCACTTTTTTTAGGAGAATGAACATGGTTTTGCTTACAAAAGGCAATGGCGCCATTGCAAAGTACTAATTAATTAACTTCAGTCTCATAGTTCATATAACCATTGTCACACATAAGATCAGTAACCTAAAGATGAATTTTTCATCCTGAAATATTCCAACCCACAAGCAAGAATTAATTGCTTACAATTACTATTTACATTTGAAGACGGGAAGCTACACTCTGGCACATCATCTCCCTCTCTATCAGAAACCGCTTCTGAACCATTGGAGAAGCACAGTTCAATCATGTAAGGAATGCCCTTCTCGACAGGTTACATTTCATGTATGATTTCCTATGAAGCCACCCTTTTATTTAACCAAATTGTCTATATACTCGAAATATTATCAGAAATAACTTAGCTACATTGTCTTTCAGATACTTTTCTTACACTAATAAATATATATATCCTTACAACAATTCGCAATCATGCTTCGAAGCTATTTCTCACTTAGCAATTTCTAGCAAATAACATATATTGATAACCAAACTATACCTCTTGAACTGGAAACGGGTGTATATATATCAAGCAGATTTCGAAAGCAAACAGGTGTATTGGTGACAGCAATCAATCAAGGCACCATTTCCTTGTAAACTAAACCTGCTACAGATACTCTACGTACGTTACAGATACACATACTCTATATAATATATATATTATATAAATCAATACCGATATACATATACATATATATATATATATATTTATGAGTCATTTGCGCTGAAAAAACAAAACCTGGATGACTATCGTTGACTGTCATTGAAGAGATTCCCTGTGCCAACAGCATACTCATGTAGAGATTCGTATGTGGAAGAGCACAGCGAGGCCGACATAAATCTTTGTACACCTGGGAAACTTTTACACGGAACCGATACCAACTGGCTATCGAAGAAAAAGAGGAAAACCTAAAATACAGCAATAACCCTGGGAAAGAAAAATCTCAGCTTCTAAAATATTTCTCGATGACGCAGTACTGAATCTTTGCTTCTCTCTTTTTCACCCCAAAAAAATCCCTGTTCTTATAAAAACTCATACATTAATGTTTAGATCTGAAAAATACACAAAAATGATAATCGGAGAAGATCACCCAGAGACTAGTTTCTGCAAGCCCTAGTTGATACTGATCATAATATATATATATATATATATATATATATATATATATAAAGGCAAGGAAAGGGAGCAAATATCACAAATGAGAAGGAAATGATCAGAACCACAGCTAGGTCTTGATATAGTCAGTCCAATATTATTGCTATCAACAATTCCAGACCGCCCTAGTTGATCTTGAGAGTTAGATCACAGAAAATTAAGAAAGAAGACGATAGATTGAAGAACTTTGAAATCAAAAGGATACATTCATATATAAAGGCCCTCATTTTTATTAAACTTAAAACATCAAACATAAGAGACATCATCAGTATTACTCCGATCCATTCAAGCAACAGCAATTGAAACTAGTACTAGAAAGCAGCAGTACTCTTAACACTATAGAATCAAACGATATTCGACCAGACCAATATATATATCCTAAACGAACACCAAACCACTTAATTAAACCCTATTAGAGGACCGAAGAGAGAGAGGCATGGCATGGCATGATCGATGATCATCACAAGGAGCTACTCCATTCGGGACTGTCCGGAGGAGGAAGATTGAGATCGAACTTGGGCCTCTTGAGCACGTCGGTGGAGTCCACCACCTCGGATCCTCCCGAGCTGGAGCTCTCATCGTTGAGCGATTGTCTCCTGGGGAAGACCACATAGTCGTCCAGATCTGCCTGCCGATTGAGAGCACAGAAGGGTGATCCCAGGTGACTGATCACCGGGACCGCCAGTAATTCCTCCA
Organism: Aristolochia fimbriata; assembly: GCA_019845555.1. Lineage (NCBI taxonomy): Eukaryota > Viridiplantae > Streptophyta > Magnoliopsida > Piperales > Aristolochiaceae > Aristolochia > Aristolochia fimbriata. Next base: position 6,951,372 of record CM034078.1, read on the forward strand.
TCTTTGCGTTTACAATATTGATCCCATTAACGATATCGTTCGCCTGGAAGGGCAGTTTCCCTTTCCCCTCCTCCACGCCGCGATCCACTTTGCTCTTGTTCTTGTTATTGTTATCAACGATCACCGGAGCCGCCGCCGCCGGTATGGGGGGAGGCTGTAGAGCTGTTCCGGCGCCGGGGTTGCCAACATGCATGTCCTTGTCGTCCTCCAAGTCGATTATGACGACTGGTACCGCTGGTTGTGGCGCTTTGCGCTTTCTCTCTTTGGCTTCGGTGGAGCGGGAGTACACCTTTTCAGCCCGTTCTGCCATCGGAGACCAACGAAAGTCTGCAGTATAGAAACAAGAAAGAAGACGCACTGATTAGTTAACCATGGGAAAGCATAAGAGAAGACACTCTCTACAGGGTACTACTCCTTTTGAGTCTCTCCGCTACTCTCTACTGGGTTTTTATAGCATTTTGTGGATAGATATACGATCTACCTACGGTACAAGTACATTTGAGGGCAGTATAGTGACATAATTTATACGTCCTATCTATGGTACGTATATACATGACATTTTTTTTTTTTTTGTCTAATATTATTATATATTAAAAAATGTTCAATATTATGGAACAAACTGGGTATATATAGATATATATATATATATATATATATATATATATATAGAGAGAGAGAGAGAGAGAGAGAGAGAGAGAGAGAGAGAGAGAGAGAGAGAGAGAGAGAGAGAGAGAGAGAGAGAAAGAGAGAGAGAGAGAGAGAGAGAGAGAGAGAGAGAGAGAGAGAGAGAGAGAGAGAGAGAGAGAGAGAGAGAGAGAGAGAGAGAGAGAGAGAGAGAGAGAGAGAGAGAGAGAGAGAAGAACTACAGTAGGTTAATTAGTAGAGATCGAGAGGGTACTAGCTATAACTAAAACCCAGCAAGGTCTTTTTTTTTTAATTTTAATAAATTCTCCGATATTCATTTAAATAAAAAAATTTGAATTTGGTGTCTTTCTCTATTTTTTTACCGCTCTGGAATCCAATGGGCACGGGGAATCTGGAATTAGGAAACCACCAAAAGTCATTAATTAAGTTTGGTGGTAGTGGTGGCCCCTCAATTAGACCCTGCTAATTTAATGACGTTCTTAAGCTGACGACGTTTATCTGAACCTGAGCTGTTCCTGAATCACCCTGCATTGTATCAACCCGTTTAGTTTCACCCGGACTACCTATTTTCCTTTCTTATTCGTATGAAGCGATATTGATGACAGGATGGAGGTAGAGATAATATGGTAGTCTTATATAACCCCGTGCTTATCACAACTATATAGCCAGAACCGAGTGTTTATTGGAGAAGGCCCTGACTGCATTTTAATTAAGAAGACAACCCAGAGTGATGCAGGCGCCTGCTCGTCTTTAATGCTCTCTCTCTCTCTCTCTCTCTCTCTCTCTCTCTCTCTCTCTCTCATCAGCGAAGGGAAACGTTTCTGAATTCTGACCCACTCGGAGCAAAAACCATAATAAAATCTCCGCCAAAATCAGAAAATGGGAGGTAGGGGGGGCACGAGTCGCTCAAACGTGGGAAACTCAGACTCGGCACCTCGGAGGAGCACGCGTTACTCCTCAGAAGCCATTTGTCCATGGCATGGCCTAGTACTCCTGCACTGAGATTCCGGATATGATCTTCTCCGCCAAGGACCCTCCCTGGCCGCCCCCCCCCACAAGTTAAAGATTACTCAGGTACTTACTACTACTACTACTGATCGGTACTAAATTACAAGCAAATGACGAATTTGAATTAATGGTTCTGGTTCTGTTAAAATGAGATTAATATTCTTCAAGGTATAATTATATTGGACGTACGTATATATATAGTAAAGAAGAAGCAGCAGAAAAAAAAAAAAAAAAAAAGAAGCGGCGAAGGGTTGCTTCTTCGTCTTTCAGGGCTTCGTGATTTCCGCCGGAAGGATATTAAGGCCACGGTGGCAACAAATGGTAATTAGCGGAAGAGTAACGTTGGGTGCGGTTAAGGAAAAAACCGAGAAGAAGAGGAAAGGCGGGTGCCACCAGCTAATGGTCTGCCAATAGCCTTCAACACGTTGCTCACAATTCCTGACGTTGCAGACTCAGGTGTAGGCCCCTCCACCGTCGTCATCCTCCTTATAAAACCCTACTCTCCCCCACACCTGAAACGCACTCCTCCTCCTCCTCCTCCTCCTCCTCCTCCTCCTCCTCCTCCTCCTCCTCCTCCTCCTCCTCCTCCTCCTCCTCCTCCTCCTCCTCCTCCTCCTCCTTTTACCATTTCATATCACCGCCCGCCGCCGTCCTAATTAATTAGTCGTCCTTTTAGCTTCTCTCCTAGATCTGCCTTCTTCTTTCTTTCTCTTCTCGCTAGCCATGCATCGTCCGAATCCAGCTATCCTGGGTTGCCCTTTCTGCGCCGTCCATGTCCATCACTACCATGCGTGTCCCGGAGCGAGCGAAGAGAAGCCGGTGGTCCTCATGCCCTGCGGCTACTGCCTCGCATACCGTCGATCCCTCGTCAACATGCTCCTTGACAATTTCATGACTTTTCCAGAATGCGCCTGCAGCGTCTGCCACTGCCCAATGGACCCCGGAGTCCTCAACGCCGTACTGCACCCTCTACAGGGGAACGACTTCATTCACGCCGGCATTCGCAATTTCTTTCGTAACCGTCAACAACCCGCAGCCGCAAACACCGGAGCCGGTGCCGGTGCCGGGTCCAGCAGTACCGGAAACGGCCAACCTTCAGTACCACCAGCCGCCGCTCAACCCACCCAGGTGGTCGACGTCGACACTCCTCCGACGATTGACCCTCCCATCGTCATCGACGTGGACCCTCCCACTGAGGACGAGGCTGACCCTGCTGCTCCCGCGGGGGTCAACGTGGATCAACCGCCTCCTCGGAGGGGTACGTCGACGTCCGCGCCTGGACGTACCCCCAGGGAACGTAGTCGTCGAAAGGCGTCGGTTCCGAGGCGGTTCCTCCAAAGGCCGCCGCCTCCATCCAACCCCAAGAAGATGAAGAGGGTCCCCTACGTTGCATGCAAGGCTCGGGCCAGCAACTTCGATGAATTCTTCTCATCCGATGACGAGAGTTCCAATCGCCTTGCCTGATCAAACTCTCAACTTTTCATCAGGCGCTGCTTAATTTCCTGGTCATCCATCGTGACACACATAACATTTATCATTATTAATATATGACTTCCTATTTTATATATATAAACTGCTTAATTTCCTGACTGTGCCTTTTGCATGTGTAACTTATGCTTTGCAGATCTGTTCTGTTCAAGACTCGTCCTGGTCTGGGGTCGGCGGTCGTATAAACTGCGGTGGAAGAAGTGATGTTGGTGTCTTAGGTTTATATGGTCTTCGTTTCTTTCTAGGGTTTGTCTTTGTGTCTTAATATATATACACAACAGTGATTGTTTAAGTTAATTTGCAGGTGTACTCGATCAGTACTGTTTTAATATTTCATCTTTATAATGTTGGTGTCTCGTCTTGTTTGATGAATGATATTTGGTTATTTTGGGTCCATCAAACTGTTTTATGAGTTTCGTTTGTTCATATATATATATAACACCTGTTCTCACATCAAAAGACGCACCATATTGAGAATCGCGTATGATTTGAGCATTCTCCTGAAACATGGACATACTAAGTGGTGACGATCAACAAATTAAGATCAGCATAAAAAATTAATTAATTAAAACGATAAATATTTTGACAAAATAATAATAATAATTAAGGATGATAACATATAATTTTACAGCAACTACTTCAAGGTGGGTATGAACGGAAAGAGGAGAGACCAAACGATCAGAAAAAGGCACGAAAGGCAAAATGTAATTGAAACGTACGGATCGAAGAAGGTGAATATGTAGCCACTTATGAGTTTGAGTCGCAAACGGCTAGCTACAGAACGCTGACTCTTCTTATTAATATATATGACGCGTTAGGGTTTCTTGTGAATTTAGTTGATAGAACGAGTGATGGATCAGAGTGATGGTCACGTGGTTACCCCCGCCTAACATAAGCAGGACTTCTACTACAACCTAGAACATAGAAGGAGAACCATCTAGCGCAATATGTATGAAGACTCTTATATATGTGTGTGTAAAAGATTGGTTTTATAGGGAATTAGAGAAGTTCAGCAGCGAAAGTGTCACTTATTCATTACCTTTTACATGAAACCGGAAGCCATTTCTGTCATAGTTGGAGGCCATGAATGTCTCTTCCATGCATATATATTCCAATTAGTTATTCGTACTAGATTGAAAACAACTTCATTAGTAGAAGAAACTAGGGCTTCGATATATGATTCTTGACTCCATGATGTGAAACAGACGTTTGAATTGACTCTAAGGGATTAATTACCTGAAAGTGCCATAGGGCTTCTTCGATGTCTAAGGAAACCTAAGTTCTAAAGATTACTTGTTTATTACAAAATTCTCTGTTATTTGTATGTTTATACTTATATTCCCTAACTAAAGTCACCCTCATGAAAGTTGACAGAAATAAGTCTGACTTTTCATATTCTTATATAGAAGCATTTTTTAAGTGTTTTTTGTTTTTTAACTTGATTCATTAGTTATTCCATATTCTGAATAGTTAGGTTTCACTTTGTGGTAGATAGGTTATCACAATAAGAACACATCACCACTTTTAGGTGTGAAATTTAGATATTTTGAAGATTTAGAGAAGGTAGAGATTGGTTACTTTAAGTTCTACGATCTAGTGAACTTTTGATCTTTCTTGAGTTATTCAATATTTCTTCTTGCCCTTTTCTTTGCACACATAGACTATATATGAACCATATATCTATAACTCCTAATAAGGGAGGAAGAATTTGCATTACCTAACTAGACAATGCTTTGATGCAGATGACACCAATGGTTACAACAACAAATAGGGCAAAAAACAGCAACAACGGAAACAACAGCAACGACAACAACAGAAATAACGACAAAAGGGAAACAACGGCAACAACGGCTATAAGGGCAAAGGCGCTAACAGCTTTAATGTCAACAACGACAACGATTTTAACGACAATGACTACAACGGTTCTACCCGCAACGACAATGATGGCTATAACGACAATGCCATTCCTCCGACAATTATAACGACAATGATATTGACAGCAAGAATGTAGATTCAACAACTTTATGATGGTATGGTTCGATGTTTTGATAATGATTGAAAATAAAAAACTACAGGCATTTGTAGAAACTATCTAGTTAATTCATTGCAACAATGAAATCCTTAAACAGACATTTCCTTTTTTATATACTAGGTTTACGCATTTGATACTTCTTTCTATGGTGCATGAAACTGTAGCTAGCTGTAGAATATATCAAACTACTAATAAGGGATAAGTGGTTGATCAACTGAGAAACATGCGGACAACCACAATGATCAACTTAAACTAGGGCAGATATCAATAGTAAGTAAATGACTGCATCTGCTGTCTTCTCTCTTCCATTCTTTCGAACATCTTTATTACGGGTAACTCAGTACTTCAAAGCTGCATGAGTGTTAAGTACTACACGTCCCCATGAAACTAAAACATGTCCTCCATTAATTGCCCCATTTCCCACCAATTGGAAGCTAGCCAACATCATCCTATGTTAGAAGGTTTGGTTGTCAAAGAATGAAGTTAAGAATTCTTGATGCCATTTTTTATCTTTTTATGTCTTTGAAACCAATGAAGATATGATGCTTCCATGTAGTGTGTTCTCTTGAGATATCCACAGTATTTTAGGATCTTTTACCATTTAGAAACTGTAAAAAAAATTTCCTGAATGATTATACTCTCTTAACTGCTGATTTTTATAGAAATGAGCAAATTGAATTGCACAAAAAAATATGCCTAGTTACATTTTTTTTTTTTTTTTTTTTATGAAATGACTTCATTACCTGTAATTCATTTTTATATGAATGTAATCATTGTGAAGTTGTAAATGTATAGGTTTTTCTACTACAGGCTTTTGCTACCTGTTACTTTACCTTAAGAGAAAGCTCCAAACAAATATCAGATAGCCTGTTTGTTAGATAAGAGACTGTTTAATTGGATTCAGCATGATCATTCTAACGAGGATATCTTAAGAGATGAAATGAGTCGAATCAATAACTGAATCACTCGCAAAGAGTCCTGGATCACCAGCAAAAGGATTTTGAAATGAGTCAAGTCAAACTATTTAAGAGATGAAAGTGAGGTAAGAGATGTTAGATAGTTAGGTTTCTCTCAGCACATTATATGCAGATAGATACATGATTTTTTTGATGGTATTATATCTTGATTCAATCACGCATCATGGGAAATCTCTTCTATGTTAACGATGACACTCTCTTATCAAAGTGTGCATCTTGGATGCCATTACCAAGTTTGTGGTCATTGACACTAGGAGGATTTGTCAATCTCAGTGATCATCTTTTAGGAAACCAGAGGTTATGGATTTCTCTTTCTTGTTTGTACTTATTCATTCAAGTGATTGAAAACAACTGACTTAGTAGAAACTAGGATTTATGTTTCTGGGCTCCGTGAACAGTCGTTTGAATTGATTCTAAGGGATTATCTGAAAGTGCCTTAGGGCTTCTTTGATGTCCAAGGATTGCATCAACCTAAGTTCTTCAGGATACCTTTTTTATACAATTTTTTTTCTGTTTGTATGCTTAAACTTCCAATTCTTTAACTAAAGTCACGCCCCTTGACGTTGACAAAATTAGGTCTGAGTTTGCATTTTTTAGAGACATCAGTTATTGTTTTCACCTTTTTGATTTGATCATTAGCAGTTCCACATATTCTGAATGTTTAGTTTGAGTGCTATAATCTACTAAAGTTTTGAATTTTGATCTTTCTTAAGAGATGTACTACATATCCTCAGACAGAAAGATAGTGTTTAATACTTCATTATATCTTCTTGCCTTTTATTTTCACTTATAAAATATGAACCATATATCTATAAATCATAATAATTAGGGAGGAAGAATTAGGATACTCTAACCTGCAGACACAGTAGAGAAAAGCTCTGATGCAGATGACAACAATGCATGACAACAGTGGCAACAACAACAACAACAACTGCAACTACTACTACTGAAACAATCGCAAAATAGGGGAACAACAGAAACAACCGCAACAACAAAAACAATGACACAAAATGGCAACAATCAGTGGCGGAGCCAAGAAAAATTTCTTGCGGGGGCCAAAAATAAAATGTAAAAAACATATAATAAAATATATCATATATTATATATTATATATATTCTCTCTCCCTCCTTTTCTTTTCCTCTCTCCATCTCTTCCACTCTCTCCCTTTGGATCTCTCACTCTCTCTCTCTCTCTCTCTCTCCCTCTCTCTTTCTCTCACTCTTTCTCTCTCTCTCTCTCAACTCTCCTCTCTCTCTCTCATTGTCTCTCCTTCTCCTCTCCTTCTCCCTCTCTCTCATTCTCTCTTTCTCTCTCTTTCCCTCTCTTCCTTTCTCTCTTTCCCTCTCTTTCTTTCTCTCTTTCCCTCTCTTTCTATCTCTCTTTCCCTCTCTTTCTTTCTCTCTTTCCTTCTCTCTTTCCTTCTCTATATATATAATATTATATTTTAAAGTGGGTGGGGGGCCTTATTGCCTAACCCTATATAAGGGTTTAGGAAATTTTTGGGGGGGCCATGGCCCCCTCTTGCCCCCCCCCCCTGTCTCCGCCATTTGGCAACAATGGAAGCAGTAGAAACAATGCCAAAAACGACAACAGCTATAAGGGCAATGGAGACAACAGAATTAACGGCAAAGACGAGAATGGCTTTAACAGCAAAGACAAGAATGGCTTTAATGGCAATGACAACGGCTATACCGGCAACCACAAGAATGGCAATTACGACAACACCATTGCTCCGACAATGATAGCGTCAATGATATGGACAACAATAATGACGATATCTACAGAAAGAGCAACGACGGTATGGTTCCATTCCTGTTTTGCTAGTGATTCAAAATATTTACATCAACAAATTGATCAGTACTAACACAACTTTAAAAAGACTACAGGCATTTGTACAAACTATATACCTTGTTCATAGCTACAATGAAATCCTTTAACACATATTTCCTTTTTCATATACTAGGTTTGTGTATTTGATACTTCTTTCTATTTATCTATGAACCTGTAGCTGTATAATACATCAAACTAAACTGGATACTGTCATTAATCAACTGCATGACAGACATCCGTAGTGATCAACCTAAACTAGCACATATGTCAATGGTACGTAATTGGCTGCATGCGCTGTGCCTTCTCTTCCATTCTGTCTAACAGTTAATTTATTATATATGGGCAACTCAGTACGTAAAGCTGCATGAAGTGTGGACTACATGTCCTCATAAAACCATAACATGTTCTTCCCAGTCCTCGCTTATTAATTGAGGGACAGCCAACATCACTCTGTTTTTAGCAGGTTTGGTTGTTGAGGACTGAAGTCAGATGAATCTTTGACAGTAATATTTTCTCATTTTATGTCTTTGTGACCAATGAAGATATATATGATGCTCCCATGTGGTGTGTGCTCTTGTGATATCCAAAGTATTTTAGGATGTTTTTACCATTTAGAAACTGGAAAAAGTTTTTCCTAATGATTATATTACAGTCTCTTAGATGCTGCATGATTTTTAAACTTCTTTGTTGTAAGATGCATAAGCTGCATAATTTAGAGAAATAATTAAGCTGATTGCATTGCACAAGAAAATTTAAATGTTCCTTGTTATGTTATAATTGTTTTGTTATCGAATGACTTCTTCACCAGTTATCCATATTTTTGGATGGCTGTAATCATTGTGAATTTGGTAATGTTAAGGGATTTCTACTTCAGGGTTTTGCTACTGAATATTCCTGTTACTTGACCTAAGGGTCAAACTCAAAAAAAAAATGGACCCGTTTGTTGGAAGTCCAGAGGGCTGTTTAATTGGATGCAGCATGAGCTATCAGTATATCATATTTCTAACAAGGAAGAATAGCTTAATTACATAAGAGAAATAAAAACAATGAGAAAAAGGAAAGTAAGACAAGAAGCCTGGATCATCTGAAAAAGGTTTTTGGTGAAAAGAATCAAGCCAAAAAGAGATAAAATTAAGCTATATAAGAGATGTTTGATAGCTGGTTATATGCAGATAGATACATGAGTTTTTTTGGTTTATACATGCACCATGAGAAATCTCTTCTACGTTAATGATGGCCAACTCTTATCAAAGTGTGCATCTTGGGTGCCTTGCCAAGTTATGGACATTGACGGTACTAGAATGATTTGGCAATGGTAAATCTTTTTATGCATGTAATGATCACCTGCATTACCCAACACTGCATATTCTAACCAAGGTACGCCATTTTCCATGAACTATATTAATGACATAAAACAAATTACATAGTAGTAAAAGCTAAAACTAACATGATAATTATCAAATTAGGCATCCTAAGCATGTCTATATTCTTATAAATTTATTTGTTGTCAAAGGGGCATATTCTCTAGCTTCACGTTCTAATTAAATTTTACATTATACATATTAATAATAAAAAATTTAATCTTATATTGCTATTTTTATCATTTTCTAATCCCAAGATACAAGCTTCAAAGTCTTCCAACGCTATTGCAATACATGGAATGTATGAAAATGTCTGGTTGCAAGAATGTTGCTTTGTCTATCCTTCAATGATGCTCTATAATTGATCCAAGCTGATCTTCAGGTAGAGGGACGTAAAGTATCTGGAGCATGATATTACATACTGGCTATCTACCTAGAACTCCATCACTATGATGTGCAGGTTTCTGTTTCTAAATTATACATGTTTGCTTCGATAAGATTTCTGCAACATGATTTAACAACAAGCACTCGTTTGTATCTTCTTTATCAAACAAGGACTTCCGTCTTTTTTTTTTCAAGAACTAAAGAATAACTTGTTATGAAAGTTCTTGTATCTAGGCTATCATTTCTGTTAGAAGTATTGCAAATCGTCTTCTCCGGTATCCTATAAGATCATTGACAATTGAAACTCTTGTTGGTTAATGGTTCATATGTATAAAAGTATTAGAGAATTTATTATCTCCCAAGAGAGAGTGCAGCCCCATTAGAGTTATACTAGAGGCTAAAGTGTGCCTATCTGACCCAAGAAGCATTCTAATCAACTCAGCATGTCATACTAAATTAGTGTACATCCTCGGTTGGAATAGCATGTTCAAGGAAGCATTTAATTAATGGTGACTTAAATTAATGAGCAGAATGTTCAGATGTCAAGGGGAAATGAACCTAGACATGTTCTAAGTTTTCTGTATGGTAGGGATATCCTCTCTCCAAAATGAGATAATCTTCTGTAGAATCATCATATAAAAAATATAAATTTATGCAAGAAATTTGAGATGTAAGATAAGTTATCCTTAAAGGTTGCACTCAAATTCATGAACATGTGAGTTATAACCAACTCTCTCGCTTTAAGACTTTTAATGAATTTAACTCTTGGTTGAATGCTGAAATTCCAATGCCAGAAAACATAATTTCAACATAAATTTAGTGGTTAATTTCTTTAAAAAACAATGCAAGTTGCATTATGTGATTATCTAAAGAAGCTTGGATAAAAAATTTCTGTCTACATAACCATGTGACGAGAGGATATATACTGTTTAACTCTAATTAAGGTGCATCTTTGATGGAGAAGCTCACTCCAGAAGCTTTTTTCTTCATTTTGCAAGGTTTCATAGACTCATTTATATTTAGAGTAATGACATATTTTTGGATGTGCAGGCTACATTATAATACAAACAATTACTTAGAGTTGATAAGATCAAAATCAGCATTGAGCCTCAGTTTTTGCATCTCCACTACTAGCCGAAAGCCCTTGTTAAAAACCAATACTCTTTTATATATACAGGCTGAAGAAGAGAACAGCTAGCCCAATTTGAAACCAACTCTGCATTATTTGGTTTTGATTGACAAGACTTTGGATGATGAACAAAGAACAAGGAGAAGAGATTGTCAACCTAGCTTTAAACCGTATATTATCTTGCTTTGAGCTTAGTATGTCAGAGGCATATACTCTATGAAATTGTACAGTCGGAACTACAATAAATCCTAAACCCTAAATTCGTGGGCTTATTTTTAAGAAAATTCACTTTTTTTTTTCTAGAAATTCTCTGTGGTTTTCTCCTTCAAGTATATGGATTCCATGTAGGCAAGTCAAGTTGCGGTCCCAGGAGAACCCAAGCATTTAACTCGACTTCATTTACAGCGTATATTTCCAGAGCATTAACTCAAACTTCTTGACTCTTGAGTGAGTACGCATGGAACACTATCACCCTGCTGTTTTTCCTTCTGTACCTCTTCTCTCAGTCGCCCCGATAAGAACGAGGATATGGAAGCCCCTAGTACAACACCTAGCAAAGAGAGACTTGAAAAGGCACTTAGCTAGTAATTAGCTTCACCATTAAAGCAGCAAAACGAGAAGAGGCGACGACGTCGCGCGGAGTAGCTAGAGTCTTGACAGGTATGGTCAAGGTCGACCTGTAGAACTGGCAGCATTAAAAAGAGTGAGCTAGTAACGGAGATTTTGTTGAAGCTTATTTAAGTCGAACCTCCTCATTTGCTGCGCTTTTGAGTGCGCGTGCGCTCTATTTGCTGTATCGGAGACGATAATTACTCCAAGTAGCTCAAACAGCACTGCAGTGACGCGGTAAGTTGCTCTGCCAGGTTTGGCGACATTAAAATCTTCTGCTACGTGTTCCCCGAGCATTTCGTAGAGCGAAACAGAGAGAGAAAGCAGCAGCAAGCAAGCAAGCCTCGTACAGAACGGATTCTGACTTGAGCGGATACTCGAAACAAAATGAGATTAGTTTCTGCCAAAGTAAGAAGCTAGTACTTTTATTTTTTTTTTCTTTTCTTTTTTTCTCCTTCTTAATTTCAATATATGCTAGTTTAGTTAAAAGGTAAACAAAGTTGTAAAGGAAGCCGTTACGAGATATCTGAAGAGAATCCACACAGTAGTACTCCACCCAACTTATAAAACCTAGCAATACTCCACCGAGTCCCCACACGCGAAAACCCGGACGGTTCTCGTTCTTCTTTCTCTTCTCCACTTCCTTTTCCCGTATAGCTAGCTAGCCATGGAGATCACGTCCCAACAAGTACTTCCCGAGGTGGCTCAAGCTCTTGCAATGGTGGACCAGCCGGATCACGAGATGAGTGAACATTCCGAGAGCCACGTGCTGGTGAGCACGGGCGCCTGCCTCTACTGCAGCAAGAAGTTCTACTGCGTGCACGCCGTACAGGGACGCGAGGTGGCCCGGCGCCGTGAGGCGCGGAGGCAGAAGCGAGTGCGAAGCTTGCGCAGGAGGTACACTCCCATTCCGGTCCTCGAACCCGCTCGCCCCGATCAGGTCCCGGTCATCGAGGTGGATTCGGACACCGAGCCGGTGCTGGAGCCGGCCCCCATGTTCTCGCCCTCGGCTCGTGGGGTCGGGTACCAAAGGGTGTGCCAGTTCTGGAACAACATCGTCCGGAGGTTCCAGACCCAGTTCGCGGAACGTCATTTTGACGCCCTGAATTTCTTCGACAATAACACGAATTTCCCGAACCCGAACCCGGCGCCCAAGGCGCCTGAATGTACTGTTTCTGTCGAGAGCCTAGACCTCGAGCTGCGGTTGGGGGTGGCCGGAGATCATGACGGCGTGGACGTGACCTTGAAGCTCTAGCTAACAGAAACAATCGATCGTTGATGGCTTTATCTAATTTGCTTCAGAGAGTCTTCTATGATTTCGTTTCTGTCGTCCAAGGTCTCGTTTAATTATATAGTTAGGGTCAATAATGTTAATGTCGCTTACAAGCTTAGTCGTGTGATCCGGATTAACAGATCGGGAGTCATGGTCTCTGGCTTTTCCCTTCGTTTTTCATTAGCTAGGAGTCTTAAGTCTGTTTCTAATGTTTGTTGTGTCACATCTGAAGCAATATATGATCAAGTGACAATTTTACATTTTTCTTGCTAATCAGTCAAGGAATTGAACTAAGATACATCCATACATTGAATCCTGGTTAAAGCTTTTGATGATCCGTTTGTCTCATCAAAGATCTATAAAAGTATGAATCATACTCAATATTTAGCAAAAACAAGAAGCAAGTTTTTTTCTTAAATATTTTATAGAGAATTATATTCCAGGATAGTCCATGGACGACCAGTATTAATTGATCAGTCCCAGCCAAAAAAATGGGTGGAAGAACAAAATTACAGAATCATGTTCTTTATTTTTCTTAGATAATAGTACCTTTCTAATTATCATGGCTAAATGATATTTCATATATATTATATATATATATATATATATATATATATATATATATATAGAGAGAGAGAGAGAGAGAGAGAGAGAGAGAGCTTTTACCAAGGAAAATTTTTTTTTTTGATCAGGCACCCGGTAGTCTTTTCTATCTTAATTCCAAGTTTTTATGCTAACAATATTAAATATTTTATACAATAACATTGATCCATCGTCTGAGGCTGGGCCTACACCTCTAGGTTCATTTCACTTTTGGCTGACTTTTTTAAGCTTCACGCTTGACTATGTAATTCAAGATCAGGAACACATTCAATGTAGGTTGCACAGAATGTATATATATGAGAAATTGGGCCACGAACACTAGCTAGGAAGAAGATTATTTGAAAATTTTGTACACATTTCAAAATGAGAAAGATTTAAAAAACAATTTATGAGAGGTTTGTGATTTCATGTTTTAGTTAACAAAAACCTTTCTTCGTGATTGCAAAAAAAAATATATATATATATAACGATCAATTAAAAGTGTGCCATTTCTTCTACTTTTAAATTTAATTAGCATCCTCATCATGCTGGTTAGTTTAGAAAACTAGTCTCCAGTATTGAGGATAAGTGACGGAAATACAAAAATAGGAAATGTCTAGTAATTTGTGCACGTTTTAATATGTTTATTTTCTTAGAACATATTTAAGAACTATATATGTCGTATTTTATATTCCTCTTGTTCTTTTTGTGTGCTAGTTGGGTTGCTCAAGGCATTTGCATCAAGTAGAATAGTAGATCATAGTTAATATTAAGAAAAAGTAAGAGATAATGGTGAAAGAAATCATTAGGAACAAATATTTGCAATAGAAATAAAGATGGCTTCATACTTGACTTATATGCTTAATTACATGAACTCATCAGTTTTCTAAAATATTTGTTAGAGTTAGTCATTTGAAGTCTGAATAAGAATGGAAATTACATCAGCTTATTCATCACTAAACAAATATTGATCATGTTTATCACTTGTAATTTTCTTTTCTAATACAATATAAAACAACTGCACTCAGTATGAATATTATAATACGTTTTTATTAATACGCTGCATGAGTGCATCATACTAATTAGCACGTAAAGCTCACAACTTTGTCGCGCACACGAGCCACTTCAATTGATGACCTGAACAATTGGTTCCAATGTATCGATGTATGTTTTTTCAGTAGAATCCTGTATTTAAATACAGAACAGTTGTATGGCCATGTCATGTATATTAATTCCCATACTGTGGAAATGATTATCGCTAAGAAAACCAGCCCTTTTATGTCAAAAGCATGATGTACACTTGATAAATATCTGATGCAATATTAATTAAGATGCGAAGTGATTTTGGTAATGCAAGTCATTGTTGATAATTATCAAGTCCCTCTTTTTTTTTTTTTTTTTTTCAAAGGCATAGGCAATATTTAACTTCCGTTTCTTTGATTCATTCTGAGGCAAAAAAAAAAAAAAAATTCCGGGCCGAAAGCCCTAATTTCGTGGTGCAGATCCCCCCCTTCTCTCAGGAAATCAAAACCCTAACCGAATGACCTGTCTCTGCGGTAGGCGGAAAATGATTATTACATAAAAGGGAGGGTCTGCACGGACTTCGATAGATTTAGTCGGCGCGCTCACTTTCCGGAGGACTTTACGGTGAGAGTTACGTACAGTCAAGTCCTTTCACCAAATTCTTCGACAAAAAGCACGATGTCGGAAAGGCCGACAAAGTCGTAGAGTCGTACAACGTCGTACCTCGAACTCACCGACCAGGGCCCCACGACTGGTCCATAACCTTCTCCGTGAGCGAGTTCCTGTGCTCTTGTCGGCGGCCAGGGGAAAGAAAGAAACACGTCACGGTCGTCGCTGTCGCGAGTTCCGGAAAGGGACGTGACAGATGCTGACGGCGAGTATCCATCCGATGTCCCTTTCCGTAATTGGGAGTCCGGCCTCCGTTTTCCCACCAAATTAAGCCCGCCGTCCACTGCTGAAATCAAATGGACACGCATACGGAGTCGGGGAGCCACGGGGAGCGGGAAGGGAAACCAGATGTAGGCTTATTTTCACGGCGAAGGGTGGACTCGATAGAAGGAGCCAAAATTGCTGTACACTTCTCACTCTCTCCCTCCCTTGGCAGTGCATGCGTTTGGCCGGCCTCCACAAGGCCAAGTCCACGACCAGGGTTGAGTGGGAACGTCGAGATAAGATTTCTTTGGCTTCATTCTCCCTCTGTCACTCGCTAAATCTTGCCTTATTTGCACTACTACTCGATAGAGTTTCGCTACCGGCTAACGAGGTTCAAATGCAGGTCCCATACGTGGTGTCGGAGGTCATAATGATAACAAAGAAGATGCAACAGATGGCAACGACGGTTTTCACTGAAGCAACTGCTAGCGGATGCAGGTGACGAAATAATTAGGATATCAGAAGATATATGAGAGATGACCTTCAATTCTTTCTATTTAACAGAGTATACTATATTTATATGTATATATATCCTGGGTTTAATACATGCTTGTCTCTGTTTACGTTTAGATATTGTGTTTAATAATAATCTTAATTTCCTGCGTTTGTTTTGGATTTGAGAATTGAGACTGGGCCCGGGGAGGAGACACACTCTGAAACCTGTTAGAAGAAGTAGTGAGGGATCAGGTGAAGCCAGGTAAAGGAAGCGGCACTGCATCAATTTGCTTTTTTGTGCGGGAGGAGCTGTTACTTTTTTCCTTTCTTTAATGGGTTGGTAAGATTCTTGCACGTATGCGAAATAGTTTCTGGATACAGGACAAGGAGCTCACTTTAGTTAGTAGAGTCCAAAAGGAGAAGGCTACGTGTGGGGAGTAGCCCTCCGGAAGGGAAGCCCTACCTCACGGCCATTTCGGTTACTGCACTACCCCTTCCTCTAAGAGTACAAACTTATTAATACTACACTCCCCACCATGACAGACCTCACCCTCCTCTTCATCTTCTTTCTTGATTATCTCCTTTTATTGTCTCTGGCCTTTCTTCTCCTGCCCGCTTCAAATAATCAATCTGTCATGGAAGATAAAAAGGAAGCGGCAGTACTACCCGGCGCCACTTCCAGTAGTGTCGACCCTGATCATGAAAATACGCCTGATGAGGAGCAGCAGGCCCTGCCGGATGAAGATACTCGTCTCATAATGACTGTGAGAAACAGAATCAATCGACCTCCAGGTTGGATCTACTCATGCTTCTTTTGTTCTAAGACTTTCAATAACCCGCAGGCCTTGGGTGGCCACCAGAACACTCACCGCAGGGAAAGGGAGATTCAGATGAGGGAGTACGATGTGAAGAGGAGAGGACGGCTTCGTGACAGGCCTGCCAGGGTCCGACCCGAGCGCAAGCTTGCTCCCAGGCACGAACCTCTGTTTAAGCCTAGGCACAATTCTGGGCTTCCTCCTCGCGCTGCTGGATCACTGTTTGGACAGATGGCCATGGGCGCACCACCGGTATGTGTGCCTAGTACTGCTCCAGGATACCCACCCATCATCGCATATGGCCCCCCGCCACACTTCCCATACGGGCCCAATCATGGATTTGCACCCAGGTTCGAGGGGGGCCCTCTGCATGGACCATCACTTGCTCCCCACAATGAGATTGTAGACGCATCTGCAATACAGCAATATCCCCCAGGCCACCAACTAATCACACGAAACTTCTTCACTGAAGCACCTCCTGAACGAGAGGAGAAGAATCAGCCTCAACAAAATCCTCCTCCTCTGGTGATAACAACTGGTGATCACGCTGAACGGCGCAAAAAATATGATCGATCTGAAGCTAACCTCGCATCTTTGGCACAGGCCAGAGCCGAAAATAAAATGCATGCAAACCTCCGTCTTGAAGTTAATGCTGAGTTAGATCTGAGTCTTAAGTTATAGGTGAGTAAAATGGCCGGGTTTCCTTCTAGCTAGCTAGTATATATCCCAAAACTTGTAAGAATGCAATAAGCTTTCATATGTATGCAGCAATGGGATTAATGTACATATATTATATATATGGAAAATAAATGAAACTACACCAAGTAGCTAGTGACAAAATCAGCAATAGTATATCTATTAAGATTTTTATTAATCAGATATCCACCCAAAATCGCTCGAGACTTTTTTGATGATTTAGATGTCGGAATAGATCAACTTTAAGTTGCAAAGTGCCTTAAGTAAGCACCAGCTGTGGTAGATTCCATTTTAGAAAGAAATGCATCTCATTAGTAGCCTTCTTTTTTTATGGACTTCAATTGTATCCTGTAGAAAATCAAAGATGAAGCAAAGTTGAAAAGATAAGATATTTCACATGGATTTCCACAAGCCTGTATAGATAATAATGGAAATTTATTAGAGGGGCTTTCTCACAGAATTATACATTTTTCTAGTGGATGGTAATGTATCTCTAGGCTTGTAAAGTACTGTTTTTAGATACTTACCGATTATATTAAATTTCAAAAACAATGTCACCCACTGCATTAGTTGCCTTTGGTAGCTCAAATTATATATATATATATAAGGGTTCTTAAAAAACATATATTTGAAGAATATTAGTTTGTGTGATTTACCTTAAGACAATCATACTTATAAGAAGACGGAGTAATCTAAATGATGCCCTTAACTAATTAATGTTTTTAAATTAAAAAATCCATTTTAGCTTCTCAAAAGAACTTTGGTGTCAATGAGCAATATAAACTAAAGAGTTACCATTAGCTACCAGAATTGTTGTTGTAAAACTCATGCAACTAATATGACTACTGACGTAGGCAAACTCGACTTCATCATATGATGGCTCTTGTGTTTGTCAAACTATGTTATGTTGTTTACAATCTAAGTGCTCTAACTGTTGATACTCTTCCTTATATAATAGCACAAATTATTAATTTTTTATAGCCTAACTGTAATTAATATCATTGAGTAATGTCAACCTAGGAGGATCCTTGCTTGAAGTATGTTTAAGTTGTTGATATAAATTTTAGGTTTGTCTTATAAAAATAAATCAATTAAAAAACTTGTACGGAGAGTGGAAAAATTAATTAAATTGATTGAATGATGTTTTTCATGTGGTATCAGAGCTTATTTAACCATATTGGCATTTAATCAACTAACCAATAATTGATCTCAAAATCTATAAATGTAGTGTTAAGTATGAGAGTATTTCATTGTCATTGAAGAATTGAGCTAATGGTCATTTTTTTGTATGTGTGGCTCATAAGAGGTTGAAAATGGATATTCGTAGCACTTCTAATTAGTGCATGTGAGTTTAATGGAGATGTCTGAAAAGAAGATTTTAGAATAGAGTCATGTCTACAATGGAAAGTAGAAACTTCAAGAAAAAACCTTACGTGAGATTTTTCTTTTTTTCATTTTGTGCATTTTCTGCTAGAACGTTTGGATGACATAGTCCCCACGAATGCTCAATAAAAGACCTTTTCATAAACTTCTAAAGAGAAAGAAAAACATCATTTGATTGAATGATTGGTTTCTTCTAGTAAATATAATGTGCAACATATATATTTAATTCAATGATACTTTTATGTATCGTTGAAGACAATTTATTGTAATTAGTGTGATGGTATAAGCATTAGTGGAATAAGTTAGCTCATATCAAAGTGGGCAAGGTACTATTAAATTTAGTGCATGTCCAATATTCCCAGAACAATTAGTTAATTGTATGATACTCAATCCAAAACTATAGCCAATACTTGGTTAAAGGCATGCAAGAAATTTTTTTTAAAACAACACATTTAGTTTTACTTATATTAAACTATATATATATCACATATAGAATGAACATGTTTTTAGAGCACATAATATTATCCCTACTTAACCCTTTACTAAACATTCACATCAAATTTTATCTCTTTAATTTGTTATTATCAGGATATATTATCAGGACTCCACTATGTTAGAGTTGTGAAGTTCCACTTAACATCAAATTGCCTCTACAGCTCATTACAGTGTTGTCTGAATAGGGAATTACATCATTAATTGATCACTAAAACAACAAACTTATTTTGTGCATTCTTAAAATGTGTATTGCAACATATTAGGAACACAACATATTGCAACATTTTAGAGTATACACCTGGAAAAATTGGATAAAATTCCATGCACGAGCTGCTCTTTCAATACCATATGAAGTTAGTTCTAACGTTCACCCAAAATGACTAGCTAATTAAGTTTGAAATTAAAACCCTTCTAAACTAATAAGCACAAGAGTTTTCTACTCTTAAATTTATGCAGGACTGATCTTTACCACTAACTAGGTTACTCAAGCTCATGCATGTTGAGATTTGCAGCAATCCAGAGGCTTGATTAGCTTTTTTAGGGTAAATTACTTGCTTACACTCATACACAAGCCTATTTTTAAAGGTAGATATCATACTTAAGTCCAAGTATATACCTAAATAAGGGTTAGAATAGCTCAAATAGCCGTTAATGGCATGATTGTAAATTATATGGTAGAGACAATTCTTGAATTGTTTCAAAAAGTTGGAGATAAAGTAGCTTCTTAGAACTTCTAGTTTTCCACTAACAAAATTAATTACTTCATGCAAGATAATTTTCTTGCTCCTGTTTAATCAAATAGAATGGTAGATCATTCAAATGGTGCACTTCTTACCACCATGAGCTACTGTTCTTTTTCCATTTTCGTGGAGCAATCAGAACTTTGATCATTTAAACTTTTACGATGCTAGAACTTTTTTTAGATATTTTTTACTTTCTATGCAATCTTAATACGTACGTACGATTATCTAGTAATATAAGTGTTTACCTTCATGGAAACTAATTGGTTTTGAGATTTATGTTATCTTGTCTTTGATATGGATTGTCTTGTCTTACCACATGTTGAGGATGAGTACTTGACCGAGTAGCTTACTTCACCTCAATAAGCTACGCAAAGGCAACATGTGTTGGTTGAGAAAATAACTAATCACAAGGTGTTATCAATAGCTTGATAGAGATATCAACAACTTATCATAAGAGGGAATGTGTTTTATGCAAGAGTTTCTATGAACTGATTTGATTTTAAACAAAATGGTGATCAAATGGTAATGCTTAGAATATTATTGTGAATATATTATATTAGAACAAAGGAAATTAAGTAGATATCATTTAATAAATATGCACCTCACACATTTCACCATATATGATGTCTAAAACTTGATGTTCATCCTCTATATTTGATTAAAAGATTGCATTTTTTCTTGTTAAACCATGCAACTCAACGCGAATTCATATTATACAGCATATCCAGTTGTTGACCTCCTAGGTATTAATTGGATATCCAGCTCCATCAATATACAAGAGGTTATAGTTTCTAAGAAATCTGTTTGTAGTTATACCTTGGTGAAGATTTCCCCAACTGTACTGCAGATTCATTTTACTTGAGTAAACCAATGCTCGGTTGGTTGATGCACGAATAGAGAAACAAAACTGATAACGTAAAGTCAAGGCAAGCTAGTTAAATAGCGGGCATATATATTGAAGTGCTCTATCATGTGCCATGATAACGCTAGGATTAATGGAGTAAGACTACCAAATGTTTTGCTTTATTTAATTTAAGTTTTAGAGTAGTGGGAATGAATACGCCAGCTTCAATGATCGAGTGGGCATTAATATTAACAATATAACAGGATTATCCAATTGGAAAACAAAGCATGGGAGAAGACTAAAAACAAAATGTTTCCAGATTGACACTGAGAACTTGATCAGCTTGAATTCGGGTTAGTAGTAGTCTATTACACAACCAACTAATACTTCACTTTAAAGACCTTCAAGAGTCTATACTGAAAAGATTGATGGACTTTGAAGAAACTCTTTCAGTAAACTCTATATAGACGCATATAACTATGTTTTACACAATCTAACAGCTAAAAATTGTAAGGAAATAATGATATTAATAGGAAAGTTTTGCATTTAGAGTTGGTCTTACCTCTCTCTATATATCGATGTTGAATGTGGAAAAGGAAAGAGTAGCAAGCTCTGGTAAGGAAAAATGGTTATTAAATATTACAATCATTGATCGTCATTCAACCCAGGTTTTCGTAACTTAGAAAGTGTCATGTATTAAACCTTGAAATTTTGATTCTATTGCCGATCTAATTTCCTTCTGAGGTTTAGAGCAACTTTGTAAGAGGTTGGTTCAGGAGAAACTAATCCTATACTGATTAGTTTGAGTAGTTTTTGAGTAGTTTATGTTCAGTGATCGATGACAAGAAAGACGATCTCAATTTAAGCAGCAGGCTGAGAATAACGAGGATGCGGGGATGGAGGCCAAACAAAATGCATGACTTCATCCTAGCTACATGTTTCGTCCTCTAAATGCAAGCGCTCTGCCAAAATAGTCACTAATTAACTAGGTTGCTACAAGGAGCCCACGTAAAAACAAAGGATTTTGGAAACATGTGATATACCAACTTCTCCGTCTGACCAACATCATCAAAACCTCAATGGCTTACCTTATACCATGTAAGGTATACAAGTCATTGCACAGGAAATATCAGTTCGCAGCATGCCAAAATGATCAAAACCAAACCCATTTTTCTTTTTTAAGTAGTTCATTCAAGAAAAGAGCCGGCAATCCAGTCAACGTACCTCAGGGACAGGGAGGAAACACAATCTTCAACCAAATATGTCATTCCCCATATATTATAGAGTACATAACAAACAAACTCATCCTAGCCATCGATTCAGCAACTGAATTAAGGAAACATGTGCTTCTCCCTAACAACACTTAGTCCGGACTTTTCTTCCTTGTTTCCATTTCAGTAAGGCTATAACAGCCAGGCTAAACAACAGTAGGCTTGTAGTCAATAACAATAACTTTATCCAAGCAAGCAAGAAACTCAGTAGCATACTCAACATGGGCTGGGTGTGCAACATACTCTGCGACGCCTTCAACACTTTCAAAAGTGGATTCAAACACATGAGTAAAACCTTGATCCAGGTTTTCTGCACTCACGTTAGTCCCCCTAGATTTCAAAACAAAAACACATATTTCCCATCAAAAGTTGTTGATGTCAGAAACTTCAATCAAATAATGCAAATTAGGACAACCTAAGGGGCGAATTATTTGCACCCAGACCCGTCAAGCCACCAGCAGGATATTTGTTACATTCACGATGAAGGTGTTATAATTGCAAAAGCATGAAAAAATTTTTGTGAAGAAGAACCAAGTCAAGATTTCTGAGCCGGACTCTTTTAACCCTTTTATTTCTGTTAATCATCTAGTTAAGTTTCTGTGAAGAAGAGACATCAAACAGTATAGAGACAGGGTGTTAAGGCAGCAATAACCATTGTTGAGGCTTTTGCCACATGTTAGCCAAGTGCCTTTTGTTCCTCAATTAAAGTTAACATATTAGGAAATATAAACGGTGAAAGTGGAGTGCAGTAACATCACAACAATGGAGGTACAAATTAGGAATGGACAACTAACATCACATGAATATAAGATTCATTGGAAACTGATAGGAATATAAATGAAAACTTCAATGCAATTTTAGAAAATGTCTAGTACAATAAAGAGTACATGTCAAACAAACAAAACATAACGAAATGATTAACCCTTACATTTCATCTATGCAGTAATTTGTAGCCCATCATCACAGTTTTTAAACTTGAGCTTTTTGGTTAAATTCATTTGTCAGAAAACACATCGTATCCATAATATCTTTGAGGCTAGTTCTCAGCATCACATACTAGTAAAGGATAATGAAGAACAGACCAGGAAAAGTAAAGAAGCATTTGGCACAGGAAATCTAGTGACAGTTTTTGTGCACCATCTTTACATGTAAGCTCTTAGTGTACTTTTGTTATTAGAAGTTCCCATCATCGCAGGAATTTTTTAATAGGTATTGCAAACTTCATAGTAGATCGTATGTTTTGTACTACATTCTTTTGTAGTTTCAAGTTTAACTTGACTTAGAACAATTGTCAGAAAGGTAGGATATTTAATGCCAGGTAATTTCTGTAAAATTATCAGAAAGCCATAGGAGTCCATTCCAGGCCTGCACACAACATCTTTCTCTTGTAGCCATCAATATTTTGACATTGAAAAATTCTTTCCCCCATTTTCTTGAATGTTGCTACAACTGTTATAGAAAACTGAAAAGCATTTCATGCAAAGCCCATCAATATGAATGCCTCATTTTTCCAGCATTACCCTGATGCATCGCTGGACTTGGACTTGACTCCTGCTAGTCATCCCAACTTCAATTTTCAAAGGAATTGTTCAAGATCACAAGGTTTCCACCCTTCTTTCCTATCATAGACCAAGGTCAACAGGGTAATTGTGATTCTACCAGAGCTGCACCAACTGCTCCATGGCCTCAATATCTACCATGCACTTCATTAATCAATTAATTATTCAGGAAGATTCTGAAGTTGTTTATGACATGCAAAAGGTGCAACCTCATATAGTTGGAGGTTTGATCAGGAATCCCTTCAGATTAATAACGATTACAATTATTCAAATAGAAAACAACCTCGCTGATGCCCTTGAATAAACTGGTTCCACATGCTTCAACCAACAAGCTTTAACACAGATCTATTAGCAGGCATTGGAACTTCACAGTGAAACCTTCAAGGCAATCCTAGTGGTTGTCATTAATCTCTTTTCTCTTTATTAGAGTGCTGACTCAGAGCTTTCCTTGTTTTCTTTCCTTTTCTTCCATAAAAGTTCCCCCATATCCAGAAAACAAAACTTTATTGAGCTAAAGCCTGCTTTGCATGAAGGCACTCATAACTACCATAAATGTTTCAATCTTGTCCAGGCTAACCACATCGATAGAGATATTGATAAGCGTCGCAAAGTGGTAAAGGTAGAAAAAAATTCACTGCTTTCCTCAGACTTTATCTTATAAGGAAAGTAAACAACGGCAAAGTTCAAGAGATATAGCAGCTAAATGAAAGCTCACAGAGACCTCAATAAAACCGCTAGGAGAACAGCTTTTCCCACAATTAATTCGCCCTATCAAATAGCTGAGGTTGCCAAATCTTCCATCTGACCATCTGATATAGCACATAATAATTCGAAAGATCTACCAAGGGAATATTCAAGGACAGGAGATCACCCAAAAGTCACCTATCTTTAATAAGGAATAAGGAAGAAGGAATCTAAATTTAAAGAGCCCTGAATTTCATATGTTGAGTTCAAGTTCCAAAAATAACTACGTAAATTGCAATTTTCTACTCAAGCTTGCTCAAATTAGAAGTTTCATTGGACAAACAACCATTGATCTTATGGGAAACATCACTCTAAGTGTATGTTGCCATTTCCCAGGTTTCCATCTAGGTTAAAATCTCCGATTAGGAAGTTTTTCAATTAGCAGTTCCTTTCTAAGTTTGGTTCTTTTTTCATAAATTAGGGAAGTCTAAACAGTAGTAAATCAATTAATCTGAAGTTGTGCTTGTTTTTTAGTTTCATTTCAGCATGTAGATATAAATTTATTAATTCCATATTAGTGTCCAGTCTCATAAAAATGGTGTATGAGTTCTAATATTTGGGATTGTTGCATGAAAAGTGAGAATGTGGATCTTTATGATAAAAGAATGAACAATGTTAAAACGGGGTCCAGCCTAGAAGAAGGTGGCCTGATCCCTATAAGAAAGGGAAGAAATATACAATAAAACAGTACATCTCATTGTATAATGTCTTCGTATGGAACACAAAAATCCCTCTTTAACTATTATTAAGGTTTTGTTTACATTTCCTCTATTGGAAAATTTATTTGTAGAGTTAATTCCCTGTTTGCTATTTATCTTAGTCCAAATTTCAACCAGTAAACTTGAATTCAAATTGTGGTTTTCGTACTTGATGCTGAAATCTATATTTCCCATACTCTAGAGGAAGCTTTCAACTTTGCTGCTTCTTGAATCTAAACAGCTGAGTTGTCTCCTTTCCATGAGTACAACAGACTCCTCAAAAGAAACAGCGAATAAAAGGTGAAATCAGGAAAAAGAAAATCAGCTTGTGCAGTAAGCCAAAACAAGATTTCAAAAGCAAATGGCAAACGCACCAAGAGAGTTTAATTTCATACAACTGTATGCATATTACAAGTATGTTGCAGCCTATGATGTTACCATTACCCAACATCATATCAATATGTAACACATTAAACGTCCTCCCATATTGATCTTGCAGTAAACCTCAAAAGTATGTGCTGTTGTTAGAAATATTTTTCTTGACAATATGTCGTTATGATATGTTTGGAGAATTAATGCTTAAAAGAAATTTCCTCACCATACTCGTAAAAGAGACCGTCACTTTCTTGTAAAACTTATTTCACCTCATTGACAAAATTCAATCTTAAGAGAGCTATCTGGCACAAAAATGACAAACTAACGTATCTTGCAAAGCACATACACTCCAAATTGAGAAGGGTGAGAATCTTGGAACAACTTGCAAAGTCATAAATATCTCCCGAGGTAAAAAGGTCCAGCATATAGAAAGGTAAATTCCTCGACCTCAGATGGAAACTCGTGCGTGAAGTAAGGTAAATGAAAGATACACCTCCAAGAAAGAGAAAAATCAGATGAGAAATGTTATGACAAAATTAAATCTCTGATGAAAAGAAAACTTAGGACAATTATAGTTAGAAAACAAAAACTACAAATAAGCACAGTATTTTCTTTAAAAAAAAAAAAACTACAAATAACCGAACGGTCCAGGGTCGGAAAAAACTTTGAGCGAGCATGTACCAATACGAAAAACTAAATACAAATACAAACCATCGCAACATAAACTCAGAAACTTGTAAACATCAATAATTGTCTTAACTTCTCATTGTGCATATCTGTTGCTCATTTCTATTTCTTTTGTTTAGGTTGCTGCTGATTTTCCGATGTCAGACTCATCATTGCATAGTCTCTCTTTCTCACTTTAATAATGCCCTCAATCTACTGTGTACTTTATGGATGGGCACAATGAAAGGTGTGATATAGTACCTCCCACGTGCTGCCATCAAACAAACCTAAAAGCAGATCATTGATTCACTAGACCACTCCATTCCACACCTTGTTGCTTAGAATTCTCCGCCTCATGACAGAGCTAGAAGGTGTGGTGTGATCACAGACTCCTCAGGTACTATTCTTCCTGCTCTGCTGATTTTAGCCTTAAGCCATACTGCTGTAGCAGATGGATATGCGACCTTCTAGAGGTCATTAGACTCTACCACTCTGGGTGCTCTAGTCCAGAGGGGTTTCCTACACCTGGTGACAGGAAGAGATTGCAGTGGTCATTCGTTGGGCTTGTGGGAAGAATCCCCTCCAGAGCACCACTTAGTATATTTAGCTGATATAGAGGATTTACGTAAAAATTTGGACTTTTATTGGCAGCAATTTGCAAATCAGAAGTAGTTTTCTACACCCGGTGACAGGAAGAGACTGCAGTGGTCATTCGTTGGGATTGTAGAAAAAATCCCCTCCAGAGCACGTCTTAATATGTTAGGTGAAATAGAGGATTAATGTAAATGTTTGGACTTTTCTTGGCAGCAAATAAAAAATGGTAAAAGTACATTCGACACCTTGTCTAAGAAATGTTTCTAGGCAACAGCTCACTGTAGGAAACTCTTTTGCCTTTATGAATTGGTCCTGGCTCTTCTTCAGAGGGTGCAGTTGTTTCCTTTTATTCTGTGATGCCCTTGAACTTATCTCTCTGAGCTGCTTTCTTATCCTGTTTTCTCATTGATATAAAAATAAAATTACAAAATAAATATCCCTACATCATGGAGTAACGACCCCTCTTGTTTCAGCCAAACTGTAAAGAGTCTAAAGTTTGTTTGACTAACCAAGGAGAGATTGAAAATAATAAAAATAAAAATCCAATATCAATTGCCTCTCTTTAATTTACTAAAGGAATCATGAAAATTATGAACGACTACCAAGTTTGTAACACTGAAAGATGTGGTCAACCTAGCAGTCTGCATCTCAACTCCGTTTATACTAACAACCGATTGCAGAATCTAGTTCCACTACTGACTCAGCTAAAACTTTAAAGAGAATTCACTCGATCCTTTTTTCAGTAGTTCAAATAACTACACAGAATTAAAATAGATTTCCGCAGTTTGAAAGAAAATACCTTGAATGGGTACACTTTGTCGTTAAAATGATAATTACGGAGTAACTATAGCATGGAAATACAGGAAAGGAAAACGTACCATTGAAAAGCCTTCATGGGTTCAATTAGAGAGACAAGATTGGCGTAGTCCCTGATGAGTTGTTCTTTCCTCTCAGAAGATATGTCATCCTTAAACTTGGCCAGCAAGATGTGCTTCACGACAGGTCTCGACCCTTCCATTTTCTTTTTTCCCCTCCGCTGGCTCTCCTGCTGTAGTGTTTTATTGACTGTAAAGGAAGGAGCAATAGCTGGGATTCTTTTTTAGTACAATGGCGATTTGTGTTACCAAGAAAGAATCGGACATAAATAACTATATTAACAGACCCCAGAGCCTCAGTCTAGAAAACCAAAAACAACTTATCTCAAAAAAACAAGAACCAACAGACAACAGGTGAACGGTGACGATACTGAGCACTGGACGAAGACCGGTGGTAGCGCAGGGGTCACAGAGTGATGCTGATCTACCAAGCAAGCTAGTTTATTTCCCTACCAGGCAAACCGCTTGGGAGCAGGATTTCGGAAGAAGCTGGAGAAACGAGCTGAGAGTTCTCACCGAACTCTCAGCCTATTTTGTTTAATAGATTTTGAGAAAAGTTAGGAACTATGAGGAGTCGGAGAAAAATCTGGGATTGCAGAAATATGATCAAGAGTGACTTTTACGGATAAGAGTCACAAGACACCACTCAATATATGTATAAATCCTCTCGATCAGATGATATGAAGCAGATATACCACCAAAACAAAATTCCGAAACACCTACCAGGAAGTCCTGTTCTCAGGCTGAATCTGCCAGACTGATTACTCGCCGTTCGCCTGCCTGTCTATGCAGGTTATTAGCAATAGCTCCATTCGCTCCATTCGCTCTGATTTGGAAAGTCAAATCTGTTTTTACATACATTAGAAGGATTTCATTTGAATTTCATTATACCAAATGTTTATACTTACGATCAATGTCATTACAAAAATATTTGTACTTGCCTAGCCTTGGGTTGGAACATCTGAATTTCATTATATCAAATGTTGCAGTATAATAAGAGAGCGCGTTGGGGCAGGCACGCAGGGAATATGGCCCACGTTGGAGGCCCCATGAGGCAGAGCCCACGAGTGCAGGCCTTGGACTTGGAGGGTCGTGTGGAGGCAGGGTCGTGGACTCATGGGCTCAGAGACTCATGGAGGCGGTCATGGTCCATGACCATGACCATGAGGGGAAAGTCATTGAACAGGACTGTTTGTCGCTCGTGATGGGAAAGTCATGGATACAAAATCGTGGCCCATATGTTTGAGCTAGTTCAATGATTCATCTGTTGGGCCTTGAGAAGCGTAAGAAAAAAGCTATATATAATTACATTTTCTTGCCAATATTTTAATTGTGTTAGTAATCTCAGAATTTTATAAAACTACTGTATATCTTTTTATTTTCCAAGAATATGGATTATAAATAGATAAAGGAATAAGAAAAAAGAGTTCAATTAATTTCCAACATATGTTATTATTTTATTTTAAGAACTTGAAAATTAATTTCCTAGGAATAGGTTCTCCGGAAGATGGGCCTAGATAGTAAGGGTGTTCATGTAATTTATTTGAATTAGGACCCCTCTTTTGTCTAGCACCTCCGGCTCTGGCTGCTCTGCAAAAGTCAAGAAGATTCCAGGTCCTTTGCGTAATTCTGCCGCTAAAGGACACGTGTCCTTACTCCCACCGACCGCCCCATGCTCCGCGCCTCTAAATACTAGCCAATACGATCGAGGGAAGAACAACTCATCGGGACGCAGGTGCATTACCGGAGTTGAGCGTGCCGGCGTCGGTTGTGAAAGGAGGTACGGCGTATTCTTTATTCTGTTTTGCGTTGAATGACTCTCTGTCATCGAGGCACAGCATCGTGTTTGTCTGAGGAAATTGTTGCTTCTATTCTCTGTTGAAAGGTTTCGGCGATTCTGTCTATTGTGGGATCCGATCTGTCTGGCGGTTGCGTAGATGTGTCTTCTTGTCTGAAATTTGCCTCATAGTTGCCTTTATTTTGATGAATTTTTTAAGACTTAATTTTTGTCCGTCTCAAAAAAATTTAGGGCAAAGCCCGGTTCTTGTGGAGAGAACATTGGATAGGGTTTTGGTGTTTGAATTTTGTACTAGAAACAAAGGGATCTATTCCGTTTTGCAATTCTTTTTTTTTTTTTCTTTATCTGTTTGGGTTAATTTAATTTGGTAATTGTGGGTAAATTTCTGTTCTTCCGGTTTTGGCAGCCTAAAAGCTAAACTTGTTCCTGGTGGCGTAGAGGACCTCATTAGTTAACGATTGATTTTCTGGTTTGGCATATTCAAATTCTTGTTTGCTCCTGGGTTAGGCTTAGTATCTGTTGGGTCTTTGATTGCTGTTGTCTATGTGGAGACGTTAGTTTTTGTATATTGATCACTTCTGGAGAGAATAATACTGTGGCAACTAAAATTGAAAAATAAAATCTTTTATTAATTCTATCAACGTTAAATTGCATGTGTATGAGTTCAGGCCTTATCCTATAAATTCCATGGGAATCCTTTCATGGGGTCTTATATTTTGATTTATTTTCGAGGTCAGCGTATGTGCAGCAAGCAGAAGCCACATATTTCTACTTCTATTGTGACTTGATTCTCTTGTTCCTTCTTAATGCAGCTGTCTGTAAGGTCACAGAAGCGTGTGGTTCCGTCTCTTCGATTTTCTACAGGAAGTTTCATGTCTGATTTGGACGTTCAGATCCCCACAGCTTTTGGTGTGTATTAGTCTACCCCTTTGTATCTATGCGTCTCTCTGGACAATGTGTTTACTGTATATTCGCTTTGTATTGTCTCGTATCTATCAGAAATGAGGCATGTCTCTGGATTGTTCACTGACTTGCAGGTGGATAGGAAGATGTGTAGTGAATGTAGTGGTGTGAGATTTGTATGAATGTGAAGAACATGTAAACCAATTCATCTTCTATCATTAGTGATCAAAGATATGTATTTTACTGTCGCTATTATTGTATGAGGTTCCTAAATTTTACTTTTCTATTGGTACCTTAATAGATCCGTTCGCTGAGGCGAATGCTGAGGACTCTGGTGTTGCATCAAAGGAGTATGTGCACGTGCGCATACAGCAAAGAAATGGTAGGAAGAGCTTGACTACTGTGCAAGGCTTGAAGAAGGAGTTCAGCTATAATAAAATCTTAAAAGATCTCAAGAAGGAATTCTGTTGTAATGGTACTGTTGTGCAGGACCAGGAGCTGGGACAGGTATCATCTCCATTCTTTTTGCATTTCTTTGGATCGCACTTACCTGTGTGTGGAAGTACATGTGACCATCGATATCCGCCCTCTGTGCAGGTTATTCAACTGCAGGGAGATCAACGTAAGAATGTCTCAAACTTTCTTGTTCAGGTATATAACTGTGTGATGTGTCTATTGTGTGCTTAAGAGCCATTGAGTGATACTTTAGTTGTTTTGGATGAAGATATCGATACTGAACCTTTCTTCTACTTGCTGTTGGCAGGCTGGCATTGTGAAGAAAGAACACATTAAAATTCATGGTTTTTGAGGGCGT
This sequence comes from Aristolochia fimbriata, assembly GCA_019845555.1. NCBI lineage: Eukaryota > Viridiplantae > Streptophyta > Magnoliopsida > Piperales > Aristolochiaceae > Aristolochia > Aristolochia fimbriata. Next base: position 6,982,355 of record CM034078.1, read on the forward strand.
TGTTATAATTATTGGCATATAAAGGTTCTCGAGTTTTGAGATAAATTTCAGTCTGTACGTCTGATAGTTCCAGATATAAGTCTCAAGTGTTGTGATTAAGGGTGACTTCATTATTTACGTATATGGTCCGTCCTTTTGGGGCAGCCATTGTTATTTGAAGGTAATGACGATGTTTGTGTTGTTGGCTAATGAGAGATACCATCTTATTGAATTATCTTGTTTCTGCTGTCTTGCAACTTAACGGGTGTGTTGCAAATTATTGAATGAAACTTGTAATTGATGCTAGTCCAGAGTACTTCAAACATGCCGCAGGCTAAGTGAGCTATGTCTTATCACATGCATGGAGCAATCCAATTGTGCGTTCGTTGCACATGATTTCACAATTGCTTCCTCGTACCGCAAGTTACTCAACTTGCTGCGGGGAGAGCTCCCCTGTTCTCTCCGAGTGAAAACTCTTCAATGCCGCGATATTCATTGGTGTCTTTCCGTATGACTGAAGCCCATATTAGCTGTAGTATAGCTTTCCGAAGATTTTTGGCGTTTCTGCCTCGAAGTCAGAACGCTCTCGTGGAAGTGCGTGATGTGATTTGATGCAGCTCGTATATCCTGCTGGTGAGGACCCCGATGGAAACGAAAACTCCAAGACTTTTTATTTACATTCTACACGCATACGACTCCATGCTGGCCGCGAAGTCGTGTACATGTGGTCCATTCCAATTCGTACAGTATAATTAAGAAGACCATCTATCTATTTATTTTATGTGGTCATTTTTCGAAAATATCAAAATGTACTTATTACCTAATAATTATATGGTCGAATCATTTAACGTCCAGCGGTGTCACAGGACACGGATATATAGGACGATTCTGAAATCCCTTAATCTTACGAAACCTCCCAATTATCTGCATTCAAAGACAATTTGCTATTGTGGGGCCTCTACTTCTCATTTTCTCAAAAGCTCTCTAATGGCTGTGAGGGGTCTTTTACACGATATTATATAGCTGATATATTATCTCATGCTGCTTCTATAGTACCGGAAACAAAATTCTCCCATTTTCTACTCCTGTATTCTCTAGCGCATTCAGAACCCATAAAGTTGAATCTTCTCTAACGTTATAGTTACATTCAAGCTGCTGCAAAATTCTAAAGCTTACTTTGATATTCGAATGCATATTGAAAAGAAGTTGAATGGCCCAACACACCTGATTAGCAAACTTTAGGGGGAAAAAAAACATCAAATATGTATATGTATATACCATAGTTTTTATAGCAAAGAAAGATTGCTCAGATAAACGGGAAATAAATATGCATTATCTCCCTCATCTTTATCTGTGAAATCTTTGTCTAGGCCAGTATGATAATCTCAGTTCTTCGATCGTCCCTATACATATAGAAAGAGTCAGATCAAAATTAGAGAAGGAAGACGATAAGAGAGCATATATATATATATGAGCGGCAACATCTCACCACTAACCAGAGGCATTTTTCAGAATGGTCAATATTATTAGGTTGATCTGCTGGAACCTTCAGGGTGCCTCGATCCACTACCCTTTTGCCTGCTCTGAGGTTCAATTCCCATGGATTTCCGTTCTTCCTTCTTGAACCGAATTCCGCATGCATTACAAAGAGACTGGGACGCAACACAGCCAAAATAGTATCCCTTAAATGTACTCAATTATCCATCAAACAAAATACGTTATCAAATATATGGTAGCTGATAAGCTTTCTACAGAATATATGAATCTATGCAAAGCAAATATATATATATATATCATTCATCGGCTACAAGAATACAAGATGGTGTGAATAGTTTTTTATGGTGCATTTGAACACATCAAACTGGGGTAATTTGTATGTATTGTTTTGATAAGGTAGATGAAATTCAGAGATAATGCCTTGGAGCATACCACATTATCAAGTGAGACTATCATGTTGGACGTATAGATTTTATGAAGTATAAAAACAGTTTTAATTGGGGACCTACTTCTAAATTGTTACTGGCTGCTATATCTTGTAATGTGAAATTGAGCAGCGGTAACATGCATATTTGAATGGGGGATTTAGTAATGAGAGGTCCTGAATTCAAATTTCCACAAGGAATAGGGTAGGGTTTATCTGAAGTTTGTATTAGGGGAGTTTATATCCTAGGAGTCTCTCATCTCTTGAAGAAAAATAAGCACCTAGTAATCTATCGTTGCCTTATTGGTTACCACATAGCAATAAAGAAGCATGAATCTTATATATCTGAAAGTAAAGTAGTTAAGATTCCTAGAATGTAAATATGAAGGATATATAAGTCTCAAGCATATGTAACCTCCTTATAAGTACTGTAAACACAGTCAGTTCAATTGTACATTTGCAAATAAGCTAGCTTAAATGATCTGAACTACAACACCATCTTAGGAGTGAGCTAGTTACACTACTCTTTGCTAATAATTAAAAAACATAATTAAGTAGACTATCAAATATTTTAAAGAATAATAGAAAAGGAAAAAATATGGATAAGATCCCGTCAAATTGAAGATGAACACAGCACCACGAGAAATCAAACTAGAATAAATAGTATAGGGAAGCCACTCACACAATATTTCCACGCGGAAAGGGAAACACTTAATCCTTCCAATTAATCCAAACAAATTAAAGAGGAAGAAAAATAATCTCATCCTTTCACTTTGATCAAGAGGGGTTGTTTCATCATTAATTAGTTAGTATGAAAGAAAGAGGGAAAGGAGGGGAACACCTCTTCCCCTTATTGGTTCTCTTTTTAAAACTTGCAAAGAGACATTATATATTATACTAGTCGAAATAAGGTTTTTGGTGAGGGTTATGAACCCTCGCCAAAAGCCATAAAGACCCTCACCAAACACTTTTGGCGATGAAGGATGAGCATCGCGTCAGCAGGCCTCGCCTTTTACTTGTGAGGGGAAGGTTAGTATATCTAAACGCATTTTTTAAAGACCCTCACATTTATGGGTTAATGAGGATATGGGGAAGATTCAAGGCTCAAACATCGCCAAAGTTAAGATTTCTATTAGTGCTATGTGAGCAGATTACCGCTTCTTTTTTGTTTTCCACACAAGGGAAGGAAGAGTTATTCCTACACCTTAGTTTTTCTGATCATTAATGACGTTAAGTATCTCGCAGTCTCATCTAAAGAAACAAGAGAGAGAGAGAGAGAGAGAGAGAGAGAGGAAAGTGCAGATCTAGTAGTGTGGTTCTCCTCCTTTCTCCTAATATTTGACATGAATCTCTATAAAAGAGGCAAAATTAAGCGATTGAGTCGTGATTTTGTGGTCTCGAATCCGCATGCAGCCAAGAAAGACTGTGTGTATCGAGTACGCACATCCAACAGGGGCACACCAGCACATGAGATGACAGGCGTGCAATGCACTTAAAAAGACACAAACCTTGCATAAATTAACCTCTTGCTGGTTGTTGTTAAGCAATGCTTGCTTATAAGCTATTTTAGCGACGCTAAAAAAGCATCTCTATTAATTGATTTTCTTGAGTTCACCATTAAATGTTAAAGGTAAGCTATGGTATATGGAACTATGCATGAGCCAAGCTTGAACTTAAAAATTGAGACTCGATTGAATAAGTTAAATCTAGTTATATGACATGAGACTATTAGAGAATAGTCTCACTGATTAATAAAAATTGATCATACTGAGATCTTGAATTTATTAATTGGGAAATATATATGCTTCATAATTTGACTAATCAGTTTGGAAGGTCCTTGACCTAACTCCGCAACGATTTGAGCCAACTTTGGTAAAAGTTTGGCTCATTTATTAATTTCCACCATATCGATCAACATTTTAATTAAGTACATACTCACAAAGTCTCAACCATATTCTTTTGACATGTACGCTTATGAATGTACTCACAAAACGAGATATAAAGTATCAGAAGAGGTCGAGTTCTTAGATATATAGGTAGTGCCCCTCCATATAACTCAATGTTAGAACCAAATGAACTGGACGATTTGTGTTCTGTTTGGGAAGTGAACACATAAGACTAATTCTTGTTGCATGAGGAAAGGGATAACAATGGTCGATATTTAATAATTTTGAAAGGTGTTAAGTACGTACTTGTTAAAAAATAAATCATGTATTTTAGATGTTGTGCATTATTTAAGATATATTACAACTTCTAGCTCCCTCTGTGACATATATTCAAAGTACCAATAGCAAGCCACATTATTGTCTTTCGTGCAAGGGAGTTAGCTAGGAAGAGACCTACCCTCTTTTCTTTGACTTCTTGTAGAATCTATTGTCTACTTAACTTTTCCACAGTAAGTAATGGTGGTGGTAAGCCAGTTGTCTGCTTGTGAGCAACTTGAGTGCGGGTTGTAGACTCATGAGCAAAGTTCAAATTTATGTTAATTGTGTCACATTTATCTAAAATATTATTTTGTGCAAGATGCTGAGTCTTGATTTTCCTAATTGAACCATGATTTTGTCAAGCTTCAGCCTATAGAATTAATACTAATCAAAGCTTGAATTTAGGCATTTGAGACTTAAATGAAGGTTAAGCCATGTTGGTAGGGTGTGATAAGAGCACGATCTAGCAAAGTTTAGGTCATTTCATCCATTTTATGTTTTAAGTAATTTTGTTTGTATTGATCAGTTACATCACATACTTCACCATGCATGCATCCAAGGTGTAACTTTATAATGACATCCCAAATACCCTTCTTTCAATGCATAGGAAGGTGTAACCATACCCTTCCTACTTCTCCTAATTTGAGTAGTATTCGACAATGCATAGGAAGGTGTAACTAGAATTAATGGCTCCCAAACAAATTCTGAAGTGCACAACTTTTTTTACTTAAAATGTCATTTTTTTTTAATTGAACCATGATTTTCGTCTAAGTGAAGCTTGGTCTACGGAGAGTAGCACTTACGCCAAGCTTGTACTTAGGCATTTATGATACTTACTCGAACAAAGCTTTTTGAGTTTGCAAATGTTCTAAAAAAGGTAAGATATATATGAATGTGGGAGCCACATGAATAGAAAGATTCATATTTTGTTTGGAAGTAAATCTAGGATCTGAAATATCTCTCGTTGCAAGAAGGATGGAGCCTATCCAGGTTTGGAGGTTTCAGATTTTGAAACATTCATGTTGTCAAAACTCGATGTATATATCTCAAACATTACACTTTATATATGTAGCATTCTAAATGCTCATTGCACTACAAGAAAAAAACCTTGTAGTCACGACATGAGCTAGACTTGAAGAAGCTAATGTTAATTTTATAAGTGAGCTAGACTTGAAGAAGCTAATGTTAATTTTATAAGTGAGCTAGACTTGAAGAAGCTAATGTTAATTTTATACTTGAAAGGATATTGATCCAGGAAAGAGAAAGAATAAGTAAAAACGTATTAGCACCAACCGTTTGATAACTCTAGAGTTTGGACAAGTAACAAAGGTAAATATGGAAATGCTAGAGCGAAACATCAGTACTGATATTGAATAAGCAATATTTAGGAAGAAATAAATACCTTGGGGCCGCCGGGACCATTCCGCCACAAAGGGGTTGACGACGTGTTACAAGCCATGCATTTTCTCGCTGGATGATTGGCCTCCTCCCCTCCTCTCGGTCGAAGGACATGGCCCACGTAACGCTGATTAGCAAATGATGGGAGAGGAATATTGTAGTTATAAGTGGGATACACGACGTTGGATGTTCTACTGGACTCAGGCGGCGGCGGCGCAGCCATTAGAGGTGGAGGAGGGGGATAAAGAGGAACTCCGCCGCCATAACGAGGAACGTAATTACTTGGGTGTACGTGCTGCTGTACTGGTGGCCAACTAAATGGAGGAGGAGGAGGTGGTCCAGGAGGAGGAATGTTGTTCATCGCTGCCATGCTGCCATAGAGGTTAGCAACTCCTCCATGCAGTATTTGATCGTTGCTTCGGACTTGTTGCTTTACCACCCAAAAAAAAAAAAAAAAAAAAAAAAAACAAAAGAAAGAAAACACAAGATTATATCAGCATTCATGTAATTAATACATCTTTAATATCCACAAGAGAGAGAGAGAAAAATATTCATCTTATATTTCCTTCCTCATAATGAATTAATATTGCAGGAGTTTTAAGATACCCAGCTTGTCTCGGCATCCCAATTATCTTCTCGATCGCTTAAACTATGAGAAATATATACACATGCTAATTAAACTTGTACGTAATAATTTTATCACCTCGTATACTCTCGAGGGAGATACAGCGAGGGTTCTTCTTCGCGAAAAGTGTAAGCCGAAGGTTCTTAGGCATTTTCCCTTAGGTTTATAACCCTAACCCAAAACTTTATTTAACATTAATATCTTACTTTCTCTTTTCACATAAGTCAGCTCCATTTGGCAGCAACGTAACAGAGGGTTTTTTTTAATTTAGTTATTTACTTTCTCAAATTGCATCCCACGAGGGGAGGAGCTAGCCTGAGCCTCCAACCAACTGGTAGATTTTTGTCGCCACTTTCACACGTGGAACAGGATTACTGCAACATAATCATAACAATTAGGTGTATATGCAGCCCCTGACCTATGCTTAGTGGGGCCATTTTGACCGTTAAGTGGGTGGTCAAACCAAGAGAAAAACACATTATTACAGTTGGTTTAGTGGCATATGCGACCTGTAAATTTTTCAAATTTGATCCATATATAACACCAGCTGCCTTGCAAAATGCCCCACTATCTTTTCTTCTCTCTTTTGTTGAAAGAGATTAGTAATTAAGAAAAAAGGCAACACGGGTATGATATTCCTCGAACAGAACGAAGGGTAAAAAAAAAAAAAAAAAAAAGGAGGTTTATAATAGAAGAAATGCTTAGCCTAATGAAATCTATTGAACAGCTTTTAAAATGACACCTACACATTAAAGACTTCCTCGTAAAAAACATATCTGATGAATGTAAAAAGGTGAATCATGACAAAGAACTTTTATATGTTTTCGGAACGCGCGTCTTTAAATTCTGTCTTCTCCCTATAATAAACCAAAAAACGGAAAAAGGAGAAGATTTTCGAAGATCGAAAGAATCTTCAAAAACCCTGGCGGGTATCGAATATCGGATGCTTTGATCGATCTAACCCAGTTCATATACGTAGAAACCGATCACGAGAAATTAAGGGAGAGAGAATACATATGTATGCATATCATATATATATAATATACCTGGGGAGTGCTACGCACAGATGATGATGATGATGATGATGATGGCTGGCTTTGCGGCGTCTGCGCTGGAGTCTCATGATATGGGAATCCAAGCTTGAGAGTACAATCTACTCCAGGGACATTTTCCTCCTGATCAGTACCATTCTCGAGTTGGCTTAGAAGATTTCGCTCTTCTAGTCTCTGCTCGTGGTTGAAACCACGAGACCCGTTGCCTATGATGAGTGGTCTAAACTCCATCGCAATGGATTAAAGAAAAGATTCTCTGACAATTCAAATAGTACTCATCAAGCCATGGCGGTTGATCGACGAGCCATCAATCCATGGTTAGTTCTACAGCGAATGTAACCAGATGATCATATATATTAGAAGATCATTGAAGTAGCAAAGAAAAGAAAAACTCATAAAGCGCTAAAATGGAAACTGATGACAAAAGAATAAATGAGTAAACCAAACTGCAAAAAAGATGATCTGTTCTACTAAATGAGGAGAAACAAAATGGGGTAAATCATAAAGATCACGTAGAGAGACTAGAAATTATCCTGTGGAGATTTTCTATCAGCAGTACTACTGTGAGTTTGGTGGACTAGGAAAAAAAAAAAGAGAGAGAGAGAGAGAGAGAGAGAGAGAGAGAGAGAGATTACCAGCATGAAAAGGAGTAGTACATTAGATCAACCGAAAGAGCAGGAACGATCGAGAAAAGAAAAGGAAAAGGGGAGAAATGACTCACCCTTTGAAGAGTGCACTTATAGTAGAGAACAAGGAGACAGAGGAAGAAGAAGAAGAAGAAGGTGGGTTTTGGACAAGCATGCTAATCTCTGAGGGTAAAAAGTGAGTGGAGTGGGTTAGGATGGTAGCATTGGTTGTCACGCCTGGACGCGATTGAGCGTTTCTACTCTTCTCTCGTTTTTCTTGTGGTTTCCCACTGGTCCCACTTAATTACCGTGTGATTAAGAGACCAATTTACCCCGGTGCTTCCTCTTCCCCGGAGCAGATTAGGAAGGTAATCGGATCATGGGGAGGGGGCGGTGGGGTTGTTTTGGCTAGCTCCTCCCTTGAGAGGCCAAGTGTTGATGCAATCAGCTTTAGTGAGCGCATGCTGTGCTGGGGTGATTATGATTAATGAAACAGGGGCTCCAACGGCCTTTAATGGCCTCATGACCGCATTTAATAACCCCTTCTTACCACTTCAATCACTATTAGTTACGTGTTAAGAGATTCTTAATCAAGTCATTTTGGTTTCTCCGCCATGATCCCCTTCTCATCCTCGAAATAAAGTCTAGATCATGCACTTAAGAGATACAGTACTACCAATACCTCTCCCTCTCCCTCCGGCATCTGATCAAACTGAAGAAAAAAATCAGACTAGGAAGGTGATCGGATCAAGGAAATCAATATATATGGGTAGGGGCCATCTTAATTAATTAAGCTGTTTAATTATGAGAAATAACCAAAAGGTATGCAATTAGCTTTGTAGGAGCACATGTTATATATTTTGGGTTTATGATTAATTAATGAAGGGAACTCCAAGAAGGTTTAGAAAATATATATGCATAGTACGTAGGCAAATTAAGAGGTTGAGTGACTGGGTCACCGTCTCTATTTATATTATATAGTTTGTTTAGGGTTCAATAATTCCTTTCGGGGTTTTGTTCTTTCAAATATTATGCTCACTAGGTAGGACATAAATGATCAGAAGAGAGTTATCAGATTTACAAGGTGGTACACCTGATGAACTGAAAGATTCATGCATGATTGATTTGGGATGTAGCTAAGATCTGATTCATCGCTGAAGTAGGTACTGGAAAGAATTTAAGAAGGTAAAGCGATCAACGGATCATGAAAATAAATGGGCATGCATGAGCTGTTTTAATTAGCAGATTCATTGAGAAACTAAGTGATTTGTCATGCAATCAGCAGTTCCATTGAATAAGCTTACGATATTCTTCGGTTATGATTAATGAATGAAGCTCCAGCGCTGAGCGTGCTTTAGAAAGTTAAATGTTATTAGAACTCAAAGACTCACCCGATCGTGCTTTAGCAAGCAACCGTTAAAGATAATTTTAACATTTTATCCGAGTAACATTATTTCTGGGATAATTAAAAAATTTTATCTGAATAACATTAATTCACTACTCATTAGAAGTCGATCTAGACCTTATTCAAGTGGCGAAAGACTGAACAGCACGTCCCTCTTACTAACATAACAAACAAGGCAAACATTATAGATGACTAAGACCGCCACAATGTTCCCAATGCTCAATTGGATATACATTTAAGCAACAGCTAAGAGTAGCGTCATTTAAATACAACTGAATAAACATGATTCATATTACATTTATGAGACACAAAGTTACTACATCTACCATCCAAAAATTTGCATGTGCTTCCTTCGCCTAGTTGCACCGAATCCACCCTCCATCAGAATTCCTCTCAAAGATGCGTGCCTTGTTCATAGGAAATGTTTCTCTCCAGTCTGGAAACTTGAGTAGATAATTGAACACCCTGCACAGAGGATAGGAACTCGGTCAAGCTTCGGCCCCATCAATACTGTTCAATGTCATCGGTTGTCAGTTTTCTTTGGAGACAAAAAGTCATAACAACATAACGTTGACATCCAAATCAGATGTTGAGATTTCGAAAGTGCAACGTGCTCTCAGGGAACTCGTCAGATCAGTGACACAAACAGCAAGATCAACAACTGATTGAAAAGAGTGTTGGAAATTTTCCAAAGTTTTAAAAATCAATCAGTTATGTTTATGACTAAAGAAAACTGCAGATGAGTGCTGCTAATGCAAAAAAATTAACTGCAGCAAAGCACCAGATCAACAATCAACCTTTTAGCCAGACAGTATGTTGCAAGCATAGTTAACGAGTAACATCAAACTAAAACTAACTCTGATGTAAATAACCAACTAAATTTAGAAATCCCCAATCTAAGATCTACGAGAAGAAAAGTAAGAGAAATCAAATAGATTCCTGCTGTGCTTTGTTTATGTGGAATCCTAAGAGGAATCAAATAGATTCCTGATGTGCTCTCTTTTTATGCGGAATTTTCACAAGAGAAAAAGGTTTCTTTTTGGAAGAAGAACATAAAAGTATGCAGGTTTGGACAGTGGAACAAGGTCCCATATGAGATAAACATAAGCAGCATAAAGCTGGCAGTAACTCGAATTTTAGCATAACACTTAGCACCACATGGTAGAAAGTGAAAATAGAAAAGCAAGAGATGAAAAGCAGAAGGACAGATAGAGACACACAGACTGGTTCGTCCACGACTCTGGATTAGTGGAGGAAGCAAACCTCCAATCCTGTTTATATTATTAAGTATAGAAGTAGATGGAACCGTTCACAACCCACTCCCCACAACAGAGTGAACCCAAAACAATAAATATAATACAAAACCACTCTCCAAACACAATGAGACTACATCTCATGCTATAGCTGGAAGTTACTAAACTTTGTTCATCATTCTGAACACTGACGCTCAAGTTGGAGAATATGTATTCAGACATTCCAACTTGTTGCAAAACATCTGAAATTATTTCTTTCAGAAAGGTTTAATAAATACAGCACCAAGGTCCAAGAGACCACAAATCACACAAGGGTGAGAATCAATTTTCACATGATTCGACATCTCATGAAAAACTTAGTTGTTGGCTATAAATGACCATCACATCTATAACCATTGGAGGCTCAGCAGGAACCTTTAAATCACCCATAACAGATATAGCACAGTACTTCACTCACTGTAATCCAAGGCTCAGTTTCTGCTAGAACAAGCCTCCATTATATGCTTCTTTCTTTTCCAACAAACAAATTACCCCCAACGTAACAAAATTGCCAGCCAGATTTCCTATCTAGCTTAGATTCCACAAAATCAGCATTAGAGAAACTTTCAACCTATTGGTCATCATGTCATACTACTTAGGGATGCAAAGAAACTGTGGGAAACTAATCCTGAGGCATGTAAAAAGTCAACCAGAATCAACGCATATGTCAGAACCCAGTGTGGACCTTATTCAAGTGGTGCAGAAATTCAGTATCAATAGGAAGGACCTTTAAGAGGCAGAAAGGGCATAAATATTGTTACCCAACAGTAGGAGCTAAAACCCTAAGGCAACTGTCGTAGGAAGGGGAAATAACTTTATTTTCTTTAGAGCTGACTATTCTAGTTTTTATTTCCATTATCAAAGATTTTATACTTGTGGCAACACATGAATCCCTAATTGATTCAAACATAATGAAATAATTAGGAAAGAGTAAAAACCGTTTCAAGCACAAGAAGAAAATTGAAGGCGCACTAGGGACCAGCCTGAGCTATAGTGAAGTGCAAGAAAATTCTCTCCCAGCTTTTTGTATCATACACATACAGCTTTTTTAGTAATTCTAATTTCTAAGATGCTTGTTGTCAATTAATGAACCAAAAGATAAGTTGAAAGGTAACTGACTAGTGGTCTTCTTTCTATATACTGTATTTTAATATCACCGAATTACTTTCACAGGTAAAAGTAAGAAAGTGAAAACAGACAGCAAAGCCTCTTGTGATTCAAACATAGTCAAGAAGACATACTTCCTACATTAATGCTGAAAACAATCCTCCCATGTAAACATGTTGAGAGACTCCTTCACTGGTAAGAGCTATGCAGTGTATGCTTCAAGTGACCACAAGTGTTGAGGTAGTGTCCTTGATCTCATCAAAGAATACGCCAAACAAAAAAAAAAGACCTGAAACCCAGCTAATAACAACAGCCAAGTAGTATCGAAAAAAGAAAATAACCACAGCCAAGTCACCCTCAACCATAAGAGAATTGATGAAAAAAAACCTAAAGAATCTCTATCATTAAAGAAACATGTGACATTCCACTCCTTGTGAGAGAAGAAAAGGGACTGACTAACACTCATAGTGATCAAATGAACCCATAAAGCCAGCAACTATGCAAATATGATATTTAGTTAAAACTAAAAAATGGGATTCAAACTCTCACTTAAACAGGAAACAGTATAAAGGAACTTCTGACTAATAAATATAAAGAAATATGAAACCAAAAGGTCTTTTTTAATCTAAAGTGAAATTCCTAACAGAATAATAATTCTTAAACGTGAATATCTTGCAATCCTCTATCTGACAAATCTGAAGTTTATTACAACCAACTAAAAGAAATTCGGATCACACCTTTATCTGATTCACTAAATGGAGAAATAGGGTGGGACAATCATAAAAATAATTAAGACAAAGCCAGAATAGTACAGGAAAATTAAAGCTTCACAGATAGCTTTAATTTCAATACCTCCGACAAGAAATGAAATGAACAAGAATAATAAATCATCAACCAAATGTCCAAGTTAGACATGGTGAAGTCCAGAGATTACATACAATTATTAAAGAAGGAAATGTGAAATAGAAAGCAGTAAAATCGGTGAAGGAAGATTAAGTTTAGGGAAAAAATAAAATAAGTTGCTGGAAGGAAACCAAAGCATTTGATTAGGAAGGGATCAACTTAAAGACGAAACCCTCTTTGTTTCCTTCAGTGACTCTATTAAGACATTCTAAATTACATAGCTATGCCAGTACACTGTCATCAATACTACATCTCACAGACAGCCTGTAAGAGGTTCAAAATTGTAAAAATTCAGTTTCTAACACAAACATTCTTCATAGATGTTTCTTTCATGTTATTATTTCTCAAGAATTTACAAAGAAATGTGAGAGGATACTGCTATATACCAAAAGGAAGAACCTGCAAACATAGACAACAGAATCTGAGTACTTCAATTCTAAAGGCGTACCTTCTTTCATTTTCAACAAAATCAGGGCCCTCAGCAAAAGGTGAAGTAGAACATTTATGAAGGACTTCTAAATCAGAATGTTGCTGCACTGATAAAGCATAATCTTGCCATTTCCTAGACCTGTACCAAAAAAGAAAACAAAAAGGTAAGTATGATCAGCAAAACACACAGATAAGCAAAACACGCAAATTTAAAGAATAAAAGTAGACCGAAGTCCATCAATCCCCTTCCCCCTCCTCTTCCTATCTCAATCACTTGAACCCACGTGTATGAGCATAGCCAACAGCCCAAGTCACGGTTTTTAAAATTCCATTGAGTACAAGTTGGAGTATTCTAGCTGATGCAGGAAAGATAATATACAGCAGGTACATGAATATAAGAAAAAAAATGTATTGGTCAATGATGTGTATGGCTCAGTTGGACAGCAGCTTTTTTTTTTTTTTAGCTGATACTTGTTCAACTACACAATATAATAAACTACAAATCAATAAGTGGTACGAACTTACCAGGAGCAGGGAGCAATTTGGAACTTGTCATTTTGAGTATCATAAGTTTCCAACAATTTTCCCTTCCATTGAGGGTCCAAGGAAGAAACAGAAACTCGAATTCTTCTAACTAATTCATCAGGACATCTTGAACTTCTATCAAAGGAAGCAGGTATGACTGCTCCACCAGAAGTTTCGACCTATAAAAAGGGGAAAGCACTCAGTTTTCTGAAACAGCAATCAACTAAACAAGAAATTTAATCCAATTGTTGTTTTTTATCAACTGCAAGTAATCCATAATCTACCTTGCTTTACTTCCTCTCTCCAAGAAGTAAAAAATTGCATTAAGCTGTAATTGTTGCTTAAATTTTTACAGGTCATATAACCCCCCATAATGAAGGACGTACAGATTCAGGATACAGTATGAACTCACCGTAAAACCGTTCATTATAGGGTTTGCATTTCCATCAGAATCTCTGGTTGTATTATGTCCCAGAACACAGAAAGTTTGAAGATGAAATTTTCTTGCAGAGCTTAATAAAACTTCCAGTATTTTCAGTATTAACGGCAAAGAATAGCCACCCCTTTTCTCATAGCTGCCAATTCGACTAGCTTCCTGATATGCGAAAAACGAATGAAAATTTGAATGAATCAGCTAAACAGATGGATAAATAGTGACTATATATAAGAATAAGAAGAGTATTATCACAACTTTATCGGACTCATCATTGAAGCCGCCGATCAGATGCACCTGCATATAGTATTTCAAAATGGAAATTGTATTAGGACAACTACTTTAAACCAGAAAGTTATATAAGATAGGTTTTTGGTTTTCAAGCATTCCCCTAGAGTTCTTTCAATGTTCTTTTTGAGCAGTTTTAATCTGGTTAAAACGGATTTTTTCACGCAAGAAAAAGAGGGTCTAACCAAACATCAACTCATGTTTATTGTTGACATCATAGAACCACAACACTAAGAATCCACAACACTAAGGATCCACAAAGCACAATGAAAATTTGAAAATAAAATTAACAACAAGAATAAAGAAGTGGACAAACATCCAAAGCAGCATCATTGTCTGGATCCACAAGCAGAGATAACATTTGGGTGAGACCAAACTCCACAATTCTCGGGGTATCCATGTGCGCAACAGAGATCCTAAAATGCAATTTAAAACAAAAAGAAAAAACTAGTTATGCGATAATTCTGAAGAAAAACGTAGAATATTATATGTTAAAGATTAATGTGGTTTCTTACATTCCCGATTCTCGGTTTCGTATGGCGACACCAACACAAGTGGTCACCTCATCTGTACCAACGAACTTTTATGGCAAACAAGAAATAAACTGTTCATCAATATCAACAACCAAAAAAGAGGAGAAATCCTATGGAATTCAACAAAGAAGAGACAAAGAAACAGTGATTCTGGTCATCTCAAAAATAAAGTCAGCCCAGCTGCAATGTCATCCATAGTAACAACTAACAACACCTTAACAAGTTTAGGGTCTACAGTCGCGTATTCCCTTTGGAAGACGTAAACATGCTTAGCATATGCTGATTTCGCCTCGTCCGCTCGCTCAGAGTGAGAAACCTTCTTCACAGGTGTTGCTTTAAACGAATTTGAAGAAGCCACTAAGAATGGATGTTCCAACAATGACACCACAATGTCATTCCCCTGCCCACGACGATCAAAACATCAAAGTAACGAATCAAAAAATAGAAAAAATAGGCAAACGTAACCCAACTTCAGCTCTGATTTTGCTATTGAAAAGCGAAATGCATTACAATACTGTTAAGCAAGAATTCGACGAACAAGAAAGAATCGATTTATAGAAATGAAGATCAGCAGAGCTACCGGATGCTGAGTAGAGAAAGGTAGACCGGCGACGAAGATCATGGATTCTTATCGACGACAGGTTTCGGGCAAAGCTTCTACAATTAATCTTGAGTAGCAGTAGAGACTAGAAGCAGAGCGACTGAGCGAGGAGAGCGTCCTTCTCCAATACTCGCGGTAAAATCGAAGGGAGAAGACTGGAAAATTATGAAATTATAATCGCGTAGACGCGTACCTTTTCGGATTTCGAGTGCTGAATCTGATTCCGTTATACTATGGAGGAAGATCAAAGGGACATCCCCGACATTGATGTAGATTAACTAGTCACCAGATATTTTAGAGGGGCCGGCATTCTGTAAAAGAAAATCTCTTAATGAAAAATCCGAATCTGTTGTATTTTATTTTTACTTAAAAACACAATATTAAAACTTAAAAGTTAATTGTGAGGTTCTGAACAAAGATATACAAATTTAAATTAGTTACTTTTATTTGTTACTAAGAAAAATAAACCTATAATTCATTAATCATTCTAAGTCATATATAGAACATAGATAATGACGGATTAATCCCAAATCTGCCGTGGTGGGATTTATTGATGTATTATTATCACCACCGACTTTTCAACGCCTTACTTCCTTATTTCATCCACGCAAAATTCGAAATGTTCACTAATTCAGTACTGTATGGATCGATCAAGTACTGTCTCGCTAAATAGTGTCTTATTAATACGCCCTAGCGTCAAATTGGCACGTTATACATGCTTACAAAATTTTAAGTGCGAGAAATTAAGGCAGTACTGTGTAACAACAGAAAGCATTATGAGCTTTTTTATTTATTTAAGAAAGAAAACTTGGATATTGTTAAGGACTCGAAAGTACGTAAAACCATGACGAGCCGCAGCAATACCAAGATCGACTCTGACAGAGAAGTACAAACACTACTGCAACATCTACAGGCGTGAAAAGAGAAAAAGAGGACACAAGCAAAGGTGCCGATCCTCCTTAGATGTAGCTCCCGGCGGTCCCATGGCCGGTGGTCGGACCGGTGGCGCCGGTGTGGGTGTGACCCACGGTACCGCCGGGTCGTGCCGCTTCTTTTTGAGCCGCGTTCTCCTCGTACTTCTCCTGCTTGTTCATCTCCGCCTCGGCTTGCCTCTGGTCCCTCTTCTCTCGCGCCATCTCCTTCTCGCCTCCACCGTGGGCCCTCATCTTGTCCGCCTTCTCCTCCATGGAGGCTTTGGTCTTGTCCATCCCGGACTTGGCCGCCGCCCCCACGTTCGACGCCTTCTCCTTCATCCCCTCCGCCGCGCTCCTTCCCGTCTGCATTTTTTCTCCTTGTTACAAAATTCCAACCGAAACACTGATCTTCGACTCTCTCTATCTATGTAAGAAATCTATTCCGATGATGTTTCTACGATGTCGGCCTCCCTGCATGCTTTAAATATACAAACCGTCTTCTTGCAAACAAACGTCGAGGAAACCTGGAGCTTGACGCGTGTTACGTAGAACCCACCTTACGCGTCTGCGGCTCATTGTCGAATAACCATCAAAGCGACACGTGTTTACGACGCATCTATATAATATTTACATTAATAAAGTCGAGTATATATCGTTTTGGATTAAGATCTTCTCTCTCTGTAACGGGAACATCTTGAGTCCTTGACGTAACACATCGGCGACAAGTGTCACGGCATGCACTTCTACGTACTAGCAGCAGCCACGCATATATGAGCTAAAATTACGACGTGTCGTCAGCCAGAAGCAGATCTTTATATGCAGCGTGATCATATATAAGGCCGGGGATGTGAAGGAGCTCGATCGAGATTCAAAGTTACCGATTTGTGGAGGTAGATAGGGTTTAAGATGCAGGCGGGAAAGAACGCAGCGGCGTCGATGAAGGAGGCGGTGGCGAACGTGGGCGCCTCCGCCAAGTCGGGGATGGAGAAGACGAAGGCGGTGGTGCAGGAGAAGGCGGAGATGATGACCGCCCACGGCGAGGCCGAAAAGGAGATGGCGCGGGACAGAAAGGCGGAGAGGCTCCACGAGTCGGAGGCGAACAAGCAGCAGGCGCGTATCGAGAACGCCGCCACGAAGGAGGCCACGCGCGTGCAGTCCTCCCACAGCGAGGGAACAGACTTGCCCGAGTACACCTCGCATCAGAGGTCCGCGTTTCAGGGGCAGGGCACGGGCGAGCCCCACGGCCAAGTCGTCGAAGGCGTCGCTAAGGCCCACCCCGTGGGGTCCACGACCAACCCCATGGGCGGCTCTCATAACCCCCGGTCTGGCAGCACCGCCCAGAGCGGGTACGGGGCCGCGGGCGGTTACAGTTGAACTTGAACACACGGACCCCTCACCCACTTTGATCACCCACTTTGATTGGCCTTGTTTTTTTCATTTTCACCTGCCAATGTAATAAGTACGGGTGGAAGCTTAATTAAGAGAAGTTTGAATCATGGACTAATTGACTTTGGCTGCGCCCGCATATATGATCCCATTTTCACTTGGTTTGAGATATTCAGCAGATTGTAGTAGATTTAGATTTTACATAAGTTTGACGTTAATTAATCTATGGTATTTTGAATAAAGTATTTTTGCTCCGGGTGTATGAAAACGAACATTAGAACGAGTGGACATGTGATTTCTATCCGGACGCAAACAGTTTATTATCCACGTAAAGTTACACTCTCATTAGTCAGCGTCCTTTAAAAGTACTTTAGTAAGCTTCAAGAGACTTCGGCCCAGTCTGGTATAATGAGGTATGTTCTAAGACTCTAAAACGAACTTTAGAGTTTCTTCCTGCCCTGAATCGCGCTCCCGCCAGCGACCTCTCCGGGCTCCTCTCTCTACCCGCTCCGACCTCACTCGGAGCTGCGATCTCTCCAAGCGCTCCCTCAGGTCCCAAGTATCTTATGCGCTCTCTCAGCCCCTCTCAAGTTCTGTTGCGCGCTCAAGGTGTCTCTTCCTCTGTTATGTGCTGTTTTTTTTTCGTCTCGCTCTATTCAACTTTTGCTACAGTGATAATTGTTTGAAATAAGATCTCAGTATTTTTCACGTATTGATATTTAAAAAAAAATCATTTTTTATCTCC
Organism: Aristolochia fimbriata; assembly: GCA_019845555.1. Classification (NCBI taxonomy): domain Eukaryota; kingdom Viridiplantae; phylum Streptophyta; class Magnoliopsida; order Piperales; family Aristolochiaceae; genus Aristolochia; species Aristolochia fimbriata. The sequence goes on from CM034078.1 coordinate 7,000,721, forward strand.
TTGCTTATTTCGAGTTGTAAAATTGTTTCAGAGACTATTACGGACTTCTTCAACTGGTGAAATTTGCATTTCTGGTGGTTTCTGCTTCTGTTACTCACTTCTCTTTCTACACTCTGGTTAAGTCTCTCCCTATTAATAGTAGTTCAACGATAAAATTTTTATGTATTCATGTGCTGAAAATTTGGTTTTTCCGGTAGTTTCTCTCTGTTCTTTTTCTGTTATCCGAAATTCAGGTTTCTATTTCTCAAATTAAAGCCATTTTTTATGTCATTCTTGCTTATTTCAAATTGACTTGGAAGTGTGGATTATTGGAATAGCAGTTAGGCATTATTCTACTTTTTTATGCAGTAATTATTTTTTTTTAGTGCTTATATGAATAAGTTTGTTGCTGTAACACAGTAAATTATTTGTAGTAAATCTTATTACCTAATGCTTTATGGAATCAATCAACCACAAGTTCAAGAAAAATGCATTGGTATGGGGCAATTGTAGAAATTATTTATCATCAATTCCATGTTTTCCTTGGATTATTAATTTATTTCTAATCTTAAAATGTCTATATCATTTCTCTTTGAGACTTGTCCTCTTTGTACTAGTTTTGAGAAGTATCATTGCTTCTCTCTCAGGCCATCTCTTACATTATGCTCTCTGAAGTTCTATGTAGTTTCTGTCTTCATCTCTTCAAGCTTTGTTGTGGATGATTGAGCAGGAATTCTTGCTACTCTCTCGATCCCTTCCTTCGGCGCTGCTCTCTCAAGCTTTCTTCTCTTCTCAACATTGGAAACTTTTCTACCCGAATTTTAGAAATTCTTGATCAACTTTCTGTACTTAAAACTTATTTGAGGGATTAATAACTCAATCAAGGCATGTAATTGTTGAACCCCTCTCTTTATTATATGTATCCTAATTCATCATCGATTGCTTTCTCACCTATTTCTTAAAGATAACTATTTCTGAAATTTATCCTCATTCTCTGTCGATTGTTAAAAAAAATCCGGTGTTGGAGCGTTTGGTTAATGTTCTCTCCAACTCTCTGTTATCTTCTTCTTCCCCTTTTTTATCTACACTCTCTTTGACAAACTTTGCCTAGGGAATTTTAAAGGTTGATTTTGTGATTGGAGTAAGCCCTTGAGGTTTTTTTGCAGCTAATTACTGGAATTTTTTTCCCATTGCCAATTTCAGGTCCTTTTCCATTTCTATTCACTTTCTTTTTTCTCTTTAAAAAAGTAATCACATCATTTATAAATTATACTTTAAAACAAATTATACCCATTCTGTAAAACTTCCATTGAGGATTTCAGTTTCCTTCTTGTGATATGAGTATGATGCTCTGTGATGGTTTTAGTTTCTCGTTTTCTGTATAGTGTTCATTTTGGCTTCATGAGTATAGATATTAATGCTTTAACTTATTATAGGGGTGATATGGATAGTCATAAGAAGGAAAAACTTCAAAAATTTGAGGAATTTGTTGACCTGCGTTTAAAGCCTGATCTTGTTCGTGCAATTGCTGAAAGGTTTGTGGGTACCCGTCTACTTTTACTTTCTCTGTGTGCTGGTTTCTGTTTTTACTCGTTACAAAACATCCTACTAGAGTTATGCATGTCCTGGCTCACCAAACATGCGACTGTAAATGTCTTTTCATAAACGGTACCTGTATCTAGTGAGTCTTTCCTGAATTTATGTTGAGTGAACCAATATAAATCTACGTTCATCACACCAGCATCTTTCTCTTGGGGCTGTTGAATACTAGGGAACATATGAACAGTTACACTTATGGTGCAGTTCCCATGCATCTTGCGGAGAATGTAGAGACGCTAGAACACAACTCATTTAATAGACTTGGATTTACTTCCACAGATACATGTCAAAATTATGAAGGTAGGAGTTCAAAGTGCTTGAGTTTCAAAAACACATACAAGCATGTCAAATTCTTTTATAAATTTAGGGTATTAGATATGGTAAAGGAATTTAATCACATGTCTAAGCAGGAAAGATAAACAGGCATTGCAATTATGACAACTTTGTCCTAGTTGTTTTGGCTTGCATAAGGAACTTACCTGTTGCAATGCTATCTTTTGCAGGGACAAGATCTTTGAACAGCAGAAAATTTTGTATCCTCGTGATTTTTGTCTCTTAGTCATTTATTTGATTATTTATTTATTTTGTGAAGTGTAGTGGAAACCATAATTTCTTTTATTTATTGGGAGGCTAGGTTGAGATTGACTTGGAGCAATTGCAGCTACTGAAGTTGTACATATGAAATGACTTCCATCTTATTTAATGTGCTACTTCCTGATTAAACATTTCAACTTAAACTTTTAGTAATCCACAGTTAGGACTACTTGTGGTTTTGATGCTAACCACATTTCTCTGTTTGCCGCTGTTTCCAACTGCAAAGTACTTCTGCATTGATTTTTTTCAGCCAGACTAACTGTTTAAGAAAAATTGAAAAATACTTAGACTAGACTGAGTGTTACTGAAAGCACTTCATTAATATTATAGTATTGAAGAATATAATGTTGAATATAATGTAGCAGGGGTACTTTGTCAGGTGTAGCCTATCGTGTGCAATGTTCAGATAACATGGTTGCATAGAGCTCAGTGTTAGGAATCGATTAATGTAATCTTTAATTTATTTACTGTCATAATAATCATATTCTTTATTAGGGGCATTTTTGTCATTATGTGATTTGTTACTTAGGCGATTAATAAATTGGTTAGGGATTGTTTTAATCCCTAAACGTGACCAGACTACTGTGGGCACCGGCTGGCATTCCTCACCCTTTTCCTCTCCTCTTTTGTCTCTCCTTTCTCTTCTCCAATTTCACATATAACTTTTTGTCGTTTTAGGTACTAAAGTTCCACTGCAGAACTTTATGTTTGAAAACTGGTGAAAGAATAAATTAAGAATCTCTTTTGAAACTTGACCAAATGGCAAAAGTGTTCATGTGTGTCTATTTTTACGAGGGTTTCTTACTGGTCCTACTTATCAACCGAGTTAAAGAACCTTAAAAGGGTGGGAGAAATAAAGGTGATCAGTTTCTTTTTTATGAGAAATTTGACTTTATGGTCCCATATGTGTCTTAGGGTAAGATATTTAGTGCAAGCTTCTTTGCCTGCTCAATTTACACGAAGTTCTCTCTCACTTTTGTTACATAAATTTTTCAGTTTATTGCAGTAAACATGTTTTTAACTAGACACTTTGAGTTCCTTATTGAGTGGGTCTTTACAAAATCAATCATTTACAAAATGACCAAACAATCTTGGCTCTCTGGGTATTTGGTGGGTCTTTGAAAACATTGAATTTATTGGTTCTCTGGGCATTTAGTGTTGGTCTTGTTGTTGCTTAACTGTGCTTGCATCTTATAGCTCAGATCTGAAAAAGAACATTGAGACATTGGAGAATAATGGAGTGACTAGCCTTCGTGCCATGGTCAATCTTGGTTCTGAAGTCTACATGCAAGCTGATGTGTATGTCTGCTAATGCCCTATTTTCATACTTTTAGCAAGAAAGAGGGGAGGAACTAGTAGGTTATTTTCTCAACAATATATCTCTATATTTTTTCTGAACAGTGTTCTTCATTGTTGAAATTTTTAATTTCTATATTTTTCTGTTAATCAATGTTTAGTTGCCTTTCGTTTTCCTGTAAAATACATGATTTGCTTTAATCTTGTTTCGTAGTGCTAGTTTGTTGGGCTACTATCTGCAGTTTTCTTTGGCATGAGTGATGTGAGAAGCTTATCTGTCTTTTTCTTGAGGTTGTTCGAATTAGAAGCATTCAATTTATGTTGGTTGCAGCAAGCTACAGTATGTGGGTTTCATGGTTTTATGGTCCTCTCTCTCACAGGCCAGATACACGTCATATATTTGTAGATGTAGGCATGGGATTTCATGTGGAATTTACGTGGACTGAAGCCTTGGAATTCATTACAGTAAAGCAAGCAAGATTGGACAAGTACGTTTCGCTCTTGGTATTGTCCATATATATAATCTAAACTTGTTATGCTTCTATTGATTGTTGGGTATTGTTGTCTTCTGATTCTGCAGGCAGTTGGAAGAGTACACTCATTTAATTGCAAGTATCAAAGCTCAAATCAAAATGGTATGTCATGTAATCTTGATTTATTTTCGCCTTTAACCTTCTTTTTGTTTATTGGGTTGCCTAGAACATGATAGGGTTCAAATTTTAGTTTAGGCTCTGGTTTGATTGTTCTCTATTGAAAGACAATTTCGAGTGTGTAATGAATATCTGACTCCTCCTAATCAGGTCTGTGAAGGAATTCGTGAGCTGCTGCAAATTCCTGTCTGAGTGGAACTGAACTGTCGGGCAAGGGCAACCCCTACCTCAAGGTTGTCTGAGTCTATGAACCTGATGGCGGATGGACGGGTCATTGCTTGTTCAGGTCCAAGAAAATGGACTGACAGAACGAACCACGGGGAAACTAGTGACTGAATTGTGAATTTCATCGTTCTAGACTGTGGACGGTGGTGGTTGCGTTTGGTTCGGAATTCGGATTGTCTGATCAAATTCATCATCAGTTTGTCTGGCAGACCGGATTTTATTCGTTGTATCAGAGCTGTAAAGTGGCTAAATTGAACTTGCAGTGCTGTTTGTAGTTAGACACAAATTTGGCTCGCCGGATGTTCGATTCGGTCCAATTCGGACTTGTTTCAGTCAAGCCAGAGCAGCCCACCACGAGGCAGCGAAAATTTTAAAATTAGGGAATTTATAAAAATAAAAAAACTAAATAGATATATTACTATATTTTAAAAGGATAAGTAAAAAATATTAAAATAATGGCCAGAAGAAAATTTAATTAAATTAAACTAAGAAAAAATTGGTGTATTTTTCTTCATTAATAATGTTATTTTTTAAAATATTTTATATATGAGTGTAGTATATCTTCTTGTTTTTGTTCCATCTTCCTTTAATTTCCACCCTTGGGTGAACGATCCACATAAAATTAGCAATTTTTATCTTTTCGTCTAATTTCCACCCTTGGGTGAACGCTCCACATAAAATTAGCTATTTTTATCTTTTCGTCTAATTTCCACCCTTGGGTGAACGATCCACATAAAATTAGCTATTTTTATCTTTTCGTCTAATTTCCACCCTTGGGTGAACGATCCACGTAAAATTAGGAAAATTTTTGTTAAGTGTGTCAAGACGTCAAACTCCTGCTTTATTGGGCATTGGCACAAGGTTCTGTTAACCAACACAATAACTGCGGATATTCTAGTAGTTAGGCAAGGTAGTGTTTTTCAGTTTAGTCTAGCTTTTGTTTTCTTAAGTTGAACGTAGTCTAATTCAAGAGCAGTTCAATCCGAATCTTACTCTTTTCAGTTAAATCAAATCACAAAGTCATATGAATTAACACTAGTTTCTTTTCGTGTACGACTGTACTCCATTCTATGAGGTTGAAGCCTGCATGGCGTAATCAACTGAACCTAAAGTAAAGATTGTGACATCTGTGTGACGACGCTGTAAGGAAATGAAATGCTTGCTTTTCCTTATGACGTGCATTAGTGACATGTTTAACGTTGAATCTGGGAAATAATTCCTTGACGTGGAGCCAAAAGAAGGGCCGGGATCTGCTGCAAACGAGAGTCCATACAAACAGAGGTATACACGACCAATAGTAACGCTAATAAGCATCGTTAACGCTAGATTCCAAAGCGTTAATGCTGAACAGTGTCACTTACCACAGCCCGCGAGCCCGCGACGCTCCGGCAAGAGTCATGCTTAACGCATTGACTTTGTTGCGTAATTATCTGCTTTTCTTCCAATAAGTGCAATAGGAAATTGAAGACTAAGTAGAAATTAGGCGATGATGAGAGAAATTAAGTGAGACGGACTAGTACTGTTTGAATGTAGAGTGTAAGAGTTAGGCCAGCGGATTATCACCCAAGTTCTTGTCAAAAATGAGTCAGAAATTAAAAAAAGAAAAAGCACTATTGTGCATCTGTGGTCCACACCACATGGCTTAATAGTACAGTTTCTGTGCCCTTTTGGTAACAGCCGAACTTCATTTACTTCTCAATTAATCTAAATCGCCCTTTTAAAGTTATAACACGTGAAAATGAAATGTTTTGATAAAGGATTTGGACGTAAGTACTTGGTCGAATTGCTCGTCTTAATGTAGGCCATCCGTTACACATTAATTAAAAAGTACTTGGTTTGTTAGCAAGAGTTTTACGGGTATACGCGCGGCACGAACGTATATTGCGGAGGAGGAGAGCCCGGTGGCCTCGAAATGAGGTACACTCCACATTGTGGCGTGCCCCGTGAGATCCGATAGTGTGTAATGCGGATCTCGTGCCATTCTTTTTTTTTTTCCTTTTTCTTCATCTACTAGAGTTTTATAATACTATTTAATTAGATACTTAAATTAAAAAATAATAGAAAATGAAGTTGGTGATCTAACGTTCGTGCCGGCTTTTTAGAGACTACTTCATAACTTATAGGCGTTAATTAAAGATGTAATACGATTGGAAGTCTAAGAAGGTGGCCACCCAATTATAGAACAGCATGGTAACAAGTGACTCCACGTGGGCCTATAATATTCAGGCATTAATTGATTGATCCATCTACCATTACTATAGTTTAAGAGTATTTTTTTATTTTATTTTATATTTTTAAGGAAAGCTTCCTTACCTTTACCATATGTGCTCGTGAGTCCGTGGTCCTAAACTTAGTCCACTACAGTCCACGTTCTGGTCCCCGCGAACGTAGTCGCGTTGTCAAGACACATTAAAGCTCATGTGTCACATATTCTTTTATCTCGCAAATTTAAGTATGGGCAAAGGATAAGAATCACAATCCCGGTCCAGGGGACCTTACTTAGCCGGAGACGGATTCGGGTAGGGGAATGGGGAGGCCTTATTAAAGGCTTGACCCGGACGGCCCGGACCCGCCCTTCATAATCATGGACAAACCCACCTGGCCAGTGGCCATCTCCGCGTGAGTCCTGACGCGCTGTGCCGCTCTAAGTATATATCAACCCCTTCGGACCTCTGCGCGGCTGCACCCAGTGGCCTGCCTTAGTTCTACCTTTTCCCAAGAAGGTAAGGGGGTGTTTTCGTCACTTCCAGGGCACTCTGTACCCAGATATTTTTGTTAGCACCGGGCCAATCTGGGCCGTTCACTCCCATCCCGGTTCAAGGGATACGTGAGGCTGTGAATCGTCATTTACTTCAACCCCATCGTTTCCCCCGTCAAAAGTGTCAGTGTGGCCAATGGGAAGTTCCCACGTGGAGGATGAACATGGACTGCGAGGCCGGATGGGACGCGCTGTAATCTTGCCGGGTCCCACCCGTGGAGCTCCGTGGAGCTTAGGGCATCTATTTCGCACGGAACCAGCATCTCGAGGAACCTTAAGAGGAGGGAACGAAAACCATAAATACCAGTGGATGGAAACGGAGGAGAGTCGCGAAGGCCTGCATTTGGTGAATATCGCTACGACCCAACAGAAAAGAGAGGAGACAGTGAGAGAGATACTGAGAGGTGAAAGAGGGAGAGGGGGCGGCGAAAGACGGGGACTTGTAGCCGCTAAGGTACGGATCTTTTCGTTCTGATCTTTTTCCTCCTCCCATTCTTGATGTTTCTTATCTTCAATGTCTTTTATCTATGGAAGCGATTGGTTCTCGTGCGCTCCTGATTCGCATTGAGTTACATTATTGACTTTGTTGGAATGGGAAATTTTCCCGAGCGTTTCTGACGACGGATCTAGCTCCTGTTGCTCAATATTGCGCGTAATTTTAGATCGGTGATTTTTCACCGTGTTTATTTCTGAATCCGCAGTCCTGAGTTCACTTTCATTAGGAATAGAATCGCGTGTCTTTATTTTTTTGTATTTTCTTAAGGCTAGCGGCGATCTGAAATTTTTTAATCGTCTTCAAACGTCTGGGGAAAATTTTGAGCTTAGATTTTTACTCTTATTGTTTTCTTCTTCCACTAGCTGTTTTGCACAATGTTTATTAATTTATTCTTATGCTCTTGCCTCCCTTCCCTATTTCATTTTTCTTTTCAAAAGGTGCCAGTTATGGAGCTACTTTTTAGCTCTACCTTTATTTATCCTTTATTTTTCTTAAGTGCTATCCTCTATATTCTGTTGAATTTTCTTTTGATTGAGTATGCAGCTTTCCTCTCGGATTTGATAGTAAGACCTGGCTTCTTTACGCTTTGTCCATCGGAAGTCGCACTCGACGTTGGACCAGATCCTAATCTATCTATGATCCTAATATATCAGGAGGGACGCGAGGTGTTGTTTCCATGGGCTCACAGGCCACAGCCATCGTCCAGATCCAAGACACCTCCACCTCTCAAATCTCAGACCAGCCTGTTCTTGTTAAGGTCCACTTTTCAAGAATAAAAACCACTTTTCGCAATATAATGTTTACCCTAAATATCTTATCTCTCCGTTGAACTGTAAACTCTTCCGAGGGGAGTCTGCGGTCTGGGGTTTGGTTTCGAAATGACGTTTCCTGCGAAGTTCCCTCTTCCCTTCTCTGTTGGAGCCTTAGACGGTCTGGCGGTTGTCGGTCGCCGGTCTATTCTGAAAACTTAAAACCTCCTTGTTGCTTTTCCGCCCGCATAACGCCAAGCGACTCAGCTTAAGAATACTGTTAATGACGTGTAAAATAAGTCGCAACTTCCCGCGGCTCGGCGGCCCGGCGGCCCGGCGGCCCGCTATTTCTGACCACACCACTTTCGGTTTCTTGACAGTTGTTTTTGTCTTCGGATCTTGATTTTCCTTTCTAGGCAAGGATTGTCTATATTCAGTACGGTGGGCCAGTCTATACCCCAACAGCAATTACTCTGGTTGTCCGGTATTTTGGTCGCGGGCGGGTTCACCTCAAGCATTCAGGGCTTTGTTTGTTTACGTTATTCTCTAGCAAGGAAATTTTGGTTACCACTTTGATTCCTATGACCTGCTTTTGTGGATTTACAATCTTTCTTTCTTTTGTGAGAGTTGCCGATTCCATCGTTCGTATGGATTTAGCTGGGGAATGAATGTACTAAATAGCAAGTTAGCAACGGCTCCCAGGCCAGCTTAAAGCTTTGCCTGTTAAGTCATTGCTCTTTTCTGATAGGGCAATAAGGAAGCGACTCAAAGATTTTATGTATTTGATGGTGCTGCATTTCTTCAACTTGTTTACGTCTTGGATTAGATGGCTACAATGTCTGCAAGCGACTTGACTCAGAGTGCCTGAGCTTAATTAAAGTATAAAGTAATATACGGAGCATCTATTGATTAAATTAATAGGTTGGCTAGTGGGAGATCTGACAATGTCTTCAACACGTGACCACTGGCCATGAGTTGCCAGGTCTAGTCGACTTTTCGGAGGCATATGCCCCCCAACTTGACTATTGACGCGGAGTCGCTGTACGATTCTCCATTGTTTTTGGATCTCTATTGGTTTCGGTCCTTTTGTCTGATATGTCAGCGTCGTCCACCCATTTTCCTTCAGGTAGGAATACCAATTGAAACTTGTGACTGAAGCGTATATTTAATTTGTGTTCCAGGTCCCGGCTTCCTGAGAGTCCGAAACGCCAAAGCTTTCAAGATGGGCGCCGGCGGTAGAATGTCCGTTGCTCCTCCGAGCAAGCACCAGGAAACGGGCTTGAAGGGACGGGTGCCGTACGCGAAGCCTCCATTTACCGTGGGCCAAATAAAAAAGGCCATACCACCTCACTGCTTCCAGAGGTCTGTCCTCAAATCCTTTTCGTACGTCGTCTACGACCTCGCCCTTGTCACCCTCCTCTACCTGGGCGCCTCGTACCTGATCCCTCTCGTCCCGGGCGGACCCCTCCGCCTGGCGGCGTGGGGACTCTACTGGGTGATGCAGGGTTGCGTCCTGACCGGTATTTGGGTCATAGCCCACGAGTGCGGCCACCACGCCTTCAGCGACTACTCGTGGCTGGACGACACCGTCGGGCTCGTCCTCCATTCCGCTCTCCTCGTCCCCTATTTCTCCTGGAAGTACAGTCACCGTCGCCACCACTCCAACACCGGAAGCCTGGAGCGCGACGAAGTGTTCGTACCGAAGCCCAGGTCGGAAGTCGCCTGGTTCTCCAAGTACCTGAATAACCCGCCCGGGAGGTTCTTGACATTGTTCATCTCGCTCACCCTCGGCTGGCCACTCTACCTGGCGTTCAATGTCTCCGGCCGCAAGTACGACCGCTTCGCGTGCCACTACGATCCCCACGCACCCATCTACAACGACCGGGAGCGGCTCCAGATCCTGGTTTCTGATACGGGCGTTTTGGCCGTGGCGTGGGGGATCTACCGGGTTGCGGCGGTGCGGGGATTGTGGTGGGTTGTATGCGTGTACGGGGTGCCGTTGCTGATCGTGAACGGGTTCTTGGTGCTGATAACGTACCTGCAGCACACTCACGCGGCGTTGCCACACTACGACTCATCGGAGTGGGACTGGCTGAGGGGGGCGCTGGCGACCGTGGACCGCGACTATGGGATCCTGAATAAGGTGTTCCACAACATCACCGACACGCACGTGGCCCACCACTTGTTCTCCACGATGCCGCACTACCACGCGATGGAGGCCACCAAGGCCATCAAGCCCATCTTGGGAGACTACTACCGTTTCGACGGGACGCCCGTCTACAAGGCCATGTGGAGGGAGGCGAGAGAGTGCGTCTACGTCGAGCCCGACGATGGCTCCAAGGACAGGGGCGTCTTTTGGTACCGGAACAAGTTTTAGTGATGGGCCCCTCTTTCTTCTTTAAAAAGGTCCATCTTCCCTCCATCCGTCCTTCGCAGGAGGGTATTTTAGAAGAGTTTATAGTGGTTGTCAGTCAAGTCAGTCCGCCAGGGTGCACCCAAAAGGCGATTGGATTCGGTGAAGGAGAGTGGGACAACATTTCTTCAGCAGTGTGGTGAAAAACAGAAAGAAAAAAAAAAAAAAAAGGGAAGAAAACTACATAGTTCCAAGTGTAGTAGTAAGTGTTTTCTGGGCGTGCGTCGGATGATTGTTTACCTACGGTTGATTGTGCGGCAAACGTCGGTGAGAGTTAGATGATGAAGAAGCAGCAGTATAGTCACCCTAATGAAGTTAGTAGTTGAGTCTTTGTTGATGATGATGATCATGAAACAACCGACGCTGATGCCGTTTCCGCCCATGGGTTTCTTGTATGTCCTCCCTTGTTCCTTGTGTTTGTCTTACACTAGTTCTGTGTCTCTGTGTAATAGATATATTGTTTTTAGGCAAGAAAAATTGTAAAACATTTTTGGTTTTGGTTGATGTCCGTCTCGTCTTCTGCGGCAGATGGAGCACTACCACCGAAAATTCTCATCACACTCTTACTCAGCTTTTCTTATTAAACTCATGTAGTATGTGAATCGTTAGAGATAATGGATACGGTTAAATTAGAGGCCACAAAAGAGGTCCTCTTCTACAATGTAATGAAGTAGCAGAGGAGAGAGAAAAGGGGTTAAAACAAGATAGCACATACAATATGCCTATTTTACTAGGAAGAACATCGCTGTTGAGGCTGGCTTCATTTGTATAATAGAAACAAACTATTTTAATATATCGCTTATTTATTTTTTATCAGACGGTAGAACAGATAATCAAGTAAAAAACTAAAATAATAAGAAAAAGTTTATAAAATTTGTATAATAGTTTACAAATAATGATATTCTAAACTAGAACAAAATCATTGAAAGAATATTCTCACGCTTCTTCGTGATTCATGGTTTTTTTGGCGTTTCTTTGCGTTTCATTTTATCATTTTATGTCTAGGATCCGTCTCCCTCCTTTCACAGGGGGACCATTCTACTATTTATATCCGATACTTACAAATTTTGATCCCGGAAGAGGATCTGTGGATCAAAACAAGATAGAACTAAAAAGAAACCCATTTTACCATGAAGAACTTTGCTGCAATTTGTAGGAGTCCGGCAAAGGTCCGAAGGCTCTCCAAGTTTCCTGCCTCCCCTCCTGGAACAGAACAGAAAATGAAGTCCAGGAAGTCCAGGGAAGTCTACAAGAAAGAGAATGGAAATGAGGATACAAGAAAGAGCTCAATGTACAGGTTATGGAGTATTTTGGGGTGCAAACTGAACCCGGACCCTCCCAAGTGCAAACTGAAGGGAAATGTCTACAACCCCTTTCCAAAATTTTAATACTTTTTATATTTTTTTTGTATTTTTTATATATTTTATTTATATTTGTTTCACCAAAAATCCGCCGGTCCGCGAAGAGGAGCGACCGAGAGAATATGTCGATTACTTTAGAATAATTTTGTGTTACAGGGTGTGTTTTGTATCAAGGAATGCGAGTTCACTCTCCTAGGCTTCCTCCGATTCGATCTCCGTGTGAATTGTCGGTTTCGGCTTCGGCGAAAACGTCGGAGTTTGAGTTCTCCGGAACGAGTGTGCACGATCGGTGTGGCTTTGGTCGGTCGGACGGAAGTATTTGTGTTCCGTGTGTTTTTCGACTTGTGACGTTGTCGGCGAAACGTGTAGAGCTGCTCCGGTTGAACTGTTGAACGACGAACCTGCGAGTTGCTGAACTTCTCCGGTTTGAGAGAGCTTACGTGCGTCGAGTTTCTTCTGGTGAAGGGATTTTCGGACCTCCGTTTGAGAGAAAAGAACTTCGTGGCGTGAAGTATTTTCTCAACTAGAATGCTCTCAAACTTGATTTTTTCTCCACCTGATTTCTCCCCACCCCCCCGATTGAGAATTCTTTGGCTATTTGTAGCCCGTCCCCGTGAAGTTGTTGTGATTTCTTCCTTGGAAAGGGGATCACGATCCCCTTTCTGCTGCCTCCTTTGAGATGGGAGGAAGACTGAAGAATTTCTCCTCCTCGATCCCACAAATGAGGATCGTGCTCCTCTTTCGTTGGTTTTTAGCGTTGATGGCCAGACATGATCGTTGGTTGCTGAGTTGTGTAGCAACGTGACGAGGCATGCTGACCAAGGCTGACGCGGCGGCTTCCTGGCGGCGACGCGCCGATCGTGTCTTGATGACGTGACGACACGACTGGACTTCGCGATGGGCTGCAGCGATGAACTTCGAAGATCGACAGGGCCTACCCACGATCATTCTTTGATGGATCGGTGGGTTGATGGATTCATCGAATTTGGGTCGTGCACATTTTGGTGCATACAGATTGCCCCCTTCGAGACTTGTTCATTCGGGAGGAACGAACAAGTATCGAATGTGAAGATGAATGAACACGACGCACACACCCTCCTTTTTTTTTTTTTTTTTGTTGATCCTCTTACTCTTTTAGGATCGTTTATCTTTTGTGTACGTATGTTTTTCTGTCCTCTTGCTTTTTTAGGACGGTGTATATTTTCTCAGTATTACACCTTGTAACGATTTTTTTTCATTCTTTTCTTTTCTTTCTTTTTTTTTTGGCTCTCTTCTTTGTTTTAGAGCTGTTTGCTTTTTTCGATTTTTTTTTTTTTTTTACATCTGCCAGTACATGTGGAGTATGTACGGTATAGAGAGATGATGGATACCGAGTAGAGATGTCGCCCGGGTTTGAGCAACAACGGCGAATTGGGGTTGAGTTGTTATTACGGTTTGCTTTGAGTGTTGCCGAAAAAGTTGTTTCAAACCCTGAGAAGGCGGATCGATAGATTTTATGCGAACCACGCAAGTCTCGACGACTTTGGTCGCCGCAGCCGGGGAAGAGGTGTCACTTTCGGCGACTCTCTGTGTCGCCGCGACTAGTGAGAGGTGCGCTTTGGTAGCTTGGTCGTCGGACCAAAGGGAAAACTTCGAATCGAATAAGACTTCGGGAGGTCGAATTTGAAATTGACCCGATGTCTCGGTGAGTTGCGCTTCTTCTCGCGAACCGTATTGACGACCGGAAGAGGATTTTGAAAGGAGGTGTGTGTAGTGGGACCCCTCTTGGCTGAATCGATCCTCCCAAAAAATTGGGATATCTCTGTCGACGGTTTGGCTTCTGCGAGTTTGAAAGATAGTCTCAAGCTCTGGGTGCTGCCCTCTGTCTGCATGAATTGGCCTCCTGCGATTCACGACCGGAGAGGCGCTGCGCAACTTATCTACGTTTTTCGCGATCCTTGTCGGTCCCGCTTACATCAGAAATTTTCTGCGAGCGAAATTCAAAGATCTTGTAAAAGAAATTTCTCTCCGGCGACCTCGGGTTGAATTGAGTCGACAAGGGTTGACCCCACTCTCTTTTCTTTCTTCTTCTCTTCCTCCCTCTTTCTTCTTCTTTTCTCTCTCCTCTCATTTTCGACCTCTCCCTCGGTCTCTTTTTCTCTCTCTCTTTTCCACGATTTTCTCCTTTTTTTTTTTTTTTTTTTGAATATCCTCTCGTGTTCTTCTCTCTCTACTACTTACCTCTCTCAACTGGCTTTCTTGCACACTAAGTGTCATGTCGGTTTGTCAAAGTAATGACCCGACGAATTGTAATCTGAGATTTGGCTCGGCAAAGAACAAAAAAAAGTGTTGTGTCGCTTTTGGTTTGATCGCCATGTGCTGAATTCTACTTTGAGTGTGCCCGGTTTGGGTTCTTGGGGTGTTGCATTTCCTGTTGTCGCATCCGACTTGGGCGCCGGTGCTCTTCGCGCTCGATTCGGTCGCCGGGTGCTGATATTCGCTTTTATTTAGGCGGCTCGGTCGCCGGAGATAAAACTTCTGTTTTGGTCGCCGGGTGCCAAAATTTTGATTCGGTTGAGACCGGCTTGGTTCTTAGAGGGCTGAATCCTCGCAGCTTAAGCGCACTCGGCTTTGACACCGAAAGTCGCGAGTTCTTTGTTTATCGCAGCCGGCCAGGAGTTGGTCGCCGGTCGCGAAGTTGTTTTGAGGTCGTGGCCGACAAGAGGCACCGGTGTGAGTATGTGCCGACCTCCTATTTTTTTTTTGCAACCGCTTTTTTAGTCGTGGCTCTTTTTTTTTTTTTTTTTTTTTTTTTGGCGACGACTTCTTTTTGTCGCTGGCTTTTTTCTTTTCGCGGCGGCTTCTTTTTGTCGCAGCCTTTTTTTTTTTTTTGAAGAGGAGTTACATACGGCGGTCGTCGTCTGTCTGCGTCACCGCTTCGGTCGCCCGGTCGCCAAGAGTTTCTTCTTGCAGGCACCCGAATCGATCGCCGGGTGTTGCATCTGATAGTTCCTTCATCGCGTTTGGCTTGGTCTCCGGCAACGGATTTTTATTGCGTCCGGCTATGCCGACGGTCGCGAAGCTTCTTTCCTGCATTCGGTTTGGTCACCGAGTGCATTGCTCCTGTTTTGGTCGCATCTGCCTCGGTCGCCGGGAGGCTGAATTTCTGTGCTGGCGCACCCAGGTTGGTCGCCGGGTGTTGTTGTCGCAACTTGCTTGAGCACCGGGTGCGAGCTGCTGAGTGATCGTAGCCGGTTTGGTCGTCGACAACTTCTTTTCTTTTGCGACTGCTTCTTTTTGTCGCTGCATTTTTTTGTTCTTTTGCGACAGCTCCTTTTTGTCGCTTGCTTCTTTTTTTCAACGACCGTTTCTTTTTTGTCGCATCTTTTTTTTTTTTAGAGGTTCGCGTGCCTGGTTCTGTTGGCGTGTCCGGCTCGGTCAGCCGGGCGCGAGGAGTTTGTAGTCTGACATCCGGCTCGGTCGTCGGTAGTGCCTCTCAGACTTTTTTTTTTTTTTCGCCTATTTTGTTGCTTTGGGCGCAGACTTTGAACCTGAACTTTCGGCTTTCGGTTGCGGGCATAAATTTTGTTGTTTCGATCGCGGCCGGCTTTGTGGTTAGTCGCGAAGCTTTGAATTGTGCTCGGCTCGGTTGTCGTACACTTGTTTCGATCGCGGCCGGCTTTATGGCTGGTCGCTAAGCTTTGTTTGTTGTTTTGGCCGCCCCCAACTCCGTCACCGGTTGCTTCTTGGTAGCGAGTGCTGCAGATTTCTTTTGACTAGGTCTGGCTTGGTTGCCGTACGGGAAGGCTTGCTCGTCGCGGATTCTCTTTCTCATCTCGCGCTCATGTTTACAGGCTCGTTAGAAGGTGTGTTGAAATATCTCTTATACAAAACCAGAGCAACGTTTCCGCTCGCTTCGCTCCAATCCGCCCGGTGAGATCCGCCTCGAGTGTAAACGCGGAGTTTCTCCCCTTCCAGTCCCCACCTTGTGACCCCAAATATTGAGCCGCGGCGCATCCAAGGTCCTTGTGTTCAGACCTTGGATACTCACCGGTGAATCCCGGCAATTTTGCACTTCCACCGCATTGACGAAGATATGGACGGGCGTGGAGTACCGAGAGATAATCGGTGGTATCCTTGGTCATGTTGTAGTGCTCCAAACAAGAGGGGAACTTGAAATTGGCATCATTGACCTTCACAATGGGTTCTTTCCACATCTTCCATTCCTTATTATTCTTCTTGAATTCGTCGCTGGGAATGAAGTCCCTGTTGTTGTGCTGCGAAACCACATGAGCAGTGTTGAGGACGATTGCAGTTGGGGAGGATGCTAACGGAGTGACGGGGAAGGTAGTACTTTTGGCCATTGAATTTGGCGGTCTTATCTCTTCTGGTGTCATTGCTGGTTAAAAAAATGGCACAGAGGTCACTACTCTCGGAACCCTGTAGATGATGGCCTCGAGTCCCCTTCCGATAGCTTGGCCGGTGGGCTCCCCCAATATCTCCTCCTTCATTTTCCCTTGGGAAACTTTCCGAGTGGGATGGGTCCAGGCAGACCCGCTTCATTCCCTTCGTCTCGGGAGGTGGCGGGTTGAATGAATCGAACAGAGGGATTTTTTTTTCTTGGACTTTTTCAAGGGAGCCTTCCCCGTCCACGGCCGAGGCAATGACGGCGACGCAAAGGGCAAAGACGTGGGATCTCGAATTGCAATAGGCTTCACCTTAGTGTCTCCGAGTAACTGAACTGGAACTTCGAAAGGAGCCTCGAAGGAGATATCTGAACGCCATTCTCACCCAATATGATCGACCGGCCGTCGGCCGGACGATATCACACCCTCGAAGACGGGTTCTTGGTGCGAACAGGAATTGGCGGAGGAAGAGGCTTCCGTTTCGGGGTGTTGTTGATTTTCGAAATTGGAGGAGCGTAAGTGAAGAGATTGGGTTTCAAAGCGTTGCCGAATTGGCCTTTTGAAGCGGGCGATGATCGAGCTTGGCCGCCGGGCATTTGTTGTGATTGCGGCCGAGTGTGGTTGGGATTTTTTTTTTTTGAAACGCGATGGTGGGCGCAACAAAAGGCGAGAAGTCGTGATTTTTGTTATCGTGGCTTCCGTTCGTCTTCTCCGGCGACGACGCTGACGGAGTGCTTGTGGTCCGCTTTTTTTCTTTCGAGCTCAATTTCTTTCTCTTTTTTTTGTTCTTCATCTCCGGTATATCGCGACGAGAAGCTGGCTGTCCCATATTCGTCTTTGGCTCTGCGAGTGCAACGATTGTTGTGACTTCGGTCAGCGATTTTCGATCACTTTTTCACCGGCAACACTCCCTTGCCTCTTTGAGCTCCAGTGATTCCTCTAAACGCGACAGTGCAACCGAGGGGCTTTTGTCCGCGGTGAGCTCGTCACGGCAATTGGCGCAGGTAAGCTCTTCCTTTTTTCTTTTCTCTCTGTTTGCTTTTTTTTTTTTTTTTTCGGGCAATAGGAGGCGGGAAGTCGCGATTTTTTGTCATCGCGGCTTCCGGTCGTCTTCTCCGGTGACGACGCCGGCTTCTGGTCATCTTCTCGGATGACGACGCATTCCAATATGAGGGGCACTTTGAATTGTGCTCGGCTCGATCGCCGGGCACTGGTTTTGATTGCGGCCAGTAGTTTGGCTGGTCGCGGAGCTTCAAAGGGTGCTCGGCTCGGTCGTCGGGCACCTGTTTTAGTCGCGGCCAGTAGTTTGTTTGGTCGCGGAGCTTCGAAGGGTGCTCGGCTCGGTCGTCGGGCACCTGTTTTGGTCGCGGTCAGCAGTTTGACCGGTCGCTGAGCTTCGAAGGGGTGCTCGCTCGGTTCTCGGGCACTTGTTTTGGTCGCTGCCAGCGGTTTGTCCGGTCGCTGAGCTTCGAAGGGTGCTTGGCTTGGTCGCCGGGCACTGTCTTTGGTCGCGACCAGCAGTTTGTCCGGTCGCGAGCTTAGAAGGGTGCTCGGCTTCGGTCGTCGGGCACTTGTTTTGGTCGCGACCAGCGGTTTGTCCGGTCAGCGGAGCTTCGAAGGGTGCTTTCGGCTCGGTCGCCGGGCACCTGTTTTGGTTGCGACCAGCGGTTTGTCCGGTCGCGGAGCTTCGAAAGGGTGCTCGGGTCGTCGGGCACCTGTTTTGGTCGCGCCCAGCAGTTTGTCTGGTCGCGGAGGAGGATGTCATGCCCCCGCCAGTGCATCCTTCTCTCGAACACAATCTTGCCGGGTGGGCGGAGACGGCGTGTGCCTCTTCGACTTTACCGGCGGGGAGGATTGTGCATCTTCTTCCTCCTTTCCGTAGGGTGGAGTTAACCCGACCTTCGGCAAGTCATGCTTTCTCATGAGGAACCTCTCGACTTCGGCTTCGAGTTCCTCTAGTTTGTTGAGGACTCGAATTAAGGCTTGTCTTGACCTTGTGGCCAAGTCGAGGTCGTCTTCTATCTCGTTGAGTGACGAGATTTGCTTCGATGACGTCTCGAGGTCGTCGCATTCGACGACCGACCGGTTTTTGCCTTTGTCTTTGGCTGCTGCTGGTTCGGGAGGAGCTATCGAGCGAGGTTGCCACCATTGCTTTGGCGCGAAAAACTCCTTGGGGAAGAACTCCGCCAAAGTGACGGGTCTCCTCTTCTTCTTGTTTGCCCCACGGGCGTTGGTCCCGGGAATTTTCTTTGGCGCTTAGCGGCTTTTTTTGTTTGGCAGCCGCCTTGGTTCTCGTGTTCGCCGGTGCGGTTCGATTTCTCGAATAAGCTTCTTTCTCCGGGTAACCAGGATCCACCCCTCTGCGTCGGCTGCGGCTTCTTTCTGCGGGGTGCGGTTTTGGTGCGACGACCTTAGCCGGTGGTCGTCGTTGTTGTAACGGTCGGTTGGAGGGACCAAATTTTGGGCGGTACTCCTTCCTTGCGACCTGTTGTTTGTTTGGCGAGCTTCGCCGGTTTGGCTCGGCTTGAATGGAGACAATGTTTGCCGACGCTGCTCCTTCGCTCCGTCGATCACAATACGGCTTTGTCTTTGCGAGATTCATGATTCGATCCTTTAAAGAGAAACATTGCTCGGTCGAGTGACCAAGCTGACGGTGATATTTGCGAAGTTTTGGTCCTTTGATTTCGCAAGGTCACCGGGTCTTTTGATGTCCGGCAACTTAATCAAGTTGTTCTCGGCAGTGCTTTCGGCGGCTACTCGAGCATGAGAGGAACATCGGCGGCGATGAAGGGGTAGGTCTTTGCTTGCCTCTCCTCCATCGACGGTTTCCAATAAGTGCTCCGGCGGGGAGGCGGTGGAGCGAAAGTTTGTTTTTACCTTGCTCCCGACTTTTATTGGTTCGAGAGCGTTAAATCGCGAAGGATGCTTTAGTTTTCTCCTTCACGTTATGTGGATGCGGTCGCTGGCTGGCGGATGATGAAACTTCCTCCCCTCGCTCCTCCATGAGGTTCTCCATGTTGTGGGCCTCTGTTGCGAGTTCTTGAAAGTTTGTTGGCCGTCGACTTTGTATGTAGCGTAGGAGTTCCCATTGCATCCCTCGAGAGCACATTTCGATTTCTGCCCGAGGGATAGATTCGAGCTCTCTTTGCGGTTGAGGCTCAAGTTCCTCCACCGGTTGATGTAGTCGGCGACCTTCTCTTCCTTCTTACGCTTTAGATTGGCTATCTCGACCCGAGTGATGATGCGTCGAGTCTTTGTAAAATCGGCCGAGGAACTCTCGCTCCAATTGTTCCCAGCTATCGATTGATTCTTGCGGCAATTCGATATACCAATCAAAGGCGTTGCCTTTCAAGGATCGGCGAATTGCTTGACCAACAGGTCGCCGTGCGTCTTGCGGCGTTGTTGTTGCAGGTCTTGATGAAATGAGCGGCGTCTTTGCTTTGGGTGGCCGTTGCCATCGAATTGCTGGAACCGGGGCGGATGATAACCGAACGGCATTGGGATGTTTTGTATCCTTTGCGTTAATACGGACTTTCATAGGCCACCGACTTTGCTTTTGCCGGAGCCGTTTCGCATGGCACGGTTGATGAGTTCAGTCACCGCATCTAAGGTGAGGGCAGCCGGCTCGCTTCTGTTCGACCTCTGTGGATGACCGTCGGTGCGATGGGCTGCATCTCGTCGTCGAGGCAGGATCCTCTCGCGATGGTTTGGCGAGCCACTAGTAGTCGCCGGTTTGGTCGACCTCTTCATAAACGCCGGTGTTGTTGTTGCGGCCGTGCCCATTTCGAGCAGCTCCATCATCCTTGTGATCTGGAGATCGCGAGCTGCGAAGTTGCGTCTTTTGATGCGCAGTTGTTCGCTTCTGTTCTTTAAATGCAGCTTGCATTTCGGCAAGCTGCTCTTCGATTGTTTTGACCGACGCCGTCATTGTGGCTATTTTGACGGCCGGCGCCGACGAGCCGTTCCTGACGCAGATCGAAGTGGAGAATATTTTGCCGGTGACCGCATTGGGGAGACGGTCGTCGGTGTTCTCGGGTGTGGAGAAGTTGTTGTGGGCGACGGCTTTATGGAGGCAGCCCCGGGCGAGATGCGGCAAGGTGGAGTTGGTGATAGCGCAGCCAGGGGAGGTCGCCGGGTTCCGGCCGACGAGGCTTAACGAATGGGTGGTGAGCCGGCTGCTGAAGTAAGCGCTGCTAAGAGATCGTGGGAGAGATGGTCACGATTGAGATTTGTCTTCGGCCGCCGCCTCAGACGGGGGAGAGGCCGATGGCGAATTCATTCTGGCCGCGGAGGAGGAGTTTGTGCCCCCTTGTTCGTGCATCGCCGCACCAAAGCGAGCAGACGAAGGCTCCTTTGGCGATGGTGGCGATTGGGTTGGACTGACCACCGGACCGCGCGCGCCGGTGGTGTGGTGTCGACGGGCGGTAGGTCGGCCTATTTGCTGCCGGGATCATTCTCGACCGGTCATGACGACCGCTTTGGTAGAGGCCGCGGTAGCCTGTGGGTTGGTAGATCGCACTCGGACGGCGCACATCTAGCATTAAAGGAGCCTCTCTAGTGGACAAACTCCTGGTCAAGGCCCTTGTAATTGGGCGAATGGCCGGTGGTGGAGAGGTAGGAGCGCGGAGGTCGGCAGATGGTCCGCGAGCTCCTGCGGTTGAGCTTGCGGTAGCTGCAGGGAGCAGGTGACCAGAGCTCGAGGAGGCAGTTTGCTTACCCCTGTTGTTGTTGTTGTTGTTGTTGCCGTTGTTGGCGTTGCTGGCCATGGCTGAGGTAGGAGATTTTTTTTTTGTTGGTTGGACGGAGAAGGAGATGAGAGGTAGGAAAAGTCCCACCGGGTATGCCAAATCTGTTTCACCGAAAATCCGCCGGTCCGCGAAGAGGAGCGACCGAGAGAATATGTCGATTACTTTAGAATAATTTTGTGTTACAGGGTGTGTTTTGTATCAAGGAATGCGAAGTTCACTCTCCTAGGCTTCCTCTCGATTCGATCTCCGTGTGAATTGTCGGTTTCGGCTTACGGCGAAAACGTCGGAGTTTGAGTTCGGGAACGAGTGTGCACGATCCGGTGAGGCTTTGGTGGTCGGACGGAAGTATTTGTGTTCCGTGTGTTTCGACTTGTGACGTTGCCGGCGAACGTGTAGAGCTGCTCCGGTTGAACTGTTGAACGACGAACTGCGAGTTGCTGAACTTCTCTGGTTTGAGAGAGCTTCTGTGCGTCGAGTTTCTTCTCGGTGAAGGGATTTTCAGACCTCCGTTTCGAGAGAGAAAGAACTTCTGTGCGTGAAGTATTTTCTCAACTAGAATGCTCTCAAACTTGATTTTTTCTCCACCTGATTTCTCCCCACCCCACGTGATTGAGAATTCTTTGGCTATTTGTAGCCCGTCCCCGTGAAAGTTGTTGTGATTTCTTCCTTGGAAAGGGGAACACGATCCCCTTTCTGCTGCCTCCTTTGAGATGGGAGGAAGACCAAGAATTTCTCCTCCTCGATCCCACAAATGAGGATCATGCTCCTCTTTCGTTGGTTTTAGCGTTGATGGCCGACATGATCGTTGGTTGCTTTGAGTTGTGTAGCAACGTGGCGAGGCATGCTGACCAAGGCGACGCGGCGGCTTCCTGGCGACGGGGGCCGACCGTCTGATGATGACGCGATGACGACCACGACCGGACTTCGTGATGGGCTGCAGCGATGAACTTCGAAGATCGACAGGGCCTACCCACGATCATTCTTTGATGGATCGGTGGGTTGATGGATTCATCGAATTTGGGTCGTGCACATTTTGGTGCATACAATATTTTTTTTAAAAACCTGGGTTTTAAAAAATCAGACCGGACCGTTGGGTCTTAATACCTATAGAAATATTAAATATAAACCATTGCTCCAACAGGGTTCGACCAAAACCAGACATATTATCAGTTTGGTCGGTCCGGTTTTTTAAACATTAGAAAAAACCCATTGATAAACTTTTATTTCCAATGATCTAGTAAAAAATAGAAAAAAATAAAATAAACCCATTCTTGAAATTAAAAATCTGAGAAAATAAACCCATCCTTGAAAACAACTGTCTATGACTCTATCTATACACGTCAATTAGGAAAAGATGAAAACCCCTTGTGACCTTGTCTCTCTCGTCTTCGTTAAAATAAGCCGTGTATCGTAGAATGACATATTTATACCTCCGCGTAGGATCAGCTTCCATGAATTGAAAGGTTACGGTAGTGTATGCGCCTGCGACCGCGCACCTTGAGTCTGTGACGACCGAACGAGGCCATAGTTGTTCGTCTGGTTCTTCTCGCTGGTGCTTCTTCGAAGTCCTGAAAGTGGAGCCGTGCTAACGCTACTCTGCCCATTTCCTTACACGGAATAAACCAACCATTTCTTAGCACCACAAAAGAGGGTGTCGAGTAAGCGCGAAATTGTTCTTTAAGCCGCCACCCAATCGGTTCAGAAGTTCGTGAGCTGAAAAAGTGAAATCCTCTCTTTCGATTGTCGTCTCTGTTCAGCTTGAGTCGTTTCGGTTTTACTTTCATGGCTGCAATGCTCGATGTTGTGCCCAACTTTCGCACCCTCTCTGGGTCATCTTCCTCTCTATCTCCACTTACGTTTCGGCGGTGGGCGATTAGGCAAAGTCCGCCGCTTTCTGCTAGATTTCGCCAACGGAAACCGAAAGGCAGATGTCGCGTAACGATGGAACAGGAGGCTGTGCAAGGTGCTTCGGCCGTTTATGCTAAAGATATGGAGAGGCTTTCGGCTAAAGAATCTCTTCTGCTCGCCGTGAGTCCTTTTCTTCTGAGCATTTCAATTTTCACTGGGCAAGCTATTCGTTTTCTTTTCGTTTTTAACGAATTCCAAAGAGAATTACTATCAGTTGTCGGTTTCTTTTTGTGATTTTCAGTATGTGGACAATTTGAGATACTCAAATTTGACATATTTAGTTATTTACTATTTGGTTGCCATAACTCTTTTGAGGAACAGCGAAAGCTTTCATATTCTTCTTTTGAAATATTTGCTTTGAAAGATACCTCTGTCATAGGCAAGTCTTTTTCCATCAACGTAGTTTCCCTCTCTCTTCTGTGTTGGGGCCTCATGAAGTGCAGAACCTTGAGCATTCATATAGTTTTATTTATTTAATTGTGTTTGTAGAGGGTAAAAGTAGTCTCACTTCATGAGGCTCTCTCACTATATGTGCTCTTTCAATTTTCTATCCCCTTTGGAATGTAGAATTAGCTAGTGTCTTAAAGTGCAAACCTTTTCAGTCCCGTCCCGTAAAAAACAACTTTTAAAGTTTTTTTTTTTTTTTTTTTTTTTTTATCTTTAGTTTTGAGTGATGATACATTTCAAAGCTCAATCTAGCTTCTCTGTACACGAAAATGGTTGAGTGTGAAGCCTTAGCGTCATAGTAGCTAAACTTCTAAAGATCTTGTAATAAAAAATAGTTTTTTAAGCATTCATTTGGTTTCTTGAGTCTCCGTAAATATTGTTTTAGTGCAGTTTATGTTTGTAGCATCTTTTCTCTGGTTTCCCTTTTGAAAAACCTAAAGTACACTTTAGCAGAACTTGTTACGTTTTTATTTGGGTCTTAATAGTCTACAAGATGTTTTCCCCAATTTCACATTTCTTTTATGACACCAAGTGACCAGATGTATATTGCATTCAACTAAACTATTTTACTTTTAATAGCAAGCATAGTCAGCAATATTTTCTACTTTTTAGTTGAGCCTGGTTGTTCTTTTCTATATTTATTTTATTTTTTCTCTGGCATCTATCTCATTTGCAGCTTCCTTAAAAACTCATTTTCAGTTCAAGGATTCTGGAGGTTTTGAAGCTTTAGTTAGTGGAAAGATAAATGATGAGCAAAGGATTGATGTTAATGAGCGAATCACTGGTCTTGAGCGGCTGAACCCCACACCACGTCCAACCATGTATTTTTAGCTCTCCATCTTTTCTGTTCCTTTTATATCTTTTCCCATTCTCTTGTCTGTTTTCCTTTTTATTTATGTTTACAGATTATGTCCATGTGAATTATTTATGACGTCCATTTCAAATGCTCTTTGAAAACAATGATCATCCATTTATTATTCATCCAGGTCACCCTTCCTGGAAGGTCGATGGAGTTTCCAGTGGTTTGGTGCAAGCAGCCCAGGATTATCTGCTGCGAAAATTTTGTTTGAGTAAGCAACTTACTCTTTCACTCTTTTATACACAATTGCTCTAAAAGAATTTGCAAACTTGAAATAGAGGACAAACTTGCTGGTAGAGGCTCATTATTTCCTAAAGTTTGAATGCTTTCTTTTATGAAACTTTGTGATCTTCACAGGAGGTTTCCACCAAGTTTAGCAAATTTATTAGCCCTGGATGTGCAAATCAAGGACAACTATTCTAAAGCAACAGCAACTCTGAAGTTTTTGAGCTCCGTAAGTATTTCATGTATGATTTTTTCTTTGGCCACATTTGTCATTGTGCCACATTTGTTTTCGGGTATATATTTTGAATGTAGTAGAATTTGTTACTTAACAGTAAAATCTTATTGTTTCTCAATCTTTAACTTGCTAATGTCCTAGATTATGGAAGGCACACCATCCTGGTTCTTCCGTATGAAAGCAGTTGTATAGTTGCAACTGTCTTCGTAATCTTCATTTACTTTTTTGAGCATTAGTAGTTACCTTATCATAATCTTTAACGTGCCTGTCCAACTTGCTGCCATCTACTTGTTAATGGTTAGAAACTTCCTTATGTATAAGAAATTTTATCTATATTTCTTATTCAAGCTATTTTACTATTAGTGTTATTCTTCTATGAGTCAGATAGATAGTAAGGTGACTTTGACATCCAAGATTACAGTGGAGGGTCCTGCTCGGATGAGAGAGGAATATGTTGAAGGAATTATTGATATACCTACAGTTAGTGAAGGGGTTATACCTGAACAGCTGAAGGGTGCTTTTGGACAAGCAAGTGAAACCCTACAACAACTCCCAGCTCCCATAAAGGAGGCAGTGTCTAATGGAGTTAAAATCCCTCTTGGTACATAGCTCAACGTTTCTCTAGCAATTTAATTTCAGATCTGTTGTTCTAAATTATATTCATTACTCGGAGGACACTTCTGATTTTTGAGTTGTTTACTTTTTTTAGTTGGTTTTGCAGCTGTGGGTACTTGGTTTCATTTTTGAGAAGCACTACTATGGTTTCTGAAGACTCCTTTTTATGAAATTTGGGGTTGATTCTCCATTTCTATACTGCAACTTAAGACGTTTTTCTAAACTAACCTTCAAGCAGGTGTATAATTCCTTTGCTATATATCATCAACATTACCAAATTATAGAAAAAGGGAAGGAAACTTGAAATCTACTCTCCTTGAACTGAACTGTTTCTTGACAATTAGCTCACAAAAGCTTGCTTATTTCATTGAAGTTCAGCTGTTTGAGCTCTCTGCCTCTTGTCTTTCAGGTGGGACTTATCAGAGATTGTTCATGATTTCTTACCTTGATGAAGAAATATTGGTAAGTGTTGTTTAAGGTCACGCTATGTATTCTTTATTCTTATTTAGTCGATGGTTGGGGGTACTTGCTGGATCCCATTCAGAATTGTCTTGCCTCCTAGGGGAACAAGCTCGGAAGTGTTGAGGTGCAAATTGTCATATATCTCTGCTGTTTCATTCGTTAAAGATTGTCTCAGCAAAATTTTTAGTGTGAATACATTTAGAAATTTACAGTTCTCTCAGATGCAATAAGATTGTTTTTTTCTATGTCAATATACAAGCAAAGATGCAAAAGATTGTCACTAGATCAGGTTAAACTTCTCCATGTTGGGTGTGCTTTGTTGGGAAGGAGACATTGATGGGAACCTAAAACTAAGAGCATTGCAGTGGTCTTTGGTCGCTCCACTTATATAGCTCAACCCGACTCTCTTATTCCGTATAAGTAGTTATTTTATCTTGTTTTAACTGTAAACTGAAGCACATATTAATCTTCTCATTTCTTGGATTCGACGGGATCGAGATCATAGTCGAAAGGAAATGAGCTGTTCTCATCTGTTTTCCTATGCCATTACAATATGCTCCTATATTGGGTAAATGACTGCTTTGATTTCTTTACTTGCAGATCATAAGGGACAGTGCAGGAGTGCCAGATGTTCTTACAAGGTTGGATACGCCAGTTGTTGTGGAACCCGTAACGGAGTATGAAAGTTGACGACACTTCCTTGTATATGATATTGTGTAAAGATTGATGGTCCGCCTTTCATCTCAGTTGTATCTGAGAATGTCATTTTGGACCAGCTATAAGATATGCCTAAATTCTCTAGTTATAATAATCAGTATAAATTTCTAAAGTATAATAATTAAAAATATAAAATGTTTCAAAATAATAACCATGAATGGTAAAGGAAGACTTTTCTAAATAAATATTATTTAAATTAATACAATGTTAAGAAAGGTGTCTTTCTTACGAACCCTTAAAATAGAGAAAGGTCCTTGCCCTGAGGACGAAAAGCCAAACTCGAACCTACTTTATAACTTTATGCGGGTCGGGTCGTCTAGACCTGTTGGGAGCTACCATTTCTGTGGCAGACAGATAGCCTCCCAGGAGGGGCCCAAGCCCAATATTTTTATGCAGTTATATATATCTCACTCAGTACGTAGGAAGCAGGAATAGAAGTAGCCACAAACTAAAAAAATCGTGTTCCCTCTTCAACTCCAATTCTAGCTTCATTTAAACCGGTGATTCTATCATTCAATGCTTCAATAGTGCTGCGAACCCAAATTAATTATATCTAACTGTATATTAAATTTATCCTTTTGAACAGTTTGAAGTGAACCGAAGATTTTTCTCCATTGAATGAAGAGATGATATATATATATATATATATATATATTATTATTTTTTTTTTTTTTTCATTCACCTTTTAGTTACAATGAAGTTAGTAGTCCACGGAAGCTTGTTTTTTTTAAAAGGCAGTTTTGTACTGTCTTGTACCTTTAAAGGGGTTTTCTTACTTTACCCGACTGGCCGTAGTCTTGGAAGCACTTGTTTGTTTGTACCATATACACTTAATTAAATCGATCTCCTACCATGAACACTGTTCAGGCTTTCGAGGAGGACTGCGCTGGGTGTATCGAGAGAAAGGAAATAGGGAGTTTATTTTTTATTTTTTATATATATATATATATATATATATATATATATATATATATTATTCTCTGTGCTGACTAACTTGGTTAGGTTTCTTAATAATTTGCTTCGGAAAACATGTCGGCGTGTCAATCCTACCGCCGTTTGATCATCTCCTTTTTTATTGTCTTCCTTCCTCATCAGAATATAACGTCGGTGAATGTAGTGTTAAAAACTCTGAAACTTGAATATTGACAGAAAGACTTTCTCTTAAATTTTATTGTGGGAAGGTGAGACTTTGGGGAGAAGAAAGTCCAAAGTCCATGCCCAAGATCTCACTCTTCCGTTTCCCATTTTCTTTCCTAAACCCTTGCTGTATTCTTCTTCGTCTTTGCTGTGTTTCTCTTTTACAACTGAGATCGAATTACTCCTGATCCCTTACTGACGCGAGTAGTACTGCTCGAGCGTTGGAAAAAAAAAAAAAACGCGAGGATGTGGCCATTGCATCGTGGATGAATGAGACAGTCGTAAGATCCCAGATGAGAAACAACAAAAACAAATGCCAACAATAACGAAACAAAAAAAACTGATTAAGTTATGTGAAGCTCTGGAGAGTAATTAAGAAGAAACACCGGTCCTTTTGACGTACTCTAAAAGTTCCAAAGATGGAGTCACGAAGATGAGATATGAAATGGAAAAGCAGTTGGTACATTACAGAAAGAGGAAGTTTAACCCGAAGCTCCCCCTTCATTAAATAGATACAAGTCATGATCAAGTCAGATACAGATATGAAATTGCTCTAGTGACTAGAAAGAAACCTGAAAAAAAAAAAAAAAAAAAAAAAAAAAAAATCTAGGTATGAATATATCGGATATGGATTTGCAAAAATGAAATGTAATTCGTAGTAATCTCTTTCTTCTTCTTTTGCCTATATTTACAAGAAATTGATTGATCAAGAGCTATACAGCCCATCTTCTAAAACCAGAGAAATTAAGAACATCTAGAACACGCACATCTAAAGCAACTCTAACACTATAGCACAGTATCCAAGGGATTAATGATCAGGAGAAGTGTGCGGCGGCTCCAAACACATCCATTTGCGAAGCAAAACTCAAAGGAGCAACAGGAAACTGATCAGTCAACCCTTGAATGAAGCCGTCCAAATCTCCCAACCCACCAAAGAAGCCGGAACTCTCCCCGCCCCAGATCACCTCCTCCTCCTTCACCCGGTCGCTGCATCCAGAACTCTTATACCCGCTTCCCAAATCGGAGCTCTCGGCGGAATTACACCGCGAAATGATCATCTCCCGCCGTCCCTCGCTCGTGGGTTTGCACCGGCTCTTCCTCCCCTTGCTCTTGCCGGTCTGCCTCCCCACTGGCTTCCCGGTGAGCCGCTGGACGAGTTCCCGGAAATTGGCGACGTCGGTCTTGATGATTTCCGGCGCGAAAATGTGGACGATACGAACCTTGGGCGCCTGTTTCGAGACCAGGTGCGAGTCCTTCCGAACTGCGAGACACGATGGGGTGCTTTTCGATTCGCATAGCCGCGGCGGGTTCATCACCTGCTCCATCTCTCGCACTAACTTCAATTTCCACAAGCTGCTCAGAATCGAAAGAGACAGAGATAAAAAGAAAAGAGAGAAGGAGAGGGGAAAAGGGTGTCTTGAACGAAGGAAGGAGGCCGCGCGAGTCTTACTTATATAGAAATATAACTGAAATTTAAAATAAATCTTTTTTTTCCAAAAGAGAAAAAGTGAATATTATTATGAAACATTCGGTTAGAGGCGCGAATCGGATGATTTCCCTTGTCTGACAGTACGCATCATTTGATTTCGTACCTCCCCCCCGACGCGAATTTACTTAACTGCCATCCACTTGCTCAGAGTCAGACGTGGGAATCATTCTCATCCGTCGCAACGACCGAATTACCCAACTTAACAGCCCATTTTACCTAATCTTTAACCCCTTCCCTCTGCCGCATCTCTTTGATGTTAGTTTACAAGTCATTGGGGGGGCAATTTCGTAAGCTCGAGGAAGGCCGGTGTGTTTTCTGCTTGCTCCGCTCCCTCTCGAAAAGCTTCCCCTCCAAACCCCCGTACGAATCTGAGTAAACAAAATATCAAATATATCCACGCAAGCGACAAAAGAGTCCCAAATCAACCTCCTCGTTCACGCGCCGAGGCCCTTTCGGTCATCAAACCTAAAGCCTAAAACCCAGTCGATATACAAAACATTAAGAAACTAAACCCGGGGCCGGGAGTAATTAACTACCCCTAATTACTTCATTATTAATTTCCGGGAAGAGATCCCATCTCTTACTTACATGTTCTAAACTTGAGTTATACCAACCCAATAAATAAACACAGTATTAATCACATCAGATTAGGAAAAGGAGGAAAAACCAAAAAAAATCCGACTCCCTCCTCGCGCCTGGTCCTTCTTTCGTATAAATCTCACTCGGCATTAATAAACAAGTAAAAAGGAATCCACTCCCTCTTCTCTGTCACTAATCTTAATTAATCCCCGTTCTCTTTAATTAAACCGGGACAGGTCCGTGGTCTTTGTTTTTCCTTTTGAGTCCAGTTGGCTGATACGATTAATTACGTCTTTCTGTTGGTCTTATACTCGTAAAGAGTATTTAAAGACGAGTACTTATTTTCCAAAAAATGTCCCAAAACATGCAATTAATTTAATTTTTATTATTCTTATTCTTCTTATACAGTCTTGTGTATTTCGGAGACGCGTTATAGATGCCACGCATACTTCGTACGAGATAGTACGTTCGTGCACGTGCAGTAGGTATGCGGACGTGCGGGAGACGAGTTCACGAGAGACTTCATCTTGACGAGGGATCGGGAGAGCGCGGGGAGCGTCTCGTGAGCTTCTCACTGTAATTGGGTCGTCGAAAAAGGTTTTGTCCGGGCGCGTGGCGTGCGTAGAGGAGGTTGGTGATAAATATACGGCCGGGGACCGAGCCGGCCTTAATAAGAGAACCACGCGGGATTCGTATTCGTCCGTGCGAGTCACGCACGTGAGGGAGGGCGGGTGCGAGCACGAGAGACGTGCCGGCTCTGACGAACCCCTCGCCGGCTGACATATTCCCTTCTGAATAAGACGCCACGTGGCGACCGCGCCAAAAACCTGCTCTTGGCCGCGACTTGGCCACCACCAATCCATGATCCACCGGGTCCCACAATTTCCCGATCCCGTTCTGGGCCCTAGCATACCGCGTCCGGCAGGAGCAGCACCGGTCTTTGCAATCGTCCGTCTCCTACGTTCCTTTCCCTAACTCCCTCTCACGTCCTTTTTTTCTACCCTTAATTTAAAATCACAAAAAAAAAAAAAAAAGGCTTTTTAGTTTATTTGTTTAATATAATTATATAAACTGCCGATGATATAAAAATTACCAGAAACGTTGGCTTGCCGTTGTTAATTCGAATCTGGTAACCATCGTCACGACGTTGGGCCCACCCACCCACGTTGCTTGTCACGGTATCTTTTATCAAATTTTCTCCTTCATGTAATCCCCATCAAAAGGCTGCGTAGATCTTATCCTTCATTAGATATTACATAATGCTATTTGTTATTTCTTTAATATAACCCACCGAGTTTGTCTATCTGGACAGATAAACTTTAGGCGCGTATATAGAGACAGTTCCCTTTCTGATCAATAGAAGATTTTCATTTTTTTTTTTTTTTTTTTTTTTTTTTATCATAATACAAAATTACAACACCATCTGGTTCTTATTCTGATCAGCTTAAGCTTAAGCTAATCTAATGCCACAGTGGGTTATCTTCCTCGAAATGTATGGTTCCCTGATGATGGACCAGCCTCAAAGTTTTTGATCCCAACTTTCTTGGGTTGGCGGGGGTTTTCTTCTTAGAAAATAACAACTAATAGATGATTGTTCTTAAAATAAAAGATAAACAGTTTTCGTTAATCTTATAGTACCCAGTCTGGTATTATTTAAAATTTATTTACGTTTATTATTAAATTGGTGCCAGTTGAGAGGGGGGGGTATCTAACTAATAATTCAAAATAATTCAACCTCGTGCTTGACTAATACTTAACGAAAATTATCTTTTTCACAGGGAAAAAAGTGTAGGTTTGATTGGTAGATATGGACCCGATAACAACCGGAAAATGGTCTCAACATAGCAGCGTCATAAACTATTTGTACACTTGCTTGAGTTCATAACTATATCCAGGTGGGGGACTGTCCTAGTTAAAAGCCACTCGGGTTTTTTAACAAGGACGTATTGCGTCTCGATCCAGCGATGGCAAACCCTGATTAGTTTCTAAACCCTGATTTATCCTAACGAGTTTGAAAATAAAATTTTGGGTAGAGGAGGAGAGGAGGCACACGTGAGGTAATGTCTCTAGGGCAAATCCAAGAGGTGGAGAAGGGGGGAGAAGGGGGGAGAATGGATGAGCTAAACTGAGCTTTCAGTGATTTAAGAAAGAGATTACGGGTTTAATAAGAAAGATGGTGGCGGCATTAGAAGGACTTGACTTGAGGCAATATGTCAACGCGACGACGATCGATCAAGTCAATTAAAACTTCAAGTTGCAAGATTAGACGAATAACGCGGCGGCAATGATTTTGTTTTATGTTTTGCATTTTGGCTTTTCTCAGACAGTCATACACACAGTCATACACACATACCATCTTTCCGAGTTTGCTGGGCACTGGCAGATATTCCAAAAAGTTTCTCTTTTAATTGAATCCAAAAAAATTACAATATCGAAGTTTCCCGATAGTTTTTGTCTTCCTATTGAAGAAAGCATATGAATAAAAACAAAAAGATTAAAAAAAAAAATTAGAAAAAAGAAGACACTGAACTAATGTCCTTAGACCGCGGTTTCCGAATGGTAGTTGCTGGTTTGATCATTGATTCTCAACAAACATTTTTAGGCGAAAGTAAATGATCAAGTGGGAAGGCAAACAAACATGGGTGATGATGCCGGAGGGTTACCGCCATGCTGTCGTATCATGATTACGAAACGAAAACGAAGTCATTGTTTGTCCTCAAAATTGTGTTCGGGCTTTCAGACAATGAATAGAGGCAGCTGAGACTTCCAGGGTCAACTCTAAGACAAACATTAAGCGGTTGGGTGTCTAGATAAGAAAAAAGAAATATACATCTCTCATTTACAACAAGATGTTTCAGCAGCCCTGCAACTCAAATCACCATGGCCGTAGGAAACGTTAAGAGACCTGGCCTATATGATATTGACTGATGAACCAAATGGGAACCTTTGTCTAAATCAAGCAACCAAAAATACACAGATCACATCAAATGACTCTTCCTAGCTCAATGTTTTTGGGCCGACTGATGCGCTCCCTTATAGCCTGGCTCCAACCATCACCTTGGAAATGAAACCTCTCCGATAATACCTAAAGCAACTGACGCACATACGCTGCACCAACTGAGGAAAAGCGAACTTTCTCAACTGCCAAGCAAACATATCACGAGTCATCTATATCCGTTCCATTCGAATCAAGATTTTGATAGCAGATTTCCAAAAAGCTTCAAATGCTTATCTATGCATATCATACTGCAAGTTCAGCTTTGCTAATAAAGTCATACTACGCAAGAACAACTAATACAACTGCAATCCTATTAGATGCTACAGTTAGCAAGAATAATAATTAGGAAACTAGTTCTGGAGCAATTAATTCTCCTCCACCTCATGCTATCTCTTTCAAAACTAACTGTTCAAGAACAAATCAACCAAAACAAGGCCGAAGATTTAAAACAAAAAAGATAAAAACACTATAAAGCTGACAACACTTGTACAAGATTAAACACCAGGCTTCCGCAACTCACTTGCTCCATGCGCGAAGTGGCAACGCTCACCAAACGTGCAGGATCCTTTGGCAAAATTATCGCAGAGCTTTGTTTTGTAATTGCTTCCAGGTGTTGCAGGAGCACCCACGGTAACAGGCTTCCCTTGAGTGGCTGCTGTCGCAGGACCAAAACTAACTATGAAGTCCCTCACCATAACACTTGCTTGCTTGATTTGGTCAAATGTGCCTTCTAGTTCAATATTCCTCAAATTTGGGTCCGACTCATGCTCTCTTATAGCTAACTTGGCTCCTGTGACCCGGCAGATATGTTTTGAGTTAACCCCACCTTTCCCAATAATGGCCCCAGCAAGAGATGCATCTACACTAATCTTTGCAGTGGCTGAAGCACCAAAACTTGCAGCAGCCCCCAACCCAGGGGGTGGTGGCTCCAACCGACCAGGTCCAGGAGGCATGCGTGCCCCTAGAGGTGGAGGAAGCATGCGGTCGTCATGCCCAGGCATGATTGGCTTGCCAAGCTCCTTCTCACCATGTGCAAAATGGCATTTGTCCCCAAACTTGCAACCTTCAGGGGTGTTATATTTATTACACATCCGTGTCTTGACAACGCCACCAGAAGCTGCATCTGCCATAGGAGGCACACCCACTGGATTTCTTGGAGCAGGAAGTGCAGGATTTGGGAGATTAGTCATCTGAGCAACAGCATTTATACCGCCTGGAACGTAGTGAAGGAAATGGCAGCCTTCACCAAATGGGCAACCAGCAGTGCTGCAATGTACATTAAAATCAGAATTTTAAAACAACTCCAAGTATACTGTTACACCTATATGTTCATCAGACATGCAATATATAGTGTCAATCAAAAAAAAAAATCACAAATATTTCTGGCATTTACACATGTACAACTAACTTGTCCAGAAAAAGAGCAGCAGGACCAAAAGAAATATATTTATGGATTGCTTGCACACTCATGCTTAAGAACTACATCACTGGTACAATGACATAAACAAGGGAGAGAAAAATGAAGGACAAATAAAATTCAATCCACATAGACAATCAGCAAATAATCCAATGCATACCATGGCAAATATTTCAAAAAAGAAACTGAATGACTTTAAAAAATGAGCTTGCACTTGAAAGAATAAAAAGAAACAATACACATTGCAGACACATCTCTCCAACTCACTAGATCACACATAGATAACAGATTAAAAAATAAAGATCAGGTTTAGTGTATAATTAGCAACAAACTGTTTTAAAAACTTAACAAATCAAAATAAGTTGCTTGGTTTCTTTTAAATTGCGAAAATTCAATAATCTTCATGTCAAATACATTCACGATATAATCTTTATTTTCAACAAAAAGTTAAATTAATTTTCTTTCTTGTCCTAGAATATAAAAAGTAAGTCACATTTGAACAAATGCAATGATTCCTTTTCAAAATAATGGATGGCCAAAGTGACTTCATTTATTATTTTATAAGGGTCAACAAATGAACTTCACACTTCTCAAAATGTTAATTAAAATGAGGAAAAAGGTAAAGAAGAAACTGATTCAGTCAAAAAGATTTTGGAAGACCTTGAAATTTGTTATTCAGACCATAAATTACTCCAATAAATATGTTTTCCAAATAGCACGTATTAATTATGCTGATAGGTTAAACAGCTCCATATTACATGGCCAAACTTAGAAATCAGACAGAAATAAAAATCAAGATTGATGCCACTCACAGAGTAGTTTAATTGAAACATATGCCAAATGAAATCATGGTTCATTAACTTACAATCAAAAAGTTCATGATCATCTCTTTCTTTATTTTCTTCAGAAATGTAAAAATGTTTGCTTAGTTGTAGTGGAAATAAAAAAACTCAACTCGGATATTGGAAATAATCTTCCATTCATGTTTTCAACATGTGTCCCTTCACACTCACAAAAATATCGAGAAAAAGTATCTTAAATTATTAAGCTTCAGAAAGAAGTACCTCAAAAAATAATAATAAACTGAGAACCCAAACATTGCTTAACTAAATCTTCATGTCAACAAACATCAATCTCAAAGTTCCATCACTTTTTTATTATTTAAAATTTCCAAGGCAAAATATTCTCAAGGGAAAAAGTGCTAAGATAGAAAGTTATATGTTTGGTTCAACCAGGTTTCATTTAAAAATATTGAAAAGATACATGATATCGAATAATTGAATACAGTAAAAACAATTGAGCTGAAAATAATCTAAGATGGCTGGACCAACTTCTGCCCAAACGGTTGCACCATCCAGGGACATCACACACGGTTGGACCAAACATATAACTAAGCATTGTTTCTCTTCCAAGGATATTTTACTAAGGAGAATATAAATAAGGAAAAAGTGATAAAAATATGTACATAGAATAAACATTTCAACAAAGAGAACAGTATTTCACAAATAGATTTCTTGGCAAATGTAATGAAAAAGGATTTTGAAACTTCCACTGTAGCTTCAACAATAAGGAGCACGACACCTTGAGAAAAAACCACAACAAAATCTTATAAAAGATTAAATTGAACAGAACATATTCCCAATTAAATGAAAAGCTTTGAAGTACAATACACACACTAAACTTACCTTTTTCTCATAATACAGGTAAAAATTGATAGAAACTATCAAATACATTAAATTTCTACCATAACAAATGATGCATTAAATAATAGAACTTTTATCAAAATGTTTTATAAAATTTAATAAATAATTTTACTCCAAGAGATGTTACAAAAAATAAAGAATATTTTCAAATAAAGCAGCACAACCTAACAATGTTAGTGGGCAGCTAATTCTTAAATATATTTAGACACAACAAAATGAAACAAATAATTTTACTCCAAAAAAAATAGCAGAGGATTAGAAAATATCATAAAACGAACAAAGAAAAAAAAAGAATAATTGAATGAATGAAAAACATCATTTTCCATTTAATTCATGCAGCACCCATACTAAAAAACAAAAAAATATTCCAATGCAAGTGCACCTCAAACAAATAGCCACGCATCTACAGGGGGTACTATTATCAATAATCTGACCATTCCACCTCTTTTCTACAATAAAATTTTACTTGCACCATCAACCAACATAGAGAGAGAAATAAGTTTCTCTTTTACCGCTATAAATTACTTTTTTATGCACTGCTATAAATTACTAGATTTATAATCTTTATAGTACCAAAAATAATATCCTAAAGCAGCTCTGGAAGTTACAAGCAGATATATAAGTTTGGATAAAACAATAAAAAACACACAATAATTACATCAATTAATTAATTTTTTTAATGCCCGTGCAACTTAAACACAAAAAACACCTTTAAGACACCAAATATAAGTGTCAACGATCTTAAAAAAAAGAGAGAGAACTAAAAGAACTTTGAAACACTTTGGTATAAGATATTTTGTGTCACAGTGAACTGCGTTAGATATTGGGCAAATAGGTAGTCCACAAGATATTTATGTCTGAATGAATGCCGGTCAAGCAACCATTATCTTGGTTCAATCTTCAACTAAAATCTCATAAATCATCCATTAGCTCTGTTCAATAATCTTCCAATAATCTCTTGTATATCAACGTCTATCTCTGTTCAATAATCTTTCTTTACATGATTAGAGCAACACGGGATATGAACCTGTATCAAAACTTAAATGTCCAATTCATTAGCCTCAAAAATACTGTGGCTGTTTAGAACAACAATTCAAAAAAATTATTATTAGCATTTCTAAAAAGTTGCAGGAAATAAAGTTGCATTAAAGCATTTTTTAGATAGGTTAAGATTAGAACCTGAAAAACTTGGTGCATGGCTTCGATTTGCTTCCTATACCAGTTGAAAAGGACTCCGTTTCTGTTGCATGACATTAATTTTGTCTTCTCAGTTAAAATTTCTGTGAATTCTTCACTTTGATAGTTAAAGAATATCAGAGAGGTGCATTTAAATTAACATTGCTTATATCATGTTCGCAAGAAGCTGGCTTGTTGATGAATGGGAAACACAGTAATAATCATATAACAAGAGTCGCTCCATGAAGCAACGGTCGAACTTTTCTGATAAACCTTTACGATTACATGATCACAATTACCAAAATTTTATGAAAGTAGGGAGATTTCTTCCGGGAAATGCGATTTTAATACAAGTGACAAACTTAAAAGAAGAGACTTTAACACAAGAATGGAACCCTTGGCATCGTGCGACGGCCACCTCCCCTCCAACACAAAGCCCTAGCTACCGACCAGAAAAGAAAGGAACCAAGAGAGGGAAGACAAAAAGAAAAAGGAAAATATGATAAAAATGAGGAATGCAGGAAATAAACCTTGTTTAAACTTCTTCGATCCAGCGAATCCGCCATTCCCATTTAACGCAGCGTCTGGCCGTACTCTCTTGCGTGCAGCGGCAAAGGGATCCATGCCTTTGAAAAACGAAACCAGGAAACGGTTCTAGAGATGGACTAAGAGCACACAGGATGTACACTAAACCCTAGGATTTGGACAATGAACACAGAGAGTAAAGAAGCCCGAACCGGAGCCGGAAGGGAGCTCTGGAAAAACCCTAGGCGAATCAAAAGAATGGCATATACGCCCGCGAGCAATAAATAGAGAAGTTGGACTCCAAAGAATAAGTTCAAATTGGGTTAATGGGCTAGTTGAGGTCCGCGCTCGGAGGAATCGTGGCCTTGCGTGGCAGCAAGCAATACCGATTCAGAGTTGGGTTTAATCACAAAACTACCCCGACCTGCCGTCCGTGGTCAGTGGTCACGGGTCACTAGTTCAGTCAAGCCCCCACGGGTTGAATCGAAAATTAAACCGAGTCCCCGTGGTTCGAATCAGAGTAGTGGCACTCCGACTCGGTAACCGACTTCGAATTTGTTAATGTGAGTGAGTCGAGTCCATCCTCTGAGTCGGGGGACTTGTATCGTGTTAAAAGGAACGAGTCCGAGTTAATTAGGCCAAAACACATCATATTAATTAATTAACCTGAGGTGACATGTGGCGTTGATGAAATTAAGGTGGATAAGATAAACAGGCACCTTAGACTTTTAGCAACACTATTATGTCACAATGAGGGTACTAATACTAACAAGTGAATAAGTAAATAAATAAAGGTCATAAACTTACTATGTAAATAAGTAAGTAATCACAGATAACCATTTTGGTTATATAAACAAGAAAGTAGATAAATGAAGAAGCCTGCATACTCAGATATAACTTAGATTAACTTACGTGGTATTTATGACCTGGTAACAAATTAAGTGCCATTAATGCTGAAAAGAACAAAAGAAGCTTTAAAAAAATATAATATAACGCGTCATCATTTATGCTTTCGGTCTACGCCATTGTTGATTTCTATCTGGTCCGAACATGACCATCAGTCCGAGAATTTCCTTTTCCAACTTAATTTTCAGGATAAAATTAAGCAATCAGTGTAGTTATTTTAATCGATCGGTAGCTGTTTGTGTATTCGATTTTGCTTAAGCGAGAAGGTATCTTGCTGAGAGTACCACTACTCATCATGGTGCAGACGGTCGTATTTAAACTCGCAGTAATATATGGCTGCAAGATCTCAGGCCGTAAGAGCTGTCTTGGTCCGCTTTCCTTCCCCGTTGCAAGCAGAGAAACGATCGCCACTCTAACCTAATGGGAGGCAGTCTGAAGGAGAAGGGTGAAGATCTGAAGCATTTCGTCAAACATGGCCTCAAATCGCTGAAGCACATGGTCAGGAAAGGATGGAGCAGAGCGAAAAGCATGGGAACAAAGAAGAAGGAGGAGGACCTTCACATCAGGGGCTACCACAGAAGCTTCGGTTGAAACGTCTCGAATCTGTTCTCCGTCCTCTTCCATCCCTGCTCCGCGCTTTCTTTATATTCCTAGTTTTCTTTCTCTGTTTTCATATTCATTTCATTTGGATGCTCAATTTTCTTTCTGTTATGTCGCATAAGCGAATTTGATCAATCTCTTGTCAGCTATGATCCCATAATGGAAACCTTTGCTAGTATTATATACCTTTTGCTAGATAGGTTCATCATTTCATTATGTTTAATATTATTTATTTATAATTATATTTATCCCCTCTATTTTATTATATTTTAGTTATTAAATCTGATCTTCATCTTCCCCGTTATCCACTAGTACGTAATTGAATATGAGCCTAAAATAAGTGTAACAGTTATAGGCTTATAGCATATCTTTTATCCGTCTTGATTCTCGATGGTTTGTCGGCATGGGAAAAAATATAAATGTAAAAGGTAAGTTCCAAAAGAAAAAACATTACATTTCTATTCTTAGTGTTTTGCTGAACTAAAGACAAATGGAAATGAGAGCGGAAGTAACTCGCATCTGGAAAGAGGACTGGTAATAATTTTTTTTTTTTCGCTCTTTTCGTTCTGTTGTCTCAAATTTTTGTTGGAGTCCTCTCCGGGGGGGAAAAAAGTCGACCTGTTTGCTTCTCGCCTTTACGCTGGGCCGGACGATCATGTATTAATTCACCGGCTTACAGGCATTTCTTTTTCTCTCTCTTTCTACGTCCAAATCGATGAAAAGGGATTTGGAATTGGTCCTGATCGGTTGAGATTTGGGTTTTACTAGCACTATCTTTTCGACAAGTAGGTATTGAGGAGATTTCGAGTTGAGAGAAAAAACAGAGGAGACCAGTTATTCTCTTCCTCATAGTCTTATTTCTAACACCACGTTGTGAGTAGTTCACGTCCCGACAATGGTAGCTGCAATGTTGCTGTGCATTCCACGTCTTATTGAGGACAACTGAATTCGTTGGTTCCGAGTCGAGGAGGATAAAAACAGAGGGTTTATATTTTATGTAAGAACCCTTCAAGGATCTGTCACAAATTTTTTTGAGATACATCTGTTGTAGTTCATCAAGCAACTAATTGACATCTAATCGGAGCTAACTGATCAAATGGAATGCCTATGTTTGCCTTATCTGCATGTTGGTTACATGTTTTATCTGTAGTTCAAATATGCTGGATCCGGCTTATTCAGTACTTGGAGTCGTCCAGTTTGTTGAAGTTTAGGCAGCTTTGATTCACCCTCTACTGCTTATCAAAGAGGACGGACAAGAGGTGGCACGAAATTGCTTAATAATTCCAAGCATTCTGTCATCTCTGTTAACTTTTAGTAACTTGAAACTTTCCAGCTGATGGATGTAAGGCTGCTTTCTTTCCACGTTGTATTGCTTATGGGAGAGGGGATATAAGAAGTGACAAAAATTGTTAAAATATTTCAACTATATATCTTTACTTTCTTTTTTTAATGCTAACTTTCTTTTGTCCAATAATAAATAACGCCTATCAAGATTACCATCTGCAGTCACTTTGCAAATTTTTTAAGTATTATCAACGTTATTTTATGTTATATATTCTTCTATTTCTAGGTTTCTCAAACTAGGCAAATCATGCACCCATAAAATACTTCCTCTAACTCTAGGATGTACTTTCTTAGAGATGGAAAGCACAGTCTTCTTGGCGGATTTCTTTTTTGTTTCTAGGAAAGATAGAATGAGAGATCTCAAGTAATTCTTCATAAATTCATTCGCTTTTGTAAAATTATTTGGCCACTGAACTTTGTTTTTTGATTTTTCTTAAGTTGAATTGTTGTTGTTTATTTCCCTCAATTGATTTTGGTAATGGTTCTCTTTCCTCAAGGCCTTCGTTGGTTAAATGTATTAAAATTTTCTCATGGATTCCTTTAAGCTGGTGAACAACAACCACTTGTGGAAATCTATCCCCTTTTGGATTTATGTCATGAAATATATTGTTAATCCTGGACTTGAGCAAATAAGTTAATTACAGCAACATGTCCAAGAAGCATGGAAGGAGCCAAGAGATGAGAGATAATCCAACTATGCTGAAACATTCATATGCCTCATAGAAGCAGTAAGCATCATGAGCTATTTCAAGATTTTATCTTATTCTATTCCAAGTTTCTTTGTTAACATTAGAAAGCTCTTTAAGTCAAATGGAAAAGAACTAGATACCAAAAATAACAATTCTCTTGCTCTAAACCTGAAGGGAGAAATCTTAGTATCAGGCTTGATGAGATGGCTGGTTCCATCATACTTTTGCCAGACCGATTCCATGTCCTTTTTCCTTTAATGTGGGGTGTATTGAGCACCCTAAATGGTGCTTCCTCCCAGATGGTGTTTTTAAGCTTGCGTAGGTCGACCTTGAATGGATTTGACAGAGTTTGCTAATTAAAAAAGGAAGTTTAGGGATCAAAAACTCTAAAATGGAGGACTTATGTCTCTGGTGTCCTGAGGAACTATGCAATCTTGACTATGATGAGGAATCTTCTCTCTGTTTCGCTCTCAAACTAGGAACAGACATTATCTAAGCTAGGAAGCAGCTCTTTTCTAAATCTCTCCCTTGATTAAGAAAGAGAAAACCATTTATTAAAACTTTGGAATCCCTCTTGGACATCAACTCCTTGTATCCAGATTTTTCTTAACCTTAGTTGCAGCATCTCATCTAAATATAGCTCACATATCCCAGTTACATCAAATTATCCTGTTACTGCTAGAATCTAGCATCCAGTTCTTACACACTAATTTTTCATTCACTGACATTTGAGCTGAACTTCATGGATAAATAATATTTAGGCATGGTTATCCACCAATGCCATCATTTCTTGGGTTCAGTCACAATCCTACAATCATGGGAAAACAAAGTACACATTTTATGGGAAATCTTCTCTCTCACTGATTCCAACTACAGAACGTATCCCTCTTCCTCCTTTGTGAAGAGCTCTATTTTTTTTTTGTATCCTTGGCCATTATTCATCTACTAGAATAAGATGTTTTAGGCTTTGTGCCTATTAGGTTATAGTCTCTGAGTTTCCTTAGATGTCATTTTGCAATCATTGAATCTATATAGTTTGCACAAAATATATCATTTTTCATTTTTCTCGAATTCTAGAGGCTACATCACAAATTCATTAGTCCTTTATTACAAATTTCACCTTCATCAACATTGATGCAACATGGTGGTTTAAGTTCAAGGAATATTAGTTGAATGCTGCTTTTCGTGTGTGGCATTACCTGGTTTTCCGCAACAGCCCTGGATTTCAAGTTTAATGGGTAAACTTGAAAGACAAAAATTAGAGTTTTGACAACTATTAAAATAAGCCAAAACTCAAAAGGATAAAACTACCCATGAGATAATGAAAATAATAACTTCATTCAAAACAAAAATCTTTCTCTGATTTCTGGGTTACTTTTGGGAGCCTTTTACAGGTATATCTCTTGCAGGGAAGATTCTAAGTACTTGCCTAAACTAACTTTACTTTCTGGAAAAGAAATTAAATATATTAAACAGCTCCTATAAGTTTATACTTTAGAAACAAAGGCTCATACTTCAAATTGGAGAATAATTTTATTATTATTATTATTATTTTTTAAAAGGTGATTACTTCTTTAAAGCCTTTAAAATAAGCAAACTTCATGTTTCAAGCAAGCATAAAATAGGAAAGTGCCATTTCAGGAAATCCTTTAATTTATGACTTCCTATGCTTAGAAAATTTTGAATAGGAAATACAGACATTTTAGTAGAAAATGTTTTTCACTTCTTCCATAATATTAATTACACTTATACTTCTATGTCCTTTCACATTTTCAGTGAGGTTGTTTGTCATTTTAGGAGTGGCATATTGCCTGGGCTAAAGTGCCGTGCTCTGCCAACTCCTTCGCTGACAAGCTATGCCAACTCTCCAAAGAAGAATTTCGTTCAGTGCTGCTTCTGCCCCTTCCCTAGGCTCTATGCTGTATTCTTTGTATCTGTTTTCTGAAGCCTTCTTTATAGTTCAAAGCTTATATACATTATTATTCTTTTTCTAGGCTAATAAAGTTAGTAAGCTTTAGCTGTTTCTCAGAAAGACTTTAAGATGAACTGCATCAATTATGGGGATCAGGTTGTAACCAAAGGAAAAGATTTAGTAGTCTAATCTTGTCATCGTTCATGTTTGTATAGAGGGAAAAGCAACTTGATGTCTAGCATAGAACGTAAAAAAGATCAAGTTGCTTTACAGGAAACATTGCACTTTTATTTTTATTCTTTCTGGGTTATTCTTTTGGGGGTTTAGTTATAAAATTGGATCACTTTCATTGTTTAATAAAAAGCTGAATTTGTAAGAGTAGGTGATCAGTTTAAGGACAATTCATCTATTTTATTGAAGCCCATATAAAA
This sequence comes from Aristolochia fimbriata, assembly GCA_019845555.1. Classification (NCBI taxonomy): domain Eukaryota; kingdom Viridiplantae; phylum Streptophyta; class Magnoliopsida; order Piperales; family Aristolochiaceae; genus Aristolochia; species Aristolochia fimbriata. Next base: position 7,044,348 of record CM034078.1, read on the forward strand.
CCTTCTTATTGGTCAATTAAACGTAGCCTCTATTTGGATTGCTCAGATGGTTTATTAGATTTGAGACTATTCTTATATATACTAGACCTGATCGATGAAATCCTGCTCAGATGGTTTAGTAGATTTGAGACTATTCTTATAAACACTAGACTTGATCGATGAAATCCATTCAATGGTCTCGATGAATTCTAAAACCTATGAAACCGGCTCATACTGTTCTCCCATTAATCAGAGTCAAAATCACTGATTGAAAACACATCTGCAGAACTGAGTCTCAAGTAGATGTTAATTGACAAGCCCAATTTTCTTTTTTCTTCCATAAAGTCATCTAAGCCTTTGAAAGTCTTCATGTACCTGCTTTGTTTCCATCATGGATAAGAATGAGGCTCACTATGCTAGAACCATGTGCATTTCATATATATTTTTTAGTTTTCATGTTTTTGCTTATAGCATTTTTTGCTTTGTACAGGTTTAATTTAAGGATCTACCAAGGAAAATGGAAATAATGTTTATAAGGATGATAAAGATTGTGGGAAAGCTGAAGTCTCCAACATGAGGGAAAGAAAGCATAAATTAGCTATATATTCTTCTCCTATTTGTTCATCTAGATATTGTCACAAAAGGCTTAAATAAATTTGGGTAAAGGATCAAGATAGTGAAAAACAATACCGAAATAAAGGCTGACCTGCCCATGATGTGTTAAAGAAACTATTTCATAAGAATGTCTTACTTGCTATGCCATATTTAGTGAACAGTGGATCATTTTGTGGAATGATTAAATTTGTAAGAGGTGTGTTCTTCTGTAACAGTTACTCGCTATTCATATTAATTTACAGTGGGAGCCCAAACTTTACAATGCCTGTCTCAGTGCTTTCCAGAATTTCAATGGAATGACAGATGCATGTACTAAGTAGATAAAAGAAGAGGAGAGCAGTTCAAAGAGCCGAATAGCCTAAAATATTTGTTGTGATACAGGTCCCTGACTTACTGATGTTTATTAGTTTTAAAAATATCTGAAGATGGAAGCAGAAGGTACATTAAAACATATTCTCTTGTTTTTTTGAGAAATGTACTCCCAATCTAAAGATTTCATTTCATTTTACTGATGTCTTATTGTTGAAATCTTAGGTCAAAGGACCATGTCTAATCCATCAACAACACTCACTTCTTTATTAAGCAAAAGAGGGAAGCTTCAAGAGGAATTGCGCAATATTGAAAAACAGGTAAACTTTTGCCATTCTTTCAAACCATAAGCCCATCTAACCAAATGAATAAGAAGAACAGCTACTATTTTCCAAAGGGTATTCCCCATGACTAACCAGTCATTAACAAATGATGCCAGAGGCTGTAAATCTTTGTTGCTTCTTGGGCTTGTATTCCTAGGTCAGACAACTTTGTGGCTGTCTCTCTTGCTAAAGAGGGGGTTTCCCTCCAATCTGATCTCCCTCGGCTTGTATTCTTTTTTCTTTTTATTAAAAGTCGGTTGTTTCCTAAAAAAAGTAAAAAATAAAAAAATGTTGGCAGACTGAAATATCAGATCGACCATTTTGATGGTCACGCATTCCTCAAAGTTCTCAAGATTAATGCAAAAGACCAAAGATATTACCGATTTGCCACATCATACATGGTGAGAAGGGCTTTAGGCATACGAGTTGATCAGCGCCCATGTTGAGAAGTAGATACTGTCATCTGTAGTTGAATTCCCCTAAGCTCTTAAAGCATGGTTTTTTTTTCTCTATCTCAGGAACCAACTCAGATACCTGAAAATCTTAGTCAGGTATGGTCAATCTCTGGAGTTGGCTGGACTTAGGCCGAATCAAAGACATTGAGGGTCTTGAACAACCGATTATTTGATTGATTGACGAACTGACAGCCGTTGACCATGGTCTGGAGAAATTGGATAAGATTCTCTAGTTCCTTTCTATCCAAATGTGCCAAGCTGTAAATGCCAAGTAGTTAGTCATGATTTCATTTTGCAGCTTATGGAAGGTTTCTGCACAGCTGTACCCAGGCTGTCAATTGCTCCTGGGATGTGTATTAAGAAGCCAAAAAGCTGGAAGAAGTGTGTCAATGTACAGCTCTGAAGAAGATGATCAATTGATTGTGCACATATAAGCTCAAGTAGTCTCTGGAGACAATTTTCCTCTTGAGACTGCTCTAGAGGGAAAAATTCTGCTCCCAATCATTAAATTTAATTTATGTGGGGTAATTTGCATTGAGATAAATCATTTCATCAAGCTTGAAACTAATATTCCTCTCATTCTGTTTGACGTGCTTAGTTCAATTCTTACAATGTGAATGCAGCTTACTGCTGTCATTGTTTTGAAGGTCCATGACTTGGAGACAAGTTACCTACATGATTCTAGCCAAAGTGGTCATGTCTTGAAAGGTTTTGAAGGATTCTTTTCTTCATCGAAAAGCACTGCTAAGTAAGTTATTGTTTGAATGATCTCTTATCTAATCAATGTAAGCAGTTTGTCATTTGATTTTATTGGAAACAGATAATGAATACCCAGGCTGTAGTCTAGGCCCAGTAATTGTTTATCCTTGTCACACAAATGAATCTGCTGGAACAGGGCATCTTTTTTAGTAATGTGTTTTACTAACTAAAAACCTATCGCTAATTGTTTGTAATTGCTGAATGTTGTAACAATCATGCATGCATCTGCGCTGGTACATTGCTTATGTAAATAGCAATCTATTCAATTTATTTGACATGTTCCTGATTGGATTGAACATGTGTGTTGATGTTATATCATTGAGCAACACTCTGCATCGGTTCCATGTTTCTAATCAAATTTCTGCAAAGAAAAATAAACAAAATGTTTATAAATGACACATCTTAATTATCTAGAATTGTGCTTTCAGTCTAAAGCGCTCCAGGAAGTTCCAGCCTGAAGATAGACTATTCTCATTGTCCTCTGTTACTTCTCCAGCAGTATGTATACAACGCAACTTGTGTGGATTCTTGAATTTCTCTGTCATTTCCCAAAAATCTGTTAACATGTTTTGGACATTTATGTTTAGTAGAACAAGCCAAAGTTTTATATGGGCCTGAGTTTGTTTCTGTCCATTAGTCTTAAAAATGTTGTCTTTTGCCACATTTACCAAAAAAGACCTTACTGTGAAAAGCTCTTCTCACAAGTCAGTGCAGTTGAAGAATCTCTTAATCTCAATCTCATATTTTATTTTTCTTATATTCTTAATTCTTGCTAGCATGAATTTGTGATACGATCCTTCCTCAAAAAAAGTTGTGATTTATTCATTTAATATACCTCTTGATTATATTTAAAACTCTGTTTGGAACATGCAGTGTCTGCATCGAGGGAGCATCTGGTTGTAGTCTAAATTTGGGGGCTCTGTTGTATCTAAAACTAACTGAAGGATATTTTTTTTTATGGGTTAAACTAAGTCAACATTTTTGTTACTTTCAGGCTGAAGAACAAATAATTGGACGTGATGGTGAGTCTTCATTTCTGTATAAAGTATTTATTTCAAATTAGATAGTTGACATTTCTATTTCATGTTATTTTTTTATAGATGGAAGGGGAGAATATGGTCCAGGTCGATCCAAAGGTGGGAATCTAACCGCAAATGGACTGTAAGTACTATTATTGTTTTTCATGGTAGACGTCTATGGTTTCATAGCAGTACTAGACTCAGGTGCCCGTACTAGTATACGTAGGAACTTTCATGTGCTGATGAATTTGCAATATTGCTCTCTATCAATAATAGCATGTCATTTGTTTGCAAGTCTAACCCACTTAAAAAAGTCTAGGTAGTGTCCCAAATATTTAATCATGCTCCGCCTTAACTCTCTAGCATTTTCTAGGGGCAAACAAAAGAAAGGAAGAATGGCACCAAGAGAAGGAAAGAGAATTAGACATTCAAGTGAGCATGACCTTGATGATGAAGATGATCCTGAGATGAGTTCGAGATGATCAATATTTTGCATTATCCAATATGCGATTGAAAATACAGCACCCATTCATCAAAATATTCTAGTTTTTGGATCTACTGTCAGATGTGCAGGAACAAGTCGTGTTCTATTGTATGACCATTCCTCTCCATGTAGTGGGAGAACTCAGCTAGTAATTTCTCACATCCCACGCAACTAGGAATTCCTAGTCCGTATATTCTGCTAATATTTCTGAAGCGCTCAGAGCCGCATAGAAAATTTACAACAAGGAATTGGCTCTCCACGTTTCTAGACAGTACCTTTACTGAAACAGATATGATATTACAACAACATACTTTAATCTAACGATCTTTGTACATGATGATTTCAGTCTAAAAAAAAAAAAAAAAAAAAAAAACTGCAATATTAAGATGGACGGCAAAAAAAGAAAAACAAAAAACCAAAAAGTGAAAGGAAAAGAAAAAATAAGTTAGTGCTAAATCAGAATTAAGAACTCAAGAATACTCATCGGAAGAGCCTCTTCCTTTTACGCCCAGGTGATTCACTCTTTTCAGGCGTCTCCTCGACAACTGACTGATCTTGTAATACAAGGCCACGATTCCTGGACAGCTTCCTTATAGGAGTCGTGGTTCCACCTGCTTGTGAATTGTCAATGGCTTCTGCCGCTGCAGGACTACTTGAAGATGGTCCCACCTGAGAGCTTTCAAAGTGGTTTGTATAATCACGGTGGGGCATTAGCTCCTCTCCCACACCAACAGAATCCACCATCAACTGCATAGATCAGACCACACAATTCAAAACCTTATATTGAGCGTCCACTTCATCACGGGATGGAGACACTTGAGCAGTTAAGATATAAGGCAAACATGCTGAAAATAAAAGTAATGCTTAAAGTTCAACTGCATACCTTCCAATCGTTAAAACCAAATTTAAGAGCAAAATGGCTGTATTTAGCTTCGCCTGATGCAATTGCAGCAGCAGAAGGTGCATTTCTTGGAACTGGTACAATATAACAGATATTAATGACAAGAACCAGTTACAAATAGAAAAAATAAAAATAAATAAAAATAAATAAATAAAAATTAAATTGGCTGCAGCACACTTACTGACTAAATGATCCCCTTTATCATTCACTTTCATTTCCACACGCCCATCTTTAACCAGAAATGAGAGAGCAAATATATTTTCTACTGTCTGTGCAAAGCAGATTCTGTTCAAGACCAAGTGTTCAAACCTAACACATCTCTTTCGTCTCAAGACATCAAACATTGTAGCTATGTTCTTATCAGTATCTGTATGCTCTTCACCTGCGTCTACAATCTGGATATAGGAAGACAATGCAGCTTAAGTAAATTCCAATTAAATGCACTCAATCCATAAATAAAACACAGACAAGAACCTTCAGCAGATACTAAAGAAGCAGTCTAGAGAGAGAGAGAGAGAGAGAGTGGAAAAGAGCATCACTAATCATTCTTTCATATTCAAACTTCAAAAAAATCCAAAATCATGCCCTCAGGAAATCTACTAAACCAGCAAAGAGGATAAAGATAAACATTTAATTCTACAGTACCTCTTCAGGACGAGTATGACGAGTTGGCTCTGTTCTTTTCCTTCTCGCTACAGCCTTCCGTTGCTTCACTTCAGTATTCATGGGTCCAAGCCTATCATGATAAAAAGAAGCAACATGTAGGTAACAGAGAGCGAAACAGTTTAAAATGTCAGTTGGCAGTAAATATATGCTACTTACATTGTGCAGCATCCATGAGATCTCTTAAAAATATGAGAAACGGCTAGCCCGATGTCCTTCCAAGAAACAGAAATGTTATCCCCACTTAACGGACCATTTTGGAGACCAAAATTCTTAAGTATACCAGTTACAAAATCTGATGGAGACATCCCTTCATTGCTTTGCAACTTAACAGACTGTACCAATGTGTTGGCAATATCGAGAAGAGCCTCTGCATCAGCAATCTGTTCCCGCGGTTTCTGAACTGGAGAAGAAATAAGGGAAATAAAAAAGAAAATATTTAGCCTGGAAAGTTATGGAGAAACGAGATAAACAGGAAAAATAAAAAAACTAGATAAAGTCTGTTTTCAAGCTTGTGTTTGGCTAAAACATTTCAAAATTATTATGTATTAATCCTAGGAAAGTTATGCATATGATCTCGTGATGCTTAGAGGATGCAAGAAGAATTAAACGCTGAAACATAAGTTCTTGTAATGCAACCAGCTTAGATAAAAAAAGAGACGAATAAGGCACAGAAACACGCAAGCTTAGCTACCTTGTTGATGAAGAGTTTCAACTTCATTGATAATGGAGTGAAACTTGTCCGAATCAGCCTTAGATATGTCGTCCTTCTCATCTGCCAAGAAAACAAAAGAAAATGACCGAGACGTACGATATGAGAACAGAGGACTCTAAACACTCAAATCTTTAAAAAAAAACAAATAAAAACAAATAATAATAAAATAAAATCAGAGCAGCAAAAGGCAAGAAAAGTGCTCACCTTTAATCAAATGCTTCACGGCCAAATATCGGGATCGCAACACTCTTCTCTCAACGACGCCTTGTACTTCCGGCCCGCTGCTCTGTCCTACATCCGTTCGTCTCCCCCTGGCGGTTCCTTGCTCTCGCTTCACAACCTTCGACATCCCCACCGACCAAAACAGGAGAACACAACACGAATACTAACTCGGAATCAAGAACCAAATCGAAGCCGCTGGTATTCCGAAATCATACCTGTCGAATTGAGTCGACATTCACGAAACCTCGAATCCCAGAAAACACAATCAAACGAAACCCTAACCCTAGGAGAGGAAACGGGAACAGTCTAATTCAAATCTAGAGAGCGGCGAAGCCGTTTGGGAGGGAATGTCAATGCACGGACGATTTTGAAAGGAAGTTTCGCGTCCGTCGGGGTTTTCCCGCTGGCGCGAAAGGCGAAAATCGAAAAAATACAACGTTTTCTCTCTCTCTCTCACACACACACTCTTAAAGTCTCAGAGCCGCGGACAGGGCTGTTTCCGATTACAAGTTTAAATTTCAATGAAAAATATAAACTAAAAATAGATTGCGTCTGGACTCTGGATTGCGCGCGCGCGTATCTTTTGGCGTCACGCTCACACGTACACACCACCGCTCGCTGACGTGCTCCGTAAGAATGATTTTAAAGCGATCTCCGCCGTTGGAATCTGGCCCCCGTGAGAGAGAGATCATCAGATGGTCGACACTCTTGCTTCATTTCTTACACGTGTCACTTTGGAAAATATTAGTATTTCTAGTTTTGTCTTCGAAAATTGAACTTTTAATATTTTTGAATTGAAAATAGTAATTTTTTTTTTTAAAAATCCTGTTTTGGGTTCTTAGCTTAACCTTTTCATCCTTCGGAATCAAATATCGAGATATGAACAACGGAGTCATAATTTTTTAATAAATAATGTACATCATTTTTCCTCTCTAAAATAAATAATTTACTTCCATTTATGTCCTTTATGTGGTGGTGGCTAGAGGCGAAGGAGAGAGGGACATGGGAAGGCAAAAAAAGCAGCAAGATCTTATATCCCGTGGGTTTTTAATAAAAACAGGTGAGACATGGACCCTTTTCATTAAATAAATCCTTCAAATAGAATTATTCGGTTGCAAAATACAAATTAGTCCCGGATTCCTTATCGGGACAGAACTTATAATATCCTACATCATTATTCGTTCAGGTAACGCAGTGGTGGTCTTGTAAATATAGGAAGACGTGAGGACAGTTAGATTCTAGACGATGAGAACAACTTTCTCTACCAAATAACATATTTACATATGGCACGTCCGCGTACCCCGCTTCGGAGTGAGAGAGGGGAGCCCTGAGCGGACACGAAATTGAAATTGCCGAAGCTGCTGCTACTGCCTCCCTTCACTGCTCTCTCATCACTCACTGCATCTCCCTCTGTACTCTCACTGGTATTGTCAATAGCCAGCCGATATTCCGTTACGCTTTGCTGTACCTGCTCTAAATTAGACCTTGGAAGGGGCGGAAGGCGGAAGGCGGAAGGCGGAAGGCTATCTGTTTTACTCGGAAGGGAGAAGAGAATCCCATTAATCGGAGGAAGATGAAGGCGTCGGTGAAGTTCCGGGACGAACAGAACACCCTCCTCCGGGCCAAGATTCCCATCAGCGTATTGGGGCTTCCGTTCCTCTCCGGAATCACCGCCGGCGAATCCAAGGAGCTGTCCCTGAGTCTCGGTACGTTCTTCGAATCGGGTCCTTCTTTCAAAGTCTCTTACAGACCCAATGATTCGTGGAACCCTTTCGCCCTCGTCCTCAAGACCGGAATCGGGTCTTTCGGTTCGCCGATTTCTGTCCCCATGACAATTAGCACCGAGTTCAGCCTCCTCGGACGCGGGAACCCCACGTTCTTTCTCAGATTGAAGCCCCAGATGGGGGATTTCTCGATCAAGAAGACCGCCGCTTCGGCGATCGTCTTGCCCGCCGAAAATCCGGTCTTCGGGAGGAAAGCGAAGGCGTTCGAGAGAGATCACGACACCGACGGGGAAGGCTCGGTCGACGGTGGCGAAACGCCCAAGCCGAACGGTGGGAACGGAGCTTTCCACGCCCCCAACGGCGATTACGCGGCGGAGAGGCGGAACGGGTTCCTCGCCGCCCCGGGCGTCCACACCGCCGGGGCAATCAACGGGCTTTTCTCCGGCGTGGAGGTCAACACGCGGAGCGTACTCCCGTTAAAGAACCACCTCCGGTTGAAATTCCGGTGGGGCGTCCGGTTCCCGGCGGAGCTGCGCGACATTTTCCCCGACGGCAGGCGTCGGAATCCGACGGCCGATATCTCGTTCAAAAAGATTCCCCTTCTCGTGATCAACAAGATCTCGATCGAACACGTGGCGGAGGAGGCCAAGAGCAAGTCCAGCGGACTTCCCGCCGCTTCCGACGTATCCGACACGTGTCAGTCGTTCAAACGGCAGTTGGAATTCCTGCAAGCGGAGAACGGGGTGCTGAGAAAGGCCGTGGAGGAGCTCCGGTCCGAGATTTCGACACCCGCTTCGCCCATCGAAGCCCGAAGCTCGCCGAAACACGACCGAGAAAAGGAGAAAGCGGGCAGGAAACCGACGGCAGGAAAGAAGGACCGTCGGAACGAGGAGAAGCCGCCGGATTTCGGATCGTTCGCCGGGAAGCCCATAGAAGACGATCCCATCAACGAAGAGCTGAAGAAGGCTCTAACGTCGGCGATCGGTGCCGGAAAGTGAAACCCGGATCTCTATCTCTCTCTCTCTCTCTCTCTCTATATATATATATATATATATATATATATATATAGGCTCAAGATCTGAACTCCAGGTTACAGTAATACAGCAGTGGATAAGGCGAGTGTATGTGAGTTTCTTAGTTTATTTGGTTCCATTTTTAGGGATTCCTTCCTTCCTCCTCTTCGTAGTCCTTTGTTAAAATGTTTTCTCCCTTGTGTGATCTAAGAATCGAGATGTTCTGCAAATTCAATTTGAATGGGAACCCAGCAAATAAAATAGCAAATATAATTGAAGATGCTTTATGGGTATGCCTCTAATGGGTACCAAATTACCTGTTTCAGTTCAATAATTCTGGAGATTTAGGGAAGTATTATTGACTCCAAGATTTGAAATGGAATGCGGGAAAATGGGGAGTGATTTTAATGTTCAAAACAAGGTTTAGGTCGTAGGAGGGAAAGAAAGAATAGAGTGATGCACACAAGTTGTGCCTAATAAGAACAAAAATTTTGAGTGGATGATTTGGTGGAATTCCTTGATTCCCTCTCGCATGTACCCTCTCACCAGAGCGCTTTGTCCGCTCTCTCCTCCTGCAATCCTCCCTTGTCTCTTCTGAGACAAGACTAATATTCCAGCCCGCGTAAGGTATAGAGATTTGAACGAGAGAGATTCAGCTGAAAAAGGTGCTTTCTTTTGTTAGTCTGAGACCATGAAAGACGGAAAGGCGGGTGGACTAATACGAAAATATCATATGATTGTAAGTAACCCTGGTTTTTATCCGATCCGGTTAGATTGCGTCGGATTACTGTTGCTTGGTTAGAAGAATCAAGTTTTAAAGAACACTGAACCCAGTTCCACGACCTTAATTTTATCTTAATTTTTAATAAAAGTAAGAAAAAGTTCGCTTTAATTTTGAATTAAATTATATATAATATTAAATAATTATCGAAAGAAATCATTTATTCCTAGTTGGGCTCTGGAGCCTGGAAGTCCGTTAACTCAAAAACCCATGTTGTGTATGACCCAACTCCAACGGCAAGAGTCCGTTCACCTTGCATGATGGGATTCCTCCTCGTTGAGAAACAATGGAAAAAAAAAATGTAATCCTTTTATTGTTTAGCTTCATGCGACGAAAGTTTATCGTATTCCGCGAGTTGCATACCTTCCGTTTTACCCTTCCGTGCCATCCACGATCCACATAAGTTTATCGTATTCCCCTCTAATATCTTGTGTTCGTCGAAATGTCGAAATCAGTATACGTATGAGACTCCACTACAATCTCTCCAGTCTCCCCAATCAAAGACTCCAATACGAATGTGAAAAAACGAGGGTGGGGCGACCGAACAAGGAAAACAAAAACAAAAATCATTGTACTACACGCGATGAATGTTTCCCATAATATTGAATGATACATGTGGTCCTATAGATTTACTTCCTCTTGTAGACTAGTTGCATACGCTTCGGAGTTCGGATCTTCCTCCATTAACATATAATTAATATACATTAACATGTTAAGAATGTGATAATTCATCCTCCTCATATATGTTCGAAGAAACGTCCTCAGTTCCCATTGTGAAGAAAACATGTGTAAGCAGATTTTTTTTCTTATAAAATTATCAAAAAGTTATACTTAGTCTTTTTAAGTTCTATTATATTCTTTAAAAACAGATTAATAGCCAATATGTGTCTTAAAAAACCCTAAAACTTTGCGTACGTGCCATCGTACATACGGAAAAAACCCTAAAACTTTATGTACGTGCCATCGTACATACGGAAAAAACCCTACAAATTTAACGTGGATGATTAAAAATCTTGTGTGTCTCGGTTGGCCGTATCTAGGGTGATGCTATATAACACTCAACTATATCATACATAATTCCATAGAAATTATTTACGATTTTATCACCAGGTGTAAAATTGTAATATCCATTAAATTTCCTTCAACAAAGACCAGAGTTTGATTTAGCATATAAGTGTGAGAGCAAAGCTGTCTAAGTGGGTGGAGATGGGATTAAAGCCGGCCATATCTGAAGACGTTCCTAAGCGTTACAACCAGATATTGTGCCTCGGGAGGAAGGGGTAGCGTGGAAGATCCGAGGGTGGAGATCGCGCCTCTGTGATAGAAAACTAACGGCGGACGGAAAGCGTCCGAAAAACGTCGTTTGGCGCCAACGGGGTTTTTTGTACGCCCGGTCCGGGGCGAGGGGAACGGATCGGGCAGGGGCAGGGGGCAGGGGAAAGGGGAAAGGGGAAAGGGCGGCCGGCCCACGAGGAGGGGATTAGGTTTTGCAATTCTCACGATATAAAGTCCAAACCTAACGAGGGAAACGACAAAGTCCCTCCGGGAGGGGCCTTTTCGTCATCTTAGTCGATCGCCGCTTACAGTAATATTTTAACGAAGAAGGTAGATCGGGTAAATATGGGGTACATACGAGGGTTAAGTATGTCATACACGGCAGGACCAGCCCCGACTCGTCCTTGAATAGGGAGTTTGCGTGCCCGGTCTCGAACCGATTATATACCCCGGGGAGGAGGAGGCGAAAGGGGCGAGAGGGGACTCAGGGGATCGAGCGAGCGTTGAGATTGAGAGAAGAGGCGGAAAAGGAAGAAAAACACCCCCGAAGAAAACGAAATAAAAAGACGAACACTAAAGAAGAAGAAGAAGAAAAAAAAGAAAAAGAGATAAACAAAACCCTAGGTTCGATGGGAGGATTTTGAAAATGGCGGATTCGAACGGGAGGTAAGAGGAGGAGGAGACATGTGAATAGGCACGACATGGGCAAGGCCGACGATGTACAGAACGATTCATGGGGGACGTGGGAGGAGCTCCTGCTGGCCTGCGCCGTCAATCGTCACGGCACGCGGAACTGGGACTCCGTCGCCATGGAGTTGCAGAGCCGGGCGCCCGCGCCGCGGATTCTCACCGCGCAGAACTGCAAGCACAAGTACCGCGACCTGCAACGCCGATTCACGCCCGGGGTTGGCAAATCCAACGACGGAGACGACGAGAGCGATCACAGGGCCATCCCCTGGCTCGAGGAATTGCGGAAACTGCGGGTCGCGGAGCTCAGGAGGGAGGTCCAACGATACGATGTTTCGATCGTGTAAATCTCTCCGGCTCCTCTTTTTGGGAAATCTCGTGGTTGGAATCGCTTCGCGATTTCTCAGTGCGATCTGATGCTTTCGTCGTGTTCTTACAGGTCCTTGCAATTGAAGGTGAAGAAGTTGACGGAGGAACGGGAGAAGAGCCTGCAGAAGAAGGACGGCGGCGGCGAGAAACTAGATCTGGTAAAAGACGAGGCCGGCGACAATAAAACGGCCGAAAAGGAGAAAGGCAGCCTCGATGAGAAATCGTCGCCGGAAAACGTCCCCGAGAAGCGTCTCGCCGGAGACGAGTCTGACCGGGAAAACCGGTCGTTCAGCGAATCCAATTCCACGGATCCGAAAGAGAAACATCGGGAGACGGAGCAAGAACAACCGGATACGAGACCGGAGGAGAGCCTCGCGAAACCGGAACCGGCCGCCGGGACAGCGGATCTGACCCCCACCGACTCCGTGGGGGAGAAGCCGGCCGGGGAGGCCTCGTATAACGGAAGCTCCGAGACCGTGGCCAAATGTCCACCGGCGGCGACGCCGCCGGAAGTTGTCCGGCAACCGGACTCGGGCGAGTCTGCCGAGTTCCGAGAATCGGTGGCCGAGTCGAACGGTGCCAAGGAGAGTAGCGACGTTCAGAGCTCGGCCAGTCTGTCGAAGAAAACCCGCCGGAAGAGAAAGCAAACCGGCGACGTTTCCGGGGAGGAGCCGGAGGCCGACGAGGTTTCACCGGTTAGTAAGCGCATCCGCGTGAAATCGGAACCGTTGGTGGGATTCCTCGAGATTATCCGCTCGCTCAAACACGGATCTCTTTTCGAGCGTCGGCTCGAAAGCCAGGTATTTTTTCGTTGTGATTTTTTTTTTCTCTAATTTTGAAAATCGAAAAAAAATCCGTCTGGTTTTCCTTCGGGTCAGTAGTAGTTCCTCCTCTTGCCATTTATCTTTAATTTTAAAATAAAGCTAAAACCTCTTATTCTCTTCACTTACCTCCGCAATTAAAAGTTTTTTCATATCAAACGACTCCCGATAATTTTCTCTTTTTAAATTCTCGGCAAGTAAACAACTAAGCTTACATATTCATCACCTTTGTAAGGTCGAATTGTACATAGAGATGGGCCCACCATGAAAAGAAAAGCGGTTTCTGAATGAACCGCCATGAGATGACAGTTTCGTAACTCTCGTTTTGCAAAGAGCGCGCGAGAGAGAAGAAAATAAAACCAAACATATCGCCAAGGATATGTTTTATCAGACCAATATGACTTCAACCTCTCTCTCTCTTTTTAAAAACTTTTTCTATAAGCATATACGGCAAGAAAGGCAAATATTGTTATCTCTTGCTTTCCTTTTTTTCCGTTTGACTTTTTCTCGTTCTTTAAAACATCTTAAATTTACTATGGTTCTTCATATTTCATTATCTTTCGAATGAATTCTAACAAGGTGTATGTGTCAGTAATATGTTCATGGATCATGGCGTATGGAAGTGAGCCGTGGCCATTGAAGGGGTTGTTGTTACCAGTCCAGTTGAGTTGTGTTGTGAGCCTGTAATGGTGCCCGCCCTCGTAAGTCGTGGAATGTATCCTCATGAAACATTAACGGCTTAAGGAGGAGGGCCGGGAAAAAATGGAATACAAGATAAAGAAGAAATATAAGTTGCTTACGCAGGAGACGGAGAGGAGGGGAGAGGAAAGGAGAGGACGTGGTCGTGAGGGGTGGGGATTGTCCCGATTGTGGGGTCTAGGCGCCTTCCGTACCTCCCACCTTAATTGCGCACTTTGCGCTGCCCACTGCACACGTGTGTGAGATTCGATTGACATATTGACGAAATTACCCCACTCGAGTCGCGAGATCGTTTTTCCTTTTGCTCAGTGCCGGTATTCGTAAAATCATTCCGCCACGTCGATGGCGTGAGTAGAGTGCAAGTCGGACGACACGTGTCCTGTCGTGTGGTTTACTTTTGCGACCCAAAACCCCCCTCCTGGAAGGGTTTTATTCTGGAGTACCCGCCATCTGCTGCCCATCGACGTTTCTGCTAACTTCTGTCGTCGTGGTGGAATTAGAAACTCTAAATTTGCCTGATTGAGATTTATTTATTTATTTATTTATTTTTCCTTTGTGATGCTGCGCAGGAGACCGAAGACTACCAGCGCGCGATTAGGCAACACGTCGATCTGCAAACAGTGAGGTCGAGGCTCGTAGAAGGCCTCTACGCCGAGAGCACCCTCGACTTCTTTCGCGATCTGCTCCTCCTATGTAATAACGCCATCGTCTTCTTCCCCAAGAACTCGACAGAGGGCACTGCCGCGCTTCGGCTGCGGGAGGTCGTGACGAAGGAACTGAGGACCAGGATACCTTCGACAAGTCCTTCAGTACCAAAAAAACAGACCCAGCAGCCGTCGGCTTCCTTAACCGCAAAACCCAGAGCCAGCACGCCCTCTCCCACCAACGTTCCCGAGAAACCGAAAGCGTCGGCACCCTTGACCGTCGTCGGTCGCAAAAGAAGCTCGATTGCGGCCAAGGCATCCGGTGAATCGAAAGCAGTCGAGAAAGTGCCGGCCGAAGTCGAAGAGAAGCCGGACGTTGAGCCCGTGGAAGCTGATAATTCCTCCGCGAATTTGAACGCCGAGCCCCGTGTGACAAAGAAACGGACGAGGGAGAGGTCTGGGACGGGCCCCCGAGGCGCGAGAACGGGGAAAGGTCGCAGTAATGGGAGTAACAGTAATAGCAAGGCCGCCACGTCCAGTCCTAACGCCAGCTCCAGCCCTAACCCGAGCTCCGCGGCGAAAGCCACCCCACCGGCCGAAGATACAGACAAAAGGGGCGGTAGCGCCGTGGGTGTGGCGAAGAAGCGCAGCGCGGCAAATTTCTTGAATCGTATGAAACGGACTTCGTCGTCGAACGGAGCTCTGTTGGAGACGCTGAAGAGTACGGGGAACGCTGCCGCTAACAGCAAGGGGTCGGAGGCGAAGAAGGGAGGGAAGGGAGAACAAGGGCGTCGAGATTCAAACACGCGGGCGGGAGCCGCCGCCGCCGCCGCGAAGCAAGCGGCGCAGGACAGTCCCGTCATGAAACGGAGTGTGGGGCGGCCGCCCAAGAAGGCGAACCAGCAGGCTGCAGCGTCGCCGGCGCCTGCTACGAGGGGAAGGAAGGAGGCCGCGGCTGTGGAGGCGGAAACGCGGCCGCCCGCGAGGAAGCGGGCGCGGAGATGACGAAAGTGGTAACGTCGGGTGGTGTAAATTATGGGTCTATTTTTTTATCGATTTACTCGCCCCTTTTTTTTTGTTTTTTGGTTTTCTGCTCTTCTGTTATCAGGTTTTGTTCCTGTCAAAGGGGAATGTAAAACGTAACAGTCGATAGATAAAGTCCTTTAAAACCTTAAAAACTTTATTTCAAAGAAGAAGAAAAAACAGTAAATTGAGTTGATTTAGGTTGTACACCTCAAGAGTCAGAGACTTCCCAGTGGGAGAGAGACTGCGAGTCCTATTAAAGTCCGGGATCGTGTCCCACCGCCCCCCCATTGGGCTGGAATTTGGAAGGAAGGTTTGCGTTCATTTTTTTTTTAGTTATTGGTGCTCTCTGATGCGGATGGGTCCCTGCTTCCTTGTCTATACCAAGTAATTAAGAAGAAACCGCTAATGATGTTTGATTGGGCGGATTTCTACCCAAATCAGATAAATGATAAATAGAGAAGCTCACGGTAGCGGCCCATATTCGCAGTGGAAATTGGTAACTATTGTTTAAGGAAGGTGATGCCCATTTTTTGTTTTCCAAGTCCTAACCCGTAACTTCTTAGCATGTGTACGTTTTCCAGCTTTCATATGTGTAAAGGTGGTCCCGTGATCAGATTTGACTGGCCTTCGTGTTTTCTAACTTTTTTTTAATCGTTTTGATGCGGAAGTCGTACAAAACAGAGCTCCATGCCATGTCATGTCGTTCCATCTCAAAAAAAATTTAAAAATATTTTGCGAAAGTTTTTTTTTTTTTTGTAAAATTGTCGAATTTTCTTGATTGTTTAATTCTTTTTTATTTCTTCCTCCGCTCTTGTTATGGGATTTATTTTATTTTTATTATTTTGTAACAAACGAGTTAGTTTTGCTATCCTAACATATAATTTTTGGGAACGTGAAAAAACTTATTAATATTTTCTAAAAACTATAGTAGGGAACTCTTAATTGGAAATATTGAAGTTATAAGATAATAATACCTTTAAATTTTTACTCCAACATATCCATATATGTACATCATATAATTTATTAAAAAAAAGTATCTGCACCATTTCTTAGGGATAACTTTAAATACCGTAATCTTGAAACCATGTTTCCTTAGATGCATCTAAGACATTAAATCTTATATGTAGCTATAGGATGATTATAAGTAACCTTCTAGAGAAGAACAGCCGTGTTTGGCTGGACTCGGGTCGGGTACCCAGGAAGAGTAGTTAACATTTAAGAATTAAAGAACTTAATTGAAGATGACAAGCATCTGATCGTCCGATAAACTCAAGGTTAGTGAAACTGTTTGTGCAGACAAAAGAAGGACAACTAAGTAGCTCCGGTTTGTTGATGGGGACCCAATTTTTTGACGAGTTCCACATACGCGATGTTGACGCAGAATCTGCCCTAGACATTTTTATACCTAATCTTTGGCAGGCGCTTGGGAAAATTTTTATCTTCGAGTAGTTCTTTTCTTCCTACTTTCTCGAAGAAATTATTTTGTAATAATTGATTGAGAAATTGTGCGTTTTATTTACGGATGCCCATTTCCGGTCAAGACTTAAAAACACTCTAAAAGTGCAGCAGTAGAGAGGATGAGTACAGAACCCGACTCGATCGGTTCCTGGAAAAATGTCAGTTGGGTCCAGATTAACTCATTGAGTTTTTAAATAGGCCGGCAAACTGGTGAGGGAAACTTCAGGGGGATAAAGAAGGGGGGGTTTCGATTCGGATCACCCGGTGCTAGCACCAGACTAAGTGACGTGCTCACTCTAAATGTAAATCTATATTATATTAACCCTTGATTTGATCATTTTGGCTCTAGTTTTGATATGTGGTATTTTTGCTCTACCACATGTCACAATCTGATCCTAGTAGCACCGATTGTTCAGAACCCAAAAGTTAAACGAAGTCTTTACGTGCTCAAATCTGATGGGCAGTGTGTGTATTTAATTTCCACGTTCAATTGCATTTGCATATTGCGTTTAATTAACGGCTGATTAATGTCGACTTGCGACAGTATTTTACAAATATGGACGCGTTAGTTGTTGGTCTTTGAGAGGACTAGGGATCGAGTAGGGACGAAATCAAAAAGCTATCAGTCAACAACTGAAATTAAGTAATTAACGTGGAGATCGACTAGAAAAGAGAGACCAAAAAGTATATTCAAACTTTTTGAGTAATTTGACTTGACGAGAGAGATCACCTTAGACCACCAGAAAAGGCTTGGAAATTAAAGAATTATATATGTTTTCTAAGTTAATTAGGATTAGCGTCCACCTAATTAACGATCATAGAGAACCAAATAGCTTTGGTGGGTGCCTCATTCGATCTCATACATGCGTCAAAACGGCGGTCCAGTGTTTCTGGACGAGAATAGAGGAGCTTAATTAGAATGAACGAAAATATGGTTCAGAGCTGTCTCCTTTGAAATATTCCACAAGGATATATAATATCGTTAGGTAGGCCGTCGTATCCATCTAGCAAACGGTACCATAAGAAGAGTACGGTTCTTTTACGTGCTTGCTTGTGTTTTTAATAGCATGTATATGTACATTGATATTAATTAATTAGCGTGTGCTTGGGGAACTTGGAAGCCTTGGATGGATCATTGTTTTCGATCGTCGCTTCGATGAAACGAAGCCAAACCATCGAGTGATTGCGGAGTTTGGCGCCATACGGCTTGCTACAACCTCAAAACGACGAGGTTTCGTTCATCTGCTTTTTTGTCTTTACGTTAATTGCCATGTATTTTACCTAATTTTACCTAGTAAAAGAGAAGAAAGAAGAGAGAGAGAACAAAAAATCTTTTAATGATGCAACAATTCACAAGGGCGAGATGCGTTCCAATGACTAGCAATTCAATAAAAAGTGAAGGGCAAGCAAATACGTAAGTATTTAAGAGATAAGAGTAGTAAGAGAGAGGGCTGAAATTTGCTCGGGGGAGAGAAAGTTGGTAGGAGGAGTGGGGCAGTAGCATTTTGGATGAAAGCAAGTGCCCGATTCCTTCGATGGAATTTCAGGACCCGAACGACTCGGATTGACTCGCGTTCCGTTCCGATTTCCGGGTCGGAGAATCCGCCTGAACCAGCCAAATCCATGTCCTGGTAAAAAGTAACATTACATTGTTTGTTTTTGCGCCCGTCCGTCTCTCTTCTCTCTCTCTCTCTCTCTCTCTCTCTCTCTCTCTCTCTTTCATTCTCTCCCTCTCTCTCTCTCTCTTTCATTCTCTCCCTCTCTCTCTCTCTCTTTCATTCTCTCCCTCTCTCTCTCTCTCTTTCATTCTCTCCCTCTCTCTCTCTCTCTTTCATTCTCTCCCTCTCTCTCTCTCTCTTTCATTCTCTCCCTCTCTCTCTCTCTTTTCATTCTCTCCCTCTCTCTCTCTCATTCTCTCCCTCTCTCTCTCTCTCTTTCATTCTCTCCCTCTCTCTCTCTCTCTTTCATTCTCTCCCTCTCTCTCTCTCTCTCTCTCTCTTTCATTCTCTCCTCTCACACACATACGCACACACTCTCTCTTACTTCTCTCTCTCTCTCTTACTTCTCTCTCTCTCTCTCTCTCTCTCTCTCTAGTCACTGCTGCCTCATTATCAATGACGCCTCTAAAGAAAGAAAGGGAAGAAAAAGGGTAATAAAAATTGCGCATCCCAACAAAATGCACACCAGAATCTCTCTAGAGCTCTGACGATTACTTCTGTTTCCTTTCCCTTCTCTCAAATGACCACCACTTCCACCTTCACTGTCGATTCCTGCAAAATCGAAACCCCCGATGGCGTCAAGCTCCACGCCCGGATCTTCAAACCCGTAGACGTCGCGGACGATTTGGTGATTCTGCTCGTCCACCCCTTCTCCCTACTCGGAGGCTCTCAGGGCCTTCTCAGAGGAATTGCCGCGGGCTTGGCGGACAGGGGTCACACGGCTGTCACTTTTGACACCAGGGGCGCTGGGAAATCCTCTGGGAGAGCCTCCTTGACCGGCTTTTCTGAAATCCGTGATGTAATTGCTGTCTGTAAATGGGTTTGTGATAATCTCTCCACGCGGAGGATTTTGCTGGTGGGATCTTCTGCAGGTCAGGCATCTTCTGTTATATTTAAAGGATAATATCTGCTTTTGCTCTCGATGTATGTTTAAGTTCTTTCTGTGTCTTCAATTGACGGATTGATCCTGAATTGCATGGATTGGAAGGCTGGACTGTTGGAGTATATTTGATCTCTTTTATATGTTCGATGAACTAATTATGGGTTTGACTACCAAACCCGGAGGGTTTCTTCGATGATGAATCTTTGTATCGAGGGTTATGTATCATACATACCCTGGGGATGTCGGACAAACTCGCGGGCAATTTATGCGTACGGGGTTTATAGATGAGAGTTTTGTGAAATAAGTTAACCATCTGAAATTTTATCAAGAGAATCGATGTGTGCAACACAAAACAAGAAAGGTTCTCCTTGATGGCCTTCAACGTTATGTTCTGAAATTGACTGTCTTGTGTAATCCTGATGCCGAAGCTCCAGTCTCCAGGGGAGGTATCTGTTTGATCGTTCGTTTTGCTATGTAATACAGTGAAGATTTGATTTCAGTTACATATTGTTCTTGGATGTGCGTCGATGCATAGGGAGAACTTTGGTTGACTCCTCCCTTGCGTTGATTTTCAAGTATCTGTGTTGGGTTTGCTGAAACTGTGACCCTAGTAAGGGTGTTCTTTTAGTTGTGTATATGCTTGTATATCCATTACTTTAGTTTACAGAAACTGAAATGCTTCTATCTTTAATAATTGCACAATGTAAAGTTGCTGCTTAAAATACTGTGAGTGTTTTGTTGAGATATTCCGACTGAACAGTTAGCATTATGAGTATCTGTCACGTGTACTGTTATGAAGTGTCAAAATGTGCACTGTGTTGCACAATTGCTCTCCATCCTATAAAGAAAAATGTGTGCAGTGTTGACTTTTTTGTTTTCCTCCTTAGAGTATGGGCCTTAGGGTGTTAATGCCAGAAGGAAAAGAAAGGTGTGAGCATCTGAACTGTAGTTCTAAAACCTTTAGCAAAATGTCCTTGCATGAGGTAAAGACGCATCACTTCAAAGTGCTTTAGACTCCCATTTCTGGACAATTAAGAAAGGTTTAAACTCTGATAGAGAGCAATAAATAAGAGTATTTGTTGTACAGTATGTCTTAATTGAAAAACTTTATACTTGAGGATGGTCCTGTGCATGACTGAATTGTTATCGGAACGACCGGCTTATGGTTGGTCCAACTGCATTTATGAATCCTAGGGAGTGTGGATCAGGAGTTTATATACTCATACTATGGATCTTACACATAAATGTGAATGGGACTTGCTTATAGCAAATGTAGACTTGGAACAATGACTAAAAATCCGCAAAGTGAAAACACGTAACTGCCTATTATGTCTTTATGAACTCTGACAAAGTATAGAAAAAGATATGGATCAATGTGGACTTCACACTTTTTAAAATGCAAGAAGATTTTGGAAACATGTGTTTTCAACAAGAGAAAAATGATAAGTCACTTAGCAGTTCTGCTTTAAGAAAATATAGCACCTGACCAAATCCATGGAATCTTTTTGCTATTTTCTCTAGTGGCCGCAATAAGCCGGAACCGACCAATTGGATTTGATTGTGAACCCATAAACTCAGAGGTAAAATTCACCCAGGGGATGAAATGATTCAAAACTTACATACTCAACTGAGGACAGCTTGCAATGACCTGGGAAATTGAGAAGAATGACCAACATGAAGGAAACAGAGATAGAGAGAGATTGATATTTTTGGCAACTATGATTTGGAGGAATGACTGCATTTATGTGTGATCGTTTACATATATGTTACTGTAGTCTCCAAATTCTTACTATTCTTGTTTTGTTGTTTTAACATTTTATGAAAGGAATTGATAATATCCCTTTCTTATAGAGACTATCGAGAAGCTTCCAGATATTTGAACATATTATGACGTTTGGCACCAATATCTAGGAGTCAGATCAGCTGTGGTCATCGACTGTGCAGCCAGTGAGATGCAGCCTCAACATTGAGGCAGGTGTGCGGCATCTGGTTTGGAGAAAAAGCCGCACTCCTGCTGCACAGCTGTTGCACGCCTGCTTCATGCTAATGCTGCAATCTAATGGGCTGGCGACTCCAATGGCATAGCCGGTGTTCACAGCTGATGTGGCTCCCAATTTCTTCCCATCAATAAGCATTTCTTTTGAACTTTCCCGTTTTGGACTTTTTACTGTATTCTTTTGGATACAAGTCTTACCCAGGAAATTATTTGGTTTATAAGTTGGGATTACTAATGGTTATCTTATGTTTTTTGTTTAGGTGCACCGATTTCAGGTTCTGCTGTTGACCAAGTTGAAGAAGTGGTTGGTTACGTTAGCTTGGGATATCCTTTTGGTTGGACTGCATCCATTCTCTTTGGTAGGCACCATAAGGCCATTTTGCAGTCTCCGAAACCAAAACTGTTTGTCATGGGCACCCAGGATGGATTCACAAGTGTAAAACAGTTGCAAAACAAGCTCAAATCTGCCGCAGGACATGTTGAAACTCATCTGCTTGAAGGGGTAAGCCACTTCCAGATGGAGGGACCAGCTTATGATAACGAGATGGCTGACTTGATTGTTCGCTTCGTCAGTTCCTTGTAGCATGGCCAGGGTCCAAACGTTCAACCAGTCGGGTCTGGTATTGATTTTTTATTTTTTCTTTGAAAGGCTGCGTACTTTTATGAATGTATTTTACCTGCGGACTGATTGAGGTTTTGTAGATGTGCTACCCTTTTAATGGCCAGGAGTGGAGCGGGGAACATCGCAGCAACAGCTTGTCTCCTGTGGGCCATTATCTTTCATCGCCACATTTGATAAAATATCCTTAGGCAATCAATCGGTCGATATTTCTTCTAACAATGCCAACCAAATCCGACTAGTAAGTTCTTTCCTGTCATTTCCATTCACAAATGAGAACTGCGAATATTGCACAAACAAACCTCAGCTCATGATAATAGTATTGCATCGTCATATCATTCAAGAAGTATATTAGTATATTATTACGAACAAAACTAGATAAGAGGAGAGTTACTTGCTATAAGGTTAAGCAACAGTAAATGGAAGCCAATTCCAAGATACACTGTCGGTAGATATTTGAATTCTAAATAATTTTACATGGGGCTCTGAAATTCCCGTGGATCTCATTGTAGAGGTGCCACGAGGGGATCTCATTGTAGAGGTGCACATACATCTGCCGATCTCATGGAGATGGGGGCAATTGCATTGAGCCGTCTACATCTTACAAGAAGAGGAATGAAACCGGTGCACGGCATTTTACACGGAACACTTGACTGGCAGGGTTCTCTTCAACAGCGTTTCAGAATTGTTACATCCACGCGTCAGATGTCTTCATCGGCTTCTTCCCCGTCTTGCTGATCATCTGAGCCTCCCCCTCGACCTTGGGCAGCCATACGACGATCACCGTCCGAACCGTCACCTCTACCCCCAACGCCCAATCCATCATCGAATTCAGCACGCTGAGACCCACCACCATATTGACGGTTTCTCCAGCCTCCGTCTCGATCCATAGATTGCGCGCGTGGAAAAGGGCGTTCACCCTCTTCTGCGGCAGCCCATAGTTGGCAGTATCATAAGTCATTCTCCAGAATATTACATGAATATCATGCAACAGGCAAAAAGAAAATCAAGAAAAAGCTGACTGTCCCTCATAAGAGAGCTTTTTGGATGATTTTATGATCTTAGGGCCTGTAAAAAGTCCCATAACAGTTGTTTATGAATACTTTTGTGACACAGTGTAGCGCTGGCCAACCTTAACACGCCAGCTTCCAGTACTCATCACTAATCGACAATTTTTTCAATCAAAGTACATGTTTTAGGTGTAACACTGGGAAAATGATGAGATACAAAGAAATTACAGGTAGAAAGCTCACGGGTTGCAGCGATTACTAACTGCCAACAACTCTTAGCAAAGAACAAAATTCATGGTCAACAGCTAGAATTTTACTTCCACTTTAGACAAGAAGGTACTCGAAAACACTTCGATTTTATCCATAATGATGGAAACAATTATTCATCCACCCACTATATACAGAACCAAGGATCATAGACTTGATAATGCAGAACATATTAAATAAAACAGTTGAGGCCTAAAAATATTTACCACTTTCACCATCAGAAGCGTCAGCTAGCCGTGCAATTGCATCAATTAAGGATTGTTCGTGATCCTGCTATGCAATCCAAATGGTTAATTTGTGATCCGCACAAAGGGTGAGCACTGAAAGCCGAAAAAATTGAGCACCGGAAGCCGAAAAAATTGTGCACCGGAAGCCGAAAAAATTGTGCACCGGAAGCCGAAAAAATTGTGCACCGGAAGCCGATAAAATTGAGCACCGGAAGCCGAAAAATTGAGCACCGGAAGCCGAAAAATTGAGCACCGGAAGCCGATAAAATTGAGCACCGGAAGCCGACAAAATTGAGCACCGGAAGCCGACAAAATTGAGCACCGGAAGCCGATAAAATTGAGCACCGGAAGCCGATAAAATTGAGCACCGAAGCCGATAAAATTGAGCCCCGAAAGCCGATAAAATTGAGCACCGAAAGCCGATAAAATTGAGCACCGAAGCCGATAAAATTGAGCACCGGAAGCCGATAAAATTGAGCACCGAAGCCGATAAAATTGAGCACCGGAAGCCGATAAAATTGAGCACCGGAAGCCGATAAAATTGAGCAAAATTGAGCACCGGAAGCCGATAAAATTGAGCAAAATTGAGCACCGAAGCCGATAAAATTGAGCACCGGAAGCGGATAAAATTGAGCAAAATTGAGCACCGGAAGCCGATAAAATTGAGCAAAATTGAGCACCGGAAGCCGATAAAATTGAGCACCGGAAGCCGATAAAATTGAGCACCGGAAGCCGATAAAATTGAGCACCGGAAGCCGATAAAATTGAGCACCGGAAGCCGATAAAATTGAGCACCGGAAGCCGATAAAATTGAGCACCGGAAGCCGATAAAATTGAGCACCGAAGCCGATAAAATTGAGCACCGGAAGCCGAAAAAAAATGAGCACTGGAAGCCGAAAAAATTGAGCACTGGAAGCAGAAAAAATTGAGCACTGGAAGCAGAAAAATTGAGCACTGGAAGCCGAAAAAATTGAGCACTGGAAGCCGAAAAAATTGAGCACTGGAAGCCGAAAAATTGAGCACTGGAAGCCGAAAAAATTGAGCACTGGAAGCCGAAAAAATTGAGCACTGGAAGCCGAAAAAATTGAGCACTGGAAGCCGAAAAAATTGAGCACTGGAAGCCGAAAAAATTGAGCACTGGAAGCCGAAAAAATTGAGCACTGGAAGCCGAAAAAATTGAGCACTGGAAGCAGAAAAAATTGAGCACTGAAAGCAGAAAAAATCGAGCACTGAAAGCAGAAAAAATCGAGCACTAAAAGCAGAAAAAATCAAGAAACATTCAGGAAGAACGCTTACTTTCAAAACTTTCTTTGCTTTCTCAATCTCAACCGGATCAGGATGACTAGCACCAAAAACTCTCTCAACCTTCTCAGAATCACACAAAGGAAATGAAATAAGGGAAATGAATGAGACACATCAATAAGATAAAGATGTTCAGCTTATAACTACATCATCAATTAGTCAAACCGTACCTCCTTTATTAATGTATCTGTGTGTAGTATCTCAATGTCATCTGAAGTTTTTTTTCCTATCCCATTCTGAGACGGAGGAAAATCTTTCTTTGACTGAGCCTTTGGTAACCCTCTTCCTCGACCACCTCCAGTGGCAGGTGTTCCACGCCCCATTTGCTTTTTCATACCACGGCCTGGCCCACCCCGACCTGTTCGACGGGAAATACCTGGGTCTTCGCCTTCCCATCTTATGTCTTCTGGAGATATCTAAAGTTACATCAAGTAGAAACCAGTTATAAGAACATCCCCTTAAAGATCAAAACCATCAACCTGAAATTAGATATTATTCACCAGTCAAATGACAGATACTGACAATTTAAATCAGCAAACATTGAATATCAATACCCTATCATCCTTCCAGTCAACAACAAAAAGCTGCAAACCCAAATGATAATGATCAACTTTGTTGTTGGAATGAGAGACAGTGGTACTGCTATACATGATTGGATTTTAAAATAAACCAGCAAAAAGACAAAAACTTCAAAAGAAATTGATACCCAAGAATTTTTGGAGTCCAAAGGCCCTTCAAATTTGATCCGGGGGCATTATGTACACTACTAACAGTTTAACAGGGCTAACTGAATTTCGAGAGTCAGAGATCCCTCAAAACCATAATTCTGTCCCTGCAACATCTTTCAATAACAACATTCTTTTTGTGGATGACAGATATTACTTCATTCTACCAATTTCATATCATACCCAATTTCTGTCATCTCATCATCCAGGAAATTTAGTTTGATGCACAATCAATGCTACCACAATACAAGAACTGCTAAAGAACTGACCAAGAAAGCAGGTTAGTCAACACATGATCAAATCAAGAAAGCAAGAAAGTCTACACACGATCAAATCAAGAAGCAAGATAGTTTACACATGATCAACAAAATCAAAACCAGCTGAGATTGACTGTTAGATATGAATCATTTGGATACGGATTCACTACATTAACACTAAAATTCAATACGAATATAACCAATTCAAAACTACACAGACATATATTTAACAGTAACTTGATACGTACAAAATTGTATCTGTCGGTTTTAAACTCAAATCTCACCACAACTGTTTCATGAAACCTAATTATAATTGAATTAATAACCAGCTCTGAAGTTGGATTCAATGGATTAAAACAATAGCTATGACAACTGCAACCATTAGAAGCAATTACTTTATTAGCTAATTTGCAATTTCTTTTAAACCAAAACAACCAAGGATGGACATTTTTCTTTATGCCCATAACATATCAATTTTACCAACAAACAATAATCTTTAATTCGTTCAGTATGTGACATCCACTATACCCTGTGTCCCATTCTCAAAATTAATATGACTTGATATTACAGACTTTAAGCAAACCCAAAATATTGCAGAAATCATATAAAGCCATGCCGCACACACTTGAGATTTATCAGGATAGGAATGGAACCAAGCCAAGCCAGCTCGCAAAATGGTTCAGGCTCCATTCAAATTACTTCCAAGTTCCAAAAAACCAAGATTGAACCTTACATGAGGCTAGTTTACTAAATTAAACCACGATCAAGTTTTGAGCAGTTCTACTCAAGGCTTAAAAAATAGGCTTATTATATGTTAACTTAAATAACTCATAAAATATTCCAAACATTTAAGCTACTTCAGTGTTAACAGAGAAAGCCTATAAAACGCAAAAAATTCTTAGATCACAAATACTGATAGGCTCAAGCCTTGAACGTGTTGTGTGAATCAAGGGCATACTAAGAGTATTTCCCTTAAGCTACACTCAAGCTTTCAATATAGCTCAAGCGATGCTCAAGCCTCAAAATTTTTCTTGAGCCATGCTCAAGCCCTCAACATTTTGTTTGAGTCGAGCTCGATCCCATGTAAACTTGACATCAGCTTGAAAGACACATTGTTCGAACCAAGCCCAGCCTACCACAGTGAGCTTGACAGGGCTTATTGCACCCCTAGTCAAGGTATCTCAGAGAGACATCCACCCATGAACTCAATTCTCAACATAATCACTTTATCCATATAAATAATCACCAATTACTTGATAGAGCTTAGTGATTACTAGATTATCACATTTTAGATAACAATCATGGTTTGTCCATGTTGGCTACTACATACACACTGCTTTTTCATTTTGTTCTTCCGGATCTTGTCTTAATCTACATGTATTTGAAAATATGGGCAGACAATCTCTTGACCAACAATTTACTTAAATGATTCATTTCAAAGTATCCATAAAAAACCAAGAACAGGTCATAAAAGGTTTCACAATTACACTGTAAAAAAAGGGCTACATTTGAACATTTTGGACTATTCACAAGTATTTAAAATGCTTATTTCAATCTAGAGTAAATGAGATGAAAAAAACTAATTAAATTTTTTCATATTTAAAATTTTTTAAATCCATATTAGGCAATAACATTTCCATGCATGTTACTAGCCTGTATCAACTTATATACATTGGATTTTGAAGTACGCCAATTGCTCACTTCAATACTTGAGTATTGATGACTGCAACTGATTTTGACATTGATGGCCTGTGATTCTCAGTCATATTCAAACACATATACAGATAAGCATACAAAGATCTCCAAATATTATTGCTTCTAATTATAACTAGAACTTAGAATATAACTAGTAGAAAAAAACAAAATGTTCCACAATATGTAGATTCACCAATTATTTTACAAATACCTATTTCACCTAAATGTATAGTTCAATTCCACCAAGAGTACTCTGGGCCAATACTCACATATAGACACAGTCCTATAAACAGAGGGCAAGAGAGAGAACAGGGAGAGAGAGAGAGAGGGAGAGGGAGGGAGAGAGAGAGAGAGAGAGAAAGAGAGCATGAGCACAAAAAAGTAAGCAACATGATCATGTGAGAGCATAAAACCATAGGTATTCAGCAATTTCTTTCATCTGTTTCCACAAAAAAAAATTCATCCTCATGTTCATTAATACAATTATTTCGTGAATGAGCCTGATTGGGATGATAAAACACAGATACAGATTTAGTTGGGAGAGAATTATAAGATACAGTACCTCTTTCAGATTGACCCACTCCCATGTCTCATTTGGGGCATACATATCGTAAACAAGAGCATGCAGGTCCTACCAGTGATTCACAAAGGCACCATCAGCATTGGATTATGCATAAGAGGAAACTGTAAGAGAACCTCAAACAACAACTATCCAGTACCTTCACAGAGTCATACTCAGTTATTACTGCATCATAGAAACTGTTGTCTGCAGGCCAACGTGTCTTCACTTTTCGACCAATAAGGGGATTAACTGTTGATGCCTCATTCGGTTCATTTGGAGGAAGTTGACTGGATGGACCCCTGTTTCCCACCTGACCAGGTAAAGGACCCGGAGCAGGATATTTCAAAGAAGGTACACCAATCAATGGTGGACCCTGTAAGCAAAGAAAAGCAAAATAAAGACATTACTTTTAAGCATGACACAACAAACCTTTTTTTTCAAAGACTTTAAACTTACTGATTTAGGCTTCTTGCCCCTAGCTCCTGGTCCAGCTCTTTTTGTCATTGATGATGATGGTTGCATGGTTGTCTGTTGAGGCAAAGCAAGGGAAGGCACACCCATTGAAAGAGAGGGAGGGATAGATTGAGATGTCTTCTGTTTTTTGAGAGATGCAGACACACTTGGACTGGGTAAAGCATCATGAGCAGGTTGAGAAGTACTGAGCATACCAGGCTGTATCCCTCCCGATTGTCTCCACTCCCTAATAACAGAAAAGTTTCAAAACATTTTGAGATAAAAAAAAGTATCCAGATAAAGAGTAAAAAACTGAAGATCAGCTAAAAGATATCGAGATGAACCTTATCCTGCGAATAATATCATCTGCATTAACCCTGCCCAGAAGCTCTCTATGTTCTTCATCAGATACTCTGAGCTCCTTCCGGAGTTCTGTTATCAAGCTTTCTTTTTCCTGAATGAAATAAAATTTAAGAACTATAAATCTTTTGAGAATATGAAACTAAAAATCTAATATAGCTCAAATTGTTGAGGAAATCCTTTAAAAGAAAAAATAAAGTTTATGGATTTATAGATAGATACCCAGGTAATAGCATCAGATTGGGCTTTAAAAGCCCGCAAGACTGCGCTGTATGCTTCTTGTTCAAGCCGGTGAATCTGTGTCTCCATATCAGTATGTACCCTTGGATTATATGGAACACTACCTGCAATTGCAGATCTTCCATTTCCAGCCACACGACCTCCTCTGGCAACTCTGTTTTGATGTGAAGGGGGCAGATCATCATCTGTTCCTGCAATCAAATTGGAAAAGGGCACATGATCATCACATGGGTAATTCACACAAGTAACTAGACCTGATCCTATATAATGCATCAAACTCAGCACACTTTCTCCCAACTTAAAGGTTAAACCACATTAAAGAAGTGGTTGATGTTAACCATGCTTAAAATGAAGGTCAACTTGAGAATATGCTCAGTAAAAGGATATAAAAAGGGGCTCCCAAGTCCTCCATATCGGAACTTTTTTGAATGGCTCTAGAAGTCAAAATTTCTAAGGCCTCGAGCAAAACAACCGTCAAAGTAAATACATAGATACTACTAAAGATATAAAATAAAATCAGATTCAGTAACTATTGGAAGTCACACACCGCCAGCTGCGAAGGCTTATATAGAGGGAAGACTTCTAGAAGGGAGGCCAGATGAACAGTAACTCGTTCAAGCTCCCCTTTCCCATCGAAATCTTGAATTGGAGGAAGAAACGCAGAGACGGACCAATGAACTGCTTGTCTACTTACAAAAATAATTTCTTGCAACCAAAACCGAACCTTTGGTAGTTACATGGGATCAGGGCTCCGCCAATGTTGAGTTTATGAGCATAATGGCCCAGGTAAAACAAGAAAACAACCAGCTTCTAGAGAAAAAAGATATTGTACCGCAATAAGGCCAGATAAGGCTGCTAGGAAAGAAAAAATAATCGCGCAAAAGGGCGGTCAAACCAAAAACCCTAAAATTGATTACTAGAAAACTAATGTTCAAACCCTAACTCTTTCTCCTTCGCCCCAATGACTCGCCAAAGTGCATTCAGTGCCCCTTTCGGACAACAGTTTTTCTTTGAGCAAGAATGCCGAACGAATTCGGGACAGTGAACCCATGAGAGGAAGCCAATTACCAAGAAGAGCGAGTTCGCATCATATAAGCAGAACATATAGATGATACTAACCACTGCTGTCCGTAGGATCGTAGTCCATCGCCAGATTTGCCGGAAAGATTGCCTCGTCCAATATATAACCTCAAATTAGACGGAAACCCTGCCGGAGCGCGAGGACGGATGAAGTAAACGCCTCCTCACAAGCGGCAGCTACGAACGGCAAGACGCGGAAGTTCCATGATCCCTTTTAGTGGCTCCCTCAAAACCATCCTCGAAAACCAAAAGGAGGAAGCTTGGAAGTGGCGGCAGGAAGCAAAGAATGCGAAGCGCGGGGGAGAGGGAGCGATTGAGTTCCCTTGAGCTGGGAGTGGCGAGCTAAAAACGGAGGCGAAAGACGGGGCGGAGTCGGGGCTACGGCCTACGGAGAAAGAATGAACGAGGGTAAGAAAGACGGACCCGAAAGCCGCCCCATAGCGCCCTTTTTTTAATTTATAACCGGTTTCAGTTCCGCGCTTCCTTTGTTGCGCGATCGGGACATCGGCTCGCTGGGCTGCGGCTTTGGGAGCAGGAGAGCAAGAAAGTAAATAGCGATAGAGGTGATCTCTAAGTTCTAACTTAACTAGGGCTTTATAGATTCTAGTTTGAATAGCGTATTTAACGAAAATAAAGGTCTCCGGCTGAGAATATTCGTGGGGCCTCATCAATCCACCGATACTTCCCGGGCCTATCAAAAGTATTAATTTTTAAGCGTTAAGTTATTTAATAAGATTATTAATATTAACGAATATAGATGATGAATGGTGGTGATATGTGAGACACGCACACATGACATTTGTACGCCACGTGATTATCAATTCTTAAGCTATAGCCATCTCATTATCTCAATTCTTAAGCTATAGCCACGTACAAACTTACGTCGCCTCCGTACTTTGCATGTGTACAGTTTGCCTGTGTACGTGCACCTATGCCTTCTCGCACAGGCCCATAAGTTGTACGTGCGCCCGTGAATCCGCGGGTGCTTTACATTAGGGACCATTAAATCGCTGTGCGGTCCACTAAATGGAAGCCTGCGGTCCTGATTCTGTACACGTGCTGGATTTACTTGGGGACCACAGCATGGGTCCCATCTTATCTTTACTTAAATGAGTGAATGACACGAGGTTAATCTTAAACTTGGGTACTTGTTGTGAGTTGTAAGAAGTGATGAAGGAGAAGTTTAAGAAAGGGAAGAAGCGTCTTTGACCGACAATTGGTGAGCCCATCGAGTTTTCCATTTTTCCTCGCTTCACACGCAAATGTCCACAGAGAGAGAGAGAGAGAGAGAGAGAGAGAGAGAGAGAGCCTAAAGCCTAAATAGAGAGGAAACGGGATGTTGGGACTAGGACACCTCTCATCGCCCTCTCGTCACTCCCTCACCGCCTTCTCCAAACTTCCCGCCGCTTTACTCCCTGCTCTCCTTGCTTCCCACAATCCTCCACCGCCCCGCCGCCGCCGCTGTCTATCCGCTCTTCGCTTCGACTCGAACAGGCCACCATTCTGTCCGGTTGATCGGTTTCAATCGACTTCGCTGCCTGGATTTAGTTGCATGGCTGGGGAGGGTTTTTCCGGCGGCGTTGCCACGGATACGTCTCCTGCCAAGGCAGCTGATCCAAGGATGCAGTCGGGCGAGGCGGTTGACGTTGAGAGGATCCACGGCTCTGGTAAGGAACGCCGCCGATTGAGGTTTGAAGACTTGAATTGGGATCATTCGTTCGTTCGGGAGTTGCCTGGGGATCCTAGATCTGATACGATGCCGCGGCAGGTGCTGTATTATTTATCTGGCAATTTTAGGTTGTCTCATTTGTATGAGATTTTAGTTCCGATTTTTTGGTTGTTGTTCTTTGGAAGTTGAAATTAAACGGCAAATTTTTCCCTTCTGTAAGGAGCGTTTCGTTTTTATTTGTGAAATTTTATAGTTCAATCCTCATTGAATGTTTCTCTTCTCTATCCTCTCTCTCTCTCTTTCTCCCTCCCGCGTATCTGATGGTGTACAAATCGGTCGAAATGGCAGATACAACAGTTCCTCGTGTCTTTGATAGGCAGAGTGGAAATGGATTGCTTGCATTTAGAGGTGTGATTTACACATGCAAGACTTGATGTGAGCTTATGATTTCATGTTTTGTTTGCAGGTACTACATGCTTGTTACTCCAAAGTCTCGCCTTCTGCGGAAGTAGAAAACCCCCAGTTGGTAGTATGGTCAGAGTCTGTAGCTGAGTTGCTTGAGTTGGATCCCAAGGAGTAAGTGGCTCTGCTTAATCATCTTGAGATTTCCAACGTTAGTAAGTTTGCTTCCTTGGATGGTATGGCGTAAAATTTTCCTCTTACCGGGATAAAATAGAAGACAAACTGATTGGGTAACCAATTATATATTTATATATATAAATCAAATGGAGTAGGTCCATGTTTCACTGTTATTTGCCTGATTGAGTATTTGCTTTGTGCTTCCTGACTCTGATTCACTTCATAGCAACATGTATCTTGGCTAACTAATCCTTCTACTTTCTATCCACTACTTTTTTAAGAACTTTCTGTCTACAAAATCCATCTACTTCCCCTCGACTATTAATACTAATGATATGTCTCTATTATTGTTCCAGCATCAATCTGAAGAAGGATACGGTCTCTAACAAAACGTCACTAGTGGTAGAATTTGTGTCCCTAGCTCAGAAACACTAGGGAGCCACCAAAAACAGTCTCTTTATTACATGACGTATCTAACACAGTAACACCTGTGATATCAAGTCTTCAGTGATAAAATTTTCGCTTGAAACAAGACCACAGGAAGCCATACGAGGTTGTGTGGCACTGGATTAGTGCTTTTCCTGTTATCTTGCTGGGCTTTTTGATCCTACCACGACCTTGTTAGAAATTTTTATTAGAATTTTATTTTAACATTGGCTTTTTCAAATATTAACTTTAATTTGACATCAGCTAGGTGATCCAATGTGTAATGCATGTGAATGCTAAACTTGAGCAGTAGCTTAGTGGTAACGGGAGGTCTTTGGTTTAAGTCTCCCTAGGGGCATGGGGTTAAGAGGCCTCCATGCAAGTACACTGTTTCAAAAAAATGTTAGTCTGTATTGGGATTTACCTGCATTTTTTTGGGACAGATAAATGTTATCGATATAAAAACTATTAAGTGTTAAAATAATGTTTTTATCATATTTATCTATGCATCATGTCGTTTAACTGTGGGCTAAGCAGTGCAACTGGTTGGACCAGTTGCAGTAACTTGACTAGGTTACTGATTGGTTCTGGACCTGGTAACCTTGCTTTTCACTTCTTTAATATATGCTATAAACTATCACTATGTTTAGTAAGTCACGTAACCTAACTGATGTATAAAACTGGTTGGTTCCTCTTTTCTTAGTGTACGTAACAAATATATTTTGGTTTTAATGCATATTTTTCTTGAAACTGATGTATGAAACTTTTGTGCACCTTCAGGTTCGAAAGACCAGATTTCCCACTTATTTTTTCCGGGGCATCCCCATTGGTGGGAGGGTGAGTAGTGGGTGCAGATATTTTATTCGTTGCTTAAGTTTCTTTCCTATACTAGGTTGGATTGGATTTGTTATTTTTCTTTTTCTGCAGATGTCAAATTTCTTTTTATATTCACTTTCAAAAACTCCTTTGGCAGGTTGCCTTATGCCCAGTGTTATGGAGGTCATCAGTTTGGCATGTGGGCTGGTCAGCTGGGTGATGGCCGGGCAATCACATTGGGCGAACTTGTTAATTCCCATGGTGAAAGGTGGGAATTACAGCTCAAAGGAGCAGGAAAGACTCCTTACAGCCGTTTTGCAGATGGTCTAGCTGTCTTGCGTAGTAGTATCAGAGAGTTTCTCTGTAGTGAAGCTATGCATCACTTGGGGATTCCAACTACTCGTGCTCTTTGTCTTGTCACCACAGGGAAGGATGTCACTCGTGATATGTTTTATGAGTATGTGCTACCAATATGCTCTCCATCTTCTGTATAGAAGCTCCCTTGATACTGCAATGATTTTTCCTGCCTTTTGTTAAAGACTGAGTGTTTCATGCATGCATTATTTACTGGGCTTTATGTTCTTCACCTTTTGTTTTTTATTGTGGTCTTCTCTTCTTGTGCAGTGGGAATCCGAAAGATGAACCAGGGGCTATTGTTTGCCGAGTTGCTCAGTCATTTTTGCGTTTCGGGTCATTCCAGATACATGCTTCTAGAGACAAAGAAGACATTGAAATTGTTCACATTTTGGCAGACTATACCATCCGCCATCACTTTCCTCATTTGGAGAACATGAGTAAAAGTGAAGACTTGTCATTCAAGACAGAAGGTCAAGAGGGGACGTCAGCAGTGGATCTGACAGCAAATAAATATGCAGGTATATTTCTGTCTGCCTTTCTTTTGCCTCAATTGTGTCTATTTTTAGTTAACCTGCTTCAACTGGTTATCAGCTTGGTCAGTTGAGGTCGCTGAGCGTACAGCTTCATTGGTTGCCAGATGGCAGGGGGTGGGCTTCACCCATGGTGTTCTGAATACAGATAATATGAGTGTTTTGGGTCTTACTATTGATTATGGGCCCTTTGGATTTTTGGATGCCTTTGATCCATCTTACACACCAAACACCACGGACCTTCCTGGAAGGAGGTACTGCTTTGCAAACCAGCCAGACATTGGCCTGTGGAATATTGCACAATTCACAACAACTCTATCCGCAGCTGAATTGATTAGCACAGAGGAGGCTAATTATGCTATGGAAAGGTATGTAGTGAACTTTGACTTGTGGATTACTCAGTAGAAACCTGTAATTTATGGATTTTTATTTTTTTTGTTAATTGCCTGTTCTAATATCTTGCAGATATGGCACGAAATTTATGGATGAGTATCAGTGCATAATGACTAAAAAACTTGGCCTACCAAAGTACAATAAACAACTTATTAGTAAACTTCTTAACAACATGTCCGTGGACAAAGTAGACTATACAAATTTCTTCCGGACTCTATCAAATATTAAGGCAGATCCCAACATTCCAAAAGATGAGTTGCTCGTGCCTTTGAAGTCCGTCCTGCTAGATATTGGGAAGGAGCGGAAGGAAGCATGGATCAGCTGGGTGCAGACCTACATCCAGGAGGTATGAGTATGATCCATCTGTTGGGTTTTTTTACTCTTTTTAGTCTCATCAATTTATTTGAGTATATTTTTCGGAAAGTTAGATTTCACATGTTTTAGATTTCACTTGTTCACCTTGCAAACTTCCTCTTAACTGTCTTTGTTTTGTTTTATCTTTATGTTCCAAAGCTTGCATCCAGTGGCATATCAGACGAGGAGAGGAAGGCTGCAATGAATAGAGTGAATCCCAAGTACGTTCTACGGAATTATCTCTGCCAAAGTGCTATTGATGCCGCTGAATTAGGAGACTATGAAGAGGTTCGAAGGTTGTTGAAGGTTATGGAAAGACCTTACGATGAACAAGCGGGGATGGAAAAATACGCACGATTACCTCCTGCATGGGCTTACAGACCGGGTGTATGTATGCTATCCTGTTCGTCCTGAATGTATTCTGGAACTGTACTGAGTGTATATAAATAGACTGCAAGTCTATAACGCCACAAGAAATGTAGCTCACGGGGCTGAAATCTTGTATTTATTTTGTCTGTCAATGTGGACGTTTGAATTGTGACGAGCGAACTGGGACGGGCGTGGGTTTTTTGTCCTAAGAACGTCTACTCAAGAGGTATACTGTTTGGTAAGCTGGCGCAGTTGGAATGATTAGCATATCTGTCAGCTGGTGTAATTGGCATTTTAAGAGCACGCTGTGCAAGTCTTTTCTTCAAAGGGTGATTAAAGGAGCGTATCGGAGGCAGTCGATTTTTCGTTGATACGCTTGTACTGTTGATTGAGTATGGTTCAAATTTGAAAGCCAATTCTAAAAGAATTATGTTCTTAAGGCTGAAACAAATTAGCGACCGTTCGGTCCTTTCGGTTTAACACAAAGAATTTCAAGTTCTTTACTATAAAAAATTGAATACAGTCTCTCTCATACTCACCTTTTTTACAATGAAAAACAGGGAACGTAAAGGGCATGAATCTTAAGCACTTTATATTGTTTGTGCTAGAATTAAAATGTTTGCATGTTCAAAAGATGGTCATTCATCTCTCTTTCAAGTATTTAATAAACAAAGTTGGATTTTAAAATAAAACGTGACAATAGTAGTACTAGCAGTATGGCAGTAACCGTGTTTCTGGCGACCACTAAAGAGCACGCGATAAACAGAGTTACTAAGACACCTCAGCCCTCCCAACTCCCAACTCCATTAAAATGTAACTCAATTGCACTGTTCTCTTGTCAACCAAGGTTTTACATCTTAGACTCAAACCTGACTCGGTTTCTTCAATCAGTCCAAAGCCGGAAGGGACTAAGGAACGAGGCAGAGCTAAATCATCATCTTGCCCAGTTGTAAATCCATGGTATAAACTCTTAGAAATAACTACAAGGTAGCCACCCATCGAGACGACACCAAGCAATGCAGAATCCACACAATCAGGAATCCGTGGAGGCCTGGTATAGAACCTCCGGAGGATGACCCATGTGAATTCGCGATGACGATGGATAGACAAGATCGCTCAAAATACTACCTAAAAATTCTTATCCTGCTCAACCCAGAGGATTGGATCAAACACCAATAAGAGGAAACCGGTAGGCTGGGGCTATATGAATCCATGGAGAAACAGGGAGCCATGCTATTAAGTAGGTACGGCAACAATTTAACAAGAGCGTGTGAAAGCCAAGTAATTATGTGAACGGCACACCTGTACACTTGCCGCTTGCTGTTTGATCTTAGTAACTCTCTCAACCAATGTGTTTTCCGAGCTGGACTTTACACAAACGCTAATTCACTGAAATGGACAATAACCAGCCACAGGCCGCGGCCCGCAGGTTTCATTCATAATTTTCTTAAGTAAAAATAAGCACCAGAATAGAGACGGAGGCTTTAGCAGCTACCCATACATATTCCCTCTCCGAAAAAGAAAAACAGCTTCCAAGTTTGCATAAGGTTACCTCCTTTACTGGTACTTAGAAACCAGCCCATCCCGCAGGCTGAGAAACCTGCTTCGGCTCCAGGCTTTTAGGCTCGCCAAATCGCTGAGAATGGCTTCCCTGTCCAATCGTCCGGGATATCTGAGACCCAGCAGCCGTTGCGACAAAATTATCCTGACCAAACCCCCAGTTGTCAAAAGGAGAGCTTGCCGCAGGTTGACTGTTTTTGTGGCCATTTGTTGATCGAACAGATTTAGATAGGTTACTCCTCAATGACGGCGATGGTTTTGACTCATCTGAGAAAGCCTGCCATGTGTTGGATTCTGCAGTCGATGAGGCCGAATTGGTTGCAAACATTCCCTGCTGGAGCTCCCAAATAGAACCTTCAATTTTCTCCCTTTGCTGCCGAACAACATTATTCTTAGTAAAAATAAAACTCTTCTTAGAAAATAAGCAAAATACTCTAGGAAGACGAATAAGTTCCAGGAAGTATGTCGCGTTAACAGATCCTGAGCTAAGCGGGAGCATTTAGACTTTAAACCCACAAGCATTTATCAATTTTTCTCTTCTTGTTATTTAAAATTCTAATCCCTGTTCTTAAACTAACATTTTTCAGAGATGACTCAGAGCCTCTTGGAATTCAACTTTCTAAAATCAAAGAGTACCTTAGACAACCTACTTGGATTGCCCTTGCAGAGCCTGGGAACTGTGGGCTTAAAAAAAGTTTAAACACAAAATTTCAACTTCATGCCATAGAGAATGTGGTCAACTATTGTGATCGCTGCTAAAGGGGCAATAATGTGGAATATATCAGGGAAGAAGTAATACCAGAGAGCTTCCAGTAGAGTTTTGGATCCTTGAGTCATCCTTGTTAGGGGATGGGGATCTTGCTGCCAGTGCATTCTTTAGTTCTTGGATTTCTTGACGTTGTGAGCGGCAAATTGCAGATAGTTTCTCATACTTGGAAGTTATCTCAGCCTTCTCCAAGTTAGCTCGATTCAGCTGCTCCTTCAGTTTCTCTACTTCCGACTCTAGTTCGTCCTTTCTTGATCCACTGTTATCATTGTTTTTATTCCCTGTGCTGAGCTTTCTATTATCAAATTCAGCAACAAATGCGTTGAATGTCTCATTCTGGAAGGTACCAACATTGTCAGAGTTTGATGTTTTTGGCTTTTCTAGACCATGGTGTTGTCTGTCCTCTGAGAAGAATCTTATCTCGAAGTCTTCACTTTGGTTATCATCAGATTTCCTCAGTGAATTTCCATGACCACTTCTTCTGAATTGAGTTCTTGCCATTTGAGTATTGCTGTGATCTAATGGAGGGCTATTGTTGTCTCTGCGTCGAGGGTGTTTTGCTGTTATATCATTATGAGGTTCATCAAATATTGGACCCTTATCTTCTGAAACCTTGGCATCCTTCGCATGCAGAGTGGACCAAAAAACCCCCAAAGGCCCTCCTTCAATAGCTGCCCTTGGTGTACCATGACATGATTTGGACTTTTGTGGGGAAGTGCTTCTACCTTGATCTCCAGAAGGTGGAGTATGAGGCCCTCGAGGCAATGGAGGTGTCCTCTTTGGAGGACCAAATTTGCCTGTAAAACCAGTTCCATGCATGATTATTAAAAGAAACTATAAACAACCACATAAAGAAAAAATAAACAATAACAAGATTAAGCAAAGATTTAGTGAAATAAATGATTTACACACATATATTTGTTTTCAACAAAAATTATGTTCTAACCTTCATTGAGGACACCTGAAGTAGTTGATTCCGGGAGCTCCTTCTGTAACTCTGGAGGTAATTGCTCATTAACACGAAACCACACCTGTTACAGAAAGATATTGGGTATAAATGAGCAGAAAGCAAATGCATCAGCAACTATTACTATTATTACAGATATAGATAATCTAGAACTAACCTAGATTCATCGAGATGAATGTCCAATCAAGCAAAGCCCTTGCCTGCGTGATGTCTGGTCTATTGTCTGGAGAGGCTTCCAACATGTCACATATCAAGTTTGTCAGCGTGGGCCCATATTTTGGAAGCTCTGGAATGCGATAATTCCCATTCAAGATTTGTAGCTTTGATTCACCATCAAATGCCGATTTGAAGTAGCAAATGCGATAGAGAAGGCATCCAAGAGCCTGCAGGATAAAAAGAAACTTGTTTCAGTAACTTCACCAATTGAAGGAACAAAAGCTACTTTTTTGTTTTTTTAGAAAGATGTAAGTCTTTCAACAAGAAAGATATTACCAAAAACGAGTCTTAAAGATCACAGACCAGTCATTTATCTTACCCATATGTCTACTTTCTCACTTATAACTTCTTTTCTGAAAAGATCCCACATCTGAATTAGATAAAAACACAAATGTAAGAGTTAATGGTTGTGTCCGAAATGGATTTAACCACAAAGAGCAGATTCAGTTCTATAAATCAACCTCGGGTGCCCTATATGCAGGTGTTGTATACTTCCTAATGTTATCTTCTTCAATACCCATCTCTTCGGGCCTATCAAAGCGTTTGTGATTTGTTGAAGTGCTACCAAAATCACACAATTTCCATGCTCCTTCAGGTCCTAATAGTACATTCTCAGCTTTCAGGTCTCTGCAAATGCAATAATGATGAAAGGCATTTAAGTAACCATTCAAAATTTTGTATGAACCAGTCTCAAAAACAAAAAAGTATGAAGAAACATTATAAGTACATCGTTAAGTGTAATCCTCCACCTAAAGAGTCACTTAAGTCCTGACATAAATCCTACCTTATGGTTAAATCAGTGGAATAAAATAAAAGATCCTCTTTCACCTCACAGAGAATCAATTGGAGGCCAACAGATGAAAGGCAAACCTAACTAGAATGCAAACAATTTTCTACAACTGGCTTCAGAGCAAATCATCTATAGAATTAATTTTTCTTCTTTGGTAAATCAAGGTTATCATCTTAGAAGGTTTGACATTTGGCCATAGAAACCGGGAATAAGGGAACCAAACCCATTAAGAAAATGATATTACATGCACAATCGAAAGACTGTGAGTTGAACTGCCATTCAGACTGAAACTAGACTCAAATCTGTCTTGCCCATAAAACATGATACAGAAAATCCTCATCAATAACTTAAATAGGGACACCACATAGGTTCAATTAAGCAAGAAAAGGAGAAATTAGAATTGAAGAGGATATATGAAGCGTAGAAAAAAGAGAGGGAATTACTTGCTCTCAATAGTTCTTACCTATGAGCAACCGGCGGAGACTGGCTGTGCAAGGCAAATACTGCATTGCACACATCCCTGAAAATGGAAAGGATTTGTTTCTCCTCAAAATAACCCGTACCTCTACCTTCCAAGACAGTAACCAATGACTTCTCACAAAATTCCATTAGAAGCAAAGCCTCCTTCGTTCTTCCCATATCAAAAATTGCATGAGAATATAGTGTTACAACATTTGGGTGTCCCATCAGAGATTTCATGACCGAGACTTCCTTCATAACAAGATCAAGCGATTCCTCATCATTGCAAATAATATGCTTCAAAGCATATTGTTTTGACGGATTATTAGCATCACGAGCCACATAAACGCAAGAAAATCCACCCTCAGCAACTATATTCTTTACATAGACTTTAAAATTTCCAATGTCGATTGTTCGGCCTTCGAGACCAGTTTGTTCTTTGGGCATGAATTGCTTGAACCTCCACATGATTGGAAAAGGTAACAATAACTTTGCCTAATGACTCAGAGCAGCTGGCAGAATAGGAGCTCAGTACAGATCAAAGGATGAAATTATGGACCTGAAGACCGGTCACAAGAGAGCAAGAAGTTCTGGCTAAAGCTTCCAGAAATTCAAAATTTTGGAAGATAAAGCAATTATCAACAATCAGAAAAGCTCAGAAGTCGGATCCAAGATCTGAACACTGTTCCCGAAAGCAAGCGATATCCGGTCACAGATCTGCAGAAGCCACCTTAAATTCAGGACATTTGAGATATCATTTCCGAATAACAGGATTCAAGACAAGAATAATTGTAAATGGAAAACCAAATATCGAACGAAACAAAATAAGAATCAGCGGTAAAACCTACATTCAACAACCTAGGCAACGCCCGCACACTACTATTGACTAACGCCGGGGAAAGACTGTAAAATTCAAAATCCCGACTAATCACAGATCCGTATATATCGTCAAAAACTCAAAAACAATTTCATACACATGCTCGAAACCAGAATCGTCTTCGAGAGTTCGCAAAATCAGCCAAGAAACAAGAGACGCCAAGGCATGAAGGAAACCAACCGCGCAGAGGACGGAATCGAGGACGAAGCAGGAGCTAAAAGAATACAGCAATTTCGCAGCTGGTCCAAGATGCCTGCAGCGGAGGTAAGATGCGAGGAAGGTGCTAGGGACGGCACGACAACCGGAAATCCGATCCGTGGAGCGCGTCGAGCAAGAAGAATATATTCTAAGAGTGTAGGGAAAAAGGAAGGAGAGGGAGGTCGGCATAAGCAATCGGTGGCGGGTGAAGATTGATTTTATAGGCGTCGAGTGTACGCGGAGTTTGCGGTCCCATTTACATGAACAGTGCGGGACTTGGGCTGATCGACGACGCATGTCACGCATCTCGCTCGGCCTATACATGCTGCCAAAAAGAACCTCCCGAGTCCGGTCCCGACTCGGGACTCGTCTCGTGTCGGCGTCCGTTCTTCTTCCTGCTCTGTCTTTGATCGGGACGAGTCATTCCCGTCCCCACAACTTGGACGATCGCGATTGATTTCACACTCGTTGGTGAATGAAAAAATCGAAGGCGACACCTCGGTGCCGGTGGGGGGGCAATCGTATTCGCTTGAATTTTTTTTTATTTTTTTTACATATATTTTTGTCTAAACTCTAAACCCAAAAAAATAGAGAAAAAAAAGGAAAAAAAAAAAAAAAAGAAGAAGAAGAAGAAAAAACTGGTATAGATTGTGGTTGACATGATCTATCGAACAACTTTAATTATATACGACACTAAACCTTAAAATTGGCCTTCGTGCGGATTGATGGACCACGGCATCTTTACAAGATTATGACAAAAAAGAGAAAAAATATAAAATGCGCCGAAAAATAATTGTTAAAAATAGAAAACATGGAGTTACACCGATGTTTATTAAATATAACATTTAATATGCGAAATAAATACATAAAATTA
The DNA here is from genome assembly GCA_019845555.1 of Aristolochia fimbriata. Classification (NCBI taxonomy): domain Eukaryota; kingdom Viridiplantae; phylum Streptophyta; class Magnoliopsida; order Piperales; family Aristolochiaceae; genus Aristolochia; species Aristolochia fimbriata. The sequence continues at coordinate 7,086,883 of CM034078.1, forward strand.
AGAATGTGAAACTAATCTTTAAAAAATACTATATAGTAATGGATACAGTACAATGGAAGTGGAGTGGATATGGTTGATGGTAGTGGTACAGGAGTGCAGGCTGGAGGCTTGATAATTGACATAATAAGTGGAGGCCGTCGGTTCGGTTGTTACTTGGCTACCGAGTTTTTTTGGTCGTACCTGCGCGACCAAAAACTTCGCTTTAACTGCTGCGACTTATCATCAATGCCCAACACTGACGTGATGCATATTGAATCGTTCGACAAATCGGGACGCTTTTCTGCTTTCGGGCAGTTCGTTTCGTTGCAGAGGAAGCTTCTCTGTACCGATGAAGAGGGAAAAATATCCTTAACTCTAGTTTGAGTCCTTGACTAAAATGAATTTTTTATATGCAAATAAAATTTATAATAAGATATTAAATGTCTGATTAGCACATTAATTAGCTAGAGGTACTTGTAGTGATGTAGATTATTAAAACCGAAACTAAAGAGTTGCCAGATTGAATTCAAGTGTTTCCGAAGCTCCATTCCAATACATACCCAATACAGTAAAATATCGATAGTACATAATGCTACACGTCGTGGGTGGCCAGGCCGTGGGTGGCCATGACTCGTTCAAATATTCATTGGGCTGTACCGTCCTTTTGTATCCTTGTGATCGTCGTGCCATGGTCTGGTATCTGTGAATATGACGAAGCAGCGGTCGCTTCTGGTGCCACGGGAATGAAGGAACATATGTGATCAAGTGTAAATCGTAATCGGAAACTCCGACCACTTGCGTCATTAATTAAATAGTCGGCGTGCAGGCTTATAATTCGGCCTGCATTTGTGACTTAGTCCGGAGCCGGCGGGTCCGTCTCGTCTCATCTCATCTCATCTCATCTTATCTTATGCAGCAGGTTATAGATTGTAATTTAGGGCCACATGTTCGTTTGTCTTCGTTTTGTACTTTTAACGAGAGAAAGCCCCACATGCCCCGCCAGCGCACGATGAAGAGAGAATAACGGGTTTCTAATTGGATCATGGGCTTCGTTGATTACCCAACGGGTTCTCATTGGGCGCCTATTATGAGCCCAATTATCTCCCTTTCCTCCTATTCCTCCTTGGATTTCACTCTAGACTCAACAGAGGGCACTCATCTCAGTGGGCACCATGCTTGTTAAACCCTATGGACCACGTTCAACCAAGTACAAGTCCATTAAGCTGTGGCAGGCAGTACTCCATCTTCATGTGAGTCTTGGGACGGAAAAGACTGTGGGAGCAGTAAGTATTACTGTTCAGGAATTAATATTAGACCAGTCACTACGTACCTTTATCCGTAATATTTTTTGTCTTCAGCTGGGACCCTTTCAATTAAATTCCTTGATCACTTGGGGGATGCATTTTCTGTGAAAATTCAAATGCCATCTCTTGGCAGGAAGATTACGAAAAAGCAGGTAAGCACAGCCAGCTGCTGCTCCTCTTTTCCCATGTAAAGTACCCTTAATTCAGAGGAGACCAAAGGCATCGACATGGCTCTGTTTCGAGCTTTAATTTCTCTCTCGGGTACTAAAAAGCAGCACAGATGCTGGGAATAAAGAAAACGAAAAGAGAGAAAAGATTAAGCGGACCTCCCTTTGATTTTGGATTTTGTTTTTCGATCTTCAAGACGCCAAAAGAGGAAAAAAGAAAAGAAAGGGACAACCCCCTCCTGCTCTTGACTGTCTCTTCCAACAACTACTGTTATCTGTTAATTAGCCCGTCGCCAAATCACCCACCAAATCGATCTGCTTGGGATTATATTAATACAACCGACCCCTTTTTAATCATCGAGAACTGAACTTCCTTACACGGTACGGAGACTTCCTCTTTCAGTTCCTGAGTGATTGAAGGCTTCCGTGACTCGATTCGATCGACATCCTATAGCTCGTTGATGTAAAACAAAACAGGGTAATGCCTCAAAAAGGAGAGCAGCTCGCGTCAGGTACTGGAATCAGCAAACCATGTCATCGGAGCTTCGAATCAGTCGCGAAGTTGTCCCTGCCTGCAAGGGACGATTTGGTTGTGCAATGGGAAGATATACCTTGACTGGGCCAAAGCTTTTATGATTTTTCACGAACTGGGGAGAGCTATAGGGGCCGTGTTAATTAATGGTGGGAGAAAGATCATACAGATCATATATACATATATATTATAGTGATCCACTCCATGATGCGTCTTAATTAAACTCCTCGGTCACCACGCCAGTTTTCTTTTTCAGTTATCCCCGAAAGAGGTTTGACGACGCATCATTCCTGTCGAGCACAAGTACCTTGTCAGACCTCTTTTAGGCCTAACAAAAAGAAAAACTGCGAGCAAAACGAGGAGGTAATAGCGCCAGATACTAATACATGTCTATCGTCCTCATCCGCCATTAATTAAAACAGCTTATCTTTGTCATCAAAGATCGCCAAAAAGTGCCCAAGTTTATCAACTAGTATATATAATTAATCTTAAACGGAAATGATCATCAACGCATTTGAAAGTAATTTCTACGTATCTTGACTAATCTTCTTCTACTAGTACTTAAGAAGGTATGTAGTGGATCCATCAAAACCAAATATATTATATATAATTCATGATTATTCACAAAAAAAAAAAAAAAAAAAAAGGACGGCGGGACATGGTTAGCTGAACGAGTGGATAAACGTACCCACGTCCATGACGATATTTGAATTGAATAAGAAAAAGTGCAAGAAATTAAGAGATTGATAGTTTTTGAGTAGGTAATGACCCAATTGAGCGCGCAGAGTGTCAGGTAAACCACCACCATATCTTCAAAATGATCAAGGAGGATCAACACCAAAATCTCCAAAACATAAAGCCCATAAAAGATTACACAGGTAGAAGAAGGAAGAAAGAAAGCAACTTTAAGAGTGACTAATTATAATTAAATATTATCCAAGAGAAGCCTTGAAAATCAAAGTAAGGTAAAAAGAAGCTGCATGTTAACCCACTCTACAACCAACCAACAATAGTATATTGTCTCCTTAAAAAAAAAAACAAAAAAACTGATCATATGATCAACATATATATCACCCACGAAAACGAAAGAGCTTGCTAATTAATAGACATTTTAACGGTGTACAGTACATTAACTTTCATGTACTTTTACAAACCTCTAGCCAGCATCTCCTGAAATAACCTGTAAGACTCCTGCTTCTCTAACCTAAACTTCTCGTGACAATTCGCAATGAACACCTCCGCTAGCCTGTTAATCTCATCTTCCACATCTCCATCACCTTGCACCTGTGGCTTCTCTTCCTGCAGCCAATGCGGAAGTGTACCAGGTGTCAAGGCCGGCCCCGATTCGCCGTCGCCGTCGCCGTCGCAATCCACGACCGAATTCCACGTGGCGTCGTAGTAGGCACCGTCGGCGGCCGGATCCGGCATGGGCCGGACGTGGGAGGAACACCAGTTGTAATGCAGTCTGATGGAGCCATAGAGGGACTTCTTCTTGATCCTCTTGTGCTTGTCGTAGTAGTGGGTCTTGTTCTTGTTGAGGAGGTCCACGAGAAGGGACTTGGCTTTTGTGAGGAGCCGGAGTACGTGAAACAAGTGGCGGAGGACGGGGGACCTTACCATGGTTTTGATCTTCATGGAGTTTGGGGGGGCTGGGAGAACCGCCTTCATTTTGGGGCAGGAAGGGGGAGTGGGAAGGTGCTTCAATATTTGGGTTAATTTGCCTCCGGGTGGCTTTATAAAAGGGGCAGGGGGGGGGGGGGGGGAGGCTGCGTGGATTGGCTTCGGACTGGGGCTGAATATCGGAAGTACCCCTCGGATCGAGGACCACCTGGGGCACTGACGTTATGTTACGTTCCATTTAAGTAAAAAGTAATTACACACTGATCAACCCTCCTAATAATTATGACGATTAGGTTATGATGTATTATCTAATGTACGTGGTAAAGCTTTTATTTATATAACCACTAGCTAGTAGCTCGATATGTTTATTTAAGGATACCAGCATCGCCACAGGACATTTAAGATTTTTTGTACAAGTTGTTTATTTAAAAAAGACAGGAGGGAAGATCTCCCCGTCTTCTTGTGGTCTCTCGTGATCCTTAGGCCTATAAATTAAGGGAGGGCAAATGCCCTTCCCCCTTCCTCTTTGTTTGAGAGAATCAGAGAATGGAGAAGGAGAGGATACCCTAGCCTCCCCTTTTTTTTTTTTTTTTTTTTTTTTTTTTTTTTTTTTTGAGGAAAAGCTAGAATATATATCAATAAGTTTCTCTAGCTAGGTGAATATATATATATGGTATGCCTTTTTCGAAAAAAGGACTAATTATTTAGCTATTAATAACTCTAAAATGAATGGAAGAAAATATACCAGCTACCTAGGCTTTTATCCATAATGAATTATATATATATATATATATATATATCCAAAAGAGGGTTCACTAGTAAGTAAGGTGGAGGAACATTGGGACATTCTCTGTATAAAAGATGCTTACAAGTACTGGTACTATTCGTCTAACATGTATGGGGGAAATATTTTGACTGGTAGGACCCAATGTCTTCAAATTTGAAAAGACTTAAAAAAGCAATGCTGGAGCTTTTTATGAATGGGTGAATCGAATTTAATTTCCTTCTGCTATAGGTAGCTCTCAATCACGCATGGAAATTAAAATTTGACCAGGAAATGAATGAAGGAGGTCTTGCAGTAGAGTAGTAAATTAAGGAGGGGGGTGATCAAGGGAAGGTTTCGGTATTGCTTTCTTTCTGACAGTAGCATCAGTGTGGAGAATCTAGGTAGAAGAAAGGAAACAAAGGGATCGAGTGAGGAAATCGATCCGAAGGAAGCTTTAGTCAGTACATGAGATGCATCCAATCACATGGAAGATTGGAATACATCAGTTCCTTTCCTTTATTCTCTGGAAAAAATTTGGTCATCTGTTGATGGGTCCGATCAATCTCAACTTTCTTCCCTTTGGGAACCTCCAGAAACTCCCTTTTAGTTGAATCCTCTTGTTGTTCTCCCTACATAACGTGCTTGCAACAGAGGTAGTAGATGTGAGACACGACATAATTAGGCCGAATACAAACTTCTTCATTTTGATGAGAGAGCGATCGATTACTACTTATTGGTCTCTTCCACACTAAATTTTCTCTCAAAGTAATTTATACCACAAAAAAGATGTCTAGTATTAATTTTAACCCTGAATCGTGTAATATTTTATCCCCACGACATAATTAGGCAATTAAGTTAGTTAGCAGTACTAGCTGGAGCTCCATGGCGCCGTGGCACTAGGTAGGTGATCCAAATCCGTATTGTGAAAGTCTTTTACAATTATACACAAATGATTGATCAGTCGTACGTCATGATGCAAATTAAGGAATGTCTTTGTTGAGTGAGACTCGGGTTTTCTTTCATTTAAGGGCGACGTGGGGTTGTTCAATTTGAGCCACTAATTGAGGCTAGAGAAGGTAACTCATCCTTTTGGTGCAGAGGGAAAGGTTACCCCATGGAGTATATATTGTCTGTCTCAGATGGGGGTCAATTAATATTGACGCATTGAGGCTTCCCGATTGCCTCAACCTTGCAATCATTTACACATATGCGAGACATGAAACGGTGCACCCACCCTGGCCTAAGCATCATTAATTCGGCCCCTGTGACATATCTACATGCGGCCTTCTCACATGTACGTACTTTTAATGGCTTTGGGTTGGTTGATATATCTAAGCTCCACCTACGTGATCATGGAAACTTTATATATATATATATATATATATATATATGTGAGATTTTTTCGTTACTTAGATATAGTTTTCAAACTCCACTTGCATGTAAAACTCGCAAAGTTCATTTTTCTTATAACATGTCATCATGTAATTTTGTTGAGAACATGCACTTGAGACAAGCTTAATTAAAAATTTTAAATTAAAAAAAAATAATTTATGTTATTAATTTGTAACCTTATCTGTATCAAATATTTTTTTTTAAACTGTGGACTAAGCTGTCAAGTCCTTTTCAATATATATATATATATATATATATATATACGCACGGTGACCGTGTTCAAGTCATGGAGTCAAGATTATTTTAAAGGTTAGGTGATACGCGGACTGGGGGCCTAGACCTAGTCGAGTCTAGCCGCGTGACATTAATAAGGTGAGGTCCAAATACTTGGGGTACGTGCTGCATCATGACTACTCAAGCCTAAAAGAAAGTCTTTTTCAATTTTCTTATCTCTTATCAATGAACGATATAGATTCCATGTATTTTCTGCTAATCCAACTGAGAGAAATTGACACTCTAGAGAGTAAGCAATGACAATATATAGCTACCATAAATGCATGTTTAGGAGAGACTCAAATTATATAAATTAAAATAATTTGATAAAATAAAAGATGATATATATGTTTGAATGTGTTATAACTATAAAATAAAAAATTTATATTGCTCTTAAATTTAGGAAGATTGAACTTCTTTACATAAACAATGTCTGTGCAGGCAACACGTTCCTACACAAAAGCCTTCCCAACGGGTTTCAAAGAGCAACTCAAAGCCCACCCCGTTCCAATGGGTACCATACCCACCCTACCCCTCCACTGTTTATTGATCTGTTTGAATTGGTAAACTATAAAAGTTGATTGATCAGAGATAAATTATATAAATGAAAATAATTTGATAAAAAAAAGATTGAACTTCAAGTACTCGTTTGGATAAAACAATCGAGTTCGTGGAAGTACGTACGTACCTCATATAATCATGCAGAGATTTTCTCTTATTCGCTGGTCATATTATTTTCAAAGTAGCTCGTTCTATACGCTCCGTCCGTGCATGTGTATATATCAACGTTCGGACTTGGGGTCAAGGTTTACAACAAATCTCAGCTCCCACTTTTTATTGACTATCCTCTCTGAGAAGAATCTCAGGCCCCACGCGGTTGTTGAGTACTTTCCTCTCTTGGGTCACAGGCTTTTAGTAATTGAATCCATGTCGCTTACTCCTGAGTCATATATTATAGATTACTCGGGTGCAGTTTAGATTCCAATATACTAAGATTGATTTTGTCATTTTGATATCCATTAATACCCCCTCCTTAAAGAACATATACACTTGGGTGACTTGAATTAGAAACTTGAATAAACGGAGATTGAATCCGTCCACCACAAATTAACGATGACGGAAAGCTCAGATTCCAGAAGTCGGTTCCACAGATACACCGATCATTCCTCCACCATTTCTTCCTTCTCCTGTCATTAATTAATCATATGCGTTCTTAACACTTTTGGCAGCTGGCTCTACAGCAATGGCCGCTTCTTCGCCGTTTCTCCTCCTGCTTCTTCTCTCCTATCTTTGTTTTCTCCCGTCCGTCGTCTATGGCCAAAGTTACAGGAACGTAAGCTTGACCTCTTCTCTCACCGCCGGCGACAAAGATTCTTCCCCTTCCTCATGGGCTTCTCCTTCGGGTGAATTCGCCTTCGGATTTCACCGTCTTCCCCAGTTGAACCTCTTCTTGCTCGCAATTTGGTACGAGAAATTGCCCGAGAAAACAGTGGTGTGGTACGTAAATGGGAATAACCCTCTTCAGAGCGGATCCAAGGTTGAACTGACGAGCAGAGGCGAATTGGTGCTCACCGATCACCAGGGCCGCGAGCAATGGAAGCAAGACTCCCTCAGCGGTAACATCAGCCACGCTGCGATGCTCGATACCGGGAATTTTGTGATGATAAGCACGAATTTCCGTCGGGTATGGCAGAGTTTTGACGAACCGTCTGATACCATCTTGCCGACCCAGAGACTGGATCCTCCCAGAGTCCTCTCCTCTCGCAGAGGGGAGGCGAATTTCTCCAAGGGCAGGTTCGAGCTCGGATTACAGACGGACGGTAATCTCGTTTTATATCCACTCTCTTTCAAAGAACAAGTGTATCCTGCGTACTGGGAAAGCAACACAGTCGGCACTGGTGTACGCCTCATCTTCAACGAGTCTGGCTCTGTTTATCTTCAGCAGAGTAACGGCTCAAGGTTCAACCTTGGATCCACCACCGACACGCTTTCCACGGGTGATTTTTACCAGAGAATGACGCTCGAGTTCAATGGGATTTTTAGCCTCTTCGTGTATCCGAAAACGTCGAAGAGTGGGAATTGGGAGAAGTCCTGGTCGATACTAAGGTCAATTCCACCAAACATGTGTATGATTAGGTGGCAGGACACGGGGCCTGGTGCTTGTGGATTCAATAGCTACTGCGAATTAGACGAGCAGAAGAAGCCTAAGTGCCTTTGTCCAATTGGGTATACCTATTTCGATCCGAATGACCCACTCGGGGGATGCAAGCCAACCTTTCCGTTACAGAGTTGTGATTTTGATGGAGCAAAAAGAGGGCTTCAGACAGAATTTGTGATGAGGGCCATGGTGGGCACGGACTGGTCCATCGGGGATTTTGAGTACTTCGACTCTGTGACTGAGGATGAATGCAGACAAGCCTGTTTGGCGGATTGCTTATGCTATATAGCCCGATACAGAGATAATACGTGCTGGAAGAAAAGACTCCCTTTTTCAAACGGGAGGAGAGATTCAAGCATTTTGGGAAAGGCCCTCATCAAGGTACCTGCGGGCAATTTCACACCCAGTTCCGTCCCCTCTCTTTCAGATTTGGGTGGAAAGAGGAACAACCGAGGGACTCTGTTAGTCCTTCTTTCGGTTTTTCTGGGGAGCTCGGCTTTTCTCAATTTTCTTTTGCTGTCCCTGGTTCTGTTAGGCTTCAGCATGATCGGAAAAAGAAAGAAGAAGGTAGCTGCATCAGTTTCAGAGGTTTATGGGGCAGTTATTATTTCCAATTTCAGCTACAAAGAACTTGAAAAAGCTACGAACGGATTCAAACAAGTACTGGGAAGGGGCGGCTCTGGAACCGTTTACAAGGGATCAGTATTGCCCTCCTCCCGATTTGTGGCAGTGAAGGAGTTAGACAAGTTGCCAAAGGACAAAGACGAAGAATTCAAGAACGAAATGCAAGTAATAAGCCGCGTCCACCACAAGAATTTGGTTCCGTTACTGGGATTTTGTGACGAGGAACACCACCGGCTTCTTGTCTACGAGTTCATGAACAATGGGTCTTTGTCGGGTTTTCTGTTTGGGGACTCAAAACCCAGTTGGAACCAGAGGCTGCGAATCATGTTTGGAGTCGCACGAGGGCTTCTGTACTTACACGAAGAGTGCCAGACCCAGATAATCCACTGCGACATCAAGCCCGAAAATGTTCTTCTGGACGAAACATTCACGCCGAGAATTGCTGATTTTGGACTTGCAAAACTGCTTGGAGCAGAGCAGACGAGAACCACCACGGGAATCAGAGGAACCAAGGGGTACGTCGCACCCGAATGGTTCAAAAGCATGCCGATCACAACGAAGGTGGACGTGTACAGTTTCGGGATCTTGTTGTTGGAGATCATTTTTTGCAGGAAGAACGTGGTCATGAACTCGGACGAGGAAGAAAAGGCAATACTCTCGGACTGGGTTTGCGATTGTTATAATGAAGGGAGATTGGATGTCTTGGTTGAGGACGACGAGGAGGCTGTGAACGATTTCAAGAAGGTGGAGAGGTTAGTGAAGGTGGCGATTTGGTGCATACAAGATGAACCGTCACTGAGGCCTAGTATGAAGAAGGTGACTCAAATGTTGGAAGGAGCAGTCGAAGTCTCCCATCCTCCTCACCCTTACTCCTATATCAGTTCTATCGATTGAAACGCCAAATAAATCCATGGAAGGGGTTCTAACATTCACGTCCGAATTGTAATCCCTTTTAATATATATATATATATATATATATATATATATATATATATATATATATATATACACTTTGTTCATGTACTTCATTCACATATTATTACATAATAAGTTGGAAGAACTTCTTAGATACGAAAATTTTCTCCCTTCCGAGACATGCATGAATGCTTGAATCCAGATTGAACCTAGTCCCAACATGCTATACATAATTTTATCATCTTTAATCTAATTTTTTTGTAATATTTATATTAATAATATCACATTAGAAAATTAAGTTGTTAAAATATTTTTAGGGATAGTAACTAAGTATCTTTAACCGTTAATGTCGGTTGTCAAATGCAAATATGCAAATATAATTTTCAAATGTTAATGTCCATTGTATTTGGGTTGCCAAATGTCAATGTCCATTGTATTTGGGTTGCCAAATGTCAATGTACATTGTATTTGGGTTGCCAAATGTCAATGTACATTGGTATTAAAGTTGGTAAATACTAATATACACATACATATGTGTTATCATATATCAATATACATTGGCATATGGGTTGTTAAATGCTAAAATAACAGAGTACTTATTTCATTTTAAAAAACAAGCACAAACACATAATTATAAAAATAAATTTTCTCTTTCCTTAAGTTCCCAACTCCCAAGGCTAGTGATTTTTTTTTTTAAATTCAGAGGATTATTATTTATTAGGAATTTATGAGTTTGACCAGGAACTTGAAACCATTGACCCAAAATCCATCTTTCCATGATAATAGCATTAAGCAGTCTCATACTTGGGGTGGTGTGTTTTGAAGATTTCGTAAGTATTTTCGAAACTTACAAAATTAAAATGACTCCAAGCCTAAAAAAAAGTCTTTTTCAATTTTCTGATCATTTTTCAATTTTCTTATCACTTATCAATGAACTAGGTTCCTTGTATTTTATGCTAAATTGAAATTGACAGATTGAAAGATAAAGCTAGAGTAAGTGTACACACCAAAATGTTGTCGGCCCAAATACGGTGAGCCCACACACCCACCAGTCCATCGGTCGATCGTTATGGGTAGGCCCCATCAATTTTCGAAGTCATCTGTCGTAGCCCATCGCCAGACCTATTCGTTTCGCCGCATCATCAGTATAGTCATCATCCAGTCAGCAACAAGTTATTGTGTCATCGCCGCTCAACAACCAATTATCTTGCCAACCACCTCAGTAGTTAAATGACCAAGCCTGGTCGCCAACTGTTGAAGCCAAGAAAAATCACCAACGATCCTCATTCCATCGTGATCTCCATTCCAAGGAAAAACCTCAACAACTGGATAGAACTGACTACAAATAGCCAAAAATGTTATTGTAAACGAGTACAATATGTGGACCGAAAAATACGGATCCGATGTACAGTGTACAAAATAATTTGAAGGGTATTTTGGTAATTTTCAGGTGATTGTGTGGGGTGCGACTTCTAGAACTCCTTTGATTCAATCTCCAATCAAGAACAAACGATAGCCGAGTAGACACGAACAATAGCGTACGCCTCCTTAACGAATGAATGAGATGAATTTGAATTTCGCCAAAGCTTGACGGAAAATTTGGTATTCCGATTGGCTCACGGCAGGTTGATTTGCGAGATAGAAAAGTGGAGCTGTCTTGGACTGAGACAAGGGCCATGTGTGATCCTTGTTGGCTGTTGACGTGACCGCCTTGTATGACTTATCGCCCGTGTAAGCTGCTGACGGAGCGATTGAGATCTCGGTCGTTGATCTGTTGAGGCTTGATCGACGGCTCAATTTCATCGGTTTGACTGGGATCGTTCTTTGACTTGTTGACCCGAGTTATACGGTGCTGATTTGGACCGTAAGTGTAGGACTGGACAAAATTGATTCTTACAGTTATGTTTAAGGGGTTCAAAATTTTTTTGTCGAGAAATACTCTCACGCATAGAAGCTCTATCGAGCCGAAGAAGTTAAGCAACTCGCAATTCGTCGAAATTCACCAGTTCGACTAGAGCAGCTCTACATGTTCGCCGTCAACGTCAACAAGTCATACACACTGAACACAAATACTTTTGTCCGACCGACGAAACCACCATCGTTCGTGCACACTCGCTCTTAAACTTGAATTTCGACGTCAACTCGCCAGAAGTTGAAACTTTATCAATTTACACAAAGATCGAATCAGAAGAAGAATAAGATATTGTACTCGCATTTTCCTGACTTTCAAATACAAAATTGTTACACAATTATTTTATTATAAATCGATTTACTCTCTCGGTCACGCCTCTTCGCGGACCGGCAGATTTTCGGTGAAACAGTAAACAATGACATAACTACCATTAATGTTTAGGAGAGTCGCAAATTTATAAATTAAAATAATTTGATAAAAAAAAAGTTGATATGTTTGAACTAATGTTTTAAAAACCGAACAGGCCATCACACCAGGTTATGGTTGAACCCACCCAGTGAGACCAGGTTAGACCGTTGAATATTATACACCATATTTACTTATATTTAATATTTCTATAAGAAAAAAGGTAAAAATGATGCTGCTTACAGTGAATCGGGCCGAGTCAATAAGAACTAGATTCTGGTTCAATTGGGTCGGACCAACCGATTCCGTTCAATTTTATTGAATTGATAAACTATAAAATAAAAAATTTATATTGCTCTTAAATTTAAGAAGTTTGAACTTCAAGTACTCTTTTTTGATAAACAATCTCTAACAACAGCATCTCACGAGACTTCCCATCCACCCAACTCTCTTTCACCTTCGATATAATTAATATAGCATGAGCTATCTTATTATAAGTTCCAGTCATGCATAGCACCTCATGGTAGGTTTCAAATTATTAAGAGCTATTCACTATAAGCAAGGTATTAATTATCTACAAACAAAATATGAATATAAGAGTAATTTCCTAACAAAATAATAATAGTATCAAATAAACACTTTGTAAACGCGTACAATATGTGGACCGAAAAATACGGATCCTATGTACAGTGTACAAAATAATTTGAAGGGTATTTTGGTAATTTTCAGGTGATTGTGTGGGGTGCGACTTCTAGAACTCCTTTGATTCGATCTCCGACTAAGAACAAACGATCGCCCGGTAGACACACGAATGATCAACGTCGCCGAACGAATCGAACGAACGAGAGGCGCAATTTGAATTTTGCCTAAGCTTGACGGAAAAATTTTGTATTCCTAAGTTAGCTCACGCTAGGTTTGATTTGGCGAGACAAAAAGAATGCTTGTTGCTCTCTCGATTTGGGTGGTGATTTGGGATTTCTCGGCGCCTTGAAAATTTTTGTGTCCGTCGGTTTTTCTCGTGATCGATCCCCGACCGTCTTCTCGATCTTCTTCAATTTATAGCCTTACCTAGTTCCAACCGCATGGACCAGGTTTATCGGAGTGGTTATAACTTGCTTCGACCGCCAAGGCCCCGCCTCCCTTGAAAAGTGGAGCTGTCTTGGACCGAGACAAGGGTCATGTATGATCCTTGTTGGTCGCTGATGTGGCCACTTTGGATGACATGTCGCCTATATGTAAGCCGCCGACGTGGCAAATTGAGATCTTGGCCGTTGATTTGTTGAAGCTTGATCGACGGCTTAATTTCGTTGATCCGACCGGGGTCGGTCTTTGACTTGTTGACCCGGATTGTACGGTGCTGATTTGGACCGTAAATGTCGGCCCAGACAAAATTGATTCTTACAGATGCCCCCTTCAAAATGCGCACATCAAGTGTACGATTTAAGAATGTACACTAAGGATGAGTACATTTTGAAGCACGTTTTTTTTTTTTTTTTTTTTTTTTTTTTTTTTGGCTCGTGGGCTTGGGCCCGCTGCCGGTTTAGGTTTACCTGGACTTTTTGGCTTGATGGCCTGATAGGCTGTTTGGGCCTGGTTCTTTGTGGGCCCAGCATACTGGGTCGAGCTGAGTTGAGTTGGTCCGAGTCGAGTCAGGTAGACTGGTTTGAGTCAGGCCGAGTTGTGGAAACTGAGTCAGGCTGGGTCGGGTTTGTATAACTGGTCCGGATGGGTCAGGTCTGCCGGATGGGTCGGGTCTGGTTGACTGACCCGAGTTGAGCTGTGTCTTATCTCAATTCAAATTATGAAGAGATAAGAGTAATCCGAGAGAGGGGAGGATTTTTCTAGGGTTAGAGGTCTTATAAATAAGAGCCTCGTTAAGCGTGCCCTTAATTGCTTCTGTTCCCCGATTTTGACTTCACGTTTGCTTCTTTTCTCTTGCTTTCTCTCTCTCTGACGTCTGCACCTGCTTTTGTTCTCTTCGATCGTGACATCACCGAGGTAAACTTTTCTTGGCTTCTGTCTTTTTGTTGTCTTGTTTTGCTTATATGTGTATTGCTGTTTCTCTTCGCCGAGGAGGCATCGTCAAGAGAGGCCTAGGCTGACTCAGTGAACTTTGGTGCAGTGAATTTTTTTGGTCACTGTTTTCTGAAGTTTACTATTAGCCATTGCTTCCTCTTTCGAATGTCGATGCGGGGCTGTCTTTTCTGTATCTTTGATTAGTCGTCGGCTTAGTTTCTTCTCTTTTGCGACGATATTTCCGGCAATGGAGGTGGCTCGAGTTGGTGGAGTCCGGTTCGGTGGAGAAAGTTCACTGTTTACTGAGATTTCGCCATCCGAACCCTCAATTTCGCCTTTCGTTTCCTTGATTTTCTTTGCGATGATATTTCCAGCAATAGAGGTGGCTCGAGTTGGTGGAGTCCGGTTCGGTGGAGAAAGTCCACTGTTTACTGAGATTTCGCCATCCGAACCCTCAATTCTGTCTTGAACGCCGCTGTTAACCTTCTGATTTTGATGATTTTTTCTTTGGGCTTCACCGCGATCTTTTACGTCTGTGAAACAATTGAGAGGCTCGATTTGGTAGCGCCTTGTTCAATGGAATTTTGGTCCATTGTTTACATCGGTTGCACCTTCTCGGACTTCGATTTTTTTTTTGCACGACGTTTCCTTCCCCTCTTTCCTTTTTCTTTTTCGCTTTTGTTGCAATTTTGGGTTCGTTGTCGGCGGTATTGCTGTCGTCGGCGCCGGAGGTGAGCGGAGAGCGGCGGTGGAGGGCGTCGTCGCGTCGTTCTTCTTCATGGCTGCTGTCGGCGCCGGAGGGAGAGGCAGAACGGCGGTGGAGGGCGTCGTCGCGTCGTTTATCGGCGGCGGCGTCCTTCGCTGCGCTGAAACTGGGTGAAAGAGACGAGCTACGGAGCCTCGCCCTCGCGAGGCTTCGGCTTGTCGGGTAGCGATCCCGGATCTTCGATGTCCGAGTAAGGGATCCGGTTAAGCTGCCGGTACGCGAGGCCGGATTTTAGGGTTCCGATTGCGAGGCCCGTATAAGGCGGGTATGAGAGACGGATTTTTAGGGTTCCGGTTCAGGGACCCGAGTTTGGCGGTTCCACGAGTCGGGCTTTAGGGTTCCGCTTAAGGGACCCGGATGCGGCGGTTCCGCGTGTCGGATTTTTAGAGTCCGATTATCGGGCCCACCTCCTTCATCTTCTCCGATTTGAAACCCTAATCTTAGGGTTCGTCGATTTCCCCTTTTTTTTTTTTTCTTCTTGGCTTCGTCGCATCGCGAGATCACCGAATTTGGTGGCACTTCCCGTCGGCGAGATTTCTTCGCTTTTGGCCTTCTTCCTGTTTTTGTCGCCGGCTGGGTGTGAGGTGTTGGTTTCCGCGGCCTCTGGTGGCGCGGCGAGGCAGCGGCGCTTCCTTGTTTGTTGGTGAGGCGACGCCGCTGTCTCTGTGGTTGCCGGTGATGCGAAGAGGCGTCGTCGGCTTTGTTGCTGGCGACGCTTCCGTTGACGGTGTCGCGGCGAGGCGGTACTTCCGTTGACGGTGTCGCGGCGAGGTGGCGCCTCCGCTGCCTGGCGTCGCGGCGAAGCGGCGCCTCCGCTGCCTGGAGTCGCGGCGAAGGGATGCCTTCGCGAGGGTATAAAATCCCTAAGTCCCAAACATTAGGACTTAGGAGTTTTGTTTCATTGGGTCGCGACTCGGGTCGCGGCTCAGATCGATTCGGGTCGACTTGGGTCGACTCGGACATGATTTTTTTTTTTTTTTTTTTTTTTTTTTTTTTTCGAAATTTAAGATATCTTAATGAAAATGAACTTCCATTAAGTAACTTAACCCGAATTAAGAAATTTAAAATAGAACTTACCTCGCCTTTGATTAGGCTCGACTTTGATATTTGTGCCTTTGATTAGGCGGATCCTCGACTCCGCAGCCTTTGATTAGGCAGATCGATATTTCAGCCTTTGATTAGGCAGATCGATTTCCAAGCCTTTGATTTTGACAAGTCGATTTCTGAGCCTTTAATTTCCGAGCCTTTGATTAGGCAAGAATTCATCGTCCCGTCCCAGCCTTTGATTAGGCGGTCGATTTCGAGCCTTTGATTAGGCGGATCGATTTCCCCTTCGTGCCTTTGATTAGGCGAAACATTAACTCTCGCCTTTGATTAGGCAAGAACTCATCGTTCCGCCCAGGCCTTTGATTAGGCAGATCGATTTCGAGCCTTTGATTAGGCGGTCGATTTCCCCTTCGTGCCTTTGATTAGGCGAAACATTAACTCTCGCCCTTTGATTAGGCGGTCGATTTCCAGCCTTTGATTAGGCGGATCGATTTCCCCTTCGTGCCTTTGATTAGGCGAAACATTAACTCTCGCCTTTGATTAGGCAAGAACTCATCGTTCCGGCCCGTGCCTTTGATTAGGCGGTCGATTTCTGAGCCTTTGATTAGGCAGATCGATTTCCCCTTCGTGCCTTTGATTAGGCGAAACATTAACTCTCGGCCTTTGATTAGGCAGATCGATTTCCAAGCCTTTGATTAGGCAGATCGATTTCCAAGCCTTTGATTAGGCAGATCGATTTCCAAGCCTTCGATTAGGCAATCTCTTAATTAAAAATTAAGACTTAGCCAATTTAGGCCGATTAGCCTTAATTAAAAACTAAGGACTCCAATTTTGCCGATCGATTTTTTCGACTTCCCTGGAATTGAATTTTCTTGATTTTGTTGGTGCGGTCTTCTGAATGTTGGTTTTGCCGAAATCTGAACTTAGAAGAAACTTTGTTGCTTTTGGCTCGGTCGCGCGCGCCGAATTATGCTTTAACTTGGCACGGTCGCGCCGTATCTGAGTGTTTGTTGTGACCTTTGAATTTTGATTTCAGATGGCTGCTCCTTCAGTTACTTTGGTTGGTGGATTGAGGGCTTTTGACCACACCGTGGTTGTTGAAGGAGAGACTATTCAGACCTTGGCTTTGTACATGGAGGGCGATGCTTCTCATATGACTTACTTGCCCGAAAGGGAATCGGTTTTTGGGGGTCACGCCGAGAAACCAACATCCTTAGTAGATAGCTCTCGCTCATATGAGTTTTGAGTAGGCGTTTGGCTACCGGTGGACCGTGTATTCTTCCCGCCTTGCCTTGACACTCCGTGAGAGGGAAGACGGCCGCCAAGCCGGAAACTTTTAGCTCAAATAAGTGCCTCTTGGTTGGTGAATAAGCCTCCGTTGCCACATTTGTTTGAGGATGGGGTAGTTGAGCGGACTCTTTACACTCGACACGGCTTTGGATAAGCCGATCCCATTTATTTTCGAAAGTGGACCACTCGCTTATGGGTCGCTTCGCGGCAGCCTTCTCCCACAACGCTGGGATCTACTATGGCGTTTGGGGATCCCTCTTTCGATGCAGGTTGTGATGTGTATCGGAGAGTCGAGCTTTTCTCGATGCCCGAGTCCCAAGACGAACACGTTAGTCACGCGCCGGGGTGAGCTTTCTATTACTCGATGGACATGGATAGGATTTTCGGTTTGCCCATCGGCCGCCAATTTTACTGACGCAGATTTCGCCCATGGTAGCTGATTTTAAGGAAGTGCGGAGTACGGATTTACCCTTTAGCTGCCGTTATCCGTTTCTCGGGCGTACCACCATCATCGGTCCGGAGTTCGGGTCCAACGTGATATCTTCAGCGGCTTGGGTCGAATTTTGGTTCCGCACGAGGGGCGATGTCTTTGTTCGATTGATGACCCCGGGCTGCTTGGCATGCCGCTTTTGGGAAAGATCGCCCTCTTTCGAGAGAGTTCACGACCACGAGCGCGATGTGTTTCACTTCCTCCATGTCACACCGGGTAGAGAAGACGAGGTCCACTTGGCAGCACTCCTATCGGTTTGGTTGTCGCGTTCGTGTTCCGGCGATTGGTGATGAGATCCGACCCATGGTTTTAAGGTGGCTAGTTATATGGCCACCGGGTCCGCTTTTGCTTTGGCCGGTCCCCGCCTTGGCCTGCCTTTACAAAGGTTTGGGACACGCAATTTCTTGGATGGCCATCGATGGCTCGCTGGCCTTACTTGTATACTTGGCTCGCCGCCTACTTTCACACGCACGGGGAGGATTTAGAAGTAAGTCGGCGCCCGTATGATCTCCTTCGGGGACCCTTCTCTCAAACGTAATTTTACGGAAGACCAGGCTTTGTGATTTGTTTCAGCGTCTTCCAAGCGGTTCAATGGCATAGATATGTTCTTGCCACCGCCAAAACTTCTTTCTTGGTGGACGAGCGAAAGAAGCCGATAGCCGACAAAGCATTATGAGAGTCTTCTCGGCGTCCGCCGTAAAAGTTTCTTTGACAACCGGCGCCGATTCATTTCTTTGTGGAGCCGTATTGTCCAAACCAGATTTGCGCGGACAGTTCGGCTATTGTCAAGATCTCCCCGGCGATATGGGGATCACAGCTAATCATCGGGAGATTAGCTCTTTATCAGAGTTGGTGGCCCTTTGGAAAACCAGCATTGTTCGTCCTTGTGGCCGGCTTGATCTGCCTCCATCGGGAGAACGGGACCCATCTCGAGACCCAGGGACCACTCCAGCTTATTATACTTGGTGGACGACCCACATGTCGTCACTATTTCAGGTAAGTTTATCTCCCCTTCTGTTTTTTTTCTTTGCTTTGTTTTCCTTTTCCTCATTGTCTTGTGTCTTCCAGCAAAATCGACTGGAGTCCTCATTGTCTTGTGTCTTCCAGCAAAATCGACTGGAGTCGGCGCCAGTTGTTTCCGCAGTGGAGGATAGTGACGAGGACTATGACAAATGATCGGTCTCACCCTCGCATAGCGGAGGCCGAAGGGCAAGAGGCCGGTTGGTGCTTCTTCGGTAAGTATACTTGTGTCGGTATACTTGTGGTTTTTGATTTTGCTGCATTTCTTTATTTCTTTTGAATTTCAGGCAGCAAGAAGAGGGCTCCTCTTACCATTTTGGCGGGCGCTTTCGTTCTCAAGTCAAAGAAGAAGAAGGCACGTAAAGAAGTTCCGCTGCCTCTTTTTCCCCCCTTTCCACCAACGCGTTCCTTCCGCCTATTCGAGGATCGGAGCCTCCGACTTCTTCCGGTCGGAGAACCCTCCTATTGAGACGGTTCAGATTTTGTCTTCCCCTGAGGCACCCGTAGCACCTCAAGAGGAGGCTTCAGAGGGGAGAGCTTGCGAGATTACACCGTCCCCAGGGTTTGCCTGCTTCAAGAGGTCGCCCTTCTCCATCGGTTGTTCAAGAAGAGGCGGTGATCGAGGCAGAGGCTCTGCCTCCCCCGCAAATCGAAGAAGAAGATACAACTCCAAATGGTTGAAGTTCCAAATATTGAGGCACCGTCGGTGATCCGTGAGGAGGTCCCGACTACCGGCGAGCTTTGGAGACTATTGTAGCTCCCCGAAGAGGCAGTTATGGAGGTTGCTCCAGCCGCCGAGGAAGTTTCGCTCGTGCAGCAGGCCACGCCACGCCGCGTCTCTCTCTCCACTCCATCGCACTCCCGTCGCAGAGTTTTTGTCTTATATTAAGGGCTTGATGGTGCAGGCTTGGAGAGACCGAATAGTCCCTCGTATGTTATCTCCCAAGGTGGTGAGTGACATATCTTTGCTGGCCGATGCAGGATTTGCCATCAGCAGGTTGCGCGGGAGATGGGTCATGATGTGACTTCGCCCTCGAGTCTACACTCGCCAGCCTACTGCACTCTTCAGAAATTGACCTTCGGCCGGAGAGAAGGTTCGGCCGGGACTTCCGTGGATGAAGCGGAGGGTATTGCTCGAAACACTTTGGCCGTAGTATCCTCCAAGTTAGAAGAGGCCAAAGCCACTTTGGGCGAGGTTGTTGGGGAACTTTCTGGAGGCTAAGGCCGAGGAAGGGGATGCCCGTGAACGCTTTGAGTTAGCCGTGAGAACAACTTCACCGGCTGGGACAAAAGTCGCAGATACCTTACAACTCAAGTAGAGAGCAGATCCAAGAAAGTGTACGGGGTTTTGAGACGGGTGTGGTTGAGGCTGAGCGGGCGATAGCAGAGGTCATTGCCACGCCCACCCTTAGTGCGGGTGAGGAGGCAACTCTCTTATCGGCGAGGGCTGCCTTTATGAGCTACAAAAGGAGATGGCGAAAAAATCTTTAGGAGCTGCTTTGTTTTCCGCCTTTTGATTTGATTTGTAACCACACTTTTTTTTTTTTTTTGTCGTGTAGTTGAATTTTGTTGCCTCCCTTTTTGCATTCCAATCAATATAAAATTTCTTTTGCATTCCACGAATATTTCATGAATAAAATTTCTTGAGAAATTTACCGCTTATGGTGGGAGTCTTCTTCCTTCTGGGGTAACCAATTTGTGCGCACCGTTAGTGTAGACTTCTTGGACCACGAGTGGTCCTTCCCACTTAGGTGCAAATTTTCCCCATCTTTGCTTGTGGTCATGATTGGTCTCAAGCAGACCCGCTAAGACAAGGTCTCCTTTTGAAAGGAACGAAGCTTGACTTTTTATTGAATGCGCTGAGTGAGGCGAGCTTGATAGCATTCAAGCCTTTGTTGTGCTTCTAATCGCTTCGTCGAGGGATTCTAGCTCTTGCGGCGGAGCCGGATATTTTCCTCTTCCGTGAGTCCTTCTCAAGAGCAACTTCGCAAATGATGGAATTTGAATTTCCAAAGGAAGCACGGCTTCCACCCGTGAGACTAGTGAATATGGGGTTGATTCTGCCGGCGCTCGAACGTAATCCTATATGCCCACGGTGCTTCTCCGAGCCTTTCGTGCCAATCTTTCTTATTCCCCGCGACTGTCTTCCTTAAGATTTTACACAAGGTTTTGTTGAAGGCTTCTGCCAGGCCATTGGCGGCAGGGTTGTATGCCGTGGACGTCCTCCGTCGGATGCCGAATCTAAATGGGGTGCCGTTATCGGTCATGATGTATCTTGGAACACCATACCGATACACGATTTGTGTCCGAATGAAATCGACCACGGTGGCAGCTTTGATTTCTTTATATAAGCCGCCGCTTCGCCTTACTTAGAAAAATAGTGCGTGGCGGCCGATATATCTTGGTGATTTGCCGACGACTTTGGGTTGATTGGACCTATGATGTCCATTCCCCAGGCTTCGAATGGCCGGAGGCCACCGTTGGATGTAAAGGGCTGGGAGGCTGATGGATGTAGTTGGCGTGTAATTGACATGCCGCGGCGGTGTCTTGCCAATTCTATCGCTGGTCCCGCAAAGATTGTAGGCCAATAGTAGCCTAATTGTTTGACTTGGAGATGTAGTTTGGGGCCCGCTTGATGGGCACCGCAAAATCCCTCCGTGTGCTTCGGCTAAGATTGCTTGTCCTTCTTCTTTAGAGACGCACTGAGTAGGATCCCGTCAGTAGGATCGCCGGTACAAATGTGTTGTTGAACAGGCAGAATTTTGGTGCAACTCTTCGCATCGCATTACACCCGAGCCTTCGGTTCCTCGGGAAATTTGTTGTGCTCTAAGTAATCGAGAAGTTGTTGACGCCAATCTTCTTCCTCAATTGCATAGACCGAAACCAAATTGGTTTCTTCTTCCTCCGAGAATTTCTCCAAGGTAGGCACCACCCACCTTTCGCATATAGGGATTCGCTCGGCCTTGCCTCGAACGTGCCCGGACTTGCAAATGATCCCGCCAATCGTCCCGCTTTGGGAATTACGGCTCGGGGTACATGCCCTAGGGTGACATTTGAAATTTTTGCAGCAATCTTTGAGCCTCTTTTGATATGGCATGAGCTCGTCTTTTTCGACCTCGAAGTCTCCGATTATCTGTTTGATCACCGTGAGCCGAATCGCCCGAAGATTTCTAGTTGGCTTAAGCCCATTTCGATAGCCATCCCCAAACCGAGGATTATGGCTTGATACTCGCCTCGTTGTTTGTGCAGCAATGGGATAGGATAAAGGAGTACGGCATTAAATCCTCGTTGGGAGATATGAAAAGGACTCCACCGCTCCATTTTTCCGTGCAGCACCATCAAAGTACATTCTCCATGGAGGTAGCACTTCAATGAAGAAGACTTCTTCATCTCGGTAGACTTTGGCTTACCTCCCACTCTGCTGGAATGGGATGATCGGCTAGGAAATTTGCAAGTCCTTGTCCTTTGATGGCTTTCTCGAGGGATGAAATTGATCTCGAACTCGAGAGCAACAAGGCCCATTTGGCCAGCCGTCCGGAAAGCATTGGTCCGGACATGATGAATTTGAGGGGATCTGCCCGAGAGATTAGATTTGTGGAATGTGCGAAAGCAGATAGTGTCTCAGCTTACGGATGGCGAAGATGAGTGCAAGACACGCCTTTTCAATCGGGGGAGTAGTTGAGTTCTGCCCCACCATTGTAATGCGGCTTAGATAGTACAACGGACGTTCTTTCCCTTGGTCATCATTTTGGGCGAGGAGGGCACCCAGAGATTTTTCTTGAGCCGCGATATATAAGAGAAGCGGCTTTCCAAGTCGAGCCATCAGAACCGGTGGCTTCATCGTAGTTTTTTGATGTTTTGGAATGCCCGTCGGCAAGATTCGTCCCCATTCGGCGGGTGTATCCTTCTTCATGAGATGACTGAAGGGTTGACATCTTCCGCCAGATTTGAGATGAACCGCCCGAATGTAAGCCGATGCCCCCGAAGGCTTTTTAATTCTGACAAAGTCTTTGGTTCGGGCATTTGTTGAATGGCATCGATCTTAGTCCGATCGATTTCGATGCCCCTATGTCCACCACCTAATCCGGTGGAATTTCCTGACGAAAAACCCCAAAGGCGCACTTGAGAGGGTTCATCTTCGGTTGGTGCCGCCGCAGACGCTTCAAGACAGCTCGCAAGTCTCTTAGGTGGTCGCCTCTTGATTTGGTTTTGACGACCACATCGTCGACGTAGCATTCTACAAATTTGTGGAGGAAGTCGTCGAATATCTTTTGCATGGCCCTTTGATAAGTGGCTCCTGCATTCTTCGCACCAAATGGCATTACCTTGTAGCGAAAAATACCTTTTGGCGCGTCACGGAAGGCTGTCTTTTCCTCGCCTTTTGGATCCATCCGAATTTGATTGTAGCCGGAAGATCCGTCCATGAAGGATAAGGCTTCATGCCCCGTTGTCGCATCCACCATTAATTCGGTGATAGGGAGCGGGAAGTCGCCTTTTTGGACAAGCTTTGTTCAAGTCCCCGAAGTCGACGCAGACTTCGAATCTGTCCATTCTTCTTCTTCACCGGTACAATGTTGGCGATCCAGCTTGGGTACTTGACTTCTCGGATGAAGTCGGCCTTGAGGAGTTTATCGACTTCCTTCTCAATTTCGGACAAGCTCGACGAAATCGCCTTTGGGACTGTTTTATCGGTTTGACTCGGATTTGATTGCGAGTTTGTGAATTGCAACTGTTGGGTCGAGCCCGGCATCTCAAGATATCACGACCAAGCAAAAACGTCTTTATATTCACCGAGTAAAGACATATAATCTTTTTTTTTCTTCATTCTACGAAAGTGAAGCACTTAAGAAAGTGGGTCTTGGATCATCCTCTGTACCCAGTTTACTTTT
This sequence comes from Aristolochia fimbriata, assembly GCA_019845555.1. NCBI lineage: Eukaryota > Viridiplantae > Streptophyta > Magnoliopsida > Piperales > Aristolochiaceae > Aristolochia > Aristolochia fimbriata. The sequence goes on from CM034078.1 coordinate 7,110,448, forward strand.
TTTCAGGCCGGTCGATGGTTGCTTGGCCGCCTTCCTCAAAGATTGCAGGCGCTTCTCCCAAATCATCTTCGGGGTTGAGTCGTTACCCTCGTCGGGCGAGATGTGGTGGACAGCGACTACCTCTTCTTCTTCTTCTTCGAGTCCTTTTTCTTTGACGATACGTAAATCACCACCGGGTGACTTCGCTGCTTTCTGATTTTATTCTTTTTGAAGAAGTCCCTCCTACTTTCCCCAATCTTTGGGTCGCGGGGATCCGTGTGGGTGCCCCAAGTCTTTGGAAGACCGTTCTTTTGGGTTGTTCCATCGGTTTTCCCAGCCTCCGAAATACGCTGAGTTTTTCTCGTGGCTTTGTGGAGCGGTGATATTTAGTTTAGGGTCTTACGCTTGCCCCTTTTTCCGCCGGACCTTCGTAACCTTGGATTTGCGCCGTTACTTTGGTTCTCGAGGAATATTTGATTTCTATCTTCTTCTTGTCCCAATCGAACGAATGCCGAGACTTCGTGGCTCGATGCCGATTCTCACAAAAGCCGACGTCCGGGTTTCTTCCTCAAGTGGTTGCCTTCCTTTTGGTTGTGATTTGATTTGATTGACACCGCCTTGCCGAAATCACAACCGGCTTGTGTTTTTGATAGCCAAGCCCATGTTTGTTAGGAGGGATTGAATAACCCCGCGGCAGAAGGCTTTTTCGGGTTGGTGACAGGTTTTGAACAACCACCATCGATTTTTCTTGCAATTGTTCGAGGGAGAGCCCGGATCCTGCTTTGGCCATCATCCCAGAGGCGTTGGGATCGAATCCTTGTGTCCGAAGTTTTTGGAAGCTTCGGGTGGATTCTTTTCTTCACCAGGATGCCCCTGTTGTTGAGTTTAGGCAGGGGAATAGTGGCAGCGCCCTTTAAAAGCCTTCGGTTTCTCCAGCTAACTCTTCTCGGTTGCAAGTGGCGAAAGGGAGATTCGCCTTTCTTCCTTCTTGATTGAGGAACGTGCCTGAGAATTGGTTCCTCTGTTTGCTTTTTGGTTTTGGCCAGTTCACCCTTGACGGCTTTAGGGGGGAGCGGCTTTACTCGGCAGCACCTTCTTCCGAAAGTAATATTTGGCATCTGCGAAGGATGCTTCGCCCTCGTGAAAAGGGCATTCATCTGCGAACACCGTTTTCTCCTCTCCATCTTGGTAATATTTGAAACACCGATGAAGGGTCGAAGGCACGACCTTGTTGGTGTGTAACCGGGCCTCCCGGCATATATTGTAGGAGGTGCGGGCATCGATTACATGGAACAATGCGTGGGAAGTCATATCCCCGATTTGTAATTCCAGTCGATTGTTCCCAATGCTCGTTGTCCTTCTTGGTTGAAGCCTTGGATCATCAAATAACTGGCTTGGAGGTCGTTAGCCACCAACCCGACATTTTTCAAAGTCTGGATTGGCGGGATATTTACTTTGGCTGATCCGCTGTCCCGAAAGTATACGGTTGATCCACCGGTCTTTGATGGCTCCAGAGACGAATAAAGGTCTATTATGCAACATTTCCCCAACAAAGATGTCCGCTTCTTTGAAGGAGATGGAAATTGAATGAGCCTCCTTGACTTGTGGTGGCTCAAGGTTGTTCTTCTTTCAACGTCTTGGGAGATAAACCAATCTTTGGTTCATCGTGCCTCCGCATCCTCAATTGTTCGACTTCGGCATGCCAGTCGTCTTTGGCGGCAACGAACTTGATGAGAGCTTGCCTGGATCTGATTGGCAGATCTAAGTCATCATGTACCGCATTTGTGATCGACAAGTTCTGTAAACATGTATGAATATCGTCGGCAGATTCGATCGGAGCCTTCCCTTCGCGTCTTTGCTCGACCACTTGGGGTGAACAAGTGGCCACCAATGCAGGGGTTGGCGTCAGGAATTCTGACGGGAAGAAATCAGCCAAAGTGATTGGCTTTGGCTTCTTTTGATAGATCTCTTCTTCGACTTTTGCGGAGGATGATTTACGTCTGTGCCTTCTTCCTCCTCTTTTCTTCTGGGTTTTCCTTCTTGGCTCTTCTTTTTCTGTCGCAAACCCCTTGATGAATATTTTCACGGGGAGTTTTGGAAACGTTTTCTTTTTGTGGGTCACCACTTCCCATCCTTCTTTGTCTTTGGTGGCGGGTCGTGGCTTTGGTCCTGAAGTGCGCAAGACGAAGATTTTTCTATTCGTCCTTTGACTCTCTGGTCTGGTGCTGGAATCTGGTTGGACGAAGATGGTGTGGGAAGCAGCCGTGTTGTCGTCTGATTCCAGGATGATGCGACCTTGCGCCGCTAACTTCGAAAGTATTCTGTCCTTTAGGACAAAACATTTTTCGGTAGGATGGCCTACCGGTCGATGGTACTTGCAATAGTTGGGATCTGAGCTCTTCCCAACATCTTCCGCCTCTTGGCTTCGGAAGCTGCAACAAGTTTTTCTCGGGAGTTGTTCCAGCATGCCCGAACATCTCGAGTCGGGAAAAGGATAGGTTTTGGCCTGCCTATCCTTTAACGTGAACTTCTGGCGGGTTGCAAAGACCGGTGAGTCGATTGGCGTTTGGCTTCCAATCACTACTGCTTTCGTACTCTTATTTTGTGTCGCCAAATCTTTTGCGGTTCGGGCGATGTTTGTGGCGAGGGCTTCTTTTGAAGGAGTTTTGTACTCCTTCTTTACTGAACTTTCGGCTTCTTGTCCGCCTCGGTCGGTGGAGCCTTTCCTTCTCCCTTTTCCCGGATGAGGATCTCCATGTTGTGCGCTTCACGCCAGTTCTTGAAGTCTCGGGCTTCCGACTCTGTAAGAAGTAAACCAGAGTCCGTTCATCCCTCGAATGCACATGTCGATGGATGTCTGTGGTGGATAAGGAGGTGCTCTCCTTGCAATTGAGACTGAGATTGCGCCAGCCGTTGATGTATTCAATCACCTTCTCACCACAGCCGCTTGAGGTTGGTGAGTTCTACCAGCGTCACCGTTAAACCCGTGCTTGTAAAGCGGCCGAGGAATTCACTTTCTAATTGTTCCCAGCCGTCGATTGACTCTGCTGGGAGCTCAATGAACCAATCGAAGGCATTCCCTTTGAGGGATCGCCCAAATTGCTTGACGAGGAGATCGCCGTCGGTTCCCTGCATTGTTGCGTGTCTCAATAAAGTGGGCAACGTCTTTGTTTTGGGTTGCCGCCGCCACCGCTGAATTGTTGAAATTTAGGTGGATGGTATGAGGTAGGCATGTGGATTGCCCGGATCCGTCGGGAGTAGGGCCTAGTGTAGGCTTGAGATCTGACTCCTTCGGCCTGTACCTTCTGCTCCACTGCGTTGGAGATCATTTCTTGCAGGGTGCCGTAAGATAGTGCCCCTGGTTCTTCAAGCAGTGGTTCCCGGTTCACTGGGTGTTCGGGAGCTGGTGATGAACGGATGATGGGTGAAGGAGGGATAGGATTGGCGGACGTCTTTGGGTCCCGCCTGGCCTTCTTCATTTCTGGCCGGGAGGATGCTCCCGTGCGATCTGCAATCAGCTCGAATTTCTGCAGAATTGTGGCGACCGGAGATCCCTCTGCAGTTCTCTCTCTCGCAATTGCTCGTCCCTTTCCCTCATGGCAGTTTGGATTTCTGCCAGTTGCTCCTCCACGGTTTTGGTTTGGGTCATCATTGCCGAAACCCTGATGACTGGAGATGTGGGGGAAGGAGGGCTTGGAGCGAGAGGTGCCCCAGTTGGTGTAGTCGGGCGCGGGGAAGGAATGATGCGCCTTCCTTCAAAGTGAGTGATTAATGCCGAAACTTCGGCTTCTTTGTCGCGGAGAGTTCCTTGTTGGGCTTGGCGACCGGGCTGGCCACCGGACTGGCCGGTGGCGGGATGTCGACAGCCGAATAACTCCTCGGGATGGACCTTTGTTGGAGAAATTATAGGGCTGGCCGGAGCTTGTCCCGCCAAGCGCCTGAATTTGGACAAGACTGTGTAGGCGAGATCCCGTGATGAGATCTGGTGGTTGGCCTTGAACGACCGATCACGAGGGATTTGGGATGGGCGGATCCCTCTGGTTTATCTGGCAGCAGCGCCGCTGGTGCTTGTGACGGCGAGGGAAGGTGACCAACGGATCGGTCATGCTTGGTGCCGGGCGACGAGCTGGCTCCAGCAGCTTAAGGTCTTGGCGGCCGCCTTGTTGTTGTTGTTGTTGGAACCGCCATTTGAACTTTGAACTTGGTAGATCGGGGAAAGAGATGAAAGGTAGAAGTGTCCCACCGGGCGCGTGCAAATTTGTAAACGCTACAATATGTGGACCGAAAAATACGGATCCTATGTACGCGGTACAAAAATAATTTGAAGGGTATTTTGGTAATTTTCGTGTGATTGTGTGGGGTGCGACTTCTAGAACTCCTTTGATTCGATCTCCGACTAAGAACAAACGATCGCCGAAAGTAGACACGAATGATCAACGTCATTTACGAACGAACGAACGAGACGAATTTGAATTTTGCCTAAGCTTGACGGAAAATTTTGTATTCCTAAGTAGCTCACGCCGGTTTGATTTATGAGACAAATGCAAGAATGCTTGTTGCTCTCTCATTTGGGTGGTGATTTGGGATTTCTCGCGCGTCTTGAAAATTTTTGTGTCCGTCTGTTTTTTCTGTGGATCGATCCCCGATCCGTCTTCGATCTTCTGAATTTATAGCCTTACCTAGTTCCAACCGCATGGACCAGGTTTATCGGAGTGGTTATAACTTGCTTCGACCGCCAAGCGTCCGCCTCCCTTTGAAAAGTGGAGTCGTCTTGGACCGAGACAAGGGTCATGTATGATCCTTGTTGGTCGTTGATGTGGCCACTTTGGATGACATGTCGCCTATGTAAGCTGCTGACGTGGCAATTGAGATCTTGGCCGTTGATTTGTTGAAGCTTGATCGACGGCTTAATTTCGTTGATCTGACTGGGGTCGGTCTTTGACTTGTTGACCCGGATTGTACGGTGCTGATTTGGACCGTAAATGTCGGCCCAGACAAAATTGATTCTTACACACTTATTTAAAAAATATATATGTATGAGAACTTCACGAAAGTCTGCTATATATCCATTTTATTCATCTTTCATGATAAGATTTTTGGTTAGCTATTTGGAAAATAAACTAATTATCTAATTTGTCCTTTTCACGAGATAGCGGCTTCCAAAAGAAGAAAACCCCGGTGGACTCTATGAGCGTCTACCTTTCCTAATCCTACCTCAAAGTCATGCCTGGTCCTCGTCTACACGACTCCGGCCATGTAAAGATTTACATGGAGAACGAAGATCATCATCGTTTGGGTCAAGGTTAGAAATCTCAGGCTCTCAGCTCCCACGTTTTGTTGACTTTTCTCATAGAGAAGAATCAGCGCGTTTTCCCCTAACTAGTTGTCTCTGTTTTTTATATTACCGTATATAGATATGTGTACTATATTATTCTCTTCTCTCCAGCAGTTTCTCTTTTCCTTATTAATTTATATTTATATTTTTTATTTATACGCGTTGAATTGGAAGCCTGTGAGTTTGTGACCCCCTGTTGCTGTCTGCTGTCTGGGCCAAAGCAGGCTTCTAAGTGATTGATGCCGTCTACTCATGAATCAAATAGGTTACTCGGGTGCAGCTCAGATTTCAATATACTTAGATTGATTTTGATATCTAATACCCCTTTAGGCCTTAGAGAAAAAATAGACTTGGAAGACTTTGAATTAGAAACTTGAATTCAAGGAGATTGAATCCGTCCACGACGAGTAATGATGGTGGAAAGCTCAGATTCCAGAAGTCGGGTCGACAGATACACCGATCATTCGTCCACCATTTCTTCCTTCTCCTGTTATTAATTAATCATATGCGTTCTTAACACTTTTGGCAGCTGGCTCTACAGCAATGGCCGCTTCTTCGCCGTTTCTCCTTCTTGTTCTTCTCTGCTATCTTTGTTTTCTCCCGTCCGTCGTCTATGGCCAAAGTTACAGGAACGTAAGCTTGACCTCTTATCTCACCGCCGGCGACAAAGATTCTTCCCCTTCCTCATGGGCTTCTCCTTCGGGTGAATTCGCCTTCGGATTCCACCGTCTTCCCCAATTGAACCTCTTCTTGCTCGCAATTTGGTACGAGAAATTGCCCGAGAAAACAGTGGTGTGGTACGTAAATGGGAATAACCCTCTTCAGAGCGGATCCAAGGTTGAACTGACGAGCAGAGGCGAATTGGTGCTCACCGATCACCAGGGCCGCGAGCAATGGAAGCAAGACTCCCTCAGCGGTAACATCAGCCACGCTGCGATGCTCGATACCGGGAATTTTGTGATGATAAGCACGAATTCCGATCGTGTATGGCAGAGTTTTGACGAACCGTCTGATACCATCTTGCCGACCCAGATACTGGATCCTCCCAGCATCCTCTCGTCTCGCCGAGGGGAAGCGAATTTCTCCAAGGGGAAGTTCGAGCTCCGATTACAGACGGACGATAACCTCGCTCTCTATCCACTTTCTTTCAAAGAACAAGTGTATCCTGCATACTGGGCAAGTGACACAGTCGGCTCTGGTGCTCGCCTCATCTTCAACGAATCCGGCTCTGTTTACCTTCTGCGGCGCAACGGATCAAGGCTTAACCTCGGATCCACCAACGACACGCTTTCGACGGTGGATTTTTACCAGAGAATGACGCTCGAGTTTAATGGGGTTTTTAGCCTCTTCGTCTACCCGAAAACATCGAAGAGCGGGAATTGGCAGAAGTCCTGGTCGATCGTTAAATCAATTCCATCAAACATGTGCGTGATCGGGATGCGGGACACGGGTCCTGGTGCTTGTGGATTCAATAGCTACTGCGAATTAGACGAGGAGAAGAGACCAAAGTGCCTTTGCCCATATGGGTATACCTATTTCGATCCGAATGACCAACTCGGGGGATGCAAACCAAGCTTTCCGTTACAGAGATGTGATTCAGATGGAGCAAACAGAGGGCTTCAGCCAGAATTTGAGATGAGGGCGATGGTGGGCACGGACTGGCCCATGGCTGATTTTGAGTACTTGGAGTCTGTGACCGAGGATGAGTGCAGACAAGCTTGCTTGACGGATTGCTTATGCTATATCGCCCTCTACAGAGATAATGCGTGCTGGAAGAAGAGACTCCCTTTTTCAAACGGGAGGAGAGATCCTGGCGTTGCGGGAAAGTCTCTCATGAAGGTACCTGCTGGCAATTCTACATCCAGTTCCATTCCCCCTCCGCAATTGGGTGGAAAGAAGAAGGACAGAGGGACTCTGTTAGTCATTCTTTCGGCTTTTCTAGGGAGCTCTGCTTTTCTCAATTTTCTTTTGCTATCCCTGGTTCTGTTAGGCCTTAGGCGCATGATCCGCAACAGAAAGAAAAAGGTAACTGGGTCAGAGGTTCATGGGGCAGTTATTATTTCCAATTTCAGCTACAAAGACCTTGAAAAAGCTACGAACGGATTCAAACAAGTACTGGGAAGGGGCGGCTCTGGAACCGTTTACAAGGGATCAGTATTGCCCTCCTCCCGATTTGTGGCAGTGAAGGAGTTAGACAAGTTGCCAAAGGACAAAGACGAAGAATTCAAGAACGAAATGCAAGTAATAAGCCGCGTCCACCACAAGAATTTGGTTCCGTTACTGGGATTTTGTGACGAGGAACACCACCGGCTTCTTGTCTACGAGTTCATGAACAATGGGTCTTTGTCGGGTTTTCTGTTTGGGGACTCAAAACCCAGTTGGAACCAGAGGCTGCGAATCATGTTTGGAGTCGCACGAGGGCTTCTGTACTTACACGAAGAGTGCCAGACCCAGATAATCCACTGCGACATCAAGCCCGAAAATGTTCTTCTGGACGAAACATTCACGCCGAGAATTGCTGATTTTGGACTTGCAAAACTGCTGCGAGCAGAGCAGACGAGAACGACCACGGGAATCAGAGGAACCAAGGGGTACGTCGCACCCGAATGGTTCAAAAGCATGCCGATCACAACGAAGGTGGACGTGTACAGTTTCGGGATCTTGATGTTGGAGATCATTTTTTGCAGGAAGAACGTGGTCATGAACTCGGACGCGGAGGAAAAGGCAATACTATCGGACTGGGTTTGCGATTGTTATAAAGAAGGGAGATTGGATATCTTGGTTGAGGACGAGGAGGAGGCTGTGAACGATTTCAAGAAGGTGGAGAGGTTAGTGAAGGTGGCGATTTGGTGCATACAGGAAGAACCGTCACTGAGGCCTAGTATGAAGAAGGTGACTCAAATGTTGGAAGGAGCAGTCCAAGTCCCCCATCCTCCTCACCCTTACTCCTATATTAGTTCAATCGATTGAAACGACAAATAAATCCATGGAAGGGGTTCTAACGTTCACCTCCGGATTGTAATCCCTTTTAATATCTTTTTTCATGTAATTCTTTCACATTATCTTACATTTAGAATAAGAACGGAAGAAGTTCCTTGGACAAGGTTCAATCTCGGTCCTATGGTTAAAACCAATTTGAATGTAAAAATCGGTTTAGCCCGATTCAAGATAACTGGGCCCAATATATCAGGCCCTATCCAAATTAAGTTAAAAAACAATTATATCTTACTTTTTGAAGATTCATTTCATGTAGGACAAAAAACGGTATATAATCGGAACACAATAAGGTTATTAATTATTATACCAAATTTTTATATTTTATATTTTATATTTTTAAAAATTATAAAAATAAAATATTATAATTTATGTCATTTTTATATCTTACTCCTCCTGAGTCATATAGATTACTTGGGTGCAGCTTAGATTCCAATATACTAAGATTAATTTTGTCATTTTGATATCCATTAATACCCCTTCCTTAAAGAACATATACACTTGGGTGACTTTGAATTAGAAACTTGAATAAACGGAGATTGAATCCGTCCACCACAAATTAACGATGACGGAAAGCTCAGATTCCAGAAGTCGGTTCCACAGATACACCGATCATTCCCCCACCATTTCTTCCTTCTCCTGTCATTAATTAATCATATGCGTTCTTAACTCTTTTGGCAGCTGGCTCTACAGCAATGGCCGCTTCTTCGCCGTTTCTCCTTCTTGTTCTTCTCTGCTATCTTTGTTTTCTCCCGTCCGTCGTCTATGGCCAAAGTTACAGGAACGTAAGCTTGACCTCTTCTCTCACCGCCGGCGACAAAGATTCTTCCCCTTCCTCATGGGCTTCTCCGCCAAAGTTACAGGAACAAGTAAGATAGCAGAGTGCTTATTTCATTTTAAGAAACAAGCACAAACACGTAATTAGAAAAATAAAATTTCCCAGTTCCAAGTTTAGTGATTTATTTATTTTGTAATTCAGAGGATTATTATTTATTAGGAATTTATGGTTTTGACCAGGAACTTGAAACCATTGACCCAACTTCCATCTTTCCATGATTAATCAGACGTCGCTTTGTATTTGGATGTAACTGGATGTTGTGATCTTAAATTTGGATTCCTTTGATTTTGTGCCTTTGATTATTTAGGCATCTTAGACGTTAGATCAATCCGAATTCTAATGTAGGCCGTCCTAACCACGTAAATCCTTCGTGTTCAATCAGAGACAAAAAAGATATTGAATAAAATACACAACTTTAATAGGCGATGTAGATGTAATCCAACTACAGAAGTCATCTAAACTCTACATGCAATAGAAATAGAAGTCCATCTCTTCTATTTGTATAATATATATTCAATTGATGGAGATTTGGAAATTCTAAAACATCAAGTACCCCATTACCCTCATAGAGGTGGTGGAGAGTTTCCTCTTCAGCATTTGGGCTTAAGAGAAACCCACCCTGCTAGGAGACCTCGTTTCAGGATCTACTAGAAATCGGGGAAAAAATCGGGGAAAGGCAGATATCGATCAGCCGTCGAGCTCTTCGTTGTTGATCTGCTTCTTCTCTTTCTCCAGGAAGGGAGGTCCTTAAGCAATGGCCTCTTGGCTGTTTCTTCCGACTCTTCTGATCTGTTTCTTATCATGTCCTCTCCAATCTGTAAAGGGTCAAACTTACAGGAATATAAGCCCGGGTGCCTCTCTCTCTGCCGGCGGCAGAGGTTCTCCTTCGTCGTGGTCTTCTCCTTCGGGCGAATTCGCTTTTGGGTTCCATAATCTTCCGCAGATGAATCTTTTCTTGCTTGCGATTTGGTACGATAAATTACCCGAAAAGACTCTGGTATGGTACGCAAACGGGGATAACCCGGTTCAAAGCGGTTCCAAGATCGAGCTGACGATCAGAGGCGAACTGGTGCTTACCGATCACCGAGGCCGCCAAGTGTGGAAGCAGGACCCTCTCAGCGGTAACATCAGCCATGCCGCGATTCTCGACACGGGTAATTTCGTGATGGTAAGCACAACTTCTGATCAGGTATGGCAGAGTTTTGATGAGCCCACGGATACGATCCTGCCGACCCAGATTTTGGATCCTCCGAGCGTCCTCTCGTCTCGCCAAGGAGAGACAAATTTCTCCAAGGGGAAGTTCGAGCTCCGATTACAGACGGACGGCAACCTCGTTCTGTATCCACTTTCTTTCAAAGAACAAGTGTACCCCGCATACTGGGCAAGCAACACCCCAGACGACTCTCGTTCTCAGCTCGTATTCAACGAGACTGGCTCTGTTTATCTTCAGCTGAATAACGGTACAAGATTCAACCTTGGACCCTCAGTCGATTCGCTGTCGACAAGGGATTTTTACCAGAGGATGGTGCTCGAGTTCAATGGAGTTTTCAGTCTGTACGTATATCCCAAAACTTTGTCCAAGAGCGGAACCTGGCCTCAGTCCTGGACTCTTCGCAGGTCTATTCCACAAAATATGTGCACGATCGGCGCCCAAGACGCCGGGTCTGGGGCTTGTGGGTTTAATAGCTACTGCGAGTTTGATCAGGAGGGAAGGCCTCAATGTCTTTGTCCAATTGGGTATACCTATTTGGATCCGAACGACCAACTCAACGGATGCAAACGGAGATTTACGTCCCAGAACTGCGAGGACGATGGATCCAAAAAGGGGTCTCTGTTAGAATTTGATATGATGGCCATGGTGAACACCGACTGGCCCTTGTCGAATTTCGAGTCCTATCAGACTGTAACAGAGGACGATTGCAGAGCAGCTTGTTTGCTCGATTGCTTATGCGATGTGGCCATTTACAGAAATAATCAATGTTGGAAGAAAAGACTCCCGTTATCGAATGGGAGGAGAGATCTTAGCGTTGGGGGAAAGGCCCTCATCAAGGTACCTTCTGCTAACTCTACATTTAGCTCTCTCTCACCTAATCTCTTGGGTGGCAAGAAGAACAACCGCAGGGCTCTGTTAGTCATTCTTTCGGCGATTCTAGGGAGCTCTGCTTTTCTCAATTTTCTTTTGTTGTCGCTAGTTGTGTTCGGCCTTTGGATGATGCGCAATAGAAAGAAGAAGGTAATTGGGTCAGATTTAGAGGTATATGGGGCAGTTATTATTTCTAACTTCAGTTACAAAGACCTTGAAAAGGCTACGGACGGATTCAAACAAGTACTGGGAAGGGGTGCCTCTGGAACCGTTTACAAGGGATCAGTTTTGCCCTCATCCCGATTTGTGGCAGTGAAGGAGTTAGACAAGTTGCCTAAGGACAAAGACGAAGAATTCAAGAACGAAATGCGAGTAATAAGCCGCGTCCACCACAAGAATTTGGTTCCGTTACTGGGATTTTGTGACGAAGAACACCACCGCCTCCTTGTCTACGAGTTCATGAACAATGGGTCTTTGTCGGGTTTTCTGTTTGGGGACTCAAAACCCAATTGGAACCAAAGGCTGCGAATCATGTTTGGAATCGCACGAGGGCTTCTATACTTACACGAAGAGTGCCAGACCCAGATAATTCACTGCGACATCAAGCCCGAAAATGTTCTTTTGGACGAAACATTCACGCCGAGAATTGCTGATTTCGGGCTGGCAAAGCTGCTGCGAGCAGAGCAGACGAGAACGACCACGGGAATCAGAGGAACCAAGGGGTACGTCGCACCCGAATGGTTCAAAAGCATGCCGATCACGACGAAGGTGGACGTGTACAGTTTCGGGATCTTGTTGTTGGAGATCATTTTTTGCAGGAAGAATGTCTTGTTGAATTCTGACAAAGAAGAGCAGGCAGTATTATCGGATTGGGTTTGCGATCGTTATACAGAAGGGAAATTGAATGTTCTGGTTGAGGAAGACCAGGAAGCCGTGAACGATTTCAAGAAGGTAGAGAGATTAGTGAAGTTGGCTATTTGGTGCATACAGGAAGAACCATCGTTAAGACCTTCAATGAAGAAAGTCACCCAAATGTTAGAAGGAGCAGTCCAAGTCCCTGAGCCTCCCCACCCTTGTTCCTACATCAGTACAATAGATTGAGACGCCTGCTTCGAGTTCCTTGTTAAGTTGCAATTAAGAAAATAAAAATATTCATATGACTTTTAACTTTTAAAGTCGTCTTATATTGGACCTTAGTTCTATGGAACAATATATTAATCTCCATTTCCTCCAGTGTATAATTTACTTTTCGCTTAAAAAATTAAGAACCTTCAAACTCAGGCTCGCGCACACGTAAGATTTCTCGTTAATTTTTTTTTTTTAATGGCAATTAAGGTTACGTAATTGGCATTTGAACATGTCGGATCTAAGGTTTAGAGAAGTGATTATTTGAATTAATCAAACCCTTAGAAGAAACAATTTGGAACCAGTTCAATTTGTTACCTTTTTCATTGCTCCCTTCAACTTCTTCCCTCCTATATTATATTTCTTCCCTAGGCAAAAGTTAAATTGACTTCTCATAACTCCCCTCCATGGCTCTTCCTCATGCAGCGTCCCTGATGTACTCTACCAATGTTTTGATAGAACCCAATTAGACAAGCTGAACCAAAGGTTGATATTATACCTAATAATTAATCTGTATACATTTAATATTTCTATATGTAATAAGATAAAAAAAAAGGTGTTTTAGTCGTGTTGGTAGTATATATTAAACCAGACCAGTCAATAAGAACTGGACTGGGTTAGACTAGATTGGATAATCTGGTACGCAATAATTTAATTAAGATAACACTAAAATTTTCTATTAATAAGTAGTCTGACTAGTCTCATATAAATAAATAGTTGTTCATTAAAGTAGTTTGATGTCATAATACATGTTAGTATGTTACAATTATTATGGTGAAAATAACTGGAATAAAGGCGTACATTCATTTCTATCTCATCAAAGAATTATTTTGGAATAGATTATTTTGGAATAGATTATTTTGGAATAGATTATTTTGGAATAAATTATTTTGGAATAAATAATTTTGGAATAAATTATCTTGGAATAAATTCTTCTGGAATAAATTCTTCTGGAATAAATTCTTCTGGAATAAATTCTTTTGGAATCAAAAGAACATATCTTTTGCTAAACCTCGAGGCAAATTTGAGCCCAGTACAAACGTGTCCGCGTTTTTATGGGCATCACCATCAGGTGATATGCAGATGCGATTGCGCCGCGGCGACACTTCCGACGTGGAACGGAAGCGTGTCATTAACTTGGTTTGACTAGGACGTCTCCTCCTCCCTGAACGCCACGTGGAAATAAGAGCCAAGATTGGTCGCTTTTCGTTTCCCTAACGTATCCCGCAGTGGCATTACCCGTTAATATCTTTAAAACGAACTAACAAAAAAAAAGAAAGAAAAAAAAAAAAAAAAAAAAAAAAAAAAAGGAAAATTTGTACTAAGGAGGAGGAGGAGTAGGAGCCGCCAGAAACTTAAATAATAAAAGCGACTTTCCCCATTTCGTCTGATTTCAAACCAGGCAGGCCAAAAATAGGCAAAAGAGAGGGCGTTTAGATGTCGGAGGGAAAGAGCGAGAGGGTGGGAGTCGCTCAATGCCTTTCTTCCCCTTCAAACCCGGAGGTGCCTCCTCCTTGTCTGCCTCTGTTTTTGGCAGGTTAAACCCTCGGCTATATGTGGCAAAAAACCCTGACTCACACTCCCTCTCTTTATAACCCACTCGAGCTTATCGACGTTATCGTCTTCTCACAGAGACATGGCCGCCTCCAAGCTTTTCGTTCCTTCTTCCGCTTTGGATGTCCCAACTCCATTTCTCGGCGCGACTTTGAACACCGGGACCAACTTCCCAGCCCTAGGTTCGAGAACCGTTCGGTTTCCTCAGACGGTATCTATCTTTCATTTTCTTTTGTTTTATTTTTTTCTTTTGCTTGTCGGAATTGTCTACTGTTTGTTCCTTTGTCACTTCTGCTCTATTGTTTTTGTTGACGGAATTCAATCTGGATTACTAAGATCGATTCGTTTTCGACCTTCGAGAGTTCTTTTGTGAGTTTCGAGGGAGCTTTGCTGGAATTACGTCTGCTGTCACTGAACGACTGGGAAGTTGGAACTTTTGGCCTATCGTGGAATTTGGTGGTTCTGATGGCTATGCATGTTATAAGGACACCATGGTTTGTTTAAGGAGTTTCTCTTCCGATTTTATCTGGGGTTGTTTCAGTGGTGTGTCTGCCAGCTTTTACTTTTTTGTACCTTGTTGTTAGTTTTTTAACCTTTTTTTTTTTCTTTTTTCTTCTTTTTATCAAGGTACTTTTTTTTTGTATTACTTTCCCACAAGTTTACTCGTCTGTTTTGTGAATGAAGTAATCGATCAAAGCTTCAAAATTTTGTCGACTAGATTTGTAGTGCTTTTTTACTGGGAATTTCAGAAACTAGAGCGGATGATCTCGGTGAAGTAACTGGCAGGGGGAGATGGGCATGGTATAGATCATTGGAAAGAGCAAATGCATAGGCATTTGTTGGTGGTGAATATGCGATTGCTGGCTTTCATATTACTGTTGCCTCGAATAAAGCTGTTGGTTTGATCGATCAACATAAGAAATATGTTAGTTGACATGGACTTGTTCTGGTGCCTCCTTTCTTGTAATAATGTTGTGAAAATGAATGTTGTTACATGTCTTAGACAGATGATCAATTCATCAAGTTTGTCATATACTATTTGCTTATTTTCAGATGGAACTGTTGTTTTTGTAATACAAATGAAGGACTAAGTGATGTTATATTACCCAGGATGACGGGGTATTAAATGCCTGTGATGCAGGCAGTGAGTGCTCCATCCAAAAGCTTCTTGCTCATCAATGGCACTACTTTTTTTCGCTAAAACATCTCTGAAGTTTAACATGAATTTCTTGTGCTGAACTTGTTCATTTGTGCATGTGGACGTATGCTACGTAGAATCCGGTGTACTGAGTATTCCTTGTTCTGTTCCGGTCTTTTCGCTAAGAACCATATTCGTGTTGGTGGTCATATTTTTCTTTTTTTAGAAGTTAAATGTGCTTCTGTAATGACTCCCAATTATGTACATTTATATTTGCTTTCGGATGCAGAAATGCGGTTCAGCGAATGTAATGCTATTCATAAATGGGAAGTTGTGCTCTCCAAAGTCTAAATATGAGAGATTATCTGATAACTTAGTTACTCAACCTGAGCCTCTAATTACTCCTAAACCCACTTCAAGACTTAGCATTTTCTCTGGCACGGCAAATCCTTCGCTGTCAAAGGTTTCACTAACTATCCTGCTTTTATTAAATTCTTTATTTTGCATGCTCCAGTAAAGATGAAATTAAAGGTTGGCCAACTTTCTTTCTGCTTGTTGTGTTTTTTCCCTAGGAAATTGCTAGTTGCATGGGCCTGGAACTTGGAAATATCAGTATAAAACGATTTAAAGATGGGGAAATTTACGTGCAACTTCAAGAAAGTGTAAGGGGTTGCGAGGTGTTCCTTGTGCAACCTACCAGCCCCCCAGCTAATGAAAACCTTATGGAACTACTAATTATGATAGACGCGTGCAGAAGGGCATCTGCCAGAACCATTACAGCTGTGATTCCATATTTTGGTTATGCCAGAGCAGATCGTAAGGTACAACTTTTAACTATTTATAATTGTCGCGATCTCAATTGCATGCTCTTCCAGTTAATACAGACCCTTTACAAAATATAAACGCTTTTTTTTTGCCACTTTCCAGACTGAAGGTAGAGAATCAATTGCTGCAAAACTTGTTGCCAACTTGATCACAGAAGCAGGGGCAAACCGTGTTCTTGTTTGTGACCTTCATTCTGGGCAGGCGCAGGGATATTTTGATATTCCAGTTGACTCTGTATATGGGGAGGTAATTTCAAGTCATCTTTTCTTTGGTATGGGGTGTTTTGCTTATTCTTTTGAATGTTTAGTATCACGTACACACTTCACCATCAAGCTGAAGTTTCGAAAGTCACATGGGTTGTGTTACGAGTAACACTGCCACATCTCTCTTCTCCCTACATTGAAATTTGAACCCAATACCTACCTCACACTAGAAATACCATGAATGCTTTCTTACAAAATAACTTCATTAGTAGCTTGTGGAAGAAGCGACACTCTATTCAAACTCTGAAGATTATAGTAGTTCAACTGAATAATGTTCTAACATTGACTGGATCACCTTTTACTTTGAAGCCTGTGATCGTGGACTACTTGGCCAACAAAATGCATTCCAAAAATGATTTGGTAGTTGTTTCTCCGGATGTTGGAGGCGTAGCAAGAGCAAGACACTTGGCAAAAAAGTTATCTGATGCACCATTAGCTATTGTGGATAAAAGACGCCCAGATCATAATATGTCTGAGGTGATGGTTTTTGCTGTTTAATGAATCTGAATCTGAATCTGAATAAATTGCTCTCTTTATATGATGTTTGCTGACATTTAATTCAGTATGTACTCTTTTATCTTATTTTACTTGATCAGGCTTCGACTTTTGACACTGAGATTAATCTTTGCCTGAAGAATCAATGTCTATGCCGTTGAGTTTAATCTTTGCATGAAGAATCAATGTCTATGCCGTTGAGTTTAATCTTTACCTTTTGGGGAAGTTGGTTTGTTTTCTGATTAGATGTGGAAGCAAATTTAACAGGTGATGAATTTGATTGGGGATGTGCGTGGAAAGGTGGCTGTTATGGTGGATGACATAATTGACACTGCAGGTGAGGTGTTTGTCAGATCATCATTCCTCTCAATGGCACAAACCAGCTTGCAGGTGTTGTTGATTTGAGGAAATGCGTGATAGTATTCTGTACTTGCAGGTACTATCACGAGTGCTGCAGCTTTACTACAGAAAGAAGGAGCGAGAGCTGTGTATGCATGTTGTACACACCCTGTTTTCAGGTATCTCTTCGTGTTTCATAGGAAGCTTATGTTGGTTGTTGTACTGTACGTTGAATATTGGTTTTGCTTAACGTTTTCTGCAGTCCCGATGCATTAGCGAGACTGTCTGGAGGCCTCTTTGAAGAAGTGATCGTTACAAACACAATCCCGTTGCCGGAAGAAAAATACTTTCCCCAACTGACTGTTCTCTCTGTCGCTAATGTCCATGCCGAAGCTATCCAGAAAGTTTATCGTCGTAGCTCTGTGTAGCTCCTAGTAAGATCCATGAGGTCTTCATTTAGTCCCATATCGGCTTCATATACTTAAATACCAGCAACTTCTGTCAAATCTGTCCTTTATTTTCTATAAAGTTTGGATCAAATGTCTAGTCTTCGGAACCAGTTGTGGGGTCGTTTGGTCGATTCTTTCTTCTCAAAAACCAACTTGACGGATCTCAAGCAATCATCGTCGTCTGTAACATGGTGCTTAGTTCGTAGCTTATGTGGAGCTACCGCTAACTTGTTCAAGGTTTTGGAGCCCGAGGTTTTCATTGGGACTTCTCGTCGGGATTGCAGCGACTGCTATGGTTTCGTACCCCTGCTCTGCTACTCCCGCCCGCCCGCCCGCCTAAGATAATCTGTCCTACCTATCTCAATTCTCAACCCGTAGTCATAGCACCCAAAAAATCTCTCATATTACTGTTTTAGATTTATAATTTTTTTTTTTCGCTTGTCAAAGCAACAGAAAGGGCATGTTTATAAATAAAATTATATACTAATACATGTCTTCTATGGGTTTTTTTTTTTTTTTTAATTTTTTATTCACGTCCCTTCGTTTGCTGGACAGGTTTTTAATGCTGAAGATTTTTGGCGGTGATTTATGGAAAATTAAAAGGGTTATGTTGTTGCAGGTCAGAGTAATATGTACCTAAACGAAATCCTAAAATGTATAACGAGTAATATAAGCTATTCATGCTTCCGAATGTAAGTCTTAATATTTATTTAGAATAATCAATTCAAACGTAAATGTTCCTTGCACTAATTTTCAGACTAGATTCACCTGAGAAAGAGAAATGCTGCTCTGTGAAAGTGGCACGGGGGTAAAAATGATTTGCTATAAATTTCTCAATTAGCACTTTACTGCATTTTTCACACTTAGATTTCACCTTGTATTTGGAAAGGGAGGCCACACGTAATCAGGTTCCAAGGGTGACAGGAATAGGATTAAAAACATAAATATAAATATAAATAGTTTTTTTTTTTTTTTTTGAGGAAAGCGCTTTTGTATTATTGGAATATAAATAGTATTTAAATATAAAAAAAACAGGGTGTGGAACGTATCATGATCGGGGTTGAGCTTAAATCTCCAAACAACTCATAAATGCCTCTTTCTCTAACCACATGTTTTAACATTGAATTTTCACACAATGAAATCCCAAGGAAGGTCATTCGTTGCTTCAATACACGAAAGCAAAAGCTGGGCGGGTTGTCATCTCCTGCTCGAGATACTGAAAGAGCTTACTTTCATGGGTGTGGCCACGACCAGGGGGGCCTCAGGGGAGTCGGTCACAGCAAACTTGTCGTGCATGAATCGACTATCAACAATGGATTCATCCTTGGGAACTATCTTGTAACAGTAACAGCTCTTTAAGCCTTGTTGGTTCATGTAGCATCCGTGGTTGCTGTTCTTCACCTGCTGGAAGTTCCAAATGATGCTGAATTTGCCCACCGTTGCAACTAGGTGACGCTCCTGCTTTCCATTCTCGGTGACCTGGTCGAGAAACACCATAAGAGGCCAGTGTAATAAGATTTCAGTAAGCTTGATTCAAGAACTTAAAAGTAGACCGTCTCTAAAGCTCATGTGAGATATGACAAACAAAATTTAGCTAGTATTTCTATCAGTTGGTCTCCAACACAAAAAGTGATGCAACACCAGCAGAGCAACGGTTCTGAAACAGAAACAAACAATTGCAAATGTTCTTTGGACCCCAAAAACATAATTAAACTGATTTAAAAGAACAGTTAGAAACATTAAAGGAAATAGTGTCAAGAATGATGACCCTATCAGAGCAGTTTTCTCTTAAACATCATGGACCATAACGGTTCAACGGTCTTCAACAAAAACAGAGAGTCCAATCAAAGAAATATCCCGATGGTAATGTTTTTGGCCATAAGATCTTAAATTTCCAAAACATTGCATCGTCAAATCTAGGGAAAACCTATCTAAAGTCAAACTTCAGTAACCCTATAACATTTGTAGATTATGCCTCAAGTAGCTAAACCAGAAAAACATAACAATAACAAAGGAAATCATTTCGGAAAAAGAAAGCAAATAGCAAAGAAAATAAACAAAACCCAATAACATGTACCATCATCCCTGTACTAAATATATCTTGACCTCATGCTAGGCTCTATATGTCATGGCCTCATTATTCCTACAGAAACCCTAGAATGCAAATTAAAATCTGTTGTCTAATTGGAAAACCTGAAATCTGGAACAGGACCAGAGTTAAATAAATAGAGAAAATGGAACATGTGGACTACTAGGTACTCATTCTACAAATACATCTTCAAGTTAAATTAGGTGACAAAAACAAACCGATTAGAGGAAAAGGCTCACAATGATCAATTAAGAATCTACATCTGGATTTAGTAATCTTAAATGCCAAATAACACTTGTAACATTTAGTTTTTATGCTAAATAACACTTGTAACATTTACCATTCCAGTAACTATTTCCTACCACATTTACTTTAACTCCACTATGATATCATGGCTAACCACACCACCCTTTTGCACATGTAGGTTAATCACATCCAGTAACCATTTCCTTATACTTAAATTCATAAAATCGATCTCCCTGTTGCATATCATCCACATGGTTGGCTTTAGAATGCTTCTTCACCCTTTTTTTTTTTTTTTTTTTTGAAAATGGTGATTTTATTGCTTCCAGAAATAGTCACCCAATCTATTTTTTGCCTAGAAGATTAGAAGATTATTCTGAATCTTTTGATTAAAGGAAAGAAGCCCACACCAGACTTCATTCAGAAAAACACGAACTCCTTGTCAATTTTCCGTGCCCTATGCAAAGGCATGAGGAAATAAGCCATATAATCTACGACAGCTTGCTAGGTAACCTCTGGTCCTCTTGGCTGATTATATCAACGTTCTTTGCTTCAGAGCCACAAGTTGCCCCAACATATCTTTCATTGACACCACAGTTGAACCCAAGCAAGAATCTCTTAGATGAAAAGAAAGGACCAAAAGAAGCTAAAACTGAAATACACCACATGGCAGCATCCTATCTGACAAATAGCCCAATACTTTCCGCAGTTTTATGACAGCCTCCAGCATTTATTTTATTGCAGCAGTTCATATGAACTAACTACTAAGAAATAAAACTATAACCCTGTAAAAGTTGTATAGTGCCCAAACTTACAAAATAAAGATATAAATGGTCTTGGAAAAAGCAGGAATTTTTTAAATTAAGCATACATGCAGATCAGCAAAAAGAAAATCAAGAGCAACTCTTATTTTTCAGTTCAAATTAAATCAAATTCCAAGTTACATTCTTTCTTGCCACCAAGAAGAGTACAGCTCAAATTAAAGTCATGATCAAGCATTTTCTTGTTTTACCTAGTCATAACTTAGAACTCCTCATTACATTCCCACTTGCCCAACAAGAACTTTGCATCTCAAATGCAGAAGTCAAGTCAAAGCATTTTATGCTCTACAGAGTCGAACTTCATCCATTGACCACCATGTCATAGGCACCCCTACGGAATAGCAAAATGTACACCCTTAGCTACATAACAAATGTTTACAACCTTTTATTTTTTTAAATAATACTTCTTTTATTGTAGAGATGGCGATGGAAGAAACAACCTATGTACATAGTCTTTTCTGAATATGATTAATAAAAAAAGTTCTACAATTACAAAGAAAGCCAGTGAATATAGTGCTTTAAAGTTTGAAAGTAAAAAAAGATCTGTCTACTATAAAGAACATATTTGTGTCTTCAAAGAAGACACCTCCAGTAAAAATCCAACAATTAGATCATCGCATTCTAACATATATGACAAGAAAACAATTCTGGAGGGAAAAGATGTAAGCAAACAAGGAAAGTTTGGATTTTCAGAATGCCTACATACTGACAAGTCCAGCTAATGCAAGTACAAAATTGTTTTAATAGTTAAAAAGAAACAACTATTGAATTTGAACCAACTAAAAAAGCCAGAAAGTTAATTAGGAAAGGTCATTACTCACCCATGAAAACTGGCCCCGTTGAAACTTATTGTTCACGCCTGCCAGATGTGAATCCAATGGAGTCAGCTTAAGCAGCCTCGGAGCTGCAATTCTGTTACCCATACGACCGTTGAAACCTGTCTTTGACTTGCCATCTTTGTCAATAAAAACAGTACAGATGAGTATTAAATAGGTGTCAGTAGTCCCCAGTATCCATTTCCCATCATAAGTAACATCCACGTGAGTAATAGGTGATCCCAGCCCTGGAAAAGCTGTCTTTGCCATTCTCATTGAAGTTTTAGAATACAACCTGATTTTCCCATCCAAAGAACCCACAACTATGGAGCCATCACCAGTTGTTGCAAAACACTGGAAATTGGTACCACGAGAGAACTGATGGCCTTGGTTCCAACTCAACACCGGAGTATCTCCAGAGGCTATTGTCTGAACAATCCCTTTCCGATCACGCATATCCCATTGGCAGAGTCTATTGTCATCCAGACCTAAAAATGTTGAGCCTGATGGATCCAACTGGGAGCCTTTATTGTCGTTAGTGATATCTCTCATTGTAATGTCGGCTCCGTCCTTCTCAAATTTCCATTCGGTGACAACTCTTCCAGTTTCTATGTCCAGCTGGTGGATGCCTTGTGCATGTGGCTTTCCCTCGGTCATTGGACTCATCAGAAGCATATTTGTTTCAGCTTTCATTAAAAGGGCCTTCTTTGGAGTCGAATGCTCAAAAGTTGAGGTACTCACATGGGCACCACCACCGTTATACTTCACAAATGCTCCTTTCCCATGAATTCCATGACTAAAATTTTTCATAACCTGAACTCCGGAGTCACTAACCAAGAAGCTATTGTCCAAGGCACCTAGAGCCAAGCTCTGAATGCCTCCATTGGCAGCCTCTTCAAACTCCTCCCTCAAATCTTGATTCGCTCTGAAAGGAGTTAAGGAATTGGGGCTTCTTGAAAACGCGTCCTCGGCCTCCTCCCAAATGGAATCATCAGCAGCCTCTGGCTTTGCCCATCCCAAGAAATCCTTCCCGTAAATCTTAACCCTATTCTCTTCGGTGGCTTCCAACCCGTAAAGATTCTCAAACAAGCAATTCTGGTACTTGGTGACGAACGCGCGGAAATCCTCATCTGCGAAGAATTTGATAGCCCAAACACCCAGAGCAACGAAATCCACCCGTCTTTGTTCAGGGAACATCTTCAATTGCATCGCGGAGTTGACGGGGGTCCGCACCTTGGACCCAATCTTAAAAACCCAACAGATGTTAGATTTCTTCCTGGTCCCCTCGTCGTCAGATTCCTCTTCCTCGTCATCGTCGGGATTACCTGGATCCACCCTGATGAAGGAGTAGGAGGTGAGCTTCTCGGAGGTGATCCATTTGGCCTTGGGGGTGTTGCCGCCCACATGGAGATAGAGTTTCACGGCGTTTTTGAGATTAGGGCTGGGGCTCTTGGAGGAGTACTTGAGCTTGAGAGATTGGAACTTGGCGTCGACCTCATCAAGGGCATCTGTGGTTTCTCTGCTTCTGATGGGTTCCGGAGTTTTAAATTGGGACTTGATTCCGGACGATGACCTTGCTTCCTCGCATTCTTCATTATCTTCTTCCCCTTCTTCGTACTCGTCACAGTCGGAAATTTCGAGCCCTTCCCTACTTTGAGAACCGCCCATGGATGCGCGGGAGAGGGAGTTGGAGCGCGAAAGCAACAGCGGCAGCCTGCGGAAAGAGGGAATGTGCTCCAACGGGAAGAAGAGGACGTTTTAAATTTTGGAAGCGGACGGAGCAAACCGCTCTTACTTCCGCCCGAAACGCCTTCCAAGTTCCAACCGCTCTCTCGAAATGTCCAAAAAAAAAAAAAAAAAAAAAACAACTCAGATTTCTACTCCTCCAACTCAGTTACAGGGATCGAATCCCATGGGCCTGGGCCACATTTCTCATCACATCAAATGGAGGCCTACGCAAATCAAATAGGTGTCAAAAGAGAATTTACCACTCGCGAGTGATAGTAGATTCATTTGAGTTAAGAACTCATGTGCTGAGCAAACCCCCTCAAATTGTAGTATTTTGGGGTAAAAAAATGCAATAGTTTGATGAATTACAGACTAATCCGAACCCTATATTATATCCAAATAAGAAAACCATAGGTGCTTGCATTAAACAAGGTTCACTTCGTACATATGACCTTTCATCGCCCTCTCCCACAGCAGTACTGCCATTATTTTAGGTAAGGTTTAACTTTGCACTTTTCAGCCATTACTAGCATAAGAAAGAGAGGAAACGCTTACATCGAAACAAACTACCATATTCGTTCAAAAAGAGTGATGATCAAAGACAAAAGGCTCATCAGACAAACAACTCGATCTGTTGTCTACCAAATCTCTCTATTTTAAAGATGCGAAGAGATATTGCATCTTCCCATCTTCTCTTGTTTCAATCAAACCCTCACATTCACACTAGCTCGAGATACTTGTTTTCAAGGAGTCCATGAAAGTACCAGCTGGGATAGTACCTCGATTGAAAAATCTGTCGAAATACTCGTCGCGGCTGATGGTGACGAAGGCTGCCGGATTTTCTGGACGAACCAAACCAGGGGAAGGGCCTACGGTGGCGCTTCCACAAGGGTAACAGAAGGTAACGATGGATCGTCTCTCCTTCTCGCCGTTAACAATTGCTCTGTGCTCTGGGCTTCTGTATGCACCGTTGCTCAAAATCTGAATTTTTTTTATGCAGACAAACAAACAAACAAACAAACAAACAAACAAACAAACCTGCAGCAATTAGCCTAAAAAATCGCAAACCTTGTTGATTAATTAATTAACTCCCTTGTTACCTCCACGATGTTCCCGACGTTGACCGTGATTCCGCCGGAGACGGGCTTGACGGTGGTCCAGTAACCGTCCTTCCGGACCTGTAACCCCGCCGTGTGGTCGCTCTCGAGCAGAAGAGTAATTCCGGTAATGTCCGAATGTGGGGAAATTCCGATGACCTGATCGAACTGAGGACAAGGTGGGTAGCAGTTCATTCTTACACTGTATTCACCTTCCATGAAACTCCCACTGAAATCGCCTTCCTCCAGGCCCAGGGCCATGGCCATGAAACCCAGAAGAGAAACTGCAAGCCTCCTCGCCTCCTCTGTATAACTCGCCAGAGCATCCCTGCACATACCATGTGTAATTAATTCGATTCGTATATATAAATATATGTATATGTTTAGAAGGACCTCGAGCATTAATGTTATTGATTAATTTGAATGCTTACAAAGTTATGTACCTTAGTCCTTGAGGGGAATTGTTCCAGAGATTTGGGTTTCTGTGAAGAACAGGAAGAACCTTGAAAAACAGCATGCCGCTCCAGTCAAGAGGTTGATCCTCTGAAACCACGAAGGCCTGGCCGTAACCTTCCAAGCTTCCTTCTTGTTGGGCTACCTGCGATTTTTCCTGTAATGGCAGGGCAAAGAAATCCCGGGTCTCTTTCCTTATGCTTTCGACTATCTCCTCAGGAATCCCATGGTTGATTACCTGCAGCGCCTCGAAATAGGGCAGCTGTCATGTAAGAATATATGATCCATTCGCGCTCGTCTTAATAAAATTTACCTGAAAGGCTCCCCAATCTCTGCAAGCTTCTTGAAGCTTCATCAGCTCCTTCTCCCCGGCGTCCATGTTGAGCAGGTTCGCCATGTCGATGAGGGGGACTCGGAGGGACTCGTCGGCGGGGTTTGTAACCGGGTCGCGCTCTTCCGCCCTTACATACCGGCGAGGGACAGTTGGGTTCGGCTCTTTTGCGAGCTCTTGGACGCTGCTGACAGGGAGAGAGTAATGGAGGTTTGGAACACCCATCTTTTCTCCGGCGAAGCAAAAACAACCAGCTAGATCGACCGACAATGGAGAAAGCTTTTGCCCCCGTTCTTCTTCGATCGGTTGCTCAAGCTCAAAGCTTGACGAGTTACATAATACCAGTCTCAGTCTTGGTGGAGGGTATATCGGTACTTCCGACCCAGCATCAACATGTGTCAACCGCCAATTGAAATCTGAAACTGAACTTGCTCAGTCGCCATTTCTTTTGACTTTTGACTACGCCTATGAATTATTGGTAAGCTTATGAAACTAATAAATATTGTGCAACAATTATTTGATCGTTTCATTTTTCAAAATTGCGGACATGGCGGCCTTATTATATATAGAATTCTGACGGATAGCCGGTTTTATTTTTTTTTTGGGCAGTTAGGGACGAAAATGATCTCGAACATTAACTTAATGAAATTAGAGTACATGGACAAAAATATTCAGTAACATATTAGTTAATTATCAATAACATAATAGTTGGTAGCCAACAACTACTAAATAGAATCGTATGAGTTCCAATATGTTAACATAATTTTTTATTTAAGACTAACTTGTTCTTTATTAATTTTAAATATAATATAATAGGGTCAAACACGCAAAGTAGGAAGACTATTTTCATCATAAAATACACAAATCATTATTTTGCAAAAATCCATCAGTGTATCGTCATTTTTCTCCCTGAAGATTTTGTCCTGGTTCGAATTGGATTGGACTACATGACCTGATACTACTACACATTCTAGTGCGTACGCTATTGGGTATCAATATCATTCGCATTCTCTTGGTAGGGTTTAGAAGCATAGATTTCATCCAAAATCGACATAGATTTCATCCAAAATCGACATAGATTTCATCCAAATTCGACTTTTCAAACTTACGTATATAGCCAAGATTCATTCATTCATTTATACTAGGCCGCGTGTGACTGTTTCCGATGATACTCCACCACATGCTGTAGCCCGTTACCGATTTGGTGAAGGTTAATTCACAATGTGTACTAGGTTTAAAACTGTTCCGGAGTACTTGAGGTTTCTTCTGCAAAAATGTATGAAGTTGAAGGTGTTAAAAGCGGGGAGGCAAATCCATGCTCAGTTACTGGTTAAGGGGATAGATATGGAGTTGGGATCTTTGAATTCTAATCTAGTAGGCATGTACACAGCGGGTGGAGATATGATCTCTTCTAGATTAGTTTTTGCAAGCATGTCCAGACCAACTGCCTTTGTCTGGAATTGGTTGATTTCAGCTTCCGCTTTCCACGGGAATTCTGAGGAGTCAATTCGGTTGTTTCTTCAAATGCAAGAGGCTGGAATTTGGGCCAACAAATTCACCTTTTCTTCCATTCTTAAAGCCTGTGTTGGTTTGTTAGATGTCAATAAAGGAAAGGAACTGCATTGCATTATAACCAGGATGGGTTTTGAGTGCGAAACAATGGTAGTGAATGCTCTAATTGACATGTACTGCAAGTGTGGGAACTTGTCGTCTGCTCGTCGGTTGTTTGACAGAATGCTCATAAGAGATGTGGCTTCATGGACTTGTATGATCTGTGGGTATTCCCAAGGTGGGCAACTCGAAGAATCATCTCTTCTTTTTGAGCGAATGAAATCACAAGGGTTGGAACCAAATGAGTTTACCTGGAACGCTATGATTGCAGGTCTTGCTCATAGTGGAGAATTCAGAAAAGCTTCTCATCTTCTCCTCAGAATGAAAGAAGAAGGTCTGAATCCTGATTTAGTAACTAGCAATGCTCTGATCTCAGGTTTCAGTCAGAATCATCAAAGTGTAGAAGCAATTGAGTTTTTCCACTGCATGTTGGCAAAAGGAATCAAACCCAACTCGGTTACTTTTGCTGCCTTACTTCCTGTATGTGGGTCAACAGGTTCACTAGAGAGAGGGAGATGCATTCACGGTTTGATCTACAGAAGTGGATCTGTGCTGAATGTCTTCACAGGGTCTGCCCTCATTGACATGTACACTAAATGTGGAAGCATACAAAATGCCAGGAAAGTGTTTGATTGCATTTCAGAGAGAAACACTGCCGTGTGGAACACAATGATAGGGTGCTATGGGAAGCACGGACTTGTGGAAGACTCGATTAATCTTTTTGAGAGAATGGTAGAAGAGGGTGTTACGCCGAACCAAGTGACATTCACTTGCATTCTGTCTGCTTGCAGCCATGGTGGATTGGTAGATAAGTGTTTGGAGATTTTTCAGTCAATGAATGAGTTCCGTGATGTTGAGTACACAAAGGAGCATTACGCTTGCATGATCGATGCTTTGAGTCGTTCAGGGAAGATTGAAGATGCTTATAAACTGATTATGAAGATACTCAATGAGGTGAATGACTCAATGGTGGGGGCTTTCTTCAACGGTTGTAAAATGCATGCTAGAGGTGACATGGCCAAAAAACTGGGGGAGGAACTGCTAGAGATTGATATAAATAAGCCTGGGGATCTTGTTTCTCTCTCGAACATTTATGCAGCCAACCAAGAGTGGGAAAAGGTCGAAAT
Organism: Aristolochia fimbriata; assembly: GCA_019845555.1. Taxonomy (NCBI): domain Eukaryota; kingdom Viridiplantae; phylum Streptophyta; class Magnoliopsida; order Piperales; family Aristolochiaceae; genus Aristolochia; species Aristolochia fimbriata. Next base: position 7,138,180 of record CM034078.1, read on the forward strand.
CGTGAGAAGGCTGATGAAGGAGAGAAAACTGACTAAACGACCAGGGAGTAGTTGGATTGAGAGAAAGAATGACTATATTCAGTATAACGAGTCCCAAAGTTTGGAACTCAATCAGTTCTGCTTTTCAAGCTGAAAATGCAAAGAAGACGGTATAGATCAAATGTAATCTATGTTCATTCTGTTTATAAAAGTTTAATGAATTTCAAAGCATAGCCCATTGTCTGAATCAGTTACATGTCCCCTATTATACATATTTACAAAGCTTTACCAGTGTACTTCTTGCCTGGACAGAACCAGAGGTACCATACATAGATAGATCAAGAGCTTTGTGATGAAATTCAGAAACGAAAGAATAGTGAACAAATTCACAGGCCTTAATACAACTTTAGCTTTGGGATAATGACCTTTTCAATCTTTCCCATTCTTGAGGGCCTTCCGGATGGAGACTAACTTGATATCTAACAAACCGTGCTTCTGAAGAAGCTAGTATTGTACTCAAAGCCATTTGCTGCTTCACTACTCCTTTCTCCTTTAGCCAACTGAACATTGAAAATCTCAGTCTAATTCTCTCTATATCATAACACAAAAATGTTGGAAATGTAACGACTGACTGCAAGGGGTAACCCAAATGTTTTACAAGAAAATAGATCTTATTCTCTATCACATCTCGAGACTGGTTTAGTACCGCTGGGGCCTCTCTAATCATGGAAGAGACGACGTGACAGTCCAAACCGGCTTCTACAAGACAGTCAAATCTTTCTTGCAGCTGGTCTCCTCTGCCTCGAAACTGTTTCAAAGCTCTTACCATCTCGTCCGAATTTTCTACAAAACCCAATTTCAGGAGGAAGTTGCTCTTCTCAAGAAGAAGCAACCGATTGTCACCTGCATCCTGCACTTGTTTTCCCTTGGATCTTGATGCTATAGTGCTCAACTGATTTGGATCTTTCTTTATGATATCACACAGCTCATCGCGGCTCATCTTCAATCGACGCAACAGATATCTAGGTTTATTTAGAGAACATGAACCTAAAACTTGTGGGTAAGTCTGAACAATGATAGTGACCTCTTCAGCTTCCATTCCAATCTCAAATAGAAAATGCACAGCAGACCAAAGATTTTGAACGAACTTTCCAGCGAGAATGTGGGGGTATTGCAATAGCAAGCTTAGAATCTCCTTCGTCTTCAGACCCATTTTCATTAAAAGTGCAACCAGCACATAGATTTTGTTGCCCGAATCATCAAACAGAAAACCAGGAGAGTTTCGGATCAGCTTCGCCAAGTCGGTCTCACCGCAACCCATTTCCTTGAGAAAAATCAACATTCCTAGCATTCGATTCCAATGATAAGTGTTCTTGACCGATAGACACTCTGCAATCCAATCGCGTTCACTATCTGAGACCTTCAACTCTTCAAGCACGCCAACAAAATCCCGATTTACACCACCAATCAAGAGTGTAGGGCAACAGGTCACCAACTTAATAACTGTCTGCTTATTCAACCCCAACCCTTCATAGGCCTCTAATTTGGAACTCAGCACACCATGTTGATACCGAAAGATGCTGAACGCCTCTTTGAACATTTTACCTATTTTACTACGAGGCACTCCGTAATTACATAAGACATGAAAGTTCTCGAGCATGAGATCATCGTCGCAGAGAAACATCAAGCGTCGCGGGAGGAGAGGCAAAACTTCAGACGGCTTCAGACCCAAGCTCTCAAAGAATGGCTCAAATTCATTGATAGGGTTATAACGCAAAAATCGGCTCAGTGACCAACCGATACCATCCTCGTTCTCAACCTTCGAGAGAAGACTTTGAAGGAAAGTCGGTGAATTCTTGCTAATGTGTTCGGCGTCAGTGAAGTGGAATCCTCTAGTTGAATGGAGGTAGTCAAAGAGAGCATTTTGAGCCTCATTTCGAGCAATACGGGATATTCTGGTTCCAGCATTAGGATGGGACTGCGTGCTGGTAGTACGCATTGAAATTTTGGACACAGGACAGCATCTAGTATGGAGAAAGGCTCGACTTTTCCACGACTTCAGACACAAACAAGGGCGCAAATGTATGCATTTCTCCGGTACCAAAGTAGAGTTGAGAGAGAGGATGTGGACGGAAAACATTATGCCGAGACTAGAGAACTTACAGTACCGGCGATGTATCATGACGCGTTTCAAAGGCGAAAGAGAAGGAATATCCCCTATTATTTAGAAAAACGTGGAAGGTATACGACGCCCGCGTCTCCAGGACGATCGGGAGCGTCGGCGACATCAACAACCAATGCCAGAGACGACCTCAGCCGCAAATACCCCAGCCACAAATACCCCAGCCAAGGTTCGTCTCCGATCACCATTCACCAGTCACCACCGTCGGCTCAGAGGAGAGTGGACGAAGAACAGTGGGAATCGCTTCTGTTGCCGCAAGAGTCACCCAAAGAGAGACGAATTCGAGATATTTTCGACTGCGACGGACGGACCAAAGAAAGGATTAAGGGAAGATCAGAAACCTAAAGCTGCAAACCCGTTCTAAAATTTGTCCGACCGGTTCACGTTGAACCGGCTTTAATCGGGCCGGTCTCTATTATAGTTCTGAATAAAATAAAAAAGTTGAAATAACCAATACGGGGATGTAGCTCACATGGTAGAGCGCTCGCTTTGCATGCGAGAGGTACGGGGTTCGATACCCCGCATCTCCAATTTTTTTGTATTTTCTCTTCACCTGGGCAATCCAAAAACAAGAAAAGAAACTCAAAACAGCAAATGCCCCTCCGCATCAAACATTTTTTTCAACATTCATCGCTGAATTAAATTCCCAAACTAGTATCCATCGAAAGAAACAACACAACGATCACCACGACCACAACCAAAACATTTTCCCCCTCCCTCCGCAGCAGCGCCGTCGAGGAGCTATAGGCGGTCATCACCGGAAACAGACACGTCCCGTCCGTCGGATCCTGGTACGTGACCGTCGCGAGGTCGGAGAAGTCGCAATCCCCGGGCCTCTGGTTCCTCGTCTGGTAATACATGTTGAACGCGTAGGAAGCGTTCCCCAGGACGCTCAAATGGTTACAGGAAGCACCGTAGCCCAAAGCCGTGCAGTCCGAATTCGAACACGCGTAGTCTATACTGTTCGGGAGGTTGGACTGGTCGATCGCGGCCGAATTCACGACGCACCACCTCCTGGGCAGATACGCGACTCCCTCCGCGCCCTTGAGGACTCTGTCCTCGCCTCGGCCCGATAAATCCAGCTCGTACTTGGGCCTCCCGTCGAATTCAAACAGACCCCAGTGCCTCTCGAATGGCCCGGGAGCGATACTCTTCTGGTCCTCGTCGATTAGGCTGAAGAGGTAGGTCTCGATCCTCCCGCTTCTCACGGGCGTCCCCTGGCCACCGAGAACGTGACGTACCAGGCCCTGGTTGAATCTTTTCGCGTTCTGAATGTTTGCGTTTTTGTCGGCGTCGGTTGGCCATCCGACCTCGCCGACGAGCACCCGGATGTCTGGGTACCCGGCCTTCCGCAGAGCCCACAAGAGGGTATCGAGGTTCGCGTCGAAGACGTTCGTGTAATTGACGTCCCCGTCGTTCATGGGCTCGGCTGTCCCCTCGAAGAAGGCGAAGTCCACGGGGAAGTAGGCGTTGCTGTAGAGACTGAGAAACGGGTAGATGTTGACGACGAAGGGGGCGCGGTGTCTGGAGAGAAAGTCGATAATTTGGATGGTGGCGTCGCGGATTTCCGGCCGGAAGTCGCCGGCCGAGGGGACAGGGTTCGAGGACGGCGAGTAGTAGACGTCGGCGTTGAAGGGGATGGTGGCCTTTATGTGGGTTCCGTGTCCGGCTCTGTTCAGGGCTCGCTGGACGTTCCGTAATGCCGGCAGAGTGACATTCAAAAATGTGCCATTGTAGGTCTCGAGGAAAGGCTCATTGCCGACTGCGACATATCTGCCAAATCATGAGAATATATATTCCATTGAAGTCTTTTAATGGTCCCTGAGAAAAACCAAACTGCCGAGAGCAATTTGTATACTTATCATACTTTGATTAAGAGTTGAAAAATTACACCTGGCACACCACGCCAGAGAACTCTGAGTTTAAAGCATTACAAGGGAACTAAGAAATTGATCAAAAGATGAAATCAGAAGATAGAACTTAAGAGTGAAGAAAACAACTATTTCAAAAGAGCATTCTAGAAGTAGCTACACAAGTATGAAACAGGAAATTTTAATGGCAGAATGAGCCATAGCCCACTGAACCTTCTTTAAATACATTTTAGTAGAACAACAAGAATCACAAAAGATTCGATGAAAAAGTAAGCCACAGGAATCGAGTAATTTTTCATCTGAAACATGACTACCGAAGAAATGAACATGAAGAAACCATTACAATGAAGAAAAGGTATCGATATCTTCATCAAGAACAGAAAACTAGACGAGCATATATATATCATACCTGATCTTTACTCCTCCATCGTAGATGTATCGGGTTACATTCTGCTCGACCCAATCAACAGCAACCAGAGGATCTTCACTTATGCTCTGCAGCATATAATTCGGTATTCCAACAATTACCTCGATCCCGCTCCCCCACAAGGCGTTCATAATTTCTGCATCGGCATCGAATAGCTTCAGTTTCTTGAACCCATTGTCTTTTAACATCTGAACGACCATCTGAGGAGGAAGCTGGTGCGTGGCCATCCTTCCCCAGTTTACCCCAACTCCGTCCGTGCATTGGCCACACCAGGGCGTGGCCACGACAAGTAGGAACAGGACTAAATTTCTGATAGCTCTAGCCGGAGGCATCTTTCCCTGGAGAACTTTAACAAGCTGAATCTCTTCTTGTCTTCTTTCTGTTTCCTTGATTCTGTTTATGAAAAGAAAAGGGCAACTATATAAGACCTCTCTGCGGAACTGCGGGAGAAGGCGTTGGTGAATGGTTTAGTGTATATATGGCTTAGTTTCATTTGAATGTCTGAAGAATCAAGAACCTACCTGCATCGTACAGCAGCATTGCTTTTCTGTGAAGTGGGAAAGTGAAGGGGCCTAACTGTCTTCCCAGGGGAACCCCACGGAGTTTTCACAAAAGAGAGCCAGCCAAAAGTCCGTAATCGTGTTAAAAAGCCCAATCTCCAGATACCCCAAAGCGGCGAAGATCTCTTATATAGAATTTTAGAAGCATAAAGGGAGTAAATAATGTCCAATTTTTAGTATAATACAACTGTTTCCTCTTTTATTTTATTTGGGTGCTTTCCTACGATTTTCTTAACTTAATTTTAACCATGTTTATTTGATGTTTAGCGCTGATAATATCACTAAGACTTTTTGGGCAAACATATCTATAGCCAAAATGTATTAAACGGAGTCCTTTGAGTGCTAAGCTTTATAGATGAGTATTTCTAGATATGAAACTTGCAGAATGAGTCTTTAAAGCGACTCTCCTAAACATAATTAAGAAAGGCGATGGAAGGCTTCACCAATTCGGTTCTTCCTTTTTTGCTCTATTCTCCTGACCCTTTTCCTCATGAACCTCTTCTTTCCATCCTGAAACACAAAAATATTTCAGAGAAAAGCAGGTAGGGTCCAAGCAACCACTCTTCCGGGATGAAGGAGAAGGTGAAACTTCTAAACTTGCAGTTAATGGAAAGTATGATTTCAGTTATTTGAGACATTGACGTATATGAAAAGTAGAAGGTACTACATTTACAGATTAGTCTTTTATCTAAACATTAACCTTTTTCTCATCATATATGCAAAGTCTGCAAATTAAAAAACCAGCGTTGAGGTTGAATTTTGTGAGATGTTTTGGTGGGTGGTGTTGATTAAAAGAGAAGTAAAGGATGAGTCCTACGTGTAGCCCATTTACACTTCAAAGCTCCCAAGGCTCAAAGACTTGGCTTTTAGTCTTCTGAGGATTGAAAGGAATCCAGCTGAACCTTTCCACCGTCAACTTACCTGTATTCCTCTGTTTTCTCCATTACCTTTTCTTTTCTTTTTAAAGTCAACAACTTTCATTCTTGAAGCAATTAAGGAGATAAGCTCAACTTCAGGGCTTCGTTCCCTCTTTTTTGCTTTCCTTCACTATCTGCTTCTGTTTCATAATCTGCATTTTAGTTAAATAATCTGATGAACACTCACCAAGTGGGCGATATGGATGAAGGAAAAGCAAATGATTTGGAAAACTAAAAACTTTTCTGAGAAACTGTATGGGTTGTTTTAACATGGGCTGGAGCTTTTGATCTGCAGTCTGCAGGAGCAGTGGACCGGTGGAGCATTGACTGTTGACAATCTTAGAACTACGATCAAGCTCTCGAGGTCACTGGTGATTCTCTGACAGATCTGTTGAGAAGTTTTATGCACCCGATTGCGCATACCAAATGGATCAGAAAGTTGGGCTTCCAATCGAACACCATAAAAATCCCATAAAAATCTAATTTTGCAAAGGATTCTGCTAAGTTACTTTGGATGCACCAATTCAGAATACTAACTTTTTCTCGCCAAGCATGTTCCTGTTAGGAATCTGTAACTACCAATAGATGTGGGGTATACAAGCAAATACTTGTAAGATCAGATATTGCAATAAAATGAGGTATGTTCTACTGGTGACAAATAAAGAGCTGACCATTTGCAATTTTTTGCTATTCAGACACAAATCGTTTAATTTGGCTAAATTACACGAACATGGGCGCACAGGACAGATCCAAATTTGCCGCGGATATTCTACCGTGAAACTTGATGTCAATACTTAACTAGAAGTGTCACCCCCCATCAGCAAGTGAGAATTTAGGATCATCTGGTCGCAGCTTCCTCGACCTGTGTGTGGATGCTATTGGCATTGTCCTTTAGATCATCTTTGAAACAACTCTCCGCAGGCAACTTAAAGCTTAAACAAAACATTTCCTGAAACAAGAGAAATGCAAGATTAGGTGGTTCATTGGTCCATGGTTGATTGAGTGTTTTCTCTGATCATGACTCCTTTTTATGTAAGAACTCCACACAAGTAACAAACCACTTTCAAGTAGGTAACAATAAAAACAGTGGCTTCATATGGGCTTGGTTCTAGAAAACCCAATCAACAATAATGTTAGAGACACGTCAGTCGGGGGACCACAGAAAACCAACCAGCCTATCCTACGAGTCTATTCAAGGAGGCATAAGAAGGGAATAGAACGTGGGAGTGGGGTTGAGAGGGATGGCTAACAGAACAACAGAGAATAAAAGAAGGTCACGTGGTGGCCTAGGAGTAGTTAGGAAGGGAATAAGAAGTACGAGGGAGAAGGGAGGAGGATCAGCTTGGGAATTGGTATTTTCTATCTTAGGAGGAGGCGGGAGCTCTGGACTGTCTTGCTCAACAGGTTATCCCATCAAGTAACGTGACTCTTCATTTTTCTTCAATTCAGCTTCTATTACCAATTGACAAAAACAGAGGTTTCTATCAAATAACCACCTTTGTCCAACTAGTTTCTTACTCCTTGTGACAACACTATGTCATCCCTAGGAAATTAAAGCAGCTATAAGTAAACATTGCTAAAGCAAGAAATCCAAGATCTTACCTTATTTGGAGCAACATCTCTAACCTTGTGAAAAACAGGGTTTTCTATTCTTGCTCCCAAAGTAGCTTCAGCTCCCTGAAAGTAGAAAATGTTTCAGAACTACTAAATGAACTTTGTCATGCCTAAATAAAGCAAAAGCAGGTTTCTTATTAATCACATAGTAAGCACATTTCTTATGAAAAATATTTCAAGATTATTAACACACACACACAAACACACTTGATGAAGAGAGAGCATCCAAGGGACACATGAGTGCGTGAGAATAAATTTTGATGAAAAGAGAGCATGCAAAGCACGACCCTACAATAAATGATGCCAGGGCAATGACAAAGTGGCAGTGAGAACCCCAAGCTAAGAGGATGCCAAAATACCCCTTCTTAGGTTAGCGTGCTAGAAACTGCAATTTGAAATGCTCAAGCATTGAACTACTTTTTGCAATCATATAAGTTGTTTGTATCCAATAAGCAATTCAGAAGAAACTTACAGCAAGAATTGATTCCATTGATTCACTTGAGCGTATAAAGCAATAACAGTGAATCCAAGGCAATGGTCCTTTCCAATATTCCCTCCGAAGAAGACCTTTAAAAACATCTGTTGAAGAATAAAGCATTATAACAGATTTAAAGCAAAAGGCAATAACAAGAAAAATAGTTACAATAGGAACATCCACTGTTAGGAAGATAACAACAATAGTAATAACAAACCACCAATACCAAATATGAAAGAAGTTCAAATGTTGCAGCAATAAGAAAATGATGAGTGAAATATATTTTGACCCTTCATGGACCACCATTGACAGGTCCCAAACCATGAGTGTACAACCAAATTTCCAAATTTTGATTCATCATCTTTATCAGCAAGTTATTTTGGTTGATTAAGAAGGATAAGGTTTTCACTCAAAACAGAAAGATCATCAGTTTTATCATCAATAGCTTTCAGTAGTCAAGGTTTAAAAGAAATTTAGTTTGGAACATAATATGCTAATCTACACTAAGAGGAAAGATCATAATCTCACCCCTGACAGGCAAACAAAATATTTTGCAGAACAGAAAGGTGGAATATTGAAATGAAATAGCAAATACCAAGAAATTCTAGAGCAGAAGCAGGTAGATTCATGATCACATGATCAAAATGCTCCCATGTCTTGGTATTAGATACATTCACACTTCTCATCCTCTTATGTCTTCCACCCTTTCCCCTACTCAATGAGGTCCCATTCACAACGTTCCCAACTCCACTTTCTGCTAACAAGAATCATGCATATTAATGAGAAAAGAAGTAATCACTGAAATAAAATTGAACAAGAAATTCTTCATGACCATATGTATACATATAGATCATTAGACTCCCTACGTTCATCCTGATCCTCTGAGCGTCTTTTAGCAGCAGTATCTGCAATCTTACATGAGTCATCTGGACCATGAATGCTTGAAGGATCATCTGACAACCTTTCCACTTCAACTGCAAGGCAAGGCTTTTGTTATGGGAGACTTAAGCGCATCAACAAACAAATACAATCATCAGAATTATACAATTTAGAGTTGACCTTTCTAAAATTATTTAAAAAAAAAAAGAAGTAACCTGACAAACTTCCATTAGACTTCGGTTCTTCATTAGTCATGTTGAGCTGTTGACAAGCTTTCAAGCTGGTTTCATCAAATCTCGATCTGGTATCAGGAACTGGAACATTCACTAAGTGGATCATGAAAGCTCTTGCATCCATGTTGTATGAGTAAACACAATCCTCTACTTTGTTCACCTCAGAATTCAACTTTAAGAAACGGACACTGTCTGGATTCAAATCATTAGCATATACAGAACATCCCTTCTGCGCAGCAGGTATGGCAAAAGGACCAATACCAGCAAACATATCACAAATAACCTCCCCTGCCTGAAACAGAGAAACTAGACGGATGTGCTCATGCTCAAGTCTAGAGTTCCAGTAGACCAGACCGTAATCAAGCTTAAATGTGGCCCCATACTGCTTGACTTCAGTGACCATGTCATCTGTCCCAGCTAGAACCTCAAATTTTGGCACTCGGAACTCATTTGTTATAGTTCCAACTTTATTTACTACAGTTTTGATCCTTGGCTGGTTTTTCTGCATAAAATGAGCACATGTCATATAAGGAAGATGTCAACAAGTTAAAGTAGCACTGAACTTACATCATAGATAACCCTTCCAATAACATCCTTGTATGGAAGCAAGTCACCAGTTATGTTCAGATGGGCAATATGACCTGAACAGTGGAGGAAAAAACAGTTTAGTTCTGCATATATATTTAGAAGCAGTATACCGATCGAAACTAATTTATATTTTTTTGTAAAAAAGGACATACGTCATTTCCTGAGAATACTTAACTATTGTTTCAAATGAAGAAGGTACCTCCACTCCATGCGGCAATATTTGCTTCAGTATATGATCTAGTAATAAATAATGGTATTCAAGTTTAGAAATGAGCACAAAGAGGAAAGAAACAGTAAAGACATGACATGAATTATTTATAATGTTGACATGTGTAAAATGTGTTTCAATTGGCTGTCATTGCCAACATGAAGGATAAAACTTGATGGAAATGTCAAAACATATTTGCCTGACAAAAAGAACTTCTTGATACTGGCTTAAGCAGCCAAGCAAAAGGGTAGGATGCTCTTGCCCACTATATTATTTTTTAGGGCTCCAGTCACACTTGAGGGCCCTTGAAGCTATAACACAGAGGGAATCCCTTTCACATGTCCAAAATACATTCAATTATACCATCCCCTCTCTCTTGACACCAAATGAAAACAGCAGGGATGATGTGTATCGCTTCCTAGAACAAATATAAGTGGCAGGCAGGAGAGATTGGGTGTATCGGCAAATGATATAGAAGCATTGGAGTTTTTGCTATGGGAGGTCTTGGGTTCGGGTCTCCACAGAAGCATTGGAGTTTAAGTTTGTATTCGCAGGTTTAAAAAAAAATATATAATACATACATGCGTAGATACATACATACATACATACATACATACATACATATATATGTATATATATGAGATAGAGAGAGAGAGAGAGAGAGAGAGAGAAGAATGGAGAAGGTTTAATGTGGCCAACATAATGCATTTGAGACAGCCATGATTGCAATTTTGTTTTTTGCAAGAATTATTCAATGTTTTATAACAAACATGATTATGTGAATATTGAGAATAGGATGGCAACATATGCTCCAGCGTAATGTGCCTCAAATAATCATTCGTTTTATTTTTCTTCCATCATAAAATGTCATGAATAACACTGACTTGCCAGCTGACTGAAACTTAAGCAAGCACTTAATCACAAACTTAATTTCTATCCATCAATAAGACCGGGAAATCACAAAAAAGTTAAAAATATAATGTTGAAAAATATACACAACATGGATATATTTTATATATTTTTGCAGGAGATTTGAAACAAACCTGCACCCCAGTAGGAGTAGCCTAATTTTAGCGAATAAGGGACTACTTCAATCTTGCATAGTGTCTTAAGATCATCAAGTTTTTCAACAGGAATTCCCGATAAGTCTGAAAGAACAATGATAATTACAAGTAGGTATAAACAATAAAAAAACTATAACGAAAAAGCGAAGTGAGTAACAATGCTATCACTAATGACCATCAAATGGTGCTCTTTTTCTTTCTCATCTGATCAAATGAATGTAGCAGGTACAACCACAGACTCTTACCAGGACTTTGAATTCTTTCAGACAGTATCACAAGACGATCCTTTTCACATGATGGATCCTCAGTAATGGGCTTGATTCGAGCCCTATCAAGTAGATACCTGTGAACCAAAAGCCACATTAATATATGCTTAGAAGTTGCAAAATAATGGGAAAAAGGCCAATGCAACGTGCATTTGCAGCAAGCGATGTAACCCTCATATTGAACATTTCTTAATAAAATGGTCTTAACCTATGCAGAGCTCAAAAAAGGTCTGCCTCAGCTGATCTATAACATAAAATGAAATCAGAGTTGCATCAACTTGAATTAAGGATATTAGAGTATTTGCGAGCACTCTGAAACATTTAACATGATGGCAGATGACTCCGGTAGTAGTGAAATCAGAGTGCACTTTAGGATGACGGATACCAGGTCCATGGGATAATGACAATTTGGTATTTCAGTTACAGTTTATAACAGTGGAAAATAACAGAATCATAAAAAAAATACCCATTAAGTATGCTACCAACTCGCTTGCATAGTTCACGAGGAATTTGAAGGGCCCAAAGTTGTAGCTGCAAATCAAACTTACTCTCGTCCAACATTGCAAACCTCCACAGACCTATTTCACGAATTCAAAAGGCTACTCAAATATTTTGCAATTTGCATCACCAGAAAACCAATATGCTTGATTTAGCCATTCTATCACCCAAAACAACTACAATTTCTTTATGAGCAAACACAAGGCACGGAAAAAAATTTAAAACATAAAAAATAAATAAATAAATAAATGAAATAAAGAAATATCCAAATTCAAACAGAAATTGATGCATTTTCCCACCATCTAAACCCTAAAATAACACATGTGAAAAATAAAGAAACATAAAAAAGGAGACATAGATGTTTAAACTCTATTAACAAAGCTTCTTAAGAAAAAACTATCTGTTGCCTATTACTGTTCCATGTTACGTTTCCTGTTTTGTCAGATAAGTTTTGAAAGGCATTCCATCTCCATTATACCCGTTTACCATGCTGGGAAAAAAGGTAAATAAAAAGGACACTAAACTGATTATTTTCGATAAAAAGCTTAAAAATTTTAAAAAATAAACATCATGATATAATTATAAATTGTTAACGTGATATAAAAACCAAATAAGACAACATTGTTACTGTTTATAAGTATACACAAGCGTAAATGAATATATTGTAAATGTTTCCATTATAATTGTCTCTTGTCTAAACAGTAAATGGATAAATAATAAGCTTTTCCGTTTCTGATCCATTTATGAAACAGATGAACGGGTAATAGCTAGGGTCAAATTGGTATGTAATGTTGCCCTTACTCTGGCTAGAAAAATTTTTCCTTCCAAGGTATTTTTTTCCTGAGCAAGCTGAGACTTACCCGTCTCACAATGGGGGGTAAGACTCAGGGGTTTAACCTTCATTAATACTTACAGGGGGCAGAGAGTAGTAATCTGGTTTTCAAGCTTGCCAGTTTTGAACCGATTGTTGGCAACTTTCTAATTGTTTTTCCCAGGGCAGTGATAAAAACCCAGGTCATTGTCAGCCCATAAGTGGCATCCAAAACTTAAGTCCAAGTATACAAATAGAGGAAACTCTCGAACTAATTGACCCTCTCAGAGTCTCCTCCTCTTTGTGTCCTCTTTCTCTTCTCTTTCACTTCCTCTCTTCCTCATTTGGGAAAAGAAATCAGAAGCCCCCCCAAAAAAAGGAGTCTAACTAAGATCCCGGCTTTCGCTTGGTAATGAGAGGGAGAGAGAACAGTATTACCTGTTTAGCCAGAAAATATTTGTCGACATAAGACTGGAAATAGACTGGAAAACAGAGCGACGCAGAGACGAAGAAGACAGCCTCGAGAAATTGAGAGAAACTTTGAGAATTTTAAGCGTGACCCAATGATGTTTTGCGTATGATTTTCCGGCCGGCGGGAAAGCCATGAACTTTCGCTCGAGTATGATACACAAGCCTCCTTGGGGGTACTGCTCACTGCTGCACACTGACGTGGACTTGACTTGGCATCCCACGTCAGATAGCTGAGTGGTCAGGGTGGGTAGGGGTGGCAATGATTTGGATATATTCAATATCCAAATCAATATCCAAATCAAATCAAATCAGTAATTTTGTTATTGGATCTCCATTACCAATCCAATAAGCTTATTGGACTCTTATCGGATATCCAATAAGAATCCAATAAGCTTATGGGATCCGTATTGGATATCCAATAAGAATCCAATAAGCTTAGATCTGTTAAGAAAATAATATTTTAAATAAAAAATAAATTTTAATAAAAATTATAAAAAAATCATAATTAAATTTAAAAGTTAAATTAAATTTTTTTTAAAAACCAAGAAAATTTAGAGAGAGAAAGAGAGAAAAACTTAAAGAGAAAAACCTAGAGAGAGAAAGATAGAAAAACCTAGAGAGAGAAAGATAGAAAAACCTAGAGAGAGAAAGATAGAAAAACCTAAAGAGAGAAAGATAGAAAAACCTAGAGAGAGAAAGACCTAGAGAGAGAAAGAGAGAAAGACCTAGAGAGAGAAAGAGAGAAAGACCTAGAGAGAGAGAAAGAAAGAAAGACCCAGAGAGAAAGAAAAAGAGAGAAAACCTAGAGAGAGAAAGAGAGAAAAACCCAGAGAGAGAAAAAAAGAAAACCCAGAGAGAAACCTAGAGAAAAGAGAGAGAAAAGACCCAGAGAGAGAAAAAGAGAAACCCAGAAAAAGACCCAGAGAGAGAAAAAACCCAAAGAGAAAGAGAAACCCAGAGAGAAAGAGAAAAAAGACCTAGAGAGACCCAAAGAAAAGAGAGAAAACCCTAGAGAGAAAAAGAGAGAAAAAAACCTAGAGAGAGAAAGAGAGCAAAACCAAAAGAGAGAAAGACCTAGAGAGAGAAAGAGAAAAGACCTAGAGAGAGAAAGAGAGAAAAACCTAGAGAGAGAAAGAGAGAAAAACCTAGAGAGAGAGAGAAAGACCTAGAGAGAGAGAGAGAGAGAGAGAGAGAGAGAGAGAGAGAGAGAGAGAGAGAGAGAGAGAGAGAGAGAGAGAGAGAGAGAGAGAAGAGAAAGAGAAAGAGAGAGAAAGAGAGAAAGAGAAAGAAAGAGAGAGAGATGTTGAGAGAAAGATGTTGCATTACTATTGATGTGGCTCTCATCATCAACCAAATTAATATCCTCTGACATTGCAGCTACAAGAAAAACAAATAAAGCTTTCACCCATCAACTAAAAGGCAACAACTAATATAGTAAAACTATAAATAAAATTAACCCTTCAACTCTAACAGATATACATAAAAGAAGAATCACCAACATATTTAATTTAGTAATCCAATAAGCTTATGGGATCCGTATTGGATATCCAATAAGAATCCAATAAGCTTAGATCTGTTAAGAAAATAATATTTTAAATAAAAAAATAATTTTAAATAAAAATTATAAAAAAAAAATCATAATTAAATTTAAAAGTTAAAAATTAAATTTTTAAAAACCAAGAAAATTTAGAGAGAGAAAGAGAGAAGAGAAAAACCTAAAGAGAAAGAGAGAAAGACCTAGAGAGAGAAAGACCTAGAGAGAGAAAGACCTAGAGAGAGAAAGAGAGAGAAAGACCTAGAGAGAAAGAGAGAAAGACCCAGAGAGAGAAAGACCTAGAGAGAAAAAGACCTAGAGAGAAAAAAGAGAAAAACCTAGAGAGAGAAAGAGAGAAAACCCAGAGAGAAAAGAGAAAACCCAAGAGAAAGAAAGAGAAAGAGAGAAAGAAAGAAAGAGAGAAAGAGAGAAAGAAAGAGAAAGAGAGAAAGAAAGAAAGAGAGAAAGAGAGAAAGAGAGAAGAGAAGAGAGAAAGAGAGAAAGAGAGAAAGAGAGAAAGAGAAAAAGAGAAAGAGAGAGAGAGAGAGAGAGAGAGAGAGAAAGAGAGAGAGAGAGAGAGAGAGAGAGAGAGAGAGAGAGAGAGAGAGAGAGAGAGAGAGAGAGAGAGAGAGAGAGAGAGAGAGAGAAAGAGAGAGAGAGAGAGAGAGAGAGAGAGAGAGAGAGAGAGAGAGAAAGATGTTGCATTACTATTGATGTGGCTCTCATCATCAACCAAATTAATATCCTCTGACATTGCAGCTACAAGAAAAACAAATAAAGCTTTCACCCTTCAACTAAAAGGCAACAACTAATATAGTAAAACTATAAATAAAATTAACCCTTCAACTCTAACAGATATACATAAAAGAAGAATCATCAACATATTTAATTTAGTAATTGGACAGTAGCATTCAAAACAAACACTATGTGCTGATATTTATGTACCAATAAATAATATTAAATAAGTGTGTAAAAGTTACGTGGCCAGTGTTATGTATATGGTCAAAGAGTGTGCATTATCTCCAAAGCATGAGTAGTCATAGGCAAGACTAGATTAAATGTGTTTGATAAAAAGTTCCATAAGTAATACATTTGATTTTATTTGACTCTGATTAATAAAACCAAGATCCAAAATAAATTTCCCCTCATCATCTAATGAAAACCAAATAAACTAAGATCCAAGATTCCGAGCATGCTGACACTGACAGAGAGAAATCAGGAAACAAAGATAAAAGTACTTGGGTTTCCTGACACCATCTAGAGAAAAGGGGGTGGGTGTCCAGAAAATTCAAGGAGTAAGCTCAAAACAAAGGTGAAAATAAAATAAGGATTCCTCCAGTCTGTATCAGCATTAAAGTACATAAGAAACATGAAGTATAAACAATATACCTGATTGTTCTTTTAATTCTGCTTTACAAAACTAAAGCTTCCATTTAAAGGAATCAAGCCAAGTATGTGTCACACTGTCACCACAGGAGAAAAGGTTGGACACCAAGGGGACCTGGGTGTGGTACCCGACATAGTGGGGGAATTAACTAAAAGTGGGGGGTTTAGGATTAAAGATCAGGTTTCTTTTGGAAGTATGCTACCCACCGGTTTCATATTTGGTTTCTGATTCCTGAGGAAAGTCCAAGAGTCAAGAGAGGTCGGTTTGTTAACATTTAGATAAAGCTTCCTCTTGATGAAGTATTCATCAGATAGAGCAGCTTTCTCTAAGGCAACTGCATCTTGTAACAGTATGTTTGGTAATCCATATGCCTTTCTTTAAAGAGGACAAGGAAATCCAAGTACTACTATGACTATTGTTAAGAAATGACAAAGTGAGCACAGGAAAAGATCGTTCAGAAAAATACACTATTTTATTCTTCTTAAAGGTCAAGAGACATGACAAATTCTAATGTAGATTCTTGAAATTTACTAGCTCGCTTCTACAAAAGACAATCCAAGAAAAAAAAAGAGAAATAATACCTCAATGAGAAAGCAATTCAACTCACCTACCACTTCAACCTTGAAGGTGAATCACCTCACCCATCACTAGAACCTCAGGCAAATCACCTCAGGCAAATCACCTCGGGCAAATCATATACATCGGTTTATCTTGGGACTGTAATTGAGGATGCTTACTGAAATCCAAGCTAACTAAGAAAAATAAACTTAAGTGCAGCTTCTGTTGTAGAGCATAATGATATCATTGTAACTTTGTAAGTGTGCAGAACAGAACGTAAACATAAAGGGTGGTAATCACAGGGTGCTCCATCAACATAGAACAAAATCAATTCTCTCAATATCAGTCATGTCCAAGACATTTTCTTAAATTCAATAGTATATAAAACAAACAACGTTCATCAATAAACCAAACCATAGGCAATTAAAATATTGAAGTTACACTCCTTAGAAAAATATTAAAGCTACACTATTCAGGCACTGAAATTTTGAGAGAAGGAGATGCCGAAGAGGAGGAACTAAAAAAAGAACATTTAAAAGAAAAACAAGTGAGGAGAATAGCAAAATATGAAGGCTCCGAATCGTGAGAGAACGAGAGTGCCCGAGAAGAGGAAGACGTTGTAAAAAACAAAAAATTAAAAGAAAAAGAGGGGCAGGAATTTACGGAAGCATACCACCGGGAGAACGAATCACTTGCCGTGAAGGAAGAGAGAGCGAAGGAGACGCTATGGATAACGACTCCCACCGAGAGAGATTTCGATTCCCACCGAGAGAGATTTTGATTCCCACCGAGAGAGATTTCGATTCCCACCGAGAGAGTCTTTCTTCAGTTCCGATTCCAAGTGGGGAGTCGGGAGGGGAGAGTCGGGAGGGGGAGTCGGGAGGGGAGTCGGGAGGGGAGTCGGGAGGGGAGTCCGGGAGGGGAGCCGGGAGGGGAGTCGGGAGGGGAGTCGGGAGGGGAGTCGGGAGGGGAGTCGAGTCGGGAGGGGGAGTCGAGTCGGGAGGGGGAGTCGAGTCTGGAGGGGAGTCGAGTCTGGAGGGGGAGTCGAGTCTGGGAGTCGAGTCTGGGAGTCGAGTCTGGGAGTCGAGTCTGGGAGTCGAGTCTGGGAGTCGAGTCTGGGAGTCGAGTCTGGGAGTCGAGTCTGGGAGTCGAGTCTGGGAGTCGAGTCTGGGAGTCGAGTCTGGGAGTCGAGTCTGGGAGTCGAGTCTGGGAGTCGAGTCTGGGAGTCGAGTCTGGGAGTCGAGTCTGGGAGTCGAGTCTGGGAGTCGAGTCTGTGAGTCGAGTCTGGGAGTCGAGTCTGGAGGGGGAGTCGAGTCGGGAGGGGGAGTCGGGTCCCTAAAATTAAGGTCCGGTTTAGTTGTCTTTAAGAAAAGGCCTTTAAATTAAGCTCTGGTTTGGTTCCCGCGGGTCAGGTCGTGAAAAACTCATCTACAACCGACCCGCCCTCGGACCCAAAAAACGCCTCGGCGCTCTCTCCTAGGCTCGAGAGAGAGACACACCAAGCTACGATTCTCCGGCTCCGTCATCTAGCATGGATATACAAATCGTAAAACAGAAAAACAATAAAAAAACCAGCAAGTACGATTTCTGGTCTAAACCCTTGACTCTCTCTTGCCTTTACTAATTATTATTCTTAACGCTTTCCTTAAATTTGTAGAGGTTGAACAAAATCAAAACGAGTGAAGACGGTCTTATCACAACGAGTCAGGCTTTCAGTAGGAGACTCCATTAATTTGAGTATGATCACCACCTCTGCCATGCGGCCATGTCCGGCTTTCATGCTAGATTTGTTCTGCCATGGCAGTCTGGGTGACTCGGCGAGCCTAAACTCAGTGAGTACCGTAAGAAAGGTACGCCTGTAGTTATTCTTTTTGTATGAATGAATGTAAGAAGATAATGGTGATCTTCCCTGTCCCCCATTGTCGTATTTGGAGTTATGAATTGGTACAATTGTTTTTTTTATTAATTCAATTAGTAGACTTGAACCCGAACTGTCATTGAAATTTTGATCAAAAATTCCTTACGGTTCATCATACTTTAATATTTATATATTTTAAAATTTTTAAATATTATCCTTAAAAAATGAATAGGACACTGACAAAACATTGGATGCAAGAACTCAATGGGAGCCTCTTGGCATGTGCCAGGGTATTTAGTATATACAAAACATTAAATTGTGTATTAAAGGAGTCCAAATGTATTATCGCATTTTTAGGGCTATAGTTACACTAGTGATTAAATGACTTCTCCTAGGGACTAAATGTGTAGTCACTTGAAACACTCAACATACATATTTGTTGAAACGGTATGTACTATGTACCATGTACTACATACTTAGAAAGGCAGGTCCAATTTAATGCTACAACAAACTTGGATAAGTGAGTTGATCATCAACTATACTTGGGTGTAATATTTATTTATGTCAAAATGAAAATTACTAACATAAGTGACAATTGATTACTATAGAATAGATGATCCGGGAGATTAGGTTAGGCCATTATAGCGATTTTTCATGACACCAGAGAAAATAATTCATGGTGTTACGCCCAGTAAGAAGGGACGCCTTTGAAAGTAAAACGACGCATTAATGGAAGCAGAAGGAAGAAGTGGCTTTGACGGCCACACGGTTGGAAACAGAAAGGTCCAAGTGGGGATTTCTTGCTCCAGCAGTTAACTCAAAAAAGAGACAAACGTCCTGTGAAGATTTAAGACCAAGTGGGATCGTCCACGCGAAATTCTCAGAAACAAAGAGACCATGGCCCATGCCTGATGCCTTCTCAACTGGCGCGTTTTGACAGCTTCTTCTCAACTTTCTCTCTCTCTCTCTCTCTCTCTCTCTCATTTGCTCTCTCTCTCTGGCGTGTGATTTCAAATTCAATAACCGGAGGTGAGGTTCCGATTGCCGGTTGGTTGTATCCACCCATTTGGATTGGAAGACAGTAAGAAACTGAGCGTTCAAGGTTTGGAGCGCGTAAAAAGGCAAAAGAATTTTGAGATAAAATGGAAGAAGACGTTAGACACGAAGTCAAAATCTGGCCTCTGGTCTGATCCAAATTCCGGTGCCGCGAAACCCGTTAGATAAGCGAGGTTTCTTGTAACAAGGGGAGCCCCGTGATTCGCTTTGGCCACGCTGCAATTTGGCCAGCGGATCCGGGCTCTATGTCCATGGTTTAGCGGATAACCAAGCTTTGACAATTTGACAATCCGAGTTCAATAAAGATATTGGACGTTGTGGGGAACGAAGGAAGAGGGTATGCTTGTCTACCTTCCAATACGAATAAACAAAGCCCAATGGGGTAAAAGAAAAAAAAAAAAAAAAAAAACACACGAGAAGAGATGATAGACAAGCTAGTAGCGCGTCAACTCACCAGTGTCGAATAAGAAAAGTTTGAATTCGAGGTGATTTGTAGGCGATCCCATGGCCGCAGCAAAAAAATAACGAGAATCGAGACGATGGAGAGAAACAGAGAAGGAAGGGGAGAGGAATTGTAACGATTAACGAAAGGAGAAAACTCGGAAAGGGGGAAATTTTTATGCATTTTCGTGTCATGGGGATCAATATAGAAAGAAAGCATGGGAATGCGTGGGGACTGGGAGGAAGTAATAACAAGTAGCTCACAACGCTGTGCGATTACAAAACTTTTTTTTTTTTTTTTTTTTTTTCTCTCTCCGGGGTCTCTGTAGACCGACTGTGGAGTATCTATGTTAAAAATTATTTCTGGCAGCGGTGATCTCTGCGTAGCCCTAACTCCGGTAGCCAGGAGGGAGGGCGGAGAAAATTAAAGCGCGAGGGACTCGAGTCTCAGAGAAGTTTCGCCATTAAAGGCTGGAAGTGGAACATCCCTTTTACCTAAAGTTTGAAACTCGTCGATGCAGACGAGCGATAAAGCGAGGTCGAGAAAACGGAATTCCGGGCGCGTAAATCTAGGTCAAAACGTGCCTAATTTTATTGAAAACAACTGCTTCCCTCTTTTTTCTTCCCAGTTAAAAACTCCATGGGATGGGATGGGGCCTAAATCCTAATGCCTAATTAATGTTTGAGATTGACTTATTGGAAATCACATTAACGCATTCACTAATTCGTTCCCAATGTTGTATTATTCTTTCTTGCTAAGGACAAAAGTGAAAAAAATAAAAAATAAAAATAAATTGAACTACAACAAAACGAAGAAATTTGTTTTTTTTTCCAGAGAAAAAAAAAAAAAAAAAAAAAAAAGTAGGCAAAATTATTCCCGAAAGAAAGAAAAGAAACCCAAAACCGGGTCCCAGGAATCATGGGCACACAGATTAGCTGGGTCACAGAGTAACAGAAGTGGTTAAGATATGAAACAGAGAAGATTCCCGAACAGTTTAACTCTGTAGTTGGTGAGATTTACAAGCGACGAACTTAAACCAATGTACAGTTACTAAGGTGCAGTAAGAGTGTATGAAAATGGGTAGACTCAACGGGTGGAGCTAATTGGAGTTTACCTGGTAATCGGGGATGTGGGAGGTGATCCGTCACCATCCCTCCATCCCTCCATCGGTCCATCCTCCCTCCCCAATTGCGGGTTGGTCAGTCCAGACTAATCCCCCTTTTTAGATGTAAATCATTCTAAGTGGGTCATCCAAATGAAGAAGGGATATTAAATATCAATTATTATCAAGTTATAATAAACTCATCTCGGGTTTATTATTCCTGTGCCGATGTAAAATTTACCGGGTGTAAAATGTACACAGATCGTAATAAATGGGTACCAGGGGGATGGGGCTGTCAATCTTGTCGGTCCAAAAGTGATCCAAGGGGTGTAATGACACTTCTGTTCAAGATCTGGGAAAATCATTTTAATTTTTAATGGGTGAAATGGTGTAAACAAATTATGTATCCACCACCTTCAATTAATGGAAGTGGTTAAGAAGAGATGAGAGAAGCTTGTGGTCTAGTGTAAATGATTCTGAGGACTCCCAAGGACTGGAACTACGCAAGCAACCGAGTGTTAGATTATTTAGTCTATAGCGGATTTATACGATAGTGTTTTATTTACTTGGATAATCTTCGATTTGTTGTATTATAGTAAGTTACAATGGTGGAAATACAGGGGAAAGGGCGGAGGGTATTGCGAGATGTGTTGTGACCATACATATGAGAGTCTGTTTTCGAGTTTATTTATTCCACAAAGCCAGCAATAAATATCTCAATCCTTTACGCTCATCTTCTCTTCTTCCTCTCCCTCCCTGCCTCCCTGCCTCCCCCTCCCTCCCTCCCTCCCCCCCACACACACACACACACACACACACACACACACACACACACACACACACACACACACCTTGTCAAGCTCAGAGCAGAAGATGTCAGAGGTTCATCTTTTTTAATCTTTATCTGCTTGACTGGAATCTTCAAAGTTTACTTCGTTTCCAATCTGGGTCTTTGTTTGCTTTTCGTCAGATCACCATTACAGCCATTTAAATCTGGTGCTCTGCCTTCACGCTCTAAACCTTACAAAAACCCTTTTCCTCTGAGGCTCATGTCCTTCGGTTTCATATCGGATTATCTGCTCTGTATCCTATTGGAAAAGATGGTTTTGGAGTTTCACTTGCAGAGAAAGGGATTTACGTATAAGGTCAGTCACTGCGCTTCCTCACTTCTTTTGCCTTCTGATTGTTTGGTTGCTCTTTGTGATGTTCTTTCGGTAGTTTCTTTTGTACCTGACCGTGTTGCTCTTATTGTAAAATGTTAATTTTGATGCTGCTTTGAAGTTTTGGAAGAAATGTTTCTTCTCCTTCTACGATTTGTGTTTTTAGGAAAACTGAACTTTTTCTTATTATTCTGATAAGATCGATGGTGCCGGAATTTTCTTTTTTGTACCGAGTATGCTATAGAATGATAGGAATTTTGGGAATAAATGGTCATGAGTGGTTCTGTTTCTCTATCTCTGCTTCTCTACGTTTACCTTTCTATCTTCTACATCTATTCTGATTCACTCTTGTGCGCCAGGGGTGAACTTTCCGATATCGTTTCATCTCTCTGTTTTTTTCCGTTGATGAAAGACGAGATCTTTATGGATTTACAAGACTGAGAGTGCTATTTTTCGTTTCTTCATTGTGTTGGTTATGGGGAGCTCTTGAACCTAATGACATCTTCTCTGCGTATCTGATACTGACCTCTTTCTACATTATCGGGTGACAAAATTTCTTTCAGTGATCGTAGCAGCAATTGTTTCTCCTGCAAGTATTTGTTTCGTATCCTAATTCATCCCTCTCTTTAAAACGAGTAAATAACTTTTCAGTCTGTCTTGTAACTGGTTTCTGGTTTTCTCGAGCAGACGCTTCTTGCCAATAGCTGTGGTGACGTTATTAAAAAATTGGACACTCTTTGTTCACTCAGATGTGTTGGGTGTTGTGACAAGTGCCATCTTTCTTGTGGGAAAGTTTGCTTCAGTATTTTTGGAATCGTTCTTGTGTAATCTTGTTTAGTCCTCTTAACCTGTTCAATCTGATGCTTTATCTTCTTTTGTGCTTGAGCCTCATCTTCATGCTGTCATCTGCTGAACTCGTATAGTGATGGAAGGAATTTCGTGGTCTCTTCAGCTCTTTTTATTGCATAGAAGTCTCTTGAGATGGCAGTATAGTTCCCTTTTATTTATTCCTTGCCTAAGGATTTGTGTCTTTTTCTCTGCAGCATTTTTCTTTGATTGCTTGAGTTTATCACTTTTGTGGCGGTAATGGGTAGAGGTAGAGGCAAAGGCAAGAAGTTGACTGTTGTTGCTAGTCATGAAGACCCAGGTAGTGGTGGGGAAGACACCCTTCCAGCCTACAAGAGAAGAGGGCGGCCACAAAAACCTTTGAAGGATGAGCCTGACGAAGAAGATGTTGAAAAGATTGAGGAGGAAGATGGGGAGCACACCAAACCGATTGTTGCATCTAAAGAGATGAAGGTTCCTGCAGCAGTGACTGAAAATGGAAAGAAAAGAAAGAAGTATTCCCAAGTGAAAGAGAATGTCGACACAGTCAAAGAGGAGAATGGTATTGGGGGCCGATCGGTTGCAAATGAGTCAACCAAGTCGAATGGTTTTCGACAAAATGGAAGCAGGCGTAAGAGCAAGCCTCGAAGGGCTGCGGAAGCTGGAGTTGAGTGCAAATGAGAAACAGAATAGACTTCTCTCAGATGGAGATTATCCACCTTTTCCCATGTTGTGGAAAATGATTCCCTACATTCTCATCTTCAATTGTTTTTTCCAAAATATTTTTCTTCTTTTGGTTTTGTTTTCTTTACCCCTTGTCTCATGAGTGAATTTTACATTGGCGGTTATGGACAGGTTATACTGCTCTGTATCCTTCATTGAAGCACAAGGTTTTCATGTTGAATTTGATTAGTTTTCCTAATACTCTATACGATGATGTGGAACTTGTAACCACAGTATTTCTTCCCCTGTTTTATAGATGTTAGTTTATTGCCCTTGAAATTTGTTTTTGGATAGCAAAGTATGCATATCTGTAAAGTGGGTGGAGAGTGTATGGAAGGGTAAATGAATTTACTCTGCGTTATTACACATTCAAGTAGTCTGAGAACTCATTGAAGGTGATTGTTTTATTTCATTTTTCTTTTCCTTTTTCTAATATATTGTTATGTTATGGGACATAGAATTGGATATTCTGAAGTGTGTTGTCTCCATAGATTTGCTTCAAGTTGTTATCCTCATATCAGGCTTGCAGTTTGGTGATTTGATTTACACTATAACAAGGTGAGGCTCTGATTATGATGAGCTACATATAAACATATATATTAGTATTCGTTGGTCCAACAAAGATATGTAGGAATATGTTCTTTATTCTACGGGTAGTCCTTGAACACAAACATTTGAGTTATTTCGGGCTCTCTCCCATTCTTTGACCTTGCCATGAGCATCATTGCAATCTTTCGTCACGGCTCTCCTATATCTATTCACTTGATGTGCCTCAGCCTCATGGGACATTGATAGCTTTGTGGGCTGAGGTCTACTACTGGCCGTGGTAGAAAATATGGTGAAACTCTGTTGAAGTTCATGGAAACTTGGGGCATTAGATGTGGTGAGATCAATTAATGGTTTTGTTTTCGTTTGCTTCTTTATAGGAAACTGAATCTAATGGGTGGTCGACGAGGATTGAAATGCGATTCATTATGTCATGTCTGTGTTGCGTTACTGCCAACACCGAGATGGGCTGAGCTCGTTGTTAGAGGCGTGTGAAAATAGATATGTTCTGATCACTCCAAAGATGCATGATAATCCAGCGAATTTGGCAAATGCTTGGGGACGCAGAGGGTCTTTTTGGCGAATTTGTTCTCTTTTCCCAATTTCAATGAATGAGGAATTAGGACGGAGATGAGCCTCGAATAAATCTGTTTAATTCTGATGCCTGTCTTGCAATGAGGAATCAGGTCAGGGCCAGAAAAAGTGGTAGACACAGGACGAACATGTTCGCTTCATATTTGGATAGCATGAAAGATGTTTCTGTATTCGGCGTAGCATTGGAGGTCGCGGGCTTTGCTGCTGAAAGGGAAACGACGACGCGCATGAGGTTGAACCAGGTTTTGGTGACGCTTTAAACGCTGGTGGTCTGGCAAGTGGCGAAAGAAAGAAGAATATCACTTGTCAGGCTTTGCACAATTGCACCTGGAGGCCTAACTTCTGGTGCAGAAAGTGAAATCGGTTCTTATATTCTTCTCGTACAGTATTATTATTTTGTTTCGGCTTCATGCAGCAGCAAAAAAAAAAAAAAAAAAAAAAACCAGCTAATTCGGTGCGGAGAGAAAGAACCGAATATTCGCAACAGTGTGAAAGTATGACAATAAACCCAAGTTCTTAAAACTCTCGTAACAATAGCATGCTTTGTAACGATGTGGCTGAACAGAAGGATTAGGAGGCCCTTGTTCCCTTTCTCATTTCTGCAATACAAAGAGGGGTACTTTACTTTAGTGAGGGGATTAATTAATTTAACGTCGATCAACAGACTTTTTTTTTTTTTAAAAAAAAAAAAATAATAATTAATTTATTCTGACGGATCAAAAGGTTGGGTCACACTCTCCATTTCTCTTCCGCTGTTGTCTCGTCGTGGAGTAGGAAGGAGTAATAAATAAAACCCAGCATTAATTAAGTCAGAGACTCAGAATGGTGGTACTAAAATGTGAAATGCGTGTAAATAATGCATATCTTACAAGGCAATGAGCGATGCCGGACGGCGGACGCAATTTAATTTTCCTACGGAGAGCATATATGATATAACAACTTAGAAAGTTGCGTTCATCTTCATAGCCTACGATCGGTCCAGACTCGACGCTGCTTCTGCTCTTTCTTTCAAACATCTTCCCGCCTTTCCCGAAATTAACGCCCTCGACGCGTCCTCCTCTCGGACCTCCTCCCTCCATCTTCTGTACTTTCTTCTGCTGCTGGACTGGAATCAATTGAATTTGGGAGATGGAGTAGGAGAAGCCCTAGGTGACGCTTAATTTGGGAGGACACGCAGCAGTTATATCCATTAAATTTCCCATTAAGAACCATGGAAATTCGAATCGAAGAAGCTCAGAAAAAATCTGATTCACTGTTGGACGCTTAACGCTTTGTAGCCGGGTTGCTACGGGAGTATCAGTTACCGACCCCTGCCGCACTATCCGTGAAAACTGAAACGTTCCGGACTCGTTTTCTTCCGAGTAAGTACTGCAACGTACCTGGTTAAAATGGACCGATCAATCGATTTTCAGAAGGAATATATCTCTGTTTTCTGTCATGGAAAAATATAAGAAAGGACAGACGTAGATGAGTCCATTGGGCCAGAGAAGCCGAGTACGTTGGCCTTTTTCTTTTTGCGGAAGTGCGAATACGGCCGGCCTACCGAGGGGGGAGGTCGTGGTCGGGCCGAGCACGGCCGAGCCGGGCATTATTAAGTGGTCCGAGACTCCGAGTCCGTCCGAGTAAGAAAACGGCAAAAATTTCGCATACCAAATCCGCACGTCCTTTGAAAAAAGTCAAAAATATTGTATCTGGTCCCGCCCTGGGTCCCGCGCCCTCTGGGGGTAAACCAATTTGCCGTCCGACTTCAAGTAATTTACGAAGATGCCATTATGTCTGTCAGTGATTCGTCACGTATTTATTGGGGAGTGATGGATTGGTACTCTCTGCGTCTGCGCTGCGCGCTCCATCAAAGACCTCTTTGCAGCGGGTCAAATCACAACCGGGAGGCGGGACTCCGGAGGAGGCGCCAGCCGCGCCACCCCATGGACGAGACGACGACGAACCACCTTACAAGTTACAGTCTTACAGACGAGTGGTGGTCATGTGATCAGTGAATCCAACGGCTGCAAACCGATCTGTCGGATCTGTCGGTACTGGAGATAACGAATCTGGCTCGGTGTGGGGCCGGCCATGGTCGGACTACGAAGACTCCACAAAACTCTTTGTTTATTTCAAAGTAAGTGTATTTACATTACACGCGAGGCGTTCGCTGCTTCTGGCAGTACTGCGATTTACTTTTTTCTGTTCTGCTCTTGATCGTGCTTTTTCCCTCTGTAAAAGGCCGCCGAGTTGCTGCGTAAAAATTTAGAGAAACAGAGAGGGTCAGTTGCTTCCTGAAAGACGGCAACTACTGACCATATACTTAACTCGTGGGGGGAACTGGGAGGATGGGGGAGGGAGGCGGGGGAGCTCTGCTTTACTGCCGGACTCAGGATCATCAGGCTTCTTTAATTTGTTATGTAATGTTATGTTTTTTTTTTTTTTTTCTTCTTCGTCCGTAACACCAGTCATTCATAGATCTGCTGTACGCGCACACCCTTTTATTTTGGGATGGATCATGTATGATTGAATTTGATTTGATTTTGCCTCTCATCATCTGGTGCGGATATCAATCAATGTTGTTCGCGAGGATTGGATGACTTGTCGAGTACTTGTTATGGTTTGGCTAGTGAGAAGTGAGAACTGTGTATCTTTATGGTGCAACCTAGTAAAGAATCTGTAGCCGAGGCTATCTATAATATATAGTCGTCCCATTCCTTCAATTGTACTCGCTGATACAGTGTGTGCAGGATCCCAGTTCCTCCCCGCTACGTCATCGTACGAGTTTTTAAGTTTAAAAAAGACAGCCTTTTTTTTTTAAGTTTAAGAGTTTAACCCGGAGAAGAAGAAATGGGAGCAGAGTTACCGGGGCGGCCGACCCATTAAATGGATCTAAACCTCTTTGGAGTTGGACAAGCTGCTTGCTTTTAATTTGGAGGAAATCTCATTTCACAAGCAAGTGCTGATAGGCAGAGAGCATTTCACTGCCCTGCCTTTTTCTGCCGGTGTCTCTATTTTTTCACGGCTATTCTCATTTTGTCACTATAGGTATGTATGCCACTATGCCCCTCTTTTATGAATGAGGGAGAGAAAGCAAGCAAACAGAGAAACTCAGAAAAGCGCAAGGGGGATAGGCTTCGTAGTGATTGGTTTATCGAAACGAGGGCAGTTTTGCCACTGGAGAATCTGACCAAATCTGTCGATGGGCTTGCTAGATTTGGAGCAGGAGCTTCGCACAGAAAATCCAAATCCCATTACTCTCGGCAGCCAAAAGACCGGCTTCCCCCTCCAGGAAGAATCCAAGTTGCAACCACCCCAACAGATACTATCCTCCTTTCCTTTACAGCTATTTTAGTGTAATTACTCTCATAATCTTGAATTTGGAACTTGAAAGCAGACCCAGTTTTAGCTCCCAAACTGTCCCAAGCTGTAGAAATAGCCAGTTAAAGAAGTGGGGAATGGGGATTCGAGGAAGAGGTGAAATGTTCGAGTGTAGCATTTACTTAGAACCGAAGGAACAAGAGGGTCAAACAGTACGTTCTTCCCTTTTCCAATACCCAACAGTAGCGCCTCTCGCAGTGCGCAGCAGAACAAATATTCTGCTTAATCAAAGATCTAAAAGTAAAAGGAGAAGATTAGAAAGGCTCCCTCCCTCTGTTGACGGGGTGAGGTTGGCTGAAACGAAAAGCTTCTGAATGTTACAGGTAGAAAGTACCGCAGTGCTCTCTCTCTCTCCTCTCTCGTCCTTTCTCACTCTATCTATCTCCTCTCTTGTCCCTTCTCACTCTATCTCTCTCCTCTCTCGTCCCTTCTCACTCTATCTCTCTCCTCTCTCGTCCCTTCTCACTCTATCTCTCTCCTCTCTCGTCCCTTCTCACTCTATCTCTCTCCTCTCTCGTCCCTTCTCACTCTCTCACTCTCTCTCTCTCTAATAAAATATGGATTAAGAAAGTAATATGTAATAATATGGTATGGATTATCTCTCTCCTAATAATATATATAAAAAATCTAATAAATAATAATAAATAAATATGTAAATTAAATAATAATAAATAAATATATAATAATAAAATATTATGTAAATAATTGTAAAAGATTAAAATAACCAATAATATGTATGTGGCAATATAATAATTTTGTA
The DNA here is from genome assembly GCA_019845555.1 of Aristolochia fimbriata. Classification (NCBI taxonomy): domain Eukaryota; kingdom Viridiplantae; phylum Streptophyta; class Magnoliopsida; order Piperales; family Aristolochiaceae; genus Aristolochia; species Aristolochia fimbriata. The sequence continues at coordinate 7,167,131 of CM034078.1, forward strand.
AAATAATAATATAAATAAATAATGGATTAAAATTTTAAAATATAATAAATATTAATAAATAATATGGTTAAAATTTTAAAAAATAATATATGTAAATATATGGTAATATGGAATAATAATAATAAAAATATTATTTGTAAATAAAGCATTTGTAATATATAAATAATAATAAAAAAATAATGGATTTTTATAAATAAATATAATATAAAAAATATATGGATTAAAACAAAATAATAACTAATAATAAATAATATAAAATTTTTAAATATATGTATTAAAATAAAATAATATGGTTAAAACCCATGTAAATAAAAATATGTAATAATATATGGATTAAAAATTTAATGCAAATAATAATAATATGTAATAAATAATATGGATTAATTTAACCAAACTTAATAATATATGGGTCATAAAATAATAAACATTGATAAAGTTAAAATGTATGTAAATATGCTTGTATATAGTTATTTTTAATAAAAAAAAATAATATGTAATAAATAATAATAATAATAATTAAAAAAATAAGCTAATATAATATATAATAATATGGATTAAAATTTTAATAAATAATAATAATATAAATAATATATGGATTAAAATTTTTGTAATAATATATTATAATATTAAATAATATAGTTAAATTTTGAAATAATAATAATAATAATATATGGAAAAAGCAAAAATGTATATTTAATAATATGTTTAAAATTAATAAGTATGGATTCATTTTAAATTTATTAATATATAATATATAATATGGATAAATAAAATAATATGTGAAAATATATGTAAATTAAAATGTAAATAATTAATATATTAATATAATATAATAATTAAATTTTTAAAATAATAATAAAATAAATGCTGTAAAAAACGTAATAATATATGTAAATAATATGGTAATAAAAATAATAAGCGGCCAAATAAGCTAATGTGCTATAAAATAAAGCTTGTATATATATAAATAATCTATGTATAACTATATATAATAATATTTTTTTTTAATATATATATATAAATAACTAATAATACATAATATATATATATATATGTTTAGAAAATATATATATATATTATATATAATAATATGCATCCTATCTCTCTCTATGATTGACAGCTGAGTCCTCTCTTTCTCTCTTTCTTGACAGCTCTCAGAGTACTATAACCTTCAAGCTGGCATGGCCCGAATGGCAGTTGTCGGCTTTATGCAACACCACCAGCTTCGGCAAAAAAGCCACAGAGCTATAAGAAAGCACGGCCCATTCCTTCTTTTTCTCCCAGGGATTTTTGACCTGTTTTTCTCCTTATACCCCATCTGAATAACCCATGCATGGAATATCATATAGGAAGCTGAAATGGAGATGGGCTCATCCGCTTTGGGGTCGAATTCTGGGTCCAGTGATTCTCTCAATGGATTGAAATTTGGCAAAAAAATTTACTTTGAAGATGTCGGCAGTGTTGAAAGCTCTTCTACTTCAGCCCTCCCTCCAGCGGAGACGAAGGCGACGACGGCAGCAGGAGTGGCAGCGGCAGCGGCGGCGGCGGCGCCGCCTAGGAGAGGAAGAGGGCTAGTGCAAGGAAACCACACTCCGAGGTGCCAAGTTGAAGGATGTAAGGTGGATTTAACTGGTGCAAAAGCTTATTATTGCAGGCACAAGGTTTGTGCTATGCACTCGAAGTCTCCTAAGGTGATTGTTGCTGGTCTGGAGCAGAGATTTTGCCAGCAGTGTAGCCGGTTAGTTACTTTCTTCCAAAAGGTCTCATGAGTTGGGTTTCGATTTTCTCTAGTTTCGATTTTAATTTTAATACCCCCCCGCCTGGTTCCCTACGGGTTTTATTTGGGGATTTGGTCGGGCTACTGACAATAGCTACCAATGTCATTGTCTTGGTTATTTTGGCCTTCTATGTTGGAAGGTTGATCCGGAGGTATTTTTCTTTTGTTACTTTTGTATTTATTTTTCGTTGTTTTTCAGATTAGAAATTGGATGTCTTCCTATTTCGTAACCTTCTATTTATTTCTCTTGAGGGCGCAGTCCAGGAGAATCATTTGGTTTCGCTTGCTAAATGGATGCTGGGTTGGTATGTTATTTTAGTTGCGTTCGCTTTTGTAAATTTGGTCATTAGGGTCTCTTTCCAATTCGGGTAGTTTTCTGGGTTTCTCTGTGGTCTCTCGCTGTTTCTCTTTCTTCACCATTTTATTTATGTTGGCCGCTTTAATATTTCCCTCATGGTTCGGATTGTTTAATTTTTTTTGGCCTGTCGTTTTGAAACTCGAATTCTCGAATGTTCTCTGAGACTCTGAGTATTAGTTTTTGTTTTCTTTCATTTTCTCTTTTGGCAGTCTTGCAGAGCTTGGCTTTTCTGCTGTCCGTTCCGTTTTCTATTTTCTGCTTATAAAATTTAGCTCGTCCACTTTTTCTTTTTTGTTTTTAATTTTTGCTGTTTTTCTAGCTTGGCTACATCTTGAAGACGTTTTACATCTTTTGGGGTGATTTCTCTACTATAGTCTCAAGCTGTTGTTGGGGATTTAGATGTGCTTAGCTCGTGTTATATCTTGGACATCTTACATTTTCTCCTTTTGTTTTGCTTTTTAACTGCTAATAGTGGAGGTCTGTATCTTCACAGTTTTTGCCCTTCCCTCTTCTCTTGGTTGTGTACCTAGTCTTAATTCTTATGAAGTCTGGACTAGCCCTCTTGATTTTGTATTATTTAGGAGTTTCATACATGCAGTGAACTTTGGGCGTTTGGTAATCTGTAGTCAACCAGTCTTGTATTTCAAGTTGTTCCTGTTGGTTCCATGCTCGGGTGTCTATGTTTCTCTTTTTGTGAATTGGGGATTAGGTGGTTCTGCCATGTTGAATGCATGAGAGTATTTGAGCTGTCCCATCAGTCGTGTCATCTCATATTCAATGGAGTGGTGCTTTTGTTGCCTTCGCTATTGTGGATTTGTTAAAAGCAATCTTAAGGAGCATATAATGCTGAAGATGAAAATTATAATGGAGAGACTGATATCAATAAAGTGGATGACATGTTCATTTAATAATCATGGTTGGGAAAGAGCTAAGTAAAAACCCAATTAATGACATCCGTACAGGACTAGGATGGTTTCTGCATCATCCTATTATGGAGTTACGTGTTATTCTACTCTTTGAATTTTTTTTAGCTACATATCAAAATAAGTTTTCTGTCATCAATTGTTTAAGATTGTGTAATGGCATGTTTGCACCAAGTTCAGTTGAGCTTGTGGTAAAACCCAATTATTCTGACTGATTTCCAGCTGGGATATCTGCTTTTTTAGTATTGCTTTCCTTTGTACCACTTTGCTAGAAGCATCTATTTGATCCCTTGGTATTTGTAGAAGATAAGTTTGGCTTTAAGCGAGTATAATACTGCTTTTCTCATTAGGCATCAAGAGATTTAAAGCTAAAGATAGGACACTTTTGGCGAGGAACATTGTAAATCCTTGTGACAAAAAACAAAAGGCGCGTATATCTTGTTTGGGAGCTGGTTTTGTCCCAAAAAATGTCACAACAGAGATGAAATCAAGAATTGAACATAAATGAATATAATGCTCTGAACAAAAATTTAAGTAGGTGTAAAAGGATAAAAATTACTAAAAAGATGCAAGGTGATTCATTGGGGCTCAGGCATAAAAAATATTAATCAGGTGAACCTGGTCCTCATTTTCTTTGGTGCTAAGGCTCCAAGAAAATCTGCATATGGAAAAGCATCATTGTCTAAAGCACCACTTCACTATCTATGGTTTGTTCCTGTCTGATCCTCTTTCCTTCCTGGCTTTTATGGCTTTTATCCTTTTGCAATCAAATTGCAAACTTAACCATCATGATGGCATCCACCGCTTCTAGTTTTTGGTTGACATTTCACATGGTGTAACAAATCCTGAGGCTTTCTCTTCTATTTGTCACATAGTGCGAAACACTGATCTTTATGATGGTGGGTCAAAAAAAGACACGTTCCCCAGTATATAATTGTACATATGTTCATGTATCAGGTTTGTTGCTTTGGAGTAAGGAATGTTTTGTAGAAGATAACTCATTTAGGCTGAAAATATTATGTGCTTATTTTACTGTCTTTTTAGTTGTTTAAATTTTCACATTTTGGATATCATTAAATCTTTTTAAGTAAAAAACATGTAGTCATATTTTATTCTTTATTACATTTCATTTCATTGTCATTTATTTTTTCCCGAGTGTTGGGGTCTTGGGCATTAGCTCAGTGGTCCCATGGGAGTTATTGCTGCAGGAGGTCTTGGGTTCGGGTCTCCACAGCAGCATTGGGAGTAAAACTTGTAATTGGGAGTAAAAAATGTATTCACTTTCCTCAAAAAAAAAAAAATTTCCCGAGTGTTGATTACAATGCACATGCTCTTTTTACCCCTAGTGAGACTTTAACCCTAGACTAACATTAGGAGTGTCATCATGTGACCACTGAGCCAAAGGCCAAGCTCACTTTATTGTTAGTGAAAGAATAAAGGTTAGCTACACTGTACTTCCACTAAATCAATTAGAAGGCAACTTGAATGAAACGAGCTGAGATGAGATGTGAGGGAAAGGCTCAAAATCAACAGAAAGCTTTAAAGGATGACTGGAAACGTTTAATAGTGATGAAAATCATGCAGAAACCAAATAGGGTATATAGGATTGACACTAGGCCACCGGAATAGTCAAAACGATTACAGTTTTACAGAAGAGAAAATCACTTTTTAACCGCCAAAGTACAATTGAGGCATGTCATCAAATCCTAAGAAGGAATTGATATAATTGATTTGTGCAAATGGAACCCAGTATAGAAATGATTTGGTTTGCTTAACTAGGGTATGTTCTAGCTTCCTGATAAAGTGCTGAGAATTTGAATGAAAAATGGAGACCTGGCTCATTCTTCCAGGCACCAGTTGTGCTGCCTTTATTGTTTTTTTTTTTAAATCTTTTAATTCAATGAGGATTTGGAAGATACTAGAAATTATAGGACAGATTTCTATTAGTGAGTATCAAAAGATTGAAAAAATACAGGAAATCAGAATAACAAAGCTAGAAACTTAAGTATCTACCTATTTTTTTCGTCTCCGTTTTCTCTTTTTCCTCATTTTCATCTCTTGCCAGTCATCTCAGAATTTGAGCTTTGATACCATGTGAAATATGACACTTTGAAACTGAATGAAAAATGAGAAGTTGAGAGAAGATGCCCTGCTCCTCCCACCCATCAGTTGACCTACCTATGTAGCCATTTTAATAGAGTCGTAGCAAAATCTTAGAAACAAAAAAATTTGGGAACTCATCCTAATTGACTTTGATTGCTACACAATTTTCTACATGAAGAGATTATTATCCTTCAGCATAGATTCTTCACTACAACATTTATTGAAAGTGGAGATTTGAGGAGCTTCTTGCTATCTGGGGATATGCTTTCTCTAAACTTTTTTTTTACCTTTCTGATCTTCTTAGTCTCATTCCAGATGAATCTTATCAAATCTCAGTGTCTTTTCTTTCTTTAAACTACCTCCTTGGATTGTCGTGTCATGTTGGTATTACAGCTCAAAATTTTAAATATAGGGCAATGCTAAAGCTTTTTCGACTTATCAATTTCATGAAATCATCTATTGTCAAACCTGTATTCCTCATTCTTTGTGGATACTTGGCCTGTTTTATGCAAACCTCTGAAGATTTAGTTTTTGAAATTTGCTTAAGTTTGTGACTTATGTAGGATTCAATTAATTTTATTGCTTTAACTGGTATTCATACTGCTTCATTTCATTGCTAGAATCCTCAGATTGGGGAGAGCTATTAGTCCTCTTTTTCATATGGACTGTTTTTTATATCATCCTAACATTCTTTCAAACTTCAAGCTTAGGTGCTAGTACCAAGTAATGCGATCTAGAAGATGGGTTGAGTTTCGACCAGGCCTGTTTTTGCCTTGTGAACATTTGAAAATGTAAGCATGATTTTTAGATAGATGAAGACAGAAACTAAGCATTGGAAAGTTTGAAATTCACTCAAAGGCAGCACATGATAGTTAGAAGTTGAAAATTCAAGAAACAGTACTTGGGCTGGGACTGAATAAAGTGGGTCATGTGACTAGAAAACAGAAGATTTTGAATGGCATAAACATGACATGGGCTTTACTTTTAGAGAGGCCATTACCCAACTTTTTAAATAATCTCTGCTCAACCAACTTCTTATGTAATCATATAATCTGTTGAAATAGTATACTTACTAAACAATCACATGTATTGAACTTTGTCGTACCTTCCATATAATATTTTGTCTTGAGTTTGCTGAGTTCTTGGTGTTAAGGAAATTGATTATGTGAATACGATTTACTATCTATTATAATCTGAAGGCAGAAAGTTTCTCAACAGATTTCATCAGCTGGCTGAGTTTGACCAAGGAAAAAGAAGCTGTCGCAGACGTCTCGCCGGCCACAACGAGCGTCGCAGAAAACCACCTCCTGGTTCTCTACTTTCTTCGCGTTATGGCAGACTAGCTTCGTCTTTCAATGGTCAGAACCACCTGTATTATTTTCGTTAAACTTAAATGAGGGGCTAAAATGGTATTATTTTATTTGATTTTTCTCTCTCTCACAAGCTTTTATGCAGTTTCATGCTTTTACCATGTTAATACTTCATTGACAGAAGACACCGGCAGAGTAGGAGGTTTCTTGAACTTCTCAAGCCCAAGACTCCCTGGCCGGGATGTATGGCCCACTATCAGAAGCAGTGAACAGGTATCCACCAGTCAGGTGCCACCCACGGGGAAGTACCTCCCTCACCTCTGGCAGGGAAGCTTTCAGGAGTCCAACAATATTGTCACTAATGTGACCCACCCATATCTGCAAGGTTCTTCAGCTGGAACAGTTTTTCCCAGTCAAGAAATTCCAGCTAGTGAATGTCTCACAGGAGTCTCAGACTCTAGTTGTGCTCTCTCTCTTCTGTCAAATCAGCCTTGGGAAAATAGAGGTCGACCTTCTGGTTTGACCAACTTAGTGAGGGATAATATTCCCAGTTTGGGTCAATCGATTCTTCATAGCACTGCTGCAAACAACATCACGGGCAACAATGCTTCATGGGGCTTCAAAAGTGGAGCTAGTAGTAGCTCACAGGCTCATGAAGTCCCTCATGACTTAGCTCTCACCCAAATTCAAGGATCTATCAGTAATCAGTTCCCTTGTGACACTGAGTTAAGTCATCAGGCCAGCAGGCAGTACACCGACATTGGACAATCCAGAGCCTATGGCTCGACTACAAGTCAGATTAACTGGACTCTTTAAGAAGGTATGTATGGTGCTGCTGTCGATTTTGAAGAATGCAGGGGCCCATGAATTGTAGTTGCTTGGATTTGTTGAATTTCCCCCAGATGATCTCATAAATAAGTCTAACACTAAATTTTGCACCAATGTACGCTTTCTTGGTGTTTCTCATAGGGACACAGTAAAGCTAAACAATATGATGTTTTGTATTGACATCTGGTAGGGGGCAGAAACTCTGGTCAGCTTTTGATGGGCTTGGTCAATGGTAGTTGTTGGCTTGTAACAGCATTAAACAGAGGGTTGCCTGATGCCCCTTCTTGAGGATACCTATATTGATTTCCTGTAATGACAATTAGAATGTTTGTATTGGCTTGGTTTACTTATCCTAGAGAATTGTTGTAGGCTTTTCGATGGACAAGGAGTTCATGTCAAATCGTGCAGCGAAACTGTACAAATTTCATTCACTTCGATTTTGACCTGCTAAGGAGATGACGTGTTTGTTTGACTGTAGAATCAGATTCTGCGGAATGTTGTTTCACTGAGCCTTTCAGAATACAATGCACGAGGATTTGGAAGTTAGAATTTTAAGCGCATTTCTGCCTTGACAGTTGACAGGGATTCCCGGAAACCTCGTTGTAGGCAGGAAAGGTTGGAACCGGAAAAAGGGTTTCAGAAGTATGGAGCCATGCGCTCTCCTTTCGTGGTTAATTTCGAATCTTCACAAGCAGGTGGAAATATGTATGCCCAGTGACTTGACCTGAAACTATCCTTCTACAACCAATACAACGTTTTATAAACTTTCCTACTTCGCTGTCCACACCCACCAACCAGCCACCTTGTGTATCTAGCTGAAATGGAAAGAAAAACTGTTACTGTCAGAAAGTTTCTGGGTTCTTTCTTCGAACTGTAGGGAGCTTAACCTGTGTCGGAATTGCAAGCAGTTGATCTATTTTTGCTAAATGAACATTCTACTTCTTAGGAACTTCATTGGTGTGAAGGAGAAGAATGACAGCTCTGGAATAACCGTTTCTTACCATTTGGCCCGTGTCGCAGGGATTTGAAGCGACTTAGCCGCTCAGGGCTGGATGCAACAATCACGGAAGCTTTATTTTCAACACATTTTCACGATCAATCCCCACAAATTTATATAGAAAAATAAAGTGGTTGCCTGGAAGAAACGGACAATCGAAAGGGAACATGCCGGCAAGCGCGTGGACCATTAAAGAATCCCGTCCTTGGAAAAGACACCGTGGGATGTCTTTGAAGGGAACATGAAACGCCATCAAAACGAGAGTATACATTTAGCCGCTTCTTACACCTCATTGAACAGAAGATTATAGCCGGGGGAATGGAGATGGAAATTATCCGACGACTTGGTCTCAGATTACTTGCCCACAGTAACGACCTTATTGCCCTTGACTGACAGTCCGTAAAGAGCGCTATCAATTTGATGCAAACATCTGATCCATTCGAAATTTCAGAACGGCACATCAACGTACAATTAATGAGCATATCTAAATAAAGTTGGTTGCTGTGGTAAAATAAAACCGAATGACCCCCCAATCAAAATAGTCCCAATAACTTTTGGTCGTGTGATCTTATACAATGGGAGCACTCTTCAACAATGGGCCCATTCCCCGCTCCGAGGCTCTTTGACGCGCCCAGCTCATCACATCCTCATCAAACTCGACTGCACCTGTATCCCTCCCATTTTCTCTGATGTCTTTAACCATTGAAAAACTGGTCACAGGGTGTCGGAATGGAAAAGAAGAGATCATTTGTACGCCATTTACACACTTCTTTGATACCGTGGTCTAGAAGAAATTACTCCATTTTCATCCTTGGATAGAGCTCTAGGTCCAGCGAAATCCACACCATTGTGATCGGACCGAACTCTAGGGATAACTTGTTGAGAAGACTCATTCAAAACATCCCCAATCCCAAGCTTGACAACAAACGTTGCGGTGCAACCCTTCCCCGGTCCTTCACTTTCAATCCAAATATGACCATCCATGAGGTTTACAAACCTATAAATTATATCTCAGTTAGAAAAGAGTATCAATAACAGCCGCTAACGACTAAATCATTATTTTTGTCAGGTGTCAATAAAACAAAAATTACCTCTTACAGATGGCTAACCCAAGTCCAGTCCCACCTTGATTTCTTGTTCCACTTCTAGATTGTGTGAATTTAGTAAAAAGATTCGGAATATCTTGAGAATTAATCCCGCAACCAGTGTCCCTGACCTGCACGGAGAGTGAGGTCAGCATAACAATCACTAGCATTTAAAAACACAAGTAGAGTACTACTTGCACACAGAAGAATTGTGAGCTGCTTACAGACCTGCACTCGCAAGTAAAAGTAACCATCACTGGAAACTGGATAAAATTCAGGAGCTCGTGGATCTCTAAGCATCTCTGGCTTTGCAACACAAGCCGTGACTGTAACATAACCTTCCTTGGTGAACTTGACAGCATTACCAGCAACATTGAGTATCGTTTGCATAAGCCTCTTTTCATCACCAACAATAAAAACAGGTAAATCTGGTGCCAACATCAGTTGTATAGACAACTTTTTCACAGCTGCTATTGGTTTTATCAAATTCATGACCTAGCAATGAATATCACAGATTGAGGTCAGGTTAGAAGGAAATGACATGCAATGTAAATCAATACTCCTTTTGATCTAACAAATACCTCTCTGAAAATTGTGTGGAGGTTAAAAGTTCTATTGTCAAGTTCGAGGCTTCCGTCTTCAAGTTTTGAAAGATCCAAAACATCATTTATGAGAGTTGCCAGAAGATTACTACTCTTTAGAACTGTTTCAACCATCAAGCGTTGCTCTGGAGTTAGTTCTGTCTCTAGCAGCAGAGAAGACAATGCAATAATTGCATGCATTGGTGTTCGCATTTCATGGTTCATGACCGAGAGAAAATCATTGCGAGCACAGATTGCCATTTCTGCCTCCCTTCGAGCAATATCTAGGGCCACATTTTGTTCCATCAGCAGATCTCGGGCTCGCATGGACTCCTCAAGAATTGAAGCATGTGACAAAGCAACAGCAACCTGAACCCAACAGAAGAATTCATGAGAGATTCAGCCACAGTTTGTAATTAATTTAAAGAAGAAAAGATCTACACTACAAGTACTTTTTAAAAAGAAAAGGGGAGTCATTGTCATAAATGTGAGGAATATTTTTGTAAAAATGAATAAAATTGCAAATCACTTTTATAAAAATGCCCCTCATTCCTTCTTTAAAAAGTACGTGTAGGCTAGCCATCCTATATATATATTGTAATTTTTTTATTACAGATGCACAATGGGACTAATATACTTGAACCAAGACCTCACTCAAAACACCTCATCCCCTCCCAGACCTTTGTGATGGTAGACTACAACATAGTCAATTTTGTAAAACTTTCAGGTTAAGTAAGGTTTATTTTAATTTTATTTTATTTTGTTTCAAGTGATGAAGACTCCTGTAATACAAACGTCAGATAAACTCCTATGCCCTTGCGGAGACTTGAGCCCAAGGCCTCCCACTACTGAAAGCCCCATGTGACCACTGAGCTATCGCTCAAGTTCACAAGATTAGGTAAGATATAAGCAGTATTTTCCCTTGAAGAAGGGGAAATCTATACAGACTCAAGCGCCCAAGCAGCAAGTAAATGAAATTAGCGAATTACTAGGCTTCTCCTATCAATACTACTTCTGAGTAGGTATTCCAACTGAACAAAGGCTATTAAAGAGTTTTTTGGTCGAGGGAAGCAAACAGAAAAGACAATCAGACTCTTAGCTTTTGAACCCAATTATCCCATTTAAAACCTCTCTTTTTTTTTTCTTTACTTACACTCTAACCAACTTGCATAAAAAGGTCACAAATTTGTATTCAAGTTGTTGATTATATATCAAATTTCACCCCATCCATCTTTCATGCTCACTAAGTCAGCTAAATTAGTTGAGTTGAATTAAGACCAAGGTTGTGTTGACACCTCAAGAACTAATAAATGCTTCACTAAGATAAAACTGTAAGGGGTTAAAAATTTAGAGATAGAAAGGTAAAGAGATAGAATAAACCTGATCAGCAACCACTTCTACAAGTTCCAATTCATGGACATGCCATTTTCTTGCACTATCAGAGGGAAGCATCAAAACCATTATAGCATAACCCCGTGCCGAGAGTTCTGGCCAATCATTTACTTGAAAATTTGAAAGGTGAAGAAGAGGCACTCTCACTGCGACAACCTCTGGAGGTACATATCTTCCTGCCGTTGTCCGAATCCTGGCTAATGGACATGTGTGCGGAATCCTAATTGCTCGGTTGCTACTAAAAACCTGATGAACCAAATGCTTTGCCTTAGTTTTAACACGACAAAACAATACTAAAAATAACAAGCAACAGTATATAAACAGATAGAAACCTGATTGACCACGGGCAATTGAATGGACACAGACAATCCCACAGGTATTTGGTGCCGCAAAGTATGAGACAACTGGAGACACAAACCAGTACGTGTTGGCATCCATAAGGCACATTCCTCCAAACCCAGAGTCCTACCAAGCTCAACCAGTGTAGTCTTCAATATGGTGTGCCTGTCGAGTGTACTTCTAATTTCATGAGTTAGCATACGAACATGTCGACCGGTTTCTTCTTGTGTACGGATTAAGCCCATCTCCCTATCCAGTTCCTCAGCCTTATTTTTAAGGAATAACTCTCTGGTTTTTACACTTAATAAATCAGGAATTATGTGGACAAGCATCAGTGCAGTTGCACATGAGACAACTGCAGTGGACACTTTTGCAATGGTCATTACTACAGCAACAGTTTTCGAGTGCATGGTGAAAGTCCACAAGTTAATGAGGTGGGTGGCCCCACAAAGAACAATAAATGCCCCAAACTGCATTAGCACCCATCTATATGGGAAGAAGGCAGATTTCTTTACAAAATACACAAGCTCCAGAGGAATGGAGAAATAGGCGAGAGCGATAAAGAAATCTGACAAATACTGATACTTAACCAATAGCTCATCAGCCGGCCATTGTGGCTCAATGCAGTCACAATTCTCCATTCTTAATAGCCAAAAATATTTAGAACACAGCCTCTCTTAACATTATAATCCCTGAAAATGAAACAAAAAACAACAGATCAAAATAAGAAATGAATAAAAAAGTGAAATATAATAGACCAGCTAACATAACTTAAAAACATGAAGTGCAATAGAACAATTAGGACAGTTATCGTGATGACAGAACAATTCCCAGTAAAAAGAGGCTGACTTTCTTCTTTTTTTTTTAGGAAAAAAAATACATTAAAAAAAAATTGAGGGTAAAACAGTAAGCTTATGTAGCATGGCCATGGGAAAAGTAGCTAACCAGATAAACAAGGGCAGAGGAAGCAAAATTAGATATGGAGGGAGTTAAATTTTACTGTCAGGCAGAGAAGAAAAAAGAGTAATGCGCAGGCAGCTTCACAAGGGGTCCTAGATTTCAACTCAGGGGATACATTATTGATGTATGCCTAAAGAAGCATTTAAGGAAAAGACATTAATTAATTAAGTCAACATGTTTTAGGCTATCATGAACACCAGTGTAAAGATTCAGTTTTGACAAAGAGCTAGCTGACATATAAACCCGCTTGATTTTCTTCTTGCTAGGGCTATTCATAATTTGCAATGGACAATAAGCTTTCTCATATTCATCATGTTACTTTCACAAAACTAGCAATAAAGTCTGTCAATTAGATGCCAATTAACATAAAAATTTTAAAGTTATCAAAAATAATTAAGTAGAGATTAAACAGCAAAATAGTATCATAGTGACCATTAGTACTTAAAAGTTAATGAAATGTTGGACCATTAACGAAGTGATGTTGCTTTTAAAATCAGTCCCTTGATTGACTATTTTCACTGAAACATGGATTGTACCCCATATAATTTATTACGTTTCATGAATTATAGTATCCCTGAGAAGCAGCTGAAAGTTTTCTAAATCAATTACTTGCAGAATTCCTAAGCCTTTAAGATGATCGACCTTCTCTACATGCATCTTAGGAGTGTGCATGAGTTAGTCTGCAACACTGTTTGCTTACACAAAGCAATAAAAAACACCAAAGATTTGGAGAAACAGCAGAAGAAAATTTCAAAAAATTAACCTACTGATCAATAAAATGTTACTCAGAAAATTTTTGTATATTCAGATAAAAATTTGTAATTGCTTACCAGAAAAATAGTGAAGAATATTCAGATTCATCTCATTATTAATTGATTTTCTTTAAGAAACCATACTTGACCAAGGTAGCTTTAGGCTATAATAAATTACACCCTCTTATCAACAGATTTTCCTTGAATCATCACATTTTCCCAGGTAGAAATTGCAATCTTTGGTTGGTTTTGCAGCCGTGGTAGAGAAGAGAAAAACCCAAAAACTTCAGAAACAGAAAAAATTACTCTTTAATGCATGAACTTCAACATAAGACTTGACATCATGAAGTACAGGTGGTAAAGAGCAAGGAAGAGATATAAGAAAACAAACAATCAGAAAAAAGAAGAGGTGCAAGAAGCTGTTCAGCAATAAAAATAGTAAAAATAAAATAAAATAAAACAAAAAAATAAAAAACCCTGAGATACCAAAGATGCATAAGTTTTAGAGGAACAACAATGGCGTTCACAAATTGCCGAGAGGAGCAACTGAGACAGTAGAGTATTGGTTCAGAAACAGCTCAAATCTCACTTAGGTGTCAACATAAGGAATAACATCTCTGTCTGAGAGCAGACCATCCTTAGTTCTATTGGACACTGCTGTTTGATATAGAAACATTTTGTATGGCAGGACAAAGCCAAGAGTCACATCTATATATGTCTATGTTGATGGTTAAACGGATAGGCAGAAGCTTTTTCTAAACTGATCCTGATTTAATATAGCAAAGTAGACCCGCAAAAGCTTTCAAAATTGAAGGCTCAGAATGAGAGAAGCAAGAAGGGGTGAATTAGCGATCAAAAATAGAACCCACCAGAAAACATCAGCTTTCCTTCACAGTTAGATGTCAACCTTATTAAGAACAGAAATGCGTCAAACCGATCATTTTTTTAAAAACTAGAGACACCAATAAAGACAGTAAGTAAACTTCTTAATATGAAGACATTCAATTGAAAGCATATTAACGTTATATATATCCAACATGAATGAAGTGCAAGACCTGGGATTCAAATAGCTGACAGGAATTTAGATCACGAAGAGCTGAAAACGAAGATGGAATTAAACTAACAAACGAGTAAAACCCTAACGGCATCAAAGCCACGAAAGCAAACGAGATCACTTGCCAAATTAAAGTACAAACATCTCGAGCATCACGGTGGCAGCGTTGTTCAGGCCATCGTCGGCGGTGGAAAAATCAGAAAGACTCCCAAGGAAGAAGACTGAATTAAAAATTGAACAACACGAGCACTAGCTTTTGGCACAGCACAAAAAGCAAAATGGATGGAGGAAACTCTCAGATAGACAAAACATAATAAAGCAAAATCGTGGAACGGAAACGCAGGGAGACCGGAAAAGAAAATTACCGGGTGACAAGAGGCACTACTCCAGGCGCTATAGCTGAAAAAATTCCAGCATCGGATCGTAGAGGAAGGGGAAAAGCGTCGAAGAGGGCATGGCGTGGAGTTGCAGCTGCCGCTTTTTGTTCCTTTTTTTTTTTTATTCTTACTCGCGCTTCTCAAAAACCATGAGAGGATGATAAATTGGAAAAGGGCTAAAAAAATCAATCAGCGTCACGGACACAAACTCCCAAAGCCAAAAGCGAAGCGTCGACAGTAAGCTGTATTTCTGTAAACACCAAACAGTAAACAGTAAACACCGTCTTCTAACTTGTAAGCTCCGAGGCCCCTCCAACTCCCACAAAAAGGTCTGACCTCTCACGTGCGTCTCACCAGGGGCGACCATCACGCAACGGATACCTTTCCTGCTCAAGACTCAAGAGGGAGCCCCGTACCGAAAGAGCAGCTTCGTGTTAGAAAACTGCTAAAAACAGGAAAGTAAATTAGAAAACTTGTCGTTTCTTTTACTTTTGCGCGATTTCTCGTGGGAGATATTCATTCATATTGTGGGCGCTCGGCTTGATGCTTCTAGAAGGCGACGGCGTTAAGCTGCCAGTCCACAATGGATGGGAAGACGGGAATGGGAGACCTCGACGGTCGACCTCACCCCGTCCGTGGTGTGGTGACTCTGCAGGAGACGGCAAAGCGATGAGGAGTCAAACCAACGGCGACTCACTGGGAAGTGTGCCGGGTACCAGTTTCGGGTTACACCGAATCTCCCAGGCTGTCGTAAGACTCGTAAGTCGTAACCGATAAGGCCGACCCGAATCTCCACGATTTTTTCTCCCCCAAGTTGCTTGTTCAATGTTTACTAGTCCGAGGAGAAGAATGGGAACGGTCTTGGACGTCTCCTTTGAACTTTGAACTTTTGAAGTGGTCCTGTACCGTCCACGACTTGGACCTTCAAGCTTAATCTTTTTGTTTCGTTTCTTTTTTATATTTTTTGAAGTTTTTAAAGCTTCGGGTGTCTGATTCGGGATCTTCGTAGATCTCTCACGATACAGACAATCCCGAAATTTACAGGAGGTCATTTTCGCTACGTATGTAGGTTCTGCCTTGTGCTTTAATGTAGCGGTTGGCCCTGTGTGGTTCATTTCTTGAGACGACCCCATCTTCTACGAGGCCTATGCCCTTATGTAAGATATATCATATTACACAGTCAATCTGTTGTCTTAATAAATAGGAACACATGGATCCTTCGAAGATCTCCGGGCATCGGTAACGCCGCGCGACACTGAGACGATAAGGGTGAGGTTTTTTTCTGGATAGGCAATTTAATTAATGCCTAAAGAATTAAGACGATTTTAGAAAAGTTCCGGCTTTCTATTGGAAATGTTGTCCGAGAGTGACCTACTGACAGTCGTCACGTCATCCGTTGTTTCATGTCAGTAGCTAGGTGAAGCCCCCCCTGCCCACTTTAACCAAAATAGCAAGTCGTAGTGGACGGGACAGTGGAGCCCCCACTCGGAAAAGTTCAGCCACTGCATCCGCCCATGAATCCGGACTCGCCCTCCCTGTCAGTCTAAATCTTTCATATATCAACCCCATGTACAAAAAATTAATAAAAAGGTGACAGCTTTGGAGACAAAATCAATTCCAGATGTGTGCTCCCCGGTGGAGCGTCTGAGAAGACGCCAACAAGGTCCTGATGCGACGCCACACAACATCTGCTGCCTTCCAAGATTTTGCGTTTTGAGAGGAGGAAGCAGTTCGGATTCAGGGCGACGCAGCAGGCACTGAGGCGTCGAGTAAAAAGTGCCCGTTCGGTGTCACCATGTGATGGCCGGTGGTGGTGCCGTGGTGGTAGACAAACGGTTGTTGATTTCAGGTCTTAGCTTAACTAACATAATAAATAGCTCACAGAAATTTAACCAAAACCATTAAATGCAACCTTCATCCTTTTATCTTTTTATCATGGTCCAGCTAGACCTAGGCTGAGGTAGAAGCCTCCCAAGGAGGAGACCAGACCTTTCTCGATACAACAAGCTTGGAATCACATTAACTAGACACAACTGCTCCAAACAGATTAGTTCCCTCAATTATTGATCGCATCAATATGACCAACACACAAAGTGCCACAGTTCAGAGAGCCTCACGCTTGGCTCTGCCCTTCGGCGTTCGTTATAAATTAAATTTTCTTCTAGACCAATGAATTTTCCCCCAATATATTGTACACTTCAACTTGCCCGAACAGCTTGCCGCTCCAATAAAGGCCCCCAGATCATTATCGAGAGCAGAATTCTCGAAAGACACCCAAAGTATGTCAAGAAAGGCAACTCCTTTTTCTTTCTGTTAAGCAGAACTTCAACGTCAAAAGATGTTCACAAAGTCAGAAATTCGGTAGCTCTAGTCACATTTCCCCTGTTATAAGGAATCTTTCAGATAATCAAGAACCAGTATTTTGGATATCCAATGGCAGACCGATCCTTCTGATTGAAACTAACCTGATTTGTTGTCCCATAGGAATGTTTTAACACTTCAGATCAATTGCAGCTGAAGTCTTGCCAAGAACAACACAATCCCTTTCCTCTAGATCAAGTCTGTAGCTCTCCTTTATTCAAATTTTAATCCATTTGGCACAAAGAAATGGACTTTCGGCTGACAGTACAATTGTGAGAAAACTGACGGCTCGGAAATTACAACCAAAGGAGCAGAGCACGAACAACTTTAGTAATTTCCCATATGAAGAAACCAATATTTTATACAGAGTCCTACAATAAGATGTTGATGAGGATCTAATACTCCGTTTTGGATGAAAAACATGAAAACATGATTTTCAAAGAAATACTACATTGGGAACAAATAAGACTGTTTGCAAGAACATGATACAAATACACTTTTTCACCTTTTGAGACATGGCTCACGAAAGATGAATTTGAATTTTTATTCTTTTCAAATTCATAAAAAGATGAGTCAAACGGATCAATCAGCAACCAAAGCAATGCAGAACAATCTTAAGGCACCACAATTAAGAAAGTAGCAAGCAGCAGTCAGTGATGCCCGTCGACAAAACACTAGGCCTTGATGTATTCATTTTATAGAAGGGGCAAGAATTTCTCAAGATTGATAATAGCAGGCACGTTTAAACATTTTTAGTAGGAGGATACTTCTAAAAGTGGCACCCCTTCTAGTCCCATACAAGTCAATGACGAAAGTGTTAGCTCAAAGATTCAGGAAGGCCTGACCCTATGTTATAAGCAGAACACACATTACTTCGATAAAAAGGAACACAAATTCCAGACTTAACTTTCACCACATACGAACTGATTTATTCATTTAAGCAAAGAGGAAAAAAATGAGTTATTACTTATCCTAAACTAGACAAGCAAAAACCCACAACCAAGTATATAACTGTTAGCTTCCCAATTGTGACTTAATAGATATAAATGTTGGGAAGAAATGTAGCAAGACAGGAACTAGATTTCACTTAGAGATGTTAAGATTGTGCCTGATCATGTTCATCCGAAAAGGCCTCCTTGTAATTTCACATTCACCAAATCCTATCCACTATTAACAATGACCTGTAAATTGGGCAGTGAGTTGTCATATTCAGAAAAGAGAAAGTTCTTGTGCTGATACTCTTATGATGTTACAAGCCATAAAAAAATCACAGGAGCTCTACTAGTCAGATTATTGTTGTAGGAAAACACCAGACTCCGTGCAGACCCAACTCCTTCAGGCTGCACAAAAACTGGTTATGAAGCAGAAGATTCAGAAGAATAAACCAACTTAAATGAGATTTGGCCAATAAGGTAACACTACCTAAATAAAGTTTATCCTCTGTAACTTCCAGATAAAGTTCCGCTTCAATTACCTCATGATATTGAAAGGCTCATAGATAACAAATAATGAACAACTTGCCGAAGGTTGCAGAGCTTCCACAAAATGTTTAGCTAGCTAAAAGATGATGAACAACTTGGCAAAGGTCTCACTAGTTCATGATAGAAACAAGGGACTGCCTGAGAGAGAATAGCTGTTCAATGGTCATCTTCACTGGGACCAGGACAATTGGCTGACAGTGCATCCATTGATTCGTACTGCATAATAGTAAGGATAAATGTGAATCAAGAAAGTTTCAAGAATCAATCAATAGTAAGAATTTTTTTTTAATATAAAAAAAATAAAAATGAATACTAAGAAATTTCAAGACTAAATAAGGGAACATCAGTTGCTGCAGCATAAACTAGACAAGATATTGAACTTGGATCCTGTTAGAGTGACAATCAGGGAGGACCACTGGAAGGACAGACAACTGGCAGACCACCCATATTTGGGATGTATACTAGGAGATAAAAAGAAGATGCACAGCGAGGAATTAGTTGGGAGAGGTCCCAATATAGTGATGCCACGTGTTCACTTGTGAATAGGATAAGAGGAATAAAACAGGGGAAAAAGAAGGGAGAAGGATCAGAAAATTGTAAGCCATTGCTAGTCTGCTAATGAGCTTTCAGCTCAGGGTTCTACTGTTACATTGTAATGGTGAGGAATCCTCTGTTTTTGAAATAGAAGACAGAAGTCAGGTTTCTGGAATTCTAACAGATCCAGTACAACAACCAACTCACCTGACAACCACAGTACAGGCAGTAATTATGTTCATCCCTTAGCTTTGTCAGTATATCCATCAAGTCCTACAAAACAAGTTGGACAAGCAGCTCGTTAAGAATTAAAATTATTGAACAGCAACAAATTTCAAAGTTAGGTCAACCAACAGCGAATCATCAGAAGCATTTCTGACACCGCAGAAATTTTCAAAGACATTTTGAAGATTATAATAGTAAGCGAAAATACCCCTAACATTTTAAAGTCATGGGAGATGATTGTTCAAATCATTCATTTTAAGTTGTCTCTGCAACAACACTTTGTAGACTGACTCAATTCTTCTTTTTCCTCACAGAATAAAAAAGCAACTTGTCAGTACTAAATGTTATGATAAAATAGTTACTTTCTTTGCTGACAATATGCAAAAGCTATGGCTGATTAAGAAAGTCACAAGTTAACACAAGATGTGATATTATTTTCTCATGGACACTAAAACTATAAAGGAAACACAGATGTAACAAGTGGGAGAACTAATGAACGGCTGCTTTAATTCAAAATTTTGAAACCACTTAAAACCAGACGGTTTCTCCATGACTCCACAAACTGTAATCAAGTTAGAAAATAAATTTACTCTCTTTGGAAAAGACAAATGGTTCTCACTCAAGCAAATAGAAAATAAAAAAAAATCCCGCAAATCTAGGAAGGATGCACCATTGGTGAAACTACTAGTTGAACAGTTAAGACTTATGGTCCCCGAGGCAGAGCTATATTTAGAATGAATATGAAGCCACACCATCAAATTTGAGCTTGTGATGAAAAGGCCAACACGACGAACAAACTTGTGCATAAAAGCTTAAACAAAAATATTTCCAGCCAAACAAAGATTCCCTCGTATAGTCGTATACAACATGCAATAGGACATATAAATGCAACGAAATTTAGAGAAACCGATCATTAGGAGGAAAGTAACCATACCTCTTCACTGATAACTTCCTCCTCTTCTTCCTCTGGTTTCTCGTCGCCATCATTTTCCTCATCGTCGCTTTTGTCGGGCTCTATAATTTCCTTATTTTCCAACTGCTTAAGCGCCGCCTTAGCCTTATTGAAATCTGCCACAGTTCGACGGCTTCTCCAGTGTGATTTTTGCCGAACTCCAAATTCAACTCTCAAATCCTCTTCCTTGGTCCTTTTCTTCTCGAACCGGAGCTTCTCCTTCATCTCCTTCTCCTTCTCCGGGTCTTCTCTTCCGAGGCCGGCTCGAGAGCGTCGTATCTCCAGCCCAACGGGCTCTGCCCGTCCGATCCCGTCTCTTCCCAAGGCCGAACCAGGCTTGTATCCCATCTGTTGTAGCATCTTGAACCCCACGTTCGACGGGGGGATAGCCGACTCACATTTTTCTAGGGTTTGTTGGTCTTCTTGCCGCTGTTTTCGTTCTCTATCGATTTTGCGCTGCTCTTGCCAGTTGTGAGCTTTAGGCTTCTTGTCCTTAGAGGGCGGTAAAGAGAGAGATTTTTTTTTCCAAGTCTGCAGAGAAACCACAGTTAGAGACTCTGCCTTTTGTTCATAAAAGAGGAGGGAACAAGGAACGTCATTAGAATCACCTTCGGAGGAGGGTCCGAGGTTTGGGGTGAAAGAAAAAGAGAAAGATCTCCCATGTAATCTTCTTCTTTTTCTTCTTCTTCGTCTTTCCTCTCCATCGACGAAGATGATGTCAAAGTATCAAAACGATGGAGTAGATGCGGCATCCAGATATTTAGATTTTGTGAGGAAAAGTGGACACTCGAAGCAGACGGCGGGAGGGTACGTATTTCGTTTCGCGCTAGTCCGAATGTTTGGATAATCGGATCTTACTGCCTACTGGGGTCTGAAAAAAGTAATGCCCTAGGAAGACCAGATCCGGATTCGATCCGTTTAAAGACATCCGAATGTCGGACAGCCTGCTGTGATAGAATAATTTGAAAAAAGAAGAGGGAAATTTACTCACACGCCACGCCAGTCTTCACTTGGGTGAGCCCCATTTTTCTGTAATTCTTAAAACATATTGTTTATAATTAAGTAGAATTTACTGTTTTAATATAAAAAATTCTGTAATTAAGTAGAATTTCCAGAGGCGACCGTACTGGTACGACAAATTTAAGTAAGTTTGGTGCGTATATAGCAACGTCTTACGCGTATTTGTATGTAGAACTTGAACTGAATTTTTGGAGGAAAAGTCGGTCATATCATGTTAAAGTACTGAAGAAACGAAGAAGCAATTTTTAGGAGGAGAGAGATTAATTAATTTTTTAAAGAGGACAATTAAACTACTCTTTCTTTTTTACAAGAAATTAATACAACTACTAAAATTAGAGAAATTCAACCATGCTCCGAATAGTTGGAGTCACCTAATAATGATGATGTATTATTTCGCAGTCATTAATAATACTTGACTGGCCGTTTCAGAAAAAAAATTTGAGTCGGGGAAGTATAATTTTAGGCAGGGAGAGATATTTGGCAGTAATTAATATAGAGTTTGTCGGAGACTTTTTAGTGACAGAACAGGAGACTTTTTAGTGACAGAACGTGTTTTTATTAAAATAGAACAGAAAGGTTTTTGCCGTCTTCCACGGTTAAGTCTTTGGACAGGTTACAGGTGACAAGGCTCTCCCCCTCTCTTGCGTGTGTACATATACATGATATATATATATATATATATATATATATGAAGCGAGATGGTGGGGGTGAGACTGCAGGGAAGATGATAATGAGCTACCAGCCAATATTTGTGAAGAAGGATGGGGCGATGGAGCTAATTAAAGCTTATCGCCGTTTCCTTCTCTTTCTCCTCTCTTTGACGTTTGTACATGGGATCGCTGCTTCCTCCGCCGATGACGAAGACACCATCTCTCTTAACCGGCGAAACTTCCCCGACGATTTCATCTTTGGCACTGCTTCTTCTTCTTATCAGGTAGTACTGTTAACAGTCTCTTTTTCCTCTCTCTCATTTTGCTCTCTCTCTCTCTCTCATTTTCTCTCACTCGTTTCATTTTCCGTTACACTAATCAATGGGCGTACGATTTGCAGTATGAAGGAGCTGCAAAAAGAGGCGGCAAAGGAGCTAGCCTTTGGGATGCATACACTCACAGACACCCAGGTTCTGCTTCATTATATTACCCAACATGCACCACGATCACTTGCTTCTTTTAGATTTTGTTAATTAGTTTCTTCTACCTATATATCACGTATATTTGATCTTCTAATGGGTCTCGTTGAATGTTCAATTAATCTTCGTCATTCTTTCTCCCTATATACATAGCTAGCAGTATGTCTGGAAAACCTCTCATATCTGCATAAAAACACCGCCACATATAAAGCAGTAATTTGATAGGTCGGAAAGCTCGCTCCCTCTCCCTGTAGCATAAGATTAAACCAAAGAGAAAGAGTGGCCTATAAGTGGAGTTGGACGTGTTTTTCTTAAGTGTCAGTGGCACAAGTATTCTTTCGATCACTAACAGAGAATAATATATATAAAAGACTACCTTTAATTTTTTATTCTTATTTTACTTATTTTGCTAAATTAAGAGAAGTTAATATAGGTTCCGGTTTAGATTTTAGAATATATTTTTTGGCTTTTAATTATTAGAACCCGTTGATTGCTGATTTTTTAAATAAATTAATTACATTATATGTGAAACATTTAATGAGTTTCACCATTCGACCGACTAATCTCTCAGTTGTACTTAATGTGACAATTCCGAAAATAGTAATTAAATACTTATAAGATTTATAAATAGCCCATATATAGACTCGAAATATTTTCAATTCGTTTGATACCATATTTCAAGGGGAAGACTAGCTAAGTAATTACAATTTACAAAGGATAAAACTATAAGACGGGCAATTAGTCTCAATTAAGGGTCCACTGTTACCACTAAGGAATGTTTGTCATCTCCAATATCCTATATCCTTCTCGATATGTGGTGTCACATCGCGTTTTGAGTCCCAAGGACAATTACAAATGAAACAAGTGTAGGCCATCGTTAGTGCGGAAGAAAAGATCAGTGTTCGAATAGTGGCCACCACTCGTAGATGGGTCTTTTTTATCTGAACAAATCCGATCTATTATTGCCAGAAAAAATGTCCCCTACCACTGAGTTAAGAATCGAGGCAATTCCCATATTCTCAATCCGGTTGGTTAAAATCTTTGAACCTCTAGCGATCAAGATTTATCCTCCTAATTAAGAGACATAACGTATATGTTCGATCGGTCCACTGGACAGAGAAGATAAAAGACGGAAGCAATGGAGACGTCGCTGTGGATTTCTACCATCAGTATAAGGTCTGTCTCTTCTTTAATTTCTCTCTCCCAGTTTTTTTCCTACTTATTATATATATGTTGTGTCCCTAGCTATATATCTTTCGCAAGAGCTAGTCATATATACTAGCTACTGTTGAGAACATAGGGATAGAAGTAATTGTATGTGGTACCAACTGGTTCATGCATGATCATGACTACTACTGATGTTATGATTAATTTACGCGCACTTGGGATCAGCGCAACAAGTGGACTATATATATATATATATATATATAAAAGCCTGTCGGCTGGTGGAACTCCGGAATTAATAATATTTAACAGTAATTATAATAATTGGCACAAATCCCCAATAGAAATGAGGTCTTTAATTAATTGCATTGATTCATTTTTATACTAATTAATTAGTTTTCTATACATTAATTAATTATCTATCTTAATTAATTTCAGGAAGACGTGAAGCTTATGAAGGAAATGGGCTTAAACGGCTTCAGATTCTCCATCTCTTGGCCTAGGATTCTTCCACGTAAGTGTTCATCTTTCATGCACGAGGGATTTACGTACAAATATGTCGAAACTATATACATACGCATGGAGAACAAATACCTAGTTTATTACAAAAATTGTGAAATAATCGATTTATTACTAAATTGCAGATGGAAATCTACGCGGAGGAGTGAATGAGAAAGGCATCCAATTCTACAACAATCTCATCGACGAGCTCTTAGCCAACGGTACTTAATTATATTCCACCTTCTTTCAATTAATTATCATGATATATATACGAATTAGTTAATTAGTTAATTAATTAATATATAATGACACCCAACTCAGGTCTGGAGCCATTTGTGACTCTGTTCCACTGGGATACTCCCGAAAGCCTCGAGGAAGCCTACGGCGGTTTCTTAAGTTCCAAGATAGCGTACGTTAATTAGCTGCATTTTTGTTAATGCCATTAGTTCTAGAGTTTTACATATTTTGAAATATGAAATTAATGGTGTGTTTGCTGACAAATTAAAATGAATCCGCATGCAGGAAGGATTTTCGAGATTATGCAGATGCGTGCTTCAAAGCATTTGGTGACCGAGTGAAGCACTGGATTACGTTGAACGAACCATGGACTTACAGCGTGGGAGGTTACGACGGGGGTAAACTCGCCCCGGGCAGATGCTCCTCTTGGGTCGCTAATTGCACCGGTGGCGACTCGGCGACGGAGCCTTATATCGTGGCCCACAATCTCCTCCTCGCTCAGGCCGCTGCCGTCAAACGTTACAAGACTAAATATCAAGTAATATTCATTAGATATATTTAGTTGATTTTTTTTTTTAAAAAAATTGTTTTTTTCTGTTCTTTTTAATTTCCAAATTAATTTTTGAAGACTTGATTAAATTAAGATAGTCAATCTGGGTTGCAGGCCTCACAGAAAGGGTCGATCGGAATAACCCATGTGGCCCACTGGTTCTTGCCCTCATCTAAAACCCGGTCCAACATCGATGCAGCTCAACGAGCCGTCGATTTTATGTACGGATGGTGAGTAGTACTGACAGAGGCACCAAAACCTACCTTAATGCAATATTATTGTCATGAAGTAGCTAGGCATTAATTATCGAGTATTAATTAATTAGACTAATTAATATTTTATGGATCGTGCATATATGGAATATTAATTAAGGGTACGTACGTACGTGAATGCATGGTTTTGCGCCGCTGCAGGTTCATGGATCCTTTAGTCCACGGTGACTATCCACTCACCATGAGAAACTACGTCGGGGAGCGTCTACCCAAATTCACCGAAAAAGAGTCTAAAAGGGTGAAGGGATCCTTCGATTTTATCGGATTAAATTACTATACCACTTATTATGCAACGGACGCCGGGACGCCTAACGCCGTTAACGTGAGCTACTCTACCGATTCCCGCAGCAATCTTTCAGGTAATTAAACTGAATAGACTAGTACTGTTACTACTTCTATTACATATATATGTGCTTAATTAATATATAAAATCATGTAAATTAATTCGTTACGAACTCACAACTAATATTTTTTTAAGAGCATTAATTAATATTAATTCGTCTATTTCTGTCACAGGTACCCGCAATGGCATCCCCATCGGACCCCAGGTGATATATTAAGATCCTATATATTCTTATTATTGTTGATTATTAATGGAAGCGTACCATGCATGCATAAGCGTTTTAATTTGCTTGCGCTGCGCTGGTAATTCAAAATAAAACGTCATGTTGCGCAGGGGGCTTCGAGTTGGCTATATGTCTATCCGCGAGGGATTCGAGATGTTTTGATTTACACAAAAAAACGATACAACAATCCCCTTATTTACATTACAGAGAACGGTAATTAATTAGCAGTACTGTTATATATACTCTTAATCATCGATGTTATATAGGACTTAATGTACCTAAAATACTTCGTTTTGACTAGCGCAGGGATAAGTGAATTCAACAACGAGACATTGATACTCGAAGAAGCCCTCCAGGATCCGATGAGGATCCGGTATTATGATGATCATCTTCGTAAAATTCAAGAAACCATCAGGTTTAATTAATAATTTGCTCCCTGGCTTCTCCTATATGATTAATTTGCTACTATTATGTAATTAATTAAGCAGTGCCCGGTTCATATTTGTGGAGTACGTATATGCATTTGGCAGGGGTGGTGCGAGGGTGAAGGGTTACTTTGCGTGGTCGCTTTTGGATAACTTTGAGTGGCTAGACGGCTACACGGTTCGATTTGGGATCAATTATGTGGACTACAAGAACGGATTGAAGAGATACCGAAAGCAATCCTCCTACTGGTTTGAGAAGTTGCTCAAGGGGCATGGACAGTACTAGGGGATCAGATCTGCTGTGGCCGCCTACAACAGTTGTTGCCTAGTATTTTGACCCCAAATATAAATACTATATGGAATCCCAAAATATTATATTTGGGGTCAAAATACTACGACTACAGTTTACCCGACTGCAGCTAGCAGATCTGAACCCCGGATGGTAAACCCAATATTATGCATGTACTGAAGACAATTAATTAATCCTAGCTTGTTATACATGTAATATATATTTGCCCTCTCAGCTGGATACAACATATATATATATATATATATATATATATATATATATATATATATATATATATATATATATATATATATATATGGGTATCTGTGGTTGAAGTTTTAAACACTCAACTCCTGATACTAAAGTTTCAAAGGGATCAAGTTGTTGTGAACCAATCATGTTCTTCTTCGATCTTAATAATTAGATCAACAGGCGAGAGAGAAGTTAAAGTAACATATTTAATTAGTATCATTATTCTGTAAGTTAATTGGAACTATAGGATCTTAGTATCTCATTATTTATTAATATCCGATTGTGTCATTATTATTATTATTATTATTATTATTATTATTATTATTATTATTTCTGAAAAAAAAAAAGAATTATCAGGGAATTATTGGTATAAGATAGAGGCAATTCGAGGCCAAGGATATTATCCCTTAATTATTGGTATAAGATAGAGGCAAGGAGGCCTAGTATATATCCAGGTCCAAGATTTAAGCAGTTAGTTACTGTAATTTTCAGATTTGAATATTCAAGCAATATTATTGTAGACATATGGAATGGAAGAGGCTCGTTTAGATTTAATTTACTACTCTGTCCT
Organism: Aristolochia fimbriata; assembly: GCA_019845555.1. Taxonomy (NCBI): domain Eukaryota; kingdom Viridiplantae; phylum Streptophyta; class Magnoliopsida; order Piperales; family Aristolochiaceae; genus Aristolochia; species Aristolochia fimbriata. The sequence continues at coordinate 7,194,496 of CM034078.1, forward strand.
TTCAGTTCTTCTATAATTCCTTTTACGCCCAGGTCCGGGTTTAAACGTGTATTTGAAGGTCTGGCCAGTCTCACGTTCTCTACCAAATTAATATTATTACGCTCTTCTCGTTATTCTATACCTATTCCTTTCCATAACAAAGCATCTCATGACTCATGAATTGGAGAAAAGCATTTTAGTTATTATCTACGTACATTTATTAGAAGGGTTATATGTTGATCACTGCTTTAAATCTTCTGATTAATTTTAAAACGATTGCTGTGCAGTACTCACACGCGCCACCCGTGTGCGGCGTATTAATTAATCAAAGACGGTCTCGATTGAACAAAAAAAAAGAAAAACCAAACCCAGAACCAATATCAATGATCAAACCCAGATTTAGATTAATCCGTAACCCATTAAACCAGAACCAAATCAACCCGTAACAAAAATTATGAAAAAATTAACAACTGAATACCGACGATACGAAAAAGGATAGTGTTTTAATTCTGAGTTGATTTTGGTTCTGGTTTCATGTGTTATTTTGGTTCGAGTTGTTTTTAAACTGGACCGTTTTTAATATCGCCGCACGCGGGCCGCACTCGTCGTGCGGTTACATCCGAACAGCTCTAGTTCAGAGCGGATCTCGGCCCTGCTGAGAGTCGTCACAGTGACAGCTTCCTTATAAATTAAACGGTCGAAGAGGAAGGGCCATTAATTAACTGCGAAAATTAAAGAGTACTGATCCGGCATCAATGAAGCTTAACTCCCTTCTTCTCTTCCTCCTCTCTCTCCTGCTTGTACCATATGACATCGCTGCTTCGGCCCAGGGGAATCACACTTCACTTAATCGCGCAAGCTTCCCCGCTGGTTTCGTCTTCGGCACCGCTTCTGCTGCTTACCAGGTTCCATCTATTTATCACTCTCCTTCTCTCCTTCTCTCTCTCTCTTTCTCTCTCTTACGTTCTCTCTATATGACTATATATGTATATCATTTCTGTCTTCCATGTGATTTACTAATTAACCCAAGAGCTTGAAAGTAAGCTGAATATGTGTGAGATATGAATGGGGTACGAATTTCAGTTCGAAGGAGCTGCAAATGAAGGAGGCAAAGGACCCAGCCTTTGGGATTCATACACTCACACACACCCAGGTTCTTTTTTTCTTTTTTCTTTTTTTCCCGTAACCAGATTTTTTATTTTTTTTATTTTTAATGTGCCTTTTGTGTTAATTTCCTCTCTGTTCACTTTGGTTGCTTACGAGACTCTGCTCAAGCAACTTTCGATTCGGTGTGCCGTCACTTTTCTGTCCACAGCACCTCTGACATTTCACCAGTAAAACAGTACTGTTTTTGCTTTCTTAGACAGAGAAAAAAGTACTGCTCTTCTGCTTTCCCCGACTATCTAATTTTTTATTTATTTTTTAATTAAGTTGGTAATGTAGATGGGAGATAGAGTGCGTGAGGTTTCAAATTTAGGTTATTAGACCATATTTACCCTTTATGATGAAAAGTCCAGTTGCGATTAGAAAGAAAAGGATATTCTATTCAAGTGTCAATATTGGTCTCCATCAATCTTTTCCACAAGAAAGCTTGCTCATCGATCGACTTGGAATTGTCGATCGGCTCCTTTGCTCAGATTATAAAGTCTCATATCATATAAAAAGACCTGCACTTAATTAATTTTGCCATTAAATAGACGCTACATAGTACATACATTAAAAAAAAAAAAAAAATCATTTGGGTAGTTTTTTCCAAAATATAAATGTAATTATTACCATGAAATTAATCGCGTTGTCCCTAAGAGAGGTGTTGGAGTACTTGACAGAGAGGATACAGGACGGGAGCAGTGGAGACATCGCCGTGGATTCCTACCATCGCTATAAGGTGCGTTACTACAATATCGCTGTTGCATATATGTTTATACATATAAAATATAAATGTATTTGTTGCCCTCATTATTATTTATTACTGGTTGTCTTGGTGGAAGGGATCGAGCAATATATATATATATATATATATATATATATCTACAGGGGCCATTTCTTCAGGTCCTTTAATTTGTGTTACTAGGCATATTTAGATCAGTGGCATTGATGTACAATATTTGTATACATGCATGTACAATTTCTCAGGGGGATGTAAAGCTTATGAAGGAAATGGGCCTCGACGCCTACAGATTCTCCGTCTCATGGCCAAGAATTCTCCCACGTAAGATCGATCAAAGCCTTTATGGTACCAGTCCCCTGATTTCTTAACAGAATAAATTAAACACCGGAAAACTAAGAAATAATCAAAAGAGTAAATTAAAGTACTAATTAAGCTTGATTTTTCTGAACAATCAAGATTCTTGAAATTACGTACAGATGGAGATCTACGTGGAGGAGTGAATGAGGAAGGCATTCGATACTACAACAATCTCATCGACGAGCTCCTTGCAAACGGTACTGCTACTTAATAAATTACCATGCATGAAGCTAGCTAGCTAGCTGTCCAAACTCGATTAAGTCTTAATTAATTACTGGCATGGATCAGGTCAAGTCCCATTTGTGACATTATTCCACTGGGATACTCCGGAAGCTCTCGAGAAAGCTTACGGCGGTTTCTTAAGTTCCAAGATAGCGTATGCGTCCAACTTTTCCATTAATTTAATGCCATGAATTTCATACTTTATATATTAAGCCGGGGTAATTAATTAATCATCAGTAATATTATTGGATTCTTCATATATGCAGGAAGGATTTTCGAGATTATGCTGATGTTTGCTTCAAGGCATTCGGGGATCGAGTGAAGCATTGGATTACGTTGAACGAGCCATGGACTTATAGCATGGGAGGTTACGACATTGGAAATCTGGCCCCAGGCAGATGCTCTCCTTGGTTCGCTAATTGCACTGGAGGTGATTCGAGCACAGAACCCTACATTGTTGCCCACAATCTCCTCCTCGCTCACGCAGCTGCTTTCAAACGTTACAAGACTAAATACCAGGTACGTAGATAATTAAACTCTCTTTTTTTTTTTTTTTTTTTTTTTTTTTTTTTTTTTTCCCCAGATTAATTAATTAAGAACGTTGTCAGTAATCAGTATTAATTGTTACTTTCGATCTCCGTACGTGTTTGTTTCAGGCCTCTCAGAAAGGTTTAATCGGGATAACCCTGCTGTCCCACTGGTATCTGCCCATGTCTAAGTCTTCTTCCGACGCTAAAGCAGCGGAACGAGCGGTGGACTTCATGTTTGGATGGTGAGTGGTAACCTCGATCATACATATATATATATATATATAATTCACAGAAATGATCAAATATGGTTTCATCAGATCTTTTGGTGCAGGTTCATGGACCCATTACTCCATGGTTATTATCCCCACACGATGAGAAACCTTGCAGGAGATAGGTTGCCCAAGTTCAACCAGAGAGAGTCTCAAATGTTGAGGGGATCCTTCGATTTCATCGGACTCAATTACTATACCACTTATTATGCGAGTGAAGCTGGCGTCTCTAACACTATCTATAAGAGCTACTCTACCGATTCCCACGTAAACACCTCAGGTAACAATTATTAATTAAGTTAAATGCATGTGGTTAATTATTACGTACTCATGTAATTAATTTCTGTGCAGCTTGTGGTACATTTTCCCTAACTTAATTGGTTATTTTGATATATAGGGGTCCGTAACGGGGTTCCTATCGGACCTCAGGTAATTTCGCATCCGCAGCCTGTTTAATTTTGGTTGCACTAATCTTGCACTAATTATCTCGTAATGGAACTCTATATGTACTTGGGTGGTGCAGGCGGCTACAGGATGGCTGTATGTGTACCCACCCGGAATCCGTGATCTTTTGATGTACATAAAGAGGAGATACAACAACCCACTTATTTATATAACCGAGAACGGTATATACGTATTACTTTCCTCTTAGTAATAATTAAGAGGCTTTTTAACTAGTCATTTTGACTGACCTTAGACCCAACTTATAAATTAATTAGTTGTGTATTGATTTGTACAGGGAGATCCGAATCTAACGACGAGACGCTGACGCTGGAACAAGCCCTCCAGGATCAACCGAGAATCGATTTTTATGATGGGCATCTTAGTTACCTCAGCGAAGCCATCAGGTAATTAAAATTAATTATTATTATTATTTTTTTCGAATAGTTAATTATAAATTCGTATGCGTGGCTGCCAACAGCCAACTGATCGATGATATATTTTGAAAATTGTGGGTCCGGTGGCACTTAAATAATAAATATTGTAGGGGTGGAGCAAATGTGAAGGGCTACTTCGCCTGGTCGCTTCTGGACAACTTCGAATGGGCATCAGGCTACACGGTGAGGTTCGGGATTAATTACGTGGACTACAAAAACGGGTTGAAGCGCCACCGGAAACAATCTTCCTACTGGTTTGAGAAGTTCCTCAAGGCAGCACACTAAAGCAATTACATCCTCATTATGTAATAAATTAATAAGATAATTGCTATAGCCTCTCCTCTAGGTGGTGATTAATTATGACGAGTACCGGTGTATAAAATCTAGCAGCATTAGTTACTTGACATGCAGGAATTAGGTTTAAATAATAATATCCTCTAATATTCCTTTTAAATTCTAATGATCACGGGAGAGATTATATATATATAGTAGTGGAAGCGATCTCCTTCATTAATTCCACCTCGGCACCACCACATAAAAATATTGAATGATATTGCTTATATATATATATATATATGATACGCATCCAGAACAAATCTTATGAAGGATCAGAGTAATGGCGATTAGCCAAAAGAAGACAACCGCAACGAAAGAGCTGAAAAGAAAGGCTCCCCTTGGAAGTTTCAATAATAATAGTCGGGCTAATTAACTAAACTGGTTATTATTACATTCATGCCTACTCATTTGGGCGATCAATGTTAATAAATTAACAATAATCTTGTAAATAATTTCCTGTCCTTTTTGTCTGGATGCTCTAGCTGCATGCACTATATATGTAGCGAAAAAAAAAAAAAACCTTGTCTCTTCTTGCAAGAATATGCGCAGCTGGGAAGAGAATCCAATTTTTCACACATCAAACCCGGGAAGACCGGAGTAGAATATATGTTTAACAAGTTAATTGCTGGCCGGCAGTGAGTCTGTCGAGACGTTGAAATCAGTCCTAAAAAATTCCACTTCCCAATCGTTTTCATAATTCCATGTCAATTTGCCTTCCTTATCCGAGGACTAGGAAACCGTATAATACTGGCCATTTGTAAATAAGAAAATATTATTTCAAATAAGGAAGAATGCGTCTGTCGGGGGGGATGGAGATTGATAATTAATTATGATAGGCATATATGGAATATGGATGCTTAATTATTTAGAGGAACGTGATCTTGAGAAACGCTAAAATTAATAAAAAAAAAACAAGGAATTACGTAATAGGGAAATTGTGTGCATTATTGAGCAATTTAAATTTTCTTTATATTGAATATATAGTGATACTGTGATAGATAATAATCCTTTTTCAGTTTTGACTTGAGATTTTTTTTTATATATAAGTATTGGGGTGTGTATTATTATTATTATTTTTTTGTAAGACGTGACTTATGACGCGCGTCATATAATATATAAAAGAGTTTTATAATAAAACATGTGTACAAGTCATGATAATCAAGCTTTGTTCCTTTCTCTTTGTCATTAACCTTAATGTCCATCATAGATATTAGTTAATAAAAATAAAATACAAATAAAAAACCTCTTGTTTAAATGAATATGTTTAACAAGTCAATGCTATTTCTTAAATTTCATGCATTGTAAATAATAAATATGTAGTTTTTCTCAATTTGTATCATTGAGCAGGATATATAAAGTACTTTGAAGAGTAATAGGCAGGTTGAGGTTCCATTAGTCTTCAAGTAATCATGTGCGCTGTCCAAGAGGCAAGAGGTATCTCATCTCATGATTCACATCTACAGCTATTCTGTCGAAGTTCTTGCTCAACGAAAACGAAGAGAAAAAAAAAATAAAAAATGTTTTTCTTGTCGTGGGTTTTCTGACTTCTGCCATCTGAAGCAATATATACTTAGAAACATGTGCAAGGGAAGCAGAAATCTCTGTTAACTTCATAAAAATCGACTTAACATTCTATTAAACAGAAGCAGAACACTGTTAACACTCAATCATAAACGAATTCCACCTATCACTGTTCTCCAGTAGGTGAAGATATCTCAAGTGAAGAAAAAAGTTGTTTGAATCGTCATTAATTTACTGCATTCAGAGCATTCTCTTGCTTTACGTTTCTTTTTTTTTTTTTTTTTTTTTTTTCTTGGGCGCTTTCGGTGACTCGTGTTCCAGTAGATTCTCTTCCAACACGGGTCTCGATTTGCTGCGCCCCGGGAGGCAGCCAGGCAGGGACTGGGTCGGCGAGTGGTCGGGTCTTTTGGTAACCCAGTACTCAACTCAACCCAAAAAAGTAGGGTTTAAAATCTCAAATCCAACCCACCGTGAGACTTTGGGATTAATGTAAAGCTGAAGGGGGATCGGTTTCGGATTATTAATTTCTTTTCGTATTATTTGGTTTCTATTGACCGGTGGGTCAGGTTCGGATTTGAGTTTTTGAAACCCGTTGGCATTTCAGGTTATTCAAGTCGGTTCGATTGGCCCTTGCATAGCTCCAGATGGCTGGCCACGCACTTGGACGTGGTCACGTGGCGGTAGGGAGCTGCCAAGTGCAGCCCAAGGCGCAGCAAATCCGGATGACTCTTTTAAAACGTCTACTCTAGTAGCTGGCAGTGGCAGCCTGCTCGTCGTCTCTTTCTTATTCTTCTTATATATATATATATATATATATGGGAGAACAAGACCATGATCAAAGTCACCCACAGAAGGGAGAGACCTGGGAATGGAGCTCAAAGCGTCTCCCTGCATTCTCCTCATCTGCTTCCTACTTGTCCATCGGAGCTGGATCATCGGGGCTTCCGCAGACGAGAAAGAGGGCCAAATCGAAGCGACATCCCAGAACGGGACACACATCACTACTTTCAACCGCACAGCTTTCCCTCCCGGCTTCATCTTCGGCACTGCTTCTGCTTCTTATCAGGTTTCATTTATACGCGATCGACCCACCTCTTTCTGTTTCTTCATCTCTGGATTTGTTTTCCTTGTGTTGATTCTGAAAGAGCTAGCTGATCTGTAATGGGAAAAATGAATGGGCAATCCTTCGCAGTACGAAGGAGCGGCATTTCGAGGTGGAAAAGGCCCCAGCTCGTGGGATTACTACACACACAAGTACCCAGGTTCTCCTTCCTACACTTAATTAACACGCGCGTAATAATTAATCTAAGCGCGCGCGGAAATCATATTCCCCTCTTTCATTAGTTAATTCCTTGATGTCTTCCATCATTTTAGTTTTCGTGTTGAAGTTGGATCAATTCATCTCTACTTAATTATGATTAGTACTTTTGACTACATTAGCTTCTACCAACAGCTCTAGCTACAAGTTTTCATGTCACTTGAGACTCTATATTCCACCACCATATATGTATATGTATATATTCTGGGTCATCATAATTTTTTAAGCTGGTTTAGAAGAAAAACCTCTGCAGTAATTACAAGTCAATTCCGCTATTTATATTACACAAAGATAGATCTTAGGCGTTGTTCTTTACGTGCCATCAGCAAGAATTTGAAAACTGATAAGAGAGATGTTGAACTGCACTTGACAGAGAGAATAAGCGACAGGAGCAATGGGGACGTCGCTGTGGATTCCTACCATCGCTACAAGGTAGGTCTGCTTCTCCTTACCTGCCCCCCTTACTATTTCGGATTTATTCTTCTTTCCCTATTTTTCACGATGTTTTAAAAATGGGACCGGCAATCGAACCGAACCGGTAATAAATCCGGTTTGGTTCCAACCTGCTTTAACTGGGTTGGACTAATCGTTGAATACTAATATGGGCCAAAGCAACATATCTATGTGAGAATAATCTCTGACGTTAAAGGATTCCATGTTGCAGGAAGACGTGAAACTTATGAAAGAAATGGGCATGGACGCGTATAGATTCTCCATCTCTTGGCCCAGAATTCTGCCACGTACGTTGTCTAATTTGATCTTAATATTACAATATTATCAAATATTACTCAATGTTTAACGCTAATATACAATCGGTGGAGATTATATATATATGTAGATGGAAAACTTAGTGGAGGTGTGAACGAGGAAGGCGTAAAATACTACAACAATCTCATCGACGAGGTGATAGCCCAAGGTCTGAAGCCATTCGTCACTCTGTTCCACTGGGATATACCTCTAAGCCTTGAAAAAGAATACGGCGGTTTCTTAAGCTCCAGAGTCGTGTACGCAGCCTTCTGCTTCTTCTTCTTCTTCTTCTTCTTCTTCTTCTTTTCTTCTTCTTCTTCTTCTTCTTCTTCTCTAATTAGCATCTGTGTTAATGTTTGTAACCCATTAAAAAAATTAATGAGCAGAGTACTGATCAGTAGAGCGCAATTTTGAACAGGCCGGACTTCCGAGACTTCGCGGACGTGTGCTTTCAGAAATTCGGGGACCGAGTGAAGCACTGGATCACAGAGAACGAGCCGTGGACTTACTGCATGGCCGGTTACGACAAGGGAAACGCCGCCCCTGGCAGATGCTCCCCTTGGTTCGCCAATTGCACCGGTGGTGATTCCTCCACGGAGCCTTATATTGTAGGCCATAACCTCCTCCTTGCTCACGCCGCTGCCGTCAAACTCTACAAGACTAAATACCAGGTAAATTAACTAATTAATTACACCCAATTATTACCTAGTTATTAAGAATGAGCACTCATTCTTTCCAAGACTTTCTTAATTTTCTGTGTGGGGGGTATATATATATGTCATTGCAGGGCTCGCAGAAGGGGTTGATCGGAATAACCCTGGTGTCCCACTGGTTTCTACCCTCATCTGGGGTCGCGGCTAATACCAATGCGGCTGAACGGGCCATCGATTTCGTCTACGGCTGGTGAGTGAGTAGTACTTCCCCCAACTTCTTACTAATTAATCGGGTTCATGCATGCATCATATCGCTAATTAATTTTTACTTGCAGGTTCATTGACCCTTTGGTCCACGGTGATTATCCACGCATAATGAGAGAATATGTGGGAAAACGTCTGCCCCAATTCACCCCACAACAGTCTCGTCTCGTGAAAGGCTCATATGATTTCCTCGGCCTAAATTATTATACTACTTACTATGCAACCGATGGAGGGATGCCCAACAAAGTCAATGTCAGCTACTCCACCGATTCCCGCGTAATTCAATCAGGTAAGCCCACCCATTAGCTAGATAATTCATATTCTTAACTACTTGGTTAGTTTAGTTTCTAATTAAATCATGCATCATAATCATGAAAATGTCATTCTGTTATTTTCTTCAGGCAGACTCAATGGGATTCCTATCGGCCCTCAGGTATATATATCTTCATACATAATATAATACATGCGTAGAGATATATATGTTGAGATATGTCTTGAATTTCTGATACTTATTTCAAATATTCTACGATTTTGATAACAAAGATCTAGCTTTACATCACAGGCTGGTTCGAGATGGCTATTTTCGTACCCACCAGGAATCCGAGACCTTTTGCTGTACACAGCCAGGAAATACAACAACCCGATCATTTACATTACAGAGAACGGTAACAAATTAAAAGTCCCCTTAATAATTATTACGAGAATGGGTTCTGCAGTGACAATTAATGGACAGAGGAGCCCTGATCATCCGTCGACGTGTTAATGTCAATTAGTTATATATGCATGCAGGAATAAGTGAAGTTAACAACGAGACCCTACCGCTCCAACAGGCTCTCCAGGATCCCATGAGGGTCGACTACTATCATAAGCATCTCATTAAAGTTGAAGAAGCCATTAGGTATGACTATGATTATCTAATTAATTGCTTTGTAATTTATTCATTAATCTATGAAGAGAAGATACTGCATTCTTTTGTTAATAGGCTTTAATTGTATTCTGCTGCCTACTTTCACGTCTGATCATATTTGTTTGAATATTTTGTGGGGGCATGCACAATGGTAGGGGTGGCGCCAGGGTGAAGGGTTACTTTGCATGGTCGTTTCTAGATAATTTTGAATGGGGAGATGGCTACACGATTCGGTTTGGAATTAATTTTGTGGACTTCAAGAATGGGTTGAAGCGATACAGAAAGCAATCCTCCTACTGGTTCGAGAAGTTCCTCAAGCCATAGTACTAGCTAGAGACAGCTGATCATCGACCTGCACGCATGCGCCAGTGTATTTTGTTTGTTTCCCTGTACGTAATTGAAAGGTCTTTTCATTTTCAAGCGGCCGTGAAATATGTGTTAGTTTTGTTCATACTGAACTCTTTTGGAATAAATCCTTAAATAACTTGAGATCTTTCAAAGACGACGATGTTATTGTGGTCATGTCGTTTCCTTTTGGACATCAAAAGGGGAAGGGAGTTTCTCACAACTCCGGAGACGAACCTAGCTAATCGATCAAGTCCACTGATCAATTTAAAGATATTGTATGTACATTCATGTCGATTTTACGATGACATAGCCTATGCAAGTTCTTGGTGCATCAAGAGGGAATACCAAAAGATCAGAAACAGGGGAGAAAGGAGTTTGGTCACCATTTTCTCAAACTAATATTAAGCAGCTGCTGCTGCTCAAACTTGAGTGAGGCTCCGAATACGCACCCTCTTGAGTCTTCTTGATCAATAACTTTTTGGATGTCTTTGAAAATCCGTTTTAATTATGACAGTGTTTGTATTAATTGTTACTTTAATTCGTGTCGCGCGTTTCGTAATGAGAATCAAAACAGAGTCTGTACTGTAAAGCGAAACAAGATCCATTGATCGATCTGTTCATTAGTTCAAAAGAAATTCAAAAGATAAAATAGAAAGAATTTTGTATTTAGAAAGGTACATCGTTATCATAAACCAAATACATGCAGTATCAAGAAGTTGTTGTGAGATGATGAGGGCGGGCGTTGGCAAGGGACATCCAGAACTCGCGTTCTTCGTCGTTCAGAATGTCAGCCCAATCGAAGTCTTCAAAATCGACGTCTTCAAGCACAAATTCGTAGACGATCTTGCAGATATTCTTACAATAATCCAAGGAAAACTTCTCCGTGATAGGCAGCACTCTAGCTCTGGGCTTTGTGAACTGCTTCTTTTCAGCCACGTCTGAACTCTTTTGGAGAGGCACAGCAGAGTACTTGATTTTCATTCCCCTTCTTCTTTTCGTCTTTTTGATCATCATGGTCGACAAGGTTCGGGTCAAGGCTGGGGTCTTCATGGCTCGGGCCATGCTGCGTGTGGTCACACCACGGCTCATGCTGCGGGTCTTCATCTCTACTTCTTCTTGTCTTCTTCTTCTTCGTCGAGAATATATAGGATTCGTAGTCAGTCTTCACTATCGCCAGGTAGTAGTGTTACTGTAGCAAGTGTCTAACCCTTTATATAACCACATGCATGGTGAATTCTCAATACTCAAGAATCGTAGTGGGACTGTGAGACTTGTGCGCTTAGGAATAGAACGCGTTACCAAGAAACCAGAATGGGATCAGACTTTCCTAAACTGAATCTGTTTCCAAAACCGACGTTCCGAGAAATTACCATTTACCAACGCGTTACTTCATTTCTTGAGAATTACGTTAGAGATTGTTAGAATCAGAATATGTTTTATTAATGTATGCCGGTAGTGTGATAATTAAGGTGCTCTTAAACCAGCTCGAAGATTCAAATTAGTTGAGTATAAATATTGTTTAAACTGCATAAACTTATATTTCATGAAGTCAGACTACTCTGAACAAGCGGCTGAAATCTAAAAAAAGAAATGAAGAAAGTAAAATAGAAAAGAATGAAAGAGGCCAATGTGAGACCATTTACATTGGTGGCCTGCCCAGTTTCATCTGCTGACACTGCTTGTGAAATGCTGGATTCATCACGCACGAGAAGATTGATGGCTTAGACTTCCTGGTCTTGATCCCAAATATGAAAGACCGCAGTGGAATCCGGCTCCGACCCGTTGTGTTCCTCATACTTTGGAAATGGTGGTAATTACTGTGCTGACCATGTCTCAGGCCTGATTCCCCATGTTTCTTCCTTAATTTTGAAAGAATCTTGTCAACTTCAGTCAGGAGACCCATTACATATTCATAACCTGCCTGAAGCTCTTCCCCGAGCATATTATTCTCTTGTTCTATGTTCAATACCTCGCCTTGAAATTTTGCAGCCTGGAGTGCCGTGAACTCTGTTCGTTCTTTCTCCGGAACCATGTTTAAAGTTTTGGAAATCTCCACCTGAACCTTCGCTAAGGATGATAATTTTTGCCGCAGTTCTTCTTTAAGCAATGCATTCTGACTTAGCCAGCCACACAGTTCAGACCGTAGTTCCCTGAAACCTCTGTCTATGTTAGAAACTTCTGGTTTATCAGAAGAGGATGTGGAGTTAGAACTACTGCTTGGGAATGGGTGCTTTTTCCTCTCCTTTACTTTTGAGCATTCAGTTTCTAACCCCTGCATGGCCATCTGAAATTTCTGAATCAGATGGAATGAATTACTAAACCTCAGCCAAAATTCTAAGTTCTCAGCCAACAGTCCATCTATATCTCTCCGAAATTTGTCCACAATTGATGGAGGAGAAATCGATTCATCAACAGGGAACGTCTCACTTTCTTCTTCAGCTGGGAGAGGCTGGCTCGACTCAGCACCTCCTGTTTCATTCTCGGGAGCTATTGGGTTGGAATCATCTGTCTGCAAAACAGAAAATGAAGATTGAGATACACTCATCTTGCTTCGCTGACTGCCATGCTGTGATTTTCTCATTTCTGCAAGATGAAAATCAGTAGCTTCTTCACCATTGCCAATAAGATTCAGCTTTTGCTTGAGGGATCTAATCTCCAAATCCTTCATGGTGTTCGCACTTTTTAATTCTCTCACTTCTGCCATTGTCTTAAAGATACTTTCTTGGCTCTTCTTTTCTACTTCAGAAAGCTTCTTCTTGACATCCTTATAGTTTCGAAGAATGGATGTGTACTCGGTTAGCAAGACCTTTTCCCTATTTTCCAGCCCGTTAAAGAATAACTGCTGCCACACTGGATCATCGGACACCATCTCCAGTCCTTGTATGTCTATTTTCTGAGAAGCATCAACGTTTACCTCACTCTTGGGCGAACTCATCCTCTCTCTGTGAACACCCTCCTGTTTAGATTCTTCATGTATGACTTCAACATCCATCTCATGGATGACTTCAACATCCATCTCCTTAAATTGATCAAGTGAAGGATTGGAACTTCTGGTCTCATGTATGCCCTGTTCTGCACTTACCATCACATCCGTTGAGCTACTTGAGTCATGTGAAAGAGGTAGCTCACCTCCACTTTGTTTCAGGGCTTCAATGAGGTGGGTCTGTGTCTGATCATTGGGATCCTTAACTGAGATTACGAGATCCTGAATCCCATGCATCTCGTCTTCCATAGCTTTTAGCTTTTCACTCAGATTAGTTGAGCCTTCAACCAAACCAACCTTATCCTCTTCCAAGCTCTTCAAATGTTTAAAAAGATCATCAGCCTCCAATCTTAATCTCTTTATGAGAGCAGTCTGTGAAGTGACTGAATTTTCCAAATTAAGTACTTTGTTCACAAGCTCATCAATCTTCTCTACCACTTCAGACATGAAAGGAGACGTATCAGGATTCATCTCAGAGTCTACTTTTACTTTCTCATGCATAGATGAACCCCCTTGGTTGACAATGTCCGGATCTGCTACTGAACTATTAGTAGCTGAACCAGGCACATCAGCACCATCACAAATCTTATGTTCAGGAGGATTTTCAAGAGACTCCCCATTAAAAGCCTTTAGTTTCTCCTCTACATTCTTCACCCTTTCAGATTCAACTCTCGATTCTTCAACACTTCTGTCCTGTTTCTCTTGTAACTGGGCAAGGGTTTCCTCACAAGACCTCAAAGCAGTTGCTGCCATTAGAGCTCGAGCTTCGTCATCCTCAATCATGGAGTCTACATTAAACTCATCTTGCAATTTAAACACATTTTCTTGCATCTCTGTGATGTGAGCCTCAATACTCCAGTATTTCTCCAGTGCACTCTCATATGAGCTTTTCACAAATTCCTTCTCGGTCTGGAGAACCAAGATACCTTTTTGAAGCTTATCTATCTCCTCCCTAGCCTTGTCATTGGCCAAATTATTGCTGGGAGTTCCCTGATGTTGTGGAATTTTAGGAGTTGAGTCAGATTTATTCCCTTTCTTGAGCATCTTGATATTTAACTTTGGGATGTCCGGCAAATTTTTTGGAGGTTTTGAGGCATTTACATCAGAAACTAATTTTTTCTGCATGCTGTCTTCATCTTCTTCTTCATCCATAGGGAACTGAACTTGATCAGGGAACATATTAGCTATGGCATTATTGGCATTTTGTAACTCTCCTGAAATATGGTCATATCTTTCAGCCAAGGCTCTGTATGCTCGATAAGTTTCTTCCACAAAATTTATAAGCTCTGGCCTTTTCCTGTAATACATTTCAGCTCTCCTGGCAAAGGAATCTGCATCCTCTTCAATAAGTTTTAGGATGGCTGTCACCTTATTCTCCATATCTGTACTCAACAAATTCATCAGAGATGATCATCAATATTATGGCAGTTTCTTTAGCTAGATGATTCACTATATCTAAGTGTTTAATCATACTAAGTTTAGGGAAAAAATACAAGCAAAAACTAGGGAATGTCTTTAATGAAAGAGACTTTTTCGATATATAATTTAAGAATGCTCGCAAAAGAGAAAAAGATACAGGCAAGAGAGGCAGAAAGAAAAACAATACAAAAAAGTTGCCACCATTTCATTTTCATTTTCATTGCATGAAATCAATCAATAATGAAAACCTATAAATGAAAGCATTTTGAGGGAGGCAATAACTCTGAAATTTTTGTATCAATCCCCTCATTTAAGAAAACCAAGAGCATAAGGCCAGACCAACTCGAAATCCCAAACGTTTTCAATACCATAGGATGCATGCTAGGTACCCAAATGTTCAACCAATTTTGAAGTTTTTGATTCATGCATTCAAGAATTGTATAATTTTTTTTTTTTCTCTTAGACCCGGTGGCCTCAAGAATGTATCTTGCTGCACTTCCCAGTTTTAACGTGGACAAGCATTTCAGCGGTCAAACTAGAAATCCTCTGAAAAAATTTGTAGCCCCCAATGGAGAGAAAACGCTGTGATTCACCCATCCAAAGAATTCAAAGGAAAAAGCGGTGTTTACATAGACATACATACCTTGAAGGTTTTGCTCCAACCATTTGGATTGTTTCGTTCTGATGTGGCTGACCAGCCACCAGGAATAGGCATTGTTTGCGGCCCTGTGCAGCATCTTCGACACCCCGTCTCCCTCCCTTTCTCTGTAGCTTGTTTACAAGTCTAGAAGAAAGACATTGACCGTTGCTTGGAAGAGAGAAACCTGAGTCGCCGTCGACCACTTGTCTTTATAGTGCATCACCGCCCAAAGGAGGGCGCGGCGTTTCTTCGAGGACGAAAACGAGAGAAGGAGGAGAAAAAAAAAAAAGGAGCGCTAAAAATAGAGGTCTGTTAGTGGCTTACAACGAAGGATCGAATTTGCGGGGGCCCGAGGAGGAAGAGATGCGCGAGACTTGTGGGGTGCGGTGGGTAGGCGTACAGACGGAGAAGCGCCGAGACAGGGGAATCCGCATTTCCGGGCAACATTCGCCATCTATAGAATCAAAGTGGACGCGCAACACATTATTATGGGATACCACCCTCTACCCCTCATTACCTTTCTTTTCATCTATAATAGAGAGAGAATCATTGCCGCCTCTGTGTCTCTCGCTCAGACTGTATTACTATTTTACAATCGCAGGAATCGGCGGAGAAGCGTTGACATCCGCCCTCGCCAACCCAAACTCCTCAAGTTTGGTGACAATATAAGGAATGAGAATTCGTGGATCGACAAGGATATCAGCGTGTGTAATTAATGGAATGCAAAAACAGAGTGTATAAAGCCTAAATGGAGGCAGAAACAGAGTAATGAGATTATGAGAAGACAGACGTGGATCATCATAATAGGTTGATTCTTTTTCCATGTACCAAACTTCCACGCCGAGACCCCTTTTCCAGATTTCCTCTTCTGATTCGTCTCTCTTTCTCTCGCGAGGTCTGGAGACTCTGAAAGTCTCCTCTTCCTGGAAATCAAGGGTGGCCATGGCTTTTGCTTTTTGCACGTCGTTTCCTTTCCTTTCTAGCTTCCCTGTTTTTAACCCCAAACATCATGGCCGGCGACTTTCATGCAACCACCCAACGATGATGCTTCCATGTGAAGGATTCTGCAGAACATCATGTGCAGCAGAAAAGAAAGTAGGGTCTTGCCTGCAGCCTGCAGGGGCAACAAATTAAATGAAGAGCAGGATCGTCCCATTTGCCATTAGTTCATTACTATAAAAGATGCAAGAAAGATCAAAGTTATTTTTCATTGGAAAATCTAAGATTTTTTCTAAGAAAAATTGGTAATTATTTGATGATAATTCATTCAACAATTAAGTACTACTCTTTACAAATAAGTGGTAAAAACAGTAGCTTTAACTTTTAAGTTTTCACATAAAACACTAAAAGTGATACTTGTTCATAAAAATATATATATATATATATATATATATATGTTTGAAGCACTAATAATGTTATAAGATCTGACAGGGTAGGGCACAATTACCCTGTCAAAGACTCAAAGGTACTAAGACACAGGGCTCCACCCCCTCACTCCTCCATGCATTAACCTAATGTAACAAATGGAACAAGGAAAGTGTATTCTATTATCAATTCCATTAATTGTCTGCCATTTATTAATTTAATTACCATCCATTTCGAATTGCAGATGTTAAGAAGGTTACTAATTAGTTGAAATTCAATCAAAATATCGTCAGAAAGTATATGGAATGAATTTTTACTGATTACTGATAACTCGATCTACTATTAGTAATGTACCGTTGATTAAGATAAAAAAAAAAAAAAATAGAATGAACTTTTTCATTCCAATTAATAATTGGGTAAATGGATAATTCATGTGTATATCGAATTACCCAATTAAGGAGGGTGACTACATGAGCTTCTCCTAGTCTTCTTACCTATTATGCAAACTATGAAAGGGAAAATATATAGTAGTACTGTACAAGATAAAATGAATAGTATGAGATTGATACTGATGAAGAACACAACGACACGTATGGTCTTTCATAATAAGATGTATCCATTACACTTACTACATTTATCTGTTTCGATCAAACTGCACGCGCCGCCGTCTTGGGCATGCATTGGGGTCAGATATTATTTTTCAGTTTATATAAGATAAATGTAATAATGGGCTTTATCCAAAATCCATCCAATACGTATCCGGTTCCATCTAAACACATAAAATTAAGTCAGATTTTTGTAAAGAAACAGATTGGCAGAGTTACTCTAAATCGATCTGCAATTGAGAGGGTTGATACCTTTCTAATATGAATTGGGTTCTGGCCTGCAGAGTGCAGAGACAAAAAAATTTAGTGTCCCAAACACCCATGTGATCAAATGTGAATGAAAGGCCATGATTATTACTGCCTCACGCCGGCCAAGATATATTACAGTCACTAAACTAGAGCACTGTGTATTTAGTTCTGAAAACGTACTGAATTAATATATATATATAATGGGACACCTTAAAGAGTAGAAGCCTATCTATATATATCTACTAATGAAGCGGTAGAGATGTACTTGAACTTCTATCTTGACCAGTTGGTGACTCCTCGATTTCCTTTACCAGCAGCGACAGCAATGTGTTATGATAATTTTTTCTTGTTTCATCCTTCTGCATAGCATACGCATGATAGTATGGTTAAAATTGCTGTTTGTCAATTATAAGAAAGGCTGACATGCATATATGCGTTTATGAAGCTAAGTATGTGTAAAATTGGACTAATATCTACCTCTCCCCCTATCCCCTCTCCTCCCACCGCACACGTACGCATGGGTGTAAGCTCACTAGCACCCGCGCTCTGATACCATGTAAATTGGGTTGAGTTCTATCCCAAAATGAATAGCTGAAGCTAAGAAGACACTAATTACATTGGCCTATATATAAAGTTACCAAGTGATTAATTTCTATCAGTTATGCATTAAAGAAATAGGTCTAGCTAGAAGGTTAAGTACTGTATATATTATACTCACAGGCTCGTTTAGAGAATGGGGTACAGCTGGGGCTCTGGGTTTCGTCACTACTGTCTCCATCTGTGTAGAGAAGAGTGCTGAAACTGGTCTGTGATCGGAAAACTTGCTTTCACTCCGAACGTAAGATAGCTGCTTCACATCTTTCCCGAGCCATAGAATTCTATCGCACCTGCAGCCATTGACGTTGGTCTACCTTCGTCAGCACCATGCATGCACCTAGTCAAAATGAAAGACAAACAAAAATAAAAGAAATTTGTACTGTACTATGTGTTCAATATCCTGGCCCCAAATTTGAAACAATACTAATAAGTAAATATAAGAACAGGAACGGCCATAATTAACCGTAGAAGATGGGCTCAAGTAATTAATTAATCATGTAATTAGGAAAACCTGTGAATATAGTTAAGATTATTTAATTTGTCGTCTTGTGTATACCATGCCGGTGTTCGTTGTTTCTCCCAGTGTTTATTTGGAACTCCACCTGAATATCGATTGGAATTGGAGTTGGAGTACTTGTAAGTGGGTGCGAACTCTATATCACCTTCCCTCCAACCTCGGAACACTCCATCGTTTTGTTCTTTCTTCAGCTGGTCGAACTCTTGTAGTGCTTTCCAGTCGTTCTTTCTAATCAGCTGTCTTGCCGGAGAGTCTTCCAAGTACAGTCTGTAGTTCAGATCACCGAACCAGAAGATTTTGCTGCCGATCAAATTAAATATACAGTGCACGTCGCATATTAATGCAAAATTGCTAATTTATTCGTTAGAGTTTAATTATGAGATAAAATATTAATCAACAATATTATTAACTTACTCGTGACCCAATATCGTTTGAGGAGGACGAGGGAAGAGGGTTCGCCGGAAAATGTCCTCGACCTGAGAATTCCTTCTAATTTCGTCGCCTCTCTTCTCTCCAGAAGCCAAATGTGCGGCAATGAAGCAAAATGTGGTTCCTTGGACGCACATGCTTATGGCCACGGAGCCCTTGTTACCCAAGTAGCCCATGATGCCGCACCCCACCGCGCAGACCTTAACGCTCCAAATCTGGTACCTCCTCAGCACCTCCTTCTTCACCCAAATACTGATGAAAACGCCCACCATCTTCTTACTCGCCAATATCACATAATTACACTCTCTCGACACCTCCCCTGGATTATTAAATTCTTCTAATATTGCACCTCCAACAATATTAGCACCATATCTTTGCAGCCAATTATCAGGGCAATCGTATTTGTTGTTTAAAGTTCTTTCGATGAGTGAGTTCCACCTTGCTGCCGCGGTTGGATCTTCTGTCCCGATTACGTTGCTCGTCTTCAGTGGAACTATCTCTTGAAACCTGGAATTTATTACAGTTTCTTAATTAATCTGTCGTGGTTACGTAATTAATTACATGCATGTGAGATCAGAATGGAGCGTACGTAGAAGAGGCATACAAATATATATATATATATATATATATATATATATATAAGAGTACCCGAGTACGTAGATGTCAGCGGGATCCCTGATATTGAGCCAGTCATCCAAATCCACCGCTAAGCTGTCCACTGGAGGCCTTCCCGCGAGGTTCCATGTACCCACAAAGATTCTGATCAAGGAAATACATACGTATATACGTCGATCGGTACGTCATACTTGGTTTAGTCGAAAGAAATCTCAAATAGACAAGCCATGATCGAACTGGTCAATTAATCTTGCTATACCTCAGCTCGTTCGTCCTAGCAGTACTGCAGCCTTCCATCTCAACCGACCTAACAAAGACTTCGTCGTAAGCATCGCCTTGGGAGCAATATTCAGTATCCTCTGCATCATCTTCTGCAAAAATATTATTTCAGGAAGAGAAAGAACATTAGTAACCGCGGAATGCAGATATATATATATATATATATATAGATGATGATGATCAAATAAGAGAGAAGTTAATTAACCTGCATGATGATGAGGGTTTGAGAATGGCCGTTTGAGCCATTTCCGTAAGCGGTTGCGGCGGCGCTTATCTTTCTCCATGGGAGCGAGCGAGAAAGGAAAAGGCCCATTACAAGGAGGAAGGGGAAAGAGTAGTAGATTCCCAGGCACATACCTCTGCTTCACAGATAGACTGCATTGTATGAATCGCCCTGCTGATGATCAAGCTGGTCGTGCATGGGACTACAAATGACTGGAGTAGAGGCCGAGGCAACTTGCATTAGTTGATTAGAATTTCTGCGGCAATTCCAACCTCAAGAATTGTCGCGACGAGGTTTGGCTCTATATATAATTGAACTGATCTATTCGGTCGGTTAGAGTACTATATTTTCCATAAAATCTGTACGCAAAGGATCTGTTTTTTTTTTTCCTTAATCTTTCTTTTCCAAAGAATCTGGTTTTTCTGCTTGAACTTGCACTCGATTTTGTAATTATATCCTTTTATGGCCAGGAATTGATGATGTCTTAATACGTTGGCTAACTCTGTTTGGACCTCCGGACAATTCGAGCCAGCCGGAGCAATACCAAATTCGAATAATCAATGAACCTTCAGTATGGGCCTATATATTGATGGTGAAAGTTCTGGTTTTTGCTCATTTTAGTAGCTTAATTTACAAGCATAATACTAATTTTAGTAGCTCAAATTTCAAATGACATGACTATGCGAATTAATGCTTCAAATATAATGTCAATAGGACCACGTTTCGCCACTAATTTCCACATATTGAAAGCATGAATTCCTAACATATAGCATGCAGTGGGTTGTACGTAATTATTTAAATACTCAATTAATTACCACCCTTCTCACCCGAGCATGAATTATAATTATTTACTTCAATCAAGCTGTCGGTCGATCTACACGAATCAAGTTCTTGTAGTTCGTTGAAAAACACTTTTAGTAATAAAAAAAAATTATAAAGCTTAAGTTGCAGTCATCAGCAATAAGGGGCCCATATGACTTGTAATTAATTAATATAACATTAAAAAACATGCAGTACTGGGTTGTAATTATAAACCTGAGCGGTACCCGACTGATGAATAAAAAACCTGCAGATAGGTTTTCACAAAATTTAAAAAATACAAAAAATAACAAAAAAATAAACTGTTATAAAAAAAAAATATTTAAATAAAAAATAGATATAGGGTCAAACCTGAACCCGACCCGACCGGCCTTCAGGTTTACGTAACAGAAAACCAATTAAACCCCATCAGCGGGTTGGATTTGGGACTCCTAATCCACTTTTCTCAGGTGGGACCGACGTGACGCCAACCCCTAATCCAAAGCTTTAAGAGGTATAACTATGTATGTAAGTGTCGGCAATCTATTGAATCTTTTGTCAAGTAATGCACTCGGTGCTTAAAATCTCAGATGACCGAGGTGACGGGGTACCAGAAACAATATATATATTAAGAGACCATGCATATATGCAACAAATTAAGCCGCCGGTTTCCTGTGAAGCAGCTCCGTCTTGATCCAGGCTGAAATGATATTGCTTCAAGGGAGTAGGGACCATGGGTTGCATATATATATATATATATATATATGCACCCACTGTCAATTGAGAGAGGTACTGCATGCGCTAAGATGATGATCAGGAGCAATTGGTTATTCTATTGACTTTAATTTCCTAAGAAATCGCTGTGCTATATATATATATATAGCCTTTGTGAGTCTGTGACAATTAATATTGTTGATGAACTGATTAAATATTTGTGTTATAATTTGGTGATCTACTTGTACCTAGATAGCTACCACAATATTGAATAAGCCCTTGTGATTGTAGACATCACAAGTCATTTAGCTCGCGCGCTTCCATTAATTTGGCTCTGTTACATCGATATGTCAATATATATATATATATATATATATGAAAAGGCATAAGTGGTACGAGCAAATTAAGTGTGCCCTTGGTCCTCTTGCCTGTCTAGTTAATTACCAAGGTCACTTTAATTGAGTTGATTATGTGAAATTAAAAATATATATTTATGTTTTTATGATTTAAAAGTTGCACTAATTATATGTAGTTGCACGCATGCTAGAGGAAATTAACTTGATTTTAAGTTTCCCAAAAATCTCTTAGGCCCAATTAATTAATTAAGATCTCAATTTAAATACATTCATTTATCAAAAAATATACCTATACTCAGGAGAAGAATTTCAACCTATAAATTTTCTTAATTTGTGTCATGACATTTTAATCAACTGGGGATGCATCAATTAGCATGATAATTGAGAGAGTCTAGATTTAGAGTATTTTTCATAGATAAAAATTTTATGTGTTTCTCAACGGAAATAAGCTTTTGGGAGTCTTATACATCAGGAAGGAACCTCGTATTTGATATATAATTAGTTAATCTTTAGACTAAATTGAGACTAAATTGGTGCGGATCGAGAGAATTAATAAAGACATTTAATTAAGACAGTTTAATTGCCAGATATATAGTTGTATTAATTATATATAATATTGGATAAGTCAATGCCAACCTGAACACTATCTGTCTATTTGATGATATATAATTGACTTAATAATTAAAGCTTCAACTCTCACTCGTATGCATAATAAGGCTACTGACCCTACAAGTCTACGACCCAAATTAAGTTACATCTAATAACCGTAGACTTCCTAATGCAGAATCTTCCTTGTTTTCTTTTCCCCAAGTATAGATATATTAATTGTCTCATGCATTGATCCAGCCAAAAGTGACAAGGACTGATCAATAGTACTTGAGGACAATGACGGATCAACTTAATTAAAAAACGCTCGAATCTTGACGTGTATATATATATATATATATACACGAAGTGGCAATTAGTTCTTCCGCATGCATGAGGCAGTAGCTAGGCACAGCTTCTGCAGTTTAATTTCAGAAAGGGGAAGAAATTAAGAGAAAGAAAGAGAAAGAAAGAGGAAACGAATGTATAAAATAAAAGGCTGATGAAATTAATGGATAGAAGAATGTCGTTTTGCTGCAAGTGATGACACGCTATTCTCAAACATGGGGGGCCTGATGATCGAGTATTGCTTAGAATCCACTGAAAGCTCTCCTCGATCGTCCTTAACCACCCACCCACAAGAATGTTATAAACTGTCATTCACATATATATATATATATATATATATATATATATATATATATATATGCATGTATGGTACTACTCCTGCAACAAGGTCTATATATAATGCGGACACTGATGCAAACAGGTAGTCCACTCCACATGGTGGGGCTCCCTCTCGGCCACGACGACGTACGATGCCATATAATTTTCTCAATCTTGCGCATGACTGCACTAGCCAGCCCATAGATCAGGAACTGGCACTTGTTATAATATAATATTACAATATTTTGTTTTTTGTGAAATATTACCGATCGATCTGTATTTTTTGTCACGTAGATTGTAGAGAGCAATTAATTAATCCCCACTAATTAAGCAAGGATGCTGGAGGGACGTCTGATCGATCCATGATTGCTTCCCCACATGTGATCAAATTATGAAAAAGTGGCCTTAGTCCCTTAACATTATTCTACCTACCAAATATTTAATCTCTAATATTAATTTAAAGGGCCTCTTCTATGCATTAATTTTACGATTTTACCCCTCATTAATTATTGATAATCACGGAGTGAGAGGGACGACGAGGGGGTTAAAGCTAGCTAGGGTCAAAACGGAAGGCAATGAATGATTTATATATATATATATATATATATTGGGTCACAACTCACAAGAATCCCGGAAGAGAAATTAAGTGAGATTATTGAAATTTAAGTTCACGAAAATGAATCCGTTGGAAAAACCAAAGCCACAGCCGCACGAGATTGTTGTCATGCTGCATAGTCATGGTGGTTCTATGATCTGTTCTACCTACCTACCTGATCAACTACAACATAATGCATGTTTATTAATTTTGGCTAATTTTATGTTTCAACAGAACAGTACCCCTCCTAATTTTGCAATTTGTTCTTATTGTTTAGAGACAATCGTCTTAATTAATTATAATATTATTTCTTTATATACTAGTAATTAGTTATTGAATATCTTTGTACAAGTCTGCTTAAATTAATACCATGATTGAAGAAGTTGAAGAAACTTGCCTTAGCCCATTCCCAAGGACAGTAGCTAATGAACTCGATCGGTACTGCGCATGCAGTCAATATGTACATATATGAGCAACCAATTAAGAAAGAAAGAAAAACCCAAGCGTAGATAGATCAGAATTCAGACTGGTCAATCAAGATAAAAATTTCTGAACACGATCCCCACCTATTTGGATTGAATATTGTCGAGACGCAAGAGATAGCAACAATCCAGTTTGTCTAGATTTGCGTGAGGCACACATGGTAGCACAGTACTGGTTATAAGGACGTGTTCAAGATCGAGTCGATCGAATGTCCCACGGCCGGATTCGATCGATAACGTGGGAGTCTGTATGTAGTCGATCTCTCTGGGACTGGCTAGCTAGCTGTAATAATCTAATGAATCTCTGGCTCCGTCAGCAGCCATGCATGTGAATTTAAGGGCGGAGGTCGGAGGTCGGAGGAGGATAACAGTAGTGGATGCGAATGAGACGCGCCGCGCCCTCGGCCACGCATGTGACGAGAGGGTCAGAGGGGGAGGCTGCTCCTCGGTCACCCGGCACACACCCACCCACTCATCCGTCTCATACACATACATACACACTGATCATACACCTTATTACCCCCGGCCGGACCATTTTTAATGGTCTGGACTGACTCCGGAAAGGGATGCTTTTTTATTTCGTGCATGCACCTTCAATTTAATTCCCCTATATATATATATTTAGTTCTTGGATATATTACTCGAGCGATCGGAACCTGTATATTTTTTATGTATATATATTTATATATATAGCTACTACTCTTTACCGCTAAAATAGCTTCTTTCCCGTACTACACTCTCGGAGGATTAGTCTAATTAGAGTCCACTACCCTACTTCCTAACTTTTTTTTTTTTTTTTTTTTTTCTGGTGAACCCAACGTGTACGTACGTCTATGTTCAATTGTGACGAAGTCATGGTACTTTGGCCACGTTTTATGTAGTACGATTGACTCTTCAAATGTGGCGGAATCTACAAAAAAAGCATTTAAATTATAGGACTCCTCGAGTCACAACCGTGAAAGCCTAGGTTCTCTTAAATTAGATTATTATTTAGCTTCAAAATTAGGTTCTCTTAAAATTGAAGAAAAGCCACAAGGAGCTACATTTGAAGAGATGGACACTTAGATACATTAGAACGATTATTCCGGCCACCTAATTGTACTGCCCTTTCAGAAAATGGGCATCTCACCAAATAGTTAGGAAAATGTCACGTTACTGGTGGCCAAACGACGAAATGTGTCCATTACATGAAGTACTCGATCTTCTTCATTTTTTTATTTTATTTATTTATTATTTATTTTTGGTTATGTTAGGAAAACAAATTAATCTATTAATCACATTACGTGCATGACACATGGAAATCATGTGCAGTCCATCGGCTCGGCATGTTAGCTTCCACGAGAATTAGTTCTATATATGCAACATAATAGTGAAATTAAACATATGCGAGAAGAATCTTTCGTCGGTCCGGTCCGATTATATATAGTTCGTTTCGTCTAGAATGTCTGCAACGTCACGTGGGTTTCACTAATATCCGAACCAACTAAACCAACTAACCAACTGCACCACGCGCGTACCTTCTTCGAATT
Source organism: Aristolochia fimbriata (assembly GCA_019845555.1). Taxonomy (NCBI): domain Eukaryota; kingdom Viridiplantae; phylum Streptophyta; class Magnoliopsida; order Piperales; family Aristolochiaceae; genus Aristolochia; species Aristolochia fimbriata. The sequence continues at coordinate 7,220,359 of CM034078.1, forward strand.
AAAACGAACCGGACCGGAATTCGAATCTTGACATTTAATTTGGCCCGGCGACTCGCGAGTGGTGAATTTTACGTTTTTTACTGGATTACCGGCCCATTTGCATAAGGCAACTAAAGAAGGAAGCTGGCGATGTTCGGGTTGGTTTGACAATATTTGGGTCATTTTTTTATGATGATAAATGCTTAGGGAAAAACTTTGTCGGCCGGGCCCTAGATCAGTAGATCTGTGACTGAACGTACGACCCCGCGATTAATTCATGTAAGTAGATCGGCCCCGAACTTCAACGACATATTCAATGTACTATTTATCAACGCTCTGTGATTGTCAATGACCCAAGTACGCATAATAATACTAAGTAAAGGTTCTCCATACTTTAGGAAAATTTAAATTCGAAGGAATATAACACATGGGGATCGACATTTGGATAATCGGAGGGTCTCATGTGGTGGTCCATCCGGGACACATGGACGGACACACCGGATTTTTGCCATGTGGTGGGCCACGCCCCGCTTATGGCCTGCTACCTGCATCCGCAGCAAGAGAGGGTATAAGTGCATATCAATCATTTGATTGGCTCTTGCGAATTCGGGACGATTAATCGAATTACAGAAATCGCCCCCTGGTTTTTCACTTGGGTGGACCCCGCCATTTGTTGCGGTTACACTTTCACGGTTTCAATTTCACCTCCCCACGGCTCCACGGTGCACGCGAAGTCGCTAACCGACTGTGCTTACACGTCGCCCGGCCCCCTTCCCCTTCCTCGCGCCTTTTCCTCTCCCTCTTTCTTTAATTCGCGCCACTTTAATAACTCCTCCCTAATCGCGCTAATGTATTTGATTTGGTTTAGTTTCTGAATTTATTTTTTGTTTGGTTGATTTTCTTAATTTAATTTATTTCGAATAAGGTAACGAGAGAATAATAAAAAAAAAAAAAAAAAAAAAAAAAAAAAAAAAAAAAAGGGGGGAACTAGGAAAGGGCTTAGGGAAGTGTGGTAAGGAGATAAAAATGTAAAACTCTGTAAATCTCTTTCCGGACAAGTCCAGTAGAAAGCGAAGCGAAGGCAGCAGTTGAGACTTTTGAGTGTAGTGAAAAGAAGCCTCTCTCGCTCTGTCTTTCTTCTTCACTCTTCCTGGCACAAGGATTTATAACTCCCGGGAGAGACGACCCACTTGGAAAAACGAGAAGACGGAGGGAGGCAAGGAAGCCGCGGATCCGGACGGAATAGTCGCCGCCTGGCCTCGGTGGTGTCGACATTCTCTTAATCTTAAATGCCGGAAGCATACTCCAACAACGGCAGGTCTTCTTTCTCGTCACCCGCAATGGCGCCCTCGAAGCCTTCTCCCAAGCGTTCTTCCCACTCCTCTTCTCCGGCCGCTGATCTCAAGTACAGAACCATCTCCTGTCTTAACAAGCTCTCTGATCGGGACACCTTCACGATAGCATCCGCGGAGCTGGAGACGATGGCGCAGACGCTGAATCCGGATTCCTTCTCGCCCTTTCTTTCCTGCATCTACGACACGGACGCTTCGCACAAGTCGCCGGTTAGGAAACAATGCGTCCGGCTTTTCTCTACCATGGCCGTGGCGCACGAAAACGCGCTCTCGCCCTTTGTACCCAAAATGCTGCAGAATATTCTTCGTCGTCTGCGAGACCCGGATTCCGCAGTCAGGTCCGCATGCGTCGACACGATCACTACTCTGGCCTCCCGTGTTACAAAGCCCCCATTTTCGGTTTTCCTTAAGCCCTTCTCCGAGGCCATTCTGATCGAGCAGGACTATAATTCGCAGATCGGGGCGGCGCTGTGTCTTGCGGCGGCGGTTGAGGCGGCGCCCGATGCGGAGTCGGCGCAGTTGCAGCGGATATTGCCTAGATTTATGAAGCTTTTAAGAAGTGATAGCTTTAAGGCGAAACCGGCTTTGATTTCTTTGATAGGGAGTATAGTGGGTGTTGGTGGTTGTAGGAGTGGGAATTTCCTGGGTGTTCTGGTTCCTTGCTTGGTGGACTTCTTGAGCAATGAGGACTGGGCGGCGAGGAAGGCCGCCGCCGAGGCTCTTTTTAAGGTGGCGGTGGCCGAAAGAGACTTGGTGCCGGAGTTCAAGGATTCGTGTATGACGGTGTTCGAGGCACGGAGATTTGATAAGGTTAATCATTGTCTATCATATACTCAATACATTGTGCAATTTTCTCTGTCGGTGCATATTAATTTTCGTTTTGACGATGTAGATTAAGGCTGTGCGAGAGACGATGAAGCAGATGATAGATGCATGGAAGGATGTTCCTGACGGTCCCCTGAGTGTTGCCTCGCAGCCGGATCAATCTAGATCGTCTTCTAGAGGTATTGAGCTTTATTATTATCAATAAGAATTTATTTGCGGGGCTATTTGACACCTTATTTCGTTATTCGATTCCGTTGAGAACCCAGCATATGTATCCTGATAGTGTTTCGGGAGTTTGATGGACTCCTGATTTTACGTCCCTTTTCAACGGATAATCAACAAAAACCCCTGTTTCTCAAATATGGAAACAGAGAGGGAAACCTTAAAGGGTTTTTTTCTTTACAGGCAATTAATGTTCCTTGGCTTTATAGACAATGGGTGTTTTTATAGACTATGGGTGTTCAACGCAGCTAATTTATATAACTTGTAGCCAAAAATACTGTAGAGAGAGTGGGCAAAACTGCTTTTTTGTTATGCCTGTCGTTGGTGTTAGAAATCTACTCATTCTTGTGGTTGCTTATTTTCTGAGAGAACATTGGCAGTTTCTTTCTGAATTCAAGATGCTATTTTAATCATTAATAACTCCCATGTTTAAGGTTCCCTAAGCGGTTATTTTTTCTTTGATTTAGAAAATGCAAGTGACGGGCACTTCCCTAATGGTCTTCAAAGTTCCAGCATTATGAAGTCAGACTCATCAGCTAAGGACAGAAGGTATTCATCCACAAGTAGATTGCCTCCACCGCTAGCAGATAATGTTTCTGCTACAAACGGCCAAAAGAATGGCGACAGGAGAGTAATCTCTCCTTTGAACCGAAAGGTTGATCATAAGAAACCCACTGATTGGAAGATTGAGATTGCTGTTCCACATGATTCAACCTTGAAGGTCATAGGTGAAGACAATCTCCAGAATGGTAAGAGTGACGGTCAGGGTGCTGCACGGAGAGATGCCAGCTCACGAGCACGGCTTGAAGTCAAACGAGCCCTTTTTGATAAAAATTATGATGAGAAAGCCCGCAGGTTTGGAGGGTTGAAGTCGCATTCCCGCGTGGTTCCATTATTTGATAAAGAGAGTCTAGAATCTACTGTTGTGGGCAATAATGTGGTGGAAGAATCTCAAGAAAGTCAAAAGGCTGGTGATTTGTCTCAAATTCGTAAACAACTTGTGCAGATTGAGAACCAGCAGTCGAGTTTATTGGATCTTCTTCAGGTATACCCATGAAAATGCCTCAATTTTTCATTGTTTTGGTTCTAACAATTTCTTTCGATCATTTTAGACGATGGACATTTTGTTGTATGACAAAGCCTCGATCTTTTCATTACTCTGATTTTTTTTTTTAACCTTACATTACTATGATTTTGAATTAGAAAACAGCACACAATAATGTCTGTCTTTGTTCTTTATCTAGCTCTTAATTTCATACCTGTCTTAGCCAATTCTATTTTTCAGTCTTCCAATTGATACCATGGAAAATCTCAAGTAATTGCAGCAGATTTAGGAAATTTCTACTATCTTGTGTTTTTTAAGAATCTGCAGTTTTTGCAGCTTTACCAATTTCGCTTGGTGGATAATTTTGAAAAGATTGTCTATGAATAAATGAAGAGGAAATTAAGTGCGTTCACTCTGTTTGGATAAAGCAGCTTTTACTGATGGTGGGCAGTGCTTTTGAGAAGTGAATGAAACTTGCTGTCATTGAGTATATCTCTGTTGTAGAATAGCAGGTGTTTACCTTATGACTTGCTTGTTTTGATTTTAGTGTTCTGTTTTTCCCACTGTGCAGAAATTTATTGGAACCTCACAGAATGGAATGAGGTCTTTGGAGACAAGAGTTCACGGCCTTGAGATTGCACTGGATGAGATCTCTCACGACTTAGCGGTATCAACAGCGAGGATGCCAAATTCTGACACGGAAGAAAATACATGTTGTAAGTTACCTGGTGCAGATTTCTTGAGTTCAAAATTTTGGAGAAGAATGGAGACAGGAAGATACTCGAGCTCTCGATTTCCATCATGTGGGATCCCGCAATCAGCCAGTGATTCTTATGTGCTGGAGAATAGAAGGTTCAGATCCCATGGGGGTTTTGTGGTGAACCCTTTGGCTGAAGTTCATTTGCAGTCAAGAAGTAGTTCAGAGGTGTGTTCAAACAGAACTCCAGTAAGTGTAGTAGTATCACATGAGACTGGAAGAAGACAAGCTAGTGATGGGATAAGAGTCTGAAGTTGCGCTTGTCACCTAGGATTTGCCTTTGGTTATGAGGTAATGATAATCGAGTGTCTTGGGTGAATTTTTACTTGAGGAAATTAACTTTATGCAATATAATTATTTTGGCATGGTGGATCTGAAAATTAACTTTAATTTATTTCCATAATTGCAGGAGCATCTGTGGTAAAATTAAATTTGTGATGTGGGTTTTGGTCAACACACATGCACCGACATATTGTTGGAGATAGAAAGATGGTTGAATGGGCGTTCCCAAAATGGAGACGGAAGTACAGATTTATGCGGTAAGACGCTTGTAAAAATGTGATGGGAGTTCGTTTATGCATTGCCGCCGGTATTTCTCCCACTGTGATGCATTCACTGCTTGTTTCACGCAATAGCTTGTATTCCTCTGGTGCGCTCTCCTCAGTGTCCTCATGATATCATTTGATGAAATCTTGGAGATATCTTTTTCATGAATCAATTCCTTTAATTGGTGGAAAGAAAGAAAACAGAGTAATTGTAATTGCTCCAGCAGTTTCTTAGTTTTTGTTTCGATTGTCCAGCTGTGGGAAAACGACAAGCGGTGTTGATGAAAATGCAGGCTGGTACCCAGAAATAACAGGTATTTATAATTATAGGTAAAAGAGTGGGGGCGTCGTCGAGGGAGGGGGCATTGTCCCATTGCTTTGAATGGCCATGGAAGCAAATTGAATAACCGTTTCAAGTTACTACAGTGAGTGAGTAGGTGAGACCGACCTTCCGAAAACTGTAATTACTTACTTAAAGAAGGTTCAGTTCCAAGTTCCAACTTAACATCATTACCTGCGCCTGCCAAGTTTTGAATCGCCGCTACTGGGGGGGCGTTACTGTGTAACAATCAAATAAACAGTGGCTTCTGATCCTCGTGGAAAAAATATTAAGTGCGCGACCTATCTGGTCTTTTGCCCGTGAGAGAAAGAGAGAAAGAGAGAGAGTGAGAGAGAGAGAGTCACATGGGAGTCCCGAACAGAATCCCGGTCCGGCGGTCCCGTCCCTTCATTTTGTTCTTCGTGTTGTTTTATTCGTTCAAACAAGAAGGGCTTATTACTTATCAGAGCATCACTTTCTGAAGGAAAATGCCCGGAGAATCTCGCCGACGGTCCCCAATTTGCTCAAACAAGAAGGGTTGATTAGTTTTATTATATCCAGGAAAATAATTTATAAAAGTGGGATGTTGGGGGCGGTTATTGCTTATTATTATCGTTATATCTATCTATCGTCTGCCTGGGGCTAGTAGCTATTGCTCCAACTGATAAGACTTAAAGACTTAGGTGACTGACAACACTTTATTCTCTCTGTTTCCGAGACGTTTGTTTAAAGTTTAAAGGCTCACTCAGCAAGCAGTCAGTTGTATTTAAGAAATAAGACCATCTTTTCGCTTGCTTGCCTTTTTAACGCTTTATCTATTTGGAAGTGGCAGTATAAATAAATAAATAAATAAATAAATAAATAAATAAATAAATAAATAAATAAATAAATAAATAAATAAATAAATAAATAAAACCCAAAAGCGAACCCAAAAGCGGGAGTCACATGGCAGAGACGAGAAGGCTGTTTTTTTTTTTTGGATTCCTTAAATTTGCGCAACTCCGTATTTCTTTTATTGACATTTCACATAAAGAGTAGAGACCAATTAAACATGCCCTGTCTTCCCGGCCGGTTCTTGAATACGTATAATATTATTAGTCATTAAGATGGAGGTTTGAGTTTTGATCTCTACCCTTGTACATTCCAAAAACAGTCATTTAATTGCACGAGATTGATTAAGAAGAACAGATCTTTTCCCTTTTGCGAGTAATTAATTCAAAATGGACCTCCAGCATGCCTCTTGCTTCGAAGACCTTGAACAAGCAGGCACCCTCCCTAGTCCCAACAACATATATCAAATACCCGAACACGTACAGCTGCTTCAATTCCGATATCTAATTAAGCCGATCGAGTTGACACTTACCTCAAAAATAATTATGGAATATTACTTCACCTAATTAATTCGAATCTGTGCCTGTGTGATGAAAAAAAAAACACATGCACTTCGGAGATTTACATTTTTAATATTAAATTAAAATAATGCCTTTGTTACTTCTTTCCATACTAGTCTTCCAATTACTGATGAACTGATCGGCCAACCTAATTCTACAGTAGGACGTTCATGTATATATACTAGCTTGCACAAGAAATTAACGAAAGATAATGCATGTTTAGATCGAATTAATATCCATAAAAGCCATAAGTACTACAAAATAAAAGCAGCATGCCATCATAAATTTCCAAAAGTAACCACCTACAATTATATACTTGCTATATATTATATATGTTATAAATTAATAATGGTCAAATTCTAATTACTTTTAATGAATTACTTATCTGGAGTTTAGAACGTACGTACAGTCGCGTACGTTTTGAGAGCACGAATCTCTGCAGCTGCCTAGTTAATTAATTAATTACCCCAAAAGCTATATATCCCTGGAAATGAAGAAAATAATTCATGGGTTCTGATTGCGGGATCCCAACAACCGTGTATATGGAGCCTCTGTCAAAACTCAGCTGCAAACAGTCACTCTATATATCTGCGCGCGAGTGCAAGCAGTCAAATTTGCACCAACTGTGACTGCTCTGTTCCCAGAGGGGCCAACCTCATTACTTACAGGAACTCAATCTAGTCAAATAAGGATCCTCATTAATATATTAATTGGTAATTAATTAACTGCTCATGAAATGGTGTACCCATGCATGCGTCCCCAGCTCTTCTGAGAGTTCGTATCTAATAAGGTATAGTATTCTTGAACAACTGATCACAGGCTCAGATATATATACTATCGTAAATTATTGTTCACTTACTCGGACCCAGTTCAGTAAAAGTTTCAGTTGATGATATGAATTACATATCTGAATAGAGAATGTTTACGTGGTTATAAATTTAAATATTATGGTCACGAGGGGTTGCGCGTACGTACGTACGGATCGAGGTGTTATCATGTGTTTGTATGGTGGAACCTACTATTGAAGTAGTAAGAGTGATCAGTTAGATGGAGAGGACTGCTCGGCGACTTGTATGTGTTAGAAAACTATTGTGAATGTTTGCGCGCATGTCAACCTCTTCCATGGCCCATCTCCTCTGCTTCTGGACTGTTTTTAAGTACAACAGCCTCGAATTTGCAAGATAAAAACAAGCGTATACAATAAAAAACTATTATGCTCAGAGTCATGAGCACAGAGAATGGCGTCCGGGTTTTCAGCAGCTACCACAGCTTTTTCTTCCTTCTGCTGCCTACTCCGTGAAGCATGCATGATTGACACCACGGTGCAGGATAGAGGCATGAAATGAAAAACTACTGTTGTTTATATATATTTACTCTATTTAATTAATTAATTGATTAAAGGAGTTGGTGGGTTAATTAAATATCAATTCAGATTATTAATGGGACACGAATTTCCCTACGTCCGGATCATGAAATTAAAGTTCGCGCGAGAGTTAGGGTTTACAGTCGCATTCAGTATTGTACTTTTGATGATCATCCGCAAATTGAGAAAAAAATGGGAAAACTATATATTTTTTATCGTATCTCGCAGTACTGATCATTTGCATTGTTAGGACGGAAAACTTAACCGCTTCCACCAGCAAGATTTGTTTTTTTGTAGATATCTACCTTGCCTTCTGTGTGGTTGGTGAGGATCAGATGTCCACGTGTCAATGGAACCTCGTTGATCATCTCTGCGCGTTTGAATCTCTTAATTTTCTTCATGAATTCACCGATGCATCCCAATGTCAACCACTCTCCCTAAAGAAAGGTTAGGGCTAAAAGACTCATACTGCAGCTAATTACAATATTGAATCTTTTCTTAATTTCTTTCCTTCTCATTTTCTTTTTCCTTGGAAAACCAGGATTTGGTCATTAAATTGATCTCCAATATGGCTAGATCGATATTAGCCCATGAACGACGACCCTGAAATGATAAAACCCAAAGCAATATTGAAGCAGAAAAAGATGGCATGCATATTGTCAAGTAAGTAATCTGAACGAAGATATATATATATATATATGTGCGTGTGTGTGTATATCTGATTAATTAATCATCCGAGTGAGGAAAAACAACAAAGCCCAAATATTTAACTTCACAAGATGGGTAGATAATTTTACCTGCGGCACAAGCTGGCGGATCGATCGACACCAATGTTGATATATATATCTATCTATCTATATATATACATATATATGCTATGAAGATCCTGTGGTTCAGAGGAATTCCAACCTCTTCATGCTTTCCCACAACTTTCTTGAACTTGAGAAGATGATGAAGAGAGAAAAGGGAAACCTACCCAGGTTTCTAATTCTGATGCTTAACAACTCTTAAGTTCAAGAAAGCTGTGGAAAAGAATGAAGGGGTTCGTGGGGGAGAGTTGGAGATCAGGAGGAGCAGAAGTAGGGGGAGGGGGAGAAGCAGCAGGTGAAGGAGGAGGAGATATTGACGAGATGTCTGTGTCTTTCCTTCTTTAACGTTTCTTTATAGCAGACTGGAAAGAGAAGCGCCTCGGTTTTTCAGGTAAAGCAGAAGAGGTTAGTGGTTAATAATTGCCTGCGTGTGCAACCTAACGCTGTTCGTATCGTTGGCGCTCGCGTACCTCAGTAAAAAAATTATTAAAAACCCTCCTCGGCTCCTCTATATATATATATATATATATTTATTTATTTATATATATATAAATAAATATATATATATTTATATATATATATATATCTCTATACACCTCTCCCGAGTCTCTTTCTTTCATTTGCTCTCTCACTCATTTGTTCTATCTCTAGATCTCTCTTTTTCATTTGCTCTCTCCCTCGCTATAGATTTCTCTCTCTATAGACCTCTCTCTATATATCTCTCTCTTTCATTTGCTTCTCTCTCTCTCTCTCTCATTTGCTCTCTCTCTCTCTCATTTGCTCTCTCTCTCTCTCTCTCTCTTTTTCTGAAGCTTGAAGGCAAATATACAGTACACTTTCCCTACCCATCTCTCGTTAAAACACTGTTTCTTATATATGCTAGTTCATGTTGTGCCTTTTCCGGTTCTTCTCGCGTTCAATCAATCTACCACTACTGTTGAGTTGATCGATGTGTGTATGTTCATGCTTTTGCATGCCGCCTGCGCTAGCTAGATTGATCAATCATGCATAAAGATCATGAATGCTGCCTAGTTTAATTTTAAGGAGACGGGCCTAGCTCCGTTACATAAATATATCAAATTAGTTTTTTAGAGAGAGATGTCTAGATTAAATTGTTTGGAGGTAGCGATGAGAAGCAAATGAATAATCCAAGTGGCATGGCCTACTCTACCTTTTATTATTTGAAAAATATATTATTACAGAGTTCGTAGGGTTCCAACAGGCTGTTAACGGACCCACGACAAGGACGCAACGGAAACAGACAACCGGCACCCCTCCCACCCGTTTCAGTCACCCTTCCTAATCGTACCTACATAACTCTGGGTCACCCGTGAAGATCCATCAGTATGGAAGCCTAAAGCCTGCAACGCACACCCAGTGCCCCATCTATATATATATATATATATACACACACACATAAATATATCACTCCAGCTGCTCCGCCAGATGATGCATATATGCCTACCTCTTCTTTAATTTCTTTCTACTCATGATAATTAACTTAATAATTACTCTCTAATCATATAACATAATTTATACTTATATATACATATATACACACACACACACACACACATATGCAGGGGATCATGTATGCATGAGGTGGGTCGTCCCGTCCATCTCTGCTCCCTTTTCCCTCTCTACCTTGTCTCTGTTTTTCTCCAGTCTCTTCAAACAACTCACGTGGCTCCACTTCACGGCCATCTTGACAACTTGTCCTTTGTTATCTTCTACGTAGGAGAGAACAAAAGAGGAATGAATGCACGCAGCTCCCTTCAATTCTTACTGTTTACCCTCATCTCATTTATCCACGGCCTTAATATATATTTTTCCCCTTCCTGATCACCTCCTGCGTATGACTACTCTTACTTTACATCAATCCATTAATGATCGATCTATGATCATTTAATTTCCTAGTAATGAAAACATAATAATTAATTGTCACACTTTGCTGCTTCCTTCCTTCCCTCCTTCCTTAATTCTTTCCATATATATATATAGCTAGCTGGGAAAATGAAACCCTGGTACATTTAAACCGTGGATCGAGCTAGCGAGATGGAGAAAACAACTAATTAATTAATAAGCTGGTAATATATATAATTAATATTTGGGTATATATTCTGGATTCCTGAAGGGGCCACTGGCAGTCATGTCAAGGTAATTAGGAAGAGTGAAAAGACAAATATACTGGCGCGCGCCCTGATCAGAGGTGGCGTACGTACGTTCACCATCGATCGATCGATCGATCTGCAGCAGCTATCTGGAATGTATTGATGTCGAGGGTGACATATTATGCTGTGACTGTGAGCCTAGGGCGTCGTCGGTGCGTGATTGTTCCTCCATGCTCTTCTGCTCATGCAGAAGCGAAGAGACAACTGAGAAGATTATAAATATCACTGCCCTAGTGCCCTGTAGACGATGGAATGTGTCTCTTCCCCCTTCCCCCTCTCCTTCCTTCTCTTCCTTCCCTTCCTTCCCCGCTCCATCGTATTACGTAGCCCGTGCAACCAATCAACAGCTCGCACATCACCCAGAAATATATACCACACAACGAAATTAATCTTCTTTAATTCACCTATTTCTCATTTAATGATAACTATGTGATCCCTTCGCGTCTCTACAAAAGACAAGTTCTATGTCTATCAGAGAGAGAGTTCTATGCATGAAGGAATTAACAGTAGTTTTTTTTTTTTTTGAAACGGCCAATACATCTGGTTATACTCCCAATTACAATTTTACTCCCAATGCTGTACGGGTGATCCGTACCTCCCACAGTTAATTATTCCCAATGCTGTATGGGAGATCTGAACCCAAGACCTCCCACAGCTAACTACCCCCATGAGACCACCTGACGGAGAGAGAAAATTAAAGGAAGTACAAAACGCTTAACCATTTGGGGTTGGATTATGGTAACTAGTGAAGTGAGGTACAGTAAGAGAAAAGGAGAGAGAGCATAGGCTAAAGTGTCTATCACATTGTAAATCAAGTACAAAACGCTTAATCAGCTTCATAAACATACCATCTATATACAATACATACACACACACACACACACACATATATATATATATATATATATATATATATATATATATAGTTGCGTCCAAGGCCCATACCTAGCTATAATGTTGAGGAATAGGCTAAAGTGTCCAAGGCCCATATATATAGTTTCTACCCTTTTGTCTCCTACACATGATTTATAGTTTAGGTGGAGGCCCATATGCGATACCCACTCCAACACCATGTATGTAGTTGGATCTAAATCTCATTCCAAAATGACAAGCAAAATTGAGAATCCCATTATTCAACTAATGAACCAAGACTTTTTTTAAAATTATTCTCACCTACAGTACTAATCTAATGCTTTACAATTGAAGTCGATCAACCTTTTACTAGCTTGGATGTAAACAAACTATATATGTATATATACAACCACCTCTAAGAGATTAAGGTGATTAAATATCAGCCAAATATTTCATGCATTAAAAACATATAATGTATATTTGTGATTGGTGATCAAATCTCATCTTTTCTTATGCTTAATTATGAAAACCAAAATTTATGATTTTATTTAGTAATTATTACAGTTTACCTTTCATATAATTGTGATTAGAAGTGCAACTACCCTAACTACACACAATATATATATATGATGGTTTTGTTTGTGGTTATGATTATGAATGTCTTTATAATAATCAAATTTTACAAATTGTCATAACATCCTATTTTGCTCATTTACGCCAGCACGAATCACTCTTAATTATTTGAATTTAATGTTTTGATTAATATTATTTAGTATTAATGTCTAGCTTGATAAAATCAGAGTTGTACTATATATCTCCCATACTATTTTTATTTCTAGCCCCCACACAAAAGAATTAGAAAAGAGAAAACATTACAAAACAATCCAATATCAAAACAAGTTCATGAAACAATGTTATTGTATCCCTAACTTCATATGTAGGCAAAAGATACTCTGTTGGAACAACACTCATTAAAGAATGCATATATTAGTTGAAGAAATAAGTCAAGTTTTTAGCAAACAAAATAATTTGATATTAATACAGGACAATTTGGAAACGAGTAGTCGCAGTCACCTCTCTCATCTCATCTCGATACCTCTATCCTCTACCTCTCATTTGTTGTCAGTCATTTCTTTGTCTCCGTCTCCGTCTCCTTCTTCCTCCCTCTCCCTCTTTCTTTAGTCCTCTCCTCTCTCTATCTATCTCCCTCTCTCCCACTCTCTTTCTCTGCTCTCCGCCCTCACTTAATTGGTCCCTTCTCTGGTCTCCAATACGTTCCTCAATTTAATTTCCCACTCCCACTTCCATATATAAACACTCTTTTACCCCTCAGATCTTCACCTCTCCTCTCCCCATCTATCAGCACCTCTATCTCCTCTCCCTATCTATCAGCACCTTTCCTCTTCCCATCTATCAGCACCTCTCCTTTTTAACCCTGTCCCCTATTCCGGCTTCCACCTCTCCCCGTTGTCATCATGGGTTCTTTGATCACGTTCCTCCTTTCCACCATTCCATTCCAATCCGTGATTTGGCTTCCACTCCCTTCCTTCCACTTCCTTTAAAAATAATAAAAGCTTCCTTTTTTTTTTGTTTTGTTTTTTTGTTTTTTTCTTTTTGTTTTATTCTTCTTTTGTTTTTCTTTTGTTTCCTTTTGACTTGTTTTGTTTTCTTTTTTTTTTCTTTTTAATAATAATTTTAATATATATATAATATAATTAATTCTTATATAATTCTAATAATAATCTAATATATATAATAATCCATATTAATATATCTTCTTCTTCTTCTTCTTCTTCTTCTTCTTCTTCTTCTTCTTCTTCTTCTTATAATCTCCTAATATATGTATTAATAATATATATATGTTCTCTCTTCTAATCTAATAATATATATATATATATATATATATATATATATATATATATATATATATATATATATATATATATATATATATATATATATATATATATATATATATATATATATATATATATATTTCTATATATATATATATATATATATATATATATATATATATATATATATATATATATATATATATATATATATATATATATATATATATATATATATATATATATATATATATATATATATATATATATATATATATATATATATATATATATATATATATATATATATATCCCCTATATATTTCTCTCCCCACCCATTCTCAAGTACTTCGTGCCAGTATATCCACTATTCCCCAATTCCAGACATGAATAAAAGGAAAAGAAACAACATGCAATTGTAACTTAGTGATTAGCCTATCATATTCCATGAATGTGATTGCATAGACATAACTTATGACACTTCCAATTAAGCCAGTTTAATAAATTATTAATAACTAAATTCCTTAAAGAATTATCATTGAAAAAATGGAAGAGATCAAAATAATTAATGAAATATAATTACCTTCTTGACGATGGAAGAATCTGGGAAGAGAAACCACCAAACTTCCACACATGTCAAATGAGGAATCATATATTTTTAATAATCCCATCTCATATTGTTCTTTCTCTAGAAAACACATACCGAGGCTGCCAAATAGAGGAGTGAAGGATCATTAGGAAGAGTTGGTGGAAGGACGCAAACAAATCAATGTGCACTTGAATCCATTTTGATCCTTAATTTGTAGCACAAGGGAGGAATGTCGAGAAAGAGTATCAACTACTTCGGCTAGGGTTTCTTAATCTTGATCCATAGGGGAGGTAAAAGAAACTTTTTTTTTATAACTTAAGCATAATTATAAATAATTAAATGAGTTTTGTTCACTAAAAGATCATTTTTTATTATTAAACTATTTAAGACGTTACTAGTAGAAATGCGACTTTTGGCGATTGGCAAGGCCTAGCCCCAAAGACGAAAAAGCCAATTGCCATAGACCTAGCAACTGGTTACCAGTCCTCATCAAAAGGAAGTCGCGCTTCTAGCAGTTGCCAGATTTCTTTGGCATACACTTGTTAAAGATTAGTCCTATATGGATACAATTAATACATTATAAATGTTCTTAATTGGCTTATTAATGGGAAATATTTTTCCTAACTTTGGCTAATCATGATTTGGGGCTAGACCTAGCTAGGACCCAAAAGAGTTCCTCTTCGTGTTTTTTATTATTGCTAATAATAAAGAGAATTTTCCTTGAGAAAACTGGTTTGGCTGCACCTCCCTCATCATCCATTAATTTGTGGAGAGATATATGATTCACGATCTAATAGTAGTTACATCTCATAAATTTTTAATTTTTGTATTTAAAACCTACATTTTGAAGAGCAAGGTTAATTAGTAAGATTTTAACTAATAATTAAGGAATTATTTCTATTAGATGAGCTTAATTAGCTGTTAGGTTTCAAGCCATCCTACAACACCAGCTTAAAAGAAAAGCTCAAGTAAACCATATGAGTATGTTAGAAAATATTTATCATATTCTAACATCATACAACTGCAGTATATTGTGACAAATCTACATGAAGCCATCTGTTTAGAGTTGTATTCTTGAAGATAAGGAAGATTAAAACTCCGTCATCATCTTACATTTCCCTACGTACTCGACCTGTTAATCAGAATGCAAATTAAGTATGTTGTTACCATTTGTTGAATAAAATTATGTTGTTAATGGGTTAATTAATTTGTCAGAATGCATGACAAATTTTTAGAAATATTAATTAATTTAAACAATCATTGGTGAAATTAAGGATCCTGTCTCTAGCTAGTTCAATAATTTTGTTGTGTTATCACAGTAAATCTATATGCATGATTCAAACTTTTTTCATATAAAATAATCAACTCATAAAGATGCATGTCTCTTAATTAGAACAACATATAATCTTGTAAAGTTAATAATCTACGACATAAATAAATTCTCTTCTCTTCTTTTGTTCAAAAGACATGAGATATCGTAGAAATATTAATTTGTAAGTATTAACCTTGGTTAAAAATTAAAAGAGAGTTTTTTGACTTGCGTAAATTTGGCTTTTCCTAGTCTTTAAGCTTCACCTTGGAGTCTGTTGTCTAAGGACACATGCACACATCCACCGACAAAGAATACCAAATAATTGTGCCTATATATTAGAGGAGAATGAAAATATGTAGTAGAATTAAGCTTCAAATTCACAATAATATTCCGGGGTAAATTTTTTTATTCCAATTAGAGGTTAATTAAAGTAACAAAATATGTACGCATCGATCGAATAGTAATGCTTAAACCTCCCCCTGAATATTAATTTTACGAATAGTATTGCATTTTTGTTTCCCGTTGAATGGGAATTACTTGAATGAAAATCGTGAGAGGTCTCCACTAGAGAGGTAGCAGTCTTAATTACACTGACGGATAAATCTTCTTCGGGCCCTAAATATAATGGATTTTTTACGGTGGGGAGGGAAGTCAAGGTTTGACCATCGGTCTTGACGACCGTCTTCTCCAGACCATATATAAGCAAAGAACCTGGAATCCTGCAAATGTGGTCTGTTAGTATGAGACTAGTTAATTAGTTGTCATGGCACTCAAATGGGGAAACCCACTTCAAAGTGCAACTGCTGCTTTGGCGCATGAGAGGAGAAGCATTTTTACAGAAATTAAGTAGTATATATATAGACATATATGTTGCTCTAGATATACAATCACGTACGTACAGTTACATTCAAATACTACTCCTTGCTGCTCACTCTCTCATGCGTAGGAGAACCCCGGTGTGGCCCTGCATGGACAGTAAAATATTGTTTGCAGCTGGTAAGGAAATTTCAGTAAGGATTTAGTCCTCATGAGCTGCTGAAGCCAGCTGGTCCCTCCTCAGCCATGACACGCAACGGCTCCTATATATCTAGTGCTGTTAGGATATATATAGGATTGTGAGAATTAAGGTGAAGGTATAATAATTGACTAACTTTGTAATAACTACGAAAATAACGGAGACAACTATATATACTTTTTATACATCGAAGAAATTAAATCTCAAGCGTACTTCATAGAAATAACACATGCAGCAAAGATGAAGTTGAGGGAGCAGCAATATTAGTACTTACTAAATATATAGCTAGGGTAACTTGCAAGCAAGAGACATATATATTACAGCTGAACTAATTTGTCGCATGGCTTCAGAGAGTTACCTAACATAAAAGCGTATCTGCAATCATGGAGTAGTACTCTTGTATAATGGTTCATATGAGAAGGGCCTTTGGTTAATTCCCAGTTATCCAGGTTGATGATCGATCAGTAACAGCTAGCAGCTTAACTAGGTAGTACCTGTAGGTCTTGAAATTCATGAGCATTTTTATAATTCAAAAAAAAAAAAAAAAAAGAATGCTTCACTTTGTGAGCATTAATTAGTATATATATATATATATATATATATATATAAAAGACTTAATTACCTGTTGGATCAATATATAGTTTCTGTTATGAAAGAAACAGAAACTATATATTGGATACACTACACGAGAGTACTCGCTCTTGGTTTTTACCATCACGAGGCTCTTTGAATATGTACGCTCCACTCATAGAGAAAATTAAACTGGAAGAAAAAAATTAATTATAAAAGAGAGAGTACTGCGAGAGATCAGCAGAGAACAAATATTGTGTGGAAAGGTGGATGAAGATCGAGTTTGTCCAAGTGGGAGAGTGATATTGGCGCGGCTCAATCTGAGACCAGTTTTACAATAGAGTGTAGAACCATCTTCGGATTGAACCTCACCAATATCGCTTTCTCCTCCTTCCCCGCCGGTCAGATATGATGCTCCATGAAATCGATCGATCCATCGCCACGGAGAAATTTAGGGACACGAATTGAATATTGTACAGTACTGTAAGACACCTTAATTTGCTGCCACAAAAGAAAGTAGAGAAACATGTCTATATATAGTACTGGGATGGATGAAGGTGGAGTATTATAGTACTAGCTGCACCGACGACAGTACGTACGATGGCAAGAGCTAGTACTGTAACCTAGCTAATACATATTAAGGAAGCAGAGAGAGGACGAAAGAGAGGCAGACGAGTGTGAATTATGGTAGACTGCAACTGTGGATTCTTGGACATATTATGGGTTTACTGAATTGAAGGAGAAAACAGAGGAAGCATAGTAGCAGTAGCTACTGATGAGTACGTACAAGAAGGGATGGGAGGTGCAGGGTGCTTAGAGATGAAAGGGAGGGGGAAGAGAGGAGTTAGTAGTAGTTAGTAGTAGTAGAGGGAGGTAGTGAGGATGTGCAGTGGAGGGAAGGGGGGGTATATGAGAAGAGAGGTTGCCTCGGGATGGGGAGGAGAAGAAGGTGAGTGGAATGATGGGGAAGGGAGCAAAACTGCTTTTCGGAGGGTGTCATGCCTTCGTTTGTACTCATAAAATCAAACCCTTCGCCCTTGCGCATGCACCTGCAATATTCTCCACCAAAAACACCAAACGACCCCTTTTGCTCCTGACCCTTCCAACACATGCATTATTATACCTCCTCACACACAATTGGGGGACCCAATCCCTTTCGAGTAGTAGTAGTATATAACTATATATATATATATATATATATATATGTATATATGTATATATGGCGTTTAATTTAATTACACCAATTACATTAAAGCTACAACATACACACAGCTAGCTAGAGATCCTTAATTTTGGGCCTCCAAGCTGAAAATCAACGGCCAGAATCGTCCAGTCAAAGTAGCCATATATTTAATTATAAGGCGCGGTAGTAAGTAGTATTGATGGGGGGTGACCGGGTTGTGGTCTTTTTATGGTATGGGAGAATGAAGAGAATGATGAATATTGGGAGGTAACTAAAGAAGGGAGGTGGAATGAGAAGGGAGAATCTTGGGAACATCAGCGCAGAATGTCAGCAAAGGGATTGTCTTGAAAGAAGTTTCGGAAGGTACGTACACATTTAAAAGGGAGGGAACGAAGGCCCGCCCTCTCACAGTCTCACTCTCCCTAAGACCCAGTCGCCAACTCAAAGCGGAGACAACGCCGCTAAAAGGGCTCTGCCTTGGGCTCTATCGGGGAGACAACATTGGGTTCCTACCCTTTTATTTCTCCCCACTCTTTCTTCTTTTCTAAGCTAATTAGTTTTAATTTAATTTAATTTAACAGGGTCATCCTCCATCCACGACCTTTATTTTCTAAACCGCAATTAATAATATTAAATATATATATATATACATATATATGTATATAAATATATGTATGGATGAACCCAAAAGAAAATACCTCTTTCCTCATGCATGATTTGATCAGTGGGGCTCAGTTGGCGTGCCACCTCCCTTTCAGATTCCCTCACGCCGGCCTTAATTTCCTCACAAACCCCTTTCCCACCTTCAGATTTATATTTTCCCTTTTTTTTTTTTTTTTTTTTTTTTCCTTCAAGTACTACTAGCTGTACATATATATATATATAACTCCATATGTAGTCACTACTCTACACTTCTCCTGTTCACCAGATCCAAGGCCTCCCTGATCTCTCACTCCTACTCTCTCTCATTCCCTCCGTCCGTCTCTTAATTTCAGTACTCTCTCTCCTCCCATTTTTTGTCACTAGCTACCTTATTGTGTTTGAAATCTAAACGTTGTCTGCAGCTAGCTAGCTAGATAGCTGTATCTTCTAATATTATCATAAGACTATAAGAGGCCTGCAGGGTGACCCACTATTTGTTAATTTGTGCTCATGACCACGTACTGGGACCGAATGTTTTTTCATGTTCATCTCCATTGCCTCCATCAGTACTGAGGAGTTTGCTGATCGACTGCATGTCTTTTTCAATTTACATCGATCACCCGCGGCCACTAGCTCCAGGAAGCAGCAAATTAATTTAAACTAGAGCTAGATCATTAATGCAGCATCTCAATGACCCATTTCGACGTTGGAATTATTGCAGAAATTTGAAGTAGCTAGCAAGCTTCAGGCAATATTAATCCATGCACGTCGGGGGTATATATATATATATATTATTCATATTGTTTGGTATTTGTCCCACCTGCTAGCTTCTACTGCACGTACATATATATTTCATATATGCGGATTAATTACCTATATAGTACGTGCGTCTCCAATGAAACTAGTCTCAGTCAAGAGCTACCAGCTGCCTCGATGACTACGAATGAAATATATACATATGAGCTGGCCTTATAAATGAGACTGGGTTCTGATGATCACGATGTATCGCCTGATCAGCCGGGTCTGTTGTTCTCTACTTATATAATTAACCCGGTCAAGTAAAAAAGGATAAGCGCTTTAATTAGCCTCTTTAGTGGGTACGTGATTAATGAAACGGTACTATAATATTTTGTAGGTCAACAGTAATTCTCCTGGCAGACCTGGTAGACAAAGAGACACCCATGTTTCGCTCTCGCTTTGTTGGGTCCACCCCAGAATTTCCTTTTGAAAACCCACCCCTTTTTCCCACAGTTCCCACCTGCTAGCTTCAGAGCATGACCCCATAAAATAGTCCTCTTTACCCATACTTTTCCTCCTCCCAGGGAGGGGGTCTATTCATGATCGATCAAGTCAGGTGATCAAGGGAAAAAAAAAAAAAAAAAAAAAAAAAAAAACTATGTATATATACATTAATATGATATATCTATATATATATAACTAACAAGCGAGTAGCTAGAGAAATTAATGCTACTCAAACAGTACTCTTTGCCAGTATCGTGGAGTGGAATCAGAGAGGCAACTTTTTCCGTCCAAGGCAAAGGCAAAAGAAGGGAAGTGGTCGAGGGAGATGATCGAGGGTCCCCTCCGCCCTCTCTCGCCTCTTGCTCTAGCTCCATCCGTTGGGCATGGGGCTCAATAATAATGAACTTTGAAAGGGGTATGTTTCAATCATGCAAGGCAATTAGGTTAAAGTTTTTGTCACTTTCTGGAGACAAGAAAAGACACCCCTCCATCTTTCAACTCGAGTTGCTATGCATCATGTGGGACGACTCTGCACAAAGTGCAACACTTTCTCTCTATTAATTTTACAAAGTGTAGTGCTAGTCGCTTCACGACTCCTCATTCCCATGCAACCCCCAACGCCGTGCCGCTACTTAACTACATATGTCCACATTAGATATTCATATTGGCTGGCAGTATAGTACCCCGTGCGTATGTTGGAAATGGAACCAATTACTATATATATATATAAGTATCTAACTCAAAAAACACGGAAAAGCCAAAATTGCTGATATATTAGCCTACATGAAAGATAAATAGTTGATCAAAGTTACTCCATTTACGTGAACGTAAACAATAGTAACAGGTAGCTAATTAACTTAATTAACCAGTCTTGTAAGTCATGATGCTTCTAGCTTTCTGCTACTAATGATTTTTTCGGCTAATTAACACATTGTCACTCAGACCATTCATGGGCACAGACTTGAAGATATGATTGTTGTTACCGTAAAGGATACCAAAGTTTAGATTCAATAAAGAACATCTCTTCTTGAGCAAACAAACTCATTTATCACATGGAAACGAGAACATGCATGGTGGGGATACAAAAGGAAGACTTCTGAAGATTCATCCTTGTGGACCCGAACTATACTTGATTATGAAGTCTGGAATCAGCTTGTTGCCTTTTTTAATGAAATTGTAGCATACATCAAATTTTAAACACCCTGTCTCACCCTAGCTATTTTAATATTTGTAGCATACGTACAGTGCACCAGACTAATACAATGTCATTAATTACATGAAAATATAAAGTAAAGAGTTTTTGTCATTTAATCTTAGTTGCACGAAATATTTATTTATTTTAACTTAACAATCATTAAAAAGAGACTAACCAGGCGCAATCTCTCCTCTAACGCAGAAATGGTTGTTTCCTGATTTTTTTACATGCCTTCCTGTTCTTCTCAATGTTTTCCATTGTTTGCCTGCCGAAGTACATGAATATAAACGTATAAGCTAAAGATAAGAAACTGATTCTCGGTTTCCGACCCTGCAACATATATACTACTCCCATGGTGTAAGAATTTCATCGTGTATGCAACCAAAATGTCAAGGATCCTGGCAAAACGTCCAAGAGCACATGTTACCTGAGATACTTGTGGATCATTATCTAATTGAAAATGCATCTGCTATATAACTACATGGCCACCTTAATTTTCCTGTACAGTTCCTCCCAAGCATCAAAACTAAGAAATACTCAACAGAATTGGCAGTCAATCTGTATGCAACCAAGTCTGCGAAAAGTATATTCAGAGTGTGAGGCTTGCCTTAGGAACAATCTGTAAGGAGCTTCACCACAGTCCCAAAATCAGGCTCCAGCTTACGCATCCTGGGGAGTTTACCAATGTGCATGCTTTCTTAGCCTCTGTTTTGCCAAGAACGCTTCTGCACTAATAACAGGATATTGAAAATTCAGCCTCTTCAGCTGGCGTTCCTCAACCGGGCGACACGAACCCAACCTTTTCTCGATCTTTTTCTTCCCGAGGACCAACATCTAGCATGAGTTAGCCAGTGCCTCAAGAGGTGAACCAACTTAAACTCCTTATGCCCAATTATATCTGTCTCCGGATCATTGAGCACGAAATAGCTTTTCTCATCTTGATCACCAGCAACATCTTTTAGGTGTTTAGCTTTCCTGTTTGTTCCACGGATAATCGGCCCTGTCAAGGATCTATAGAAAATGACTTTAGAAATATGCTCAAAATGTTTCATCCAACAGATCTAAGAATTATGGAAATCCACCCATGCTTGCAGCTGACATGACGCATCTAACAATTTAAGCATGTCAATGTGAAGTTCATAGAGTAAGCCATGACAAAACTACCTCACAAATCCAAACTGCTTAGGCATCTGTAAACAAAGTTTGTATGGCGGTTTTGGCAGAAATGTTCACAACTAGAACAAAAGTACATGATCAGATAGATAAAGATGCCCTTAGAGAAAAAATTTTGCAATCAATTATATTGTAATCAAAACTTTTTGCAATCAATTATATTATAATGAGAGAAGCAAAGACTACGCCTTACAAAGAATAGCCTCTAAAAGCTGTATTCTGATTTCTTTGTTGTTTCTTCACAACTGGGATGTTATTCATCGAGAGATGCCTGGCAAAACAAAGCTGAAAAAATGGAGTAAATATAAGGAGAATGACATGAAGAGTTTGCTTATGGATAAAAATAAAAAAAGAATTCTGTGATGAAAATTGGGAGGGATGGCAACTACAGTTATATGATAAGTATGGATGCAACTTAGAGATTAAACTTGATCAAGCTCACAATATGGTGCTTGTATCTCACTTGAAAAATGCATCTTACAATGACAACAAAGCCCAGTATGGTGATTATCTGAGTTTCCACAATACAGCTACTGTAACAACTCCAACCAAAATATGTTTTTACTTTCATAATTAGTAAAATAGGAAAAAGGACAACCAAAGAGCAGGTAAAGAGATTAACCTCATTGAGACATCACAAGCAGTTTGAAGGGAATAATACCAATAAAAGGTATAATTCCACATGAAAAGTACTCTTTCACTTATAAACAAGCTGAAATTTTTATGAGGCATCAACCGGAGGATTTATCCTTGAAGAAGAAGAACTACTAAGACTACGTGAAACCCTCACAAGATTAATGTACAAAGAATGCTGACACCCATATGGGACATCCAAAGACATGGAAAGGGATGTTTTATGTCAAGAGCAGACGCACAAGCTCATGACATTGATCTCGCAGGGCTCAAAAACACCAAGGGTTTCATCTTACATTTGAATATTTCTATAGGAAAAAAAAAATATCCTTTCATCTATGTAGGTCTTTTTTTTTTTTTTTTTTTTTGAGAAACAAAGAATGGGACCCCACACAAAATTAGATGGCATCTTGGGCAAATATCCCATGATCAGGAAGGCTAAGGATGAAGATTTTCATGTGCTAGAAGAAAACTTGGTGCTGCATATTGGGAATTGAGACAGGGGATTGGAAAATCTCAGATAAACCCTCACATTCTCCTTAAATTTTCTAATTATCAATTGCATCTTTTGCTAGGCAAAGAGAAGAAAAGTAGGAAAGACTTCTAAAACAGAAGCCCTACAGAGAAAAGAAAGGACAGAAAATGAAAATTAAGCAAATTAAGCTCTTTCAGGGCATGTAAATTTCATGTAATTTTTAGCATGTTATGCTTCAAAAACATTTGAAACAAAAACTCAATGGTCAAATTCCTAAAGACACCAGAAAACAAGCAGCCTTGTTTAATGTAAACATGCAAAAGTTAGAAACTAATTGAGGCTAGAACCAGTCAGCAGACAACTATTTTAGCAACATCAAGAAAGACCTACCTGTCCTTTACTACTTTAAAATAGGTCATAACAATTCCTTTTTTTTTTTAAGTATGTTCTTTCCAAAACCTAGGAAGCAATTTGCCAGGAAGTAGTGCTTTGATATTGATGTCAGGACTTCCACTCACAATTGTTATTCACCTAGCTCAAAGTGATGCTAGGAACAATTCCCTTGACATATCCAATCCATACTCCACCAGATTTTCCCTCATTTTTGTTCTTATAAACCAGTACTGCATTCATGAACTATACCCTAAAGAATTCAATAAAATGATAACACATTATATATTTGACGTAGTTCATTGAAGTCTACATAGGAGTCCATCCTTTGAAGTCAAGGCATCTCTTTTCTGCTTGACCAATGCTGTACTAACCTTCAAAGATAAACATAACTGGTTCAAATATCCCAATGAAAGAAACTTAAATATCTTGTAAAGCACATTTTTAGATTCCATGCAAAGCGAACCAATCCCCTGATCAAGATGCCAAAAATGGGTAAAACTATGAACCTTGTGGATAGTATGTTATCCCTCACTTCAAACAAAGGCTTGCAGGAAAAGTAAAGAGCCTTGCTCGTGTCTTTCGAGAGTTCAGAGTTTAGTTAGAATGTGAGGAAGTGCATAACGAGATGACCACTATATCGTTTAAGAAGGGGGAAACAACTCAAGAGCTAGTCTTACAAAAGGGAAGACATCTAAGCTTCAATACACAGGCATAAGGAGACTACTTAACGAGCGCACAGGGAAGTGAATAAAGACAAAGAAGAAACAGTAATTCAATACATTCAACTACCAAATAACATAGAGACGAACCTGATCACCATCTTGGACACCAAATGTACGGAGCGCATCTTTGTCGTTGACCAATTTGTAGCTTTTGTAGCTTAAGCAGAAATGGCCCCATACAAGCGACCTGCACGAAGCATCTTACATTGTTGAAATTATTATCATCTAAAGCATGAAGAAAAATCTCTATGGGCAAGACTACTGACAGAGGCTGCAAGAATACAGATTAATTTTTTGGAAGAAACAATCAACTACTCGAAATCGCACAGAAGTTGCTTCGGTTACATATGAGGTGTTTCTTAATAGTGTGGGAGAATATCTTAACCCAGCCGAACGGTTCCAAATCATACCACGAAATATCGTCATCGTCCTCACCCGGGGAACGGGAGAAAAACTCCTCGACCGCTTGCTTGAGCTCCAAAACTGATGCGGTACTCATAACTTGCACATCTGCGAAGAAACCCATCTCACATTTTTAAGAAATAATAAGAACAATAAATCTCCATAAAAGCCTAAAAGAAGGTAGGTAGGGAGAAATGAGTAAGAGAAATACCGAAAGAAGAACCGTCCAATTTGAGGATGGTGAGCTTTAGGAAGAGGTCGTGGGGGAGTCGGCGATAGTTGAAGCTTCGTCGCGGGAGACAGTCAATGCGTTTTGGAGACAGAGGCGGACTTCGGCGGGCCTCCAGCAGAAACAGGGCTCCCTCGTCGCACGCCATACTTAATTTGCAGAATATATAATTCCCTCCAAAAGTCCTTGGGCTTCTTCAGTTCCTCTCAACGAGGCAAACCTGGGCGCGGCAGTACTTCACCGTCGACGCTGCGGCGAGTTGATGGTGCTACAAAAGAAGAAGTGGGAGAGATTCCAGGGGGGAAAGAACACGCATCGTTTGTCGAAACAGGACGCTCTACAGTGAAAGGTTATTCTTTTCTTCTTTTTTTTTTTTGTATTTTTAATCGAGCGTGCGATTCTTTTTTTTGGGGAGAGACGAAGAAGTAGAATTGCAGGAGGAGGAAGGTGTGTGTGGAGTCGGGGGAATGAATATGAAAGGGAAGAGGGAGTGTTCGTGTTCGTGAATCGTGAGGTGGCTTCCCGTTGGGTTTGGCTTCGAATGCGGGCAGTTACGTACTCGCAGGAGATTCCAACGTCTCACTTTCTCGGACTCCGTTGACGTGGCCCATTTGTATATCTGACCCAACCAACACAAGGCCCACATAGCATACCTGATCAAAAGTCAGTCCCAAACTTTCAACATAACCGCTTAAACGACTGAGTCTTACGGCGCCAAATGTGGGTCGCGCGCGCAACAGAAAAACTCAACGAACCATTATTTTCGAGCCCATTCACTTTAAAAAAAATACTTTTTTATTTTAATGCACGACACGAGTGGTCGTGGTCCGACTGTCCGAGGCTGAAAACAATGTATCCTCTCTCCTTCACAAGTCCGTCCTATACGATTCATTTAAGTTTTAGACTCAGTACTCGTACTGAAGTTGGAAGTACGTAAAACCACCTGAGTTAAAAAAAAATAATAATAATAAATAAAATAATTACTAACAACCATTTTATACTAATAACTTATTAAACCATTAGAGAACACCCTCATTAACATGGCACGAACTCGATCACTTGAAATTACAGCAGTACGTGCAGAAATCATAACAAATTAATTAATAAGCTGGTTTGGAACAACCAAATCAATTATTTTTTTCACGACTTTAATTTAATTGGAAGTTGTATCTTCAGATGCGCGCGGCAAGAAGTTCACACGGGAAAAAGCTTAGAGTACCGAAGTAAGCATATAATTAAATTGCTCGACCTGATCTGTAACTAGAGGGGAAAAGGAGTACTATATATATATATACCGTATACGTACTCGCTACTCCCCTCTTCGAAATGGGACTTCCAGTACTAGTCTTCCATAAATAACTCTGTCGGAGCTAGCTAGCCTTGATTTCCAGCTCTTCCACACTAATTATACACATGCATGAATATGATATGAATCTGCGGCTGCGAAGGGAGTACTGTTATTAGTCCCAATTAGAAGAGAGAGGTGGGTGTATGAAGCCGTTGATACCCTCGGAAGCGCGGAAGCTCGACCACAGACATGACTGCGCGCCTTGAAAATGGACTCGAAAATCATCGCCTTCACCGGGAACCGCTCTCGCCCTCGCCCTCGTCCACCTCCTTTCTTCTCCGATCGTTGATCCATTTTGGGCGGCGGACGACTTAATCCCCCCGCTCTCGTCTCTCTTAAACACCGATCGAATTGCAGCTGCCGGCAGAATTAGCTAGCTACAATCACAGAAGATATATACTATTAAATTAATTAAAATAGGAATTAACATCATTGATAAAATAATTACGCGCGATCACAAGTTTATCTTTTTTATTCCATTAGCCGATTATTAACAGGATGTATATTAGTCAACTATGATTTTCTACACATACATACTACGGCTAACTGGGATATTTTAGAACTGAGTGCCTGACCACTTAATTAGTGTGTGTATATTAAAAAAAAAAAAAAAAAAAAAAAGTTGTCCACGTGCATGCATAATGTTGTGGACTAAACGCATCAGGCATAAGCAGATGTTGCTCTCGATCGGAACCCAAATTAAATATGTAAAATAATCATTTGGACCTTGAATTCGATGACTCAATACAAATCAAATCAGGGTTGGACGGTTGGTCGATCAATTGAGATAAAATTCCAAAGACACCAAAACACTTTTTGGATTCTCTTTGGAGATTATGTGTTGAATTTGACCGGAATACGAAGGTATCTTTACATATATATCTTATTTAATTGCTATATATAACAAAAAAAAAAAAAAAAAAAAAAATTATGGTTCTTTGTTGTCCTATATAATATCATTGTTTAGACTTCGCCTCGCCCACACCGCGCGAGCTTCGGGTAAGCAGTCCCATCTATCACAGGGTTGAACGGAACGGCGGAATAGAGAATCTTAAAACTAAGAGTCGGTGAAGCGTCTGCGTCAGCTGTCTGCGTCAGCTGTGGATATATTAATATATATATATATATATGGTTGGACTAAAATCCCAGCGGATCCAATTTAGTGCGATGAAAGTTCTTGTTTATATATTACAACTTTAATTAGAGGGATAAAATTAATGTGTGCAAGCTACTGAGCCAGAAGGTTGCTAATTAATTAAGCACTTAAGTTTGAAGGAAACATGATGTCATATAATTAATTAGGAAGTTAACCACTCAGAGTAATATTTTTAATTTAAAGAAGAAGCTTAATCGGAGTAAGTTTCAGGGGTGATGCCGACTGTACTACTGTTTTAATTAATTTTCCGATCCGACAGACAAAGAGGTTAATATATATATATTTTTTATATAGAAAGGATAATATTAATTATTCGTCATTCAAGTTAATTATTTGTTTATATTTTCTCTACAAACTATATATCTGGATAAGTAATTATTCAATAGTTTGTAGCGGGAATTAATTAAGGATAAAAAACGGATCAAAGCTAAAATTAATGATTAATTTGCTTCATTTATGCGGATACAAAAGCTAGCTTCGTTACAATATAATGCAGAGGCACAAATGGCATTGCTCAAGGATCGATATATCATAAATGTAAGATCACGTCGAGGGAGGAGGAGGTTGGCCGTTTTGTGGCTTCGTCGGTTTGACCTCTGATCGCAAGCAGGAAGAAGCTTCAGAGACCATGGTTCCGATGCCCTGGGCTATGGCTGCAGCTGCTTTCTTTTTCACCGAACCTCTCTTTGGCGGGAATCTAGCACTACTCCCACTAGTACTGTTCTTGTGCCTTCCTTCTTCCTCAGCCCAAATCTTGCCCGAACTCGCCATCGATCGCTCCTTAATTCCTTCTCTACTATTACTTCTTCGGAGTGATATTTAAGAGTGTAAGAGAAGGGGAGAGGGAGCTAGTAAGGCTAGTGAATATATGGGAGTGGAAGAGTAGTGAGATTACTTGTTATATATAGAAGACTGAAAACTTGGTCGACTAAGAATTAATGTACCTAAAATCATGTACTACATGACCTACATACGTTGACTTATACAAATTAACACAATCTTCTGATATATATGTGTCACCGAAGAAGGTCGAAGCGGAAAAGATAATGTGACACGCACGTACAAATCAGATTAATTCATTTGATTTGTTTAGTGGGCGGTTGTCCGTGTTTTCCTACTTTATGCCGAATTGAATTGACTCCGATTTTGGGTCCGATGATATATCTTTGGAAGTTTCGAATCGGTTGTCGATGTGATCAGCCAATTAAGTTGTTGAATGAGTGATATCTAAGAAATCTGAGGATTCGTGATTTACCACTAACCCATGATCACTTAATTTTTCCGGGATCTTTCACTAGTAATATTGTACTCGATCACATTCACCTAGTTAGTACTAGGCAACAATTAATTAACTTTCGGCTGAGGAGATATATATTTGTCTTTCTTCACTGAAGTATATTCACAACTAATTAATTAATTAATGTATGGTCAAAGTTTCTCTTCTCTGTACATGCATGTTCACACAGATCAATGAGAAGATCTAGTAAAAGAACTAGAGTAATCAATTAGATGATGATGATGAAGAAGAAGAAGACCAGTATAAATGGATCAAAGAATTGTAAATGAGTCGGTCTGTGGCTTCTTCTGCTGACCATATCAATGGATTCCATGACCGGTCGAAAGGTATGGGTGTGGGGTCTAAAGGCATTGAATTGAACCTGCTTTTTGACCGTTCCAGTGATCCATCCATGGAGCGACGGTTAATTGAGCCGATCGATCGATCGAAGAAGTTCCCTAAAATTAACAAACGCCGGAAGAATATGTATAGTCAGACGACTCCTCTTCTTTCTCTCTTCTTCATTGGATTCGATTCGTTCTTGACTGAGTCTTTGCTTCTGGAAACTCGATCTGTACATTTTTTTTTTTTTTTATCGGTTTATATATTTAATTATACTTATTACCCCCACTTAAGTTTCCCTGAGGAGGAGCCCGGCTGGCCAAAATGCAGCGTGGCCAAAGTGAATAATGAGGCACACCGTGATTCGCTTTAATTACGCTGCATTTTAACTTTCAGACAGATGGAGAGACATTTGTTTCAGGTTTTAAATAAAAATAATAAATATATAAATACAGAGTGAATTCCACCAGCTCGAAGAAGAAGATGGAGTTTTCTATCCTTTTCTATTATACATAAATTCATAAGTAAAATTAATTAAGGTCGAAAACGGATGCAGTCACGCACGCGAGGGGACAAAGTGTAGGTAGCCCCCGTCATTTATTCGTCACGACCAGTGATGCAACCGGGGGTGACGCACAAAGAATAAAATGTCAGCGAATTGAAGAAGGCTTGGCCGGATTTTTAGAGTAAACCCCACTCTAATCCTCCTCCTCCACCTGTCGATTATGTGGACTGGTGGAGCACTCACTCATGAATTCCTCCCTCAATTAACCTTCGTGGACATGCCCGGCGACCCCTTTTTTGTTTGTTTTTGAAGACCGCCTAATTAAGCAGCCAGCCAGGCCATCAAATTAAGATTCAACTCGGATCAAATGGATAAATTATAATTACGAAGAAAAAGAAAAATTAATGACCTCTCTCCAGTACTTAATTAGACACGTTGAAGTGGGCTATTTTCTATTTTTAATGCAGCTGGTGTCTTCAAGTAAAAGCAAACTACGTACGTCATCTTGAAAATTAGTATGTATGTCTAGTTAAGCAGCCACGGCAAAAGATTAAATAATCTCAGATATATATATTATATACACTCAAATTTCTCTTTTCAGCGTTGAAGGGCGGCAGGAATTAAGAATCTCGATTCACGCCCGAACCAGAGTTGTTAAAGCGTCTGCATGAGCTGGAAGCTGTTTGGACTACATAAGAGAACTACTAAATTAAAGACGGGTGGGGGGGGGGGGGGGTGGGGGGGGGGGGGGGGGGGGCCAAATTAAATTTTTTTCTTTAATAATTAGTTGAAGTAAGCACTTTAGATAGCCATATATGGCCCCATTAATTAAATTAATAATATTTATTTTTTTTCTTCTTCTCAGGAGGAGCTAATTGCAGCCTTGCGCACAACTGCATATATATAATAAATAAATTAACCCGGATAATTAACGTTTGACATTTTTCCACCGATAGTGTCCTAAATTTCATATCCTTGTTCGTCCAAATCAAGGACGTACGCGGATCACGAATCCAGGGAAAACCCCTTTTAATTTCGTCCCCGGAAAAGAAGAATTTCAAAACTCGATCTACTATTGTGGCGGGCCGGCGGACGATTCCGGGCACGACGATCGTCCAGTACTTCAACCGTTCTAAACTGTCATCCAGCGATGCCCGATCGATCGAAAGTGTTACGCAGATTTCCAGTTTGGCATGAACAGAAGATCAGTAGTGATTAATCTACTGATCATGCATGGTCGGAAGAGAATTAATTATAAGAATTACAGGAAATTAAGACGAAGAAAAAGGAAGTCAAGAAACGACATCCCTCTTCATTAAATTAACATCCAATGACGACGCTGAACATGAGCTATGCAAATTTTATTTACAGAGCCGAAAACACACATATATGTGGATCGGAAGAGTAGTAGTACTAGTAATGCAACATAACCTAGCTAGCTAGCTAGCTAGACACACCCATTAATTAACACATTAATTTTAGACAAGTACCAGATCAGCTTAATTAATTAAAGCACGACGGAGGGAGATCAAACATGATCTTACTATTGATTTAAGTATAGACTAAGAGGACGACGAGGGAGGAGGAGGCTCTGGTGGTGTTGCATTTGAGTTATGCGGCTTCTCCCCGACCAAGCAGGCAGCACAGCTGTCACAGCAGAGACCGACTCCGTGGACTATGGCCGCAGCTGCTTTCTTTGTCACCGTACCTCTCTTCGGCGGAAACCTCGCTGTACTACTTCCGGTACCGGTACTGCCCCGACTGCCTTCTCGGTGATCCGCCAAAGCCCACACCTTGTTCGACCCCGCCATGGCTGCTGGAGTACTGCTACAGGTTTACGTGAGTGAGAGCAAATGAGAGAGAGAGAGAGAGAGCAAATGAGAGAGAGAGAACAAAAGAGAGAGAGAGTGTGAGAGAGAGAAA
Source organism: Aristolochia fimbriata (assembly GCA_019845555.1). Classification (NCBI taxonomy): domain Eukaryota; kingdom Viridiplantae; phylum Streptophyta; class Magnoliopsida; order Piperales; family Aristolochiaceae; genus Aristolochia; species Aristolochia fimbriata. The sequence continues at coordinate 7,252,170 of CM034078.1, forward strand.
GAGAGAGAGAGAGAGAGAGAGAGAAGAGAGAGAGAGAGAAAAAAATGAGAGAGAGAGAGAGAAAGAAGAAATAGAGAGAGAGAAATGAGAGAGAGAGAGAGAGAGAGAGAAAGAGATGAGGGAAATAAATAGAGAGGAACGGATAGAGAGAGAAAATAGAGAGAAAGGATATACATATATTCTACGGATCCGTAAGACATGAAACATACAGTAACAAGTACTGCATGTAACTACTTTTAAAGGTTTAGAGGTCATGTACATGTGTGTGATCACCAAAGATTTGGGAGACAGAAAAATTTCGAGATGAGTAGGACTGAGATGCTCCATATATAGGGGTGGTTGCGGAAACTTAGCAGACAAGTATGGGAGGATCCGTAAGACATGAAACATACAGTAACAAGTACTGCATGTAACTAATTTTTTCAGGTTTAGAGGTCATGTACATTTTATCACCAAAGATTTGGGAGACAGAAAAATAAAACACCCGATTTGCCCATTGGTTGCCCCAAACCCGATCTTTTCATTTTTTTTCATTCCCCCCCCCCAAATAAAACCCGGCCCGTTTCCGACCGCTTTCATTTTCCCCCTCCCCCCGGCGTTTTCAGCTTTCATTCCCCGGTCCCGTCTCTCTCTCTGGTGACCCTCTCTCTCTCTCTCTTTTCATTCCCCGTCCCCTTCCCCTTCCTCTCACTTTTCATTCCCCCCCCCGCTTCGTCGAAAATCGGAGGGCAGGTTGAAGTAGGGCATATTTGGATCTCGCGGACGAGAGGGGAGATTCAGGAGTTCTTTTCCTTCTCCGGGGAAATCAAACATATTGAGATCCAGCGGTTCGTTGGGTGACTTCTTTTTATGTTTTCCGGTTGCATTTTATGTGTTCTTCTTGTTGGTTTGAAGAGGGGCGAGGGGGTTGCTTTATGTAAAGCTGTTATTTTGTGTTTTTGAGTTTGAGTTGTGTTGATCTTTGGGATTGGCAGTGGCTTGGGAGGAACGAGGACAACTTTCGGGACGTTTACTGCAGCCTAGAACGCTTGAAATTGCGTTGCTGTTATCGGTAAGTTGTATTTTGGTTTTCTGTCTTTACTAGTAACTCTGGCATTTTGTGTTTAAAACTCCTCTGTGATAAATATGCAGTTTTAGAGTTTGTTGGTTTATTTTGTTTTAAATCGTTAGGAAAGAAGAATTCTCTAAGTGGCATGTCACTGGTCAGTGTTCAGTCCTCTCCCTGAGCCTCATTTTCCTTGCAGTTGTAAGACGAAGTCGTGCAGTTGAAATTGAAGAACGCAACCTTGGAGAGCTCTCTGCACGGGGTCAACTCTATAGTGGGTAAGATGGCGGCTACTATTGAAGACATGAAACTACAGATGTCTATTATGCAAGCGAGGCTGGACGGAGCACCTGAGGCCCCAAATGCAGAGGAGGCCCCAACAGCCAGCAGAGGATGCCCTAGCGGCCAGAGGGGCCCTAGCAGCCAGAGGGGCCCCTAGCGGCCAGAGGGACGCCCTAGCACCAATGGAGGCCCCAGCCACAGTGGGAGGCTCCAAACCCTTCCGAGGCCCCCACCCAGCCGAGGCCCCATGCGAGAACCGCCTCCCCCGTCACTACAAGAGGAAGGTGAAGCCTAGTCAGGACATGACTGCTCCTTATGTTTTGACGTACACCTGCAAGAGAACAAAGAAGACAAATTGCTAAACATTCATAATGTGTAACTTAGTTTTTTGGATGGATGTCTGTTGTATTTATTATTTTTTTAACTGTTAACTACGTGCCTAGCACTTGTATTTTGTCAGTAGACAATTGTGTTTGTTGTTTACTGAAATTTAATCAAATAGTATTTTAGTTTAAAGGTGTGATTGGTATGTAGAGCGAATACATGGTATTTTCTTTTGCCCCGGTATGTACAAATTAGCACATTGTCACACAAGTGGTCCTTTTGACACCGACGGCTTGTTAACTTCGTAAGATGGTATTTTCAGCTCTCGAGGTGTTAATGATTTCAATGTAATTGGTGTTTAGAAGTATTACATGGTGTTTTCGGAGAAACATCGGTATTTCTAAATGCTTGTTAGTATTCTATGAACCAGTTTCGGTATTTTCAGGTTATACTCGGTATTTTCTAGCAAGCTTAGAAGTAAGAGATGGTATTTTCACACTCGGCGGTATCCTTTTTTCACGGCGGTCGGTCGCCCATTTCACTCAGCACTCAAATAAAAGATGGTATTTTCAGCTCTCTGGAGGTGATGGTATTTTCACGTTATTGGTGTTTAGAAGTACTATATGGTGTTTTCAAAGAAATATCGGTATTTCTAAATACTTGTTAGTATTGTATGAGACAGTCAGGTATTTTCAGGTCATACTTGGTATTTTCTCTTCCGCCTATTAGTCACTCACTTTGTCCTTAGACACCGACCGTCTTCTTCCCAACTCGTTAAACATGGTATTTTTAGCTCTCTGGAGGTGTTGGTATTTTCACGTTATTGGTGTTTAGAAGTACTACATGGTATTTTCAGAGAAATATCGGTATTTCTAATTGCTTGTTAGTATTGTATGAGACAGTCAGGTATTTTCAGGTCATACTTGGTATTTTCTCTTTAAGCCTATTAGTCACTCACTTAGTCCTTAGACACCGAATCGTCTTCTTCCCAACTCGTTAAACATGGTATTTTCAGCTCTCGGAGGTGTTGGTATTTTCAATGTTATTGGTGTTTAGAAGTCTTGTATGGTATTTTCAGAGAAATATCGGTATTTCTAATTTCTTGTTAGTATTGTATAAGACGGTCGGGTATTTTCAGGTCATACTTGGTATTTTCTCTTGCTTTATTAGTCATTCACTTAGTCCTTAGACACCGAATCGTCTTCTTCCCAACTTCGTTTAACATGGTATTTTCAGCTCTCTGGAGGTGTTGGTATTTTCAATGTTATTGGTGTTTAGAAGTACTGTATGGTATTTTTGGAGAAATATCGGTATTTCTAATTTCTTGTTAGTATTGTATAAGACGGTCGTATTTTCAGGTCATACTTGGTATTTTCTCTTGCGCCTATTAATCATTCACTTCGTCCTTAGACACCGAATCGTCTTCTTCCCAACTTCGTTTAACATGGTATTTTCAGCTCTCTAGAGGTGTTGGTATTTTCACGTTATTGGTGTTTAGAAGTACTACATGGTGTTTTCGAGAGAAACATCGGTATTTCTAAATGCTTGTTAGTATTGTATGAGAGCGGTCGGGTATTTTCATGTCATACTTGGTATTTTCACTTCGCCCATAAACATTAGTGCTAAGAACAAAAATTTGATCGGATATCGCAATGTTAACATAAAAATGAAACTTCACATCCCAACATGAATTTAGACTTTAGATGGACAATGGTGCTAGGGTCCCCTCGCAATTGGGGCCTCATCTCCTGCTGTTGGGGCCTCCTTTGCTTTGGTCCGTCCGACCTCGTTTGCATGACAACCATCTTTAGTTGAATGTCTTCCAAAGTAGCATCCATCTTACCCACTATACACTTCACCCCATAGATGCGCAAGGAGAAATCGTAAGCAAGTGTAGACATTAGAATACTAACAAGCATTTAGAAATACCGATATTTCTCGAAAATCACCATGTAATACTTCTAAACACAAATTACGATGAAATCATTAACACCTCCCTCCGAGAGCTGAAAATACCATCTTACGTAGTTAACAAGCCGTCGGTGTCAAAAGGATGACTTGTGTGACAATGTGCTAATTTGTACATACCGGGGGCAAAAAAGAAAATACCATGTATTAAACTCTACATACCAATTACACCTTTAAACTAAAATACTATTTGATTAAATTTCAGTAAACAACAAACACAATTGTCTCTTGACAAAATACAAGTGTCGCACGCGTGGTTAATAGTTAAAAAAATAATAAATACAAATGACCTATCCATCCAAAAACTAAGTTACACATTATGAATGTTTAGCAATTTGTCTTCTTTGTTCTCTTGCGGTGTGTGCGTCGAGAACATAAGGAGAAGTCATGGCCCCGACTAGGCTTCACCTTCCTCTTGTAGTGACGAGGGAGACGGTTGCTTCTGCTCTTCGGGGCCTCGATCTGGCCGGAGCCTCCACCGTGGTCGGGGCCTCCATTGGTGCTAGGGCCCCTCTGGCGCTAGGGCGTCCTCTCGGTGCTAGGGCATCCTCTCTTTGCTAGGGCGCCCTCTGCCAGTGGGGCCTCCTCTCTGCTTGTTGTTGGGGCCTCCCTCTGCAGCTTGGGGCCTCGGGTGCTCAACACCCATCTTACCCACTATAGAATTGACCCATGCAGAGAGCTCTCCAAGGTTGCGTTCTTCAATTTCAAGCTGCATGACTTAGCTCTTGCAACCGCAAGGAAAATGAGGCTCGGGAGAGGACTGAACACCGACTAGTGACATGCCACTTAGAGAATTCTTCTTTCCAAACGATTTAAAACAAAATAAACCAACAAACTCTAAAACTGCATATTTATCACGCAGGGAGTTTTAAACACAAAATGCCGAGTTACTAGTAAAGACAGAAAACCAAAATACAACTTACCGATAACAACAAACGCAATTTCAAGCTCTAGGTTGCGATGAACGTCCCGGAAAGCTGTCCTCGTTCCTCCCAAGCCACCGCCAATCCCAAAGATCAACACAACTCAAACTCAAAAACACAAAATAACAGCTTTACATAAAGCAACCCCTCGCCCCTCTTCAAACCAACAAGAAGAACACATAAAATGCAACCCGAAAAAACATAAAAAGAAGTCACCCAACGAACCATTTGGATCTCAATATGTTTGATTTCCCAGGAGAAGGAAAAGAACTCCTCTGAATCTCCCTCTCGTCAGCGAGATCCCAAATATGCCCTACTTCAAACTGTCCTCGATTTTTTACACAAGCGGGAGGGGAATGAAAAAAGTGAGCGCTGGGGAAGGGGCGGGGGAATGAAAAGTGAGAGAGAGAGAGACGGGGACGGGGAATGAAAGCTGAAACGTCGTCGTCGGGGGGGGGAATGAAAATGAAAAAAGATCGGGGAGGGGAATGGGTATGGTCAGTGTTTTATTTAGGGGTCGGTCCGGTCGGGATAAAATGTAGCCGACCCGGGGTTGAAAAATTAGGGAGACCATCCGCACGCCCGTTACGTGCGTGGACGGCCTCCCATAGGCTCTGCGGTTTGCTCCGCAACCACCCCGTTGCGGAGCAAATCCGGGGCGGAAAAATTTTGGCTCGTGGAGATGGAGAGATTTTGTTACGTTAATTTGCACGCGTGCGGCGCGCCTAGTTACTTACTGTCAAGTACTCACTTAATTTCTGTCTATATATCCACGGCGTACGTGTTAATTACTTAAAAAAAGTAGTGAGATTCTCAGATTTTCCTCAATCGACTGTGATTGACGGGTTTGCTGATGCTTTAATAATTTGCTCCCTAATTAATCAACCGTGTATATATATATATATGCACGCTGGCCCTTTGAACTACATGCATGTATCTTGCCGGTTGGGTTTACTCGAACATTATTTATTTTCATGGCATTCCAAGTTCTAGGGGTGGGCACTGGGCACGCGTCCGGTGTGGGTTAGGTTTCTGAAAACCCGAACCCAACCTGACCCGACCTTTCATTTTACAAGCTTGAACACCACCCGACCCGGGTTTAAAACCCGAACCCAACAAAAAAAAAAAACTGAATTTGTATATAAAATTTTTAAATAACTACCGGGTGATTTTTCGTTCGAGTTAATTAATCAAGTACTAAAATAGGAAATTAAAGGAATCTTCATTTTAACAATAAAATTAATAATTTGTCTTTAATTTCTATTTTTACATGCAGTAATTAATTAATCTTGTTTTGTTGATAAATACTTATTTCTTACTGACATTAATTAATTGTAGTATTGTACAATTAATATTGAATTTCCAAAATTCAAATCCTTTCGATCACTACTAATTAATAATTAAGTTAGTATTATTTTTACTCGTTTATATACTATATATATGGGACCAATCTGAACAAAATTGTTGGGCCGTGATTGGACAAGTATTCCAACTTTTTCTTTTGCCCCATTCTCACGGCAGCGCGAGGGGAGAGTCGGAGTCGGACACACCTTTTTTCCTTAATTAATTAATTCCCTTTGGGTGGATATATATCGCCGTAAGAAAGCCTGGATGTACCTGTAACCCACATTTAACTGACGGAACAATGCATTCGGGCGTACATGAAGTTAATTTGACGGATTCTGTTCCGATCACGACTTTAATTATTTGACGGTGATCCAGTGAAAGTAACTAGAGATCCATCCCCCGACCTTGGTGTAGACAAAAGATATATTGCTGTCCCCTCGCGGATCAATGTATATATCATCCTTCATAAGATAAGATTTTTTCTTCTTTGAATTTCTCCGTGAATTTGAACCAAGATTTTTTCTTCTTTGTATATATCAATGTATATAGCTTATTTTCTTTTTATGTAGGGTATTGCTGCCTTGCTGGTACATGTGGTGCAAAATGCATATATATATATATATATAGTCATATATATATATATATAGTCTGACACTTTGAACGGAATAAGAGTGAGGTTATATATATATATAGTCTGACACTTTGAACGGAATAAGAGTGAGGTCAGACCGTCGTCGACGCGTGACGTATAGGGGGTGGCAATGTACGGACCTACAAATCAAAAAAAAAAAAATCAAATTAAATTATTAATAAACGGATATCCGATAAGCTATTAATCGGATGTTCATTCGTGAATGATTTGATTTTGAATTTTATCCAAAATAGGTTAATGGATATCCATGGCACCCGAAGCCGACCCGAAGCCGACTCCCCTCCCCCGACACTCCCTCCCTCCTCCTTCCTCCCTCCCTCCCGACTCTCCCCCCCTCCCGACACACCCTCTCCCCTCCTTCCTCCCTCCCTCCCGACTCTCCCCCCTCCCTCCCGACTCTTCGCACTGCCCAGAAGAACCCCCACCAGCTCCACCAGCTCCACCAGCTCTCTCGGTTTCTGCGGCTTCACGAATCCTTTGTCCCTCCCGCCACCCACAATCCTCAAAATGATCCGCATCACCGTCTCGAGCAAGCACTTGACCATCATCGGGGATCCGGCCTGCACGTGCCGCGCTATGGCGGAGATAACGGCGGAGGTCTCCTTGTCGCGGACGTGAGCGTGGAGCTGAAGGCGGCGGTGGGAGAAAAGCTCCAGTGTGGAAATCTTGCGAAGCTCGCGCCACAGGGGCCGTAAGGCGCCCAGACAAGGTTGAGCAAGTCGTTGGCGAGGATCTCACCCACTGCCGTGCGGGGCCGGGAGGCGAAGACGCGGTCGTGGGTGGTGAAGCACTCGCGCGCTGCGGCCGTCGCTGACGACAAGGATGCGGCGGGAGCCTCCTCGTAACTCCACTACGGGGCCGTACACGTCGGCGAGTTTCGTGAATTTGACGTGGATGAGGTTGGAGCCGGAGAGGTGGAGGTTTCCGATGATGGGCCATGCTGGGTGAAGGGCCGCTCTGCTTTCTCTCTCTAAGTTTTCTCTCTCTCTAGGTTTTCTCAATTTCTCTCTAGGTTTTCTCTCTCTAGGTTTTCTCTCTCTAAGTTTTCTCTCTTTCTCTCTCTAAGTTTTCTCTCTTTCTCTCTCTAAGTTTTCTCTCTTTCTCTCTCTAAGTTTTCTCTCCTTCTCTCTCTAAGTTGTCTCTCTTTCTCTCTCTAAGTTTTCTCTCTCTTTCTCTTGTCTAAGTTTTTCTCTCTCTAAGGTTTTCTCTCTTTCTCTCTCTAAGTTTTCTCTCTTTCTCTCTCTAAGTTTTCTCTCTTTCTCTCTCTAAGTTTTCTCTCTTTCTCTCTCTAAGTTTTCTCTCTTTTCTCTCTAAGTTTTCTCTCTCTTTCTCTCTCTAAGTTTTCTCTCTTTCTCTCTAAGTTTTTCTCTCTTTCTCTATCTCTAAGTTTTCTCTTTCTCTCTCTAGGTTTTCCTCTCTTTTCTCTCTCTAAGTTTTCTCTCTCTCTCTCTCTCTCTCTCTCTCTCTCTAAGTTTTCTCTCTTTCTCTCTCTAGGTTTTCTCTCTTTCTCTCTCTAAGTTTTTCTCTCTTTCTCTCTCTAAGTTTTCTCTCTTTCTCTCTCTAAGTTTTCTCTCTTTCTCTCTCTAAGTTTTCTCTCTTTCTCTCTCTAGGTTTTCTCTCTTTCTCTCTCTAGGTTTTCTCTCTTTCTCTCTCTAAGTTTTCTCTTTCTTTAAGTTTTCTCTCTCTAAGTTTTCTCTTTTCTCTCTCTAAGTTTTCTCTCTCTTTTCTCTTTCTCTCTCTAAGTTTCTCTCTTTCTCTCTCTAAGTTTTCTCACTTTCTCTCTTTCTCTCTCTAAGTTTTCTCTCTTTCTCTCTTTCTCTCTCTAAGTTTTTCTCTCTATATATTTTTTTTTTCAATTTAATTTTTAATTTAATTATATAAAATACGGATCCAATAAGCTTATTGGATTCTTATAGGAGTCAATAGGCTTATTGGATTGGTAACGGATATCCAATAACAAAAATATTGATTTGATTTGATTTGAATATTAAATATATCCAAATCATTGCCACCCCTAATCCGATAAGATTTTTTTTTTCTTCTTTGAATTTCTCCGTGAATTTGAACCAAGATTTTTTTCTTCTTTGTATATATCAATGTATATAGCTTATTTTCTTTTTTATGTAGGGTATTGCTGCCTTGCTGGTACATGTGGTGCAAAATGCATATATATATATATATATAGTCATATATATATATATATAGTCTGACACTTTGAACGGAATAAGAGTGAGGTTATATATATATATAGTCTGACACTTTGAACGGAATAAGAGTGAGGTCAGACCGTCGTCGACGCGTGACGTATAGGGGTGGCAATGTACGGACCTACAAATCAAAAACAAAAAATTCAAATTAAATTATTAATAAACGGATATCCGATAAGCTATTAATCGGATGTTCATTCGTGAATGATTTGATTTTGAATTTTATCCAAAATAGGTTAATGGATATCCATGGCACCCGAAGCCGACCCGAAGCCGACTCCCCCCTCCCGACACTCCCTCCCTCCTCCTTCCTCCCTCCCTCCCGACTCTCCCCCCTCCCGACACACCCTCTCCCCTCCTTCCTCCCTCCCTCCCGACTCTCCCCCCTCCCTCCCGACTCTTCGCACTGCCCAGAAGAACCCCCACCAGCTCCACCAGCTCCACCAGCTCTCTCGGTTTCTGCGGCTTCACGAATCCTTTGTCCCTCCCGCCACCCACAATCCTCAAAATGATCCGCATCACCGTCTCGAGCAAGCACTTGACCATCATCGGGGATCCGGCCTGCACGTGCCGCGCTATGGCGGAGATAACGGCGGAGGTCTCCTTGTCGCGGACGTGAGCGTGGAGCTGAAGGCGGCGGTGGGAGAAAAGCTCCAGTGTGGAAATCTTGCGAAGCTCGCGCCACAGGGGCCGTAAGGCGCCCAGACAAGGTTGAGCAAGTCGTTGGCGAGGATCTCACCCACTGCCGTGCGGGGCCGGGAGGCGAAGACGCGGTCGTGGGTGGTGAAGCACTCGCGCGCTGCGGCCGCGTCGCTGACGACAAGGATGCGGCGGGAGCCTCCTCGTAACTCCACTACGGGGCCGTACACGTCGGCGAGTTTCGTGAATTTGACGTGGATGAGGTTGGAGCCGGAGAGGTGGAGGTTTCCGATGATGGGCCATGCTGGGTGAAGGGCCGCTCTGCTTTCTCTCTCTAAGTTTTCTCTCTCTCTAGGTTTTCTCAATTTCTCTCTAGGTTTTCTCTCTCTAGGTTTTCTCTCTCTAAGTTTTCTCTCTTTCTCTCTCTAAGTTTTCTCTCTTTCTCTCTCTAAGTTTTCTCTCTTTCTCTCTCTAAGTTTTCTCTCCTTCTCTCTCTAAGTTGTCTCTCTTTCTCTCTCTAAGTTTTCTCTCTTTCTCTCTCTAAGTTTTCTCTCTTTCTCTCTCTAAGTTTTCTCTCTTTCTCTCTCTAAGTTTTCTCTCTTTCTCTCTCTAAGTTTTCTCTCTTTCTCTCTCTAAGTTTTCTCTCTTTCTCTCTAAAAGTTTTCTCTCTTTCTCTCTCTAAGTTTTCTCTCTTTCTCTCTTTCTTTTATATTTTCTTTCTAAGTTTTTCTTTTCTCTTTTTTCTTTCTTTCTCTCTAGGTTTTATCTCTTTCTCTCTCTAAGTTTTCTCTTTTCTCTCTCTAAGTTTTCTCTCTTTCTCTCTCTAATATTCTCTCTTTCTCTCTCTAATATTCTCTCTTTCTCTCTCTAGTTTTCTCTCTTTCTCTCTCTCTCTTTCTCTCTCTAAGTTTTCTCTTTCTCTCTCTAAGTTTTCTCTTTTTCTCTCTATGTTTTCTCTCTTTCTCTCTCTAAGTTTTCTCTCTTTCTCTCTCTAAGTTTTCTCTCTTTCTCTCTCTAAGTTTTCTCTCTTTCTCTCTCTAAGTTTTCTCTCTTTCTCTCTCTAAGTTTTCTCTCTTACTCTCTCTAAGTTTTCTCTCTTTCTCTCTCTAAGTTTTCTCTCTTTCTCTCTCTAAGTTTTCTCTCTTTCTCTCTCTAAGTTTTCTCACTTTCTCTCTCTAAGTTTTCTCACTTTCTCTCTTTCTCTCTCTAAGTTTTCTCTCTTTCTCTCTTTCTCTCTCTAAGTTTTTCTCTCTATATTTTTTTTCAATTTAATTTTTAATTTAATTATATAAAATACGGATCCAATAAGCTTATTGGATTCTTATAGGAGTCCAATAGGCTTATTGGATTGGTAACGGATATCCAATAACAAAAATATTGATTTGATTTGATTTGAATATTAAATATATCCAAATCATTGCCACCCCTAATCCGATAAGATTTTTTCTTCTTTGAATTTCTCCGTGAATTTGAACCAAGATTTTTTCTTCTTTGTATATATCAATGTATATAGCTCATTTTCTTTTTATGTAGGGTATTGCTGCCTTGCTGGTACATGTGGTGCAAAATGCATATATATATATATATATAGTCATATATATATATATATATAGTCTGACACTTTGAACGGAATAAGAGTGAGGTTATATATATATATAGTCTGACACTTTGAACGGAATAAGAGTGAGGTCAGACCGTCGTCGACGCGTGACGTTACTGACGTACTGGTGGTTAAGTAACGCTGGTGACGTAACGGTGTCGTCGACGCTGTAGAGAATAAATAGAAAATGTTTTCGACGTTTGGGAGCTTTAATTTGATCGAGTTTCGGCTGCTCTAGTATTAATTAAATTAAAAGTTTGATTATTAAAGGTGTAAAACGGGTGAAACTGTTTTCCAACCGTCCGATCGGTGCTATTTTAATCAACGGACAAAAAAAAAAAAAAAAGGAATAACTCGTTCTACTCCCCATTAATCGGCTGACAATAATTCTCATACTCCCGACTCCTCTCTTCCCGACACTCGACTCTCCCAACTCCCTGTCTCCGTGCGGAATCTCTTGGACAAGACTCGGAAAAAAAATTAAAGCTTAGATGATCCGTGAGTGTTACCCTTTGTCGACCAATGCTTTCATCTCAAGACAACTTCTGGACTCCCAAAGTAGTTTAGGAAATCAAATCTTTTTCAAAACTTATGTTTATTTTCTCAATTTCGTATCTGATTTACTTTCGTTCTTTCTCGATATCTGATTTTAGTCTCTTATGTTTCTTCTATCCTTTATTTCGAATCTGATTATTTTGTTTTTAAAGATTTTTCTGAAGCATTCGGCACACATTTTCGTTGTTTCTTTCCACAGCGATTATCTTTTCAAGTTGCTACTGATCGAAGACTCCTCTGTGGGAAAATCTTGTTTGCTTCTCAGATTTGCTGTGACTATACTTTCTCTCTACTTCCTTCTTTGATGTTTACGTGACATCCTGCAGCTTACATGAAAGTTTTTTTTTTTCAACCAAATTGCTAATGCTAGATGGTGCCAGATTGTTTACGATGTCACTGAGATGGAGAGCTTCAACAATGTGAAGCAGTGGCTGAGTGAAATTGACAGATATGCCAGCGATAGTGTGCAAGCTTCTTGTTGGAGACAAATGCGATTTGGTTCATAAAAAAGTAGTGGATACCCAAACTGCACTGGTAAAATTGCTTGGGTCATTTCTTCATGAAAAATTCTTAAAAATTCCTATCATTCTTCATGCCATAATGATTATCCACTTTCGTTTCCTGTTAATGCTGTCGAGAGAAACAATCATCTGTGATGATTTACTTGTCACTTACATGAAAATTTCTATTAATGACGTGTTTGTTTGATTAATAAAATATACCTGCAGGCAGTAGTGGATGAGTTTGGGATTCCTTTCATTGAAACAAGTGCAAAAGATTCAATTAATGTCGAAGAAGCTGTGTTAACCATGGCTGGAGAAATTAAGAAAAGGTATGGATTCATGTTGATTTATCTGTCAAGGGTATTTTAGTCATGGTAGATACATGTCATTTAATCGGAGCAGTGTAAATATTTGAGTGCAGAGGGTTGATTTCAGCTCTCAGTGAGTGCTGATTGCAGTCTGTCTCACTCCGTCTGTCCCTCTCACTTTCTCCTCTGTATTTGATCAGTTTGTTGACTCTTAGTATTTGTAGAGTGGGAGCGCAGCCAAATGCTAGCATAAAGGCGGCTAACACGGTGCAGATGAAGGGGCAGCCTATCCAGCAGAACAGCAACTGCTGTGAATTCATCCGATGAAAGAGAACATTCATATTTTTTCTGGAGTGTATTTATGTCCTTTTAACAGAATATAGTCCTTTGGTTAGTAGACTCCTTGGGAATATGTGGTTATCAGGTCATGCATTTCTTGTTGAAAGTTCTTTTTGGTGGTTGTACTGAAAATTTTACTCAGGTTTCTTTTAAGCTTGTCAATATTCTGAGATTTCATTTATGCATCACTCATTTAATTCAGCATATATACACTTAATTTTTTTCTTTATGGATCTTTAAGCTCAAAATGGTAAGAACGCTTGAGGATGGTGGTTCGAATCCACCAAGATCCGTCTAATTTATAACTTCTTTTGTATATATATTTTTTTTTAAAAAAATTCCATTCTTATAACCTTTGGCGATGTTAAAGTGGTGTTTGGTGCTATCTTTAGCAATGTTATTTTTTAAATTTTGCTGCTTTTCAAGGTTGTGATGATTTTATAGCTGCTTAATCCAGAGCCTTCTTAGAAGATTCATGGGAAAATTGAGAAAAAGACTAAAAGCCTGTAATCAATCCATAACATTGCCAGTCATTGAAAGCTTCAGTTGTTAATTTTCTGAAGCACCAATTCACTTGGATTATAAAACCAGAGTCCATAGTAGTCCATGCAGTCCCACCTATGCTCTCTTACTATTAATGGTCAAGACAGGCAACATAACAAGCTGAAGTGAAATAAATCCCAAAAAAGGCTGCTTCTAAATACCATTAAATGTGTCCTCAGGTACAACTCTCCCTTCATGTTACCAGTAAATAACTAACACCTTTGTACTTTTGTTCGTTGACTTCTTGCTTATAATGGTTGTGACTCAAATAGGATTCAATCATCTTATCAATCCTTTAGTCCAGCAAATGATATTCTCAAAACTAAACTCTCCATTGCTGTTAAAATTGATAACAACAAGTAAAAAATTGTAAAAGATTTGCAATATTATAGTAAGCTTCTATCTAATTTTGCTTACATAAGCAGGCTGAATTTTCCATATATTTTAGTTACTTGCTCAACAAAGGAAAAAAAAAAATGATATGGTGTTGACCCCACTGGGATTCGAACCCAGATTCTCCGACAAAGTCGGTGCCTTACCTATTAGGCCATGGGAGTCTGTGTTTTAAAAAGATTACCTTTAACACGAGAATAAACCCATTAGTTTCAGCTAGTCATTTTGAGATGAACATCAACTTCAATAAAATTCACCACCCTTAGAACAAAATGGAGCTACATCAAAATGTCCAAGCTCACTATTAAGCCTGGAGAAAATAAGAATCGCACAAACCTGGAGAAAATAAGAATCGCACAAACCTGGAGAAAATAAGAATCGCACAAACCTGGAGAAAATAAGAATCACATCAGGTGAAACATCAATGCACACAACCTCCAAAGAGTTAGCTATAGCATTGAATAATCTATGTTTCTCTTTTGTGTCCTTAATATAGGTCTCCAAGAGTTAGCTGCACATCTCTGAAAAATATTTAAATCAGATGGATGAAATAGTCCTAAGACACAAAGTTTCATAATTCAACTCCATGGCCGGAGAAGGTTCTTTCTGTGGGTGGACCTGGTTGTTGCTGTTAGCAGTTTGAGATTTTTCCTTAAGAGGTCAATTCACGTTTGAATAGTCTAGTGTCAAATTATAAGCAATAAAAAAGAAAGAAGAATATGCAGCACCAGTCAACAGTAAAAACCTCTGGTATTTGGACATCATTTAGGAATCTTGCAGCCAAATTTTCTAAGACAATGCCATTAGAAGCAGCAAAGAAGGCCAATACATGACTTATGAAGTGTTTTTCAAAGCTGGAAAGGGCTTCCCAATGATGCACATCTTGTGAGAGATCGACCTCCTCGGCTGCAAATTGATCGAGCATGCCATCAGAAAAAAGAAAGAGAAAAAAAAAGGAGCAACAAACATTTAAAAGCACCATACAATTCTTAAAGAAAATAGCAAAATTCAAACTTCAGAAGGGAAAAAAAATATAAAAAATTAAAAAACAGAGTTTTTTAAAATGAATAAAATATAGGAAAACAGAGGAGCTTAGATGCAAAATGGCTCAATATTAACAATACCTTTGGAGTGCATACTGTTAACAAGATCCCACATAATCTGATACTGCCGAATTTTGGCAAGAGAATTTATCATGATGTGGTAAGCTTTGACAGTGTGGCTATAATGTTGCTGCCATCCTGCCCATTCAAAGAACTTATAGGCCTGCATACCAGCATTCTCAAACCTTCTAAGAACCTCTTCTTCTATATCAGTGGAAACTTGAATGCCACTTTCATCCAAGAGTCATAGAGTCATTTAGAAATCATCAACAACTAATGGAAAACCAGCAATGCAGATTGATGAGTTCTATATTCATGCACACAGAGATGCTCACAAATTCTCTCAGTTCTAAGAAACTAGAATGCCCACTATATGGAACACCTAAAATCAATATAATCCTTTAAAACGAGAAGAGAAAATTGTGGACTTTGAAAGATTGCATTGCTTCGGTGGTCTCCCAAGTTGCCCAAGATTAAAGTCTTCTCCTGCCAATTGAGCTGATTTGACAAAAATTTAAGGGAGTTCGAAAATTCCTCAGAGAGATGATTCCTCATATCAACACACATTTGGCCAAAAACAGAATAAAGTAAAATGTCAGGGCACTTGAGAAGATGAATCATGAGAAGGTGCTTCAATTTATCATGCAAATATTCTAGACCTTTTGAGTTTTGCCACCCCAGCTGCAATTCTCATTCTTGTGTTCCAATCAAGATGATTTCTGCCAGGTGGAAGATCTGGAAAACAGAATCAAGCAATTGCGCCAATGACAAGAAAATGGCAGAAATAAAACAATGACAACATTTTTTACTTAAGCTACTTACAATATAAATGATGTTGTAAAGAACCTAAAGGCATGTACTCACAAACCATAAGTCTCTGATAACCAGAAGCACAATATCCAATGAAATTAACAATGTTTATGTGATCAAGAGGCTTCACTTCGATGCTTCATAGAGAAAACACTAGTTCCTTTCAATTCCATTATTATATTACTCAATTACTACAACCCATTTGAGACAAAAACAAAGAATAGAAATAGTTTTTCCAGTCCAATGATGAATAAGAGAACAATAAACAAGTAATATTTGGACCAAGAGATGTATCAATCAAGATACATGATAAAATAAATTATAGAAGGACATAAATAAAATTTAGGATTTAAATCTACTTCAACAGTGTACCCAATTGCATAGACTAACTCAACATTCATTCCTCTTTTTCAAAAGGTACTCGTTAAATATTGGGTCAGGTTCACGTGGCTAAACTCATAACCTGCTTCTCTTATTGTACTTGAAGAAACTATATTGAATACACACCAGGTTCTATGTGGAATATTTTGGCTGCAGAGATAAGATTCAAGTAGAAAACAGAGGATGTCTTCCATTGCATAAAAGAAGGCTTACGAATATCCAACAAAATTGAAAGAAAAATATTTCAATGCAAGAAGTGAAGCCAAGTGAAAACTTTATACTGGGCATTGGAGGTGGACAAATTCAATTTTGGGGTGGGCAGTCTTCCAAGATGCTTTGAGATTTTTCCCCAGGAAAGTTATATTAAGCAAAAGAAATACAAAAAATAAAAAAATAAAACGAAAGAACGACAGAAAGATAGTGATGACCTGCTGAAATAATTAACCATTCATATGAAAACCTTGAGAATGGAAACAGAAAAGAAACACCAAGATTGAAAAAACAAGAATAAAAAAACCATAAGAATGAAATAGAAGTGGAAAGAAATGAAAGAGAAATACATGTAAGAGAAAGAAAGGGAGAAGTAGATGCGGAAGAAATCAGAGAACAAATATAAAATAAAAATGACGTACCTGGTTAAGGTCCCGATATTTTGATCATCTAGTTTCAGCTTATCTTTTCGAGTCGGAAAGATTCGGATACAAATCTTGGAGGCTTTCAGAGAGATTCGCAAGAAGGGAACAAGCCAGGATTTAGAGAGGAGGCGGAATAGAGAGGGAGAGTGAACAAGAGAGGAGAAGTGTTCTGCACACGCAAAAATAAAGGGAGAGGAGTCGGGCGAGCCCTTCAACCAGTTGTTTTTCACCGCTTCCCGCTCCAAATTCGAATGGAAGAGAGGATTTCCGTCGGATTTGTCCAGCGAGGAGTCGGGAGGCTAAGGGGAATCGGGACGAGTTTTTCACTTTTTCTTTTGTCCGTTGATGAAAAAAGCCTGATCCTACGGTTGTGAAACAGTGTCACACGGATATGCGGTTTCGCACTGGATGAGGCCATATATATATATATAATATGGAACCGCGCGAGCTAGGTGGGAGGTTATCGAGGGAGCAGAACTACGGAAGAAGAGACTCAGAATTAATTCAGAAAGCCGCCTCTTTTATTTTTCTTTGTTTTTCTTTTACCCTTCCTAATATTCCAAACGAAAGCAAAATGAAACTATATATGATGAAACGATGAAACCCAAAAGAGACGAGGAATTAATCCGTCATTAATTTAATTAATTGCTGCTCAACCCCTGTATATAATTTGATTATGCGATATGCTTATTATGTACATGACTTCAGCTTGATAAACTTAATTTGAAATAAATTAACGATCTCAGAACTCAGAGACACTGACGAGGTTTTCATCATTTTTCATACAGGAAGTAAATTAAGAGGCGACATCACGGGCATCGGGACCAGGTATGTTACGTTTGATATGTTACGGCCGGTAGGCGGTAGCTAAGCTCAGACGAATGAAGAAGAAGGGACCGATCGAGTACTACTGCCCCCCTAATTAAATTAAATTAACTGGAAGGATCGTTATTGAAAAGGGATCCAAGGTCATGGCGGATGCTTGAGATAGTATTCTTTAACACCCCGCCTCTCTTTGGTGGAAGTCTCGCCGGCGCCGCCGCCTCCGCCGCCGCCGCCGCTCCCGCCGAGGACTGTCCTTGACGAGCAGCAGTTTGGGCACCTCCAGCTTTCTTTTTCTTCTTCTGACACGCTCGACCTTCTTTGCTTTTATCCGAATCCATCTCACCTCCCAACAAAGCTTAATTCGCTGCTTCCAAATTGAGCCTGGAGGACTCCAATTACCGGATTAATTTATAGAGATTCAAAGCGCGGTCTTTACACATTCTCTTTCCTTCCAACTGGCTTCTTCTTCACTGCAATATTGAAACGTGGTGCATGTATGTGGCCGACTACTCACTTCTCTCTTACCCACCTCCCATAACACTACTACAGAAAAGAGGAAAGGATAATAATAATCTGTGAGCGAAAATATGATCCAAGACTGTGACGGAGG
The DNA here is from genome assembly GCA_019845555.1 of Aristolochia fimbriata. Lineage (NCBI taxonomy): Eukaryota > Viridiplantae > Streptophyta > Magnoliopsida > Piperales > Aristolochiaceae > Aristolochia > Aristolochia fimbriata. The sequence goes on from CM034078.1 coordinate 7,270,162, forward strand.
AAGGGAATGACGCCAACAGAGTGACGCGCGCCATGGTCAGCAAGGACCACCACTTTTACAGGAGAACAATTAATTGAGTCCAACTCCTTCCCCATCACTACTCTCCTTCCTCTCTAGAGGCCAGCGCCCCTAGCTGGCCACATAATTAAGATAAAGAGAGCAAGGGGGGGGAATCACATCTTCTCCTTCTTACTTTCAAGTCCTCTGAGTCGCAAGTCTCAACACATCTACCGACGCTTCACTACATGATATGCATGGCTGCCTGCCATATATATTAATTACAACGACTGATCGGCAACTGATGATCATTTACAAGGATCAACCCAACTTTCACACAGCTAGCCTACGTTTGACTTAGATTTCTGTAAACGAACAACCACATCTGCCTTCGTTACCGGGGCCATTATATATTATCGGGGGTACTCGTGATGATGCTCTACAAAGAGAAAGAGACGAGTATTCGGTAAACTAATCGATTTCCAGTATTTCACCGCCCTGAAGACTAGTGAAAGAGTACTTTTGGAGTATCGATCGTTGAATATTCATCATCTTCTGGCAACGCTGTTTGTCGGCGTTCCTCCGTCAGGATTGTCGCCGACGACCAGGGTCACGGCGTAGACTAAAGCTTCCACCGCAGACCTCTTAACCACATTCGCCCTTTTCGGTGGGAATTTCACGATTCTCCCGCCGTCTTCTCGCCTTTGCTCCGTCCACCCCACTTCAACATTTGTCTCTCTGCCCATGATCGCTACCTCTACATCTCTCTCTCTAGATCTCTCTCTCTCTTTCTGGGTCTTCCCCTGACTGCCTGTGGAACGTCGGAATCCTTGAGGGTGGGTTTTAAAGAAGATGAAAGGTGATTGAATCTTGAGCTTGAAGACAGACAGTCGCACAAAATTGTTCTAAATTCGATTTCCAATCAGATAAGATTTTCATGGAATTAATATCATGACCAAACAAGATGAATGACGCACTGAATCGCGATACATTATTAATGCCTACAGTTATGCATACAGTAGTGATATATATGGTAAACATACAACAATTCGAAACCGGAGTTACAAATAGATAAATAAAGAAAAAGTATTCGAAATCTTTGCTCCAAATCTTTAATTGCTGTGATGGAACAGTTTGAAAAAATATGGAAGAAACACGACATGGATAGATATCAAATAATGAAGAAGCTTTTCCGATAAAAAAGTGCCGCTGGCTGATGAGAACAAGCTGTGAAAGAACCATAAATAGTGATCAAAGAATAAAGCAGATAAGCTCGGACTCGGTTCTCGAATCGACCATATATATATATATATATATATATATGAAGTGAAGTTGGGTCCGCAGCATTATCCAGATCTCCATATGATCCAAAAAAGAAAAATAAAACAGAGAGGCAGGAAAGCACGGAGACATTGAGACATAGAAACTTGTGTTCCGAGAAAGAACCGGATTCCCTACTGGGCCCAAATCAGAAGAAAAAGTTCATAAAATCTTTGTACGATTGAAGGAATTTTGAATACAAACAGATATTAGTAAATTATGTTGCAGAAGACATCATAAATTAATTAATCAGCCGATCGATGAGCTTCACAAGCATAATATCTTCAATTAGCATCGGTAGTAATTAGAATTCACTGTCAGAATATAAACGCTTTCGCCGTGAATCGAAGAACTTAGACAATTCATCAGTTAAGTTTGGGAGCTTTTTTTGTAATTCATTACTCAAAACCATATACATTCACATGCAACACAGAGCATTCAGATTTGAAACTCCTTCACGCTTGGTGTGAACAATTCAATATTGTGCACAGTAGATCTCATATACAGCAAGCTGAAGCTGCACCAGAGCGAGGTGTCTGTTCAATACTTGACGTTCCAGACTGTTCCAGTTTAGTGTTGCCATTGACAGCCTCGAAATCTTTGAGGAAAAATCAGAATACAGAGCAACAAGGATCAAAATATTTATTCTGTCTGCAAAACACAATCCGTTTATACATACATACTGTAAAGTTGTCCGAGGTCTATCCATGCAATATATATACAACCCGTTTACATACATACTCAAAAGTTGGGTCCGAGGTCTATCCAAAATGAGTAGCCGAAGTTAAAACCTCTTACCAACTAATAAGCCAGGAATCTACACGGCTACATCTTTGCGCAGGGGCTTGATTGCCTAAAGCAAGGTTCCTCAACAAGGAGGGAACCCAGAGCTTGAGCAATGGAGACCACCACCTTCTTCTTCACCGACCCCCTTCGCGGCGGCAGTCTCGCTACCCGGGTTCGTCCTCCTTCGCGTGCTTGCTGCACCAAAACCAGACCCCGCCCACCCTCCTCCACCGTCGCCATAGATACCCCCTGTTTTCTCTCACTGTACTCTTCTGTACCGGAAGGAGCGCCAGAGCTAGACGACGGCGCGGGGGGATTTGTATTGTCTACAGAGAGAGAAAATTAAGCTGAGATTGTGACGACGGACCGCCCCCACAACGGATGAGTACGTGTTGGCAGATAAATGAGAAGAGATTTAAGGAGCGACATGTCGACGTTACTAATCTTCTGTTGTCACATGGAATGAGGCCAACAGGGGTGGACCTGTAGCAACACAAGCGACAACGCATATGACTGTCCCCAAAATGTCTTTTGGGAGAGCACCGGCTGAGGGCGCCACCAGAACTGTTTTTAATAACACAGACGAATATATAACACCCTCATAAATTTAATAAGATCATGGAGGAATGCATATATAATTCCTTCCTGCAGGCACCTGCTGCTGTCCACAACTCCACTCGTTTTCCTCCGGAGATCGTGATCTGCAATCCAAATTGGTGGACGAAATAGCTACAGCAACCGGTTCTTCTGTCGCCGATAGAATCACATACCCAAGAGTTTATCGGGATACACTTAGCTTGATCGAATAGGCTTTCTAGTACCTCTCTTTTACGTCCGGTCGTTTACCGCTGGAATTCCAGTTTAGCCTCAAAATGCTAAACCGGCCATAACGAGGAGCAAGTTGGGCAAGTTGGTTTCAACGGGAGAATCACTACCCAGATGCCACATTAATCCAACATTTCTGGTGCTCCGTGAAGAAAAAACTCTCAAAGCGAGAGCTGCGAAACTCATCAATTTATTGGTAACTACTAACTAAGATAAAGAGCAGTCTACGAAAATGGAGGGGCCTTCCAGAAACCAACATTAAGAAACAAAGAAAACACCCATTATACTGCCACACAACGCACAAGACGGCAAGACCAGAGTCCAGAGAAGGTCAAATTCTAGACCATGAGGCGTTTGCAGTATTCGCCGTAAAGGTGCCCTCTAGGAAACACCACGAGTGAAAGCCCTCTGTATGAAGCAACAAGAATTTTTTGTAGTTTTAAACCATGCTCTGACAGTAATCCCTCTACTGCTTCAAGAAAAAAGAGGCGAACTGCATAGTGATTCCAAATTAATGAATACCCACTTGATTGTATCCTAGTAGAAGAGTCTAATGTTTGCCAAAGTGGTTTAAAAAGAAAATGTTTAATTTACGTACAGAATATCCTCTTCCCTAATGCTCTAAATGCCGCAAATATTTCATGTACAACAAATATTTCAGACTCATGATCTAGCATGGCTAACCTCTAAGCATTTCCATATTTCTAGATTGGGCTTTACCAAATCTTTGCATTCTGATGCCACCACCGCGACTTGCATCCAGCAGTGGAGCTGCCTTTGGTACAGACACTCTTTGTCTCCTGTGGTCGTCATGCCTCCTCATCTCTTCTCTTCCACCCCTACTTACCCGGGAACTCTGCCTGGCTCTCCCTTCCTCCTCTTCATCCTCTTCACTTGAGTCATCAAAGGATCCACTGGAATATCCCTCTTCATCATCATCTTCATCACTGTCCATGTGGTTATCCTCTGCGCCTTCGGAAGTATCAACCCTAGTAGACTTTGAGTTAGGTGCTGCAGTAACCGATTTAGCAACATTCCTGCTCTTATTCATCAGGTGGATATAATGGTACCTTACACCCATCAAAGGATGTTTCTCAACCAACAAATCCCTCTTGTAGGCATCCCTTAAAACAACTGTATGAGTCCGTATCTTGTTAGAAACATAGAAAATGCCAGGGTGATGTATAAATGCCTTCTTAAATCCAGATCGCAGTCCCAAATGCTCCCCAAGAAACAACATTGTCTCCTTCTCGGCCTTTTTTGCAACAAAGAGATGAAAAAGCTCATGCAAGAGACCCACCAACCACTTCTCACCAAGATCAGTTTTTACGTGGAGATGAGTTGCATCTTCGTATGGGGAAATATAAGGCAATTTCTGCCACTCATCCACCCATTTCTTCACTTTTTTATCCATTTCAAAGCCACGAGAGTATTGAAGGGGGAAGGCAAGAGGCATACCTTTCTTGTACTCGGTAATGGTACTAATGGCAGCCTTCTCCATGGCAGATACAGTAAGATCCTTGTTCCACCAAACAAGGTCAAGGACAAGATGTTGAGGAGAGCCTTGACGTTGGAGTGGGCAGACATCAAAATAGTCAGGGAATTCAGGAAGTAGGGAGCGCACATAGTCATCAGGAAGGCCCAAATCCCATTTAAGACTATCAACAACAGGGAGAGGAAGCTTTTTATGTGGTGTGAGCATAAGAAGTTTGAGAAGGCGGTCAGCCGTTTCAAAACGGCAACTCTCATAAATGGATTGTTCATCTTGATGAAGAGCTAGGGCTTCAGGAGTAAGGCGAACATGAGGTCGACGGTAGTCCGTTGGGCTTGGATATTCAACAAAAATAGTTGGGTATTTTCGTATGAAATCAATGGCCCTGATGGGAAGAGCCAGTTTGTTTTTATGCTCAGCCACCACAGAAACAGGGAGTGACTTGGAGGGCTCAGAGAAGATGAAATTTTTTAAAGTAATCAGACAACGGAGGTCCTTTTCCTTCTCAACAGCATGGTCAAGACCACGGTCTCGCACCCATTTGACCTTCGCCTCCACAAAGGTTGCACTTTGAATGTAGAGGTGGCTATGTCTCTGGTGGCGATGTAAACAGCGGAAGACAAACTGCATCATAATTAGCTCTGGATGAACTAGCACACACTACTTGATGGCATCACTTCTTCTTTTTCTTCACAATGGCAATGCAAATCTACAAACAGATGGCAATCAGCTGTCAGTGACAACAGTTATGGGTCTGCCTGCTGTTAAAAGTACGGGTCAAAGCACATAGCCCACCTATTTAAATCAGAAATATAATCAGTACTGTAAAAGTTATATGCACTGATTAATTAGCCAGTATCCAAAATAATGTCAGTAAAACCAAGAAAGGCCATGATAATCCAAACACTAATAATTTGATCTCATATAATACTATGATAGTAAGCATAAAAAAAAAAATCAAGTAAATCCTAAACGTGTTTTCAGCACCAATTGTTATGAACATGCTAAAAAAATATATTCAGACTTGGCTTCAGACCCATTATTTTTTTGAGGAAAGTGAATACATTTTTTACTCCCAATTACAAGTTTTACTCCCAATGCTGCTGTGGAGACCCGAACCCAAGACCTCCTGCAGCAATAACTCCCATGGGACCACTGAGCTAATGCCCAAGACCCCGGCTTCAGACCCATTATTACCACTTTTGGAATAGCAAACGCTAATAGGAACTACACACTGCAATGGTTCAAACGTGAGATTTGATGCACCTAAAACTGATGGAAGCAGGCCTCATACACATGAAATCAGTCAAACATGTTTCTCAAATTTACTTTGTAGACTGAAATTTATTCATGTTCTGACATGGTTCCATCTCCTGTAACTGTTAACACCATTAACAAATGCTTTCTACTGTGGTGAATGTGAACTTGTAATAAATTTTCCCACAAAAAATCTTAAATAAAAATGCAATTTTCACCTTCTTCCATAGAGAGGTCATGTCAAGAATAATTTCCATCTTGTTCACGTTGAGTTGTCAGAGCGAAAGGGTTGTTTGAACATGTAAGTCATCGTAACAAACACATATCACCTATATTGCAGGCACTGTCTAAATAAGAGAGCAGGTGAAGCCTGAAGGTCTAATGTTGTTTCATGGAAAGGCTGACAATTATTTTTTTTTTTTTGAGAAAAAGGAATGTGTAACAGACAATGTAGACTCTACTACCAACATGCTTCTGGCCAGCAGATAAGGAACCATCGCAACATGCTTCTGGCCAGAAGATAAGGAAGCAATGACCAACAGAGCATCATAACTATGTTTTCTTCCTTTATTTTCATTTTGACAAAAGTTTGTGTATAAAGCAACAACTGAAAATGACAACACAAAAAACTACTTTGAATTGTTGGTAAATTATCTTACATCTTCTATGGAATTTCGAGCAAAAAAGGGTGTCAGTGTATCAATTCAACAGGTCAACTCACTAGGTGCATTAATTCTGGTCTCCCCCTCCCTCCCTCCCCCTTATCAAACCTACTTTGAGAAGCTTCCAATGCTCTCTCTCATCAAAGACATCTCCTCTTACATCAATTCTGTTTGAGACTCATTTTGGACTTCAAAACCTTTAACTAAACCAAGTAGCACAAAAAGTAAAGCAACAATAAATGCCAGCAATGAAAGTTCTCCAACATCATGGTCCTTGTAAGAGGATTAAATTCTTGAGAGGGAGCTTTCAGTAATCATCTTCAAAAGCAGTACCAGCAATCATAGATGCCACTGATAAAACTCAGGATCTTTACAGTGCTGAAAATTCAACAAATTACTCTCCCAGTCTCCTACCAACGACTCAAATAAACCAAAAATTTCTTCTAATGGTTACCAAGCAGCACATAACAGCTATAGCACCCAAGTTCTGCAAATAAGCGTTATAAAAGTAATTAAAGCAGAGAAAAAAAATAGAGACCAAGAATGACATCCAGCATGATATATCACTCTCGTCTTTCTCTTTCTCAAGTTCTGCAAATAGAACCATCAGAGAAAAATAGAATAGGAGCAGAAATAGAAAGCCGTATAGAAAAAGAGGCATAGCAGGTAAAAGCACTATAAAAAATAAAAAAGTAACACTAATATGATGATATTAAAGGAAGATACAACTAAAACCTCGTTTTTAGAATCAAATTCATGAACACATGAATGCGAACATAAAAATAATAATGCACTTGAGCCACACCATATTACAACACCACCTTTTCTGCGGAATCGGAGAAACTAAAAGCTCATATTGGTGAGAGAAGAAATAAAAAAGAAATTACCTTGGATTACAACGCACGGGATCAACAACGGAGAGATTATTCCTTAAGGAGCTTCGTCCGAAGCTTCGGAATGGAAATCCCATAGAGAGACGGTGAGTCCAGATGAGAGTCGATGGTGTTGGTAAATGAATAGGGCATTCAATGCGAGAGAATGGATGAGAGAGGCGGGAGTTAGAAAACTGGGACAGTCGGACCGCTTGGACGCGGTGACGGCCGACGGCGACACCGAAGAATGGCAAACTCAAGACGGACAGACGAGTTTCGATCGTATTCGCAACGAGCCGAACCTATATGGTAACGAGCTTAGACTTAAACTCGAGCTCGGTTCGAATTCATTTACAATCGAACCAAGCTGAGCCCGTTCGGTTCGGTTCCACCCCTACTCGCAACTCGCAAGCGATGTAAAAATAAAACCGGTCAAATTTTGGTTGAAGCGGTTCAACCGGTGGTTAAACCTGTGGTTAAACCTGTGGTTAAACCTGTGGTTAAACCGGTGGTTAAACCTGTGGTTAAACCGGTGGTTAAACCGGTGGTTAAACCTGTGGTTAAACCGGTGGTTAAACCTGTGGTTAAACCTGTGGTTAAACCGGTGGTTAAACCTGTGGTTAAACCGGTGGTTAAACCTGTGGTTAAACCGGTGGTTAAACCTGTGGTTAAACCGGTGGTTAAACCGGGTGTGCATTGGTTCAATTAAACATTTGCACTTGTGACATTTCTGATTCAAAAGCTCTATGAAGAGCCCTGGACAAGATACAACGATGTTAAAATGGATTAAAATATTTTAAGGACTATAATATAAAGGGCATTATAACTAGTCCCGTATTGCAATAATCCAAAACAAGGAAGGCCTCCGGCCCACTGGATCCGCGATTTAGATTCGTGGACGCTTAATATTCCCTAAGCCTAGGAAATAACGTATGTATTCGGTATATTGTCTCCATGCGATTTACGTAAGGTCGTCGATCGCCAGTTCACGGTTCACCACACAACGCCACAACGGTCCTAGAAAGTATCTTACGTTACTTATTCTAATGCCACGTGTTGGGCGACACGTTACTTCCGTTTCTGGCGTGTCACTCAATGGCTTACACTGCCACTGCCGACTAACGTGGCTCCGTGCTTTGGTTTCTTAAAAAGAGGAAATACTAAAACAGCAAAAATACCAGATAACAGTCGCAGTTCATTGGTAATTATTTTAGACGGTCTCGCCGGTCGCCACTTAGCGCCTCTGTTCGTTTAGCAGCGCCCTCGCGGCCTGCTTTTTGCGGCTCTATACGTCCCATTTGGACGCCACGAATTGCATTTCTCGTCTCTCGTAGAGGTATCCAGTTTTGCAGATTCCAACCGATTTCGAGTTTTTTCTTTTTTAGTTTTTCTGCCAGTAGTTATTGGCTTATTCGTACTCTTTCTTCCTTTTCGTAAGGACCACTTTTCTGCTTCTATTAAGCTTTAACGCGATCGAAGTTCTTGTAGGCCGATATGGACTCTTCATCGGAATCATAAGAGCTTCTGCTCTGCCTTTGTTCTTTAATTCGTCGACATCGATGTTGTGTACGTGGATTTCGTGATTTCCTCTTTCGATAATCGGTACGCGTTTCTTCTGCTTTTTGTTTCCAGTTTAGTATAATTTTTGTGACGCATCCGTCTACTTCTGTGAGTTCTGTCAGCGTAACTTTCCCAGAAGCCGGGGGAGAAAATAAGAAAATTCAGTACTCGAACTGGCTGGAGACTCTAGAAATTCTTTCTAAGCATGAAGTCCTTTTTTTTGCCAGCCATCCGAAGAACTTGGTTCCCTCAACTTTTATGAAAAAAATTAATGAGTTTATGCAGGTTGAGTATTCCAATTTACTGGATTGTTTGTTGCATGGTCATCCTGCTTGAAATTGTTTCTTCGTTTTGTGATTGGAACGCAAATCAACTTACCTCCTACTAGTGTGAGAATATCTGATGTTTAACTAAAGCGAAGAGTGGGCCGGTCGGGCAATAATTACTCGGCGTTGTTTGCTGGATTGCAGTGTATTTATCCTAATATCTAGTTAATTACTATTGCGTCCGTTCTCCTTTTATTTTTATTTTGCTTAATTATATTTACTGGATGGGTTACAAATGTGTTTGCAAGCTGGATGTGCTTATAAGTCATTCGAAACGCCAATGGGAAAGCATATTGTTTCTCCTCTATGACAACAATAAGCGGGAGTGCTGGTTTTGTTACTTTATTTTTATTTAAGATGTTCTTCTGGAAATGTTCAAGGACTTTGTGGCTGAGGAAATGTGATATTTGTGGCCAGTGTATCTGGATAGTTCGGAACACTACGATGAACTCTTATAGATTAGTCAAAAACTTACATCGGTTATTGGAAGCTTAGACTGATTTATTTAGATCTTAAAAATGAATATGTTCTCACTTGAACTCTCAACGTATGTGGGGTTGTTGCTCAAGGTAAATGATCTGTTTGGGTAGCAAGGTTCTGGAATGATCCTATGCTGAGAGTGAGGCAGAAGTCAGTTTCCTTTAGGTCTTCTCGTGAAAGTTTATAAACTATTTTGTAAAGGAATTCTTATTCAATAATTACTTTTTTTTATATTTATTTATCTATTTATTCAATTTTTATATTTTCAACGTGAGATTACAGAACTTCCTTTTTGTAATTCATGCTTTTTGCAAGTGATCTGCTTGAACCTTACTGTGCATGTGGCAGGAATGAGCAGAATCGTGGATGTTTCTAGCTTATGGTTAACTTACTACTTTTTAATCACGGGTACATGAAATATCAAGCCTTTCATTTGCTAGAGTGCAAGAGCACAATGAAAAGATTTCTAGACAAGAAAAGTTGCAAAAGAATAGTTGCTGGGAAGTTTTCCTTTTAAAGAATATGTATATAAACTGTATTCCTTGACACTTTTGATTATTTTTTTTTTAATAGAAAAACTCTGTATATTATTATGTTTTTAAAGGTTGTGTTTCCTATCAGTTATTACAAAGCTTCAGAGACCTAGCCCATACAGAAAAATTGTAAAAGCTAATGGAATGTGGAACATCAAGAAATTACATTTTTCCTATATTCTACCACCCACTTTAATGTGCTCCATCCTCATAACCGTCCGGATGCTTCCATAACAATTTTATCTTGGCATCTTGTAGCTATTCTAATGTTCCTTTAATAACGTCTTTCACTTTGGCACCAAGTAGCTTCTCCAATGGGTCCCATCTCCTATGTGTCTCAAACTCAGGATCTGGTGACTTCTTCACATTAAGTACTTAGACAATACACCTCATGTACAGAGTTGATAGAAAATGGAAAATTAGACACTTAAACTTATTCTACACGAGGCTTACCGAATGCAAAATTCTACTGCAAGTTGGATCCCACAAAGCCTTTGAACAAAAAAGGGTAGAAAGAAAAAAAAAGAAAAAAGAGAGACAACTTGAAATGGTTATACTGCAAAAAATTTAGATAATTTTCGGTTTAGTAGTCATTATGGTAGCATCCTTGTGCTTGTGTAAGGTTGTACGTTGGTTGTTAAATTTTGTCCAAGCTTTGTTTTTCACTGACCAAATTGGTAACACGTTCATTAAATTCTTGTAGGGAATTCTTGGATACTTTGTACAAGTTATAGTGTTTTTCATGTTTACCTTGTGAATTAGCAGACATCTCCATTTTGTATCAGTTTCTTTCCCTCCAGTGAGTTCTTTCCGAACATTGTACCATGTCTTTATGGTATAACTTGCAGTAGCTTCAAAATAATTTAATTAACTGCATGAATTTAGTTGTGTTTGATCTAGCATTTGATATTTTCAGCCGAATGAAATTTCTGGCACTTTTTTTTTAAAAAATAAAAAATATTTCATCAAATTAAGAAGTAGTTTTGGATTGTCTGATGGATCTGTATTTATCTTCTGATCTACCAAGATATATGAGAAAACTTTTAGACACAATGAGAGTTGATCCTTGGAATCAAAAGTTCTTGCTTTTGCACTCAAGTAAGTGCATATTATCATCAGTACCAATTGGAAAGGCAACTTGAATCCACACTTAAATACCTCTTGAGTTCTTGCTCACAACCCTTGCCTGTGAAACTCCTGCAACTGCCACTTTAGTTTTTTTTTTTTTTCTAAATTTGATCCCTTTTGCACCAAAGCCATATACCAAGTGAAATGAGCTGCATTTTTCACGAGCAGACACTTATCTCTGCTGTCCTCTTCTATAGATGTCCTGATTTGTCAAATTGATTGACGATTGTGTTCCTTGTTCCAATATTGACATGAAACTTTTTTCACCTTTATCATGGTAGGAGGCAGGGTTGTTCTTTTTTTTTTTTTTTTTTTTTTTTTTTTTGAGGTGGGGGGGGGTTGGTTCTTACTCTCTTTAGTCTCTTAATGGGCAGAAGATTTGTCTTTATAAATTTGCCTTCTACCACGGTATGCTAAAACATCTCTCATATCTTGGTTTTTGTGTTTGCTCATAACTACTTTCGCTGTTTACCACCTATGTGGACTTCATTTTTTTCTTTGTTTTTTGGGTTTTTACTTTCTTTCTTTTCTTTATTGACAGAAGACTCCTGTCTTTTCATAGTAGCCTTCTATTATGAAATCTTTCTCGTTTGTTGTTCCTTGTTGTTCTTGCTCATAACTACTTTCCACAGTTTACAGTCTGACTTTTATTGAGAACAACGGTAACAATACTTCTCAAATTTAATAACTCTCTTTCGACTGTTTGGAGCTTCTGTTTTGGTAGAATTCTTCTATTTATTATACATGCAGTTGCAGTTTTATACAACTTCAATGCAACTATAATTATGTTTACTCAATGGTATCTACAATTTCTCTCTTATTAATGCTTACATTTTGTATGCTTTTACCTTCTGTTAGCTAGGAAGGTGCTTCAGATTTTTATTTGCTGTTTTCTTTTTAGGTAGTTTTGTTCTTTGTATCCTACAAAAGCCTGCTTCTGCTTCACGGCTAACTCTCCTTTCAATCTGTTTTTCTTTCCGTCAGTTGTTGGGGTGAACATCATAGTAATTTGTTCTTTGACGTGTCCAAATTGGAGGAATGGCTGGACCAATTTGTGCCTCTCCATCCCCCGAAGCTCTTGACTATGAGATTTTGGGAGGGGATACGGATCAACTTGAGAATGTTGTATCACCATACAATATTAAGCCATGGATTGATCCTGCAGTTCTGAAACTCAGTCACAGGATTGGGCGTGGACCTTTTGGTGATGTTTGGATGGCAACACATCATCAATCTACTGCAGATTATGATGAACACCATGAAGTTGCTGTCAAAATGTTACATCCTTTAAAAGAGGATCAGATGCAAACATTTTTGGAAAAATTTGAAGATGTATTCTTCAAATGCAGAGACTTACGAGGAGTCTGCTTTCTGCATGGTATCTCCATCTTAAACGGAAAGGTTAAGATCAGACTTTTCTGTCATTGCTGTTTTATACAAGCACTTACGCATTTTTCTTAATCTAGACATGCAAAAGTTTGCTTTGTATTTTTATTGTAGATTTATAATAAAGTATGGGAGTATGGTTTACTTCTTGATTTTTTTTTTTTTAGATCTGCATTGTGATGAAGTTTTATGAGGGATCAGTGGGTGACAAAATGAATCATTCGAAAGGAGGCAGGCTTTCATTGCCTGATATTTTAAGGTGACTTTAAAGTCTTTTCTGATTTTTTTTTTTCCCTTTTTGTTGTTTGGACAGTGGCAGAAGTTATACTTGTGAGGGTTGTAGCAATTAATTTGTGCACCTATAGTTCTTCTCCATTACAGTGTTAGGAAGGGAGAAGTATTTGGCCCTTAGCGTACAACTTATGAGGTATCAATTCTTGGGATGAATCTTTTACACCATATGTATCTTTTTGTTGTTTAGACTGTCGTTGTAGCTTAGCTGGTTAGTGAACTTAAGTGCTTTCTCTATCCATGTGAAAAGTGAAGCTTTTTATATCTGTCTTTTGACTCTGAACTATCCACTCTGACATACTTCAATGGAAAAGTGAGTTCTGGTTCAAAAAATTTACAGGTATGGAGTTGACTTGGCTCAAGGGATACTGGAACTTCACTCTAGAGAAATCCTGATCCTTAATCTCAAGCCATTCAACTTTCTTCTCAATGAGCATGATCAAGCAGTAATTGGAGATGTGGGGATTCCATCACTGTTACTTGGAATGTCTTTGCAAAAGTCAGATACAATTGTAAGAATTGGAACTCCCAACTATATGGCTCCAGAACAATGGGAACCACATATTGGAGGTCCAATTTCATATGAAACTGATTCCTGGGGATTTGGATGTGGTATTCTGGAGATGTTTACTGGAGTTCGTCCTTGGTGTGGGAGATCACCTGAAGAGATTTATCGCTTGGTTGTAAAACAGCAGGAAAAACCAAAAATTCCTACTGGTCTACCTCCTCTAGTGGAAAATGTGGTAGCTGGATGTTTTGACTATGACCTTAGAAACCGGCCTCTGATGGTTGATATATATCAGGCATTTACAAGGTATCTTTTTTTCTTCTCACCTAGGTCCTAATAATTTAAATTGAGCCTTGATCCAGCTTATATCAACGATGACTATTTATGTTTAAGGGTATTATGGTATGTGTTTGTAGCTATGATGTCCTTCATAATGATTTTGGTGGAGAGTTTGGTTGCATAATAAACCCAATGTTTCCTGCCTTATTTAATGTGATTTGATGCATTTCATTGTACTGATACTTGGTGCATTTTTTTGTGGTTCTGACTTCTGATTATGCCTTCATTTGATTTACCATGATTATTTTAGTTTTTTTAGGGAAAACAGACCTTTTTATGTGATAATTGGTTTTTAATCTCTTTAAAAGTTTTAACTCTAACAATGTCTTATCATTTTTCATGCTACACTGGTAAGGAGTCTGCTTCTTCTATAATCTGCGACAAATGGCTGTTTCTGCACTAGATTCATGCTGGAATTTTTGTATGATCACCATGATAAAGAACTTCATTTCGAAGTAGAAAGTATAGGGCTCCTGGGCTGTGAAGCACAATCTACTGTTGTTGTTACCACTGCTTTTTAAAAATTGGTCTCAGTGATTACCTAACAGATACATAATGGTACCCTTTGCAGCTCGCAGAATGCAATTTATGGAGATAATGGTTGGATAGGTCTTGAAAGTGGCAAGACAACAGATGAAAATGTTGGCAACTGTGCTTACACCGAATGGTTTCTCTCCAAGGATCTCCTTCAAGTGGGTGACTCTGTGCGTTCTAGAAAATCTCCAAATTCTTGCAAAGCGGAAAACATGTATATCCCTCAAGGAACTGTAGTTGGTTTAGATACTGATGGGTTTGTTTTAGTGAGGGTCCATGGGATCCATGATCCACTGCGTGTCCATTCCTCAAAACTAGAGAGGCTGACATCAGGTTTTGCTGCTGGAGATTGGATACGCATGAACACAGCAGATAAGAAGCTTTCCTCTGTGGGTATTATACATTCAATTGACCGAGAGGGAAGAGTGACTGTTGGGGTTGTTGGATCAGAGACACTTTGGAAGGGTAGCTATTCGGAGCTCCAGATGGCAGAGTCTTTCTGTGTAGGCCAGTTTGTTAGGCTTCGAGGGAGCTTAGTTAATCCCCGGTTTCTGTGGCCCAGGAAGAAAGGTGGAGGGTGGCCAACAGGAAGGGTTTCGCAGGTTCTGCCAAATGGATGTCTTATTGTGAAATTCCCTGGTAGATTGACTTTTGGAGAGGATGACACTTTCTTGGCTGACCCAGCAGAAGTGGAGTTGGTTTCGTTTAGTACCTGTCCTGGATGGGTAAAGAAATACCAGCATCTCGAGGATTTTCACTGGTCTGTGAGGCCGTTGGTGGTTGCGTTGGGTTTGTTTACAGCGTTGAAGTTGGGGATACTTGTTGGCAAAAATGTGAAGAGATCCAAACAGAAGCAGCCGTCCACTCCGAAGAGGAGGAAGAGTACTACGGCTTCTGCCCAGGGAGAGGACCAGGGACTGGATGGTCTCAACGTTGGCAATCCTGCTTGGCTTCCCTCATCGGTGGCTAATATTTTTACTCCTAGGTGAGTTACTCGAAGGTTCCCAACCACTTCGGTTGGTGATAACTAATTGTCTATGTAAATATTAAGCACGGGGCAGCGTCCGATGGGTACGCCCTGCTTCTGTAAATAAATATTTGCATCTTTGTTTGATAGGGACTGGTCGGTATAATTTGTTAAGGTAAAGGACCTCCATATAATCTTGTCTTTATCATTTGCATGCGAGTCCACACTCTCCGCATTATGGTGCTGTTGTTTTTGCTTTTCTCTTTTGGAAAAATTATTATGTTGCCCACGTTTGAACAATTGTAATTTTTCTGATTTTCATCTGAATGGATCACTAGCCCGGAAGAAAGTATTGTTTAGGCTGTTTGTTGGGCATTGGCCGAGAACTAACCACTACTTGATGCGGACATACGCCATATATCTCAGGTCTGAAGTAATCCAAACTTTAAACGAAGTTCATTAGTTCGCCTTGCCAAGAGGTTGGAAATTTTATCCACAGATAGATAATGAAGTGGCATCGGAGTGGAAAATAGAATCCTTTTTGTGGCACCTGATAGCCTGCATGCCGTCTTTCTTGTGCTCACGAGGAGTCGCGTAGAAGAGCTACAAAGACGGGCTTTGTCCTTGAGGGTTCAGGGGGTATTGTGTTGTTGTTCTCGAGGCTCTCCGTTTTGCGAGTTGAGTGTGTTATACTCTTACGGAACTCGGGAAGTCAGTGCAAGAAGCAATGGTTATTTCATACCAGACAACTAACCAGACAACTAAAGCTACGAGACGTATGTACAATGCATCTTAAGTAGCTCAATCTGGGAGATGATAATAAGTACCTGCACAATACTCTCCGTATGAACCATTCACAGAATTATCAGAGATATTCATTGTCTCAGTCGACAGCACTAACAATACCAGCTTCCCTTACAAGCTGCTCTGTCAATGCCGACAAATGAAAAATTTCCTTTCTAGCCAGCTCCAAATTTATGTCCATCCGTTGACCTCTAACTTCCTCCTTGGGCAAGATATCCGCGTCACCATTTGGATCGAGGTTTAAAAGTATATGTGCCTGTTTCAGCAGCTCCATACTAGTATCTGTTAGATTACGAAGTGCAGTTGTGGCAGCTTCTACTTCCAATCGAGCAGCTTCTACTTCCAATCGAGCAGCTTCAAGCTGGAGGTCCTCAATTGCCAGATCTGCAATTGTCATCTCTCCAACGCTTCCCTGTGCTTGTTTATAAAGGGTTTTATGTCCATCCACCTCTACTTGTACTTCTTCTTTTACAATGATTATTTCTTTCTCTTGCGTATCCAGTCTCTGTACTGCTGCTTGGAGCTCCTCATCTTTACTGGCAAGAGCTCTTTCTGCAGCTATGAACTCTTTCTCTTTCATTCTTAATTGATCCATTACCATGTCAAGCTCTAACTCCAGCTGTCTTTCTCTTTGCAACTGTTGCTCAGGTTTAGACTCCAAATATTCCTGACTATAGTTATCCTTTGCATCCTTCGTCGAAATAACACGTTGGTTTGTCAGTTGCGCAATTCGTTCCACAATTGATGCAGCTTCAGAATACTTCACATTTGTATCATCCAACTGACGTTGTACCATATGAACAGATATTTCCTTACCTTTCAGCTTTTCTGTTGCCTGTATAAGCTGCTCTTCTCTGCCTGTCATGAGCTTCTTCAACTCAGAAACTTCACAATATACCTCTTCCAGTTTCTTCTGCGCACTGAAAAGAGTCATGTCCTTCTCTTCAAGGCTCAGTTCAGAAGAAGCTAACTGCGATTTCAAATGCTGAATTTCTAGTCTAGCATCCACCAGCTCAGACTCTTTAACCTGAAGAAGATTTTGTATCTCGCGGAATTCGTGACTCTTCTGCTCCAGCTCTTTCTGGAGTAAGACTTTTGCCTTTGTTGCCACTTCCAAGGAAGATCTCACTTTATTCAACTCCTCTTCTAGCGATTTTACCATCTCCTTTTCTGCACATAATTGCAATTCAAGCTCCTCACCTCGAGCTTCCTCAATCTTCAGTTTATTTCTCTCATTCTCTAATTCCAATTGGGCATCCCGTAAACTAGTTGTGTAAGATGTAAGTGCAAGTTTCAGTTCGTTCACTTCCTTCATTTGCTTTTGAAGTTGCTCCTCTTGTTCTTCCATTTTTTTCTGGCAAGTGGCAAGAGATTTCTGCGAAGAAATTAATTCTGACCTGACATCTGCAAGAAGTGACCTTAGCTTTTTGAAGTGTCTCATTGTTTCCTTTGTTTCAGCCATGTTCTTTGATACTTCTGTTGCCAGTATCTTCAGTTCTTCCTTAGAAGATAACCACTCCACAGTTCTCTTCTCTAAAGTAGCTTCAGCCAGTTTTAGCTGCTCTTCCTCAACTTTTCTCAATTCTGATGTCTCTGCAAGCTCATGCTCCTTTTCTTTTAGTAGCTGGTGGAGCTCTTGAAGTTTCATTTCTTGGTTTTCAATAATCTGGTTGGCCTCAAGAAGAAGTAGATCTCTAGAATTGAGGTCAGTCACTATTTGTGCTGCCTCATCCTCCTTTATGACTAATTCATTCCTCAGCTTACATAGTTCATCTTCTTTTGTCGAAAGAGCTGATCTTGAGCTTTTAATATCCTGATCTTGTTCCTCAACCAGATGTTTCAAATCTTCAATTTGCCTAGCCCGAGAAAATAATTCATCATTAGCTTTCTTCAGCTCTTCCACCATTTTTTCGTGCCTAGCATAAGCTGAAACAATCTCTTGTTTTGTTTGTTCCAATTCATGATTTGCTAAATCAATTTGAGTATTGTCCTGCAAGACCTTCTTCTCTGTACTCCAAAGATCTTCTTCTTTTTCCCTCAATGCTGTCAAGGCCGCTTGAATGTCTGATTCCAAAGGTTCAAGATTAAGGCTCAATTTTTCATTCTCAGGACGTTGCGAACTTCTATTCATATGTTCTTCAAGTTTCTGAGTTTGTGCAAATAGTCTTTCAAGAAGAATCCTTGCAGGCTCTGGTGCCTCATAGTGACTGCTCCCAATATTTAACTTTGAGTTATCTATTACTGATCTGATTTTGCGCAGAATTTTGACATTCCTCCTCTCTGTGCCACCAATCACAAAAACTCTTTGACCCCAGCTTAATCTCGGATAGTAAAGCTGCAGGAAGCATTCTATGTTAAAAACCAACAGATTAGAAGTCCTAACTACTAGAATCCCAGCTATTTCTTAGCATCTATGATAACCCTATAGTTAGATGCTTTCATGGAAGTATAGAAACACTTGAGTGGTTCTGGTAGATGACAGAGAAGGTGCATACAACAAGAAACTTTGCCATAAAGATCATTCGCATTACTGAAAATTAGTGTATAAGGGGTTACTGTTGTTAGCATTGTGATAGAAGTGTCTTTGTTTGGAATTCTGCTCCACTGCTAAATGAGAATCTGGACTCTACATTTCTGAAATGTCACATTGTAGGTTGCTGTAAGCAAAAATTCTAATGTACATTTCCGAATAGCAGAAATCAGCTACCCATGTAATTAATTTGATCTGTCAAAGAACTGATCTGGACATATGATGAATTTCATCTACAATAAGAAGTGAGTTATAATGATGGTAAATAATTAAAATATACAAAATGTGTAATAATTCCAACATTTATGTTTTAAATCATCTAAAATAGAATACAGGAAAATATATTAATTGAAAGATACAAATTGTTTAAGAATATTTAGCTTTAGCTGCCCACATTGAATTGTTAATTTAATTGCCATGTACATTCATATATAACTTATCAAACAAAAGGAGGAACATCCAATCACTGAGAAGAAATAGAGAGAGTATGGGAGGCATTCTGTAATTGCAAACACATTAACCCTCTTTGCAATGCTCCAGAAAGGAGTATAAATAGTACTCCGAAAGCAGATTTTGTGGCTCCTAAAAGTTAAACATAATTTCGGGGCAATAATATAGACCTGTTGTTTTGAAAATATGCAAGAATCTTAATTTTTCTCATATTTTCCATACTTCAGAAGATATGAGCTCATCTGTGAATATATTCATAATTTTCCCGGGTTGTCTCGTTATCTTTTTTATTTATTTATTTTTTGTCCATGGACGATCATTGTTTCTTTCTTGCAAAGGTATCAACAGGAACTTTGTCGGAGTATCTCCTAAAACAGCTTCGTAATTCAAAGTGTTAAAAGAAGGACGATCATCGTTTCTTTCTAGCTAATTTATCCACAGGAACTTTGTCCTAGTATCTCCCAAACAAGCTTCGTAATTGAAAGCATTAAAGGAAGCATCTAAGGGATTTACTGAAATTTACTCTGTTTAAGATGTAACGGACGGAGGAACTGGCTCATCAAGTTACACCCAACACAGAGCAAACATTGTCGCTTCTTTTTTCTGAGAAAAGATTCTTATTTTACATCATTCACCGGTCAAATTAAAGTTTTCTTCGTACTCTCAGAGCTCGCAACTCGTTACTGTCATAACGCTAACGCAAGCAAAAGAAAGAAAAAGGAATAACCTGGGAAAGCCTTAAAAACAAACATCGCGCAAAGAAATGAATCCACATCATGTAGAACCACATTGAAAAAAATAAAAATAAAAAATCTAAGAATAAAATAAAGGAATATTATCAATGGGAAGAATGGAAAAGAACCTTGGTGGGTGCGGGTGGGGGTGCGTAAGAGAAAAGTGCTCCGTGGTAGTGAAAGGCAGCAGCAGCAGAGAACGCCATTGTCGAGACTTCTAGAGTAAACGTGTCTCTCCCATGCGAACGGCTTCGAAGCTCTGTTTCCAGTTAACCCGTGAACGACAGAAACCATCGAAAACGCCGAGAACGGAGGTTTCACTTCTCGACGATCGACCGAATCGAGATTTCCAGAGGAGAAAGCAATCCGAGCGTCAGGGCGTTGGCTTGGTGGCAAGGAAAGGTATAAGCAGCGTTCATCATCGATTCATCACACAACTCCCCGAGCAAGCAGCTCCGTGTTATCAAACCGTGTCCAAATCTCTCCGGGAACTGCAATTCTTGGTAATCTGTACCCCGAGACTCCTGTCGTTATGGCCACGGTCCATTGTTGATAACGGACGCGTAAAAGACCAGCCTCCGTTGGCCGTATCGGAACGTACCGGGTCTCCGTAATAGATGTCGGAATCCCTGTACTACTCGCAGTCGTGGAGAGGAATCTAGAGGCGAGGAGCGAGCAACGGTAACTGGAGAGTGGAGAGTCCCGAGTGGAGAGAGGAGAGCCAGTCATTCCCTTGGTTCAGTGGGCTCCACAGAAAACAAAAAAATGTGGCTATACTATACTCTGCCTCCTGCGCCATTATCCGAAAGCTTGCCAAGTGAGAGAGTCTGAGAAGCCTCCGATGGGGGCAAAGCCATTGAAAATCGGTCTCTCTCCCTTTCAAGGGCCCTTCGACGCGTCTACATTAATGAGGGATTTTGCCTTTCGTCGCCGTGGAGCGTCAACTACGGATAAAGTTTGGTGCTTTCTGTGTCACGAACCGAGAAAGAAAGAAAGAAAGAAAGAAAGAAAAAAGATGGATTATCAGAGTTCCTCTTGGAAGTCGGTACTCACGAGGCCGCTATTGAATCTTCCTCACATCTTTCATTCTAGTTATACATAGTAAGTATACACACGGAAACGCGCTCTTAAGTCTTAACTGCGAGCTCTCTCCCCAAAGCCTCCATTAATTGCTGGTTCACTCTCTTCAAGTTCATATTGACGACAGCGTATCGTGTTTCCCAAACCCAATGTTGACATGGGTACTAAACTAAATAATGACGCCCCTTTTTCTATGCACTCAACCTTATTTGAAACAGATTTTTAATTACACAGATAGAGCAAATGAGTGAGAAAATGAGAAGGAGAGAGATTCTTACAAGTCCATTAAAAATGTAATAAATATAGTATTTTCGCTTGAAATGTAGTATTTTCACTTGAAATATCATATTTTTAGGTGAAATATAATATTTTCAGGTTGAAAAATTAAAATATTGTATTTTTCTCGTTTATAATGGGCTCGTGCAGGCCCCCGCACCTTATAATACTAAAACAAAGCTGTAAATCTTTAAATTAATTAAGGCATGTGCAGTGCTATGTGAATGCATCAGAGCGAAAGCAGTAGATCTGCTAAGAAAGAAATAACACTAAATCAGATTTAGAGAGAGAGAGAGAGAGAGAGAGAGAGAGCCAAAGAACCAGTACTTTTAACCTTGCAGGACAGCAATTCCCGTTATGGTAGCCGACCAAAGTGCAAACCTTGCTACATATCTAGTGCATTTCAGAATTAGAGCCCGCTATGTTATGAGAATCCGAAGCAATTATTCAAGAAACAAGGTTAGAAAGATCTTTGCATAAAAGTTATCCAAATTCAGGGAGCTCGGTTACTGGAGTACACAACTCTACCTTCACTTGAGAAATACATCCTTAGCATTAAAGCTTCGACTTTGTCACATCCAACCTCATACACCACACCGGGTGAGGGGAAACAGATTGACAGGCCAGGCATATTCTTTGATTGATACACCGAAAGTACAACTACAAGGTCCACTTATCTACAATGCTGCAAACCCATGTTAAATGGAGAATCTTTAACGTTTTTTCTCTGAGTCACCTGCCTGGTCCCATCAGCTTTTTTCTTGCGTCGACTCAGTTGAGATGAACGGGGATGAAAAGATAAGATAGCCAAGTCGTTTAGATCCTGCAATGGTGTTAGACCTTTTACAACTTCATCCATGGATGGACGAGATTTAGGGTCCCTGCTTAGGCAGTAGTACGCTAGTTGTGCAACCTTCTGCACCCCTTTAATGGAGTAGTTAAGCTCCAGTCGAGGGTCTACCAACTGGAAAAGCTTTCTTTTGTCTGCCAAGCATGGGCGTGCCCATGCAACAAGATTTTGCTCACCACTAGGCCGATTCTTATCCATGGATCTCCGACCAGTTAAAATCTCTAGCAACACAACCCCAAAACTGTAGACATCACTTTTAGATGTTAAATGCCCTGCTCCATATAAATACAAATATAAACTTCAGTACTCCGGATTGGGAGAAGGATAGGAAAAAATCAAAGGACGAGAATAGAGACTTAAAGAATCCATGCCCAAGGAATGTTCCACCTTCCAGTATGCTTCTCAGTGGTTGGACTATTTCCCAACTCATACGAAGTGAACAGTGTGTGCCACAGAAAATGTAGTAAAAAGTATCAGCATATATATACCAGTTACATACCGGTCATCACATACTCAGGAGCAGCATATCCATACGTCCCAACAACCCGTGTAGATACGTGTGTTTTGTCACCCTGGGGCCCAGCTTTTGCTAGTCCAAAGTCTGAAAGCTTAGCATTATATTCCTACAAAGAGCAGTTAAAATTGTATGAGGCAGAAGTGTAGAAGTGCTGGAAGGTATATGAGTCCAAGGCAGTGCAACCTACAGAGTCCAGGAGAATATTAGATGTCTTGAAATCCCTATAGATGACTGGTTCTTCACCGCCATGAAGAAAGGCCAATCCTTTAGCTGCTCCTAGTGCAATTTTTATTCTGTTTGACCAAGGAAGAGGTAGTGCCCCTGTTGAAGCCAGAAGAGTGGAACTTTTACAAGATCTTACACTGAACAGTTGAAATGAAACACTAATGCCATAGTCAAATCATAATGCAACGGAACTTCCATAGCTGGAACTCATTTTAACTTTACTTTTGACTTGACCTAGGAATTAATCATGCAAAGGTAAAGTGAATTGTGCTTCATAAAAATGAGTAAATCCAGCTAGTAACACTACCTCAACCCCTAGCAATAACATCAGATATGCTTCTAGAATCTAGACAATAGAATGCTTTCACCACAATTTTTTATGTCATTCTCGAGTATGAAAACATTTTGCTTGGTTTAGTTATGGGAACTCATCAACTCAGATAAATTTCTAAATTTGCGCATGAAACAGCTTGATGTACAGGCCATAGGAAGCCAATATGTTCAGCTCTTTGGCATGGCAAGTTTAAGCATGTAGGGATAAAAGTTTCAGGCACCTAAGATGCTTCATTATCTGGTGAATCGAAATAATAACATCCATACTAAATTATAATATAATACCTCATCTCACAAAAGTCTGTCTGCGTTCAGAGCCTCGATTATATTCTAAAAAAGTCATGAACACATTTTAAGTAGTAAACATAAGCACCTTGTTTGTTGATCAAGCTCCTTGACAGTTAACAACACATAATTCCCAAAACTAGATGTGACGTTTCATGAATGAGCAGGCAGGTATCCCCCTTCCCCATTAAAAAAAGAAAAAAAAAAAAAAAAAAAGGCAAATTAGATCTTAAACAATTTATGAGTACTTAAAGAGAATTCAATAGATTGGATTAGTTCCATGCACAAAGACCAGTGATAATATGGAATCCATCTTCCAAACCAACAGTAGATGCAAGAGTGCTAGTCGCCAAAAGAGCTGAAGATACATATTCTGAGGGTCACAGCTGCTTCCATAATTGAAAACAAGCAACTCTGGTTTTAGCTTTAAAAAAATGTTAAAAAAGAAAAAATGAACATACATGAGCACAATGTATTTGCTTCCAGATATCATTAGGATAAACTAGAAGGTTGATAAATTTATTCGTGTTATTATTGACTTTTTGAAATTTATTATCCAACATCACACCAAATAAAATTGGACTACCAACAGAGATTTTGCCTGTCAGACCTCATGTGAAGAACAAAGAATGTGAAAATGAAACCTGATTAGAAGATAGTTTCCTACCAAGGGTCAAAAGAACTCATCTCCATACACCTTATGTACAGATTAATTTAAAGAAAACTGAACCATTATTATTACATAGCAAGCATGCTGTTAAGTGACCATATGCTTGCTAATGTCCGTGGAGGGTATAGATGACTAAACAGGATTCTTCTCTACTTGCATTATACTTCCTTCTCTCAGTATGGATTCCTTCTTTAGTAGAGCTCTTTTATGTGAAGCCACCTTTTTTACTGACTAAAACTTATTCCAGTATATGTTCTACTTTAAAATTGGGAAATTCTGAGTTCTATTCTATAAAGAAATATTAGCTTCTGATGCAGACCTCACAATTTCCAAGTTCATCAACAGTCCAATGAACCCGAGGTAAAAGAATCATTAAATGATGTTTATATGATCTATTTTTTACCTCCTCTTAGTCTTCAACTAGGAGAATAGTCATTGATCTTTGAACTAACCAAGGACATCTATGATGCTTAACTGTATTCCGTTGACACATACAAAGTGGCAATGTTTTTTTTTTTTTTAAATGGTACTAAGAGGCAATGTGATAAAGAGAACTCCACTTAATTTAGAAAAGCAATTGCTTATCTAAAAATTTTATACCAGTGAGAAAGACCCTTGGACAGGACAACATAGAGAACAAACAAATCACTCTTTTGTATAAAAAAAAATGCTCAAGCTTTCCACATCATCTGTAAGAAATTGGATACTGAATTTGCCAGAGAAACCGCCTTTGGTTTCATAGAGAAAACGACATCCCATAACTAAATGTGGCAACTGGGAAAACAGCCATATCACTTCAAACATGGGCCTAGAGTTTATAAGGCCAAGGAATTAAATAAAGTCCCTTATGAATAAGGTCCTGGAAACAGGGCTCTAACACCTTACAGAGTTACAACCTCTGCTTCTTTGGAAATCTTGACTCCTACTTCCAAATGATAAGAAGAATACGCTGCATCATACTGAACGTGAGTAGGAAGAATAATTTAAAACAGAATAATACTCCAACAGATAAAAAGATAGAGGACTTGATCACTGTAAAATTTTCACAGGAGAGTCTATCTCTGTATGTGCTGTAATTTCCAAAAGATTGAACACAAATTTCTTTTCTTTTACTCACTATACAACTTGCTAAGAAAGGGCAGAAAGGTATTTTCTGCATGAAGAGATGAGCACAAGTTTATAGAAGCTCATTTTGGGGTAGTGCCCCAAGGATTCGATGTCAGGCTTCTCTGATGGAGAGTCCACATATGCACCTAAGAGTAGCAAGGTAAGCAGCAAATACAATTGGAAAGAGTAAATCCGTGGAGAGATTGTACTAATTCTTTCCGTTATAGATGAGAAATTGTACCTAACAATATCACATTGCCTCTCAATTCTAAGGCCAATAAACTAAATAAAGGAAATCCATTCTGAAATAAGATCCAGGAAACAGGGGATCACCCTGCAAAATTACAGCCTCCACTGCTTTGAAAGTTTGAGTTCCAGTTTCAAATAATAAGAACGTGCTGCATCATAACTCAACTACTTGCATATGTACAAAATTGAATGTCACATGGTAGGGAATGAATTGTAGAACAGAATATTATCAAAAAGTTTTCTGTTGGGAAAGAAAGAGCTCAGGAAGCCGTTAACAATGCTGGAGGTAGACATAGCTCATCCAATTCCAAAGCAACACGAAAATACAGCCAACCCCACAATCATGTCATAGAAATCACAATGACACCATCAGCAAAAAGGTTAGAATCTTTCCTTTCACTGGAGCACAGAAAGAAAGAAAGGTCATGGAGGGCCAACAAAAACCAAATCTTCTGGGCAGAAGGCAGGACAAAAGCCAGAGCAAATTAGTAGTTCATAGATGGAGCAAATAGTGGAACTGTTACTTAGGCAGGGAAGCCAGGGTCAATCCTCAGTGTTTTTGGTTAATTCAACATTCAACTTGATAAGAAAGGCCAGAAAGGTTGTTGTTTCAAGAAGAGATGGGCATAACTTTTGAACAGATAATTGAGGGATAGTACCCAATCCATTTGGTGTCAGGCTTCTAATATGGATAGCCCATGCCTAAACATGCAGCTAGCTTAGAAACAGCAAGTACAATGTGTATTTCAGAGTTAAGACATTGCTCTAATTCTTTCCATTTTAGTGAAAAACGCTTGAGTCAACATCCATGTGCTAAACAAAAAACCACTATCCCATTACTTACTTCTGAAAAGATGGTTCTCAAGGCTTCCTCGTGTCATAAACTCATAAACAAGAAGCCTTTGATCATCCTCGATACAGTAGCCAATAAGTTTTACTAGATTTTGATGGTGAAGCTGCCCAAGAAAGTCAACTTCTGCCTGCATTTGACCCAATAAAGTATCCAGTTAAACCATATTATTCAGAAAGGTTTATGATTTCTTGCCCAAAAAAGAGAGGTTTAACTATTAATTTAATATCAAATTTAACAAGAAAATGTCATATAACTAACCACCCATTCTCTATGGCCTTGAAGAGCATCTGGCTTCAAGCTCTTCACTGCAACTGTGACACCTGTCCCTGGTTTTGCTGGGGCGGTTCCGTTGGCTTCAATCCATCCTTTGAAAACAAACCCAAAACCACCTTCTCCCAGAATGCTATCGGGTCTGAAGTTCCCAGTGGCAGACTTGAGCTCTTGGAAAGTGAATTCCAACAACAGAGGAAATTCTCTACCCTCAGGTTTTGGTGGCTGGACGCTGTCAGCTGACACATGAGCTTCATTTGGAGCAGAGAGCTCTCTGTTGCTGGCGTTCAAGTACCGGGTCTCAGTTGCTGTGTTTCAAAAATTAAGGATTGAAAATCCTTGGTTACAAATACGTAAAGGCAGAGGTCCATTGAGTAGGACATAACGAAGAATCATGCCACAAAAAAAACCCAGGACTAGCGCAAATGCTTGAGAAGCAAAGTTGATGATCAATGGTCGTCCTTATTTCTATTTAATTTTTCACCAGAAACAAATTATAAAAGTTAGAATTCCAAACGTTGGAGATATTCACCGAGGAGAACTATGCAACAGAAAATCTAAAAGACAATAATAAGAGTAGAAGTGTCTGTCCCATGAAGATGCAACATGAATAACCCAATAATAGAGGCAAAGTATAAAGAACGATTAAGGAATATGGCAACAGAAGTTTGTTATACTATATCAAAATTCAAGAACTGCGTCGGAATAGCCACAAGGCGGGAAATAAACCGACACAACAATCGGTAACACATAGGTGGAAAAGAGTTTTAAGAAAACGAAGAGAAAGAGAACACAAAAGAAAAGAAATGAAAAGAAAACCATCCGAATTTGACAGAGAATTTATTGGTTAATTCCCCGGAAAAATTGTTCAAGACGGTCAAAAGCAACAAAAAAAAAAAACACGCAGAAATGGTCTGTTGTATGATCCTACGCCTTCTTCTAAAAGGAAAACTGATCCAAAATAGAAATTAAGAAAAGGGGTTGGGTCTCAGCTCATTTTGCAGAAGAAAAAAGATCGATTTCTAGGTGGGAACAAACAGGCGTCCAGTTTTATAGCATCCCAGAAACAGAACGTCGACAACAAAGGACTCACCTGCATCGTAAACAAGGCTCGTTCTAGGGAGAGTATTAGCGTTTTCCCTTGATGAGGAAGGCTTGCAGGCTCCCTTTACGCCGCGTTTAAACGCACTCCAGCATCCACAATTATACTCCATAGCTCTTTCCTCCCACTTCTCTTCATAGACTAAACATATGAATTAAACCGAGAGCGGCGAATGTAAGAGAAAGCAAGAAAAACAGGGGAAACTCTCCCCCTCAGAGAGACTGTAGAAGAAAAAATAAAAGAAGGATAAAAGGAAGTGGGGGAATTGTTTTGAGAATGAAGGCATCAAAGCCATCATCATCACGATCATCATCATCATCACAGCATGTACAACGACTACTTTTTCCCACCATTCTACTCTCTCTCCCTCGCCCAAAAAAGCTAAGCTCTTCTCTCTCATCCTCTATTTCTTTTAGTGCTACTGTAGTTAATTTTGGAACGGAGTTGTCTTTGTGCTCTTTATGTTTTTCTTAGTTTTCTACTTCTCTCTTTACAGCATCATCTAACGAAATGTTGGGTCTCTCCTCCTGTGCTGCTCCACTCATTCATGTTGGACTGTTTTTTTCCTGATTTAGAGGGACTGAACTTCAGGTTTCCCCAACTTGAGTGGCGACTGACGAGTGTGATCTTCCACTATAAGTAGAGAAACCAAACCCGTATTTCCACTTTCCCCTTTTCCCACCGAGCATTTGAGATTTTGATAATAAGCTCTGGCCTTTGAGGGAAGCTGCTATCTTCTCCTTTTCTTTTTTCTCTCTTTTTTTTTTTTTTTGTGACGGCTTGACAGTTAAAAAAATGCCGGGACGGTCAAGGGTATATTTGATTGCAATCACATGATCCACATCAAGTGGGTTTGTGGGTCTCTTCGCAGAAGAACTCAAGAATAAGATTGGTAGCAGAGCATCAGTTGAGGATGGACCTACGCTAGCAACTAGTAGCAGAGAAGGCACCACCATACCCTCCCAAGTCCCAATCTCCATATTGGACGACCCAAAATTCAACATGTATACTTAGGGTAGGTATCTATATAAAATAACGATCATGGTCAGGTTTTTTTATTTTATTGCAAGGATAGGATAAGATGTCCCTGTGTCTTGTGGTTCAATTGTTCAAAGCTTTGACGGGTCAGGTCGACTTTTTGGAAAGACTTGAGAACCCTCCTTCATGGCTACCTCCATGCATAAGAAGAGAGACCAGAGATGTGATGAGAAGAGAAAGCTTAAAATTTGGTTAGTTGGATTCTTTGAAAATGGAGGATGATAGAAAGTGGTGGGAAGGAATATAAGAAGTTACCCAATTATCTGTCCTTCTCGGTTGGTGGAGGGACTGTTGAGAGGTCACTTCATGAGGCAGCCATAAACAAACTCTATGATGCCCTTGCCCCGTTGGGGAGAGAGAGAGAGAGAGAGAGAGAAAAAAAAAAAAAAAAAAAAAAAAAAAAAAATTAAGATCCCATAAAAATATGCTGTTTTGCTAAGCCTAGTTGGAAAGCGGCGGTGAATGGTGATGCCCGTGTAAGAGATACATAGGAGCCTTGTGGGCAAGAAGAAGTATTTTTGCTTCCTTTAGCAGCCACAGTGAGATAAAGCAATGCTTCAAAGTTCAAAGTGTTGCCAGATACATAGCAATACTGGGAGCATTGCTATTTATATAGCAAGAAGCAAAACTTCCTGTTTGACGGGGATCTAACAAGTTCTGTTAGTGGCAAATCCCAGCCCCCCCCCCCACATAACCACACACTAATATAAAAGTCCTTTTTCATCAAGATGTAATTAGTCTTGATTACACTACATGTGCTTAGATTTGGAGTTCTCTCCTTTGGTTTCCCTTCTAATGATATCTGTTTCCTTTTTCCCCAATGAAATGATCATATCCAAAAGTGGCAAATTTCCATGATATCTAATTATTGGAGAAAAGCGTGATTGTTTTTGTTTTTCTGGCCAAAAAACAGGATCTTGCTTTCTCAGGAATGGATTAAGAGATTCAGAATTTTGACCTCTAAAAACAAAAGTTTATATTACTGTTTATAGTATACGAAGATTGAAGGAGTCTAATATACATTAAAATGTTAGGACAGAAGGAAACAGAGAATGATGAGGTTAGATTTTTATGTTTGTATTAACTTTTGTACAAAACAGGTACCGGAACCTGATATATGCTCTACCCTCGGAAGAACAGGTGAGAATGGTTTTCTAGTACAGACACCAGATGTTTTGTTTGGATCATCGAAGAGCAGGTCCACCGCCTGGTTTCTTCTGATCTGTTCTTGACGTGTAAATAGAAAAACCTGTGAAATTGTCGGATTCCGTGGGGAGACGCGGTGTTCGCGTCAGTACTCGTCACCATTAGAGTTTATGGAGAATCTTGATTTTGGCCTCTTCAAAAGCAAGAAATTGGATGCTTATGGCCCTTCCTTCCCCCTCGGCGTGTCTCTCCGGAGTCAAAGGCTTAACCATGATGAAAGTCAAGAGCACGCAAGTACAGGCCGCAGATTATGTACTAAAATCTTTATTACCCCGGAAAATCACGTATCCCATTGGGAGACGCCCTGCCCCAGTGAGACGCAACCACTTCATAGTTCATATACGACCTTCATAAATATAAACACCTCTCTGTCTTCCGGTTCAACATTAAAAGAAATGGAAGTTCCTTCATTGAATGCAAGAAAATCATTTGAAAAAATTACTTATTGATATATAATACGTAGTAACCAACTGGACGCAAAAATTCCTGCAAACAGACGACACGGATGCCCCTCTGAACCGGTTCTCTGGATTGCATGGTAGAGCAGCTCAAGAGAGCATCATCCACTAAAGCATAAACGTCTCTGTTTTCCTGAGTTACACGATTTGAATAACTTCACGAGATTATTCCTTGGTTCCCAACACAGGGCTTTGATCGGAATCGCTTCCAGTCATGAAGTCATGAATAAGAAATCCTGATCATGGGAGATCAGAGACCCAACGCGCAGAGCCTTAGAGCATCTCAATTAAGCGGGTCTCATGGTATAAGGTACTGTCCCTGAATTTTCCATGGCAGCAACCCCCAACCACTCTTTTCCTTTATCTTAATTTTCACGCGGCGGTGTGGTCTACTTCAGGGGACCGGGTTTCTGCAACCTCCCACTTCAAACGCCCGAGATTTACCGTTATCATAGTTTCACGCGGTTTATCAGATCGAACGTCTCTCGCAAGATCATCTCGCTCTCTCTCTATCTCTCTCTTCCACTTCCCCAAGAGCTCGTTTCTTTTTGTTCTTCTATCTTCGTCCTCTTCCTCTTCGTCTGGTTCACTGAAATCAATCATGTTGACCATTTTGTTGCTACCGGTGCTCTTCGTTTGCGGCTTGATTCTCTGTTACTTCACCCCGTCGAAGTTCCTCTCCTGGGTTTCTCTTCTCTTCCCCGTCGCAGTTTTCAAGAAAGTCGTCGCACCCTTCAAGAAAGTCGTCGCACCCATCAGAGCCCCCACCCAGAAGAGAACCCACATGGACAAGGCGGAGCTGGAAATGGTCTTCGCCACCTTCGACAAGAACGGTGATGGCTCCATCACGAAGCGGGAGTTGCAGGAATCCCTGGAGAATTTGGGCCTCTTTGTCACCAAAAAACAAATTAGTACCATGGTGGGAAAGTTCGACTCGAACCAGGACGGTCTGATAGATTTTGAGGAGTTCTGCGCACTGTACGAATCTATGGTGAAGAGGGAAGAAACGGGGGAAGAAGGAAAAGAGCTGGACGATCTGAAGGAAGCTTTCGATGTGTTCGACGAGAATGGGGACGGATTGATTACCGCGGACGAACTGGGTCTGGTCATGGCTTCCTTGGGATTAAATCGAGGGGCAGAGGACTGCAAGAACATGATCAAGAAGGTGGACAAGGATGGCGATGGTAAAGTTAACTTCGAAGAGTTCAAGCTCATGATGCAGTCAAGAACAAGTCCTACCTAGCTAGTTCCTCTTCAACCCCTTACTCGCTCTTGTAAATGAAGCTTGTAAAGTCTCGCTTACCAGTTACCACTCCCTCTTGAATTCTCAACTTGTACTGTAAACCTGAAAATTGAATTGAAAGATTTGTTCTCTCTACTTTTCAAGTTTGAATTCGGTGGAAAAATTTATAGAATGAAAACAACAACACCAGGCACCAGCAACTTCGGATGGTTGTCCTTACCGAGTATTTTCAGATTTCAGAGTCATGACCCCATTGAAGAATTATTTTTGGTATTTTCTGTTACTGCAAGCATTGATTAAGGCTGTACATGTCCTACACCACCTTCCCTAGCTTCATTAAAGCACCAACTTTGATCCCAAAAAGAGACACAGGGTGGGACACACAGTAGGTATCTTGCTTCAGCTTGGCGAGCACATTATTGAAAATTTGAACTTCTTTTGCTTTCACAGAGATGTGTTAGGTGGAGTACAAGGAAGATGTTGATCACAAGAGCATCACTGGAGCATCACTAGGACAGCAGGAGCCCTTTTTCCATCTCTGACGCTCGCTTCTTCGCCCACCCCCTTCTGATAGGGCACAGGGGAATATGGAACGGTAGATAAACATTTGAAAGAACTCATAAATCAGATATTCTTAATAGAATCCATTACATGTTAGATACGCTTTTTAAGTTAACCCCTTTTTAAGTTTAAATAGCTTCTAATATGTTGTTTAATCCTTAAAAAAAAAAAGATAAAGAAATATATCTAAAACACTTGTAAATATTTAAAACTTGACTCTGTCAATGGGCGTCCAGAAGCATTCTAATTTTTTTAAATATAAAAACACACAGAAAAATTCCTGAAGTTAGTTTGTGCTAGGGGTCAACTCTCTGAGTCAATGACCAAGTCAGATTCATAATATTGGGGCATTTTATATATTTTTCTTTATTTTATAACCAAAATAGATTGCAAGTGGAAGCGAATGTATCAGATTTTCACAACCAATGGTCTCACCTTAAGTACCGAAATATCGCAAGGAAAAAGAGTATTAGAGCAATTGTAACCATCACTTCGCAATCATCTGAACAAACAACACATACAAATTATAGTCTCTGTATAAGTAGTATTAAGAATGATTAAGGCAACAGAGCAAAACGCAAACCAAATCTCTTGACCTCCAAACCAAGCTTTCAAATGAGTATACAACAACACCTTTTTTTTCTCCCCACAAATTCTGAAATTACATGGTGGAACAAAACAATCAACCACCTTTCGAATGAGGAGCCTAAACAGAAGTCACCGGCAACTATCCTATCATGGTGTACTTCCAATTCATAAACGGGGACACACTTTGTATACAAGTTCAAACAACCAACAAATCCTAGCTGACATCAGTCACTTCACCTCCAGAAGCAGCAACTTGTTTAGCCTCTTTAGGATCCTTTTCCTCAGAAATGAACTCTGAGCTATCCTCCTGAAGGGGTGAATCTACCTTGAACAATTCATCATTTTCCAGAGTAGATAACTTCTCTTTTGACTCTCCTTTTAGCAATTCCACCACCTCGAGCATTGTCGGTCTCTTCTCAGGCTGACTTTGAGCACATACAAGTGCAACGAGCACCACCCTCTTCAGTTCTTCCTGCACATACTTCCCACTCAACTTTGGGTCTGCTACTTCATCAAATCTTTTCTCACGAGCCAAAGGGAGAGCCCAATCAGTGACGGTTCTCTTGGTTGTGGAGTTTACTTTCTCAATGGGTTTCTTCCCACTAGCAATCTCTAGTAGCAGTATTCCAAAGCTGTACACATCACAACTCTCTGAGGCTTTACCAAACATAGCATATTCAGGAGCAAGGTAGCCAAGGGTACCTTTTACCCTAGTCGTTACATGAGTTGCTCCATCAGGTATGAATTTTGCAAACCCAAAATCAGCAACCCTGGCCTGAAAATCCGAATCTAGCAATACATTACTTGCTTTAATGTCCCTGTGGATGATATGGGGGGTCGCATGATGGTGGAGATAGCTACAAAGCACAAGAAGTAGGTCAGTAAAATACCAGTGCAAAAGAAAAAAATGCATTAAAAACTTTGAACTCTAAGAAAAGCTGAATGATTTATCAATGTAATATTCGTTTTCTCCGTGTGTTTATTTATCCGCAGGAATAACAGGCATCAATGCTCCAACTATGAGCCCTTAACCATCTGCCGCTAATACAAGCATCACATACTGATTGAGACTGACCTGATACCATCAGCTGATCCTAGAGCTATCTTCATCCGTCGAGACCAATCAAGGAGGCTCTCAGATGAATGCTGTCCATGGAGATGAGATAGTAAACTCAGATTGGGCATGTAATCATACACTATAAGACGCTCTTGCCCTTCAGCACAGTAACCACGCAAACTGAGCAGATTTTTATGTCTGACTCTTCCTAGAATCTCAACCTCAACAGCAAATTCCATCTCAGCTTTGTTGCTCCACACTTTCAGCCTTTTGACAGCAATCTGGAAAGGTAACCTCTGTTAGACAATTCATTCTTCATAACTAAATGCTCAGTCAGATGTTCAAACGATCAGGATGCCAAAACATCCATTAATTACCAAAACTTGAATCAGAGTACAGTTGTCAAGAAACCAACACCTATAAAACAGCCTAAAACAGCAGAAGTTTTAAGAGAACTAATAATTTTTTTTTTCAACATACAACTATCAACAAGATAAAAGGTAAGATATTTATGAAAAAAAAAAAAACTATTACTATTTTACAAAAAAATATATAAAACAAAAGCACTCAAACACATTTGGTAATTTTTAACAGCAGAGACCTAATAGTACACCAACTGAATATCAACCTATGATGAAGATCTCTTCCTAGATTCCAGATTGCGGAACTTCACAAGATTCAAAAACGAGTCAGAAAATTGAAGCATGATCATCTGCTTTTCACAAAGCTTAAGCCTCAGAAAATTTCAACCACACAAAAACCTATCTGACAAATATAAATTACGAGTTCCATCTTGTTATCACATGCAGAAAACAAAACAAGCCAAATAGCTTATTGAAAACAAGACAAATCCAATATCTTACAAGAGATAAGACAAACCCAAAAACTTACAGGTAGCAAGCCAAACCTAAAAACTTATGGGTAACAAGACAAACCCAAAAACTTACAGGAAACAAGACAAAACCAAAAACTTACAGGAAACAAGACACCCAAAAACTTACAGGAAACAAGTCACCCAAAAACTTACAGGAAATAATACAAGCACAAAAACGTACAGGAAACAAGACAAACCAAGAAGTTACAGAAAGCAACACATGCCCAAAAACTATTAACTTTCAATACGGATGAAGTACAAACAAGATTAATGCACTTAAATCTGATGATAAACCATAGTAACTCCCAAAAATTTAATGATCACTATTACAAAATATGAGTAACAGATAGAAGTTGTGCTTTATTCCACATTCATTGATAAAACTTTCCAATCGACAAATTTGCAATTACTACCATAATTCCAGAATCAGAAAATTATAATGAACATAAAGAAAACACAAAGGTGATAACTAAACTGATTTAATCAAATGATTAGACTAATAAATAAGCTACTAGTAGTACAGGGGTAGAAAATGAATGTGTAACAGAACATAAGATTAAAGGCTTAAGTTGGAAACATAATTTTTACTAATTAAACTATTCAAACAATACGAATGTGGGTGTTCTAGCTGCACATCAGAAATGATAAAGCAAGATGATACAGATAAACCGTCAATCTCACAGTAAGAATGAGACAAAGCAACCATACAAAGTTTAAATGACAAAAAAACCCTCTCTTATAAAAATAATAAATGCTAAAATGTGTGATAAAAAGCCTCTGTTTTTTTTTTTTTTTTTTTTTTTTGAGAAATACCAAGGCAATTTTAAATCAAATGTGACCACATTAGTGGATTATTCTGCCTCTTGTTCAATAAATAGCGTACGCAGGCCAATTTAATATCAAAGAGGAGCCATACGATGACCTTGAATCTTTTGCATAAATACATAATAATGATTTTAGTTATAAATAAGGCCAATTAATTCATCTTCTTCTAATATATTGGAATAGCAATTTCATAGTAGAAAACAATAAATGTTTCTTTAATCAAGCAGAATAAAGGAAGATCACAACAAATTCAGACAAGCAGAAGGGGCCTGAAATCCTCAAAATGGGGGGTAACTAGCTATGATGTTATATTTGATTTGTTTTCATAAGTAACATATGGAGCCCAACATTTCTTATTAAAACTAAGACACCTGAATGCGCTCAACTCAATTATCATCAATCGGCAGGCCGTTCTTGTACTATTTAATCTGCTTAACATAGAAAGTTTTTTCTTCAAAACATGGAAATAAAGCTCAGTCATCATATCCCCAGGTATAAAGGAAGATTCAAGTTTTTAAAGGTGGCCAACCTTGTGAGCAAGCAAGTAATACGATAATCTTGTGCCAAGGCTATGGCTAACGTAATCATATACCAAGATAAGAAAAGTTTCTCTTATGTCAAGAAAATTTAAAGCTTAGTTAGTGATTTCTCAACAAGTTCCAATGACCCTTGCTCTTCAGGGATTCATCCTTGAGAAATAAGATCTTCATATTTTCTTACCTGTTTGGCTTAAACAGAGTATTGTCAAAATAACAGCATTGTCAAATAGAGTAAAATCAAACCCATAACATGGACAAGTAAGAACAATTATGTCAAATGACAACATGCATTACTTTTTTCTTGATCCATCCCCAATCACCTATAATAATAATCGCAACAGCCACTTATGGAACACTGACCTACATGATAACATTCTCAATGACCTTTAAATTGAGACTTCGTATTGATGCGTAAACATGTGGAAGGAATCTATACAGAAATTTCAAAGCCAGAGAAATGAGACCCAAAAAGGCAATAACAAAACAATCATCTAAGAGCCAGTGTAATACAAAACTAAAGCCCAGAGTACTCTTTAAGCTGGAAGATGTGATTTCTCAACAACTGTAAAATAATGGTCAGACTTTTTTTAAATAAAAATAGTGGTCAGACTAAGATTAGAAATTGTATGATCATCTTGAAAGTTCGCTAATTCTTGCAAGAAAAAAAAGTGGTAGATAGAGAGAAAATAAGATGTGAGGGGGAATATAAAAAACAAAGGCAAGTGAATCATCATAATTACTTAAAGTATAAGGAATTCTACCCTCCTGTGACACCAAATGGATTGGATGCCATCTATAGAACCACGAGAATATTTTATTCTATTTTTTTACTATTTATTGGAAAATAGGAACCTTTTTCAAGAGCTAAAAAGCAAACATAAGAAAATGAAATATCTAAAGATGTGTTGGACTCATGAAAGACTTTAGTAGACATCAATTTCAGGAAATTGCAAAAGACGCCATTTAAGTGTTCTGTAATTGTCAAAATGGTGCCTTGATTCTCCAGATCCATATTAATTAAAGGTCTGAAAACTACTTTTTAGCGCATGAACTATTTGCCTAACAAGAGGCTGACTAGTGCCGCCAAACTGAGGAACAATGAGGAAACCTATGGAACCGCATTGCCTTCCATTTGCTACTTGATTTCTCCATCAATCAGGTTGTTAACTTCCATAACTTCATAAAAAAAAAAGTTTAGCAAGACCAGAACTTGATTATTTGGTACCAGTGAAGTAAACAGTGGAAATTCAAGATAGTAGCCAAAAGCTACAAGCGAAATGCAACCAATAAGAGAATGAAGTAAATCAAAGCAATGGCATCGGAAGAAAATGAAAGGTTAAGTATAGGAGTTGAGGCTGATTCCGTACTTGGGATCCGTCCCACAGCTGTCCCCAATAGACACTTCCAAATCCCCCTTCTCCAAGCTTGTTGTCATAGTTAAAATTGTTGGTCGCCGAATGCAATTCCTTCAAAGAGAAAATCCTCCACGTCGTTCCCTTCTGCTCCTTCCTGTGAAACCGTCAAACGTTCCCAGATAAGCAAAAGGGTAAAAAGTTAACCCTATCCCAAATATCAACAAGCACTCTATACAGCTTATTGCTATACATGAAATGGAAGAAAAAAAAAAACTAAATAGTAACAACCAAATATCCGAATCAGTTTCGCTCACTTTCCCTCCACCTACCGATCCGAGTCCCTTCCGCAGCACAACTTAAAACAGGAAGCCATATCGAAGCACGCGATTTTGCCGTGGATGAAGAACAGCAGATCGCATCAGAGAAGAGCCACTCGCTTTGCAATTTCTCGTGCTTACTACGTGACTAGAGAAGAAAACGGCGAGGGAGACGGAAACGTTATTTTACTTGATGTTGAGCAGCCATTTCGGAGGGGGGAGCGAAAGCGATGGCCCCCTGCGGAGGGAGATTGCAATGCAAGCAAGCGATGCAGCAGCTCCAACAGCAGCAGCCAGCAAGCAAGCCTTCGGCTCGGCAAAAAAGAAAAATTATTTAACGCTTAAATCTCGCACATGAAACTGCCGTTTTCTCCTCTGTTGGGGTTTTCCCCCTGTTTTTTCCCCACTTTTCTTTCCTTACCCAAATTGATAACTCGTGCTTCAAACTTCAAACTTGGAACGACTCCCGTCTAGTAAAGCCGCAACGACACACACCGGCACTCTCCACTTGTTGCGTCTCTTAGTTTAGACACTCTTTACTTTACACTCTTTAATCTTTACTTTACCGTCTAGAAATCGATTTTAGTACTAAGACCAAAATTCAAACCGGCGTCGAGCCTATCGGCCTACTCTGACGTGTCATGATCTCTTTCCAAAATCGGACCCACTCGGCGAACGATAGGGCCCGGTTTAAAAGATCTATTGGCTTTTAGCCCGGGGCAAGTACCGGACAGACAAAGATTGGATGCGAAAAGACTAAAAGAGTCTTCCC
The DNA here is from genome assembly GCA_019845555.1 of Aristolochia fimbriata. Lineage (NCBI taxonomy): Eukaryota > Viridiplantae > Streptophyta > Magnoliopsida > Piperales > Aristolochiaceae > Aristolochia > Aristolochia fimbriata. The sequence goes on from CM034078.1 coordinate 7,308,593, forward strand.
ATGTTTCTACTAGCATCGTCGGTGAAAATCTGCGCCGATAAAATTGCCACTAGGATATGAGTAGTGAGAAGAAATCAACGTGGCTCCCACGACAAAAGTGGGTCCCGGCGGCTGGACTCCTCCACGCGGGAGCTCATCACATTATCGCAAAGTTACAAAAGTGGAAGAATTAAAAGAAGGGAAAGTGGAGTTGCATTATGAATAAGGATTAAGGAAGAAGGTAGGAGCAGGATGAGAATTATGGGTGATGATTAAGTTCTTCTTCTAATAATTGGTGTAACCACCGAATGGGAATTGGGAATTTCCGAATTTAGAAATTAGAAAGATGCTTCCGCTATGTCACTATGTCAGGTGTGTCTCCGTCTCCGACCTCTCGGTTCACTTTTTATATTTATACTCCCTCCCTCCTTTTAGTTTAGGCCACGCATACACGTGACTCCAACTAACCAACAAACGTACAAACGAACTCCACCTCTGGCGGGTGGCGGCCCTATATTAGACATGTTGGAAAATAATATCATACTAATGTTTTATTTATATCGGATCAAAAATAATAATAATAATAATAATAATAATAATGTTTGATCATTTATGAGATTTTTCATTAAGAGAGGGTGGCAGAGGTGCGCGCGGTGATCAATGATTGCCATGACTGGAGACAAAATGCAGAGAGTGGGAGAATTTTAATTTTACTATGTAATAATGCTGCATATATATAGCGTCTGGATTGGAATCTGGAATCTGGAATCTGGACTCTGGAGACTTGAGTCGGGAGTTCGGAGCCTTCCAGCCTCGGGGTGTCTGGTCCGTCTCTGGATGGAGCCCGATTCGGCGGAGGGATCTCATCTTATTCTTATCCCCTTACAAACAACATGTCAGATGATGGCGTACTGTATACCCAATACCCATCACTTGTTCAGGAAGCCTAGTACCGGCGGGAGGGATTCGAGGGAACCCGGTTCAAAGTTCAAATGAAGATCCACGAAGAAATATATCCGAAAGAATTCCGGAGGCTCGTCTTGCTCTCGCCCCCTGACTATGCCTCCTTCCATGCTGTCTCCCACTTTTTCTACTTTTTCTCAGAAAACATGAAAGAGTCTTCAACCAGTTGTCTCTTATTATAAGAAAGGATTAGTTTTTTGTTTTTTTACTCTTCCAAACTCTGTGATTTAAATATATCATTTATTAATTGTATTATTTTACTGGATGAGCCCGGTCGGGATCCTAGTGTTGGACCCATTCAAACAAAGGGAGGAGGTGGGTCCCTGGCCTTCTTTCCCAATGGATAGTTTTGATTTATATAGTTCGAATGAACAAATTAACAGATCCCACCTAAATGAGGCATTTGCTTGTGAGTTGTGATCAAATATTGAAATCGGTCTTAAAAATATCATACTTGATTAAATATTAATTAAATTACATATACGATTTTTGAAGCAACAAATAGCTGAGTTTTTGGATTATATCATTTCTCAACATTCAGAGTATTTTCCTCCAAGCAAAAATGGTTTTAAAAATATAAAAAAATTTAATTTTTAATGAGAAAAACTTTCAAGGCCCAAGTTTGAATTCCATGTATAGGCCGGGTCGAATTCCGTGTATAGGCCCAAGCCCCCCCACGCATGCGGAGGGTGTGGCTTTTGGGTTTTCAGTTTTCACAGACACCACTGAGAGTCGGTTCGACCGAAGTAGCCCTAAACGTAAGGTGCGGTGGGAGACCCTTGAAAGCCAGTAAGAGGATTACTCTCGCACTTGCCGCTCTGATGGACAGTGACGAGAGCTCCGACGCGCCGGAGGAGTTCACAAGCGAGCAGGTTCTTTTAAATTTTCCCTTCGCGATCCTGGAATGCCGATGTCTTTAACTATGTGTAGCAAATTATTTAGCTCGGCTTTCCGGATGGCACCATTACTCGGTTCTTAACGATTAGCTATTTCTTGCAGGGAATCAGACAGGACAGTGAAATCAAGAAAATCCAATGGCAAAACAAAACAAGGTACTTGTATACGAGTGTCACGTACTTTGCTCAGACCTTCTAATATAAATTCTTTACAGCTTGACATTCCTTTTGTTCTGTACGATTCTCCAAGTAATGGCGCTTTATAATTTTATCTGCTTTGTGTTTCTTTTGTTGAAGTGAAACTTTGAGAAGAGGTTATAAACATTAAAATACGTCGAAAGTGCTGGATCATTTTATCTAGAAATAAAATTTGTAAAGTTAATGTAGGACATATGGATCATGCAACACGTATTATCAAGTAAGAAAGACATCTATCGTGGTTCAGAGTAGCACTCCTACCCAGAGTGGATGGTGACAGTGTCCGTCTAGGCAGTGATATTATTTCTAATGGATTTTGGAGATGGACAGAATAACCTGTTGGATTAATTCATCTCATGATAGCTCCACCTTCATCAAGGACAACATGTTTATTCACCGAAAAGGCATCCTTGATATTTCTGTCCTTCTAACTATCTTTGTCATATTAGTAAAAAAATCATTTTACTGCCTTTGAACAATGATCTTAGAAATAAACTTCTTGGAAATGCATGAAGTGCCACTGTGTGGTTGGTCCATTTATCAACTTCAGTATGTTGCGTTGAACCATATATCAGTATCAATTCAACAGTTATTGGAGATAGTTTTCCAATTTCACAACATGCAGTGGTCCGTAGTTTTTGTTCTGGTTAACTTTAGTCATAGATAAAGATAAGTTTTTTTCTCTGGTTAACTTTAGTCTTAGAGAAAGAGAAGCATTCAAACAAAGGATTTATGGTTAGAGGGAGACCAATATAGTGCTATTTGAAAAAGTGTCTGCCTCTGGATTAGATGGTATACCTCATTTCTGGTTATTACATGTATCTTCTGTGTTTTCATTGAATAAACTGGAACTATTCAAGTCAAGGCAGTCTGTTAGTCCATAATTCAATAGTCTCCCGAAGAGACCTGCTCATGGGACAATAACTTTTGAAGCCTGGCTAGGAATAACAGGACAAGTGGGTGGCAAACATAAATGCCCAGATTAAAAAATGTTAAAAGGGTAAAATCCAGGAATTTCTTGAATAAAGTTGTGTGAGCCATTCCCTGTCTTTTAACATCTATCATCTTTAAGCCCATATCTATTACACAGCTTCAGTCTCTTGCTTCCCTTGTTGTGTTCAAGGTTGGAAGTGGCTTCGGCAGCATTTGTGCTCGAGTTTCTTTGAAGCTGTCAGAAAATCCACTGCTTCCAAATCCTTCTGAATGATATCATACTTGGGCAGTCATTTTCTCAAAAGAGGATGTGCTTATGTTTAAATCTAACTGTAACCGAATCTACCCAGGAAACTAACGACGCGTAGCTTTGCTTGAAATCTGTAAACTAACTCTTCCAGAGCTTGCTTTTGGAGGTCTACATGTACCTCTTCTGCCTAGCAGACAGGCTACCACCTATCTGCTGACATTAGCGCAACACTTCTTCGTCCTTCTCTATTGACAGACCTAATTCATCTGTCTATCGAAATGAACCATCACATGGTCCCTGTGCCATGATAACCTTCATCCTGATAGCGAAAATGCATGTTCCACTGGGAGCCAACAGAGTTAAGCAAAATTTTGTCCTTGATATCGGACAGCTGAAAGGAGAGAGAACATAGTAAGAGTGATTTTATATAAATGGCTTTGCGAGCCCATGAAATCGTGGTTAGCCGGAAACCAAAACAGAAAATAAAGTAGAACACTGCCATCCTACACTTATTTGAGTTATAAGAGCATGAACTGAACTTTTTTTTTTTATTGAAAATTTTGTCTTTCATTCCTCAAAAAAAAATTCTGTCTTTCATTGCTGTCATCTTTTCCCCAGTCATTCTTGCACTCAGTCCCTCAGCTTGCTTTGCCTGCTTTATTACTTCTTACAATCTTTTTATACATTTCACCAACTTTTGGGTGTCCTTAACGTGAGTGGAGCCACCACTGCTTTCTGAAGGTTTCTCGCCTTAAGAAAAAGAGATGGCTTTTTTTTTTTCTTTTAAATGAATAAGATTGTCATCATTGGAAAAAGAATAATATGTACTGTTCACTCGGTTCAGAGGTAAACATTAACCAAACATGGAAGCTAGTTTTTGGCAATCAGAAGTAATGATTAGCCATTTTCAAAATAACTTTATGATAATTAGCAACTGATTACCCAGTTATCTTCCTACTTTTGTCTTTGCAGAGTTGCTCGTGAAGCTAAAGAAAGAAGGAGAAAGTCGGCTTTGAGAAAAACAAAAGTAGAAGAGAAGACAGCTGCCAATGCCATTTCAGAGCCAGAACAGCCTCAGGAGGAGAATGAGGAGCAGGAGGGGTTGCATGGGATGCTTCCAAAGCACATTGTTGATGTTCTTGCAGCCCGTGAGAAGTATGTTTGTTTCTTTGTTAATTTTTTTCTTTCAGTTTGTCAGGAGATAGATCTTGGAGACTTCCACATGTTTGGATGTGCTTCACATTGTAAAATACACCACACATGGAGAAATTTCAAGTTTGATATTTTTTTTTACCTGTGAAAACAGGAAGTACCCACACATGTCTGAACATATTTTATGCTCCAACCCTTGCCTTCTTGTGCCCACTTATCTTTGCATTGGTCATAGCATCTAGATGCTCTTGGAGATAAGATTCTTGTGGTATGATTACCCGAAAAATGTCTTCTTTCATCAGTTTCAGCCTTATTTTGCTACTATGAGAAGAATGATGAGAGTTAAAAAGTTCAAAATCATATTATTTTTTAGTTGGTTCCACTCAGGTAGCTTTATTTGATGAATCTTAGTGTGTACAAAACACAGCTCAAACAAGTTACTGAATATTTGCAGGCAAACCTTCCATTCAGACTCCGAAGATGAGGCGACTCGCCAGAAGCAAACCCCCAAAAAAAGAAAGACTCGAAAAACTGGGTAGGCAGCACACTCTGCCACTTGCATATACAAAAATTTCTTCCTCTTCATGTCAAACAAATGCTTCTTTTTAGTCAGTTAAATTGGTCTGCCGTATTGAAATTTTTAAATTGAGGGCTTATGGTATTTGTTAGTGCTCATTATATTTGTAATTTGGTGCCTCTGTAGGTCTGATCCAGTGATCTTGAAGGATATACCACCTGCTCAGTGTTTGCAAAACTCCATGGAGTTTTTGAAGAAAAGGAAGATGAATGTTTCAAGATCTCATGCAGTTTTGAAGAGCTCCAACCAGGCTTTGAGGCTTCTCTCTACCACTGGATTACTAAGGTAAAATCTGAGAAAGTGTATAATTTTGGCAACATGTTACCCGCTTAAAATATTGTCGAGGAGGTGACCGAGCACTTCTATTATAGCTCTTTGGGTTTTTGCATGGCAATTTATTTAATCCTTTTCCCAAAGAATCACTATTTTTATTTTCCGGTGCTTGGAGTTTGTTCAGTATAAACGAGAGGCGATAGACAAAAATATGTAATCCAAATTTGTCAATCAGTTGCAAGAATTTGTAAGTCTCATCTCGTGGCGGATATTTCAGTATTAGAGACATTGAATATAATGCGGTATTTAAAATCAAATGTAATTTATTTTGTATATTGTATTTGTATGTATTATTAGATACACCCATCCTCGCAGCATGTAATAATAAGGGAAAAAATAATACAATGCTTGTTTGGCTATCTTATATATTTTTGTTTGAAACATATGCATGTTGGTTCTAATCAAAATTTGTTTTCTTGGGATGTTGGATGGGAGTAAACACACCACCACTCAGTTTTGGTAATAGTTCTCTGACCATAATGTTAACATTAATATTGATATTTATTGTGAGTTTATCCATGTGTTTAGCATTAATATATATATATATATATATATATATATATATATATATATATATATATATATATATATATATATATATATATATATATATATATATATATATATATATATATATATATATATATATATATATATATATATATATATATATATATATATATATATATATATATATATGAGATGATGCTTCTCAAATATGGTAATGCAGTATTGATACACCTAGAAACTCATTTTCTTTCGATGACTAAAAAGGTTACTTATCAAGTTTTTACAGTACAGTATTGTGTTGAGAGCTTGGTCCCCATTTTATCCTATGCGGTTGACGTAGTTTATTGAGAAGGTACCATCCTTCATAATACTCGTTTTCACCGTCTCATGAGATAAAATTGAACGATCAAACTAAGACACAACTCAAAAGGCAGCGGCACTCAGGGTGACCAGAAAATATTTTGAAACCGTCGGAGGGACCCGATCCAGGCTAATTGACCAGCATTGGTTTGGATGGTATCTCCGTAGTCAACTCTAGCAGACAGACCTCTCAACTCTGTACGGCTTTCCGAGTCTGATGACTTGCTGGTACGTACAGTAAAGCAAAGGCATGAGAGGACCGTGTACAGAAACGGCGGTGGTGGCACGCAACAGGGCGGCGCACTGGCGACGAAGGCGGCAAAACTTCATCACCACAGTTCTGACTTCTGAGTCTTCTGACTATTCTGAGTCCTGACAGAAAGGGTTCCGGTGAAGGATTGTACATACTTCGTAGGGTCAGAAGGGAACCGTGCATTAAAGCGTGCGTGAGCGGCATGCAAGAATAACGCTGGTGTCGAGAGGTGGCGAAGCAAGAAGTCGATAAACGACGCTGTCTTTCGTTTGGTGGAGGACAGACGCTGCTACCGCCACTCCGCCTCCCCCATTCGCTGCTTCCCACTCCGGGTTTCTCTATGGACACCTTCACGAACGCTGCCTAGCTTTCAACAGCGACTCCAATGTACCCTTATCGTTCCAATAGTAGCTCCAATGAACCCTTGTCTCTCCAATAGTCTCCAACGTACCCTTATCTGCTCCATGCATAGCTGACCAGTTCATGTGTTTTTTTGTTTTTTTGGTTTTCATTTCTTTTGACTAATTAGTAGTTTTGGCCATATTGCATTTACAAAATACAAGCAGAATTAGTTAGAGTTAACCACTAAACCCACAATGTTCACATTTTCATTGGATTGTTTCCAATTATCTACTAAATTTAGTCTTTTGGTTCTTCGGTTCAAATACATTAGCATCAATGGACAGAGATGCTTTGTTTTGTCGGTTCATCCTCTTCTTCATATATAATTGGCATTGGAAGCACATAGGTTGTCTTCTTTTTTTTTTTATTAATTTTTTTCTTCTGTTTTAACTTTTTAGTGCTCAACCGTGACACCGTGAAACTAAATTTTCTGAGGAAGACAAATTTGATTGAAGAGTTAGTATTATAAATGAGGGAAAACCTTAGACTCCACATCAATATAATGTAAATTGGAGACACCCGGAGGAGGAGGGGACAATCCGACAATCCTTGCCGACCTGCAGAGCCAGTGGCAGCTTCAGAATCGGCAGATCATTTATTTTCTTTCAGAATCTTTCGTACCATATATTTGCTCGTTATAAGTAAAAACCAAGACCCACTTTTAACAGTTCAAAGTTTACAGACTCTGATCAAAGTTTCAAACATTGTTCATTCATCTCCCACTCGAACGCTCACATGATGCTCAAAATAACGTATTCATTCCAACATATGTTCAGCAGTAAAGAAAGGACACCCAGAAGCAGAAAGTGCTACAGAATCTGGGATTAGTACTGGGTACCCCGTACCCGTCTCATAATCCGCGTCCAGAGATTCAGACACGGAGGGGAACTGGAGAGAAAAGTGGAATGGTCGAGTGTTGAGACAGGGGAACTGGGCATTAAAGTCGGCTTGGGGGTGAGAGAGAGAGAGAGAGAGAGAGAGAGAGAGAGAGAGAGAGAGAGAGAGAGAGAGAGAGAGAGAGAGAGAGAGAGAGAGAGAGAGAGAGAGAGAGAGAGAGAGAGAGAGAGAGAGAGAGAGAGAGAGAGAGAGAGAGAGAGAGAGAGAGAGAGTTTGAAAAAGGACGAAACTAGAGAAGGGAATAGAAGCATGGGAGATTGTCGGTGTCGAGAAGTTCTGGAGCAAGGTAGTGATTGATAGTCGACATGACCCTGTCTTCCGTTTGGTGGAAGACAATCCCTGCTACGCCCCCACTCCCCATTCCCCCAATTCTCAACCCCTGCTTCCACCTCGGGCTTCCTTTGCGCGCACTACAGCCAACATCGCTACCCTACTCTCTCGACCTTATCCTCCTCCTCTCTTCCCCTTTTGACAACTTATTCTGAATAATTCTAGGAGACTACTACTGCCATAACAATCCGATTCAAGCCCTCCTATGAAATATGAATCCCCTGTTTTGTGCTTGGAGAAAAAGAAATGGGAGTGAATGATGGCAAAAGAAAGGAAACTTGGACGATGAGGGGAGTACGCGATCTATGCATTTGGGCCCTGCCTCCCGGCCATGGAACATGATAAGATGTTTCAGATTTAATCTGTCCGAATTTATTGGGTTTGGAAGACTCCAACTCTCCTAGCTCAGATTGTTTGGAAGTAGGAACAATTACAAAAAGTCGCCAAATCCTCAATAATCGAAAAATCTTGCAAACCCATATCGACTTTAAGCTGCTCGAGTGAATTAACTAGGAAAGATTTGGAACTTGGTTGCGGGTCCGGGGTCCATCCATTATTCCACCGAACATGTTGGAACTATATCTATATAAAATGATGTGAGAGTATTGAGTAACACTCACGGCTGGAGAAGTGGAGAGTCTTTTTCTACAATTGAAGCAATTGATTTAACCTAAACCCTTCAAATCTTCCGTAAAAATAAATAACAACAACAACAACAATAACATGGTTAAGTTAAAAGAGAGGATAAACCCATATCACATCTATTACAAAAATGAAAAAGTGTTACATTTAATTAGTCAAAGTGAAGACGCGTGTTAATTAGCAAGTAGCTAGTGCTTTGCACCGGGCAGATAAGTCCAGCGCTGGAGCGGCCACATGTGGCAGTGGCACAGTCCGACATCGTCCACAACGTGCGTGCCCCCAAGTGTATAGCCTGTTCCACAATAATGGGGGGTTGGGTGGGGTTAGCGGCCTGCATGACCCAGACCCTTGGAATCTTGGACAAGTGTATTAAGTGAAGTGGCTTCTTATCGGATGGACAGTTGGGGCAGATAAGCGATCGCATGCGGGGCCCGGTTCACTTCGGGAAGGTGGAGTATGGGCTCGCATTATCGAGGGACATAAAGTGGGGGTCCACCACACGTGCTGGAGTCCAGTTGCGGGTGATTGGACTCGTCGTGCCGACGACGACCCATTCCGATAAGGAATGTGTTGGATTCTCCCTACACCCGTCACGTGTGCACCCGTGACCCTGTCACATGTTCGTCACATGGACTCAGGACCTCTCAGCACCTCTCCGGCACTCACCAGGTCCAATATTAATTTTCCCTGAAGAGGATAGCAAGCAAACGTAAATTAGAGTAAAAAATTTGGGCAAGGACTAAGAAGGAAGGAAGGATCCGGTTCTGCTAGCTTCACACATATATAAACATATATATATATCGAGAAGTACATCAAAGTCAAAGATATTCTCAACATCACATTAGGAAAAAGAGGAATGCATATCCCTGATACAAGGGGAAAAAAGGTAGCCCGGGGAATATATTCTTACATTTATATGATGAAAAGATGAGACCTCAAAAAGAGTCTCCAAAGTCCAAATCCTCCATTAATCAAGTGACAAACTGGGGGCCGGCCGGATATGTTTGTTTATTTTTTCCATGGAGCAAAAGCTTAATGGGTTTTGGGGCTTTATGCCAAAACTGACCGGGAAGAGGCAGAAGGTCCCACTCACAATCAGCCCCTGTCTCGGGACTCCTGTAATCTTCCACCGGGAGGGAAGAACTGAAAAGACCTCTCTAATGATGGCATTATGGAACAATTATAAAGTATTAAGGGCTGTGAATCTCATCAATCAAAACCGGGTCCCTCTGGATTGCACGACTTTTGACGAGGAAGGAGAAAGACGAGGAAGGAGAAAGAAGATTACAAACAAGGTTGCAGTACCGACGCATGTGGAAATTAACCTGCAACCCCCCGAGTGAGGAGTATCTACAGTTTTGACTCGGTCCACAGACCAGTACGTAAGAGGTAGCATATATATGAAATGTGTAGGGTGTAGCGTTCAAAGTGGTCCAGGAAGCATGCAGGAGCAGCAGCAATATTGGTAATTACTGGTGGTGCATGCGGGATGTGGCAGGGCATTAGGTGAGATGGTAATGTCATGGAAGTTGATCCCTAAAAGCTTGTCTCTATCTTTCTTGCAATTTAAGGCAGAGGGGCGGCAGCTCTGCATTGGACTGGACCGGAAGGCTGTACATGTGAGGCCACGCTTGCAGCAGGTCCAAGTGGTCCGACCCCGACGTACGGCACCACCAACGTTGCCCCATCGAGTCTTCTATCCTGCCTGCCTGCCTGCCTTCCTTCCTTCTCTAACTTAACTCCCCCACAAAAAACAAGAGAGAGAAAGAGAGAGAGAAAGAGAGAGCTCAGAAAGTCTTCCCCTCTTCGTGTATGTCTGGCGAGGGAAGAAGACAGAGAGATGAAAAGGACGGTGTCGCTCCGGAAAGGGGTAAGCAATGGGGACAGCATCGTATCCAGTCGGGGAAAAGGCCGACACCGAAAAGGACTCTGGTGAAGGGTAGGATAGAGCACCCACACCACCGCGCGAGCTCCATCTTCTTCTACGACGCTCACCGGCTTCAATCCCTGTCGCCTCTTTAATCAAACTTAACCCCTTCTTCCTTCCCCATGCCACTTCCTCTCGATTGGCCTACAATACTACTACCACTATAAACTATAAAACCCTCCACCCCCTTCCTCCTCTCTCTACAATCGCCACCCTCATCAACACGTACCATCGATCCATCAACAGTGCTCCAACCATATTCGAAATACGTAGGATGGAACTCGAACTGGGTCTGGCTCTTCCCAACCATTCGGTTGGTTTCTTTGATCTGAACTGCGACTTCAGTCCCAAGGAGACGAAGATGCCCAAGCGCCCCTTCTACGAGGCCTTCGAGGAGGATACACGTCGTCCCTCCGGTACTCCCACGCTTCCCCTGCTATGGACCACTCATCCTCCCAAAGACCACGACGACATCCCCACCGACGACGACCATGCACCACCCAAGTAATTAATTACTTAATACCTATTGTTATTAACTTGATCCCGCGGTTTCTACTAATCTGATGATGAAGCGATATTCGAGAGAGATTACTGATCATATATATATATATATATATATTTGTTCTTGTCCTCATGATGTGATCGATCTTGTTTGAAAATTAATATTCTGCAGCGAAAAGAGTACTGTAGTTGGATGGCCCCCTGTGAAGTCATGGAGGAAGCGCCATTGCGCTGCTTCAGGAGCTGCAGCTAATTATATCAATGGAGAGGGAGACTCAGCCGCTGCCCAGTCCCTATACGTGAAAGTGAAGATGGACGGAGCCGCCATTGGGAGGAAGATCGACCTCTCCAACTGCGACTCTTACCACACCCTCCACTCCACCTTGAATCGCATGTTCGATATAGGTACCCATTCATTCATCTCAACCAATATTCACTAATTAATTACAAAATTAGCAGCTCGCGCGATTGATAATCCTTCTCTAATATCTATAATTAAGTACATCTCTTCCTGCACCCACAGATGAAACCAGAGCCGGCCGTAGCCACACTCGTTACACTCTCACTTACCAGGACAAGGAAGGGGACTGGCTACTCGTCGGGGACGCAACTTGGGAGTATGTCATCTTCTTCCTCAATCATATCCCATTAATCTTAATTCGTATTCACCAGTTTTTTTCATCTCCCACATTAATTATAAGTTACAAAATTGATCATCTATATATTTTGATGCTAACGAAGAATTAATAATATTGTCTCTTGGTGCTGCAGAACATTTATTCGGTCAGTACAACGTCTGAAGATACAGAAGAAGGGACACTAGCTAGCTAGAGGCCGGAGACCACTTCGGTGTGCCTCATTTGTCTATGTACCAGATTAATTAGCAGTTATGGGTAGCTTTTAATTTAGAGCAGATTAATTTGTGCATGTATGAGGGAGTGTATATTTTTACATATTCAGACATATATAGTATAAACTAGACATCTGTACGTAGGAGTTATTCATGAATTTAATCCCCGGCCAGTACTGTTATTATGTAATGTGTATGTCTGTCCTCTTCCCAATAAAAAGTAGGAATATTAAATATTTAGCGTTTTCAATTTTTCATAAAAAAAATTACCGTGAAGCAATAACTTTGATCAGGCATAATTATATCTCGCTTCCTCAAATGCCGCTGCCGGATTACATTTTCAGTGACACGTTACGGCGGCCGGCGGATTTGGAGGGACAGCATTAGCGATGTCGTTGCATCGAGTATCGCGCCTTCTGGGCTTTACCTTTTCTCAAGATCTAGATCGAGCCGTAAAAATATTCATTGTTTTCAACTCAATCTAATTTGTTTTTCAATGAAAGAAATTAAAAATCTGAAAAAAAGGTATTTTATGAATTAAAATATTAAAATTAAATATTTTTAAAAAATAAAAGAGAGAAAAATAACAATCTATAAAGTATAAAGTGGTATACCACCGATATATATATACGATATGGTATAAACACGTACATGTTTCTTTCCAAGTATATTATCTATAAAGTGATATGCAAGCCTAGTTTTGCAACATCTGCTGTTTTTTTCACATAGAATATGATTATTATATATTTGAGAACAACTCGTTTTTTTTTTTCTTTTAAACTATCATCCTCTAATTAATATCACTAATTTATGTTTTAATTGTGTTAGCTAGATTTATAACAATGAAACTTAAAATAAGATAAATATAAATTCAATAAAAATAACAAAATTAAAAGAAAGTAGGTGGCCTACATTTCCACTAGCACAAATTTGTATTATACGGAAGATATAGAAGGTACGTGCCTGTTTCCTCCCTCGTGCCTCTTCATTCGCATAAAGAAAGGTCAAGAGGTTAAAATAAGGAACTCCGTCTCCATATATATTTCTTTCATGCAACAAATAGAGGAACTCAGAGATCATCTTCCCTTGCATTTGTTTCTTCATTTAGAGTAAAGGTAAGGGGACGTAGGGGAGCATCTTCCCTCTCTCGGTTATTAAGATAATTAAGCACATCCCACTTCCTAATTTCTCTTGACAATGGTCTTTCTGGAATTTATTATACATGAAAAGACAATTATTTTACAATTTCTGAATTAATATTTAATACAATCATCGCTTTCCTAAAAAAAAAAAAAAGACAATTATAGATGATTATGAGGATCTTTATAAAATGACCCATATAACAAATTATAAGGTTTCTCCTAATATATATATCGACCGAAACTAAGATTTAACTTTCATGAAGTCACCCTCCTCCCGCATACAATCGTGGAAAAAAAAAAAAAAAATCGCTGGACGCTAGTTTATTTCAATGTATAGTTAACGTTTGTTTGTTGTTATAATAATAATGATCTTATGTTAAATACCCGTCATTAAAATCTTTGAAACTAATCATTAAGAAAGACTTAACTTTCATTTCCGTCAAATTAATGCAACATGCAGAGCAGCAGATGCATGTGACAATATGGTAAAAATCCACAAGAGACTTCGTCACGTCCAAGAATATTTATGAGTATAACTTACACAAATTCTATTTTGATGTAGCCGACAATACAAAGTGTCGAAGCGGATTCTGCGAACTAGTTTATGTAGATATGATTCTTTCACTTGCGGAGTATAGTTTTGTTAATTTCTTTCCCTTTTATGTCCAGAGAATCGAGACTGCTGAGTACCCAGCAGCTCAGTATTGGTTTCTTCTTCTTAATTCGCATTTCTCTTCATCCGCTCGTAGCTAAACTCAATTACGAGGAAATGAAGTCGTCACATAGACACTTGAACCCCTTACAAACTCAACTGCAAACTCATTCTTTTGGTGCTTCACCGAAGGATAGTTAATCCGATCATCCAAGAACCGATAATACAAGTTTGTCTCCGGAGAACAAGGTTCCTTACCGCTGCAATTTCATGACACGTCATGGAAAGGCTGCTCGAGGAGTACAACACGCCACCAGAGCAGGGGGCTTCTTCTCACGATGGCAGACTGCCGGCAAAAGTGGCAAATCCAGAACGAGAGAGAGCCACAGCGTAGAGATGACTCCCCAAAAGCGCACGAGGGATGGAGAAGCTTCTATGGATGAGTCGATGACACAAATATTGTACATGCTTCCTATTCCGGAACATCTAATTTAACATTTATTTCGTTTCAAATCAGCACTTTACATAAGGCAAATCAACCTTCGCGTAATATATATACATGGAGAAAAAAAATACACATACAAACGGCTCTCCTTTTAATAAACAGAAAAGAGGCATTCGATGCGGCATAACCCAACCTCTCTCTGAAGCGATAACTGGCTACATCTAGATAAGCCTGTACTTGTTCCTGGGGCCCACCCATCTGTGAATTCGCTTGTAGGATCCCAGTTCATCCTGCAAGTTCACTTATAGGTGGTCGGTCCATTGTGTTAGCCGCTACAAGTGCATTATTTTGCAGTGAGGTATCAATATCTGGCAACTTCGGAATCTGGAAACAGACCATCAATTTCAGCACGTGATAATTGAAAAGATCTCATAAAGCGTGTCTAACAACCAGAACCAAGAATATCAAGCAAGCTACTAGAATCCATATGTGCAAGTAGAATGAAAATCGTTTAAAAGGAACAGGAGAAGAAAATTAAGATCTTCCAGCTCCTTTCTGAAGAACCTACTGTTCTTAGGAACTAAATATCTATATAGAAAATGAAAGATAATCAGCTGTACCAGACAAAAACTTAGCCAGGTTTTACAGCAATAAGAGTTGCATTGACTGCCTTGCATGTCAGGGGACTGGTCCCAAGGATTACTTCTTCATTTACTAATTCAAATAGCGACCATTGTGGGTCCTTTCCTTCGGAACCCATAAGATCCAGTCTCTCCTAGGATAAAACATAAACCAGTTTGTAATGATCAATGAATACCTGAGCCAATAAATCAATAGTTCGTCGTAGAAGACGAGCAAGATCTCCATCATCCATTGCGCAATCCATCATGATTTCTCTCCACGTTAAACCTGAAGCCCATGCCTCAACCATGCCTGAAAATTGGGAATCCAGTCCACAGGGTATCTGAAAATTAATTAATTGAAATCAGTTAAACACTGAATTCAGAGTTACTGTACGGTGGAAAGCAAAATTCTTGTGCTAGTCCTCTCACATTTATCCCATTTTTATCCTGGAGTCGCAAAAGAGAGCTCCTCTTCTCGTTCAAAATCTCGATGACATCAAGCACAGTAGCAGAAGGTTCATAAATGTAGCTGCATACATCCAAGTTATAGACTTCAGGACAAATCTTTTTTCATTTTCACGGAGTAGAGATTTTTCATTATCAACATGTTAATGTGCACACCCCTATTTATACAGTAAATGTGTATTTGCCATTCTTCATACTAAAGTAATACCTGAACAGTGTCTTTAAGTAACAACAAAATGATTTTCACTCACATTAAAGAACAAAACCATAACTTTTAGCGTAACCTCATGTCTCATAGTGAGACTTGTTTTCAGCTGTCATACTTACTCTAGTACCTCCACGAATGTTTAAAAGCCACTATGCTAAGCAACTAATAGAGGTACTGCCTAAATGGCCGACTTTGTAAGTACATGATGAGAAGAGGCTAGCAAGGATGCGAAAGAAGCAAAGTACTCCTCATGATTCCTCCTTAATGAAACCAAACTCATGCTTTAAAAAAAAAAAATAAATAAATAAAAAGAGACATAAAAGAAGGCCATGATTATGAGTAAGATATTCTTTTTGAAATAAAAAAATATTTTCATCCCCTAAAAATGCTTAAATTATTCTTACCTCCCTAAGAATATCCAGTTAGTCTCGGCTCATGGTTTGGAATTTGTTTCTCATACTCATTCTCTTAAATTTTATAATGGGACACAAATGACCTTAAAAAGTTTAAAATAAGGAATCAGGTTACAACTAGTAGGCCTCTACCATGTTTTCCCCCCATGTCTCAAGATAAAGGATGGCCCAGTAGAAGGAGAGGTGAAGAGGGCAACCTTCCCCCAACTCCCTGCCTCTCAGCATCCCATAGACAGAGACTGCAGATGGAATTACCACTTTTGATCTGTCCAGGATGAAAACAGAAAATGGATAATAAATATTCCCTCAATTCCTTAAGAAAAAAGTTGTGTGAGAGAATAGTCCCAGGACTGGAAACGATCCTACCATTTTGGGACAAATGGCCCAACCTTTAATATAGAGCTAACCATAGTGGTCAGTTCTATTTGGCTGGGTTTGTCCTCCATAATCAGAGTCAAGTTCGCCATTCCTTGAACCAAGCTATTAAACTAGGTTAGGATGTAAGGGAGTGTATTAAACAATAAAAGGTCACCAGTTCTTTATTGTGCCAACAACCCACAAGTCATTTTAATTGTATGAGTGTGAAAGCTGTTGTGTGCAAAAATAGTAATCCCGCACTACTTTGGGCTACAAAAGAACCTCCTCTTATTAGTTGGAATGAGACCTCCAAACTTCTACTAGTCATTTAAGCGGAATGAGCCCAACTTTAATAAAGTTCAACTCGTTGAAAGATGACCCTAATAGACCAAAGGGATGAGATTCAAGATAGCTTAGAGGCATATCGTACATTCTGCCAATATTATTCCAGATACTGCAGCAAAAGGGGTATAACAACCGTCCTGATGGCAAACCTGGATGCTCTGTACGTGACATCTAGCACTTCAGCTTAAAAGATTAAATGGAGAAATATGAAATTAGTTAAACACTGAAGGTTTTCTGTCCTCCAGTTTCTCCAAAATTTTCTTCATAACGATTTTTTTCCTTTTAACAATGTCAAAACGACCATGTCCTCTCCCTCCTAAAGTTTCTCTTAACAAGTGTCCGTGCTGATATATGATGTCCAACAGATAACTTGTTCTACAGAGAAATTCAGATAAGGCTGTTTGAGTTATTTGGAGTGAGAATTCTAAATCTTGGAGGTAACAATCCCACATGGAAGAAGTCCATGAATAACATCCCATAATTCCAGTTAGATCACGTGGTCTCATTGGAAGCTTGCCTAGATGGCTTTCTACAAAATAATCAGAGTTTCTAACATTTAAAAGAGAATGAGTTCACTGGAATGACTCCGTGATTTTTAAAATTGCAGATTAACACTGGAGTCTTCTCAAACAACAAGCTTTCAAGATCTCTTCCTCCTACACTCTTCAAATCTCAGATAACACTCTGTGACTTCTTGTGAACAAATTGACGGGATAATTACCTGAAAGTATAAGAATAGCACATATATAGAGGCCCTCATGCAGTGAAGTAACTTATGTTTCAGGCTTATTGCCTAACTCCATGACTCCAAATCCCTCACAGTGCTTGACCTTGCAAACAAAACTTTTTAAGGAGAATATTTCCACAAAAAGACCCTTGCTCTCTTGCTTATGCCAATTTCTTTAACAAAAGATTCCCAGGTTAAATCCCAAAATCCATTTCCAACTTCACTTGTCTCCAAAGCTTTGATATCTCCAACAACCAGTTCAAGGAAACATTCCTTGGAGTTAGGACAACGCCAGATATTATGGGAGCACTCTAATGATAAAGTTCTACACTGGAACCAGAAAAAGAGCATGTAGGAGGTCATTTTATTGTAGGAGAAAAATTTTAGGAGAGGAATTTGCGTAGATAAAACAGGAACAAAAAAACCCACAGTGTGTTTAAGTAACACTATGCATCTCATTTTAAGTCTTTCAAACCTAACCAACAGATGTCACATGTAGGAGTGCCTTGCACCTATTTTGATGTGAGACTCCTCGCAGAGATCCAGGTTCCTGAATGGTGAGGGAGTCCATCCCTCTTCAGTGAATTGACGCTTGACCTTATACTTTTATATGTATTATTCTCCATTTATTTATGACATAAAACTCAGCATCAAGATAAATTACCTGTTGCTTTTCCAAGGGCGAACTTTAATTCCTTCAGAAACCAAACTTCCACAAACAGCTGCAAGTTGTGCTGGCTTAAGGCCTAACAAAATCCTATTCCGCAGTACCATAGCTAGCCACAATTCATTTTCACCACGAATTGCTGCTGCAGTTTCACCAAGAGGAAATATCACATGGGTATTGATGTCAAGTGCTCTAGCTTCATGAATGACATTGCTAATCTGTAACACAAGTAAAATTCCATCACATATTATATCATATTGGTCTCTCAGCATCTTGTGAGAAACATATAGTAAAAGAGTGCAAAAATATATCACATTATAGGAACAAAAATTCGATAACATTGAGCCATGTCTTGTAATAGCTGTGATGTTTTGGGAAAGAACAACACTAGCTTGTGGAGCAAAGACAACCAATAGTATTTACATAGAAAATCTGAATGTGAAGAATGAAGTAACAGGAAAGCACAACATCACAACCTCTTCAGAGAAAATCATACTTCTCTACATGAGGATAATCACACTTTAAACCTACTGAACACAAACTAAAAGACTGGTAACACATCATTCATAACATCTACTGCATTGACAAACATAACCTCAAAAGAAAGTTGAAAAATAAGTGAAGCTAGCATCACTTTTACCATAGATTAAACAGTTAGCAGTTAGCCGTAGGACTCATCAGCAGAAAAGCAAAATGTATTCAATAAATTAGCTAAGATGCGAAACACGAATTATCAATTGCCATGTGGCAGGTCTGATGTTCCCAAAATTACATTTTATTATAACTTCAACCGCAGATTTAAAGCATCCAAACACGGAAAGCACAATAAGCTCACAAATACAAGTGCATGTTTTTGGAAGGACAAATATTACGAAGACCAAAGCATGAAAATGCCTAGTACCTGCAGAAATTCCTTCCAACCAGATGGTTCAATCTGCTCTATACGACTGACTAAACGTTCTGACCGAGCCACTAAACGCTTGATTTTTTCCTTCGTAAAGTTTGTCTTATCAATAATCTTTTTAAACTCTTTGAAGCCATCGGTACTAGTGATCTTCTTCTTCAAACGGGACACCTTAGTTCTTTGTTCCTTGTAAGAATTTACTGCTTCAGCATATGCTTCGGACATTTGAACCACCTGATACCAATGAAGATATATCATAAATATCCAAACAGTAAATTTCATATTCTTTTTATAATAATAACTTACTTTATCATCATCTGAAAGGGTACTCAACACTGGCACATTTAAACTCCAAGACCATGTCTCGAGAGATCCTTCCATACTCCACAGAGCCCCAAATTCAGAATCAGTAAGTTTCTCCCACTGCATTGCTTCTTTCTCAAGGAGCTTCCTCATAATTTCATGGGGCATAGCATCACCTTCAGTTAAAGGTGTATTAGGAAAACCAGACTTATATACACATTTGACCCACTTCTCAGTAAAGAGATACCAAGAATTATCAGAGCCAAGGGCTACATAGTAAGATCGTTCTGCATCAATTTGATCTTCAACGTCAACAACATTTGGCTGGGTTATGGTAGAATTTTGTTTTGGATTTGCATCCATACAGACCTGCCATTTAACAAAACATGTTTTACACAGCCAATTTTGAAATAAAGCCAAATAACGGCAAAACAAATGAACTAATGAGAGTGACATCAAATGATAACACTTAAACAGATGAAAAGACAACAAAAACATCAGCCAGAAGATATTTAGCATATTGAAAGACCATCATGAAAAATGGGGACTAGTCATAACTCAGTGTAGGAGTGGTCTGTTACATTAGAATATCTGAATCACGCAACAACATCTTGTTAATCAAGCCAAGAGATAACTCATGCACATAGGAGCATAACTCCTAGGTTCATAATCAATATACCCTTGAAGCTAATCTTTGAGTAGTTTATTTCGAAGGAAAGTCATGCATCCAGAGACATGAGTTTTTGAATCAACTTTGTACCCAACAACGAGAAGTATCTCTCAAAGCACTTTCTTGCAATGCAATTGAGACTACTAATACCAAAAAAATATGAGAACGAACAATAGGAGCAGCAAGTCTCCCCAAACGTTGGATGGTAAACCCTTTCCCTCTAACCAAATCACAAACTTTCAGAAACTTTCAACGGCAAATCAGGAATTCCAGAATTAAGTAATTCCATTTAAAAAGATGAATAACAGGTCCATCAGGTTGCTTAGCACCTATCAGAGTTAAGATTCCATTAGAATGCCAAATTTTCCATATAGATGTCAGGTTTCCCTGTTAAAATCTCTTCATAAGTTTACGTTCTCCCAGTTCTGCCAACTCTAACCAAACCTTGTGGAAAGGGAAAAAAATTAGTTGTTATACAACAACTTTCCTGCTTCCACACGTAAGGTTAAGGTCAACCATCCCCTTTTACTGAAATGTACGCCTATGACTTTAGCTGCCCTAATTCAATGTAGGCATAAGCAACTTTTTGCCAATATCTTAGACTATGCTGCTTACCATGTTCTTTAAGTTGGAAAAAGATAATGCATCGACATTTCCTATGTAGACAGCAGGTACTAAGTGTTGAACCGCATCAGAATCCTTATACTGCAAACAAATGAAGGGTAAGTGTCCAGTTCCTAGTTCCTGCAATAGAGGTTTTAGAGCAATCATCCTTAGCAACTCCATCTTTTGGCGCATTTCAGTCCGTTTGCGCTTCTCTGCCTGGGAGAAAAATCCAAAGAAATGATAATGTAAGTGAATGATACAAAGATAAAAAAATTATATATTACTGTAACATACACATAATACTAACATGTAGTAAAAATAAATTTGATGGCAGCCATTTTTCAAACAGCATACATGCTGGATTATTGAAATTAGAAGCTATCGTCCTTTATTCTAGCCAAATATGTTCAACAGTAGCCGCATGGCACATCACCAACTAGGGGACTATAGACCAAAAATTACCAAAACAACATTAATTTTGTGGTGGCCAGCATGACGAAACAGTTTTCCGGTGCAGAATGGTCACATTTGTCACTCGCATAGATGCTAATTTATCTGTATTTTCTGGTGTTGCCATACTTCAGAGAAGTGTTTTAAAAACTGGAGTGGCCATCAAACCATCTGGTTATACAGGGTTGGACCACTAGTTCAACCATGGCACATAGTACTTTATACTTGTGTAAAATTTCTATAGGTAATAACGCACAAAAGTTGCTTTAGTTCTGGTAGAGGTTGCATGCTCAAACCCGCTGCCAGCAAATGAAATTTTTGCCTGACCTTTCACTACTCAAGGGTATTTCAGTAAACCGAACCAAGTAAACCAGGCTGAGTTACGATTGAACTGGATGAGCACGCCGGGTCAAACAGTTCGGAGGTGTAACCAGTTCTGATCTTAATAAGAACCAGACTGGCCACTGATTCCAGTTCAATTGGATCAGACTGCCAGTCCGCTCCGGTTTCTAAGACAATGCCTCAGAGACCATGTTCAGGGCTATCACTAGCGCTTGCTTCAAAGAAATGTGCCATCACAAGTGCTTGCTTTAAAGATATGTGCCCCAAACACCTTCTAACTGTTAGACCACCGATCCAAATTGCAATAATACCTCAAAAACGATTGCTGAATGATTGATTCCGGTCCTTTTAGCACTCTCACAAATTGGATTAATTGATTAGGGAACAATTCTCCAACAAAAAAGCAACATAATGAATATAACCACTGAAAAACACTGAGTACTTTAATCCAAACATTCAAAAGAGCTCTTGCAGCTAAGCTCCCTAGTAATTCAAAAACATATGCTCAGTACTGAAAGAATGAATAACAGACTTTGTAGACTTCAAACTAGAATCAGAGGCTTCAGAGAGATTTTGATGATGTTTGCCTATAGAAGTATTTGTCAAGAGCACAGGGTAGTAAGAAAAAGCAGAGTCTCAAGAAGGTTGAACATGAGTAGATCTGCCTAACTGACATCATCGATATGCTATCTTGTGTAATAGTATAAGATATAAATTATTAACCATTATAAAAACAAATGAAAAAGTCAGCAAACAGCATCTTGAACTTTATCAGACATCCATACCAACCCATCTGTGAGTAAAGGAAGAGACAAACTGTAAAACCAATGGGAAAGACCATTCAGAAATAGTCTGGAAAATAGATTTACATCTAGCTTAATGTAATCATAGACCTACCCTCAGTTCTTGCTGCAGGTAAAAGATCTCCTTATATGATGTCCCAGATAGCTGATCCTGGCACTTTCTATCAACAGCTTCTTCACTGACTTCTGATGTCAATAACTCAATTTCCCTTTGAATCTTAGAGACCTCTTCCTTGGCAGCCACCATGACGTTGCTGCCAACATAGTTTCCAAAGCTTTGCTCAACCAGCTTTCTTGCTTCTTCCAATGTCCGACCCGCTTGGAGAACTTTTACAGCTTCTGTTTCTTTACTACGAGTAACTTTTGTACCCTGCAAAAAAAAGAACTTCTTCAGATTTTGCTAGTTTATGCTTTCTTGAAGTTTTGAGTGAGCAAATTGAGTTGCATATAAAGACATGAGACATACCGAGAGGAGATTAAGCACCATTCCATAAGAAGCGGTAAACTGTGACACAAGGGGCTCAAGCCCAGCAAACAGAAGCTTGCAACACTCGTCAGCGCCTTCATAGGGAGTCTGAAGAATAACAGCATGGCCCTGATCATCAATTCCTCTACGCCCAGCTCTCCCTGCCATCTGGAGCAATTCGTTGGAGCTTAAGAGAATCCGCCCACTCTCAGTCCTTTTAGTGAGGGAAGAAATAACAGCTGTCCGAGCTGGCATGTTAATTCCTGCAGCAAGAGTTTCTGTAGCAAAGACAACTTTAACAAGACCCCGTTGAAATAAATTCTCAATAAATGACTTCCACAGAGGTAAACACCCAGCATGGTGAGCCGCAACCCCTTGTAAAAGACCTCTCACAGCAATTTCACGGACAGCATCAGGGTATTGTACACGGAACCTCCTCAAGGCCAAATCAACTTCACCCATCTCGCAATCATCTAAAAGCATACAATCTTCAAGATATTGAACAGCTGCATCACAGCCTTTTCTGCTGAAAATAAACCAAACTGCTGGCAGCATATCTCTAGTTTTAAGCTGCCATAATGTGTCCCTAATTTGAGGAACCTGAGATAAAGAAATTAAACTTAAGCACTCGAAACCCAATGTGATTATATTATCGATGCTATAGAGGACTAGAAGAGTGATGGTAAACAATGAACATTATGGATATCCTAGTCATGGTTGATACATCTTGTGAATAGCAAAATAAATTTGATTAACTTTAACTTCATAATCAAAAGTCATTAACAGAGCATTCACATCCACTGTACAGCCATGATCTAGATGAATTTCTCTATAGAGATCATAGTAACAGATACAAAACTGTCTGAAATAGGAGCAACTAATATGATACGACTTTATAAGACGAGCAATTAACCACCAATACTGCTGCCAAAACAAAACGACCAATGAAACTGAATTTCCTGTATTCTTCTTGGCCTTCCATGGTATGGTAGCCACCTAGTATTTTATATCCGATATCTTACACTGGCATTCCTTTAATTTTTATCTGTACTAGGTCCACAACAGGACAGTTGATCTCATCATCCCATTGAATCTCTTAAGTTCTTCCATGATCTAGATACCACCACCACTACCGATCAAGCAATGTTGTATAAAGTGGCTGATGTTTTCTTTTGAGGAAATTGTTGTTTTATTACTTCATTGAAACGAGGACTACATGTTTTTAGGCTTCGTAGAGATTACATCATTGACTCCTCACAGTAAGGTCTCTTAATGTAACTCCCTCTTTTGCGAGCATATCGGCCTTATGATTCGCCAACCTGGGAATTCTCTTCCAGCTTACTACCAGGTTAGACATCCCCCAAATTTCTCGTATATGCAAGAAGAATCTCCACGGTGGGTCCTTTAGTTGACAGCACCAGTCGATTACATTTTGGGAGTCCCCTTCTACTTCTAAAAGTGGCTGACGTTTTGCCATCAATCTTCCCATCAACATGGAATTAAGATTGAACCCGCAGGGTTTTAGTTTTAGAGACATAAAAATCTGAGAATTTGTGGTTTAGCTCATGTCTCAATGGACACATGGGAATGTTTCTAGTGCACGCTCTTGGGTTCAACACCCAAAGGGGGAAAAGGATGTAACATAAGTTTGTAAACAGCACTTCTTTTGTTAATTTTTCTTTTTGAATGGGTGAAATGAATAAAATTGTGATAATAAAAAATAAAAAAATGTTACTAGTAAAAACAAAAGAACTCAGTTAGATAATTGAGTTATCCATCATTATATGAAATCTGACTAGTTATGTGAAGCTTCAAACAATTGCATGCATTCTGAACCACCCTGACATCTAGGCGAATAAAACAGCTAAACTCAAAAAACATGGTGGGATCTGCATATAGGATGGAGGTACATTTATGAAGCCCAAAAAAAACTGATTATGTGGAAATGACAATCAAGCCTCACTGCTGTGTCATAACATTTAGTATATGCCACTGCATTATATAGAACCCTTCCAGTCACTGGATTCACTAAGCAATTCATGTTTATGCATGATCCCGCCCTTCACTTTATGACATCTGACAGTTTAATATGCATCCTCAAACAATTGGATGCATTCTGAACTACCCCGGCATCTAAGATCAATAAAACAACTAAACTCAAAGCCCGTGGCTGAGATCTGTATGCAGTACGGTATTAAACTTATAATGCCCAAAAAATTCTTATTACAAGGAAATGACAGTCATGCATCACTGTTGTGCCACAACATTTAATATGCTGCAGCATTAAATAGAAGCCACCCTGTCAACTGGGTTCACCAAGGAATTTGTGTTTATGCATGACCCCACAGGGTCCACACAATTGTATTCCCTTGGTTATCTGGCAATTCAAAAACAAAATCAGCATTGATAGAAATCCACGAGCCACCTTTAGTCAATGCAAGCATCCTTGACATTGCTACTTTTCCTCTCCTTAAGTCTTTCCCATTCTTTTAATATTAAAAAAGTGCAATTTTTAAAAGAGTCATTTTCTAAAAAAGTTGTAAAAGAGAGTCATAGATTTAATAAGAAAATCTACTCTCTTAGAAATCAGCGATAATATCTGGCTTTACTATAGCGGAGGTGCTCCCCACCTATAAGCACCAAGATATGCATGTGTAATTTTCTCATTCATAATCAGCTGACAGTATTTCAGAAGAAAAAACCTCTAAACTTCAGAACAAGCCTCTTCGTCATCACAGTTTATATGAAGGCCAATAAGAATCCATTAAGAAAATTTTTCTAATAAAGCCCCTTGCACACTCATATCTATCAAATTACAAATCTAAATGGGCAGTTTGAAGACAAATCCTTTCACAACAGTAGGGTTTCCCACGGACGCTCCATGAAGTTAGGTCACAGAGATACTAACAAGCATTTTGATGCTTAAATTTGAAACACTTTCAAAGACTTTTCCTGGACATGTTTTCTAATATTTTGAAAATAAGTGCGAGCATACTTGTGATCGACGAATTGCATATATGTCATTCTTTGAAAGCACTGGCTGCATACTTGTATTATGATTGTAACTCCTCTCGTTTTCACTTTTTCTAGAATTTCTCCTTCTGAAACCATCTTCTTTGTAGGACTTAGTGCCTGATATAGACCGTTGCAGATAACTCAGTGATAATTTCCTGTTTCAAGAGCCATAAACCAAGATATTTTGAATATCCCAGAGAAAAACTTACAAACTGTAAACTATGAGAAAGAAAGGATCTAGGAAAAATTATATTAACAACTCCATAGCATCCGTTACCTTCAGATTGGACCCCATTAGTGCATGTAATTCTAAATTACAGAAAATAAAGATGAACAAGTTGAAAATGCAAAACAGTCCCTAAATGGAATGTGCAGAACAACCATTCCATAACTAAGTTAAGAAATCGAGGGTTTCCTAGCTGAAACCTCAAAAGGAACAAAGAGAAAAGTGGCAAGAGTGAAGACAACTGCTGGCATTCTGACTTCTTTTCACTAAATGATGTCCATTGCAAATCTTAGGTTGATACTTAACGCAAAACATCTTTAAAGAGACCAAAAAAGTCCTATTAGTTATAACTTGGACTGCCTAAAACTATCCTAAGCCATAAATAAAAAAATAACAGAAAGGTCGATGAAAAATAAGTACTTCAAGCAAAGTAGCATGGGCCTTATTATCCTTCTTATTAGCAGCTTGGACCTATCAAGTGCTACCAAATATTTTGGCTTGCATCTCTACAGTAGCCCATGTGAGGTTATCCCAAAAAAAACTCTGTCACTTGTCTCGTGGCTGCTCCTAACATGTGAAAAATTTTTAGCAGAACGTCAACCACCAGAGGAGACCCATTAGACTTGTTGTGAGACCATAAGAAAGGCATCTCAAAATACGCCCACATTCTTATTCAATGTTGTAGATTACTTCATACATAGTGCTCTTATCCTAGACATAATTGTTTGTTCCCAAATATTTTTTTTGAAAAGGATTTGTTCCCAAAGTATTAGCAGTATATATTCGAAAAGTTCATATCAGACCTTTTTATCTCTTATGCATCTATAATAGAAACCTCCATTTAGTAATCACATTAATTATTTATAATAAGTACGACTGAGAACTATCATAAAAAGCATTAAAAAGGTAAAGAAAAAGAAACTTAGTAACAAAGCTTGGTATTAGAAAGCATGATGCAGCCATTCATGTCATAAATATAGATCAATAAAGATGACATTTACCCTTTCATGCCACTTTCCATAGAGTTTATTTGGAAACTAAGCCATGCACTTATTAATAATAAAACTCAGACTAGAAAACTTACAAGAAATGTATGGGAAAAACTTTTTATTTTTCAAGAACAATGGAAGTCATTTGACAAACCTCTGACCATTTCCTTTCATCTCACAATGGAAAAAACATTGTAGTTCTTTCACCCGTGCAGCTTCAAGGTTTAGTTCAACAAGCAGAATAAAACTTCTTGGTTTCAAGTAGACAACACCTGTTTGAGGTAAATATGGACTACAAGCTCAAGACGGTTTTATGTTCACATTTGAGGCCATTTTACGTTGATCTTACTTAACAGCGACTTTATAAGTGTACCATTTGTACCACTCTACATGGTCAAGGTTTCAATGATAAAGAAATTGGATGAGATAATAAACCTCCCATGGAACTCTACAACAAAATTCATAAGCAACTTTCATCCACTTAGGTTACCACCAAACTAGAAACTACATGGTATGTTGTAATTCTTGATACAAAAAACAAAGCATTCAACACCTACCATCCACGATGCTGCAAAAGAAAAGTCTTTGAAAAACATGACCACAACTAATTGACAAGTTATTGAAGATATAAAGAAAAATAGATGCAGCAGAGAAACATCCACTGAAGAGAATAATGAAATACCTATTCATTCGCTTTCCTTTCTCATCAAGAAGAGGTAAAAGAGTGTCCTTAGTGGAAAAGTGCCATGTCAGCGGAACTGGACGCTTTGTTGATGTTACCAGCTCTGTCGTACCATGGATCTGAACGTAAAATGTGTAAAAGAAACAAAATCTTTAGTGCATATTTTGTGTCAGGTGTCAATAATTAAATCAAGCAGGGTAGATACTTGTTGAAAGCAACAAGCAGGCTAGATACTAGGAATAGATCTTTCAACTCCCCACAACTCCATCGGCAGAGGATGATAATGGTATTTGCAGTTATCTTATGACATATAAAGAAAACACCCCCTTTATAAGCTACTATATTAGAGATTTTGTAATAAGAATGGTTTTTTGTTTTTTGCAGAGAGAAAGATGAAGATAGAGAAAATACAAGATTCGCAAAGGAAAGAGTGAATCACAAGAGAGAAAAGACGAAAAAGAACCTTTAAAGCTTTGAAAAAAGCAAATTTATCTGAAAATTGCCAGTGTTGGGAAAAGAAGCAAAAAAAGGTCCATTGAAGGCCGGAATAAGGTGAATTAAGAGAGCTTAGTAGAGCAGCAGGAGAGCTTAGTAGAGCAGCAGAGGAGCTACAAAATCCACCTATTATACCATGGTGTGCTTTTACTGTATATAGTTCAGAAAAATCAGATTAGGAAGCAGAGTCAATGCGCCAAAGTGAAAAAATAAAATAAAAAATAAAATAAAAATAAAAATTGAGACTGAGAATTTAGATGGGTAAGCTGTGTAGGTTGAAGGGGGCTCAGCCAGTTTCCACAGGCATAGTAGGGCTAGGATAAGGTTGGTTTAAACACATTAGCCACAGGTTTCCTCCAAAAAACCATGTTAAGCACATTATAAAGTCAACCAGTGGTTTATGTAACATTGCAAGGTAAACCAAGGGCCTATATCACGGTCTTTGCTTGAGATCAGTCTAATAGTCATCCCTAACTTCCAGCACCTAAACGCAGCTACCTTCTACTCGCGAATCCAAGTTGCCATGAGTCTCAAGATTTTGACATCATACCTCCCTGGAAGCTTCTCTATTAAAGTTGGGCTGGTTCCTCCTAAAATGACCAGCCAAAGTCAAGAACCATTTTTCTAATTTCATTAGTAGAGGACTTTTTAACCTCACAATAATGTTGGTCTATCTAGTGAACACAAACAATTCTCAGATAACTAGATTCAGACATGGAATTCATGTTCAACAATAGAGTCTAAGAACTCTTTTATCCTCCAACCCTCCCTCCTATTTTCAGATCTAAACCAACAACCTGAGTCAAGACATGGAAAACATACACATATGAATCATAAATGACAAATACAAAACCCAACCAAAGATAAAGGCTCAAATTGGCTTTGATACAGTTTTATTTGGCCTGTCTCCAAAACAGCTACCCAAAAGTTAGGTGACACGTCCCCATGAATAAGCTGAAGTTTAGACCAAAGTTAACACAAAACTATCTCCCACAAACAACAAATCTCATGGCCACATAACTATATTGAGATGTGGAGCACATAATAAGTGGACCCTTTTACCGACCAATATTCCTCAAATATTTGTCAGTCAAGTAACTGACTTTAAATTGCCTTATGAAGGTATTAGATCAAATTCAATCAATTGCAAAAGAGAAGAAACATCTTGAGCAGTACGAGTTATAAGTGGAGCTATAGACTCCAAAATATTACATTACTTAATCATCCAAATTTAGTACAAAAATAATAAGTTACAGGGAAGAATCACTACAAAAGAGAACAAAAGGAAACAAAGCAAAATTTAACAGGGAAACCCAAGTCTGGAAACAGATTATAAATTTAAATAGTACACAGTCCAGTCCAACATCCGCCATACCTGTCCAATCCAACCAGCTAGCTCATCTGGATTAGCAACTGTTGCAGAAAGGCAAATTAATTGAACTTCTTTAGGGCAATAAATAACCTGAAAATTGTGTACATGCGTTAGACTACTTCAGGAAGTTTAGTATTGACAGTTTAATACTGGCAAGTGATATTAGTATGACATACAATCTCTTCCCAAACAGTTCCTCGAGATATATCACTAAGATAATGTACTTCATCCAAAACAATAGCATCAACATGGAACAGCCTACTGCCAGATGAAAGCATACCAACACTGCAAAAGAATCGTCTGTAAGAAATATAGAACACCTATAACTCATCATTAGCAGCAGAAACGATTAGAACTCTCAGAGACGTGATTTTCAAGTACAAAAAGAAGATCAGAAAGTAGGCATGCAGCTGTTCTCTGGTCTATCGACCTTCAAAAATACCTCTGGTATAACATATTGCACAAAATCTCAGTAGTCATTATTAACACTTGAGCATCCTTATTCACAGAAGCATCTCCCGTCAAAAGCCCAACATTGCTCTCACCAAATGTGCTACTGAAGACATTAAATACAGTGATGTTAAGTTCTGGTCGCTAAATAAATCATAGAAGCATTAAATGTAACTATAAACGTGTCAGCATAAACTAAAATGAAGACAGAGAAGAAATTCAACAGGAGGGAGGAAAAAACACATAAACTAGTCCAACCTTTTTTGTCTAAGCATAACTTAAAAAAATTAGTTGAGCTGGCAGTGAAAAGTTGAAACACAATATGATAGGAAGAAAAGCTGCACTGGCCCAAACTGATGAATTACTTTAGAATGAGTAATCAGTTAGTTTGTTGTGCTCTATTCTTCTTTGTTCAGTAAAAAGAATAAGATAACATAAACCAGACCAGAAATCCCTGAACTTCTGATTTGACAAAGCTTTCAATGGAGTGGTGTAGAAGAGACGCCTCCCCCTTGCCACTGTTGCTGCGGCTGCAGCTTCTGCAATTAAAGTCTTCCCACTACTGGTAGGTGCAGAAACCACAACAGAAGAGCCCCGGAGGAATGCTTGGATTGCTTGGCGCTGCACGATTATGTTCCATATTAAAAAATGAGGAATACAGCCAAAAGTGAATCCCCAGATGACAGCAATTTGCTATAAAATGATTATTCTCGGAGTCCTATTTGAGAAAGTTGTTTTTGCAATTAATAAAAAACACTACGCATTTGTTCAGTACAAGCAGTGATGTCTCGACAGTTCAAATATTTTGTTCTTAACAATAAAGGACGATGAACATAGTTTCCTTTTTATGTAGTGGCAGAGAAAATTTTACAAATATCTGCAGAATGGAGGCATGAAACAAAACTGCCCAAACAGTTCTCCAATTGATTTAAGAACAGAGAGAGAGAATGGACAAATCCTCTAACCCAAAGGCTAATCTTGGATCTACAATTATATTATTTTCTCAATCCACAGAGTCTCTGAAAAATGTGCTGGCAAACACAACTTATAAGAGCAAAAGAGATGTCAACCGAAGATGCAACACCAAAATCGAAATCACGACTCTGCAGTCTTTGGCAGTTGGATAAAATTATGAAAAGAATATGTGTTTTCCTAATAACAGGTCCTTAACTGCTCAAGATACTACTGTGACCACATGGAGCAGATGAAATATTAGATAAAAAAAATTTAAGAACATACAGCTTCAGCCTGAATGTACGCTTCGATTAGAATTTGTTAAAAAACTATGAAATAAAGTTGTCAGTCTATAACAGTATAGCATCTTCATCCGAGTCAGAATAGAACCTGAAATTTGTCAATGGGAAAGTCATAAATATCTGCAAGCTCCTCTATGTCAATGATTCCTTCACCAAACTCTCTAACTTGCGCTCTCAACTTCTCCACTTTCTGCCACTTCTCTTCCTCGAACCGAGGCGTATCGAGACTCACGGGAGCCGGAATGTCGTCGTCTTCTTCCTCGTCAGAGAGGATAGTCGAATCGCTGTACTCTTCAGCAGCTTCGTCTTCGTCATCATCCTCGTCTTCTTCTTCGTCACCATCCTCGTCTTCTTCTTCGTCATCCATGTGTGAGAATTTCTGTCCGCTCGAGGGGAAGATAGATGGACGAGAACTGAGACAGATGGAACGATGAAGCAGCTTCGTCCTCGCTCCATTTCGATTCAAGGCAGGACCTTGAGTCCGCCTAGTGAACGTGAAAGACGAATGACGACTCGAGTGATAAAAGAGAGCGTTCTCTAAATGCGAGATTTCCGACGACAGAGAAGCAAATGCAAACGAGCCCATGGCGGGAGGGGAATGACCGAATGAGAGAATTCCGTTGAGCTTATCTTGTGAACAGGTTATATAGTTATACCAATATAATATAATATTACAAATTATGTATACCAAGTTACCAACATAGTAGCTCATTTTATTCCGAATTTTTCTTTTTCCCGTTTTTATGAAGATTTATTTAACGTGGATTACAGGTTTAACAAAGAATACGAACTAGATCACTACCTCAGCTTTCTCTAGCCATGTCGAAACTCAATTAAATCATGCTCCCCTGTTACCATACGTTGAATAAGTTATAAGAAGGAAACACATCTACCAACTTGGATCTACTGGAAAAACTCTTGTATGATGGCTCCTAAGCGATTAATAAAAATCTCTGGAAGAGTATGATTTTCTTCTTTGGTTACTTGAATCATAGAGATATGAAATGGTAAATTGTGCTTTCTGAGGAATGAAACCAATACTTTCCCAAATGTTTCTGTTCATGGGCGGGGAAATAGGTCCCCAACTCACGATAACAGATGCGTATACGGCTGCACTTGTCACTTTTCACAATCCATGAAAAATTGTACCCTCTGCAGTTGATTCAGATTTGCCTTCTCAGAACTCTTTAACACTTATTTGGAGGGACCTGCTCTTTTTGCATTCATTGATGCATGGCAACCCACAGTAATTCTTGCTCGACTGTGCTTGCTTACTAGAAGGAAAATCCTTCCTAACTAGAAACAAACCGTGATATAGTGATGCCTACACCATATATTTAGCTCTCCAATTAAGACAGTGAGAAGTTGAGATCCCCCATATTTGTTGCATAGACCTGAATTTCATAGACAACACTCATAGGCCACTGATGGAATCTACGTTGTTTATCGTCGATCAATTGTATAATGCACGACATAAATGTTCAACTTCATTTCTATGTAATGAAACCGGTGGTTCAACTGCCATAAAATAGATGAGTAAAGTAGATATCGATCCATTTTTATTTTTTGTGTTATCAGACTCACGTCTTCTGTCAATCTACTACAAAATCACAAATACACCATAATTAGAACATATGCACTTAAAATTGATAAAACATTAAATTAAATGCATAACTTATAGGATAGGTGAAAGACAAAGTTTAGCATTATTGATGTGGAACACAGGTACACAGGTACGATGGTACATGTCAAGAAGATCGAGTTGCGAAGGGCGATGGTACATAAGTACGGCATAATAACAGAAAAGCGGGAGATCCGCACATTCAGCTAACAAGCCGCTGGTGAGATGGGAGCACACCAGCGTAGGCGTTGTGTTTAATAAGGTTATTTGGAAAGGATGAATGAAAGTCTCGTTCTATGATACAGATTGTGGCTTGCAAATCCACAAACCTTTACATATAAAATCAGGGTGAACCAGTACGTTCTAACTCTCTACACTATTATTGCAGATAATGTGGGAAAAAATGTCTCTAAAGTTAACCAGTAAAACAATTATATCGGTTAATTTAAACTAACACAGCTACTCAACAATAAAAGAGAAAGCAGAGTGCTTCCAATAAGCAACCCAAAGAAAAGGGCTCATTTTCAGGACACAAAAATAATGAAAACGAACATACTGAAGGCAAGAGCATTTGGAGTTCCTCCAATAGGAGATTTTACCTTCACCACAAGCTCACGGATGATCCGCATTGTCAGTTAAACTCAATGACTCAAAACTCCCAAATGGGGAGCACCTAAACACATTCGTCCACTGCTACAGACCCACTTACAATCACATAATACATATACCTTCAGTTCATCATCCCACAAACTAACACCTTAAAGAAACTCACAACCAAATCTGCCTTTTTTTTTTTCCCATTGCAGTACATAAATGGCACACAAAAGAGCAAATGCTACTAGAAGCAGTCTCTTAACACCTAAAAGAATAAGATGTTCCCCATTCTTAATAAAAGTGCACAGACTGCACAAAATTATTCAGGAATGAGCATGCAGAACACCTCTGACTGGTCATTCTACGACAAACATCTGCCAATGCCTCTCACGTCATTCTGACATGAAGCTAGTTGTCCATCTTCTGCAGTCTTACTCTATTTGTGTAAAGTAGTCTTAGCTTTTCTTTTAAATTTTTGTGAGTAATGCGATGGACACAATAGCGTTTTCAGATACTTTATTTCACATGGATTGGTCCATGCAGTACAAATATGTGTGTGAGAACAAACACTCAAATTTATCATAATACAGCATTACACTGAGATTCAAATGTATCAGAATACGACAATACACATTAAAATTTTTGTCTATCAACATATGACATTACCCTGTTGTTAGTAACATGTCATTTAGACTTGGCCCAACTATGCTCCTCCATATGCTTCTATCCTCACAATACCAGATCCTGTTTCTGCACCTTTCTACCCTTTAGGTGGCAAAGGCCGTGGCCACCCTATAACAGACAAAATAAACCCAGGCAAGACAAAATCCACTATAATAGAAATATTAGAGTCATTGTCATACCAAAAAAAAAAAAATAAAGTATCAAACCAGCTAAAGATTTTGTCTTAAGGGCATGTTGAAGATCTTTTACCATGAAAACTCGCTACAAGCATAAGATTTAAGCTATTTAATATTATATAAACATCAACAAGGGGAAATGTCAAACACAATAACCTACTACGACAATGAGAACCTTCTCTAAGCCCAAAAGGCTTATTAAGCATGTGAAGATTAATGGAATTGTCTCAAGGAGGCAATATTATCTTCGTAAACGGGGAAATAACTTTACCTCCATCCATTTCCTCACATGACAAATAACTAGCATCCAAGAAGATGCAGAACAAATCCAGGAGTACTTCTAAGTTCAGTGATATAGAGTATCAATCACACACCAAAAAGTTGCCCCTACCTGCATCATGCCAATTAAAAACAAAGGGCAACAGAGGAAGGCAGACCAAAACATTCTGGAACAAATGTGTAAGTACACTAAATCTCATATTCTGTGTGTACCTTGTACCCGATCGAGAAACTTAGAACACATAATATAGAGGGCTTTTTCTCTACAAGACAAGATACAAAAAGAGAAGAGGCATGATAAGTTTATTTGCAAGTAGCACAAAACCACATAGACCAGTGGTTATGTTTCAGCAAACATGAAAGTAGTAAGAGTAGCTACCTTACCAAGAAAGAGCTGACCATCTATCAAGTACCATCTATGGCAGTGCACATGATTTTTAGAATTCCAAAATGCTACAAAACTGGACAAGAAGACTAAACACTTTGCAAGCCAAAAAGCATTAGGCAATAACATCGAGAATCACACGAGTACACAAACAGTAAACAAGAGTCGCAACTACAGGCATATGCCTTTGATTCCGGTTTGTCAACAGTCAGTACAGAACAATAAAATATGGCAAGGATAAAAAAGTAATATCTGATTTTGAAGTATATGTATCTTTAACCACCTTTTATAACCTATGCACATACCCACAAGTATCCTCTACATACATGAATAAAATCAAACTCAGAAGCGATACCTGTTTCCTGGTAATCATTGTCTTAATGAACTTAGTCCTAAACCTATATTCACATCTCCAAAACCCTAGTTTTTAGAACATGAGAGCCGAAAAATGACTACCCCACATACATATTTCAAGAAAGACTGCAACATCCATCCCTAGTATCTGGTACTCATACTACAAGAACGAGACAAGCGAAAAAGAGGAGCCCCAACATTCACACCCACATCCCCCTCCACGGGACCGTAGGGCTTCCTGCAACCCGGACAGCGACCATCTGCTTCTAGAATCTTCTTATGACAAAATAAACAAAGACGAAACCCACACAAACAGGGGAGAAAACTCGTGTCCGTTCGATCAAGATCTTCATAACATATTGGACAGGAAGAGGGAGTGGACATAATACCAATGCGGGTCCAGTTCCCGGGCCTGCTAGAAAATTGCCGTTCAGAATTCATAGGAAAGCTGTGTTGCTTGGACAAGTTAGGTAGGCTCTGGGGACGGAAGGCATCATCAGGCCTCCACGCACGGCAATTCGAGGTCGGTCTTGGGATCCCCTCAACTCCCATAGAGGTAGGCTTAGGGGGGCATTTTGGAGGAGTTGGGAGTACTGCCGGAGGTTCAGTGCGGGCTGCCGGTTCCGAATTGAGGGCATCTGCAATCGCCTCCCAATCGTCTAAGCTATCCTCCTCTTCTTCACTGACACTTCCAGAATACGATCCACTACTGCTGCTACCACAACTGGCATGCCGTTCCTTACGACAATCATTACTCGGACTATTAGTAAGGGACTCAGAATCACTGTCGTGAAGGCTCGAATCCTCTGCCTCTTCAGGTCTCGATCTTGGTTCTAAACTGATCAAAGGCTCGTGTCTCTCGCTATTGAGACGCAAAGGCGACGAAGGAGAAGAACCACCCTCGGATGATTCTTTTCCGCCTTTGCTCTTGACTGCATAAACCCAATACAAGAAAGATATCACCAACAAATCACAGATGAACCAATCGCGCCTACATATGTTTTTGTCTTCACGATTGATTGCCATTCAAAATGTCAGGAAAAATATCCCCATCTAAAAGTCGGCAATTTTGCTTGTTAGGGGAAACAGATACTACTTTTGAAAAAAAAAAAAAAACGCAGAAATGCCATCCAGTAAATAAAAATCAAAGCGCACCTTGAGAAAGCCACTGTTCGCGCCGCGCATCAAGTTTGCACTGCTTCAACTTAGCAGATCGATTTGCCTGAAAAGACAACAACGATCAACAAAAATGTTAGCGAAGCTAGAAAAATCGAACACGAAGATATTCATAAGATATTCATAAAACGAAAAGAACCACAAAATAGACGATAATAATAACAACAATCACATAGGGAGAAAACGATTTCCCCACTTACCCTCTTCTTCTTACCCATATCTTTCAACAATGCTGGAGCAGACGCAACATTCATCGTGGAGTCAGAACCCATTGATTTGCAAAAACCCTAACCGATGAGGCTGTGAGAGTTAAACCCTGTGAAGGGATGCACAAAGAATCCCCAAAGGCGAAGGGATAAACGAGTGGGAGAGAGAAACGGATAACGGGAGGACGATGTGGCTGCCTTCTTCCTTTTCCAACTCTGGACCTCTAAACAAGGGCCTGCACAATCAATGGCCTATATATAGACTTGCAGTGACCTTTCTAACCTCGTTGTTTTACATATTTACCTTAATACCCTCCAGATCTTTTCCGCTGAAAATCATCAGTTGTTACGTTCAGGTCTCCATCATAATTCCATTACGAGACAAACTTGATGGCCGAAACAGTAAATAGCAAATACGCATCGCATTTCTTAAAACCTTCAGCTTTTAAACGCTGAAATGGCGACAACGAATTTTGTTATTTTTCTCGGTAAATAAAACAAATTCCCAACAATAGTTTCTTTTTACAAAATAAAAGACGAGTTTCGACTTTTTATGTCTTTTTCCTATTATTTATTTTCTTCCTTCAAGGGAACATATTTACTCTAAAATCTGCTACTTTCAGATTCAGAACGAGCTTTCCGGTGGGCCCAAAAAGAGAGCCGATATGTGATTTCACAGATTCACAGGCCCTCCGTGGGACTTTCCGCGTCAAGTGACTCGTCGTGCCCTCCATTTCCTAATATCAAAACACAACAAAAAAATTATTATTTGTATTAATCAGATATATCTAACTTAATTACTTTAAAGCTAGATTCATTCCATGCAGTTTATGTAACCAAACTAGTTTAGACTATACGTATCAATAATCATGCACCTGTTTATTTAACATAAAAGTAAGATAAACGTTAGTGCCATGCATCCATTTGCTGTCGGTTGCCCTATTTTGCGTAAAACACAAAGGTATAGAGTTAGGCAGTTTTTGATAGAGGGACCCTTTTTTTTTCCTCCGGCATTTTGTTTATGTCACCATGGCCAAGTTGTGAAAGAGTACAACTGAAGCTCTTGTGAATGCTAATAATATATACTATACTTCCCTTTTATGTCCTTTTTATGTTTTTCTTACGCAAATTATATTTTATGGGTACATTCGAAAATTAAAAATAAATGGAAGACATGTGGAGTTTGTGTAAAAAAAAAAAAGTCAAATAATAAAAAATAAAAATAAAAGAGTTTTTTATGTTTTTCCTAAAAGGCGAAGAAGAATTTTCATTTATGTTATGTGACAAGCCGGTTAAAGCATATTCTCACATCAAATCAGACGGAAGACCGAATTAACGCACTTATGCAGCTTTTATGAAAGTGCTTATATTAATTTGGCAATAAGTGAGAAGTAAATAATTGAAATAAAAAAGTTTAAAATTTTCAATTTGATAGATTCGGAAGGAAAAATTCCTGAATTTAGATTATTTCCAATAGAAGGAGCCACAGGTTGATGAATAGCCAATAGCCATTAGGATCTAAACATAATTAGAATATATTTACAATATGCATAGACACGACATTTCACTAACTCAAGGGGACTAAATAAGTAGTTTTAATTATCGTCAAAAAAAAAATCCTGATATACCAATTACCAGCCCGAACTGAGAAGAAAAATATAACCAGAAAAAAAAAAAAAGAGAGAGAGAGAGAGATTGGTAATAGAACGAGTAAGTGAAGGGCATTATAGTCAGTCATAAAAGCGGAAGGGAGCGAACGCTCTACACCAGTTCACCTGCTTATTACTCAACCGAGAAGGCGTAAAGCGGTGGCCATCCGAGGCAAGAGGCTCGACAGAGGAAAACGACAGAGAGGACACGTGTGCGGCGCGATGCGACCGACTAGACCGTTTTGGCACACGATGCGCACCATGCGAAACGCACTGGGGCCTCTTTTATACTTGGATGTGGTTGAATTAGCAAAGGGAAAGGGGAACAAATAATAGATCATAAAGGGCATCCGATAAAATAAATTATAATTTCGTAATAGAAAAAATTGGGTTGGGGCAAGGAGTGGTGGCGGAAGGGACAGACAAGGGCGACCTTTTGAAGTGGTGGAAATATCCGACCTAACATATAATATATTCCACTGCTACCATATGAATCATATATATATCTACATGTGACCGTGTTTAAAGTGCATTTTCAAGCAACCGGATAAAGATGACAACTATGACGAGGAAGACTACAGCACCAGAATACACCCCTTTTTAATGGACACAAAAAGTCGGCATCATCTTTTGTATAAGTTGATACTCAATGCAACATACAATTATATTCACACAGTTATTATTATAGAGGAGATGTACGAGTTTTAAGTCCTTTGACTTCTTGTAATTGGTGTATCTTCGAAAAACTATGTAGTTAGAATAATATATCTTGTATATTAGCTACTCGCATGATTTACACTTTTTTTTTTTTTTTACACGATAATGATGTCTTATTTTACGTGTGTGTGTGTGTGTTGAGATGGGAACGGATCATAAGAAGTCCATGCCCACCCGCCTCACAAGGGTATCAATCGCTCTGCCTACAGAACTCTCGGGCACTAACCAAGTAACTGGCCCCAAAACGCGCGGGTTAAGGTGTGTGGGCCAGTTCAAGTTAAAATATAGTGTTTTTATTTGAAATCGTGGTATTTTCAAGTTACACATATGATGTTTTCACTTGATATGTCATATTCTTAGGTTAAAATATGGTATTTCCCCCATATTTTCCCTTGAAATGTCCGATTATTCAGGACTTCCAATAACTTCATTACACTCGTTCCGATGGGCGATAGACTCATCTCGGTAGGGAAATCGTCACCTATTATTTGCTGGTCTCCCCTTCAAAAAGTAAGCCCAAAAGCTGCCGACGCCGATAGCCATTTGGCCCTCTCAAAGACTAATAAGGATATTATCTTTGTCAGGCCTCAAATATTATATATACATTTGGTACATGCAAACAACTAATAAGGATGCATACCATTAATAATCAACAGATTCGACACAGACACTGGATCAATATAGAGTGTAATTCGTTCAACAATGAGTCTAGCGAGTCTATCTTAATGTACAATCACATAAGGAAAGCTACAATCACATACTATATTTCCATCTCAAACTTAATATTAGTCAAAATCCTGAGAGAGCCAATTTTTTTTTTATTTTGTTATCACTATTTTCGATAACCCAATTCGGCACTCTGTTCATGCCCTCTTCTTTGTTTGGCTAACATTACTCTTATTTTATACTCTATAATCTAACATATACACACATACACAACTGGAACGAAACGATTATATCAAGGGAGCATTTCTACCAACCCCATCCATCAATTTCCCAACACAAGAAGACATTCTATGCTCGAGAGGCAAACTCTTCCACCAGTGCACGAAGGTGGATCCCTCCACCAGCATATCCTTGGCCATCTCCCCACTGGCCAGCCACCCCAGGAGCTGCCTCTCAAGCTCCAACACCCCCTCTTCCATCTCCCCAAACGGTTTCTTCTCCATCCGGAGCTCCTCCACAATGGCCCAGAAGCACGACTCCGAGCACGACCCCACCGGCGACAGCCGCGTCCGCTCCAGCCACTGCTGCGCGACCTTGTACCGCTTAGGCCGCCCCTTGACCGCATACGGCCCCGTGTCCTCGTTCAGCGAGTGCCTGTAGTAATTGGCGATGTCGAGCGGCTCGACCAGGCGGCGGTAATTGGTTCCTAACTTCACCCATTCCACCCGGGTTTCGAAGGCGTCGGGTAACTCGTACCGTTTCATCATCTCGATGATCTCGTCGAACAGCCCTGCGAGTTCGAGCCTCTTCAGGTTTGCGGTGAAGTCTTCGGTGTCTCTTTGGAGTTTGAAGGAGTCGTAGTAGCCGATGCCGCGAAGCGAGCAGGACGATTTGTAACTTTCCAAGGATTTCAGGGCTTTCTCAATTTTATCGTAGTTGGAGTCGATCCTGCTCTGGTTTACCATCCGTTGCCTCTCTACATCCCCTGCTGCTCGTAGGCTTAATCTCGCTTCCGTGCTCTGAAATCACAACTCCGGAATTAAACAATCTCTGATTCAGAAATCGGTAAGAAAAAACTCCCAATCGGAAATCTAAATTAACGGATAAATAGTATGTACACAGTACAGACCATTCCGAGGTCCTTGAGGGCAGATTGGATCAATGCCACGTCGTCTTCCCCAACTTCTTCCGAAGACAGGGGCACCCTTTCCAAATGCTCCAACAAGACGACATCCATCTTCTCCAAGCAATGTCGGACTTCTGATTCGTACATCAAATGTTTCTTCAAACTTCTGGATGCAATCTCGGCCACATCCTCCTCCGGGCTCACCTGAAGGCAATAAAACAATAGCTGCAACACGGCGTCGGAGTTCTTCACGATCACCGACCTCCCGTTCCCCACACCGGAGAACACGTACGTTCCCGCCGGGCGATAAGGACTCATCTTCACCAGTCCAGGCAATGTATCAAGCAACGGACTGGTGGAACCCATGGCTCGGCAGGCACTGTGGGCGGCGACGTAAGAGGCATTTCTCGTCACCGTGGAGTACAGATGCAGGGCCTGTTGGGAACTGGAGATTTCTTCCTGATTAAAGGACGGGGAATTCGGGTGGAAAAATTGGAGAACCTGATGCATTTGGGGGTCGATTGGAGAGAGTAGGATTCGGGGGATGAGATCGTATCTGGAAACGAAGTGTAGGAACTGCTGAGCCCAGTCTTCGCGGCGGAGCGAGTGGCCGAAGACGGTGTCTCCGACGAGGGGAGATCCGAAGGTGACGCAGAAGGGGAGGATCTGGTTCGTGGGGTTTTTTAACTTGAAGGATTGCTCGAGTAACCAGACGGTGGCGAGTACGGCGATGGCTCCGCCGAACGAATGACCGGTGAGTATTATCCGTTTTCTCTCGGCCACCGCTTTACGCACCTGGAAAAAGAGTGAAGAACAGTTACCGATGACCTTTCCGTCTTATGGGACACGAAATGGGTAACCGAAGAAGATCTTCACCGCTCGTGACATCATTAGCCGAAATTTTCTTTTTGTTGCAGAATTATTGATTCCGACCCATTTTTTTTATTTCTAATCAGTAGAGTTCGGGATGATAGGGAATTGAATTGCGAGAATTAAGAAGATTGGCGATCGCAGAGGCAGACTCTGTTCCGGTCGAAGAGAAAGAGCAGAGAAATACGTGAATGAGAAGTACCTCGTGATCGAGCAGGGAGGTGGCGAGAATATGGTGGAAGCGGCGGAGGAAGGGCGGATGAATGAGAGCCGTCTCGTATCCACCGAGGAGGCGGAGGGAGGGAAAGAGGGAAAGGTCGTCGCCGTGTTGAATCTGGTGATCCCAGTCGTGGAGGGAGAAGAAGGGAGAGAAGGCGAAGATGGCGTGTGAGGCGGAGGAACCCCGCTGGTGTGATCGCCCAGAGCTCTGGAGAAACGCGGGAGGGAAAGATGTCTGAGATAATTTCATGGAAAGACTGCAGCTCTCGCTTATGATAGCCTCCCCGATTCCAAAAACTTCTCCCTGATTTCTGCCTTCCGAAATCGCCATCCTCTTTCTCTCTCTCTCTCTCTCTCTCTTTCTTCGGCCACTTCCTCAGCTCGTTTCTTTACCGTTTCTTCTTTGCTTCACTTGTCTTTGCGGTTCCAGTGAACCGTAGAAAGGCCTGCTCAGTACTGGTCAGTCGCCGGCGCCTTGGAGTCTTGACTCGAGATGGGACGGCGGAGGGCGCTTGGAAAGTAAGTCCCCGAGGATTTTCTGCAACGCCGGCACGCGCCACAGGAACAAGAAGAAAAAAGGCGCTAAAGAACGTCGTTAGAAAAGTCAGACGTGGTCGCCATCACTTTCGTGGAATTTGTTCACCGCCACATCTTTTCTTCGACAGATCCACGAATCAATGCACTGCGGATTGAAGAGAACGGAGAGTGTTTTGGACGCCTTTGGATTCAAAGCCCACGTCCAGCCCAAAATGTCGGCGACTGCTTTGGACGTCTTATAATCGACAGTCCAATTCGAATCCAGAGTGTTGTAGCTAGTGACGGCGGTTGCAGGCCCGATCGTTGCAAAGCCCAAGTTCTTTTAGTAATAAGGGTAGCTAGGAGAAGAAGCCCGTGGCCCTCTTTAGAAACTCACTTTTGGGGAATAATTTGCATAATTAGACAATTGGTTGGAAGTGATTTAAAATAGCCGAGAAAGCTAAGATGAATGACCAAAGAAACACATAACGAACCACTAATTAGATTAGAAACATTCTCTTTTACTTATCTTACAAGCGTAAATTAAAAGAAACAACAAAAGGAAAAGTTTTGATGGTAATAGTTTTCAATTAAGCCAGCCTATAACAAATTGTCTGCCTTAATTGATTGAATTGCTTATTTTTAGTAGTCTTATGTGACCATATTATTCTCTGGGAACGAAA
This sequence comes from Aristolochia fimbriata, assembly GCA_019845555.1. Classification (NCBI taxonomy): domain Eukaryota; kingdom Viridiplantae; phylum Streptophyta; class Magnoliopsida; order Piperales; family Aristolochiaceae; genus Aristolochia; species Aristolochia fimbriata. Next base: position 7,351,540 of record CM034078.1, read on the forward strand.
CATTGCCTTTAGCTTTTTTGAGCTTTTACTTATCACTAATGCAACCATTAAATAAGCTTGATGGTGGTTAGGAAAAAAAAAAAACGGATTACTAACTCTCACATTAATTTCTCCTATTCATTAGTTGCATAAGTATCATTCATATATTGGTTAATAAACGAGATTATTATATTGTATGCGCAAAAAAAAAAAAAAAATAATAATAATTGGAGTGAACGTGATAAATAATTTACAAAATCATTCCAGCAAGAGCGTTTCATAAATGAACAACCAAGATGGGCAGAGGTAAATTAAATCTGACTAATCAAAACTATTTGTAGTCCACTAGTGCTTTAGTTATATGAAATTCCCCAATTGTAATTCTTAATAGTTAATACTAACTTCTTAGCTTTTAAATTCAAACTTTTCACTCATAATCACTTAAATATTACCACTTGTCTACGTTTATCAAACAACACCCAGTAAACATATATTAAACTGTGACCTGCACGTGTATTCCTAATTTCGAAAACCTGCGTAACGCAGTAAAGTCGCCATTTACCTTTTCCACCAAAATGTCCAAGCCACGGTAAAGGCATTCTGGTTTGTAATTAATTAAAAGCACTTCTTTACTGGAGACCTCGGAAGGAGAAGCGCTGAAGCTCCCTCTGCCTTCTTTTTACTACCATTAAAAAGCTCTGAATGAACCACCAGGAGACTTTTCAGCCCGAGTTTTTTCTTCTCAGCTCCCTCTTTAGCCTTCGTTGTTCCCCACACGGAGTATACTCTGTTTTTATCTCTACTGACATGCATCATCTTCAATCTTCATCCCCTCACCCAAACCGCACGAAGTAATAAATTGTTTTCAATGGCACCACTATATATACCGCGTAGTCTATATATAGTCTACTACTATCCACTGTATTATGTTAAGTATTTTATGCTCTGAAGCAATTCATTACACATTTAGAACTCTGAAGAGTGATATGTGAAACCACAATTTAGAATTCAGAAATCAGAATCCTTCGCTCGCTTGCTTGCATTACTCTTTATTTTATTCTTTTGTCCGGGTTGGAGGTAAGTGAAGGGATGGAAACAAGAAATGTTGAGGAAGCAACATCGTTAAGGCATCGCTGTCAGAGGGTCTTGGCGGGGCCCCTCTGCTTATTACAATGCTGCTCTAAAATACTCATTTAACAAAAAATATTATACTGTTATTGCCATCGGTTTTTAATTAATCTTCATTGCCATAGATTGAATACAAAATCTAAAAAGAAACACGTATATAAAAGAGCTCTGGGATTGGTACATATTATAGTGTCAACTTGGTACTACGACTCTTGTCTATTTTTGTTCTTGCATGCCGTCAGTGACCACCGCGTAATTTTCACCCATACTCGTTCATTGAAGAGTTCCAAAATTAGAATATTTACCCCAACAACCAAACCAAGAAACAGAAATTATATTACATTAAAGACTAAAATAAGACCAACGCGTGAATGTTTTACGAGTGGTTTTGATTGGTTTGAGGCAAGTGAAGATCGATTAGATAGACATCCCCCTTATCCATTTTTACGAATTTGAGCGTTCCCAGCGTGATCAGTGTTAGGTGGGTTTTAAGTACGTTCATGGGAATTTGATTTGATTTTTTTTTTTTTTTTTTTTTTTCATTCCAAAGCGTGATCGCTTGTGAAAAAATGAAAACTGAAAAGTGCCAAAAAAAAAAAAAAAAAAAAAAAAAAGAGTCAGTGTGGGAGAAGCTCTCTTTTTTGGGTTTGGCCGGTAACGAGTGGCGTCACGTACCGGAAAAGAAGATACCCGGACGACAATGTATAAATAATAATGAGACGAGAGCTTTTCTTTTTCACAGAAGACAGGTCTATATATTGCGGGAATGAAAAACTGAAAAAAACAGGGGAGGTGGGTGGGTAGTACTAGTACTGCCTGCTGAGTACCTAAACAGTGTACGCATCTGGCACATAAGTGAATAACATGACAGAAAATACTCAAAATGTATGTAGTTCCCTTCTTCAATGGTGGTGGGTGCCTTAATTACTCGAGTATTAATCTTTGGAAACTGCTACCAACCACAACAGTCCCCAGTAATTGATGCTTACCCAGTTACGTAAAAGGAAAATCTTGATCATTAATACATACTGAAAGCCCAAAGAAGAGCTGCCCACAAAGCGAAGTAAATCTTAAAATCTCTCTCCATTTCTCATTGTGTGAAGATGGCGAAATGCTTCCATAATGTGAAAGGTTTTGATTTCTTTATTCAGCATATGCATATGTAACACATGCACATCTGAATGCTACCAGTTTCGAACCTCTATATATTTCAGATTTCAAGATTTCAATTACAATCGTTAAAGATTAATCCCATATACATAAACAGAGTAAAAATAATTCTAGCTTATTTGGTAAGAGACTACTAAGATCGAACTGGGATTACTAATACTATTGAAAAAATTGAATCAATCATGGGAGGGAAGCTTTTGGAAATCTTTGACAGGAAGAACTGTTATTTATCCAGGAGAAAAAAAGATTGAAATAACTGGAAATCTCTCTCAAGAATTACATGAAATAATCCGCCGTATAGGAAAGAAAAAAGAAAAAAGAAAAAAAAAAAAAAAATCTGTAATCTGTAATCCTCCCAACCGAATATGTACAGACGCACGTCTGTTCATCGTCTGAGATGAACTAAACTAATTAATGATCAAGAATGAATGAATGTTTCATCAATCTACGAAATGTATCTACGATGACGACGATGAACCGAGGTGCGTATACAGATCGTACGGAGCCCACAAGCTATCCAAGGGGCAGGGTGTCTTGGCGTCTAGGCGGGCCCAGGGCTTCCCCTTTCCGCTCCAGTGTAGGAGGCTCACCGGACCCGGGTGAAGATTCCGGCAGCTCCCGACGACATTGTCTCCTCCCAATCCGTGCTGATTCCACCTGTGCTCGATGGGTTCGATCTCTCCCGCGAAAACGAGCAAAAATGGGGGCAGGGAGCCCAATTCGTAGATCCTCTTCTCCTTCTGAACTCGCATCCAGTCCTCGATCACCTTCCCGTAGTTGCTCTGCCTCCATCTCCCCAGGTCCATGACCATGACTCCGGTGTTGAAATAGCAGGGGTTTCTGTTGTGGAAGACCCTTGACATGGAAGGGTCGGACCAGAAGACGTCGTTGAAGTACTTGGTGAAATTGGCATTGCAGTACTGTGGCGCGGCGATGACGCGGGGAGTGGGCACATTGGCGGTCCAGAGCCGGAGGATGTCGTCCACGACGATCAAATCGGAGTCGAGGTAGATGACGCGCGAGACGCAAGAGGGGAGGATGTCGGCGAGGTAAGTCCGGGCGTAATTCAGGGGATTCTGGAGCGCGTCCCTGACGGAGGAGGAGATGAGGGACAGGACGAGGGTGGGATCGAAGTGGTATAGATTGAAACTGAGGGAAGGGAAGGTGGATCGTAGGAGCGGGGCGAGAGGGCTGTCGTCCGGCTTCGGATTGGTTGTCAAGAAGTGGAAGAAGATGTTCTCCGGGCAGGAGGCGTGCTTCAAGATGGAATGAACGGCGGCGACGGATCCCCGGAGGTAAGCGACGTCGAGCGTCATGGAGATATGGACGGCGGCCGGATCGCAAGCCAAGATGGCCGACTTCCCCTGGGAAACAGGACAGTGGGGGCCGTTCCGATACGCCGGCGCCTCTGCGAATCGGGGAAGAAGTAAGACGGTGGGTTCTGGAAAAGATCGGATGGCATCGGAAGGCAGAAAGGATGCGACAAGGAAGAAGGCAAGAACTCGAAGCACCCACATCTTCGAGTCCGAACGGGAGCTGCGAGCGATACACGCAATGCGGAGACAGAGAGACTGCAACCACGACCTTTCTCACTTATCTTTGATCACTTCTCCCCTTCCCCCCTCGGATGCGTGTCGACGAAGCAGAGCCCTAGAAGGCAAGGGCAGCAGAGACACGACGATTAGAGAGGAGGTTGGTAACAAGAGGGGAAGGAAGGAAGGAAGAAGAATGGGAAAGGGGTACGCGTAATCGTTTTCCTCCTCCTCTTTATCCGAGACGCGTTTTGGGGTGTTGTGGGAAAATTCAGGGCCTCATCACAAGTAAGTTTGAGAGAGACGAGAAGGAGAGTAGGAGAGAGAAAAGAGAGATATTAAATTCAACTCCCCCTGTTCTTTCTGGCTGCGACAGCTCCTTTTTTTCTCCCCCTTCTCTCCCCTCACTTCCGGTTTAGAGCAGAGGGAGACGGTCGAAGACACGAAGCGGTTTTATTCGGAGAAGAAGGTGCAGAGGAATCGGGCTCTTCCCTTCTTCTCAGTTCTCTCCTCGCTCCTCTCCTCTCCTGAATCTGACTCCCCCCCGTTTTTTTTTTTTTTTTCACCCTTTTTAATAAATTTAAATTAATAAACTAAACCAAGTATAAAATATAAAATATAAACGAATCGAAAAAAATAAAATAATATTCTTTCCTTGGAGAGGTGGAGATATTATTATTCGTGCCAATAATGTAGAGACAGCTAGGCTTGTGAGAGAAACCAGCTGTGCGGGATGTGACGGCTTAAAGAGAGAGAGAGTGAGCGAGCCCCGCTCTCCTCTAACATGCCGTCACGTGCGCTAGCCAATGCCAGCCAATACCAAAGTTGAACCTTTCCTGACGCGGAACTTTTCATCACAGTCTTACACGTGGATCTTATCTGACGGTCAAAAGACGTCCGAGACCGGTTCGTGTTGTCGTCTGAGTCCCCAAAGAACCGGGTTCGTAATTGTTCCGTGTCGGGACTCCGCGGACTTGTGATTTTCAACAGCACAAGAGCGCATAATATGTCTAGTCAAATGAGAATTCATCAGCGGGCTTTTTGGATTTTATTTTATTTTATTTTTATTTTTATTGGTTGCTTCTAGAGTCTTCCACGACGTTTTAGACACTTCTCCCCTTCCCTTTTTTCTGTTGTCTAATATAAGAAGGGTCCTTACTCCTTCCTAGTTCCCCTACACCGAATGTTAAGTTTGACACGGATCTAAACAAACCGGTCAGGTCAAGCGACTCGGAGGGCCCGAACCATCCGGCATTGAAACGTGTCCGGATTAATTAACCAGGTGGAACGTGGTCCGTGGACACTTTTTTTTGCCTTGGATTCCTCCTTCTACTATTTCGCTTTCACGTCACTCCCCTCCAATAAGGTGTTGGGTCCCCCGGTCACTGACTCACTGTAGCGCGTCTGATGAGAGAGACGCACCACCAAAAGACCCACGAACGAATTTCCTGTCTCTTATTATTATTATTATTATTATTATTATTATATATTTTTATATTTGGTAAATTTAATTTAAATAAATAAAATAATTTATAAAAATAAAATTACCATGTAAAATCCACTCGTATATGATTTGTCATTAGAAATAATAACTTGCATATCACAATGTACAGGTTCATTGGCTATAATATTTTTACCGGAGGAAATGTATTTATTTATGTTATAGAATATACATTATAATTAAGGGGGAAGTACTAATGAACCGTAAAATATTTTACCTATTTTTTTTTATTATTAATAAATTCTTAATTAATAATCAATTTATATACCTATAAAAACTTCTAAAGTAAGTTTACAAGTAAGACATACTAAGCACATGCTAAACAGAATTAAGTTTATCACTTGTACGTCATCTCGTGCTCGTATAATTTTATTTTGATATTGAGATAGGTCTATATCATGCCTAGCTATTAACTTTAATTTCATATTTTACGTAATATTTCATGTAATAGAGATTACAAAGCTATTTTATTTGATTAATTAGACACAAAGTCAAACTAGAATTAAAAGTGGTTTACTTCATTTTCACGCGGATTTAACGTATTAAACGAGGTCGGAAACTAGGACCGGAGTCCTTGGTGTCTCCGTTAGCCGACGCCGGAAAAGCCGATGCTACGGCAGCAGCCTCATTAGTGACAACGACGGTGGCCGGACCTTATATTATTTGGTCGTTAATTAAGACCGCGTGAAGCGTCGTTGCAAGATATTGAGTTTTTAATTAGATTGATTAGTACCTTATGGAGGGAGTGACTTTGAAATAAGTTATAATATGGCTCTTTCGTTGAGATTCTGTTATGGGTTATATTTAGGCTCTGTGGGAATTATTAGGTTATCAACTTAACGCGGTAGATGATAATGAGGTGACCTTGTGATTGGTTTTAAGCTAGGATTAAGTTTGGAGACGATGGCACTAATTAGTATCACTGTAGTTCATTCATTACAAAGAATGTGTGAAATTAATGGTCATGTAAGTTATACATGAATCAAAACGTGAACAAAGAAGTAATATTCATTATTCAACTTTAAAATAGAAGCAGTTAATGGGTCATGGAAGTCATGGGTATTATATTAAAAAGATTAAAAGCCTATCGGATTAAAGGTTGTGTAATAGACATCTGCTTGGTTGGAAAAGCAGCACTTTAGGATAAACCCACATTTGACAATTAGTAGATATTAAGACCTCGCTTTTACTACAAACCTAATAATGGGGGTCTCTCTTCTCCTTCTCCTTCTCCTTCTCCTTCTCCTTCTCCTTGAAGAAGATCAAAACATGGCATAAGCTTGTTAGTAAAAGGAAATTTTGGTAACCATATATGTTTAAGAATTAATAAAAAAGCTAGAATGTGGAAATAAAGAAGATGGGTGAGTGTTTAATTTGAACGTTTAAAAAATTACACAGTCGGAGAGTATCTCAATCCAAGGATGTGTTGCTCAAGTAATCAACATTTATTATTGCTCAAGTAATCAACAGTCGGAGAGCAACTTGTTCCAACTTTATCCAGTTCATCTGACCGGCATCAAAATTGGTGGAGGAGAGCTGCAAATTAAGCTTGCTCTCTATTTCAAATCATTCATTTCATTCAAACGAGTATTACTACTATGATCCACCGAGGTTTCTTCGAACTCTGTCCACGTCTTCACCGGTAATCCGAAACTTCTTCTTCAGTACCTCCTCCGGGACAAACTCATCTTACATTAAGAAATATTAAGAAAAACTAATGGATTGATAATTAAATCCTGGGATCTAAGTGGCTGAGTAATAACCTCTAGGTGACTAGTCATTTTCGGATGTAGTCACCCTTCTCCTTCTCAAGTGAGAACAAAAAACTAGTTGTAAACTAATCAGTAAAAGGAAATTCTGGTAGCCGTGTTCAAGAGATATATACTTATAGAATTTGAAAATAAATTAAGATGATTGGTGACTGTTTTTCGAAGTCTAATATCCATATTAATGGATTTAAAAGTACACACTTGGAAAGCTATCTAAATCCAATGAAGTGTTGATCAAGTTGTCAACGTTTACTTTAGCCGGAGTAGTACCATAATTTTTCCCAGCTCATCTGACGACTGAGATCAATGGTCAAGTATGTGCATTCTGCAGCTTAAATAAGTAACGGGGAGCAGCAAACTAAGCTTGCTCTTTATTTCGTATCACTAAGTTCACTCTCAACAAATCAGACAAGTATAATTACAATATCATCGTCCACCCAGGTTTCTTCGAATTTTGTCCACATCCGGACCGCTTATCCGAAACGATTTCTTCAGTACCTCGTCCGGGATGGCTGGCCTTGACACGAAACTGGCCAACGATGAGACCTGGGCACCCGGGTTTTGGCTGTTAAGGCCCGAGAGTGCGAGTGCAGGCCTAGAGGGATCGAGATTGAGGAGAAAATGCAGCATTCCCTTTGGAAACACGAAGGAATCCCCGGGTTGGAGCGTTTGGGAGAAAAGGCGATTGGAGGTGTCGACAAAGCCCACGACAATTGACCCACTGAGGAGGATTGTCACTTCAGACGCCCTTGGATGAGTATGCAAGGGAACTGCGCCACCGCCGGCAATGTCCACCCTCCCCAACGTTAGCCCCTGGGTGTTGCAGCCTGGTAAGTTCCTGGTGTTGGTGAGGGTCACATTGAACCCAAAGAAATTGGCGCTTGTGTCGCCGGGTTTTGACAAGACGGAGCTCGTGAAATGGGCAGAGACGGCTGCCTTTGGATTTATACAGGGTACACCATTGAAGAAAATAGGCTGGCTCGGACCCGCTTCTGCAACGCAGTAGTCTTGGAGTGGGTCAGGGTCTGATAAAGCAGTTGCAAACACCAGTAGCAGGAAGAGGGTACATGGTGGTAACCTACCGATGGTTGCCATTAATTCCGAAAAGAGAGTTCTTCTGGTATTATGCACCATTGATGCTCCTTCCTTTATATAGACTAGGTTTGTCTTCCAATGAAATGCTCCCAGATGAAGAGTAGCTTGGGAGTGTAGAAAAGGGAAAGATGGTGGTGCCTTGGTGCCAAGGCTACTCCTGCAATGAGATGCACATCTTCCCATTAAGTGGGTGTGAAGTGTGAGCCCTTCATCTCAACTTGTCTTTTAGTGGTGGCAGGCCGTTGTTGCTTGGGAAGCTCGGTTTGAAACAAGCCACATTTTTAATCTTAAAGCAAGAGTCACCAACATATTCTTTATTCCCTTTCAGAGGATGAAATCCGGTGTGTGAATGGGTTCCAGAGTCATAACTATATCCCCACTTTCAGATTATCTACAGTAGCTCAAGCAACTGTAGTACATTAATGAATTTAACAAATTGACCCACATCTTACAATTGACAGACTAAATGTTCTCGGTACAGCAAGACAAGTATAAAAACAACACCGACTGCCAAAGAAGAAGACTGGAGCACAGCCACAGACTGACAAGTTAATTAGGGGCTTGTTGTGGACAGAAATTCAATGGCTTACCTGACAATATCTTCACTATTTTGCAAGCCCCACAGGCCACATCTTCACTATTTTGCAGAGATGATCATACATCCAGCCTGTACAAGCACTGCCTAGCCACTGACAATCGGCAATAATATGCCAAGGATGGGGACTGAAATGTCTCTGCCTGCTCTTAATAGTCACATCTCTATACACATGTATACACAATATCCTATTCCGCTGCCTTCTATCCTCGTCCTTTCCCTTCCCACTCAGCCATTCTGGCTGTTCTCCTCGTCTGACGTTGCCCAGGCTCAAGTAGATACCCGCTGCATTACTATTGAGAATTACGCAGTTTCCAAGCAAATAAAAGCAAGCAAAACTAGGGAGGTACACATCTTCATTGTCTTGACCATATTGATACACACGAGAAGCATTTGATCTTTTCCTCACAATAAGAGACGGCTTACCTTGTTTAAATGGTTTCCAGATATTCCCTGTTGTCGATCCAAAGCTGGCATTGGTGTCACTCTGTATTTGGAGGCCTTTTGAAGTTTTCCTACTTTCTCCAAATTATCCTCCTGCAGCAAGATTTAATTTATAAATTTTATAGCGTATTCAGTGGGTCCTGGCCATCTAATCAAGTATATAACTGTTAAGAATCATGGTTTAAGAAAGCGATTTGTATGTTGAGAGCTCAGTACCTTTGATCGCGTCTGCAAGTTTGTCCTAGCGGATTCCTTTGAATTGGGCTTTTTCTTCAATGCCGACAGCAACTACAAGGAGGAGCAAACAAAATCCAGAAGCAACTTAGTATAACAATTGAACACATCAGGCGTGATACGAAGCGTGAATGAGCCATTACATCTTTTTGTTTCTTTGCCCCTTCATCACTTCGTAACACAAGAGGTGCTGATGCAGCCTTGCTCATTCTCTTAGTCCCACTAGAATCATTCAAGGACCTACAAGAAGAATTGTAGAAGGTTCAATTAAGTACTTCAATCAATATCGAAATTATAAGAGCAAATTTATCCGTTCTTGTTCACCTTGTCATGTTAGGAGTTCTGGGACCCGGTTGCTGCTTCACGAGCTGCGTCTTCTCCGGAGATTCAGGTAGCTGTTTTCCCTTCATGACAGGCTGCAATTAACTCATTAAGTCATTAACATAAGACATTCAAAATGGCTTCCTGCATTCAAGGCATTTGGGAAGAAGAGATAGACCTGCTGGTGCGCAGATGGCTTTTCATCATCATAGGAAGATCTTAACAGATTCAAGCTGTTCCGGAATGTCTTGAATGCTTTCTGCACAATTTCCTTGTCCCCCATTTTCTCCATAATGAGGTCCCCTCTGTTCGTTGGGGGAGAAGCTAAATCAACACTGACCGATCTTAATTTGCTGGACTCCAGCGAAGTAGGACTTCCACGCTTGTATTCAGACCTTAAAGCGGAAGGGTCCTTTCTCAGAGAAACCTTAGAAGCAGGCGTGCGAGGCGTAGTCGGAGTAACCTTGGATGCTTTTGGGGTTGAATGGTTTGACAATTTAGGCTTTGGCGAAGCAGGTGGAACTGTTTGTCTCTTTTTTGTTGCGTCCGAATCCGTCTGCTTGGTACTTGTTGAAGCTTTCTGTAGAAAAACAAACAAAAAAAAAAAAAAAAAAAAAACAGGCTTGTAAGATTTTGTACAAGACAGGATTGCAAAAAAAATCAGTAATCATCAACCACAGACAGTTCAGACAAGCAAAGAAGTGACATAAACCTTTTTAGACAGCTTAATAATTGGACTCTGTCTCCCTTGATCCAAATCCAATTTGGGCACTGGACTTTTGTTCGACTTCACGGCCAACTTCTTTGACATTTTATCTGCCTCTTGAGCTTCCTTGAAATTTTCTAAATCCTGAACTACGATATCTACATCAGATACCGAGCAGTCAGGTTGTATCCCCATCTCATCCGCCATTGCTTTTGTAATCTCTGATCCAACTCCATTCAACTTGGGTTGAGGAACGTCTGCGAGGCTATTGGCTTCATTCGCTGTTTCTTCCGATGATTTACTGGCCATTTCATCCACCTCTACTTCCGAAGTCTCTGCTTTCCCACAAGTCTCGTGCATCTGTAGTGTCAAGATTTCTGGGTAGCTTCCTAGCTCGTTTTTCTTCGAAGCAGAGGCATCTGCATCTGTGCCCACTTCTTCCAACTCCAAAACTTCAATCTTGTTAGCTGAAACCTCTGTTTTGTCACCAATGAAATCCAACTTCGGTTCCTTGATCTCTGCCTCATTCACTTCAGTTTCTAAATTTTCTAATTCGTTAATCCCTTCGTTTTTGTTGGATTCCGGAGCTTCTAATTTCGGTTCAGTTGTGTCCATCTTTTCTTCCAAGAGTTCGGCTTCGGAATGGTCTGGTTTAATGAACTGTTCTTCTTTGCTATCACCGCCAAAGTGGCTTGTCTCATGGGCGTCGATGGAATCGGAGCTGCTGTGAGTTAACTGTTCCAAATCAACATTAGTAGTTGAATCTGAGACTTCACAGCTGCCGCCAGATTGTTGAAAAATTTGTTCTTCAGATTTCGACTGTGCAACATGATCGGTTAGCTTGTCTTGACCTAGTAACTCCATTGTGTGAGCAGCGACCTTTTTGTAATGAGCTTCAAAGTAAGCCTTCTTTTCTTTAACCGATCCTGGAGTCGAGCATTTCTCAACTTCTTCCATGTACTTATTCTGTGAGAAGGCCGACCATTTATCCCAAGATAAGGAGCTATCGCCCGAGAATCTACCAAAAGAGACTGATTCAGAGGGAATGGACTTGAGAGTAACTTCCATCTGGTGCTGAAAATAAAAATGCATAATTTTCAGAAAGGCAGAATAGTTCCATGTTACAAAAGTTGCTTTCTTCAAGTAATTACGGAAAATAATTCGAAGTCTCTGTTCGGAACGAGCTACACGAACTTGGTCGAACCAGCTAGTTATTCTGGAAGAATCAACTAAAACATTTCAACATTCGTGATCTAGAACTGCATTCGTTAATCTATTCCATTCGGAAACCAGGGAAACAAACTACTGACTTTTTAAAAAAAAAAAAAAAAAAAAAAAACTATTCCGACTGCTGAGTAGAAGAACTCGAACCACCGACAATTCCAACTGAAGATCGACCAAACTTACCAGTGAAAGAAGTTTTAGTAACTGTCAGACGAATCCAAAACCAGTCAAGAGCTAGGCTAAAGCACATGTAGCAACAAGAAGAGGAGGCGGTAGCGGAAGTGATTCACAGGAAGCAAGAAATACCTTTGTTGTATCTTGAAGAGCTTCTGCCATGCTTGGAACTAAGTGCACTGGTAAGTTCGACGAAGAGAAGGGAACAGAAGATCGAGTCGAACGGGAAAGAGGAATTAAAAAGGCGCGCACAAGCCCCGGGATTCGGCGCTTCTGGGATGTTATCTTTTCATTTTTTTCTTTTCCCTTCTCTTCCTCCCCCTTGTACCAGTATTAGATCTTTGTCAGTTTCTGAGCAGCGAAAAAAAAGGTAAATATGAACATAACAGTCTGCCGAAGATTAGAACTGACTTTTAATGCGGAGGGAAGTAGGGGTGGGTGGAAATATGAAAATAATAAAGAGCAATCAAAGATGTCTGCTTCCGTTCGATTGAGGAGACCTCACTCTGCCTTTTTAGGCACGCCGAATGGGAGAGCTCTGCTGTCACGGATGGAGTCGGCGGCAACAGGTTACACGTGAAACGACTAGTGAAACTATTGATCGGAGCCATGCAAGGAGGTTGGTAAGAGGAAAAAAATACGACTGATCGGTGATCACTCAATTACTGTTCTATTTCCTTTGATATAAGTATGCGTAGACTGCACGAATGTTACTTAATCATAAAAATTATAAAGGTTTGAACTTAAATTTAAGAAACACAATGTCGAGTTGTCTTCGTAAAATGTTATAATAAAAAATTTGGTCACCAACTCGAACAGGTAGCAGGGTTCAATTGGTGTACCAATTTGGACAAGAAAGTGCTCCGGTTGAATCTTTGCTCATCCCTCATCTCTCTGCAACAAAGGGACATTTCAGTTACCATTTCCGGATAGATGCATACAGAAAGGCATATATCACACTCGGTTTGTAGGAACCCTTGCAAACTGGAACTGGTTTAGCCCATGGTTAGGACGACGTATCGCACAGCCAATAAAAACATGCCTACACACGACCAAAGTGTGGGATCACTTTTTTTTTTTTTTTAAATCAGCAATAAAAGCGACGCTATGTAGCGGCACTTTTGTTTTAACAGTGCTTACCACCTCTTTCTATTGGCGGTGCGTATCGGTGGCAGGAGGTTACACGCAGTGACGAGAAAACTATCAAATCATCTAATAAAAATTTTCCATTATAGAAATGTCTCAACCAAACAATAATGAATGGTTTATGGGGAAAAGATGGAAAATTTAACATAAATACACTAAAGAGTAATCCATAGAGAAGGATATACATTGAACACCTCAACTCTTTTTTTGTTTTTTTTTTTTTTTTTTTTCTCCTACAGGAAGGCCATGCACTCTTCGCTTTAATGCTATAATAATCCTACAACGCAACTTAGGTGCAATCTGTACTCCAAGCTTCGCATGTGATGACCCAAGAGCATACACCTGTGAGCATATACGAGACCAAAAAAAAAACAAAACTAAATTAGGACTGATCAACATTTGGTAAGTCGGTGTCATTATAAATGGATGCTGTCCTCTTTAGGGACAGATATATGATTTTCCAGAGTCTTCAGTCTTGCATGCAAGATCCTATAACAAACTACTGATGGTAACAGATGGTGCCAAGCATCTCTACAAACACAATTAAATCAAGGCTTCCAAAGCCACTTCTACTTCAAGGATACTTGGATGAGAAAATTTATTCTAGGAATCGTCAATACTTTTGGCAGGAAGAAACAAAATCCATCCTAGAGTAGAAATCCAGAACTTGAGTCTCACCAGGCTAACAAATACAACCGACTCTATCTTACAGTATCAGAGACCCAATCTCATCCAACGGTATCCCAGGATGAACCAATTGAGCAGTGACTATTGAACAACACCAATTCAAGAAGTGAACCAAATTATGGTCGAGTTTTGGCACCAACTAAACAAGATGGATTTTAGTTGACAATACAGTGATGGTCGCTAACAATTAGGACATAAAATCTGCTTCAAAGAAAAGAACATGTGAACAAAGTGGTGAAACTGGACCTTCAAAACCAAGATCAACAAAAACGCTGACTGAAAGATGCAAATACCAAAAGAAGAACATTCTTTCTTTTTGGGTGCAATCCTGCTTCAAATCTGATTATGAGGTTCAAACATCTGCCGCAAAAATCTTGGAAGTAACATCATGGAGAAGTAAAACTCAGAGAAGACGAATGACATCCCATGTCCACAGTGCCTTGGGAAGTGTCAGAAGGCATCAATGGACTTGACCACCATTTCATACCCTTTACTGGATTAGAAAAAAGGATCTTCCAAGCATAATAAGACAATAAAACTTCTGAGCACAGTACCAACAGCTTTGATTTGATCTTTGCACAACAAATTACACTAACACCAGCAAAAATGATCCTTGTTTGCTTGACACATTGGGTGGTGCTACGAAAGGAATAGCATCAGTGTGATCCTTGATTGTTCAGCTTTCAACCAAAACACGAATTTTCAACTTCCAGTACCTGAGCGGACCTTCATCCGGATTTACCGAAGAGATGTGCTTGTTACCAATATCTAGAAGGTGGAGACTAACAAAAATGGTGTGTTTCTCCTTGATAAATGGATGTAATTAATTTGGTGTCAACAAAGAGGACACTAAAGAGTTCCAAAATGACCAGATACATCTCTGAGTAATAGATATCTGACCACCGCCTCATTGTTCAAAGATAATGGAATTTTGCAGAAACATTATTTTCTCTTTTTTAGAGAACAGAATTTGTTGAAAGAATATCCAGAAACAATGAACAGACAATAATATCTTCCGAGTAGACTATCTATATGCTGGTGCGGCAGAAGAGAATCTAACACTAACGTAGACCAGATCCAAGGATATATGGTAGCTACTTTTTCGAGGACTATTAAAAGTTATTCTCTCCCAGCCGGATCATTCCTTGACCATATAGAAACCTCTCAGCCTTCAAAGCATCACACATTGCTTGGTATGCAGTGAAAATAAATTCTGAAGAATGTCACTTTTGGAAAAGTGTAATCTTTTTTTTATGAAATGGCGAATAGGAGCTGTGAGGATCCGAACCCAAGACCTCCCACAGTATAACTCCTTATGGGACCACTGAGCTACTGCCCAAGTTCCCATGATTGAAAAGTGTAATCTTTCTAATCAAGTAACATATAAGTTCCCCTATGGAAGAAACAGCAATGACATTCTCTGTCATTGCTTTTCAGTTTCTCTATTTGGTGGCATCTTCAAACGGAATGAGAAGCCAACTGTGAGTAATGCCTCCTGTTGTCACTGCCTTTTTCTTTTATAAGTGAATGTGAATAAAGAGAGAGGAGGAGAGGCCAAAGGGTCTCCCTATGATGAGGGATAAATAGGCGAGCCTAAAACAAATAACAATAAAAACAATAGGCAAGCTGAAAGTAAAATGAAAAAAAAAATCAGATACTAAGCTCCATGCATCAGAAAGGATCCTTTACCACTGCTGTATACAAATGCATCACAGATCTTGTAACACGAACTTAGATAAAATCAAATCTATCAGTTTTACATGCAAAATAAAGATTACCAAGGAAGTTTAGGCATATGTGCATGACCCCCACCCCACACCAATTTCCTGCAGCCCATTAACGCCCACCCTACCCTGCCCATACCAGAAAAAACCATGGTCAACCCATCCCCACCCCATACACCCCCAGAGATCACCCCATCCCTACCCCACCAACTCAGTCAGCCCAATTCATTTAATTTGATCTTACAAGATTTATACATTCTACAGTTCAAAGATGATGAAAGGCAAAATCTAGATAGAAGCTTCGGAAAAGAGTGGAAGAAGCCGAAATAGTATCTATAGGCTGTTCAAAGTTGAAAGTTGAAAGAAATCGGACTGCAAAACAAAAAATCTTGGGAGGAAAGGATGAAGCTGGTACAGGATAAGTTGAAAGAAATCGGATTGCAAAACAAAAAATCTTGGGAGGAAAGGATGAATCTGGTACGGGAACTTTGCAATCAAGCTCTGAAAGAAATATGACAACAAATTCAACACAAAAGATTCACCAGAGGAAAGGAAGAAGCTGCTAAAACAACTATGCAGAAAGGACGTTGAGAAATGAAGTAAAATTGCACACATGTGATTTTGAATTTGAAGGACGCCAAATACCCAACCAGGAAGGTAACTAGTTCATTCCATAAATCAGAGGTGGTTGTTCCCCTCAATCTGGGTTTCTTGGATCAGTTTGGATTCCTAGTAAAGTCCAACCCAATGCTCAATCCTAGTTAGCACTATGTGATACAACCCTAGAGCAGACAGTTAAACCGAACTGTACCGTTATTGAAAAAAGAAACAGAGCCCCTTGATTCATTTTTATTTTTTATTTTTATTGTGAACCTGATCCTCTTGAATTGCATTTCACCCTTTTGCCTTTTCACTTTCTGTGATGGTACATCTTTTTTCGATTTTCCAGTATTATTATTATTATTATTATTTATTTTATTTTTTATCATTTTCCCTGGCAGTAGTTCTATTCCTTTTTTTCCCTTCTGGTCATTCTTCAAACTTCTTTCTTTCATTTCCCCTTTTCCCTGCTTTCTCTCTTATTCCTTCCTTTCTACATCGATTCTTCTTTCTTTTCTCCTTCTTTCTTCATTCTCCTTCTATCTCGTCATTCCCTGTTGTCCCTCCTTTCTCCTTCATTTCTCCTTCATTTCTCCCTCGTTCCTCCTTCATTTATCCCTAATTCTTCCTTCATTTCTCCGTCATTTCTTCCTCATTTCTCCCTCATTTCTCCCTCATCTCGTCATTCCCTGTTGTCCCTCCTTTCTCCTTCATTTCTCCTTCATTTCTCCCTCATTCCTCCATTTATCCCTAATTCTTCCTTCATTTCTCCGTCATTTCTCCGTCATTTCTTCCTCATTTCTCCTTCATTTCTCCCTCATTTCTCCCTCATTTCTCCCTCAGTTCTCCCTCAGTTCTCCCTCAGTTCTCCCTCAGTTCTCCCTCAGTTCTCCCTCAGTTCTCCCTCAGTTCTCCTTCATTTTTCCCTCAGTTCTCCTTCATTTCTCCCTCATTTCTCCCTCAGTTCTCCTTCATTTC
Organism: Aristolochia fimbriata; assembly: GCA_019845555.1. NCBI lineage: Eukaryota > Viridiplantae > Streptophyta > Magnoliopsida > Piperales > Aristolochiaceae > Aristolochia > Aristolochia fimbriata. Next base: position 7,368,547 of record CM034078.1, read on the forward strand.
TCTCTCATTTCTCCTCTCATTTCTCCTCCATTTTCCCCTCATTTCTCCTTCATTTATCCCTCATTTCTCCTTCATTTTTCCTTCATTTCTCCTTCATTTCTCCTTCAGTTCTCCCACATTTCTCCTTCATTTCTCCCTCATTTCTCCCTCATTTCTCCTTCATTTCTCTTTCATTTCTCCTTCATTTCTCCCTCATTTCTCCTTCATTTCTCCTTCATTTCTCCCTCATTTCTCCTTCATTTCTCCTTCATTTCTCCCCTTATTTCTCCCCCATTTCTCATTCAAGCATTTTCGTGCAAGACGAGTTCAACAGGTGGCGTGAACATGAATCGGCTCACTTTATCTTCTAATAAGCCAAAGAATACTATGATCTTGGAAAATCCACGAGTGCCATCACCAACAATTTTGGAGGCGATCAAGGTCTCCCCAAGAATGGGCTGCTCAACAAAAACTTTTATTAGAGGTCTTGCAGATAGCATCTTCTCTCTCATTCAAGAGACCTATTGCTATCTCTAACAGAAGAGAATGGAACACTGATCTCACCTTCAAGAGATGTAAGTTTGAAAAGAATGTTTCACAAAGGTTGTTCAAGCAAATTCCCAGGTAGTCATAAACTCGAAGGATGGAAAAAACTTCTCCACGTTGAATACAGCATTGGAGCGAGAAATGCATTGACCTTTATTTACCAACATCAATTGAGTAATGCCCTGGTCAGCTAACTTACTAGGCGATTCCCTTGATAAATAGGACTAACTGACAATGACAGGATTTACCAACAACGACTGACATTTTGTGGTTCTTGTTTGAAACAATGACCACCTGATGGCAAGTAAGATGCCTGGTCAATGATTCAAAAGATTTTACTTCAGCATGAGATTCAATTATGAAAGATCCCAGTAAGTTTCTATAACTGCAATTTTGAAAGAATGGATTAATGTATACCACGAAGCTGAAACTATTTTTCACATAAGAATCACGTAAGATGCATGAATGGAATAAGAGAAAGAAAGAAGAACAGCAACGCACCAGAAAAGTAGTTTTGCAAGGTAATCCCTTGAGGTCTTTATGGCTGCACAATTGTCGATATCATCACCATCTGAGCAGCTCTCACTTTTTTCAATGACGGAATCTTCCAAGAAACCAAAAGATCTATCATCCCCAAAATACTTCTGGATGACATTTTGAACTAGCTGCTGAATGATTTCTTCCACCTCTGATGAGGATGGTCGAGCTAGTTCAGTTACCTGTTTAGAATGGAAACCAAATGGGAAAATGAGTCACTGCTTCTTCTGGATAGAGTGTATAAGAAAATTCTGTGGCAGTACCATTTCAGGCTCCAAGGATCTCAAATAGTTTAATAAGTCATTGTTCTCTCCTCGACCACATTCCAGATCCATATTTTCTTGCTTCTGAGCATTCAATCTCTGGAACATGATTTATAGTGGTAAGCTTCACTTGGAATAGCAGAATAATATTAGAAAGGGAAAAGACGCTGGGAGCATAAATCATTGTCTCTTTAACTTTCAAAGAAAGCACATGCATAACAATTCCATATGCAGACTCATTTCCTTATCTCCACAGATATGACAAGCAAGTCAGATGCCTGTCTGGCTAGGAGATTTTTGTCAATATACTAATTTTATAGTGTGCAAGGGGATTAACCAGACAGTCAACTTGTTTCATGATTTAAAGCACTGGCCCATGCAGGTTTTCTGTAACTCCAATATCCACATAGAGCATGCTTATTTGGCTCACTCATGGGTATAGGTCAAAATCAAACTGGCCAAGTATACACACACCAAGTCCAAATGACAGTGGCTGTCGAGATTAGCTCAACTAGGGACAGCTGGAATCCTAACAAGAGCATTTGCCTATATTTCACCTCAAGCCTAAGCTGCGCACTGAAGAACCATGACTAAAGCTATAAAGATGTAAACATTATAGCAGAAATAGTTTAAAACATTTTCATTGTCGATAAATAAGACAGACAATTAAGCACATCTTTTTGAAATGAGGCAAATAAAAATATGTATAATCAACATTGCATAGAAATTCAGTAGCTAACAAGAATACTCTTGTAGTGGTCCATAAATTCGAAAGACAGCTGCAGCTTCGAAGCAGTGGATGCCCAATTACACTCTTGGAGGATATGTTAACCATAAGATTTGCCCCACGCTTATAGAAGTGGTAGCATGCAGCTAGTTCTTTCCTCCCAGGTTTCATAGAAGATATAAACTATAGAAACCATTCTCATGACGCCAGCTGCTTCACACCACCATTAAGTAACGGTGCTAACGTATTTGGCATTCCAGCTAAGTATTGTAGAGAGAGTAACATATGAGTAACCGCTCACAAAATGAAAGAATTGAAAGACATCAGACCTTCTCTACGCTTGCCAGTTCCGACTTCAACTGTTGTATATAACTCAAAGCCTCCGGAGACAAATCCTCAAGAAACCGTGGATTTCTGCATTCAACCTTTCCCCAGGTCTCACATGTGTCACGGTCGCAACCTTCCCTGTCTTCCCCACTTTCGTTCCTACTTGCCAGACGCTCACTGTAGCTAGCGGATGTCAAATCTTCGCTACCTGGTGACTTGTCAAAATTCCTCATCAAAGAAACCCGATACTCCGCGTTCCACAACGTATACCTACAAGATTCTTGGAAGCAAACCAGTCAGCAAGAACAACAACGGTGGCGGAGGAGGGCTAAACGATCCATAGGAATATCATAAGGAAGTTACCCTGTGATGATAGAGGAGGTTAGGAGGCGATGGAGCGGGTCTTTGGAAGCCCTAATCGACACCGCGAAATGATCTGATGGAAGAAGTCCGAGCATGGCGGAGATTGTTCGCTTCATGGAATCCTTGGCGGCTCCGGAAACGCCTTTGGCGATGACGGATGTATCGAGGGGGTTAATTTGTTTGAGGAAATTGGCGAGGACGGAGAATTCACGGCGAAATGCCAATTTCCGAGTGGAAACATAATCGTCGGCGACGCTTTCTCCGCCAGAGGAGGAGAATAGACAGTGGAAAAGGGGGGGCGAGTGCGTGCGCCGGTGCGGTCTGCCAGGTGCGGCGACGAGCAGCGGCCGGAGAACCGGATGTTGAGAGAAGAGATGAGATGACGGAGGCGGTGGCTTAAGCGAGACGACGCGGTGGAGTTCGAGTTCGGAGGCCAAGCGAGAGAGGAAGACAGCTCGTGCAGTCGACGAGGCCGCCATGGCCTCTTCTTCCTCGACTCGGGAGATTCTCTCTCTGTCTGCGTTGTCTGTTAAAGCAAATTAACTTCGATTTTTCTCCATATTTGTGTGGTTTCGTTTAGGTGCCTCTGGGGTTCTGAGGCTCGGAGGCCCCGCCCCACTACTGCCCACTGGGGTCCGGTCCTCTGTTCCAGCGGCACGAGGAAAGCGGTCCAGGCGGCTGTCGACCGATTCGGTGGGTCGGGAGGGCCCACTACCCGAGCAACAAACTATCGCAGCCGTCCACAGTTAACTTAAACAATTGGTCTGGCCTGATTTTTTTTATAATTTAATTGACGGCTGGAGACAAGTAAATAGTTTTAATGCGAGATTCGTATTAAGATTAACATTTTTCCCATATTACTTTAGGTCATTAGGACGAGATTTTTAATTAAACTTCACAATAATAGCTTACATAATGTCCCTTCATTCACCCAAAAATAACATTTATGCCCTATTCGCATAGGGCCCCACGTTCAGCTGCGAACAGCGCACAAGCCGTGTTCGCAACAGATCCGGGGCCTATCGAGTCATATAAACGCGAAACCAGGGCCAGTGTGATTGAAAGCTGATGGGCCTCCCAGTTTTCATGGACCGGACGCCAAACCGTGCCGTACGCCCCTTGGGCAACTAAAAAGGCCCAGAACCGGACAAGGGTTCGACCGTTCGACCAATTCCACCCGGACACCACCGGGACATTGAGTCGGTGTATATAAACGGTCCCAATTTAAAGGACGTGGATACAGAACGGTTCCTTTCCCCGTCCCAGTTTTCTCTCTCTTCTCTGCGGACGAAATTCGCAAACCCTAGCTGCCAAAGAATAAATCGTTCCAGCTTCTTGTTCACGAGTCCAACGGCGACGCACTGCTCGGCGATTGTTCCGTAGGTAATTTATTCCTTATTTGGAGATCGCACTTCTTTCTTCCCTGCAGTTTTCATAGTGATTTCGTAGTCTGCAGATTTTTCCTATCCTTCATGGCGATCTTGCTCCCTTAAAGTTGTTTTTCCTGCGAGATTTGAGACGTGAGTGGAGCACACTCACCAGATGCGCTAGCGGGAACCGTGGCCGATTTTACTTTTATCCGCTTCGGTTCCCTCTAGGGATGCATATGATCTCGCTGCTTTTTTTTTCCTCTTCCTCGCTGGTTTTCCATCTTTTTTTATAGAAACATAGGAGAACGCCGCTATGATTTCCTTGGGACCTGTTATGGCTAAACACTGCACACAAACTGATCTCATTCAGGTTAAAGTAATGTTCTCAAGGTTTTCATATTGTCACGCGAAAACCATGTAGATTACAAAATTGAATCCATCGACACTCATTGATACCCATATACGTACAGAAACAAGCGTTATGTGAAGTAAATTAATGAAAAGAGCTGGGAGAAGCTCTATGGAGTGATGAAAATTATACATTTCATCATGGGGATTTCATTTCCTAGTTCCTACTCCAATAAACTCTTCAACCTCGAAAGACACTATAAATGAGGGCAAGTCTCTGATTAGGATGCCGTGGCCATGTTTTTTATGTCATTTTCCACAATGAAGAACCATATATTGCATTTAAAACGCTGAATAGATATGTTCATGTTCATATTCACCTTTGGCTGATGGTTGTTTTGTTTCATGCTCTCTGGTCGCAGTTGCTAGAAGCTCCTGATGACGACTGCTGCCAGACCAACATGGGCTCCTGCAAAAGGAGGTAATGAGCAAGGCGGTACTCGAATTTTTGGTCCTTCTCAGAAGTACTCTTCAAGGGACCTTGCCTCCCACACACAGTTGAAGCCGAGGTTTGCTTTTAAAATTTGCTTTGTGAAATAGCATATAAAAGCTAGTCTTTGAATTTGAGTTCAGATTCGCTAAAATTTTATGTTTCTATTGCTGATTTTTTTGCTTGTCTATTCTTTCTTATAGAAAAGATGGGCAGGATACCCAGGAGGAGTTGCGGAAGAGGAATCTTCGTCAGGAGCTTGACGAGCGTGAGAGAAAGTACTTCTCTTCAAAAGGTGTCTCACCCTTCCACAAGTTTCTTTTCTGTATTTTTGTTCTGTGGTACTTCTTACTCATTTTTTCAGATCAACCTGTTTGCAGAAGACAGAGACCGAAGAAAAGGAGGAAGTTCAGGCCATTATATCTTAGAAGGTATATACTTGTTGCTTCTTCATTTAATTTATTTTTTCTTGGTGGGCACAGGTGTACTTGGAAAAGAGGTAAAAATAATATGGTATTGCTATTCGTTGTTACTGGTTTTTATATTTGTACAGGGCCTAAGAAGGATAGCGAAGACCGTCTTGCTCCTCGAAGTTTAGATGCAGATGATTCAGATGTGGATGCCAAAACTGACGATGAAAGGTGCTTACGTCTTTCTTTCACATTTTAATTGTTGTTCTCTTCCTCCCTCCCGCTCCTCCGGCTCTCTTTCCTTCTCACCCCAGTTCCCATTCCCTCCACCCAGCCTCGGTTTCCAACTTCTCTTCCTGGCTCTTCTGCACCAGCGTGCATCCCGTTTGTCTGCGTGAAATTGCCATTATTCTACTTTTAATGATTTCATATCAAACGATCATTTCCAAGATCGTACTTTCGAGTTTGCGTTTTTAATAATTTTGTGTCAACTTCATGGATTAGTGATGATGAGGATGATGATGAGGATGAGACAGCAGCTTTGATGGCTGAACTTGAGCGAATGAAGAAAGAAAAAGAGGAGGAGAGACTTCGGAAGGTGCGTAGATCCATTTTTTTTTTATCATCTTTATTGTAGATTCGTGGAGATACTGTTCATTGAATACAAAGTAGTCGTTCCTAAAATTGTCTGAATCTTAAATTCTCGCTATGGTTTCCTTCTCCCCCACGTTATGAGCCAAAGGAGCCATGTTTTGGCAGTAGCGGAAGAGAGTCAAATTTTCTAGTATACTATTGACCTCTATTCGTATTACTAATCTTTTGGTTTTGAATATCATTTTGTTCAATGTGAAAATATTTAATCATAAATTTTTATCATTTCCTTATAGTTTTATCATTTCATATATTACAATTTCCAGCATGGAAAGAACTTCGTAAATTATTTTCCTCTCAGTTTTATTATAACTTGCCTGTCCAATATCTGCTTAATTGGTCCTTGTGGTGCTGCAGGAAAGACAACAGCGGGAGGAAGAGCTAAAAGCCAAAGAAGCAGAGCTGATTCGTGGCAATCCGCTGCTCAACAATGCAACGTCCTTCAATGTTAAAAGAAGGTAAGATGAGGTGAAGTGTGTTTATATATAATGTGTAGTAATTTTCGTCTATTGAATTGCGAGTCGCTGACCATTTTTAATTCGTTTAAACTTATTGGGTAGGTGGGATGACGATGTTGTCTTTAAGAACCAAGCTCGTGGAGAATTTAAAACCCCGAAGCGCTTCATCAATGACACCATCAGAAATGATTTCCACCGTAAATTTTTACAAAAATATATGAAGTGATTTTTGTTAGATAAACATAGTTTGCTGTATGTGGAAGCAAATGAAAGTTTCATTGTTCAATAAGTAGTAACGATAGTGTTTTAGTATCTTGTATTTTGTATATTAATATTTTGCGATTCACAAATTGCTCGTGTATTATTATAACTGGTTGATCAATGTAATGTGATGTGGCAAGAACTTCCCATTAATGTCAAGTATTTTTATTGGTATATATGGATAATTTTACCCCAAAAATTGTATGGGCACGTCCAGTAGACTTCATTGAAAATGGATTTGTTGCTCTATAATATTCAGGCACGTTATTTTGTGAATAAGTATGTGAAAACTCAAAGAGTACTAGAGTTTGTATCAGGTTTAAGTTGTATCAATCAGCTAAGGTTATGAAGATCTGCATAAGAGAGAGCTTCAGCCTTCAGTTATGACCATTTTGTTATCTACTACTGGTACTTGTGATGAAGTTTAAGCCAACATATAATGTATGAAAGGAGCTTTTTTCAGTGTGCCATCTACTACCCAATGAATAGCGAATAAAATACACACCTTTTTTAGTGGAGAAAAAAAAAGAAAATAATAGAATTGGTTTGAATGAAAATATTTTAATTTTTTTTTTTCTTTTTAAAATTTTTAAAATATTTTTATAATCTAGTTTGAAATAAAATTTATTTTAGGAGTTAATATTTATATTTTTAAAAAATTATATAACTTTAGTCTTTAATTAAAATACAAAGGAGTCGGGTCGAGTCAAACTACGTAAACTTAGCTGGCTCATAAAGAGCCTCTCACGTATTTCTCATATTTATCCGTGTCATCGTAAATATTCATAACGAGTTACTTTACCGAGTCTCACCGATGTCTTCCACCGGTTTTCTTTCTTAACTTTCCACGTTCACTGTAATTCTCCAAATATGTTTTTGGTGTTTCTTTTTATTTCTTTATTTATACTGTTGAATTTGTTCTGTTTGAACTGCGATATTTACTTGTGGTGAATTCAGGCCAAGACATTCTGGACATTCAGGTTACATTGAAGGCTACATCGCTACCATTTTATAAGTTCGGGCTATATACTATTTTTACAGAGTCCAGAGGTCCCAGACTATACATGTTTATTCACCGAAGGGTCCGAAACAAATCATTTTGATGTATTTTCGGACTTTCACGCCTTGAGATTTAGATTGGAAGTAAAACATATAACTTTATTTAGTTGACTTAAACTCGGTGAATGGAGAAAGAATTAGATTTTAAACAAGAAAAGGGAAAAAAGAAAAAAGAATGAAGTCGGGAAAGACGGAGGAAAACTCTTTCCCAGTACATCTCTTTACAAAAAAAAGAAAAAAATCCGGGGTCAGTAGTGGTTCACTAGTCAGTCCGATCTGGTCCGGCATTCATCATGAAAGTTGAACGCTCTCCAAATTTTCAATACCCATCGACGCGGATATCACTGGGTGGACCCCAATCTCTTCTTCCTCTTTGACTCCTTTGTTTAGATAACTTTCCAGGCGCTTCACGTCCGATAATTTCACCGGCTTTAATAGAAAATCCTCAGCGCCTTCCTCCAAACACCTGTCCAGTTTAACGATTCGTATCAGCATAAATAATGAGCATGACTAGGCTGAAAATGCTAAGGGTCTTCCAAATCTCGATAAATCAAAAACATCCAGGATGACATAAAAAATCACCTGTCAATGCGCGCCATCACGTTCTCCGACGACATGATCACAACCGGTATCTCTCTTAAGGTGGAGGATTCCTGTTCAAAAGGGGAACGGATGTTGAATTAGAGCTCTGAATAGAATCATATCTACTTCCTATCGGGGCAAAATAACAGGCATAAGAATCTGGTTTTTTTTTTTAGTGTTTTCTTGGCCTCCAGACAAGAAATCAAATCTTCACCATCCTTTTTGTATTTTGGCCTCTTTCATGACATATTTTCAGACATTTGACGATGGACAGGCCATGAGGCCAAGAGCCAATCAAGGATGTGTAACTTTGCATTCGTAGACAAATAAAGCATGTGTTTAGCATATCTTTTTATGCAAATAAAAAGATCTGCGAATTATCATCAATTTACTAAGAATTTTAATTCGATTTTTAGGAGCCTAAGCCTAAGCCGCCGCACCAATTCGATTTTTTCGGTGCAAGCGGAACGATCTTCTAGGCTTATTATTCTCAGTCAATTAAAGAGTTGAAAAAGTGAAAGATGAAAAGGCGAACCTTGATCTTCTTGAGGAGTTCATACCCCGTCATTCCAGGCATAGAATAATCCGTAATAATCATGTTGATCTCCATAGCCTGAACAAACAAAAAAGAAAGACGATTTTGCGTTAGACGATCACACAATTCGAAAATTCGTTAATTTTTTAATAATTAATTAAAAAATTCTAGAATACAACAGATCCATTTCTCACCTCGTAACAAGGCGCGTCGTTTTGTCCGTCCAAACCAAGAAGCTGGAGAGCTCTGGTTCCACTATCCACAGTAGTCACTGATGAAATGAAAAAATAACGAAATTGAGTAATCCAGCCGAGGCAACTGAGAGAGTAAACGAAAAGGAGACGGACAAGGGAGCTTAATTACCTCTGTAGGCGGAGATCTTGAGCAATCGCTCGATGACCGTCCGATCGACGAAGCTGTCGTCGACGGCGAGGACGTGAAAGCCTTGCGAAGCCACCATTTCGGTTCGATTTCGCTACTGGCCGCCGCTTCGTTGCTGTTTGCTTAGTGAGAGATGAATGGAAGGTTTGAGCGGAAGGGAAGGGCAGGGAGGGCGTTTGTGAGGACAGGGTAAGGAGGGAGAGAGTGAGTGGAGATTATAAATGGGGTCGGTTTTAACGAAAATGAGGAAATCGCAATCTCTGTGGAAGGGTAAGAAGATCTGCTTTTTCGCACTGGGACGCGATACGGGCCCACACTTGGACGATCCGCAAGATCGCCGAGAGATTCCATTACTGATTTGTCTCCTTTCGGAATGAGCAAAAGCTGGGTTGCTTTCCCATTGTCTGGATCCGATTTCCGGATTTCCTAGTCAAAGCCAGCCGTCAGATTTTGCCGCATCCGAGAATTTTCGCCGTCTACCCGGCACCCGCCCGATCCGACACGCAGGACCGGAAAGTGCGCACCTTATTTTACTTATTTTACTTGCATGGATGGAAGCTATGGCGATACTCACGATTCTCACGAAATCCGCAAGAAATCGCCTGGACAAAACCCCGCGCCCTTCTCGATCCTCGAGAGATCGTTTTACTCGTCGTAATCGTATCTGCTCTTTGACTCCGTCAACCCACGTGACCCCTCTTCTGTGTTTACCTGAAACGCTGAAAGACGGTCCTCCTGAGTCCTGATCCTCTGCGCGTGCCACGATCCTATTATATATTTTTCACACTGGAGTATCTAACTATCTACGACCAACTTGCGTTTTCATATTGCGCCAAAGGGGGCTGCGGGGACTGGGGACCGCTACATGTGCTACGTGCATCGTAAATACATGGTGAATCGATCGCGGTCACCTAAAGACCATCGCTTTCATACTTTGAACTGAGACTGCAATTTCCCCCACCTTTTGCCATCCATGAGGCTGCCCATTGTAGAGAGATGAAAACCAGTGGTCGTCGAGGGTCATGGAGGCAGATACAGTGGACCCTAAACAGATTCATAGCTTGTCAACTTTCGTAACTCAACAAGTGGGAGACGAAGGTCCAGGACTCCAGATTTACAATGTTTTAGACATATCACGTGCCATATTAGCATTTATAATTGTTCTCTCTCTCTCTCTCTCTCTCTCTCTCTCTCTCTCTCTCTCTCTCTCTCTCTCTCTCTCTCTCTTCTCTCTCTCTCTCTCTCTCTCTCCCAGAAGATTCTCTTCTAGCTCTAAAAAAATATCTCAATCTCAATCTGATTTCCATTTGGTGATGCTTCCTATCCCAGAAGATTGGATTTAGCGATAAAAAAATTCGATCTATCTGATTTGCAGGAAACGGAACGCCCAAATAATCTTCAGGGGCCGCGACTGGATCAGAACAAAGCTTTTTCAAAAAGGAGGCATCTAGTAATTACTCTGGTCCACAAACCACCCATGATTGTCCAAATTTTTGGCCAGCACCAACAGCTGCCCCTGGCAATTTGCTGGAGTGCATCCAGCAGCATATTAATAAGCCTTCGCGGGTTGGGAGTTAGGTCGGCAAGCACTGCCCCACTAAAATTGGAAGACAAACAACCAATCCAATAGGCCCAGGTTCCAGTGGTTAATATTGGAAGATGGAACAGCCTCCATCACTTGTCATTATAATTACAATGACATAATTTAGAGAAAATCACATCGGGAGGGCATATAAGTTAAAGTCTAGACAACAACATACATGAAAACTGGAGAGAGAAATGAAAAAGAAGAAGAAATGGGACATTTACCGGGGGTTATTATAGAACCGCAAGGGTTTATCTCTAAAAGACAGCCTCCAACCAAGTTAAGGCTCTGTCTCTGGCCCCATGTGACATTGCCATAAATTAGCTACGCAAACGGTCCTCTTGTTTGCCTGGGTTCCAACAACTGGTGCTCCCTTATCCAATTGACTAAGAAACAGCTTCAAAGAGATCTGATCAATGTAGCGGCAGATGGGATTTCCAATGTTCTGTATCACAGTATAACTCATTATGTTCTCATCAACTAAGTTCTCACTGTTCTGTTGACGGATGTAACAATCAAACAACTCTACCACCAGCGTTTCTCAGACAATGATATCAGCTGCAAAAAGATAAAGTGTCAACATAAGGAAAACCCAAAAGCAGTTAACATCCCAAAAACACAGTCAAAAAACAGTTAACCAAAAGGATCCTTGTGATCCTCTGCTCACTATACTCCACAAAAAATGAAAGCCTTTTCTTCTTCCAGAAATGTGACATGACAGTAATTCGTCAAAGAGTGCAGCATTTGTGGATAGCAGCAGTAAGTAGAAACAGTGAAAAATTCACCTACCTGACGTGCTACCTGCACCATTCGCCTACTGTCTCGAGAAGATTCCGTTACCAAGCTCAGTTTATCTTGAGGAGGAGGGACATTTGGTTTATCCCTGCCTCTCCATTTTGAGGTACTCTTCTTCTCTATAATGGACTCATCTTTGGGACTGCTCAGAGGTTCTCTCCTTCGCTTCCTCCTGAATGTGTATTTGAGCTGTCCATCACAAACAGCTTGAGAAGAAGCTTCAGTTGCTTCACAAGTTTTCTCATATTTCCGATCACCAATTTCCAGAGGAATGTCAGGAGTTTCATGATTCACCTCACAAACTGAAATTTCTTCAACATTCACCTCCACTTTTTGCTGCCCAGGGTTCTCCTTTTTTCCAGCTTCATTGCGAGTCAACGTACCTTGGTGAACGTTCAAATCTTCTGAGGCCTCCTCTGTGTTCTCTGGTGAAACATGGGAATCAATGTTTTGTTGTTGTTCTCCATTTTTCTGTTGCTGTGGCTTTGCTTCAGTTGTAAAACCTTTGACAAATGTACACCTCCCCCTCTTGCGTCTAGAAGAAAATCTCCTAAAGAACTTCACAACTTGACCTTTTTCGGAGTCAGATTCTCTCAAACCCCTCAGAATTTCAGCACCATTAACTGCATGGTCAATCTTAGTTGGTACTAATGTTCTTGTTTGCTCAGCAGATTCATCGTCCTTATCAGTAGGTTCATTCTTTTCACAAGGATGTCCAATGAATGTATGTCCAGGAAGCGGCAACTTTCCTGTCAGTAAATTTTGTTCAAATGCACGAATCCTCTGTGTACAACCATTTCTAAACAACTCTGTATCTTTGCTTCTCATAATTATAGAGGCTAAATCAGGGTTACTCAACTCTGGTTCTGACTGCAGAATAATTGTTTCGGAAAAGAAGCCACAGTTATAATCAGTAAATTCCCTATTGAGTCGAGAACAGTATCAAAACATAGAAAACTTACTTTTTGCTCTTTCACTGCTTCAACTTTCAATGGCCCAATCAAATTGTATTTCAACTTGTCCAACTCGTCCTGCACTTTCTTCAACTCTTCCCTAAGGTCTTTCACAATATCCTCTGCTTCATTAAGCTGCGCTTCAAGCTCTTGAGCCTTTCTTGTCTGATCAATGGATGCCTTTTCTGCTTTAGCAATCTAAGTGAAGGAAAAAGAAATCAATTTCACACTTAAATATAACAACAAGGTAAATGCTGAGAAGGCAACCAGATGAGAGCACTAAAGTGAACAAGACTATAATAAACTTCAACTACTTGGGATGATAACAACCAAACCGATAGGATAATCCCAAGAAATATACTTCACTAAAATAAAGGAAATCCCATTCTACAAGTTCCCGATAGTTTTAAAATAATTATTTTTCCATACTTTGCGTCTTAATCTTTTAGCTATTAAAAAGAAAATAACTAAGCTTGGCTTCAGAAATAGAAACCATCAAAGTTTCAAACCAGTTAAAACCTCAGTGTTCACATGGATCTGGAAAATTTAGTTAGATCACTCAAGCAAAAAAACCTAAGTTTTGGTAACACAGTCGCAATTTTGGCTAACATCTATTCTGAAACAAGTCAAGTTGATTCTTTACAATAATACCCACAGAGAAGGATTTATAACTTTCACTCAAGATAAGAGAAGTTTGTGTGGCTTGGCTGCTCAGCCCTTTGGCTCAATGGTCACGTAGAGGTTTCAAATGTGAGATCTGGTGTTTAAGTCTCAACAAGGAAAAAAGAAATGTGTCCATGTGCAATCAACCATCAAAACAAGATGGAAAAGTTCGTTTCCCATCTTGTTCATATAAAAATAAACTTTTGCATCTGGAGCTCAATATGGAATGTGTATACACAATTTGATCCAAAATATACTACACCATACGATTTTATCAGTAGCTCTAGTGTGCCTCCAAGTGCGAGAAAAACCAAAACATAAAAATAAAATTGTGATAATATCTGATATTCACAAATTTGCAGGGGGAAATCCAACCCCACCATAACACTTAAAAGGCATGAAAAATAAATCCAACAACACCAAAGCACTTTAAAACATGCAATTGTTAAATCCAACAACAGTAACACTTCAAAGGGCACTTCAGCTCCCTGCTCCTGAAGCATTACATGGAAACATTTTCTGTAATTTCAAGGATCAAGAATACAATAACAATAGCTGCAGGACTAAATGAACACAAACCAAGTGTAAGAAATAATATATGCTTTATTTGAAAACTTATTACATACACATACACACGCCTTATTTCCTATTAACATTTGACCCCAAATCATCAAGCTAAAGGCCTACCCACACCTTTCAAGTTTCAATTTTGAGAACTCAACATTCAGCTAGGAACCAAAAAAGCAAACATCTTATATTCCTTTTCACTTCTGAAAGCTATACAATTTTCTTTACATTTTGAAAAAGGGCTTTAGTTTATCAAGACACCTGAAATTTAGTGCCTATCCCTAACCAACTTCTACAATCAGTCTGAAACATATTGATCGAATATTCTTGTGTCGAAATGTATTCTATGTTTTGTTAGATTTTATTTTTTACAATCTTAAAATTCAACTGGGACATAAATCTTCTGATCTAAAAGATGTTTTTGACACCAAGAGATTAAAGTCACACCCAAAATGCATGTAATTTTACTTCCATGGATAGAATTTTCAAGTTTCTATTTGCAATCGCCTCAACAGTAAGGTTGATGAAGCATGGTTTCATAGTCACCCTCTGTGTGCCTAAAGGATACAGTGATGTGTCAGGTAGAGATTGGAATTTTTAAAATGCAACCCCACTCTGCAACAACATCTCCACCAAAAAATACAACAGGATTGGAAATTCAACGTTATCTCGTTCCACAAACCTGTGAACCACACGACTGCATCCTGTCCCATTCTCCAAAAACCTGTGGGTAAGGTTGAAAGCTTTGCCAAGCCAAATAAAGTTACACCATCTTTAAGACAGTAAAGTTAAAGTCCCATTTTTAAATAATAATGCTACCAACAACCTCACACTAACAGTCTCTATTACCCTTTGCACCAAGAATATGTGGCGATTGTTAACCTTCAGATCAGAGCCTGTATCTTCACTTCCCAAACCACTAAACAGAGCATAACTAGAGTGGAGCTAGGGGTGGGCACCGGGTCAGATTTTTCAGGCATGGCTTAGGAGAATGTAAACCCGAAGGCTGGTCTTTTCACTATTTCATTTTTTTTAATAGGTTAAAAAATGTATTAAACAGATCCAGTTTGGGCGGATTTGGGTGGATTTGGGCGGGTTGGATCAGAATGATTTTGGCGAAAATCCATCGGGTTTTGATAGGGTCGTATCAGTTTCAAGTTTAAAAAATAAGGAATCAAGTCAGGTTCGGGGCAGGATTTAGAAACACATTTGGGTTTTTTGCAGTTTCAGGTTTTGTGCTTTACATGTCAGGTCGGGTTCAGGTTTTCAAAAACCCGACCAGTGCCCACCCCTAAGTGGAGCTTCAAGACCAAGTGACATGGAATAATAAAGCTTCCAGGATATGAGTAAATCCAGCTTCCAGTAGCCATATATGCTTTCATCATGATATATACTAACTATGAATAAATCGTAAAGGGAGTGCAGCAGATTCCAGGTCCAAAATTTCATTAAAACTTCTAAAATTCATGCATTACAACTTGTCCAAATAATAGGATCCACTTCTACGCTGGCTTTCACGTTTCTTTCAAGCTTGCACACAAGACAATAACTTTAGTTTTCAAACACAGCTTGCTGGAAGGTATCTGCCTTTTCAACGAAGAATTGCAGAGTTTAAGCTGAATTGGAAGGCCCTAGCAAGACATTTTGTTCTCTTATGGTGGAATAGGTCGTCGTGACCAGTAAAGTTTATTCTTTCGTGGGGTAGGTGCATTCACAATGCATTTGTTACTAAGATGACTGGTCACTTGAATGGCAATTTACCTTCTCATGCACAGGCATTTCCACAGAGTCTTCAAAATGGACTATAAAGCAACCAACCTGACATATCATAATTTTACAACTTTTATGTGGAGCAGGAGCAATTAGCTTACAAAATCAACATTTAGCACAAGATCAACAAGCTTACATTTTTCATCATCTTCTTTACTTGTCTTCTTCTTCGATAAATACCACTTTAAGAAACTTAGTAGGCCATCAATTAAACAGCACCTGGAGCTTCTATAAACTAAGATTTCCTCAAATAAGTGTCACCATATGCATAGTTTATCAATTAATCTTTAAGACTATAACTCATCAAATCAAATTTAATCTCCTTGCTTACATAAAAAATTCTCTCATTAATTATGAGCCTATCTCTCCTCGCAGCCTCCTTAAAGACAAAAGGATATTTTCTACAACATCATGATGGCAATAGCTCAAAAAAAAAGTTAGGATCTTTTCTACAACTTTGTGATAGATCACTATGAGTTTCTTTAATCTTGTTCATTCACTCATTCATTCCTTAAAATCCAATTTCAAAACCATATCAGCATGGTTCCCCAGTCAACACCCTTTATGTGGACAGCTGTATCACATCAAATGTGGCAGCCCATCAAAGAGTAAGGTTTAACAAGCCACATAAGACCTCACAAGATCACCAAGCAAAGATGCAAGTAAAATGTAAAAAAATAAAAAAAAGGAAATGAGAAAAAGACAAGTTACTCAGCCTTTCGAGCTACATTATGTTGAAACCTCTCCAAAACTTCGTTTTTCCACTCCTTCTCAAGAAGCTATAGGTGGCAGGATTTTCTTTCCAAAACTTGGTTGCAAATGCAAAGCAGAATGACTTAGTTTAAACTTTCAAAGGCTTCATTGTCCTTCATAGCAATTAATAAAAAGTGAAACGCTATGAATGGCCATGTGCCTGTAGCCATCACACAAACTGAAACTCCAAAGAAAACAGAAGAAGTGAATTCACTGAATTTAATAAAACGATAGATTTAAGAGGCATCAAACAAAACAAGTATGCTAATGTATGTAATAGAAGACATTAAATCTGAAAAAAAAAAAAAACAAAAACTACTGTAAGAAATGTGCCATGGCGATCAAAAGCTGCATTCTCCAGTGTTGAAAAGATAAAACAGAAACTAATACTGTAATTCAATTAGCTGTGTCAGATAGTAACCACACAATACGGCAAGAAATATGTGTCATGATTAAGAAATTGACATTTAGCCTGAGGAAGTGATTCTACGAGAATGATAACGTATCATACAACGAAAGAGAAACAGTGAAATCCCAACCGACAAGAAAAAGATAATCTTGATCAATCCAGATAAGCGAAACTGGAGTTCTAATCAAACAAAAAAATAAAAGTAAAGACCTTGGAATCCATGACTTCCTTAAGCCGAAGGATAGTGTTGAGAGCCTCTTCTTTTGCTGCAGATAGCTCTTGCTGGTAACGGAGAGCCTTCCGTTCCGATATCAGAATTCGAGCCGCAGCCTCTTTTGCCGTGTTCAGAATTATATCCGCATACGCCCTTTTGAGAGCAGCCATTTTCTGGAAACGTCGAAGATAGGATTAGCCATAAGCTCGAAATGCTAACAGATCAAAAAAAAATCTTCAGGAATGCAGCCAGACTAGACGGACAACTGAAAAACGGTTGATAGGACTTCGAAAACTAAAACAGTTCATCCGATACTATCACAGTCCACAGTACCAAGAGCAAAGAAAGATAAAGGAAATCGATATAAAGAACCGAAATTACGCTTAGGGTTTTATCTTACCTCGACTTCCTCCATTGCGAGGAAAGAAAGAGGGCGTTTTTCAGTTTCAGACCAGAACTGCGGAAAGTTTTGGTTGTTTCCTTTCGCTGGGAGCTGTGTCTGTTAAACCCCCGGTGGAATGACAAGACTACCCAGTTCATCACCCGCAATGACGGAAGTATACCGCCATTTGTTTTGGGTATTGTGGTATTTCGAAGAGTTGTATTTTCAAGTTGGTGTCTAAAACGGCCCCGGATCGGGCTGCCGGTACGAGACGGCGGTCTGCGAAGAAATCGTATCGGGATTCGATTTTCCCATTTCAGACGTACGCATGTTTGCACAGGGGTTGGCCGGGTGGGTTTATACTTTATACTAAACTGGGAGTCCCGGGAGGGACATCGGCGCTTCCGCTAATCAGCTCCCGCGTATTATTTTCTCGTGGCGCCGAATCGCGCGTCTGTACTGAAAGTCTGAAACGCGAGACACACTTCTCTAATCACGGGAAAACCCGGGCTGGCCGTTCTGAATGGGTAAGTTATTGCATTCGGACTAAAATGCCAGAGGTTAAAATCAGTGTTTAAAAAACCAAACTGAATCGGCAGGTTTGAACTATTTTAATTAGAATTAGAGACCAGTCCGGTTCTTATTAACTCTATGGTAATATGGTTAATTAAACCATACGTCAACCCGGTTTAAATAACTAAAATCTCTCTCTCTCTCTCTCTTTTTTTTTTTTTTTTTAAGAGAAATTTATTTGAAAGAGATAGCATTATCCAGATTCCAAACACGATTATTATTGAAAGACCTGGGTATTATTATCTTTAAAGAGTTTTTGGGTGTATAAGGAGACATTTACTTATCTACAAGGACAGAACCACGTAAAAGCTTATAATAAATTTTAACGAAGAAAGTCCTTTATATATTTATTTAAAACTAAAGTTTTTAATTTATATCAATAATATCTAAACGTAATTTTCTTAGGGAGGAGTATTCAATGGTTTTAGACCTTTTTGTTATTTCTCGCTTCTTATTAGCATCTCATAGAGAGTCGTTTAGAACTTGCAGCAATCCGAGACTGTGGAGTTAGTTAACTACAGTTTATAACCGTCTTTAACGGTTAACCTCATCCTCTTCAAGTGAACGTTTCCTTCTGGTTCCTCACAAGCGAGGGTCGACAGACGGAGGAGCTTCGACTTGGAGCAGAGCACAAACTGAGATGAGTTAGGAACCGCTTAGAGAAAACATACAAGATGTATCGCAGCTCTTTTCTTCCCTCTCTTCCTACTTTAACGCCAGTCAAAAGATTTCCTTTCCATCCCCACCACCGTTTCCTTGCGGAGCCTTGCAGAACCCCTCTCAAACCGCTCTCCAGCTTCCTCAAAAGCCCCCGTGCCAAACCAAAAGAGCTCGTCCTGGGTAATCCTTCCGTTGTCGTTGAGAAGGGCAAATATTCGTACGACGTCGAAACCCTAATTAACAAGCTCAGCAGCCTTCCGCCACGCGGCAGTATTGCTCGTTGCCTCGAGATATTCAAGAATAAGCTTTCCCTCTCCGACTTCGCCATAGTCTTCAAAGAATTCGCTCTCCGTGGCGATTGGCAAAGGACCCTTCGCCTCTTTAAATACATGCAGAGGCAGGTATGGTGCAAACCCAACGATCACATTTACACTATCGTGATTAATCTTCTGGGACGGCAGGGCCTTCTTGATAAAGCCCAGGAGGTATTTGATGAAATGCCCCAGCAAGGGGTCTCGCGTACCGTCCTCACTTTCACTGCTCTTATAAATGCATATGGCCGAAATGGGAATTATGAAACGTCCTTGGAGTTGCTGGATCGTATGAAGCAGGAGAGAATTCCGCCCACTGTCCTCACCTACAACACCGTACTCGCTGCTTGTGCACGTGGTGGAATGGCTTGGGAGGGTCTGCTGGGTCTTTTTGCGGAGATGCGTCATCAGGGAATCCTGCCAGATATAGTCACATATAATACTTTGATTGGTTGCTGTGCTGCCAGGGAACTCGGAGAAGAGGCTGAAATGGTGTTCCGTACAATGAATGAGGCTGGCGTAGCACCTGATACTGCCACTTACAGCTCTCTTGTGGAGACATTTGCTAAATTAGGCACATTAAATAAAGTTTCATTACTTTTGAAAGAAATGGAATCAGCCGGTAATGTACCAGATGTTTCCTCATACAACATCCTTTTGGAGGCTCATGCGCGGGCTGGGTCCATTAAGGAGGCAACTGAGGTTTTCCGACAAATGCAAGCTGCTGGTTGTGCACCTAATGCTGCAACATACAGCACATTGTTGAACTTGTATGGGAAAAGTGCGCGGTATGATGAAGTGAGAGAACTATTTTTGGAGATGAAAGTAAGTAGCACTGAGCCAGATGCAGAGACCTATAACATTTTGATAGATGTCTTTGGGGAAGGGGGTTATTTGAAAGAGGTGGTTACACTGTTTCATGATATGCTCGAAGAAAATGTAGAACCCAATATGGAGACCTACGAAGGTCTAATATGTGCTTGTGCTAAAGGTGGGCTTCATGAAGATGCTAAAATGATTCTTGCTCACATGAATGAAAACTGTGTTGTACCTAGTTCAAGGGCGTACACTGGAATTGTAGAGGCATATGGACAAGCAGGTCGCTATGAGGTAGAACTTTGACTTCAAATTCTAATTTTGGCTGATGCATCAAGGTTTTGCCTCTTCAATTAGTTAGAGATTAATTGGCTTGAGTTTTGTAAATGTCTATCCCAATTGTTCATATCTGGAATCATGCCTTATTACGTAAGAAGGAATTCTTTTGAAAAGTGTGAACAAGGTCAGTTGTTCTGTACCAGCTCAACCTTGCAAAGCAATTTTGTTAAAAAAACTAAAGCAGAACAAAATAACAATATGAACAAATACTGGCTTTTTTTCACTTAGCTCACTGATAATATTAGGGACACAGTTTGAAACTGAGACTAGGCAAAAGGTGCTGAATTGATCATTTGTGTTGACATCTTATAATGTAAATGATTTTCTTGGTGCTTTTCTTTTACACTCAGGAGGCTCTCGTTGCATTCAATACAATGAACGAGGTTGGAAGCAATCCCACAATAGACACTTTCAATTCTCTTGTTCACTCATTTGCAAGAGGAGGACTATACAAGGAAGCACAAGCAATCTTGTGGAGGATGAATGAAATGGGTGTTCAAAGGAATGAAGATTCATTCAACGGTTTGATTGAGGCTTTTCGCCAGGCGGGTCGGTTTGAGCAAGCATTAAAAACCTACTTGGACATGGATAAGGCAAGATGTCATCCAAATGAACAGACACTTGAGGTCCTTTTGCATGTTTATTGTTCTGCTGGGCTGGTAGATGAGAGTAAACAACGATTTATGGAGATTCAAGAGTCGGGAGTTATGCCAAGTGTTATATCTTACTGTCTTCTACTTGCAGTCTATGCAAAAAATAATAGGTCAGTGTTCTTTCATAGTTTTTCTCCTATAATTTGTTGTCTATTCAATTATTTTCACTTTATTTAATGATTAATTTCGAATATGACAAAATAGAGTATATGAAGCGGTTGAACTTGGAGAAAGCAAAAGCAGTATTCTGGCACTTCAGCTCAGATGCATAGAATGTTGCACTCAGAGATATCAAAGTCACTAATCTAAAATTTAGAGATATGGAGGTTGGCCTTAAAGACTAGTCTTGGCTATGGAATATCTTTATGCTAACCCAATTTGGTCCACATTTGGCAAAGGCTAGAGGATTCAGGAACCGTTTGAAAATATTGGAGGATGCTTTAAGTTATCATTAAAGTTGGTTCAGGCACAACACAGAATGACTAGCTGAATTTAGGAGACATGTTACCAACTAACAACCACGTAAATTTTCATAATCTAAACGTATATGAGATTATTATCACTGACACTGTCCATCCACTTGTATTCAAATGAATAAGAGGTTTGAGATGTGAACAACAGAAATGAGAACTTACTAAACGGTGCACAAAGTGTGCCTCACAAGAAAGATTTCCCACTTTTATATTTGTGGAAATGTGAAATTGATAGATTGAGAAGAAGTGAAGAAGCAAGGAAAAGAGAAAAGATGGTTGTCGTCTAGAGAGGCAGAGGCATTGAAATATGTAATAGATTTCTGACCTTTTTTGTTTCCACTTAGTGAAATCTTTAGTTCACCAACAGAATTTCAACTTTTGGACCAATTTGAGGTTTTAATCTGAAAGAGCATGTTAAGGAAA
Organism: Aristolochia fimbriata; assembly: GCA_019845555.1. NCBI lineage: Eukaryota > Viridiplantae > Streptophyta > Magnoliopsida > Piperales > Aristolochiaceae > Aristolochia > Aristolochia fimbriata. Next base: position 7,390,173 of record CM034078.1, read on the forward strand.
TCTTTGGATTATTATTTACCCAAAATAGATGCTTTCGGATCTTAGTTTTTGTTGCCCTTGCAATCTTAACCATGATATGCAAATCAATCTTTTTTATTGGTGTTGGAGGCTTGCAAGTGGACTGTCAATCTTAAAAGCATCTGTCAAGAAGCTGTACCAAACTCCTCATCATCAATCTTTGAACATATTTTGAAATATCACCTCTCTGCTAGCATAATTCAGAAATTGATTTTATTATTTTTAGGTGGGCGGAAGCATATGAGCTGCTGGAAGAAATGAAGACAAGTAGACTTTCTAACACCCATCAAGTGATTGGTTCGATGATCAAGGGGGATTATGACATGGGTTCCAACTGGCAGATGGTGGAGTATGTATTCGATAAGTTTATTTCTCAAGGTTGTGGTTGGGGATTGAGATTCTACAATTCCCTGCTTGAAGCAATGTGGTTTTTGGGTCAGAGAGCTCGGGCTACAAGAGTGCTCCATGAAGCAACAAAGCGTGGGCTTTTTCCAGAACTCTATCGTAAGAGCAAGCTTGTGTGGTCTGTGGATGTACATAGGTAAAATTTGGTCTCCTTGCCTGTGTCATTCTTGTAACAGTTAATTTCTGTTTGAGGCTCTTAATATGTCTCTTTTTGTCTTTATCTCAGGATGTCAATAGGTGGAGCTCTGACAGCCATTTCTATTTGGTTTAATGACATGTATGACATGTTTGCTAATGGCAAAGATCTTCCTCATATGGCCACAATTGTAGTAGTGTAAGCCATCTTTTCCCTCTTGTATTTGAAGATTTTAGACGCCTTCTGCACTGAGACTCAACTTAGTTCAGAGGCATAGAAAATATAAATTAGTTTAGCTGATCAGGTGCTGTGAATTGAAAATGCAAGCCACACGTTGCACTTGTCTAAGCTTTGGGAGACAATTCTATGTTTTTGTCTAAAATTATGAGTCATAATGTCTGATCAGTTCCCTCGTTCTCTGACACGAGCGACGGATCCGTTTTCTTTTATACTATTTGCAAGAGCTCAACAAGTAGGTTTTTGTATCCAGTTGGCAATGTTTATATGACATGAAATTGTCCTCTCACCCCGAAAAAGTTTTATATGATATCAGATATGGGAATTAATATGTTCCGTCCCTTTGTTCAAGGCTCCAGCCACTCAATCATATTTTTATGATGTTGGATGATTATTGTATCCCAAAATGGATCCGGCTATTGATCCTGTTTTTCTTTCTTTCATGCAGACGAGGAGATATGGAGAAAAGTGGTGCAAGGAAGGAGTTTCCAGTTGCTAAAGCTGTATATTCATCTATCCAGGATTATGCATCATCATATTTTTCTTTCCCTAACTGGAACAATGGAAGAATTATCTGTCAACGTGCCCAGCTCAGACGGCTTCTATCAGCTTCTGACCAATGTGAAGATGGCTCAAAGAAGCAAAAGTTTGTTGATATTGTAGATTCCGATTTCCCAGATCCTGGAACAGTAGTGTTCACCAAGGATGTCAGCAGCGGTGGCAATTTTGGTTCAGATTTAGATTCTGAATCAAAATTTAGCAAAGGAGAGCTTCTGGCTGCAGCAAGTTGAGCGACTGATGAGCTTTCTGAGCTGTTGTTCACTTTATGGTAAGTGAAGACGACTGAGAGCCAGGTGACGTCGAATGGACATGGATTTCCAATTTGCTTTGGAATATTTGAGGTTATCAACCTTACTGCAGATGCAGATTGCAGAGGCGCAGAGGCGCTTTCGCTAGAAAGGGTGCGAAAGCGGTCGTAGTTAACTTGTTCAGGTAGGCATAGCCTCTCACTTTTTTTTTTTTTTTTTTTTATGTACCCGTAGAAGCACCAAGCGGCACTTTGTTCAGTGCTTGCCTAAATTTTGAGCTGTGAATGTCTTGGTAATGGGGTGATGTTTAGAAATTATTCTGTGAATATCAATAGAAAATGACAAGTGCTCACATGGGATGTCGTTTACAGTAAAAATTTCCTCATCCGTTGCTACTATCCTCTGAACATCAGAAGAAGTTCTTTTTGTCAATGACTCCTCCACGGGAAGGTTCCCCCCCATTAGATAAAAGGAACAGGCCCCTCGAGGATGACATCAAGCATCAATTATCTCAAACCGGATGGGCTCCCATGTGCAATAATATTTTACGCGTCCAAATCCTGAGCCCTCGGAGGCATATTCTCTTGTCAAAGAAACCCCTATATCATCGTTTCCTTCAAACTTGAAAAGGACCCCAAACTGTTTTAAATTGCTGGGAACTCTCCAAAGTGTTGCTTACTTAAAACTAGATCAGGGCACGGGGGAGTGTTGTACTTGTACAGAAGTGGAAAACGGACGAGCTAATTAAGGAGTCGTAGATTGATTGGCTGAACATTCTTCCCCACTTAAAACTTGCACCGTGGTGTGAACATTGACGGAGGCCACTCACACTCTGCACTAAACGGAGAAGACAACACATAAGCCAGATATATTAAAATAAGTAATTGTGATAAGCTGCAAGAAAAGTCAATTGAAGACGGAATAAAGTTTCCCTTCACTACACATAATTAACAAAAAATTGCAAAACACCCTACCTCGACCTACAACCAAACATTTACGTAATTTACGTAAGAAAGGACTCTGTGATCAAGTTAAAACGAATGAAGATAAGGTGAATGGCGCCTTTTTCAACTCCACCACCTGAATCCGCAAGATCCTGACCCTTATCCTCACCTAATCCGGCTTTTTCTTACAACAACACTGGAAAGTTTTTTTTTTTTTTTTTTTTTTTTTTTTTTTTTCGCAGAGGGTATGGCTCTCCATTTTTGAGCCATCAGCAACAAAATCCAGGGCCAGCACTGACAGAAGCAGATATCCGAGCCCTCCTAGTCTTATTTCAGAATCTTCCCAAATTCAGATGGCCCATCCCATCTTCATGTGATAAAAGTAAACGAAGAAAAGGAGAGAGAAATAAACATCCCCAGATGTCACATTGAAAGATAACACTAACATATATATATGCTCGACAACAATTAATTTTTTTAAAAAAAAAAGCGAAAAAAAGGAACAAGTGGCAAACCCAACGTGCGTACACTGTGTGCGAGCGACGCTAGTGGTGGGGCCTCTTATAATGTCTCGCTCAAAGGCCAAGGCATCCCTTGATAACTTAAAAAAAAATATCGGATCACCCTATCTATCTATTCTAATCTATCTAATCTCCAATCAATCCTTTAAAAAAAACAAAAAAAGCGAACCGGGGTCGCTTCGCGAGTGACCGAAACAGCCAGGTGGCAACGTCTCCAACGACATGGAACCGGCCTCTGCTGCCCGTCCGGGTACCCTGAACCCTCCTAATTCCGTTATTCGGTCCTCGACAGGATCCAATCATTTCCATTTTCTTAATACAAGGTACATTAATCTAGTCCCCTCTCCCATTACTCGAAGAATAAGTACTTTTTTTTTTTTACAAAAAAAAAAAAAAAAAAAAAAAAAAAAGTAAAAGAGGTGAGGTGAGTGACAGCCAACAGCGGCACTATTTTTTCATTTTTCTTCCCCCTCCTCATTATCTAATCATATACCGTACGCATGGCACGTGATCCGTACCTTTAATTCCAACCGGCACATGGCGATCGTCGAGGACACCCCAGCGATCTTGATCGGACGCCCCGTAAGCCGTGGCCCCCACGGCCGCAGGCCCTGCCTCCCTTCATTTTTTGAGTAGAACAAGAGGAATAATACTGAGCGGTTTCCTACTTTCTAAGGTCCGGCATAGTGATCAACGTTAATCAACTAATAATTAATTTATATTTTTACCCGGAACCCGAACCCATTTGGCATGTGGCTTATTGTCATGGGGATCGGGGATTTGAGAGGTCATTCTCGGAACGCGAGGTGGCCCACCCGTCGTTTGGGGCCCACGCGAAGATATAACTTGCGGTGGCGGAGAATCGAACCCGTCACATCTCGGCCAAACCCAACCCACTCGTCTCGGACTCTCGTTGGTCGTTAATAGTTAATACACTCGCGCACCGGGACCGCATCGGCTGCGACGGCGACTCTGCTGCCTGCGAGTGTGGCGCACACAGTTACACCACAACTTTTGCGCACTTTATCACCTACCTACGCTCTCTCTCTTCTCTCTCTACTCTCTCTCTCTCTCTCTCTCTCTCTCTCTCTCTCTCTCTCTCTCTCTCTCTCTCTCTCTCTCTCTCTCTCTCTCTCTTCGCGGAAAAGTTGCTACTCCATATTCTTCTAGATTGTAACTTTGGAGGGAGTACCGAAATTTCGATCTTTCGGGGGTTAGTGATAAGTGGGCCCGGCGGTCGCGAGAGTACGATTAAAAGCTGGCCTTCGTAAAGCCGGGTTGAAAAGTAAGGAAGAAGGAGGGAGCGCACTGAGGAGAGTGGGAGGTAAGAAGTAAGTAAGAAGCAAAAAAGAAATATATATGTGATAAGGGGCAGGGGAGAGTCGGGAGACGGCGGAGAGAGGGAGAGGGAAAAGAAGCGGAAGCGAGAGTGGGACCCGGCGGTGGGCCCTCGTTTTCGCTGAAGAGCCACAAGCGCCGCGATTATATTATTCAAAGGAGAAAGGACAGGGAGTTGGAGACGTGAAAAGTCCTTCCAAAAGCAGAGGCGAATATGCGAAGCCGACGGTGCTCCGCCATTCTTTATTTCTTTTCCTCCACCACCCCTTTTTTATTTTTTTATTTTTTATTTTTTATTTTTTTATTTAATAATTAATAATTTAATATTTATTTATTTATTTCTCGGTCGGTCTACTAATTCTTAAAATCCAAAAACTCCATTCCATTTAGTATTTACACGGAGACAAAACTCCCACCAATAATGTCACACCTTGTGTGTGTTCGCTCCCGGGCTCGGACTCTCCCGACCTAAAGTATATAATCCGGCAACGCGCATACACAGAGGGAGGAAACCAAAACCGCAGCTACCTCATCGTCCCCCTCTCTCTGGCTCTGTTTTGGATGAGATTTCGTGACGCGCCCAGGGCGTGAAGGATTGGAGAGAGATGTCGCGAAGTTGCTCGCAGTGCGGCAACAACGGGCACAACTCCCGGACGTGCACGGAAACCGCCGGAAGCTTGCCCGCAGGCGCCGGCTCGGGCTCGGGGGGGATTATGCTCTTCGGAGTTAGGGTAACGCAGGCGCCGATGAGGAAGAGCGTCAGTATGAACAACCTCTCCCAGTACGACCACACGCAGGAGAATAACCAGGCCGATGTCGCTGCCGGATACGCTTCCGATGATGTTATGCATGCTTCCGCTGGAACGCGCGAGCGCAAGAGAGGTAGGCCGTCCAATCCCAGACTGATCAGATCTACGGTTTTTTCTTAATTTCCGTGGATTTTTGCTCTCACCTCGATCAATTTTTATTTCCGCGCGCGGTTCTGACCTTCTATGCCCGATCAGATTTTACTTTTTTTTTTTTTTTTTTTTTTTTTGTTACTGTTTGATTTGTTTGTTCCGTAGTTCAAATTAAGGTTAAGTGAATAAAAGTCGATGTGAGAAGAATGATTGCTTCGTCGGCGCTGGATACGACTTGCGCGCGCTCCGCAGAGATCGAATTGGAAAAAATAAAATAAAAAATTATTTTGCATTTTAAACTTTTAACTGATTGACGGAAGTCTATGTTAGTATGTGAATTTTGAGCGGCTTCTCCTCGATGAAATTTCGTCTCTTCAAAAAAAATTTATTCCAGAAATTGCCGTGAGTAAAGAGATTTTCTGGAAAAATCTGCTCTTTTTGTTTTTTTTGTACCCCAACCGAGTATCGGTTTTGTGTTCCTCAATGCGCGTCATAAGACAGATTGGGAAATATTCTTGTCGACTTGTCACCCACTCGTAGATATCTGGTTTATAACTTTTTACGCGCCCGCTGAAACTCCAGATTCAGTCACTAGTAAAGATTACTAAGCTCATTTTTCTTCCTAGGAAAGCATGAAAATAAAATAAAATAATATAATTCAACTTAAGATACGAAAGCTAACTAGCTAAGTAAAGAAGTCGGCTTGATCGAAAAGACGCTTATTTTCATATTCTCTTTTCTAATTTGGCCGATCATAACTTTTGTTAAATTTTGTGATTTGGGCGATTGACCATTTATTCCATGTTACAGCTGTTACGTGCATTGCAGCTGTTTAACGGTACTAGTCCAAAGACTCAAGACGTCTGCAGTAATTAGTCTAAACTGAAAGTTGGGAATTTTGTACCTCAATAGCACTATATTAAGGGATTTCCTGATTCTCTTCCATCAACTGATGCCATTTCTTTGATTCGATCATCGTCCTTTCGTTCTTCAGTCGATTTGTTTTTCGTTTTTCGTTTTTCGTTGTTTTGTTTTTTGGAACTCTCAAAATGATCAGTTTCGTATTAACTAAATGATAGTGACCTTCTGATATCAGGAGTTCCGTGGACGGAGGAAGAACACCGTCTGTTTCTGATAGGATTACAGAAGGTGGGTAAGGGAGATTGGAGGGGAATTTCCCGGAACTTCGTGAAGACTCGAACGCCCACTCAGGTTGCGAGCCACGCGCAGAAGTACTTCCTCCGCCGCAGTAATCTCAACCGCCGACGCCGGAGATCAAGCCTCTTTGACATAACGACCGACACGGTAATTACTCTAAAACACGACACCCTTTTCTTCTAATTAAGCGAAAGATTCAATGGTTTCTTCTACAAGACTACAACTATGCTATTCTTAAAACAAAACTCCGTTTTTAAGCAGAAAATTGCTCTTAACTTGAAGGTTAAGTTTTTTACTTCATTTAAGATTTCATAATCAACTTTGGACACGTGAGAGGTGGGCGGAAAGCGATGGGCTCTGTTTTATTCTGTTCGCCATGGAACTAATTCATGGACTTCTCCTTTTTCTGGTGAACGGAGAGCTTTAGTATTTAGTACTTTTGACTTTTAGAATTCAGTAATAGATGCTTATACATTACAACGTTGGACGGCGAGACGAAAGATTCAGTTTAGAAAGCATCGTCAACCCTTGTAGCCTTTCAGCTTTCAAAAGAAACTTTCTTGTTGCCTGCAAGTGACATATTCACATAAAGAAAGTTAAAAAACTGCCCACCAGTATCGATGACCTGCATCAGTTTTGGTTTCTTTAGTATGGTCATCTTGTGATTGTTTGCGAATTTCCAGTTCCCGGGGCTACCCTTGGAAGAGGAGAGCAGTACTCCCACTGCAATGGTCGTTGTTCCACCCGAAAGTCCGATGCCGGCTTTCCCTATGACTCTGGGCCCGCCGGAAAGGCCGCAGGGTGTGAAGATCTTGCGACCCATTCCGGTGGTTCCCACGCCGTCGGTTTGCCCCCGAAATCTTGATCTGGATCTCAACGAGAAGCTGTCGATGGAACCCTCCCTCTTGTCTCTGAAGCTCTCCACTTCACCCCCGTCTTCATCACCTTTAGATCAGCAGCAGTCGGTGTCCAGACAGTCGGCGTTTCAGAATATGTCCGGCTTCAAGAATGGCGATCTCGACCCAAAGAGGGGCGGGAGCGTCATCTCTGTCGCATGAAACAGTATAGGCGAAATATATACCAGTACTCTCTCTCATATGGATCAGGATTAGGTGACTAGTATATTTCTTTTCCTTTGTACAGAGATTTGTATGGATATTTATATTTATTTGGTGGTTGTTTCAGCTTGGGAGATGATTACTATCGTTTGTTTTTATCTTCTTTTCGCTAATAAAACGGTGCAAGTAGAAACTAGAAAGTCGGTGACTGGTATGAAGCTGAAATCATCGTTTACTAATTACTGTTGACTTGTTTTGTTATAAATTTTTACCCTGCTCTGGAATCGATGACGAGATTATGGTGGCAACTTGCCCGACGTGGTTACACGTTAAAATTCTTTCCCCGAGAATTGTGGTGTGGTTGATTTGTATACATCGGACTCTCAACATGTGACGATGCATATACATCAATTATCTAGTATTTGACATGTTCTTCGACTTATCCTAACTTAAAAACAATGGCTTCAATTATTCTGGTAGACATACTAGCTTCGTAGCAGTGTTCCGTCGAAAGAAGGGCAAGGTGTCTTTCAGACAGACAAACATTGGATGCCCCCACCGATGAGAAGAAGAAAAAGGCAAGGAAAACGTTGGATCAGACAACGGCGACAACATGTTATCAAGTTCATAGAAAACAGTTAGTTGCGTAGAGCAGGAAAAGATAAAGTTAGGACCTCTTCGATTCTGTTGTCTACAATAACAATAAGGGTAATTGGGGAACATGCCAGTGGGAAAATGCCAAGCAGTCCTCTCAAAGATTGTGGAATAGGAATGAGAGTTTCCTGTTATTAGGTGGTATGGCTCTTTGAGATAATTTTTTTCGAAATAAAGAGTCATATTTCGAAAAACTTCACTTTGGAATTATTCCAAAGGTCTAAAAACTCCAGTTTCAAGTAGAGATTTGACAGCTTTTGGCTTAGCTCTTTCGTAAAGAACTCTTTGATATATCTCTTTGAAAGAGTCATTTTTGCTAAAACTTTGTTTTGGAGGTCTTTGAAAGATGTAAAAACAGGTTCAGATCCGCTACGTTCGGAGACGTAGCAATTTGCTACTTAATTTCAGCTATTCACAAAATGGGGCCGTGCATGTAAAGGAAAAACTACTGTTTTAAATAGATATTTATCTAAAAAGAGATTTACTAAAACAGAAATATTTTTGTAATAATGATTTTTTCTCACAAAAAGAGCTTTTAGCCTCCTAAGATATATGCCAATCAGGCCTTAATTTACCCAAACACAATTTTTTTTTTGTAAGAACAGTTTTTCCCAATGAAAATGAGCTTTTATCCTCCAAAGAGCTCTCCCATTAGAGATTAATCCGGAAAATTCCGTAGAACCATTAAGTTACTGGCTTACAGCCCAAGTTCCCTAGTATACCCAAACTGTCAATAACAAAAGCTTGTTTTATTTACAAGTGGGATGACGGGATTCACCCCTCTATTATTTAAGTCTCCTTTTAAAAGATGGTATTAAACAGAAACCTTTACCATGTCAAACCAAATTATCCGAATTAATAAAGAGAGAAGTTCGTAAATTTTAGCTATTTTATACGTTAATATAAGAAAAGACCCCTTACAGATGAGACGAGAGGACTTAGTTTGAGAGATATTCCGCTATTTGCTTTTTAATATAGCTTGATTTTATAGTTTAATACTTTTTGTTATTTGTAATATTCTTTTAACATAATTGTATTTATGTATCCCCTTATCACCTGAGGGTTAATGGGTAACAAGATATTCGTTGTATCTGTAAGTAGATTAGACTATTACTGATGAAAGAAGCTTTTAAGTCACTTTTCTTATTCAGAGCTCCCGTTTAAGTCATAACCATTTTATATTCTGACTTTGGGAACCAACTCAGATGCCTGAAAAGCCGAACAGAGTTGATCGTTAGAGAGAGGAGATTGCAAAGAGCGGCCGATCGTCATCGTATACCAATAGATACTCCACCCTGAAACTTTTTCACAAACCTATCAGGCTTGAACTTTAACTGGTTGTCTTCACAAGCCTAATAGCTTTGAATTCCAGGTTTCCAAAAGCCATAAAGTGAAAACTGGAACTACTTTTAATTCACCAAATTTGTTTCAGAAGTGGGCAGTCCTTCGCCTAGACAAACAAGTTGTGGAATAACGATAACTTATCAAATATACACAAGCAGATTGTATAAGTTTCTAGCAGTATACATGGCAGCCTGAAGGCCGTTTCAATGCCCTCTTCGCAGGAAATAACGTTCCCTGATGGTACCTGCCATTTGCTCAGGTCCCTGATGGTCAGCATCTTACGGGCCTCTCATATGTAGGCGGCAAGGAAGGGCATTTTTCATTCATCTTAGAGTACGGCTCAAGAGTATTATATTGTGGCAACTCCATCCAGTACTGTCCAAGGATTTGACAGAAGGGGAGCCTTCCTTCCCCATCATTACACCAACTGGGCAAAAGAGTTCTGTTGTTCTCAAAGATATTGAGCATGTAAGCATCACGAATCTGCAAGCAACTTAGTAAAGTTAGTCCACCTAACCATTACGAAGATGGGTAAACCCCACACTCAAGAATAAGGAAATGCATGATTCCTATTGGTAGTAAGGATCGGACTTTTGACACTCATCGATTCTTTTTGAAGCAGAAAAATGTTTGGAGGAATCGCAATCCAATGAAATTTTCATTTTTTTTTTGGAAATAGTATGGAATTTTCATTTTCATAGATCAGTGCGGTTGATGTTGTATACTTCTTTTCTTTCCAGGTAACTACTATCCACAAATCATGCCACTAACTACTACTAAGCATGTCTAACAAGGCATACAATTATTTTTCTGTTCAAGTACTAACCGAACCTATTACTTGCAGCAATTGATGTTGTGTTGAATACTTAAAAGGAATGCACAGTAAATGCTCTCATGGTTATAGAAGCATCTTAAAATTCTTAAAGTGCTTGTTTTATGCAGTAATATCTCAATCAGAAAAAGGAAAAGAGAATTGCAAAGTAGAGTAATTTCTGTATTGTCAGATCAGAGCCTTGAGTACTTACGGTGAACTCTGTCACCTGAATTGAGTTTGAAATAGGACCAAAAACTCCTGCCTCTTTATACATTGCAAGAATAAAGGCTACACATGTAGTTGATTTTCCATCACTATAGATCCAATCATCTTGCTCAGGAATTGTAAGCAAGTGCTCAAAAGTCATTCCACGTCTTTCCGTCTCAGCCAAGACACCATACAAGTCTAGATCCTACAACATAATAGCAAGATAGAGGTCAATGCATGCTGAAGAACTGACTTCTTAGAATCCACACAAAGATGCACACCACTCCAGTTCTCTCTATATCTGCATTATCTAACTGACTGTCAGCAAGAGACCCTTCAATTCATGCCAAACTTCTTTGCGTTCAAGGCAGTCTTGTAAAAGCCTATCTAGGTCCTCCCAGTTTTAAAGGAGCATGTATGTCGGATTATACTCACATATAACAAGAAAATGACCATGTACTGCTGCTACCTCTGATGAACATCTTATGGTAACTCAATACATGCATGACTATTTCATGTTCAAGGAAGTTTTAAGTAGTGTAACCTTGTTCTTCTTTTATTAAATTAACTTAGGCTTGAAAATGCATTAAAAAACTTAAGTAATACTGCTTTTCTTAAACGCATACCATAAAGGGAACAAATGGCCGATTGCACATGTAGAATCCTTGAAAATGCAGATAGACCAATATACCATGTCAGAGTATGTACCTCAGTTTCTAGCCTTTTGTTCAATGCTTCATTCCACATATTAGCAGCATAAGCTGGCTGCACTCTAGTCCACATAGACATCATAGATATCACCTGAAAAACACAATGGAAGATAAAGATAAAACAAAGTGGTCCTTCACAAGCAACAGAAAGGAAGACAAGAAAACAACCCCACATCATGTACATTCACCTCAATTCATGCTAAAATCATCAGAAATTTCACTCTCCACGACAGAGGCCAATATACCCCTTTTTTTTCATAATTGGTGAAATATATTAAAGCGTACACTTGCAGTTATATATCACTGTGTATTGGTAAGGAAGCAATTCATATAAGGGAAAAACAGGGAAAGACAATCAGGTAAGATAAGCCGTAGATGTCAATCTTAAATATTTTGGTTAAATTGGATGTATGAAAATTTTTGGAGATATCAGATACGATTCTTACACCAAATTAAAACATTATTATTTACTCTAACAAAAATTTTATCTGATTAATTAACAGTTATATCTTATCCATCATAGAAGTCCAAAGAATTATAAAGCACAAGTTACCCTGACAGGCCTAAGTTGAATAATTGATCGAATGAATAAACATTATTTATTCATGTCTTTACTAAGGCCACAGTGTCACTAATAAAGGAAGTGGCAGCTGAAACATTTGATTCAATAGACAAAAGCAAAAGCACATACAATAGTGAAGCACTGTACACCGCGTCTATTTTTCAAAATAACATTTATAAACACACAATATATCGGAATCACACATTTGTAGTTAACATGGCTTAAAAACTTTGTGTTGATACGTACCAAGTTCGCATCTAACGGAGGTGGAAAGTTGTCACCAATTGTGTCAATCCAACTAAATATCATGTTGTGGTAACCATAAGGCTTCCCTGACATACTACGAGCATATTCCCAAGCTGCTGATTCGTTAAATTTTGCACGGATCTCAGGGTGTAAAGGAAGCAAAGCTATATGTGGATTTGATTCATCCTTAAGGGCTAGGTCCCACCATTCATCCCAAGGAATTACCACAATTATTTCCTCCCCCTACATGCAAATACAAAACCATCGACAATTTTATTTAAGTAAAAAATTAATAGAATTTTAAGCATAAAAACAAATATCAATTACAAAGAATGAGCTTGAGCACCTTCTCATTTTCATGACCTGATTCACCAACCCAAAGATTTCGTTTTTCATCCTTGAGGCACACCGCTGTATGACCAGCAAAAGCACCAGTGACCCACTTCTCCAAAGTTTCAAAACCTCCCCAACGCCCACGGATCTTTGACACAGCCAAAAAGTCCCCTGAGTGAACATCTTCCACATTAATGGTTGCTCTCCAAGGTTGAGGACGTTTTTCAAAAGTTGCTCCCATGTGTTTCTCCAAGAATGCTAGGTTGGCACTCTGACCCCAGGCAGTGTTGGAAAACAAGGGCAGAACATCAAAAAGAGAGTGAAGTGTTCCCAGCATCCCTGATGGCATAAGGAAGACTGATATTCCGTGTTGTTTCACCTGAAAATGCAAGCTCAAATAAGCAAGCTGGTGGAATAAAAGAAAAAGGTGGGTCACTTCAAATAAAAATTCTTCCTAGAAGCGTTCAAGAGGAACTTTAAATACATATTCTAATTCAGCAGGTTCCACCCATGATGAGATCTCTAGCTTGTGCTCCCGGGCTGAAAAGTAATAGTCCCATGTTACTCTGTATGGTGTTGCAAAGACATAGAGATCCATGCATGTCCAACTATGAGCTTCACTGGTCTGTACAAATGTGCACCAAAAGAGTACCCTTGTAAATAAATAAAAAAAGGGAAAATTCTTGGATTGATAAAACTAAGATCAGTATCAAATTATTAATTTGAAGAAGCAGGGAAAAGTGCAAAATGAGTGTAGAACTATGAAAAGATAGCAAACATGAACTTCAGGCTATTGTACTTTTTATGCTTTATCAGGTCCATCTGCTTTCTTGAGTTAAGCAACAAAAATATAAATCCATTTACTCTTGTAATGTCATTTAGTCTTTTGAAGAGTTACATCATGTCATCTCATTTATAAAACTGCACAATGACACCAAACGTAGCCTCTCAAAAGAAAGTTAATTCCACCTGCCACTGTAGCTGTTATGCTCCAAGAAGACCACGTATTGAGGGAATTCTAAGAATTCTACCAGTCATTCCTTTAGTTTTGAAGCCCTCAATTTGTGATATTTAGCAAGCGAATAACCGATATTACTGTAGAGTGACAAGCTATTCCTTGCCCGTTTCACGCTGTTAGCATTTTATTCCCAATTCCGTAACGATAAGAATTAACGCATAGAAGAGGGAAACAATCCTAGTCGTGATTGCCTAACATTGAAAAGACTCCTTGCATTCTTGATCCTCTATAGAGAGACACAATCCAAGAATTAGCAAATAGAAAAATGAAATGGATAGAACTAATCATACCGTGAGATGGACGACTCCACCTCCTAATTCCTTCTCCTCTCTCTGCCCACTAGCCTCTTTGAATTCAAGGTGAGCTTCATTCCCATGAAAGCAAGCCCCTTTCCAGGTGATCGAACCGCCATTCGGTGTAACAGACCCCACAAAAAGGGGGAGGAGATCGACGGCGCTGTGGAAATTATTGAGCACCGGCCACGAAATCTGGTGAGGCAGAACCGGAAGCACGTCCTTGATTCTAAACGGTACTTTAACGGCGTTTCCCGAAGGGGCACCGAACCCTAGCAAGAAGAAGAAGAGCAAATGCAAAAGCTCGGAAGGAGACGGCGCCATGGGAGCTGCCATCGATCCGAGCGGGCAGAAAAGAGGGGAGCCTCAGAGACTTGGATCAATTACGAGATCAAACTTATGGATTTTCCAAAATTATTTGTTCTATCGAATTTCCATTTCGCGCGTTAATCTGTCCGTTATTATCCGAAGAAAACAAGATAGAAAAGAAAAGAATAACCGACAGCCGATTTCGAACTGCGGAAGTTCTTGACTTCATGCTCCTCGTTACCTGTTACGGCTTTCAAGAATGAATCCTTAGACAGATACCGGGACCCACAAGTTTGAACTAAGCATCAAAAAGCAAAAAGAAAAGAAATTTATTACTTTTTATATTAATCGAAGAATAAGATTTTACTTTTTTTTTTTTTTTTTTTTTTTTTTATCAAAATATTAATCTAATATGTAAAAACAACTTTCTACTTTTCAATTCCAGGCTTCCAGCTTTTTAATATATCAATATTTATCACTTTATCTTTTTTTTTTTTCTAGGGTTAATTTTGAGGATATTTTTGTTGCTGAAAAATAGGAAGTTAATTTAGTAGGTAGGTACATCGAGTGCTTCTAATTCATTCAGGCAAAATGGCTTTAGCAATGCAGATTAAAAAAAGTCTATGTGACCTCCCTCTTCTTCTAGAGAGGAATTCAAAGATTCTCAAAAAGTGATGAGTAGGTAGGGTCTAAACCAAATAGGCAAATTACACTCCATAACAATCGTCACATATATCAATTAAGGCGGAAAAGGATGCAGATAATATGTTATGTGCCCAATAAAGCCCCGGATCCGACGCCATGTTATCCAGTGATACATATTATCGTTCCTATTGGCTGTTCGGAAAAGGATGCAGATAAATAAGGTGTTCATCATCGTACCGAACCTAAGGATTAACCAACCAGTACACTGAAATGAAAAACACGTAAAAAGACACAAAACAATAAATAAAAAAAGCACAAAAGTAATGTAACAAAAAAAAAAAAAAAAAAAAGGTAAAAGCTCTAGCTAAACAAGATTTAATTCCAATTTAAACAGGTTCTAGGCTCCCGTTTGAGTAGTCCCATACTCGGAACTTGTTAAGAATATTGAAATGGGATTGCCAGGAGACGGTGGGTTCTTCTTTAGTACGCCACTGTGAGGACCTGCCTTCCTGTATGCAGCATCATCGGATGACACAATCACTTCAACATGCTCAAGACCCAACTGTCTCTTTATTAAATCCAAGTTCTCATTCAGCACATCACCTTCACCGAAGGGAAGCCTCAAATCCAGAGCTTGAGGTCCCACGTTAAGCACCTCATCCTTCTTAAATTTCAAGAAAGGCATGCACTCTTTCTGAATCTGTTTGAAGTTTGTTTGTTCCTTCACTGCCCTCAGGATCTCTTGGTCAGGCTTAAAAACAGCACTCTCTCTGTCATAGTTGCTAGCAAGTATCCTCAAGCATGTCTCCTTCCACCCATCATACTGTTCATTCAAAAATATCAGTCCGACTGTAGGCTTGTTTTCTTCTGTTGGACCAACCTGGACTCCTTTCTTAACTTTCTTTGACCCAGATACTTGCTTCTGAAGCATTTTTCTCATTGAAACAATTGTATCCTGCAAATATTTATTAGCTACTTTAAGGGTAAGATCTGGCAGATTTGCTGTGGGCCAGCCTGACTTCACAACAAATCCATCTTTCTTCAAGAGTTCCCTCCACACATATTCCGCATAGTGAGGGCAGATAGGTGTAATTAATCGAGTCTGAACATCCATAAACCGCCACAAAAGATCACGGTTCATGCCACCGGCTCCACATGAAAACCGATACTCATCTCTGGCAGCTTGCAGGTCATAAAATCCAGTTTTAAGAGCTTCCCTGAACATGAACCCCTTGTAATGCTTTTCAGTCTCTCTAACAGCTATGTTTATTTCATTGGCAAAGACACGGTCAGCATATGTAGAAGGTGGGCCTTGCCGGAGAGATGATTCTGAAGAGAGTATTTCTTCCATCCAAGCAATTTCTTTAGTGAGGCGTAATATGGCAGCATTGGCTGTCTCAAACACAAAATTGGCGTCATCCATGCCATCTCCAGCATCAGCAAGAGTAAACCTAGTTGCATCAGTGGAGAACTCTTCTATAGCCTGACGTAGGGTCCTGCACAAAATCAGAGGGAAGTGATGATTCCTTTGCAGATAAACACTGAAAACAGATAAATGAAAGACGACGTATGAGATCCAAAGAATCTAATGGGTAAGATAATTATCATGTAAAGGCCAATAGTACACCATAACCACCCAAAACACACAAGTCAATGCTGCCGAACAATTTCTTGCAGACAAATAGGAGTGTTTGAAGACCATCAAGCATAGATAGAAACCTTGTTTTCTCTTGAAATCATAGTTAAGATAATAAAAATAAATTTAAAAATAAAAAGAGAAAATATACCTGAAATTGCCAGTTGACTTAGACATCTTTTCAGAGTTCAGCATGAGGTGTCCATTGCTTCTGAACCCTCGAGGCCAATGATGTTTTGGCAACAGTGCAGTGTGATTGTAAATACAGAAAGTGAGATGGTTCTGTATAAGGTCTTTTCCAGACACTCGTAAATCAAATGGATACCAATAGTTGAACTCTTGCTTCATTGTGTTAAGAAGGGAAGCTGGAATATCAGTCTTCGGTTCAGGGCCACCAGAGAAAACGAAGTCCCATACCTCGTCAGTCATCTGTTCTGGCTTTACTGAAGACGTATCTGTTCCATACATATCTCCACTTTGCAGCAAATGAGCAATGGTGTAATAAGCCATGTAAAGTGTGGAATCTGATAAAGACTCCACAAGAAACTGTTCATCCCAAGGAATGCGTGTTCCTAGACCAAATGATCGTGAACAAGCCCACTGGTTCAGCCAGCTCAATGTGTGTTCAAACCCGTGTCTTGTCTCCTCAAAGAAAAGCTCCATGTTGGACAAGCACTCCTCTGATTTTGCTTTCCATTCAGGTTCACCATAAGTTATGTACCACTGATCTGTGAGGGCTACAACACATTCATCCCCAGATCTTGACATCACTTTTTTTTCTGGCTCACTGTATACAACTGCTTGGCCCTCTGCAACTAACTTGTTCTTTATCAGTGGCTTTGCTTCTTGAACTTTCTTTCCCTTGAACTCTCCAACCAGCATGGTCCCATCAGTAAAGCCTTTTAAGTAGGTCAGTCTCTTTGCTTCAGCAAGTTTTTCTTTGTCATTTTGGCTCTTTATCTTCAAATCTACACAAACCTTTTCCGCAGATTTGTCACCAAACTCAGGAATATTGATGATAGGGATGACCTCAAACGGTAGAAGCCACTCATCTTTCACTTTAAACTTTTCTCTTAGTAACGGTTTTGATTTCAAGTCATGCAAAGCCATGTAATCATCAGGAGAATCACTTGGGACACTTGTAACAATGCCCGTACCTTTGTCTGTCAAAATTGTTAACATGGGTAGAGCATATATAATTTCATTCAGTGAAAGAGGAGACTTAAGTGGCAAACCAATTAAATCATGACCAGTCAGCTCAAGCAAGCAGGAGGGCTTTTCTGGAATTTTAGATAGTTTTTGATACGCAAGGTTCAGAGCAGCTCTCTGAGTAATAATAAACACATCTGACTCATTAACCTCATAAGCTCCATATTTCCCATCAGGTAGGACCCATGCATTTGTTTGCCCATACATGGTCTCAGGTCTCAAGGTTGCAGCTGCCAGAAACACTCTCTTCCCTTCCAAAGCGCTCAACTTTGAACTGAAAGGTGGGAGCACCTCCATTTTGATCAGTGTGTATTCTTGTGGTTGGACACCTTCTCCAGTAGCTCTATCATGGTCTGCACAAGGTTGGCCATCCAAGGGAGAGTAGATAGCATATCTCATGTCTTTAACAATCTTTCCCAGTGATTTCAACTTCCTCATTTGCCATCTAACAAAGGAATCATAGAAAGGGTTCATATCTGTAGTTATAAAAGATCTACGCCAATCGCAACCCAACCCAAAGGCCCTGAGGTCTTCTTTTGCTAAAGGAGGGAAATAGCTCAACCAATGATATGGATCTTGGAACTGTGCAATCTCAGAATCAGTAAGGCCAAAGCTCTGCATAATTTGCCACTGGAACTTGTCCCCACCTGATTTAGCTACAGCTTTGGACCTCTTGCTCTTGAACTTGTCAGGTTGAATCTGTGCAGCATCTGTATTTTCTTCCTCCTTGTTGGCATTCTTAACTTCTAAGTCAGATTCATCTTGTGAAGAAGGAAATACAGGTGGATTGCCAAAATTTTGGATCTCCCTGGCTAGTTTATCAGCCGAGGCCTTGATGGGCATTCCCGTGCAATGGAACGCAAAAGGCAAGAGCACATTACTGCCCCTCAGTCTATGATATGCAGCGGCAAATTCAAGCTTGGACAGCGAAAATGCATGACCTAAATGAAGCAAACCGTTCATATATGGATATGGGAAATTTCCATAGAACTTCTCACCCAGCTCTGGGGGCTTTTCATGAGATTCAGCTTTAAAAACTTCGTGTTCTTCCCATCGCTTTTGCACTTCCGCCTGTATTTTGAGCAGTTGGTCCCGCCTTGCGAAGCTCCTTCCTGCTTCAGAAGCAGATGCCATTTCTTTACAGGACAGCAGCAAACTGTTAGATTTGACAAAAGAAAACAGTTCATAATCACATAAAGCAACAAATTAAATGGGTGAGATACATAAAACTTAAACAATATTGGGAAGGATTAACTACAAACATCTCAGTACAACTAAGGATAAAAAAGGAGGTGATGATAAACACTCAATTGGAAACTACCCCGATTGTGACGGAACATTACATATTTGAAAAGACATGAACGAAGTGTAAGGGTGTAGTTTTGTTAATGAACCAAACTAAACCCATGATTTTGAAATAGAGTTATGAAGAAATATTTTTTGCATTTACATCTACAATTCTAATGGCGAAAACAAACACAAAGAAGACAATAAGGAAACCGCATCTCATAAAAACAAACAGAAACTAAAATAAGCAGAATGACCGCAGGCTGCGAGTCGCACACCAGACATCTCGTACTTTCCATCAGTTTAAAAGACTTCCGAGGAAAAAGAAATCCCAAATCCAAATTCATTTTAGAATTACAGTTGGTGAGTTACAGACCTTCGATTAAGATCCAAGCCTAGAACACGAATGGCCGAACCTCTAGATTTCACTAGATGGGAAGCCAGTGGAAAATTTTCGATTTTTCATCTAGCGCGCTAGCTTTGGTTGCTTCAAAAAGCTGCTGAAATTAAGGTACCAAGATATTTAGCCAAAAGAAACACTTAAAGAAGTAAGTGGAAGGAGACTTCAGACCGTCAACCGTTTTCTGCAGCTGGTGGGGCGGTGGCACCCCTGGCGACTGGAAGAAACAAAAATAAAAGAAGAAAAGGGAAGAGGAAGAAGAAGGGGAGAGGCAACGGATGAGTACCTTCAGTCGCCGCTTCTGCTGCTGCTGCTGCTTCAATAGGCTTGAACGAGGGGAGACCTCGGGTTCGTTTTGGTAGAAATATGAGATTTCGTATCCAACCCGGTTCGTGACCTATCGAACCGAGCTAAGTTAGGCTCCGCTCGACTTGAGTAATCGATGCGATGTCCCTTCGCAGCGTTTGCTCCGTCAAGTCTTCAACCAAGTTTGAGGCTACAATACATGTCAACCCGAGTCAAACCAATCCTGAGCCGAACCCAAGACGGTTCGACTCCGTGTTTTCTCACAGAAAGGAAACTGCGTCTGCTATTTGCGTTTTGCGACTTGCGAGTCTGGGGGCCCAAAAGCCCAGACTTATGGTCGCAAGGTTTAGGATAGGCGGGTAGAACTTTTGGTCTAGCGACAGATCGAACCCGAAACCTCGAATCAGATCAGGCACCATTGAAGAATCATTTTGAGATACGCGTGAAATAGAAAAAAAATCATATAAACCTGCGGTGAGCGTGGATCGAACACGCGACCTTCAGATCTTCAGTCTGACGCTCTCCCAACTGAGCTATCCCCGCTTTTATATAATATTAAATATTTTTTAAATAACTATCTTATAAAATAGAACATTTGCCTCTTTGTCCTTTATGATGATACTCCGAATCAGGGGCCTTTAGAAGGTATACCATCAATGAACTGACCTAGACATGTCAAATAGCTCAATGGGGGGGCAGAAAAACACATATTTCATTTTCAAAACCCGGGTTTAAGTTAGGTAGTAGTCTACTTTGATATAATCCATATGACTCATTTAATGTAGTTTGAAAAATCCATAATTTGCAAAAAGGGGTTATTACTTTTGGAACAAGATCAATTCTTCCTAATCTTATTCGTTTAAAAAAAAATTTGATATCGTGTGACGAATATAAAGAAAAACTGAAGAAACATTGCTGCAAATCAGACCTCTACAAAATTCCATCCGATTTGGGGGTGCCTTCGTCTCATTTCGTATTCTTGGATCCAGCCGTAACTAACACTGAAAAAATAATCACAAGTAACATTTATATTCAAATCCTCAATAACTGAATGAGCTATTACAAATTTACAATAGGTCAAATGTAAAAAATTTATGTCCTAGTCTTAACAAGCAACAACTCATGGTCAATAAGAAATTTATTATCACATAACTGAAGGTATTGTCATGCATTAACTGCATACAAATATGTCCATCATATGGCCAAAAAATTTCATGTGCCCAGTGGCTTAAAGTTTTAAACAGTTCCTAACAACTCGATCGGTAGTATCAATTTCCTGCCAAAATTAATTACATAGGTATCAATACTATTATCAAGGTCGATCGGTTAGCACAACCGATCAACTCAACTCAAGCATTGAAAAGAAGGAAATTGTTCGTGTTGAACCTCTTTCTTTTCTGCCGCTTGTCTTTATTGTAACCTGGGAACCAGTCCTGGTTCCTTGTGGAAGGAGCATTTGCAGAGGAGGAAGACGCATGTCAGCTGCTGCGGTTGAGGTGGGTGGTGGTCCCCTTGGTACTCCCTTTACCGGTCAAAAGAAGTGTGAGTGAGAGCTTTGTCATCTACGGATCGAGCTTGAGGTAAGAAGGGGTTCCTCTGTTCTTCGAGTACACCTGGTGCCGTTACGCCTTAAGGAGAAATTCCACGTCGCTTATAGTTACGTATAGTAAACAGGAGAGCCATGGCACTACCAATCTTTACAGCCTTTGAATTTCCAGTGCGTCTCGACGCGTCCTCTTTATAGCCATGGGAGACGACGATTCCAGTGACAGAACCAAAGACGGGCGGGCTGGGCTACCTCCTCTTGAATGTGTTTGACGAATCCAATCAAACTAGAGACTATGGAGTGGATGGAGTTATACTTTTGATTCCTAGGAATCATTTGAGCGAGTGTTGGGAATGGGGAGAAGGCAACGCCTGAGAGTCTGTGAATTGTACTGGGTTTTGTTCAGTCGACAGAACAACAGGTTAGTGAAAGTGGAACAGTGAAAGAATATCACGGGAAGTAATAAGAGACACAGAAGCACAGAGCAGGCACAGTGGCGGAAACTGCACTGGAATAGTGGAACGGGAACTTTGCGTGCTTCCACGTCCAC
Source organism: Aristolochia fimbriata (assembly GCA_019845555.1). Classification (NCBI taxonomy): domain Eukaryota; kingdom Viridiplantae; phylum Streptophyta; class Magnoliopsida; order Piperales; family Aristolochiaceae; genus Aristolochia; species Aristolochia fimbriata. The sequence continues at coordinate 7,411,765 of CM034078.1, forward strand.
TTCAAATTTCTACACCCACAAAGACTATTAGGAATGATGCCTCTTTGTCTCAGAAGACAGTGTAAGACAATGTATTTTGCTAAGTTAAAGAGAGTGGGCACCGGGCGAGTGCTGAGGCATTGGAGTGGGCACTGGGCAGGCAAGCATCTTGGGTGTGTTGGACCGTGCCAAAAAGACGGAAGATTCTGGTTTTGTTCGGATAGACAAGAGTCTCCCTTCCCGGCTTTACGAGAAAAAACAAGGTACCGTCCCAGAGTAGCAGTCAATAGTCCCTACCTTCTCCATCCTTTATTTAGCAGGAATCGGCAGGAATTCGGGAAAGCAATGTAAAGGGGCATCAGAGAGAAAAAGAAAAAGCGACTGTGCCGTCGCCCTCACACCCAGCAAAATCATGAGACCGCCCCTGCACAGCCACCTTCGAGACAGTACATAGCCTCAGGCATGCTTCTGAAATCTGAACCTCCCACCTCTCTAGTTTCTACCCTCTCTCTCTCTCTCCAGTACCACTCCTCCACTTCAAATGCAAATATGCAATGCTACAAGTTATGGTCTAATACTCACTCTAATATAATAAAACGCTTTGGCTATGAATATTTCTACAGTAATATAAAACATTACGCAGCCGGCAACACAGCCGACGCGCTGCAGTACTGCTCGGCTGCTCCTACTTCTTTCTTTGGGGGACAGTTTTATCTTTATGCCGCAACAAACTTGTGGGTCCTTCTTGGGATTCTCAAGCTTTTCCCGACAATTAACACGCATATCTGCAATTCCAACTTCCCCTGCCCTCCTCGCCCAGCCAATTTATAAGCTTCCTCGCTTCCTCCAAACCCATCTTCAGCTTCTTCTTCTGCCTCTCTCTGCGTACGTTGCTAAAGGAAGGCAAGAAGCCATGTCTCGTTTGCTGTTCGGCTCTGTTCTTCTCCTTCTCTCTTTTGTTTGCTCTTCCGGAGCGGCCCTCGACGACTACCTCCCTGTGCAGCAGCCCTTGCTGGACAAGGCCGAACAGAAGGCGGTCTACGATATCTTGACGGCGGCGAACCCGGACGTGGATTGGAGTTACGCCTTCAGCATCGACCTCTGTACCGCTGGGCCTCACGGTATAGTTTGCGAGATTGATGAAGAAGACCCTTCGAAGGCTCATGTCGTCGAGCTCAATCTGGGATACGTATCCGACTATTCGAACAACCCGCCTTGTTCTCCGACGAACGCCTCTTTCTCTCCAGCTCTCACTCGCCTTCCTTATCTCTCCAAGCTTTTTGTCTACCGTTGCTTCGTCGCCGCTCCCACGTTTCTTCCCGGGTACCTCTGGTCTCTCGGACCCCAGCTTCAGGAGCTTGTTCTGCAGTCCAACCCGGGTTTATCCGGGTCGCTCCCGCAAGACTTCGGAACGATTCTCGGGCTACGCCGTCTTATTATTGCCGGAACCTCCATCTCCGGCGAGATACCTGCGGCCGTCGGCAAGCTGAAAAGTCTCCAGCAACTGGACTTGAGCGGTAACGCTCTCAAGGGCACCATTCCTTCCACCATCGGAGAGCTGAAAGAACTCGTGGTGCTCGATTTAAGCCAGAACGCGCTCCTCGGCTCCATACCCGCCGAGCTGAGTCCCTTGCCCAAGCTCACGAAGTTGGATTTGAGTCGAAACAATCTCAGTGGTGGGATCCCCGCCTCGATAGGGTCATTGCGATCCCTCGAGCTCTTGGATTTGAGCGAGAACGGTCTCTCCGGGGGGATTCCTCTGTTTCTCGGCGGGCTTGAGGGGTTGAAGAATCTCCACCTCCGCGGCAACCCCTTCAACGGAACGCTGCCTAATATCTGGAACCAGCTTCGGGGGCTCGTGGGACTCGATTTATCGCGAACGGGGCTGGTGGGTCCTATACCGGTCTCCATGGGAGGTCTCACGGACATCAGTTACTTGTCACTGGATCATAATCGTCTCTCCGGTGCTATTCCTGCAGCGCTCGCAGAGTTGCCTAGCGTTAACCGTATTGATTTGAGCCATAATCGTCTCTCGGGTGAGGTTCCATTCTCGAAGCTGATGTTGAGAAGGTTGGGGGAAAGACTCAGGTTGGATGGGAACGAGGGGTTGTGTATGGATCCAGAGACTGTTGTTTCGTTCTCTGAGAAGATTGGCATATCTGTATGTGAATCTTCTTCTTCTTCTTCGGCACCCTCCGTTGAGCTTCGGGTTTCGATAGATAGTTCTACAGGCAACCGGGTCCGCAGTCAGTTCCGCCATGCAGGAGCCTTTTTCTCTGCTGTATTTCTTCTTCCCCTGTTTTTCCTCTTCCATTAACGAAGGCGATGCGGTTGTATCACCTGGGAGAGACTACATACCGTGAAAATTGTATAAATTTGTTCTACTGCGAGATGTTAGAGATTTAGAATTCGAGGCATTTTGATTTTTTTATTTCTCGTCTTTCTAAGCTTCTTCTTACACGTTCCTATCACTGTAAAAGGGTACTTGATTATTTTATTTCGATGTGATCTTGCGTATGGCCTCCCATTTTTCACCATATGAGCAATCAATTCCTGAAGACTGAAAAAGTCCCGTCTCGTAGGAAACAACCCAGAACTTGTCACCTCTGTTTGGAGTCAACCAGTAAAATTCTAATGAGTTTTGTTTGGCCGGAATCCTTCAAACAAGCAAAATTATGCTTTATAACAGGGTTTTGTCGGATAAAATTGATTTAGTAATTAAGCCCACAAACTCTCTATCATTCGATTTCACAAAATCACAAATGGGCTTCTGATGCTTGCACAGTTTGAGACGAGCCTTCTGGAGCCTGGACTCTCTGGAGTCTCCACTCCGAGATGAAGAGTGGAGCGCTGGGAGATGAACAAGGGAGTGCCTCCGATGTTGACGGGGAGATGGAACAGAAGAGTCCCGAAGTGAGAGGGAGGACGAGGAGGGAGGATAAAGGCGGCAGTCAAATCAGGGGAAGCAGGAGCAAAGCACGCCGTGATCTCGCTACGGCCTGACTACCCCTGATTCTTCGCTTCCGGGTTCCGTCCGTTTTCGCTTCTTCTCCCACACACGTTACTAGATCTCCGTCGCTTCTTCTTCACATGTTGCCAAGGTTAATGGAACCGATTGTGTGTACGGGAACGTAGCCTGTCACTCCAAATCTGGAATTGCATGGGGTTTGACGCTCTCCGGCTGAAACCTTCCTTCGGCCCGCTGCCTGCCACCCATGGACGTCTCTTTTAGGCTCCTCTCATAAAAGTCACAGGCAACTAGGCAAGGAGACTTAAGCAAAGAAGATTAGATTTCTTATCCACTAGCGCAGACGTACGAAATATGAATTGTTTTTATGCTGTAGCAAAATTGACAACAAAATAAATATCTTCTAATCAATTTTAGAACTTTTATCAACCATGGATCGGATATTTGCAATGTTTCAAAAACCGAACTGGTCATCAAACCGGAGTTTGTAGTTTTGGTTGAACCCGATTAGACCGGGTTAAACCAACCGCTCAACTTCAACCATTGAATATTATATTTTTATATTTTAGAGATACTTATAAATAATAATGAAGAAAAAAAGATCGGAGACCCATACAAGTTCTAATAATCATTCATCGATGGTTTGAAAACGATATGGTAAAATCTGGGATGGGCTATTCGAGAGGTCACGACGACATGTTGCCACGTGGAGGGAGCCCGTGGATGGATTACGGAGCCATCCGTTTGGGACTAGTGAATGTGACTAGCTACTGTCGACTAGCGAGTGGCCACACGGCATCCACGAAAACTAACTTTCATGAAAACAGGTTTGGAAAAATTGAAAAAAGGAAGGCCCTCTACTGCCTCAAATTATCTCTACGATTATTCCCTTTGGCTTCTCTGCTTGCGCTCCTTCAAAAGCTGCATTCCCGGCATTTTTCGAATAAATCTGAAACGAAAATTCATATGAAGCGCCTACCTGCGCATGGCTACGGTTGCAGGCGTTGCTACAGGTGTTCGCCTCGGGTTAAAGACGAAAAATTCGAGCCCGACTACTACTTTTCTGGGTAAGAAGCTTCAGTTCAGAGCTACCGAGCAGAGACTCTCCGGGAAGAAGAGTACATCTACTCTGTCGGTCAGCTGTAGCGGCGGAGAATGGGAGTTCGTGCATCATCTCTTTATGGGCGTCGGCGTCGGCCTCCCTTGTACCGTTATGGAGTGCGGGGACATCATTTATCGGAGCACTCTTCCGCGATCGAGCGGCCTTACTGTTACTGCTCCTGGTGCCGTCTTGGCCCTTGGGGTCCTCTCTTACCTCTGGGCCACTCCCGGCGTTGCACCCGGCTTTTTCGATATGTTCGTTCTTGCTTTTGTTGAGAGAGTCTTTCGGCCCACCTTCAGAAAGGTATTGGAGTCACGAATTATCTAAACGTATGTGTGGTTCTTCCTGTGATTTCTATCTCATTCTCTTCCGGTTGCGGCAGGATGATTTCGCACTGGGAAAAAAGTTGGGGGAAGGTGCTTTCGGTGTGGTGTACAAGGCTTCATTGGCGAACAAAACTAATTCTAAAGTGGTAACTATTTGCTTGTTCCTTCCCGTCCAACTCTATTCTGCTTCTAAAATGTTTTTGCAGACTCGATCGAATAAGTCAATTTTAATCAAGTCGCGTATCCAATGATGTTAAAGTAAATCGGGCACAAGCATCCTTCTGAGACACTAACTACTTTGGTCAACATAGAAATCGAACAAACTTTGGTTTTGTTTCTCAGAAAGTCTTAAGAATAAGTTGCATACTTTCCCTCATACCAAAAGAAATATTGATGCTATCATGCTAAGATGTTTTAAACAAAATGTTGTTATTGAACAATAAGAGTGCACGAGCTAATTATGCCACCCCTGTTCCTGAAGCTGAGAATTGTGTATTAAATAATCGAGCTGTTGAAATAGAATCAGTTCGTGCAACAAGTAATTTTGACTAGAAATTCATGCAATAACTTGCCTAGATTTGTGTTCATGTTTTCCTGTTCGTAACGGTTTCTCTGACTGAATGAATTGTGATCCCTTTGCTCGTCTATGTGATTTCTGAAGTTGGTATGCAATTATATAACTTCTAGTATACAGTTATCAAAGGCAGTATGTTCTTCATACGAGTGTTTTTTATATCTCCTATGCGAATGCAGTTTGATTTCTTAGGTTTTTTTCTCGATGCAACTACTTACCAGTTACCTCATATTTGAGCATGCTGGTTCTGTTGCTATTGTTTCTATTCTTGTGTGTAACATTTTCTAACATGTAATTCTGGTTCTCTTTGTGGTTCCTGAAGAAAGGTGATTTAGTTCTGAAGAAGGCTACAGAGTATGGTGCAGTGGAGATTTGGATGAATGAACGTGTTCGAAGGGCATGTGCAAGTAGCTGTGCTGATTTTGTATATGGATTTCTTGAGGTGTTGCTTCATATGATTATCATATAAATGAGGGTATTTGTATTTTTAAGCTTAGGAGATCTTTTAATGATTTGCTTGAGAGGCCATATTTATTCCTTATTGTATTTGATGTTTCCTTCCTATGTTCCTTTGCCTTTGCTAGACATCACCCAAAAGGAAAGGAAGTGAATACTGGCTTATTTGGCGTTTTGAAGGGGAGGCAACACTAGCAGATCTCATGTTGAGCAAGGAGTTCCCTTATAATGTTAGTATTATTAGGTTTTGAAGCTTTACATTTCATTTCCTTTTAAATGCAGTTAAACTTGGAAGGTTTAGGTTATTCATATGCGAGCTTCTAAAATTTACTCAAGGTTTCCTTTAAATTTTCAGTTTATTTTTGTTTCAGACTTCATTTGGGCAAGGTCGATAAAATAATGATTTAGCGGCATTGCCATTATTTCTTTCTCGTTTCTGTTTTATCTTTCAATATTTTATTCTGCTCACATCCGAGGAGGCTCACCTAAAGACTTAAGCTGGATCTTTTGATGGCTTTTCTTGTCTTTTTTAAATTGCTTCCAAAAAAATGAACTGGTGGCACCTAAATTTAGATTACGTGTACTGTATGTAATGCAGTTCTGCGTGTTTTACCTCTCAAGAGTGAGTATTGTATGTAATGCATGTTTGTGCTTTTTCTAGGTGATGGTACTGAGTGCAAGGCGTTTCCATTTCCTTCTTTTAGTCCTGTCCATATGACTTAATTTCCTTGTCCATAAGACTTAGTTTCCTCTTTCAAAGACACTAGAAACCAATAACTTTTAAGTTTGGTAGTTTTGAAATTTTCATCTAGTTGCAAAACCAGTCGCACACCTATTTTCTAAGACAAGTGCAAAGGGGTTTGATCATTATGATAGCACCAATTATTCATGTAGTGCTCATTAGAGAATTCTTTTTCTCTTACATGTTATTTATTCTTATATAGTTTTATTGTTTTCATTCATTTGTTACCAGGTGGAAACACTAATTGTAGGGAAGGTTCAAGATTTACCGAAGGGACTGGAGAGGGAAAACAGAATCATCCAGACAATAATGAGACAGTTGTTATTTGCATTAGATGGTCTTCATTCAACAGGGATTGTTCATAGAGATATTAAGCCCCAAAACATTATCTTTTCTGAAGGTGAGCTTCTTCTACCTATATAGTATGGGGCCATGGTGAGATTTACATTGTTAGTAAGACGAGTAATGATTTGGCTTCTTTCCCAACCTTGTAAAGGGTCTCGCACTTTCAAGATCATTGACCTGGGGGCTGCAGCTGATTTGCGAGTTGGAATAAATTACATACCGAAGGAGTTTTTGTTAGATCCAAGGTATTCCATATGTTCTAGTGACCTAGTATCTATGGTTTGTGAAAAACATTTATTTTGAAAAAACCTGCTCCAATATGAACATTAATCTTTCAATTCAGGTATTCAGTTCTTAGAATATCTAATTTTTGCTTCCTTTAATATTTGCAATTTTTTTCCTTCTGAAGTTCATTCCAATGTAACTGCTGACCTTCCTGTTTTTCAGGTATGCAGCTCCTGAGCAGTACATCATGAGCACTCAAACACCATCAGCACCATCGGCTCCTGTGGCAACTGCTCTCTCCCCTGTTCTTTGGCAGGTTTGTATCGAGCCATTCTTGCTGAACTCAAGTTCCCTCAATGACTTTGATTTGTTCCCTATAATCCATTTTTTCTATCTCAAATGTTTGTTTCTTATCTGAATTCAAGTCTACTGGAACAGTTGAACCTACCGGATAGATTTGATATCTACAGTGCTGGGCTCATATTCTTGCAAATGGTAAGTTCCTCATCTGGCTTGGGATTCCCTGGATGATGCTTCTGCTGAAACTTATATAGACATTAGTGGACAGAATAGGTTCACGACTTTAACCGAGGACTATCCTGTTGGTTGTTCTAGGCATTCCCGTCATTACGCACAGACAGTGCTCTTATACAATTCAACAGGCAGCTGAAGAGATGTGGTTATGACATGGTTGCATGGAGGAACAGTGTGGAGCCACGAGCAAGCCCTGACCTCAGAAGGGGATTTGAACTGCTGGATCTTGATGGTGGAATTGGGTGGGAACTCCTCTTATCAATGGTTCGATTCAAAGCACGGCAAAGAACCAGTGCAAAAGCAGCTTTGGCTCATCCATACTTTGACCGAGAAGGGCTGTTGGGTCTTTCGTTCATGCAGAATATGAGACTTCAGCTATTCCGTGCAACTCAGCAGGATTATAGTGAAGCTGCTAAATGGATAATTGGGCTTATGGCAAGATCCGGAACTGAAAAAGAAGGTGGCTTCACGGAAGCTGAATTACTCGAGCTTCTGGTTAGTAGTCTTTTCATTCATCTTTGCGTTCAGAGTTACTGACTAGCACATGTCCAAAATTTTCCCCAAGTTTTGCTGGACTCCTACTCGAAATGCTCTGTCGAATGCAGGCTCGTCTTCAGTAATTCCTCTAACAATATTCAGCAATGAAAACAAATTTCTTCCAGTGTTGGGCCACTCGTATGGTGTGCCAAAATATTTCAAACCACCTCTTTCCACTGTTAGTAGCCCTCAATTGCTGCAGACGTTCTGAAGTCTCTGTTAGATATGGTTTATAAGAAAGAACATTTCAACTCCGTTGGACTCACTCTTAGTTGGTGCAGGAGATTGAACCAAGAAAGAAGGCAAGCACGCCAAGGAATGCATTGGCTTCTGCACTTCGTCTGAGGAGAAAGCTAATCAAAACTTTCAACGAGAGCATGGATGAGCTTAGCAGGCAGGGTAAGAGTCTGTGGTGGAGCAGGTGGATTCCCAGGGAGGAGTGAAGCCCGTCTTTATGTGTATAGCAAATTGTGTGTGAATTGAGGAGACAGGAGGAAGGAAGAGGTTTTTACATTTGATTTAAGCATAATGACATATGTAATTAATACATGCTTGTGTAATCTTTATAATCTATGTCAATGGTAGTTTAATAACATATTTATTTCATTGAGTAACAGCAGTATAAGAATTATTACGTTATTAATTTATAGGCCACTGCAAATGAATACTTCTGTTAGTTAGATGTGTAAAATATCACCAAAGAAAATATTTATTCCATTTTTTGCAGATAATATTAGTGAATATTTGTAAAATTGAACGAATTAGCAGTGAAGATTATGAAATAAGCTGAAAAAGGATAATAATATTAAACGTAAAAATGAACCTAATATAAGCGAAATGTTTATTCCATATCCAAAATATTTAGAAAAATTCTGAAAGAATATTAGGATTATGGTTTTGTTTCTTTTGACCAGATCTCATCATCTATCGGGAGATATTTTTACAGTATTAAGACTTTAAATTCCGTGGGAAGCCGAAACATGCGTTTTTATAATTTTATCTTTTTTTAATGATGGTGTACTAACTACTAACAACTAAGTACATTTAGTTGAAAGAGTTGGTGCTAGGCAGATGTACCCATAAATTTGTTAAAGTTCAATTGCTGCCGCGTTTCTGTTATGGTATAGTCCTTTGCCGTGGCCCCATAAGTGATAAGAGTGGGCTCTCTTTTATCTGTCTCGCTCTCTTCTGGTACATACTTCGTAGAACAAAGTAACCCCAGTTTGAAAAAGCATCAAAACATAAATGCCCAGCAAAACAAAACCTGTTTCTTGAACATTGAAATTCAAAGAAGGCTTTCAATACCGCCACCGCCACCGCAGCAGTCAATGTGCTACCGATTCAGACGCAGATCGGACTGTGTATGACTCAGTGAGTCGGGAGCGTGGACCGTGTGGACCTCGGTCGTTCAGTCATACTCGCGGACAAACGACGCGTTTTTCCAGCCTGGATCCTTCAAATTTTATTCCCCGCCCCGTCCCTACCTCCTACGTACTGTACTTCTCCAATTCGACCCCACTTCTGGGTGCTACATAATAATAAGAACAAATATAAGGACTCAATTCCAATTATTTGCAATTATCTTTTCCAGCTCTCTCTAGTCTCCTTCGGCTCATCATTTCATCCCCACTCACTCGGCAATGGTACTACACTCGGCCTCTTCCGCTTCCTCCTCCCTCCGCCTCTTACTCTCCTTCTTTCTTCTTCTTCTGAATGTCGGAGAAGGTAAGCCGGAGCTCCCTTCCTTCCGGGAAGCCCCGGCTTTTAGGAACGGAAAGGAATGCGGGACCGTGGACTGGTCCGCCCTCGACGCCCGTGTCCACCATCCCAACATCATTCACATCTCCATGACCCTCGACGCCACCTACCTCCGCGGCTCAATCGCCGGCGTCCTCTCCGTCCTCCGGCACGCCTCCTGCCCCGAGAACGTCTTCTTCCACTTCCTCGCCTCCCACCACCGCCCGGAACTCCGCCGCATTGTGGTCTCCACCTTTCCCTACCTCAACTTCCGCCTCTACCACTTCGACATCGACATCGTCAAGGGCAAGATCTCCGTCTCCATCCGCCGGGCCCTCGACCAGCCACTCAATTACGCCAGGATCTACCTCGCGGATCTCCTCCCGGAGGGGGTGAAGCGGATCATCTACTTCGATTCCGACCTCATCCTCGTCGACGACGTCGCCAAGCTCTGGGGCATCGATCTGGGGTCCAGCGTCCTGGGGGCGCCCGAGTACTGCCACGCCAATTTCACCAGCTACTTTACCCACAAGTTCTGGCTCGACCCGGCCTTCTCTGGGACTTTCGCCGGCCGGAGGCCATGTTATTTCAATACGGGGGTCATGGTGATCGACCTGGAGCGGTGGAGGCGGGGGAAGTACACGGAGAGGCTGGAGTGGTGGATGCGGATCCAGAAGCGGGCGAGGATCTACGAATTGGGGTCTTTGCCGCCGTTCCTGCTGGTCTTCGCCGGGGACGTGGAAGGGGTGGAGCACAGGTGGAACCAGCACGGCCTTGGAGGGGACAATCTCGAAGGTCTCTGCAGGGATTTGCACCCGGGTCCGGTGAGTCTACTTCATTGGAGTGGGAAAGGGAAGCCGTGGCGGAGACTGGACTCGAAGCGGCCGTGTCCTCTTGACAGTCTCTGGGCCCCTTACGATCTCCACCAAAAACCGCCTCTTTCTTCCTCCTCATCCTTTTCGTTCCAGTACAACTGATCATCTCGATCCAAGAAGACGGAGACTTACCAAAAATGTAAAAAAGAAAGAAAGAAAAAAAAAAAAAAAAAGAGAGAGAGAAGAAGAAGAAGAAGAAGAAGAAGAACGGAACGTGAACGTCGACCGGCGTGCGTGCCGGTTCCGTCCCTTAATTCGAGGAAAAGGAACTCGATGATCGTCCGGTGATTGAGGGGGACAATCTTTTGTTTCTCGTTTCAGAATGTCACGCGGCTGATTCACACAAACATACCAGAATAAAACAACATTCTTTCGTTTATGGAGGGAAGATCACGGTTTGTCCGGAATTTGGAATCCCATTTTCACGTTTGGAAATTCCAACTTACAGCCATGTGCACCGGGACAGACTCCCTCTTGTCTCTACTCTGGACGCTCCTCATCATCATACATGCTCTACTCGGAAGCCAAACAAAAGGCGACGATTAAGGTAAGCAGAAAGGCAAACACCACCCTTTAATTTTCTTCTTTCTTGTGGGATTTAAAAATGAAGCTGTACTTTTTTTCTTTTTTTCCCCCTTTCTTCAACTGTACAGTGGCTGTATCGTTGCACCTTGCTTCATTCGAGCAATCTTCCCGTTACATGCACCAGATTTTACATACAACTTTGTCATTCGTTGCAAGATAAGATAGACATCAGTCTCGTTGGCTGACTGGAAGATGAAAACTAATAATAAGTTTAGTGGGAGTGGGGCAAAAGTATCTGTTTTATATAAAATAAAAGCTTTGTCGAAAACATATTAGGACGACAGAGGAATTATATTGGTGTTACTGTCTACCAGGTGGACACTGGTGTGACAATCAATATTGGCAAAAAGAAAGGCGAGTAGTTCAGAAAAGGAAAAAGGGAGAACAGAACAGAACAGAACACCTGGAATAACTCAACGGGAAAATGTGCAGAAACACTCGGAATCCGAGGGGCGGTCAATTGAAGTTGTAAATTGTAACTAATTAGAGAATTGAATGTGTTACGAACAAATTGCAGATTCTAACGAACAAAGACGAACACAAAGTACTGTAAACATAAATGGTTCTTGACTGTCGCAGTTTTGTATGAACTAATTAATTAGAAAGGGCACATTGACAGAGTTTTTATACATTGTCTATCTACGTCAGTATAGCAACATTATCACCCCTTATTTTAGGGTGTATGAATCAGAAGGAACCCTAGCCAGAAGGAATCAAAAGTTGGTGTAGAGAGAGATAAACTAATGTGAGAGATGCTGCAGCTACGTATGCTGATTACTTGGAGACCCAATTAAGCATCCGGAGTTTACACTAAACATTAAGCAATAGGAGTTTAGACCTGCATTGAGTCCGATCAACGCCATGGGATGCGGGTTGGGTTTTGGATTAGCGCAAAGTAGTGCGTAATATTTTTTTCATGGAGATGATGTAAAAGGAAAAGGATTAGGGCGTTGACCGGAGTCGGTAATGGAGAGACAAAAGTCACAAAAGGGTGGGTAGTTAATGCCTTTAAAGGTTCATTCATTGCGACAGCTTGAGCAGACTGAACGGTCGAATGGCCCTTTTTGCCCACCAAATCAAATGTAATTGGGTCTTTCTTCATTTGCGAATTGAAGCTTCGACCCTTTGCGGACCGAACATATATTGTCCACAAAAGACCATTTAAGAAACACTACCGTGAAATTGTAGTTTAGGGTAGTTCACGGTAGTTTAGGGTAGTTCACGGTAGTTTAGGGTAGTTTCGGGCTGCTTCCAACACAAACTTCCGGAAAAATTGACGATGACCTTAGATATTCCACATAAATCCTGACGGTTAGTAGAATACACATGAAATTCAAGGAACACTCACTATGGATATTAGTCATAATTAATCATACTATTTAATTTGATTGATATTCAAAACTGAAGTCCAAAAACAGGTCGAAGCGACTTACATATCATCATTATGAATACTTAAGTTGCCTCGATCAAATTAACAGTGTGTTAGATGATTGATTATATGTTGGCCCGTTGCCGTTGACGGTCAAAAACCCAAGTGCAGGTTATTATGATACACTTAAAGAGGTACCAATGGCTGGAGGCCCAGGAGGCAATGAATGGTTTAAAACAGGGAAAACTTATCCCTCACGACATTCTACACAAATTACGAAGAGTAATCTCATCGCAACAATTAAAAACTTGGGTGAAATTATGTCGTCCCTGCCTAGCTGCAGGCCGGAATTGATGGCCGTATTGGTAGGTCAAAAATAACTTTGTTACCGTTACACAATTCGACTTTCTTTTCATTTTGCAATTGGGTTAGCCGAGGCATTATCGTCCGTGTTCGTGTTCCACTGGATGAAAATACATATATATATATATATATATTCTTTACTTTTGCAACATTAATTTCTGGATACTAACTTAGAAAGCTAGAAGTGAAAGGTTTGACTGTGGGCAATTCAGAAGCAAGTAGATGGATCAGTGCAAGTACGTACTACTGAGAACTATATATGTAATAACGGGCGGGCGGCATTCTGTTTATTTATTGCTTTGAATACCGGATATATAGTACAAAACCAGTGAAAAACTTCAGAAGCAGGTCACGTAAACCGAGCAAAGGACATTAAAACCGGTGAGGAGCTAGCTAGTTACCTCTGCTTCATGAGAGACAGGACAAAACCACAAAAGCGGACAAGAAATATTTTATTTGTCAGAAACTAAGAAGTTTTGCAGCTCCTGATTCAGTAAATTAAGAAAATCACATGATATTGTGAATTGGGGGGCCATCGAGGTACACATATATATATAGACAAATGCTCCCCTTCTGTTTCCTTCCCCGGCGGCGATGAAGAAGACAAACAATGGAACAAGAATCGTTATCAGTTCTCAGGCTCACACACTCGTCCTCTTTCTAATGTACAGCTCAAACTCCCTCGTAATCGTATCAACACTATTTTTTCTGGGTTCTGAAATAATTCCGAAACGGATGAGTCGGGCATTAATTACTTGTAGAAAGAGTATCCTCCCGAACCTCCTCCACAGGAGCTGAGTCCCCAGAAGAGAGCAAAGTAGAGTCCAAAAGAATCGCAATTACGCCAACTCAGACCTTTGTCGTGGTGGCGTTTAATGCCGACGTGGACGAGGGGGAGACGCATTGGTTTCCCGGCCTCGACCGTTGGGCTCCCACGCTCGCGGGGCACCCGACGGGCCCCACCGGCGGATCCATGCAGTTGTACGACAGGCAAAGCGCCGCCGACTCCGGCGCAGCCGTTCCCGGCGGCAGCGGGAACCCGGACAGGTAGTTGTGCTGGAGGTAGAGCGTCTTCATCTCCCCGCCGTAGACGCTCCTCACGTACTCCCGCGGCACCGCCCCCGTCAGCCGGTTGTTGTTCAGGTACACGTTCTCCGCCGCCGCGAGTCCCGGCGGCACCTCCCCCGTCAGCCGGTTGTGGCTCAGGTCAACCGTGGACAGGCAGCCGCCGCCGCCGGCGGCGGCGGAGAAAGGGACGGGTGGGATCTGGCCGGAGAGGTTGTTGCGCTGCAGCATAACGGTCGAAAGGAGGGGGAACCCCCCACCGAAGAGGGCCGCGGGGATCGGGCCGTCGAACTCGTTCATGCTGAGGTCGAGGAACTCGAGATCGGGGAGACTCGCGGGGAGCCGACTCAGCGGGCCCCCTAGCCCGTTCCCCGAGGCGCAGAGGTAGCGGAGCGTGGACGGCAGCTGCGGCAGCTCCCCCGAGAAGGCATTCGACCGGAGGTCGAGGTGGAGGAGCGACGACTCGATCGGCGGCAACTCGCCCTCCAGCCGGTTGTCCGCGAGAATCAGGACCTTGAGCTCGCCGAGTTTGCTGGTCAGATCGGGGGGCACCCGCCCCTGCAACAGATTGTACCCGAGATCGAGCGTGTGGAGCAGCGAGAGATGGGAGAGCGAAGCGGGTATCGCACCGGAGACGAGATTGTTGGTGATGGAGATGAATTTGAGGCGGGAGAGGCGGCCAATGCAGTCGGGGAGGGAACCCGCGATCTTTCCCGGGTAGACGACGAGTTCGACCAATGCGGCGAGGTCGCAGAGCGCCGGGCTGAGCGTGCCCGTGAGTCCCCACGAGTCGGTCAGACCCGTCCCGAGCGTGAGAGACTCGACTCGGACGGTATTGCCCCCGGTATGGACGGCGCAAACGACGCCGGCGAAGGACGAGCAGGGATCCGGCGAGGAGAGGTTCCACGTGGAGAAGAATTCCGAGCCGTGTAGATCCCTGAGACTGTTCTTAATCCTAAGCAGGGCTATGAGGTCGAGGGTGGCGAGGGATGGAGGCGCCGTCTGGGCGGAAATGGTCGAGAAGAAGAGCAAAAAACAAACGAATAAGGACGGCATTGCAGACATTACCGGCGACGATAGCAGAAGGAGACGCGCAAGGCAGGAGAGTGAGAGTCAATAGATTATAGAGTGGAGTGTCTTGTTCGGCTTTTTAAACAGGACTCCCTCACTGACGGTGACGGACGTAGTGAAAAATAAAATACTCGGGACCGGCACGGAAGAAAATATAGATTGACTCGCGCCCATTTCACGCGGTCGGGTCGGTCATATATAGAGGGAAGAGTTTTAGAGAGGCAGAATGGGGGTCTTCATTCACGACTTTAGTCCATCACTTCATTCGACTGCTTTCAGTATATTCTTCTTTACGAGAATAGTTTTGAACGGTCTCGGAAGTCGGGAAGTCGGAATACTCGGAACGACGGTTCGAGTATTAAGTATATGATGAAACCCACATGGGTGATCGTACTCGTGGACCCGAACGCATTCACGGCCTCCCACAACATTTTGTTATTTTACTTGTTATATATTATCTTTGTTAATACATATATATATATATATATATATTTTTTTCACAAATTAACATGGCATCATTCACAGGCTATCTACCCAAAGTGTGTGGAACTCCATCCAATATTTCAAAAACTGGGTCTTATTTATTGTAACTACGACCGAATAGTACAAGCTTTATTATGGTCTGGGCCACGTTAATGACCGTTCACCCACGGTAGTAGCTACTTTTAACTTCTCTTAACAAATTCTAGTGATGCAATTTCCCACCTCTATTATGTTCCATTGAGGCAACCACCATCTTTTTAATGAGGCGTATTAATAATATAAGGTCCGGTAATGGCACGCACGGGGGGTCTACTAGACTGCTAGTGGTCAAGTCGTGTGGAAAGGCGAAGGCGTGCAGCAACTTAACATGGGTCCTGGTCTCCTTCTTTTCTCTGAATAAATTTCTGTAAAAGGGGGGGTAAAGGGCCTCGCAAATTGCAGGGGCCGGTGGCTGACGCCGGGGACGAATGCTCTGCTCCATGGTCCCCTCCTTCCGACGCAGGCGCGACCGGCGACCCCCCATTTGGGTCTCAGGCTCCGCAGAGAGAAAGGACTTCCACTGTTCCACACAAAACAGCAGCGTCTCTTTCACTCTTTCGGAATTCACACCCCATACTCGCAGTGGCATCATTTACTAAGCTTTCTGAAAAGCGACGGTTGTCAAATTCTCAATTGCCACGCACTCACTCCTGTGTCTCTCACCGGTTACCGGGATTTGTTCATAAAGAGAACTAAATAGCGATGTGTTTTGGCGAACCCCATTGAAGAGTTCGAGAAGGATTACGCAGGACATTTCACATTTTCAGTTTCACAGTTTCACGGTTTCACCACACAATCGAGTTTTTCATTTTTTTTTTTTTCTGTTGTAAACTTGCCAGCAACAATTGGATAATATTGGGCTACGGAAATGCGGTACCGAAATGAAGAAAGGGACGTGTTGTTGGCTTCATTAATATCGACGTGAAGGTATTCCTTTATGAAGATCCAGTACGTTGATGGCCTCGTCGGCCACTCTGCTCACATGCCTGACGACCCTTCTTTCAAAGTAAATCGATGCTGAACAATTCAATTTTTGCCGTCGAAGACAGGGACTTGCTCTAAGACCCGATACTGATCATCGACTGGACGAGTTTCTTAATTTAAACAGCTGGTAAGTGAATCTGCAGATACAGCAGAGAGGCTCTAATTAAAATATAAACACTGAGAGCGCTGGCGCGCACCATAAAATATAATTGATGGGGATGCCCCTTGAAAGTTAAAATAAGAGGTGATCATGTTCAGTACTTGTATTGAGGGCTTAGACTCGTTGCTGAATTCTGGGCTTCTTCTAACTATTCTAAATCTTTGTCTGTTGTTTGTATCTAAGATGACCTTCTGTCGTTGTGGGCGAATCCGAGTGGCTTCTTCGTTTTTAAATGTCCTCTTCCCTCGTGCCAAACAATAGAGGGAACCGATGGGAAACGAAGACAGAGGAGAGGGAATCAAAGGACAGCTAGTTTGTCCAGATTCATGAGCAGGGAAAGGTATATATGTCTGTGGATTGTTTGCTGGGCCACACAACTTGCAGACGATCGATTACTGAAAAATGGATAAAAAAACAAAAGAAAAAACGAGTGGTTTTGGTTTCAAAATTATCACGATCCCTCAGAACTCAGATCCATCCCTCAGAAAATGGAGTATCTTAAGCGAGCTTTCAAAGACTGGGGCATATCTGAAAACAGTATTAATTTTCTGCTCACATATTTGTGTAAAAGAAGAAAAAGAAAGACTTGGAAGTTGTGGAATTCACCGAGAAAAGACAGTCGCGCGAAGCTCAAGAATGGTTATTAGAGCCACACGTTCATAACCGGATGGATCATAGATGAAAGAATTAGCGTCTCCATCGTTTGTGGTACTGCAGCCGTGCATGGTTCTAGCCAGGATGTCACTGATACTGAAGGAAAAAGAATACGAATGATTATGTAAGATGTGTATTCCTGAAAAAGAATGTGCCCGGTAACGTACTCCAAGAGTAAAAGAGCGTCACAGAGGCAGAAATGTGTCACTCCAAATAAAAATAAAAAAATTATCTGGACTAGACTTGGTTTCAGTCTTTCAGACTTTTAGCGGAGTGAGAGTGACTGAGTCCTGGTGTTCGGCAGATCATGTCATTCCTCGAAGAACTTCTGTTGTTCCAAAGTGGGCCGAGTGGAGAGTTATAGAGAGCCTGAGACTGTTGGACTTCAGTTATGTTGTTTAGATCGGGCCCAAAATAAAGCCTGCAGAATCAGGAGTTAAAGTCAAAAAAAAAATTTTAAACGCCGTTGCCGGGGATCGAACCCGGGTCGTCCGCGTGACAGGCGGAAATACTCACCACTATACTACAACGACTTTACACACATATAATTGCATGAACTAATATCTTCCTAAATATAGTTTTTCAACTTAATACGTTTGGATAAACTGGTAATATGGATTGCTAGTAAAATTGCGACTTCCCTTTCTTGAAACAACAAAGTTTATCCCCCGGCGGTTGAGATCACCTGGCTGTATCACCTATTCATAACCGATCCGCGTCGGGTTCATGTATATCCCATGCATGGTATGAGTGAAATAGAATTGTTACGTCGCCCAGCTGACCTCAAAAACATGCAATGCCATTGTACTGAGTGAATAACATCTGCCGACACGGGTTAAGCTAATTCGAAAATTTCGAATGGTCATGAAGTTTTGTCCAGGCTTCAGCACGCGGCGCCTGGTGGAGTCTGGAGAGGTGGTGGACCATGGATGATTCCCCCGTTATGCATTACTGATATCGTCATATATATCACCCACCCCCGCATGGTACGTGGGTGGTCCTAGTGAAACGGCCAGTCTCGAGGATTAATGTTCAATTGCACTCCTCCGACGTCACAGCCACGGCAGTGATTGAAGGCGATGCTCTGAAATCTACGTATATATACTCAATAATTTGGGAAGAGCCACACGAATTAAGGCTACTTGAAATGAAATGAATGAGACAATCCGGATATATTTGAGTCTTATTTTATCTTTGTCACAGTATATATATTTAATACTCCTGCGGTTGCAATTTCAAGAACCGTCTTCTAAGTCGTTTAACCTTTGCATTTACAACAAAAGCTAGCTTTGTAATTACACGACGAAGCCAAGACCTTCGCACAGTCCACATTCTTTTACCAAAACAGCGACCGGAGTCCGGACAGATATATAGAGGCAGCAGCGAGATCTGATCGACACTCCGGGCCGCATTCCCGGTACCTGATTCGCAATCGAGATTCATGGCTTTTCGGGTGCCGATCCCAATATCCCAACTAAAGACCACATGCCCCGACCCTTTCAATAACTCAAGGGACAATTTATCCTAAGTTTCTTCTTAAGACTGAGAATCTGCTACCCGATTATCGTTTACTGAATCTCCCACAAAACAATGCGCAACACTCTGATGGATCAGAGACGTTCGGACCCCACCGAGTGAATGATGCATGCACGGCCGGCCACTGGCGGCCACTGGCCAGATATCTCTGAACCCGGCCAAAAATTCATCTGGGCCTCCACTGCCTACAATTATTTGACCTCCCAATACGGTCATAATTATGACGACTAAAGAAGACGCCAAACCGATATCAGCCATCGGAGCCCAATATCGACACATAATTGTTTACTTTGTCCAACTTCTCCAGATTTGGTTATGCGTTCCTTTGGATTCTACCGCAAAAATAAAAAATACTTTATTGTTATGGATCTAGTAAACAACTAAACGGTTTCTTAACGGATCCTTTCCACCGTCTGGCAAAGCAAGAAGGCCTTTTTTTGTCGCTCCGGACGCTTTGATATCCGAATGAGGTTCCGACTTCCTATTACTGTATCGATCCGTCTACGGTGACCCACCCTAGTACACAGGACTCACGAGTCACGAGTCGCCTGTTCACTTCAAGCCCGAGTAGAAGACGAAAGCATAGGGATCCCCGTCCGTTACTGAACCCACGTAAGAATATAAACCTAGGGAATTGCGATGATGGTTGCAGAGTACACCGAATTTCGCACCCACTGGCAACTGTTGCAAATTACTTTCTCGAGGTGTCCGCTTCTGGCTACATCCACGTGCGATCGGATCCTCCTGTTACCGACTCCGGATCCGATATTCGAATTTCATTTTCTCCAACCAAACTATCTAGTCAATAATTACTAGTCACTAACGCTATAAAATAAACTGCTAGAGTCCGAGTCCGCGACAAGCAGAAGTAGAACTGTAAAAGATTAAAAAATGTATTATTACGCGCTAAAACACTCGCTCGCACGTAATACTAAAACCATGCTTTTAGATAAATTTTTACTATATCGGAAAAAACAAAACAAAAAAGAAAATTTATCAAAAAAAAGGGGTGGCCCACCGCCCACGAGGAATCTAATTTGTTTTCTTTCTCTTGACTCGCTCGCAAGTAATACTAAAACCATACTTTTAGATAAATTTTTACTATATCGGTAAAAACAAAATAAAAAAGAAAATTTCTCAAAAAAAAGGGGTGGCCCACGAGGAATCTAATTTGTTTTCTTTCACTGGACTCGTTTACTCTCTCTCTCTCTCTCTCTCTCTCTCTCTCTCTCTTTCTCTCTGAAACGGTAGAGGAGTGTAGGGACCTGGCGACTACAGCAACGAGGGGGAACGGCTCGGCCCTCTGTATAAGAGTAGACGCAGACAGGAGGGCTCGGTAGGGGAGACGAGCCGCTGAATGCAGCAAAGGGGGAGATCTCACAACCGTAGATCCAGGAGTTTTTCCCGAGCCCGCTTGGCTGTTGAGGGATCGTAGCAACATAAAAATCTCACTTCCCTGGTGCTTTGCCTGTTTTTACCTTCTCTTGCTCTCTTCATTTCGAAATTTCACGCCATGGCCGCTCTAGGTGATTGTTTTCTAGGACTCTTCAGAAAATGTAATGCTTTCTTATGCATTTTCATCTCTCAAAAATGTGATCTTTGTTGTTTCAGGTGAAGAACGAACTCTACAGAAGAACTATTGGATGGAGCATTCCGTAGATTTAACTGTGGAAGCCATGATGCTCGATTCTCGGGCTTCTGACCTCGACAAAGAAGAAAGACCAGAGGTATAAAGTCAAATTGAGCCTTCGATTGATCCGCATTTTCGCTCTATAATGTTCTTCTTAAGTATTGAAAATGCTGGTTCATTTGCCCTGTCATCGACTGTCTAATGATGTGACTCTCTCTTTCTGAAGACGGTTATTTCTTACTACGATACCGAAGAGAGGACTTCGATGTCCACGTCTCCGATTCACCGATGTTTATCCACTGATTCTTTGAGAACAAAACACTGGGACCTCAGGCACGACTACTCATAAAGTGATCAGTTAGAAGCCAGCAGAAAATAATAACATAATTTATCACACTTAAGATGATCTGATGGCCGATAATTAAATTATAAAAACGGCAACATAGACAATGCTAGCATGTAAACACACTGGTTGAGTAATAGCTTATTGGCTTTTCTTGACCTTTCTCTATATTGGTTGTGACTATGATCTGGTAAGAACGACATTCCTGTTCATCTACAAAATTTTGGACTCCCAATGTGGATCGATTGAAATTTCATATAACTTTAGTTGCTTAAAAACTTGCATGTATGATCTTCTGCTCCTGTGAGTACATGCTACTTATGGATACTTTATTCTTGCTATTTCAAGTGCGGTCCATTTTTGTGCTGTTTAAGAGTAAGTTGTTTGCAGTGATTTATCCTCTGTTGCCCTTTTTGTGTCTGAACATCAAGCAAAAGTGTTGATGTGGTTTTTCTTCAATGTTTATTCTCTTCCTCATATGCACATACACACTGCTTGAGCAGCCACCTCTAATCCCAAGACCGCACATAGCCTCCAAATCAGGGAACTTCTATGCACTCCATTGCTGTTTTGCGTATATGTAGGAATGAAGAACTGGCGGTGTTTCTATTAGTTCATTTGTTGCTCTATTAATTTCTTAGTTTCTAAGCGTCTAATCATGAAGTCTTTTGATTGGCGCAGGTGCTTTCTCTGCTTCCCCCATATAAGGATAAATCTGTTTTGGAGCTTGGAGCAGGTATTGGCCGCTTCACTGGCGAGTTGGCTAAAGATGCTGGTCATGTTGTCGCCTTGGATTTCATTGAAAACGTGATAAAGAAGGTTTTAGTTTTTACTAAAAAATTTCTTGGTTTGAGCCTGGAATTGGCTTAATGCAGCCTTTACTTTTATATCTAGTTTTTGACTTTATAAATGAAAAAATCTGTTTTTCTTTTGTCTTTCGCTGGCAGAATGAAAGCATCAATGGACGCTTAAAAAATGTCACGTTCATGTGTGCTGATGTCACTTCTCCTGAACTTCAGTTTGAGCCTGAATCCATGGACTTGATTTTCTCAAATTGGCTACTAATGTATTTGTCTGATGTCGAGGTACAGTATTTTGTTTTGTACATTTTCTTTACCATCTTCCACATGTATTAGGTGTCTGCAACAAATTTTTTAATTGGATACTGCATGATTCATCTCCTTGTCTAATACATCCTTGTAGTAAACAGAAGGATATGTATGTAAATTCAATGGTTGACACCTTAGCCAATACAGGAGTGTCTAAAAAATGCTCGGTTTCAGGAGTTCCTGCAGATATCTAAACTGGATTCTGTTGAGAAAAATATTATTGTATTGTAAAGTCTTCACATTCTGTTGATCTGTCGTTTTGTTCAGGTTGAGAAATTGGTACGAAGAATTGTCAAATGGTTAAAGGTTGGTGGATACATATTCTTCAGGGAATCTTGTTTTCACCAATCTGGTGATTGCAAGCGAAGAAACAACCCAACACACTACAGAGAGCCACGGTTTTACACAAAGGTCTGCTTTGATCCTTTTAATGTTTATTTAACTAAACTGATATGCAAATGCCATTTCTCTATTGCTATACCTGCATGTCATTGTATTTCTGATACAGATGTACTCTTTTATTGCTTTTATACGCATGCTTTTTCTCCTCATTTATTCCTTTAATTTTCATGTGCATTAGAAATGTTTTGAAGAGGTGTATAGAAAGTTATTGCCCTTAATAACTCTTCACTTGAATGAAATTGTAGATTTTTAAAGAATGTCAAATGCAAGATGGCTCTGGAAACTCATTTGAGCTTAATCTTATTACTTCCAAGTGCATTGGAGCATATGTGAGGAACAAGAAAAACCAAAACCAGGCAAGTGTTACTTGGATCTTGTTTTCACAAATTTTCTCTTGCTTCATCGCTAAACCTCTTAACTTGTTTCTCCATTTGTTGTTATCTTCTAGATATGCTGGTTATGGCAAAAAGTCCAATCAACCGAAGACAAAGGCTTTCAGAGATTCTTGGACACCGTGCAGTATAAATCCAATGGCATTTTACGTTATGAACGTGTTTTTGGAGAAGGCTTTGTGAGCACAGGGGGTCTCGGTATGCACTCTCAACCTCTTCATTACAGTTTAAGTGAAATACTAGTGACTCATGAGGGCATCCACAATGACTGGCAAGCCCCACCATTTTTATAAAAGTAGCAGATGTTTATGGTGATCTTTGCCAATTTTTTTTTACAGAAACACATTAATAAGTACAATTGCACAAAAGATTTAGAATTCAGGAACCATGTGCAATTATAATTTCTTGAAGCAACTGTTTTTATTCTTGGATTAATTTTCTCCAGCGACACCCATAAAACACAATTTGAACTCTTAGAGCAGTGAGATGCTGTAAATTCAAGCTGTGCTTTTCGTGATTTTGTCTAATGTGACTAATATTCAAATCACTCCGTTTTCTCCACCATACATAGACATGAAACTTTATTATGCGATGTAAACTATGTTTTTCTCCAGGCAAGCGTTTTTTGGAATATGGAAAATATTGCAATTGTAATTGGGTCTTCTGTTGTTGCAAATTTTTGTGTTGGTTGGATGATTTTTTATTGTAACAACAATTATCTGTTAAACTTTGCTGCATAATATTATGCTATAAGCTGAGATTTCTTAGTTGATACTATAATTAGCATTTCATGTCTTCTTGCAGAGACCACAAAAGAGTTCGTTGCTAAAATGGATCTTAAGCCTGGGCAGAAAGTTCTAGATGTTGGATGTGGCATCGGAGGAGGTGACTTTTACATGGCAGAGGAATTTTCTGTTGATGTCACCGGGATTGATCTTTCAGTCAACATGATTTCCTTTGCTCTTGAGAATGCAATTGGTCGTCAATGTTCTGTTGAATTTGAGGTTGCTGACTGCACAAAGAAGACATATCCTGACCACACATTTGATGCGATCTACAGCCGTGATACAATTCTTCACATACAAGTACGTAGTCTAGCATTCCATGTATGTTGGTGTTTCGTTGTTTTACTTGATTGTTCATGGACTTCCCCTGAGGTTTTCAACATCACTTCCTCATTTAAAGTGGAAAAATTACTCATTTTTCTTAGCTGGCTTTTTAAAGTATCCGAGTAATATTATAAGTGTTTCACTTAGGTGGGAGTCACAAGGACCTTCATTAACTAAATTAGATGTTGAAACAGGATGCTGCTTTTGTATGAAAATTTTTTCTGATCATCTGATACATAATATAAAAGTTTCAATATATCTTTGACTTATAAAGTTACTCTATTTTGATCTTGCTGCTTTCTTGACTACCACTCTTTGGCGATATATAGATTGGTGGGCCGCCAAGGCCATTTGTATGCACTGTTGGGATCCGTGCTGTACCATACATATTAATGGTGATTTAGCAAATTGGCCTGTTGATTTTTTACAAATGTTATATTTCAGGAAAAAAAGTTCTTTAGCTGAAATAGTTTGGCTGAAAACTGATTCTCAAAATCAATGCATAGCTCAAAATTGTTGTGAACAATCTGGATGTATGAGGATTATATGAGCTGCAGTCTTAAAGTGGACAGGGTACTGCATGATTTACTCTGTGGCACATGAGAGTCATAAGGCACTGAAGCACATGGTGGTTCTTGAAAGTTCACCACATATACGAGCTCTCTGAAAAAGATATGCTGACCTAATAACCATGTCACAATATGTACCTTGGCATAAAGTATTTAGATATCCACTGACTAGTTATAGTAAAATAAAAAGATATCCAAACACTACTTTCAACATAAAAATATGTCACATTTTTAAGGTGTTTGCATTGCAAAAGATAAATTGTAGTGAATTGGCTGGACTTTATTTTATGTGTGAAGTATTGAAGACTGCGGTTGTGAAGCTATGCTATCCTGCTTAACGCGCGTAGCTAAAGAATTTCAGAAGCATTTGGTATCTCTTATTGTTTGCTACAACAAATTGAATGTTGTTGCTGCTCAGGACAAACCTGCTCTCTTTAGGAGCTTCTTCAAGTGGCTGAAACCAGGAGGCATGGTCCTCATCAGTGATTACTGCAAAAGTCCCGGGACTCCATCTGCTGACTTTGCAGGATATATTAAACAGAGAGGATATGACCTCCACGATGTGGAAGCTTATGGGCAGGTATGCATTCTTAACTAGATTTTTGTTTCACTTTTCTTGTATCCCTTGTTCCTGAATCATTACCCACAACATATTACTCTGCAGATGCTTAAGGATGCTGGGTTCTTTGAGGTTATAGCAGAGGATCGAACCAATCAGGTTGTGGCTAAAAACTCTTGTGAAGTTATGGCGTTTTCTTACGGTTAATCTGAAACTGACTAGCTTTCTTCTCAATATTTCTCCTGATGCAGTTCGTCCAAGTATTGGAAAGGGAACTGGCAGCTGTAGAGAAGGATAAGGATACGTTTGTTCGGGACTTCTCTGAAGTGCGTTTCTTTTAGTACTTGAATTGCTTTCTTTTGTATTGCATTTGTATTAACTGGATATATACGGTGGGAATTTTCAGGAGGACTACTCTGACATTGTCGATGGTTGGAAGGCCAAGCTGAAAAGGACCGCATCCGGCGAGCAGAGATGGGGTCTGTTCATCGCTAAGAAGAAGTAGATATTAAAGGCGATAATCTACATGCTTTTGGGAATATTTATGTACTTTTAACCTGTGCTTAGTAAATATGGTTGTGGTTTGTTAGATCTCCAAGGCCGTAGGCCGTAATACTGGACATGATGCATTAAATAAAGTTTATGATTAGCCCATATGTTCATGATAATTGTCTTGGATCTAGGATAATGCTAGTGCAAATTGATGAAAAGTGAGCTGGAGAGACTGGAGATACCATACAATCCCAGTACAAAAAAAAAGTTGTTGTTCCACGAGCGACGGTATGTTTTCGCTTGGAATATTTTGGAGATACTACATAATCTAAAGTTAGATAAAATTTCAGCTGAAATCAATTTGTCCACCTTGCGGTCAAGGTGATTAGAAAGTAGAATTTATGCCAACGTTTTATGACCTTAATGAATCAAGCTTGATAAATTTAATTAATAATTAATAATTCATAATTAATGAAAAGGACTGCCGAGTGGCGACTGCCTATATAAATAAAACTTAACAATGAACTAGCACTAATGAAAATTAATAAACCTTCATAAAAGTGATGCCGAGTGACGATCGTTGAACTATGATAAAAAAGAAAATTCAAGATAGGCCCATAGAATTGTCCGAGATTTCTAATGACGAACTTAGGTAATAGAAATGAATCTCGCAATGTTGGGACGACTGCGTATTAACTTTAAACCTTGCTTTAAGACTCGATTTAATTTTTATCTAGAGTTAACTAAAGGAATTCAATTATAGAGCTATATTGGTTTTTTAGTTATATTTTAATCACTTTTTATATCAACTGCTGTACTATATTATTAGGTGTATTTTTATTATTTTAGCCTTTAGGAGAGGGTGGTTAACTTTGCGGAAAAGAGCTAGAGGACAAGGACAAAAAACAGGGAGTGTCAAAACTCTCGAGTCTGAACTCTCTCTGTAGCTAAAACTCGAATGACTCTCATTTGTTCACGTAAGCGATCATGAGTCGATTCACTCTGACGATTGACGAAACCAGAGAGCGCATCACTCTCTCGAACGATGGCTCTCATTGATTTCATCCTCTCGCTTGTGAGAGGTAAGCTGGTCGTGAGATACCTGGAGAGCTCCACCTGATTCGATGTGAAGTTCCCATTTCTCGTCTCCAATTGTCTCCAACAGTCCAACTACTACAACTCTATCGGGGGCTGGAAGGCCAAACACGACTCCTCTTTATACAATTTTCTTCTTGGCTCATCTACAGCATCTGGTTATGTAAGTTTCTCAGCTTCGGCACTTTCGTTGAAAGGTGATCTTAATGCCACAAAGTTTTTAGCTTCCTTATGCTGAAGCTCTATCCTTGTTCTCCTTTATCTCGAACTGGAGGATCACATTTGGCGCGATGGATGTTGAATCATCCCTTCTGTAGTCAATATGGTGTGCATTCTCTTATTTTGAAGATTTGGTTCAAAGATTTGTGATTCTCGTATGTTCACTATTTACCTAAGGCTATAGTCATTAATGAATACAACTTCTTTAGGTTTTTCGTTTCAGTTGTTGATTAACGTGAAAGCTCGTCACGTATTGGTTGAGCATCTTTAAAGACTTGCAACTTTTCTCTTCATCATAAGCACTGCGCATTCTTGGGTAGAGAATAACACTCATGGAACAGGCGGTTGATCTCCTGAAATGTCAGGACTTTCTAGTGGACGTTTGGAGTGCTTGTTTGGGGAGTGGTCTCTAAAAAACCTCTACAATGTCCTCGGAATACACAATCAGCACAGTTTTTAGTTTTTATTTCTTATAAAATACTTCTCTCTTGGGTACAAATTTGAGCAGAACCATTCAACCTCATTCCTTACAGGTGAAATATTCATGTTCGTATGGTGTGTAGTGCAGTGCCACCAATTTGATCATGGGCAAGTATAGTGGGGGTGGCATTTTAGTTGCAGTGATTTTTACCTTGAACTTTCCCACGCTTTTGAACAACAAAATAGGCAACAATGGATGAAATAATTTAAATGTTTTTCGTGCATGGTGGGAAATGTGCATTACATTGGGTGCAAATGCACTTGACGTTTCTGAAATGACAAACAAATTGATGCGCAAATGCAATGTACATTGCAGGATAATATTTAAAAAAAAAAAAACAACTTCAACATGTCCTCTCTGTTCTTTCAGTTTTATCTTTAAAGGAAAACTGAGGAAATCTGTGCAGATGGACTGTACAGAAAAATATAATTCTTGAGACCAATTTGGCCTAGTCAAGGCACTTTATTGTTTATGGCATTTTTATTTGAATGACATGCCATATGTTAATCAACTCAAACAAAATGGTTTTTTTACTTTGACAAGCTGCTCGCTGTCATTGTTTTCTTTAATGATCTTTCCTTTTGTTTTGTCTTTGTCATGTACAACAATTCAAAGCGAGGAAGAATATTGGTTCGACAGAGCAGAATGATGGGTGCTACAAGGTGATGTTTATCATCTAAATTTGAAGGTTTATTTGTTTATTTATTTATTTACTTTTGAGGGGGAAGGGGGGCCTACCTTTTGCCTTTCAGTTCTTATTGCATAGTTGCCATTTTGCATGTGTATTCATCTGTTTACAAGTCTTGTTTTCAATTATATTTCTTCTCCATGTTCTAAACCATAATATTATACTAATAGGTGCTGTCTTTTGAAATCTGCACCATGGTTTTCGGGTCATTTAAGTAAATATGATGATTGGCAGTATATCCAGAAACGTCCTCGCACTGTTCATGTTAATAGTATCAGAGAAACTGCTACAAACTTTGCTGCGGTCCAACATGCATTCAGTAGGGGGTTGCACTATGGGATAAATGGCACAGGATATGACACGAGCATATTGGATTTCAAACAACCATCTTGGAAGATCTTTGTTGTGCCTGTTGATATTGAGGAACCTTCCCCTGATCCACAAGAAGAGGCAACTGACACAGATGGGAAATTTGTTAATGAAGATCCACCGGGAAGTGTTCTTCCAAAGAAGTTGAATGCTGAGGAGGTAAACCGGAAAGGAGTCAATTAATATTTACTTTTGTATCTTTTTCTTCATGAAGAAAATCCTCAACTTCATTTTTTTGAGAAAATTTCAGTTATACCTCCTCTATATGATTCTTGCTCTTGCATTATACTTACTTTTCATTGTTATAGTCTTCTACTTGTGTTTCCTTCTTGTGTATCACACAATTTAATTCAACTTTGACATTCTATCATGTTATGTCAATTGTAAAGTATACTATAATATGGAAATTAATATCATGAGAGAATGTTGTATCAGTGTGTGGCTTGTGTTTTATAATTACTTAAGTTCTAAATTCCAAACCAGATCATTTGAAACTTTAAATAGAAATTTGCAACTTGTATATGTTTTGTTGAACGTTTAGAAGTGAAGTCTAGTAAATATCTTGCTGAATGGTTAGATGTGAATTCTTGTAAATAATTTGCTGAAGGTTTAGAAATGATTTCATGATTTCTTTTAATCATTTTTCTGAAAGGTTTAGAAACGAATTTTCTAAAATACTTTTTTCAAGGTTTAGATATGAATTTTTTAAAATATTTTGCAGAAGGTATAGAAATGAGCTTTTTAAATATTTTGCTGAACGTTTGGAAGTGAATTCTGGTAAATATTTTTCTGAAGGTTTAAAATTGAATTATTCTAATTTCTAAAGCTATATCGGTTGACAGTGGGACTTATTACGAGCCTATGATTCAGGGAACTCAGCTTGAGGTTATGCAGTTTGAAAAATAAAAGAATGTTTACATGCTGAAGTAGGGGTAGTTTGGTGCTGTTCTGTTGTCTTTCATAAGTAGTTGTGGATATGTATTTGTGTCTTACGGAATTTTCATCTGTTTATGTGTATGTCTTCTGTAGAATGTTAGTAGGGGATAAATCTGGTGTCACCTGCTATAGCTTTTTGACTGAAAAAATGCTTGCCATTTTTTTATTTATTTGTTGGTTATCTGTGTTTCACATCCAATTAAGTCTGATTATTAATTAAAAATTATTATCAATTAAGTATTTACCCACTTCCTGCTATTTTTATGTGATTGATATGATTAATGGTTGTTTAATATCAAAGTGCTGAATAACCCTTTTCATGCATCTGATCAAAGAAGTCAAAGATCTTGGATGTGAAGTATGCTTAGATTAGAGAGTGTGTTCTATGTCAAAGACCTTGGATGTGAAGTATACTTAGATTAGAGAATATGTTCTCATGTTCTGTATGTGTCTCATAGAAAACCTATGCATGTGTCCAACAGGTTAGAGCTGTATGATATTGTTATTTGTGTTTAAGAGTGATCGACATGTTTTTCTCTTTTTTTCATCTGATTTAGAGAAAATTAGGTTTACTCCTTGAATCATATTTTTTATTTTTACACAGATAAAGGCATTACTGGCCGATTCTGAGAGAGAAAATCTTCTCAAAAAACTGAGTGAAGCTAATCAGTACAATCGATTCCTCAAACGACAGGTTTGCATCTCGAGGTCTTCTCCTATCTGCTTATTTTATTCCCGTGACTGAATGGCTGCCATTGCAGCCTTGGACTCCATGATACAATGAGAGATCTACCCCGGCCTTATCTCTGGTTTTGCATGATATTGAGTTTGTATTGGGATCCCACCAAACTATTACTCATGACTCAATCAAATGCAGGTTGAATGTCTGGCCACATAATACATATTGTATGTCTTAGTTATTTTGTCTTCTGTCATGTTGGAGTTCTCTCCACTGAAATCCTAAATGACCGGCTGAGTTAAAAGGGTTTTTCCTAATATTCAGCATCTTGTGAACCCAAAATGAATACATGACCATTTACCCTCTAGCAGGTCCTGTAAACCAACCAAAAGTAGGGGATGATGGGGTGGGTCTAGTAGAAAAACTAGATTTGTGATCTTGAATATACATAGCTGACCATAGAAAAAAATTAAACATAAGTTTGAATTTGCACTGATTCCGTGGTTTGTGTCCATCCTAAATGATAAGTAAATTTGAGAAGCTTTATGCCCACTTATAGATACATGATCAAAACTGTCTGTTCACCGACTCCCAGTCTCTCTCCTACTGAAACAAACCCATTGGCCATGGAAACGTGGGCCTATACCCCCAGCATAGTGTTATTGTGCCAATCTCACCTTTTATTATTGCTTAGAAATGAGGTTGCTGACAGTCATAGCTCAAACATGTATATGGATCTAGATCTGTTTCCAATCAATCTCTTAGTTAATAATTTGAGTTTCTTAATGCTAGAATTTTTTATTTTTTAATTTTTTTTAGATTTTTTTCCCATTTAGAAAAATAACTTTTTTAGGTGATGTGGTTGGAGTTATATACAGGCATGACATAATGAAGGCTTGTCACTTATATTCTTCAGTCCTTCAGGTAATGCTACAAAGTCTATCCTAATCAAGCTATGAGGGAGAATAACATGCAATCCACTTCCGTTAGGCTGTATAATATTGTGGGTTTCAACTGACAAAATTGACCATAATTGACTGAGTGAAAAGGCACTCTTTTGCTTTAAACAATGGATGTTAGGAATCTGGTTCATATTACCACAAGACATATTGGAGCAGTCTGACATGAAGAATCTTGTCACAGCTTGGAAAGGATCCTGGAAGTAAATTTTACCATTTTTAAAAACGACTAAAACAATTGATGCAACATATCTGCCCTCTGTTGCACAATTAATGCAGTGTGGGTTGTGACTTTTAAACTCTCATCAGAGTGTTTTGGTTTCCCCTTGTATAAGTGATGGATTCAGCAACCTTCATCCATGCATGGTTTGTGGCCGAGGTTTCATCAGCGCTGCATATTATACAGTTAAAATCTTCAATTATATTCTCATAGAAAAGAGTAATGAAGCCTACGAATGAAACATCAGAAATGATTTGGCTTGCTTGGTGATGCTCCTTTTTTGCTAGCCATGAATGGGCTGACAACTACCAATAATTGAAACTTGGTTTTGGCTCCCGAATGTAAAGAGTTTCATTCAATGTTATTCAGTGAGGAGTGGCAATTGAGGCTTTGAAGATCACCTGTATTTGAGTTTTAATTTTGAAGGCATGTTTCTACAATGCCTCCAACATACATCTCACAGAGTTCCTCTTAATTTTATTACTCACAGTTGCTGCTTAAGGAGGATGCATTGGTTGATTGCAAAAGCGAACTTGCTGCTATGGAACTAGAACTGCAGGTGGTTAATGACTCCTTAAGTTTGTCTTTATTCATATTGAGAACTGTGGTGCTTGTATCCCATTTCTTCTATGGACGTTGTGGAAGTGGACTGATTAAATGTGAATCAAAATCTTGCTATAACTAGCAGGTATATGCTAGATGATAACATGGATACTTTCATGAAAAAAAAGCATTGTTATATCAGATGTACGCTTAAGAACCTTCATTTGAAGCCTGATCTATGCTATTATCTTGATAGGAGGGAATACTTCAGTAGTAAGTGTGAATAATCAGGAGCTCCTGAAGTTCACAATTTCTTTAGACAATGTTTTCAGTTGATGCATAGTTTTGAAAGCATATATTGCTTGGCTTCATTTCTTTTGGCTTTGCTGCATCACTTAATATTCAAAGGGAAGAGAAAGGGGAAAGGAGGGGTTTAAGTTAGATGTGGGTGTTGTTCACACATAGTTATTTTATATTTTATTATTGTTTTTTAGAAAAGGGTTTTTGTATCAAGGAAACCCAAATTATAAGAGATGATGGTGACCCCTAACGATGAGGGATGGGAAGGTTACCGCCTTTTAGCTAATAGGTAACAATCGTTAGTGAATCTTAGCGTATGGGATCATGCTGATGCAATGGAAGAGATGTCGCCATTCTCATTGAACACATGAAAATGCCACCAAGGAGGAGTTCACCAGGAAATGATGGAGCTGGACTTAACTTTAGCAAGTTAAGTCAAACCATTAAATAGACTATCAGGGAAGAGGGGTTTAGATCAGCTTTGTATTTTGCTCGCTATTACATAGTTCACCAACCCTTAAGATTCAAATATACTTTATCCTCAATGAGACATATGTAGAACTATTTTAGTTGAACTGGCAAGCAGACTATCAGAGAGAGGTGTTTGTATCAGATTTGTGTTTTGTTCTTTCAGACAGTTACCTCACCCATAAGAGTTAAGTTATTCCATTCTCAATGAACTTTAACACATAGAACAGTTTTAGTTGAATCAAGAAATAGACCATCTGATTTGGACCATCTAGAAGCTCATTGGTGGGCCACTTATTCAGATCCTCAGCAACACATCACATGTGACAACAAGACTCGAAAATTGGTGGCTTCCTCATGCTATTATTACGAAGTGGTTGGTTTGTTTGAACCTCTGATCTTAAGGTTATTCTTTCACTAACCTGTTGAACATCTTCCTCTCTTTTTATTCTGCCTCTTTTTGCTTTTTCTAGTTTTTCAAAAGGAACTTTCTCTTTGGCTCTTGAGGAATGCCAAAGATCTCACCACTTGGGGTCATCATCAGTATAATGAATTCTTCACATGCAGTTACCGTCAATATTTTTTTTTAAAGAATTTTCTTTTCTGTTGATAGAATTTTGATTATAACTATGATAATAGAAATTGGATATCAGTTCTCCAATCTTCTTTTTCTCTTTTTTCACCGACAGAATTTGATTAAACTCGCAGAAGAAATTGCTCAGTATGGCGAACAGCTAGGTTTAAGGAAGATCAATGGGAAGAGTATTCCGTCTTATCTTCTTTCTAGACTAGAAGGTGCACTTATTGCTTGTTTTGTGATTATGGTTTTATTTCTTTGTGGAATCAATGGTCATCAGTCGAAATGACTCAGATTTTGAGCTTTCTGGGTCGAGTAAGTCCCCACTGGCTTCGCCGAGTCTGGCCAAGTCAGTGGGTCACCCAACCTGACTCAGCTGACGTGACTCAGATTTTCCTTTGTCCAAATGAAAAATCTTCAGTTTTTATGAATTATGCTTTGTTCATTATTATGACTATTCTGATCAGTTTTCATTTCTCATTGGCAGATGTCGAAGAAAACTTGAAGGAGCAGATAAAAGGCGTTGATGCTGTGAAATACAAGGATGTTGAACTGTTATGGTTTGGAATGGCTGAGGTAAGGGATAACCCAGGTGACCTTTGTCCTGTTGATTATTTCTTGATAGCTCCTAAGAATCAGTCCATTTGGCATTCTTTCTCACCAAATGATACTGAATCTGCTCGGGTAGGTTGTATCCTACCAATGCCGGATTATCATGTAATTTAAAGTTAACGTGAAGCATAAAATTTGAAGTATGTGATGTCGTTGTCTTCCAAGCATCATTTCAATAGATGGCATTGGTTCCATGCACTTTGGTTTTCCTGATTGAACCGTGAAAGTGGGTTTTTTGTTATTTTCTTGGGAGTGGTAGCCTCTTCTGACAATTTGCGGAAAACATCACTGACAGTTCAATTTACACTTCTGTTAAAAACAAATATTCATTGTTGTCTGTGTTTTGACAACTTGAAACTAAAAGTTCTCTTTGCTTAACAGACTGTGCAAGTGGTGGGGTCATTTGATGGATGGAGTGAGGGTGAGTATATGTCGGCAGAATATACTGGTTCTTTCACCAAGTTCTCTGCAATGCTTAAGCTTAGACCTGGACAATATGAGATCAAGTTTTTGGTGGATGGTCAATGGCACTTATCACCAGAACTCCCTGTCATTGGCGAGGGCATGATGCAAAACAACCTTCTGGTTGTAGAGTAGCTTGTAATTCATTATTTGGTGCTAACTACATAATGAAACCAACTTTACCTATTTGTGATAATAATTTAGTAGAAAAAAAACAGCAGGTTATGGATATTGAGTTAAATTCTTTTGTAGATAGGTCACCTAGAGTCTGTTGAATGTTTTTGATATGGGGCCTTTGTTCATATTGTGCATCAAAGTTTTCTCTTTACCTGCTTATATTTTTCATTGTACATATTTTCTGCAGTGTCAGATGTGGGGCATCTCCATTGTCATATTTTGCTTGAAAGAATTTTTTTTACTTTGAATTTATCTGATTCTATGCCACCATTCTCTGCATAAGTCCGAGGGATGAAATTCCTTTACTGTAAACATGAGATCTTAGAAATTAGAATGTGGCATGCACAGACTTGGACCTTGTTTCAGTCTGAAGTGCCTGTGCTCAAATTCATCATGGCCTTTTTGAAGAGTTAAACTTTTCTTGATGGTCATCCTAAGTATTTAGTTTTGGTGTGGGATTTGTTACTAGTGTCAAATATGATATGTACTTGTAAAAAAAGGTTATTTCTATGCTTGGTTTAGATTTTTAAAGTCTTTTAGCATGTTAAATATTCACTCAGAAATCGGCATACACAGGAATATGGAAAAATTTCGTTTTTGAATAAGCTGGCAACACAAAATAATACAATATATAAATTTACTTAAACTTGTTTTCAAGATACAATAAATGAAGAATGAGAAACATCTACAACATGCTTAGAGGATTCATATTGGGACTAAGGTGCAGTAGAAAAATGATGCGAAGTTCTAACAATTTCTGAGACAAAACAGTAGTCGTGAGAGGATATCGTCTTCTCATCTTGTTTGGAAATTGAGGTTCCGGATGGAGAATGCAAAGACAACTCCGAAGAGAACAGCAAATCCCGCGGTGACACATGCAACGAGAGGTAGCATGTCGTGGTCAAAGCCGAAGGAGGAGTTCAAGAAGTCCTTCAAAGGAAGTTGTTCGCCATTGTACGTCAACATTGGGGTTGTTGAATCTCCAAACTGTGAAGTCACTAGTCCATAAAGTGTCCATGCAACAGGGCAGCACCAGTAGTACCATCTCCACCAGATAGGAATGCTCTGTGTTAAACATGTACAGCAGAATTAATTGGCTAAGACAGGAGGAATGTTGAGCTAATCATTTAGGAACAGAGAAAAGGTTATTTTCCACTTACAGTTCTTGGGATCAAGAAGCCAGAGAAGAGCATCCAAATTCCATAGAAAGCAGAAGAGACGATAGCAGCAAAGGGTGCGTTTGGAGTCAAGGCAACAGTCATCATTCCGTAGTAGGTGTAATAGAGGAAGGTGAAAAACATGAAGAAGAAGAACCACAAGAACTTGGACAGGCTCCAACTAAAGCCAATCGTGGAGTACACTATCACTCCATACAGGATGGCCTGTACAAAGATGTATGGCAGCTCCACTAATACCTGCATCAATCAATTTTCACAAGCGTTAGGTATAAACATGATGAATTGATGGATATGGCTTTTGAGATAATCCAGGACAAGTATGACCTGTGCGAACGCATATGGAAGAGCTGAAAACATGCCCGCAGCACGTTCCCTGTAGAAGACAGTTCTTTCAATGTCGACCACTGGCTGTACTGATGATGCATTGTTGACACCCAAAAAGAGTACAGCAGCAAACATGGATCCCATGGCGTTCAGGAAGTCTTGTTGCTTGTCCCTGTTGCAGAAACGATTGTTTAAGAGTAACAGAGACGAGTTAATCTTCTTAAGAGAGTATTGAGTACTAGAGAATGACTTACATCTTGCCGCCCATGTTCCAGAAGATGCTTCCAAACAATAGTGCGCAGATTAAGGTAAAGAAGAAGCGAACTGCATTATATTGAGGATTTCGCCAATAAGACCAGTGTTGTTTCCAGAGACATGCTTTCGCCTGGATCCAGAAGGGCTGTGAGAACATCGTCTCAAAGTGAATATCTTCAGAACCTGGAGCGGGCTTGTTCAGTTCCTCTATCAAAGTTTTGTTCCTCTGATACAGAGAAGAATTCAGGTAAACTTCAGCAAAATCCACTCCAAGGCGATTCTCCGCAGCAATTGAGCTCACTTCCAACATCCATGTCGCCGGGTTGTAACCAGAAGTAATCTTCGGAACTCCGTCAACGGCTTCAAAGTAATCGATAAGCTGTTGGGATTGCTTTCCCAGTGGGCCGGCGTAGATCACTTGCCCTCCTCTTTTCATGAGCAATAGCTGTTTCGAGCGAACGAAGACATATAGTTAACAGATTCCACTTTCTTCTTATAAAAAATTGCAATCCAGATGTTTGAGCCATTACCTCATCGAATGATTCAAAGATGTCAATGCTAGGCTGATGAATGGTACAAACAACCGTTCGGCCCGTATCAACCGTGTTACGCACAGTTCTCATTACAATAGCAGCAGCTCGAGCATCGAGCCCTGATGTGGGTTCATCCATGAATATGATCGAAGGATTGGCGACGAGTTCAACAGCGATTGTGAGACGCTTCCTCTGTTCCGTTGAAAGCCCATTGACCCCAGGAACACCAACCAGAGCATCTTTAAGATTATTTAGTTCCACAAGGTCCATTACCTCTCTCACAAACATCTGCACATTTATGATAATTTAGAATTAAACAGTACCAAAAAACACATGTCCGTTCTTTTTTTTAATCAGGATGATTACCTCTCTTTTCTCATCATCTACATCAGCTGGAAGACGAAGCCAGGCAGAGAACAGAAGGGATTCGTAGACGGTCAGGTTTGGAGAGTGGATATCGTTCTGTTCGCAGTAGCCACTGACACGAGCAAAAGTGTCCTGTTTTTTAGGATATCCTGAGATCGTCACTGAGCCTTCTATGTAACCCCCAGTCTTTCTTCCAGCAAGCACATCCATGAGGGTGGTCTTGCCTGCACCACTTACGCCCATCAAGCATGTCAAGACACCTGGTCTGAATGACCCAGTTATGCCCTGGAGGAGCTGAAGTCGATCTTGTTCTTCACCTTGTTGCTTCATTTCCTGAAGAATGGACAAAAGATCATTAGTATCCATAACATTCAGAGTTTTCTTTTTAGAATTATGAATGAGTTTGTTTTGGGTCGAGGGGTACAAGTTCACTTACCACCGGCATGTCAACGAAGTACTTCACGTCTTCAAATGCCATGGTCAGAGGTTTGAAAGGAAGCACCATTCCTTTCGTCTCTGAGATCTCATCTTGACCTGAAAGCGCAGGAGTAACAGAGTTTCAGCATGCAACACAAATTATTTTGTTGGTTACTACCAGGAGAAAGGGTCAATCTTTTGAAATCAGTTGCTAGT
Organism: Aristolochia fimbriata; assembly: GCA_019845555.1. NCBI lineage: Eukaryota > Viridiplantae > Streptophyta > Magnoliopsida > Piperales > Aristolochiaceae > Aristolochia > Aristolochia fimbriata. Next base: position 7,449,153 of record CM034078.1, read on the forward strand.
CACTTTACCATCTTCAATCACTTTTCGTTTAGTTTGTCCCAGGCTTTCATCACTGGAATCGTCGACTTCACAAACTGCAGCTTGAGGCTTACCAAGAGCTACAGAAACATGAGAGAGTTAAGTGTCTCCGAATTTGATAAATACCATTGCTGAAAGAATTAAGGAGATGCAGTACTGACGATTGAGATATTTGAGCGCCACAGTGTAAAGAATGTTGAAGAGAATGTTGTATCCCACAAGGGCTCCAATGCCAATCCAGTACCAATTCGCTTCAGTGAAGATCCCCCTCAGCTTCAGAATTTGTTTACCACTCTGCAAACAACACAACCTTCAGCAAACAGGAACCCAATTCCACATAAATTCGTTCAATGTGAGTGACATACCTCATGCCATCTGCTCGCAAGGAACTCATTCACTGCAATGGCGTTCTGTCCATACATCAGAGGAGAAACCCAATACCCCCAAATCCACCAGCTGTGTATATCCTCTGTAATCGATTCAACCGCGAGACAAAGAAGCATGAGTCATGACTTCTTAAAACATTGTATCCCAGGTAGAGAACGGTCAGTGTTAGAGAAGAATTACCTCTGGAAACAACAAAGCCACCGAGAACAAATATGACTAAAAGCGCGAATGCCCCAAAGGTGCTTGCTACAGTTTGAGATCGTCCCAGTGCAGCAATAAACCGAAAGAGGGAGAGTGACATTTGATGCAGGTTGAACATCAGAAACAATTGAAGAATAAACCTGGAGGAAGACAGTATTGATAACTTGTTCCCCGACAAAACACCCAGGAAATCAAGCTGAATTTGACTAAAATTGATAGTTTAAACTTACCTTCCAAAGCTGGGGGCTAGCCCTACTGTATAGTAAGTCAGCACCACCCAGACAAAGGACTCGATCAAGGAGATGGGGATTCTCATGATGAATGTGGATAACGAGTAAGCCCAAGCTGGAAAGAACATGGCGTCCCTCTGCTTGTAGAACACTGGTAACCTTGCAATTGTAAGCTGCAACTCAGCTAGCCCATTGAACATGATGTTCACCAGACCGAAGAAAAGTGCAGCCATGTACTTGGACCCATCTTCAGGGTTCCTGTGGTCCATCTCCGTTCGAAGGAATACCGTCATGGTAATCGTTGCAATTAGCATAATCTGCATCAGAAACATTAATATATATGCTTGTGTGAGAAAATCTGAATGTCTTAACGATGAATGTGTAACAACTGATTATGGTGTGCCTACTTGTATGGCTTTGAAGATGTAAATGAATGAGCTCCTCTTCATCAGCAGCACTTCGCGATCAAAACATGCCTTGAACATCTCTTTCATGGGTAAACCGTACTTCTTTGTTGCTAAAGCAGCCGGGTGCCCTTTCGATCTGTCATAAGGAACAGCCAGTTCCGAGAAGATTTCCCTGCCAACGTGAAATTGTTGAAATGCCTTCACGAATTCTTCCACGGTTACGTATCTGTACGCTTTACTCTTGTCAAACCAGTACTGCTCCTGATCTTTCCTTGAAGTCAACTGCAAAAAAAAAAAAATCCGTCATCTATAGAACATCCAGAAAAACGAAATCAAGTGAGGATGGATCTAAGGATGAAACCTCTTGAAGGAAATCCGCCACGCCTTTCCTCTCTGGACATTTAAAGCCCATCGTCTCGAAGAATTCGAGGATGTGTTCTTGAGGACCGTGATAGACTACTTGGCCTTCGCAGATCAAGATGACATCGTCAAAGAGGGAAAATGTTTCGGGTGCTGGCTGGAGGAGGGAGATGACCATGGAGGTCTGGAACACATTGGCGATTTGCTTGAGACACTTGACGATTTGGAATGTCGTGGAGCTGTCTAACCCGGTTGAGATTTCGTCCATGAACAGAGCAGTGGAAGGACCCACGATCATTTCACCCGTCGTGACTCGTTTCTTTTGTCCTCCAGAGATCCCTCTCCTCATCTCGTCTCCCACCATTGTATCCGCACACACATCCAACCCAAGTAACTGCATGTCCAATTCGTTGTGAATAAAAGGGAAGAACCCAAGATTATTTTCAGATTAATGACAGAAAAACTCTGTTTTCCTTTTTTTTTTTGTTCAGTCTTCTGCTCACCTTCAGCATATAATCAGTCACAATACTAGCCCTTTGTCCTTGCATTGCCACCGCCTGAGAGTAATCGATTCAGTAGTTCAGAGCGTCGTTTAAACGAAAATTCCGGCGAGTATTTAAAGGTTATTTCTGTGTTTTATGGCCAATACCTTCATGAAGAAGTCGATGTCAGGATCGGGTTTAATGTGTTGATCCTTCTCTCTTCTTGCAAGTTCAGTGAGAACATCATATCTATGCCCAACTCCTTGGCAGCGGGCGGAGAAATCTAAAGTTTCTCTGACGGTCATGTCTCCGTTATGCAAATCATGCTGACAAATATAAACTGAAGTCCTCTCTGGAACAAATTCCTTCATGGTGTGGCCATTGTAGGTAACACTTCCTGCAACCTTCAGATCTTCATCTAGTTTTCCTGCCAAGGCCTTCAATAGGGTAGTCTTTCCCGAAGCTGGAGGGCCCAGAAGGAGGGTCAACCTGAAACGAAGTAATGCCGACTAATTATTCTCTTCATGTTTGAATCTTTGGTTACTTGCAGCCAAGGATACACAGAGAGGGTGAACTAGTAACTAAGCAGATTCCTGATTACCTCCCGGGTTTGATTACACCGCTTACATCCTTGAGAATGCTTAGCAGCTGCTTCTTGCTTTTGTATAACATGAAGCGGCCTAATATACTCTGCGAAAGGAATTTCAAAGTCGTTAAGCCGAGAGAATACCGGAGCAGAGTTCTTGTTTACTATAATAACGAGCACAAACGTCTTGCCTCTGTGACATTCAGGAAAGCATTGACAAGGGTCGGCATTGCTCTTCCTGCAGAGTACACCTCTGCATCAACGAAGAGATTTTCAAACCGTATTTCGACTTCAGGAAGTGTAATTCCAACCCTGCAATTGATGAGAGAGGTTCACAATAGTTAGAAATTGCGGAGAGAATCATCAGAGGAACGGAACAGAAACAGGGGGGGTGATATTTGACTGTACAGAAGCAGGACATACTGGTCCATCCGTTCCCGGAGCTTTTGCACGAAGAACTCATTATCTTGATCAGGAATCCGTATAAGTCTATCAAGAATTTCTCGACGAGCTTCGGCGGAGATGTTGCGCACGTCAATCTGATCATGGTGGTAGTGCCCGCTCTTGCTCTCTCCGAGCTTGAGAAGGGAGACGGTGAGGCGATCGTACGTGGGTAGCTTCTCGAGGGCAGCCCACTTGAGATCCTCTTCGTCATCGTTAATCCTCCTAACGCTGGCCGAAGTGGCGAACACGCTCTCGTTCCTCTGAAACATACGTTTGCTGGCTGAACGGAGACTGGCGGCCCTCCACCCATCCACTTCCCCCAACCGAATCGACCCAGCCATGAGTCTCTACTGGAGTCCTAGAAAGTCCTCCGTCGATTGCAATGAACTAATGAATGAATTTGATTCTTGTGTTTCCCCTTCCAATTCCGGGTTTTATTTATACATGTTCAGGATTGAAGGAGAGAAAGTCCACTGCAATTACAGGCAGAAGAAGACGGTTCCAGCATCAATCGCCTCATACCGTGTCTGGAAACTCTTTCCTGTTTTCTAACTCTGTCTCTCGTACCGTCTGTTAATCATTTGCAGACAAGAAGGGGAATGAATACCAAAGAGCAGGGGAGGTTTCAATTTTCAAATACAGTGAACGAACAGTGTTATGAAGTTTCCAACTCTCGGACACCTCGTCGCCTCTTGTGTTTCGGATCTTGAAGACGATGAGATCCTTGTCTTTGTCTAGACATGGCAGGACATATGGCCGTTTTGATTATTAAAACTTAGAATTATGCCTAGGTTCGCCCTCGGAGAATGGACTCTTTCATCCATTCGATCAAAAGCGATTTTCTCTGGAATTTTTTGCGTTATTTCCGAAGATCCATAGTCAAGGGATGATTTGTGATCAAGTTCTTTAATTTAATGGAGAAACACATTGTACGAAGGGTGCTGGTGGCCTAGACGATGAGCCCATCTTTATTTACATTTTCCTTGAACAATGGTTTCGTACAATTCACATGGCATCAATAGAGCAGCATAAGGAGAGTCGCTCTATTTCTTTGGGTGATTTGATGAATTTCTATTTTTTCTTCAGCACCCTATAGTATATACAAGTGAATGTGGTACATGACTTGAATTTCTGTGTTGCAAATCTCAGTCTCTGCTGGTTCAGCCCATTCCTGCGTAACTCTTGACTTGGCTTATGTCTAAAATATTGTCCAACCCACTTGGAAGAAGGAACCTGAAAACGCCGAGAGATGGGACATAAATTCTTTAATGTTGGAATTGAAATCTTCTTCGGTTTAGTGCAAAACAGGGAAGGAAAGAACATACTTGTGTAGAAGAACTCTGGCCATGGACTGGCAGCCGCCGAGGACTGAAGACTGCATATTGAGAGCAATATTTGGGTTATGAACACTCTGTCGGATGTGTATCCATCCATATTGCCCATTAACTTCGTCCGAAACTTTGACCCTGCATTTTACATTTTCAGAACGACAAATAGAAAATCAGAAACGTGGAAATCCAAGAGTAATTTGCTCCATTCAGCGACTCTAGTGAAACAGAGAATGCTTGCTGTCTAATTAAAGAAGTGAAAGAAAGGAGCTGTGTTCTTCTCTTACCTATACATGTGAGCGTCAATAGCAGCGGGATCGTCATTAGAGTCCACCAGGCAGCCGTCGCTCACCCAACAGTCTCCACATGAATCTAATTCCCATCCTTCAAGCGCTCCCTCCTGGGAATAAGTACACCAATGTGAAGAAAATGGGTCGAAGGAAGCCCTGCAATTACGATGTTAGAAAAACAGAGTTCAGAGTTGCTACTGTCCATGTTACCTCTATATACTTCCTTAACGTCTCTACTGCTTCAGCTCCATCCGATTTTGCATCCTTTGGGAGTGAAACAATGTTCATCCTTAGCTCCACCGACTCCATTGGATCCTCAAACTCACTGATGAGACTACCTATTCCTTCATTCTGTCCCGCAAGCCTCATTCTCACCATCTCTATAATGATCTTCACCACCATGTAAGCACCTGATCGAACACATAGCATGCATTATTACACAGTACACAAAGCGAACCCAAAAAAACAAAGAGAAAAGAAAACAGAAATATTCTTTTTTTTTTTTTTTTTTTTTCCTCACCATCGTCGAGAAAGTAATTCTCCTTGAGAGCTCCATGCCCCGTAGTTTCCATCATCAGATGCGCCTCATTCCCGTCCCTGTTGAGCTGCACCCCCTTGTCAATGACGTTCCTGTATCCCACCCGGTACAAGCAATGCCTCCCGCCTCTGCTCGTGATGAACCGGGTCAATGCCACACTCGCTCTCGCATCCGTCACGATCGTCGTCTCCGGGTACTCCCTCAACACAATCGCCGACATTAGGGCGATAAGCCGATCGCCATTAATGGTGTTCCCCGCCTCGTCGACCACGCCGCTTCGGTCCACATCGGTGTCGAACACCACACCGAGGTTAGCCCCATTGTCCAAGACGGCGGCCCTGGTGAGCGCCATCGCCACCTTGTCTTCCGGGTTTGGTATATGGTTGGGGAACATCCCATCCGGCTCCAGGTTCAGGCTCCCGGTCGTGTCAGCTCCGAGCTTTTCCAACACGTCCAATGTGAAAAACCCGCCGGAGCCGTTCCCGGCGTTCACCACTATCTACACGTACGTTACAAGAAACGCACTTAATTCTCCGCTAGGTGTAAATAATAAGGTAATTAAGTCGTGAGATTGGATAGATATATGGCTGTAAACGGTACATAATTGGGATTACTTCGTACACTCTGATTAGTATTCCATATACTATGTATTCTAGCGGGATTTAGATTTTACCCATTTCGTATATTGCATATATTTTAATTTAAAATAATATCAAATATATATATAAATAAATCTGCAAAAAATAAGAATCAATCAATAAATGCTTTAATAAATTCTTTAATCGAATTTCTTGTAATTATAAAATTACTAATATACCCCTCTTAATTCATATACGATTACTAATTAACAGATTAGATATATAAGAAACGCGCGTTACCTGAAATCCTTTGAGGGGAGTGTGGTAGTGGAGAGGGTGGTTGACTCTTTCCTTGATGATGTTGCGGAGGTGCTGAGCGTAAGTAGACATGAAGGTCACTCGGGTGGGCGTCACGGGATTGACCGTACTAGCGGCTGTACTCAGGAGCCTCTGCGCGTACTTGCGGCCCGCCCGGTCGCATATCTCTTCAACATTGCTTGAAGTGAGCCCTCCTTTTGGAGTGAAAAATTTCAGCCCGTTCCGTGTATACGGCAAGTGAGACGCAGTCATCTGCGGTGTAGCCACAAAGCCCAGGCCTCTTTAGTCTTTTTAGTCCAAGATCGAGCCCAATCTGTTCTAGAATTTTTTTTTTTTTGTAGCCGCGGTGCATTTCGTACTTAGTAGAAGCTAGTAATTAGAGAGACAAATGAATTAACAAGGAACAGTTAAACTTAGAACTTAAAGGAAGAGGTGGGTTTAATTTTGGGTTACCATAATGGAAGCGTGGTAAGCGAAAGGGGCGAGGACGGTGCTCATGTAACAAGCCGGGGTCGTCGCGAGACCCATGTCGAACACCTTACATCCGACGGCGGCCAGGCCGGAAAATAGTGCAGTACTCAGCACCCGGCCGGAGATGCGTGGGTCTCTCCCCACCGATATTCTCACCTCTTCCGAACTCTCTACCCCGTCCGCCACCCACTCGCCGAAGCTCTCCCCGATGGCTTGGACGGCCCGGGGGGTCATGTCCACGATCCGACCCTTCTCCCCCTCGATGGCCACCCCGCGCACGTCCGACCCATTCTGGAGCCTCTTGATCTGGGCCACCTCTTCCTCGAACGTGACCGCCGGCCAGCCCTTGGTGGCGCTTCTGGCCGCCGGAGCCTCCCCTCGGCCGACTCTGCTGTTGCTCGTCTGCAGAAACGAGAGTTGGAAATAATGCTTCTCGTTGTTAGGAAATGCGTGAGTGGGTTTGCTGCCATGCAGAGCCGCGGACGGCCACGTCGGGGCCGTCGTAGAAGTAGCGGCGGCGACCATGAGAACTGGATGCTGCGTGTTTTCAGTAGTACTGTTGCTGCGCTTGAGTGAGTTCGAGGAGGCGAGAATGCATGGTGAAGGATTTATGAGAGCCAAGAAGTAATCAGATAAGATTTTCTCTTCTTTCAATTCGCCCCAAAATATCTTATGCGGAGCTTTCTGGTGTTTGTTCGAGAACTCGGATCGTAAGAACATGTGACTTTCAAACAATCAGATATTTCTCTTGTTCTATCTGTATGAGAGTTTGGAATTTAGCTACTAGCTTCAGGCTGCATCTGCCATATTACAATATCTGAATTTCGAATCAGGGAAATATTCTTTGCGTATATAAAGAGCATCTATATATATATATATATATATATACTGATGAGACTTCACTCGCCGAGCACCGGAACCCCAGTGACAGGCCCACGGGGCCAACTTGTGGGGCACTTCGACCTTAACTCGTGGGGCAGTACAACTTAAATTAATTGATTGAAAAAGTTATCAGTAAACGATGAGGTCTTAATGAAACCAATGTTTCTACTCTTTATTAATGTTCAACATGGCTAAATTGCCAACCGCGGCTTCTTATTCTACTGGCCCACAGGCCCTCGCCCAAACAGTAACAAATAGCAGCCACATGCATGGGCATACAACGCAACCTTATCTTTGTCGGCTGGTTGTTGAAGGAATTTTATGGATCGAACATCCCACGTCGTACATTAAAGAAAGAGTGAATGTTTTATGGTTAGATGAGGATTGATCCCACGGAAGCTTCGTTGCCCATCCAATATAATCAATGGCCCATGTGCCATGTTCCTCTAATCTTTGTTTATGTATCCATTTATGTCACGCTTGAAAATGCCTAACTATTCTAACTAAGTCGTTTATTAAAAAAAAAAAAATAATAAAAATATAATTAAAAAAAAAAAAAAAAAAAAAAAGTTGTTTTTGTAAAAACTATTTAAAACACGAGGGTATTCGGTTTGGTAAGGTTTGGTCAACCAAACACGGGCCTTTTGGGGTCTGTGCTTTTTGGGTTTGGGGCCCTTTGGGCTTCAGAGGAATAAAAATTAAAAACACGAGCGTCTCTGTCTCGCACTATCGGCCGACTCTACTCCACTAGACGTTACTAACTTCCGGGGGAACATTAAATGGTATAAAGCGGCCTCCTCACCCAGGTCAGAGTCTCAGGCCTGTGGGAGAAGGAAGCAGTCAAGCTGAGACTCTTGTCCTAGTTACCACCACAAGTAGTGTTCTGGTATTTTTGTGTTGTTCGTCCTCTGCTCTCTCGCGAATTCCGACTCGGTCATGGAACGTCTCTTGGGGCTTCTGAAAGTGCGGGTGGTGAAAGGGGTTAATCTCGCCGTTCGAGACATGGCGAGCAGTGATCCTTATTGTGTCCTCAGAATGGGTAATCTGGTATGCCGATCTCACCCTCTTCACTCCGAGACTCTTTTTACCTTTCTTGAATTTCCGCTAGCTTTTCGATTTTGATCAGACGTACTCTCGTTCCTCGTCGTTTGTTTTTGCCGTGTGCTCGAAGTTTAATTTGTTAATCAGCTTCTGACCTCTATGATATCTTGCCTCTGTCATTAAGCTACAGAGTCAATCTAAAAGGGAACTAACTAATTCCTGCTGAGATTAATTTGTTCATGAAGGGACTTTAAGTGGAAAAAGGAAAAAAAAAAAAAAAAAAAAAAGAGTTTCAGCTTTCCTGATGAAGTCAGCTGCTTGATCCTTTCTAGTTTGATATATCCGAAAACGGGTAGTGATCGCCATGTGTTTTTCTTATGTGAATTAGCCGCCGATTCTATGCATTTACTGTGAAAAAAAGGGTGGCATTTTGATTGATAGTACTCTTTCCGGCCTATTATTAGCTTTGAACCGAGACTTCCTTGTTGGTGTACGAGCAATTCTGTAGAAAATTACCAAAGGTAGGAATGAAACGGAAGCTCAAGCTTCAAACCCCTGCTTAAAGTAATGCTTTGAGGATTGGGGAGGAAAGTTTCTTTCCGGAGCTCCGGAGGTTACAGTGTTATTACTGCATTTACCCCCATTATTGTTCCTCCATAGAAGGTTGTCTCGTAGACCCTCACTGCGTAAATGACATTAGTCCCATTATAATGGCTCCTCCGAACCTTTTATAGCTTAATTCGTCAAAAAAAAAAAAAATGCCGAGGGCGCCAACTTCTTCGGGGAAACCGTAGATGCGGGAGTCTTCCATTTCACAAACAGTATTCCATTTCATTTATGACGCGGGGGATAACGAACACCTTGTCTGCTTACCCAATATTACCCGCCAAAAAGTCAGAACATGTCGGGTTCTTTCTTGTATGCAATGCAAGAGTACTCTTAGGGTTTTTTATTATTTTTTTAAATATTATTTTAATCTTTAAATAATATATATCGCAGATCTATTCACTACCGAAAAATTTAATAATCTGAAGCTTTATACTTGTTATTTTACAGAGTACGTATATAAATCTAGAGCGAATGAAATGATTTAAAAATTATATAACTTTTTAATATTTTTTATAACTTATTTTTAAGGTCCGACTTGAAAAAGTCAAAATGTTGGATACATTTCGTTTTTCAGAGTTTCTTCCTCGGAGGCTCGGTGTACTGCCACTTGGTTTTGTTATTTAGCGTCGCTTACGTCCCGCCAGTCGATACCTGGCGGACGTGTCGATTGATCGTCGATGGTTGGAAGTCGTTTCAGTCGAGTTTCGCGCGTCAAACCGTTGAGAGTGTTCGTTACCTCACCATGGTTTCTCCAGAGTCGAAGAGTTATCCTCGTCAGTTTTTAATGGATGCCGGGTCAATCAAAGGTCGATGTTTCTCTGCCAAATCTGCAATAAAAACGATAAATTTTCTTTTCCTTTGTCTTTCCGTAAACGATAAGAGAAGTAGAGGGCCTTAGTCCGGAGAACTTAACATTATTTAAATCCTGAGCTCTGTTTCTTCTGTCTACTTAAATTCGTTTGGCGGTTGAAGAGGTGGTTGTCACCTCTGGCGTTATGGACTCAGGCTGTGGAATGCGTTCTTCCATTGATGACCTGATGGGGCTCCTCAAGGTGAGGGTCGTGAGGGGCGTGAACCTCACCGTCTGTGATGTCTCCACCAGCGACCCCTATGTTGTACTGCGGTTTGGAGAACAGGTATATTGCCCTTCAGACATAGGAAGGTCTCCTTTCTTGGAGGTTCCCAATCTAAACGAGCTCATAATATAATGGCCCATCTTCTTTCTTTTCTAATTTAAGGCCTTTTTGTCTTTCTTTCCACTTTCAACCGTGATATATGGTGCCTTGTTATCGAGCTCTGGTATCTGGAAAGGCAAAGGTGATTGCCTGCTGCTGCAGAGGAATGACAAAGATGATGATTTGTATCTGTTTATCATCGTGTACACGTTGTAGTATCTTTAATGGTATTAATGTCTGCTGCCTGGTTGACTCCTCTGCTCCTTGTCCTTCGTGTCTCTCTCCTTATTCTTATCAGGAAAGTCTTTCCCTCTTGTAAAGTTTCGTGCTCTGTGTGGATAAATCCTTCTGTCATTATTCACTTGTTGGCAATCGATTGATTATTTTGCATAAAACTTGAAGGAAAATTAATTTGTTAGGTATTTTTTGGATTGGCTCTTAACGATGCAAATATGACAGTAGTTATAACCATGGTTTTTTGCCTAATCTAGCACTAATTCAACCTATGAGTAAATTTATCCTGACCTTGGTTCCCCGAAGCTGTGCAGAGTGTGGTTACCTCAAAGTCCATTATGCACTGCACCGCTACATAGTTTGATACAGCTTTCATAGTGCTCCCTAAAGTTCCATTCACTTCTAGGCAACTCAAAAATCAAAATAATGTTGAATCTCAGATGCATTTTTCTCTATTCTTGGTTTTCAAGTGGGTTTAATGACAGAGATTTCAAGTTTTGGTAGAAATAATGGAAAAAAAAAGAAGCCATAGCTTAGTCTGCTCAATTCGCCTAACGCCCCATAAACATATTGTAAAGGAAGATGTTAAGAGATTTATTGAATTTAGCAGGCTATAGCCACTGGATTCTCATTAGTACATCCTTCTTAAATCAGTATTGCAGAAGAACACCTGTTAATTGCTCTGTATGCAAAATGGCTCACTCTCCTTAAAGCAACCTGCGTTTGGTTGATGGCTTTCATCTAGTTCATCATTTGTTTAAACTCTTTTTTCATTATTAAAATTGCAACTAAATAATCTATTTTGTATTAATTTTCTATTTTATTATTGATATGCATTTTACTGCTCTGTGATTAATTCCTTCTCATTCCCTTTGAATGTTGGTGCAGAAGCTGAAGACTCATGTAATAAAAAAGAATGTGAATCCGGAATGGAACGAAGAGCTCACTTTCTCTATTGCCGAACCAATCATTCCATTGAAAGTTGTATGTGCTTCTAGCTTCTACTATCTCGAACGTGCTTTTATTTATGCTGGGAAATTATCTTCTGAGTCTCTTCGTTTGCATTTGAAGAATGTAACCAATACCTGCATCTTGATAACACTCTTCCAACAACAAAAGTCCCTGCAAGGGCTATTTATATTGACATTTCAAAAGGACTTTTGAATAAAACAGATAATGTGTCTGCTGTTCATATTTAGAGAGGAAAAGCAACGTTTCTAGCAAGCCACACTCTTTGTTTCAGTAAAAAGATTTGTGAAAAATAAAGAATCAGAAAGCAGAAACTGTTGGAAGATGTCTTAATAGGCCTTAACTCATCAATTCTTGATTCTTGAACAACAAACATGGCTTCAACTTAGCTGTTATTCAATTGTATTGCTACTGGCTTTATTAGCTTATTAGGTCTCTATTAAAAAGATTAAGAAGTTACACGATGTTATCTTGTGTTTCCTATTCTTTCTCTATCAGATAAATGGTTGTGTGGTTCATGTGCTGGCAAACTCATTACTGAAAATAACTGAATTTGTTGAATAAGATTCATGAAGAGTCGCGCAGTTCATGTGCAAGGAAACATAACTCCAAATAACTGATCTTGTTGATTAAGATTCAAGTTACTGCAGAATTCTGCAGGCGTTTCCCATCTCAAATTGGTAGCGTTATTGCTTCGTTTTGCTCAAAATAGAAGGAAAAGAGTTTCAATTGTTTCAGCTTTGCATGCCATGGTTTTAATGGTTCCCTGGACTTTTATCATCTTTTAGTTATTTACTCTCTTCTCAAATGGGTGCAGCAAGTATACGACAAGGATACATTCACCCAAGACGATAGAATGGGAGATGCTGAACTAGATGTTGCGCCCTTCATTGAAGCTGTGAAACTGAACTTGGAAGGTGCCCAAGATGGTACAGTCCTAAACAAGATGCAACCCGGTCGGCAGAACTGCCTCTCAGAAGAGAGCCGAATTGTGTTGCTAGATGGCAAAGTCAGCCAGTATGTTTGTCTTAGACTGAGAAATGTGGAGTGTGGTGAAGTGGAACTTCAACTTCAATGGGTCCACCTTCCTGGGAAAAGGCTTTTCAAGTGAGGTCAAAGTGCAACTTGTAGAGGCTGCCATGGTCCTGCTATGAAGGTTGTACAGGGTTTTCTCGTCAGATACAGCGTGTTTGTAAGGTTGGAACATGACAATATATTTGGGCAGCGATGGATGGTGTGTATAGCGAGCTTCCCGTTGTTTATCGGTGTGTAGCTTTTGGTGATTATGTACTATCAGTGAACATCTTTGATGAGTTTCATGTGGCAGCAAGTTAGTAATACAGATTAAATCGACACTTTTTCTCTCCTTTTTCTTTTTTGCCTCTTTTTTTCTCATCGTCGGGTAAAGTTCTGTGCCAACTCAGGTGAAGTGGTTGGGTATTATTTTCTCAACCCACTTATCAACACATAGCCACATTTACATCAAATTTTCAACAATCAAATATTCAGCATCCAAAAGAGAGAATTAGAGACAAAAAAAAAAGAAGAAGAAGAAGAAGAAAAACACAATCACTATGAGAGAGAAGTTTCTTGCATCAAGGCCTCAATGGCAAACACTATGCTCCATTTTTGTATATATTAATCTGCTTCTTAATATGATCCCACCCTTACTACATTCTTTCATAGAATACTTTTGAGATAGGAAAGTTGGATCCTTGCCATGGAAAGACTCGAACCTGAAACCTCCCACAGCGATGACCACTTGAGCTACTGCCCAGGCTCCTTATAATCTCGCTTCTCTCTTAGTCGCTCTATGTGTTGTGGAGGAAATTGTAAGCCTCCTCTTGGCATTCATTTTTTTAAATTAAATTAAATTATTCTTAAGTTCTTATAATTTGTATCTTTCTTATTGCTATAAATCAATGTTTTAAAAATTGGACCGACCATCAAACTGGTAGTATATTATAGTGAACCTGACCGAGTCAAGAAGAGTGGACTGGCCTCTGGTTCTGGTTCCGACTGGGTAGGACCGGCGGGTCCAGTCCAGTTTTTAAAACACTGTCATAAATATATAAGTTAATTTTAGTAGTAATTTTTTATTAGTTCATTTAATATTATTCTTGATCATTATTGGTATTCATTTTCACGCATTTATAGTTATGTAATCATCGATTTTTTCCGTGGAAAGCTCATTAGCAGCAACTAAGTTAGCCTTGGGTTAGGACTTAGGCTATACATGAACTTTTGATATACCTAATTTTTCCTATTTCAGAAATATATATCTATGAAAGAAGGGTTTATAGCTTTATACTTTATACTTTATGGTTTATACAAACAAACACATTTTCATGTAAACATTCAAAAAGGAACTTTAGACCCCCGAAGAGAGAAAAGTTCAGCCGAAACGCCAAAAAGAAGTCGAACCAAACACCAGGGCAGGGTAGAAAAGAGTAAAATAGTGTGGCGTCCATTTAAATCCATCGGCGACATTTTCCAGTTTCGACCGCGCAGGAAAACGGACGCGAAGGACAAGACCATCAAGGTCGTCGACACAGCAACACCACGAGACCTCCATGGAGGTGATCAAGCAGAGGAACCTGAATCAACATCGGCCGAGCACGAGCATCGGCAGACCTCACATCTTTCAACGCCTTAACCAAACCTGAACTATCTTCGGACTATTTTTAGGTCGCCCCGCCTGGAGACGCGCTATCTCAAAAGAATACAAGGTCAATCATGGGAGCTGAAGACAGGAGACGATTTTTTTTGGAAAATAAGCAGACCGGTGACCAAGAAGTTTCGGCCCCGAACACCTTCGGTTATAATTTACATTTGTTCGGGTAATAAATTCTACCCACACTGCGACGTTGTTTGATTGCATGTTGGAGAGGGATGGACGGGGCCGGTGCAGCTGATTCAGTCTCGTCCCCCGTTTCCGTGCGCTCCTCCTACCCGAGCTTCTCTTCCATGGAGCAGCTTATGGGGCTTCTGCGAGTACGGGTCGTCAAAGGACTAAACCTCGCAGTGAGGGATTTAAGCACAAGCGATCCTTACATTGTCCTCAGGATGGGAAAACAGGTACTTTTGAATATATTAAGGAGAAATTTATGAAAATCCTTTTTTTTTTTTTTAATTAATTCTTTAAATACTCTGTACGTCTCAGCCTTTTCGAGCTTTACTTTTTATTTAGATAATCGATCGAACTTGATTATCACCAGGGACCTGGGAAGATTTGTTTATTTGTTGGTAACATAATTTAGGTAATAGTTGATTATCACAGGTGCCGCACCATAAGATTCTTGGCACATTAATGCGTGTGAATGAGCTCCCGCCAGTACCATATCTCTCAAGACCACAAAGGAAAATTAAAATTTGTGCTTTGATCTCGAGCTCGCGATTGTCATTCTTGCCATCTATCATGAGACCCCATTTATTGCATCAACCGTGTCTGTGGAAAAGTTAGTGTGAGACCAGATTTAGATCCTAATAGTAACTAATCCAGGTCTGAGCTATGAAACTGCAATTGTCAGCATTCGAAAGTAATTTCATGCTTGGTCTGATTTATTGTGAAACAAAGATTTATCAGTGTTGTCTGCAAAAGGTTTTCCTGCAAACAATGGACACTGAAACCGTTACTGTTTGCAAGATTACTTTTCCTTTAAGTAAATTGTTCATTTGTCCATTTTGAATATTACAGAACCAAAGAGTCAGTCTTCCAAAATGCAAAATCGTGATAGTTTGCAGTTGCAAACCTTGATATGTGAAAGCCACATTTTTTTTCTAGATATAATCGCCAGTGCTTATTTTCTAAAAAAAAACATTTTGGGTCTCTCCATAATCATCTTGAGATACCATTTGATGTAAAAAGCTTTGGATGATTTAATCCCTACGGAAGATTGCCAGGTTATCTGATTCATCTGCAACTTTGATTTAATGAAGTGGGACTTCCTCCACTGATTTTAATTTTGTTTTAGCATTTATAATTGTTCTCTCTCTCTCTCTCTCTCTCTCTCTCTCTCTCTCTCTCTCTCTCTCTCTCTCTCTCTCTCTCTCTCTCTTCTTCTTATTATTATTATTATTATTATTATTATTATTATTATTATTATTATCTAAAGGCAAATCCATTATGCAGAAGCTGAAGACTCATGTAGTGAAGAAGAATGTCAATCCTGAGTGGAATGAAGAACTAACTTTTTCAATTTCTTATCCAATTATACCAATCAAGCTTGTAAGTATTTTCTACATTAATCACTTTTCTCTTGCATGAAGTTTCTATTTTTTATATCTGTATGGCATGTTTATAGAAGATAACCTAATAGTCTACTTGAGAAACTGTAGTTTTTTTTTTTTTTTTTTTTTAATTCAAAAACTGTAGCAGTTTGAAGAACCACTAAGTCGATATTTTAAAAGTCTGTTTAAGCCAACTTTTACTGAACACCAGATGGTTTTCTTCCGTAGCTTTAGTATGTGAAGATTGAAAGGGGTGGATTTCTTTTGTTTTGCTAAAGGAACTTGGACGTGTCTGGTTCATTGTGGAATGGTGATTCTGAACAGGGCACTGATTCATCATCACCGCCTTGCTTGTTTTTAATGGTGCCTCTTGATGAGGATCCCCATTGTTTTGTAGTAAAGTTTGTGAGTTTAAATGTCTCATCTAGTGTTACTAAGACATGCTCTACGTCATATTAGTTTCACTTTCTAGGTATTCATAAAGTTTATTCATTAGCTTTCACTATTCCATTGCGTTAGTAACTAGCTTAGAAATGCATTTTTATACAATTTGCTGAACCCATACTAATACTAATACACAATTTGCTAAGTGTATCACAGTGCCTATATGTTGGGAATCTTACTTTAGCTATATACTAGATTGTTCAATCAGGCAGCACATCTATAATATCATGGAGAATACCCATCTTTAATTATTTGACTGTGATTCCATCCACATCTGAAATCTTCAGTCAATTGGTTAACTTCCTGCGACCTGCATAAACAACAGCTCAACTACTTCTTCTGACCTCTCTTGGTTACCTCATGGTCATAGCCGAACCTGGTTAGAATTAGGTGTGAAGAAGGATTTTGAGCTTTCTACATGTGCATGCATTATTGATTGCACGACGAGGAGGAAAAAGTTAGGGAAGTGGGAACGTACTTTGTCATCATTATCAGGTTTATTTGATATCTAGGCTTGAAGTCATGAATTGTCTGGGTAAGAAGGAAAAACTTGCGATCATATAATCTGACAATTAAGCTAGTAAAGCTAGGTCTCCATCTTGGCATTGTCACACAGTTACATATAGGACTCATCTTGAGAATGAACGTGGAAGTGAACTATTTTTGCTTGTATGAGAACAAGCATTCTGCTTCTTTTTGTTTGACAAATTCTGTTGACGGCATTTTTGAGAATGTTACTAATATTTACCATGACATGGCTACAGGAGGTGTTTGACAAGGACACATTTAGTCACGATGATAAAATGGGAGATGCCGAACTTGATATCGTCCCATTCATTCAGGCCGTCAAGTTGAATCTGCAAGATCTCGGAAATGGTACAGTGGTGGAGAAATTGGTCCCTAATCGACTAAATTGCCTAGCAGAAGAGAGCCGTATCGTGTGGTTGGATGGCAAGCTAGTCCAAGACGTTTGTGTTAGATTGAGGAACGTGGAATGTGGGGAAGTGGAACTTCAGCTTCAATGGATCAACCTTCCCGGTCGTAAGGCCTTCTGAAATGAAAAAACACTCCTTTCATTTTACAGTCTCGTACCTTGAAAAATCTCTACAGTGTAATCCGAAACTGACTTAATATAGCAATATTGGTTGTTTTTATGAGCTTTCTTTCCAGTCACTCACCCCAACATTTTCCCACAATACATGTAACGTAGGAGATGTCAGATGTGAGATGTAACCCACAAAAGAGATGTATTGTCCCGTTGCTCGTATCAATCAAAATTCGTGCGTACCAACGCGTGTTTGCTCAAAATCCCATGAATCCACCAAGACTTAGTTCTGAATTCTGATATCAATATGGCCTAGTTGTTACAGTTATTAAAGAGTGAGGATAAGGTTCCCATGTGCCATCAATCATTCACCCGTTTTTCTTTGTTCTCTTGTGTGGTGATTTAACTTAGAAAACTACATGCCTGACTGAAACCTGTGGCTCCCATATATTGAAAGAAAAAACAAATGATGCCCACTTTGAAGTGAAGCCCATCGGTGCTAAAGAATCAACGATTGTTGGACCCAGAAGATAATGATGTTTAACCTGAAGTGAACCGAATCTGCGTACACCCCCACTGAAATCGCAACGCCTATCTGAGTTTGGGAAGTCTCGAGTCTCGAGTTTGGACTTAGATATTTGTCCCGGTGGCGGTGGGTGTTACGCTGGTTGCTTTGCTCCTTTAGCGAGTTTAAGTTGAGGTAAAGGGCCCCCCGGTCAGGGAAGGTAGGGCCCGACTCTGTAGCCCAGATAAGCGACACAATGGACCCCCGAACGATCATCATCCACAGCCGATCGCTCTTTCCCAAAATACCCGACTTGCCATGGAGAAAAGGCCACGTAGCCGTCTCAGACGCGATCCAGATCCCTAGACGGGGTAAAGCTTGCTATATATAATCCTTAGTTCTAATTTGCTAAAAAGATTATAAAGGGATATATTTTATCCAAAGATTGGGATTAGGGAGTGAAGATTACCTATTAAAGCCGTTTGATGAATCACCGTCTCTCTCTTGCTCTCGTTTACCCTTTTGCCGTCCTCTTCCCTCCGCCGCTCTATGAGTCTTCTCTCTCTGGTTGTGTGCTTCCATCCATGATTGATAGTGCAGCAGCAGACGAAGCAGATAGCAGAAGCAGAAGAAGCAGAGCCTCTTTAGTCTTTAGCAGCCAAGACTGGCACCACTCCTCACGAGGAGATCACATGATATGACAACGCCCAACTGGTCCGCCTCCGCCTCCTTTACTCCTTATCCTACGCCGCCCTCTTTATCCTGCGCACACTCCTACCTCTCGCTCTCCCTCTGCTCCAAGATATCTCAAATGGCTGAAGAGGAGGAAGATGGTTTGGCCCTGATGTCCCGCTTCTCCTTATAGGCTGCTTTTCCTTTCCTGTTTTAACCAAAACATGTCTTCTCCCGTCGGCGAATGGAACCGAGAGAGTGAGAAGGCTTTTGAGAACGCTATAGCCACTCATCTTGCTAAGCATTCGAAACCCAATTGGGAGGAGATAGCCTCGGCTGTTCCCGGAAAGACCATCGAGGAAGTGAAGCGTCACTACGACATTCTTGTGGAAGATGTGGAAGCCATCGAGGCTGGCCGAGTTCCCATCCCGGGCTATATCTCGGACGATGCCGGGTCCGGTGAAAAGAAAGGAAATTCCGGTTTTGGCGGCGGCTTTGAGTCCAACTCGGCCGGGAAAGGAAGTTCTAAGGCGGAGCAAGAAAGGCGAAAGGGGATACCGTGGACAGAAGAAGAGCATCGGTCAGTATTCTCTTTTATACTAGTATGGTTCGTTTGTCGTACGGTGTGTTGATCGATGAATTGCGCTTCAGTTTGATTATTTATGATTCAGCTCTCTTCTGTCGTATAAACGCGTCGTGTTGTTAATGTTATAGACAAGGTGCAGAAACCAGATTTCTTGGTACATTTTCGTTCGATTGACATCAGCAGGTAGTAAATGTTTTGTACAATGGCAGTGTCTAAAGTTGGTATTTTGAAATTCTTTACGCGGGCAAATTGATACTGTACGAAGAGTATATGTGTCAATTTCGAGTATATCAGCTCTTCAATTCTGTTCACTTGTTGAGATTTTCTATGAACCGCATTTGTCATATGTTTGGGAATAATAATACAACAAGCTTATATTAAGTACTTTGCTTTTCTGCTGTAAAAATTCTTTCAAGAAAAGACGATGTTAATACTGTATTAATTTATGTTGTACTGTCTCGAGTTCTATTTAGTGACTGAGTTGTCTGGCAGTAATCCTATCGCCCTCATTGTCTATCATTGACCCATTCTTTTTTCAGCTATTGAAATTCTGTTGTTTTCATTAATTGAGTACATGATAGTCTTTTTGTGTTACATTAGAAGCTGTTGAAATTCTGTTATACTTCTAAAGTCGAGTTACATGGTTGTAGGTGGATTCACTATGTTTAATGTTTGTTGAAAGAAAATGCATATGGAAAATTTGCTCCCCTTCCCCTTCCCCTTCAATAGCAAGTGGGAACCTTATAATTGGGTGTGTACCCTGCTTTACTGATTCTGGTCCTTTCGCAAATATTTGGATGAGTGAAATCCAGAAAGCAAATTTGGGGGAAGAAAACTGGATATCTGACTGTGTTGAACTATATTTGTATTTGGATAAATGTGACTCATCAAACCTATCTTGTATAATTTGTTTTTCTTCTGTCTGCCTTAGTTTTAAAATCTTTTTCCACTAATAAATAATCATAACATGTAACAAACACGGAGTTTAGGCTGGATATTTATTGAAACTGAATAATGACTCCAGCTTCCTGTGGTACATAATTGCGTCTGATATTTGTTATCCAATTATAAGGTCATCCAGCTCCACTTGAACTTGAATTTGAATCAAATATAGCGAATCCGGTTGACAGTCTACCATTCAAGGACACTGAACCGATTTCTCCTGTTGTGGAAGGTGAAATATATGCATCTATTAGTTTTATAATAAACAAATTTCCATAGTATGAAAACCTGAAGGATGGTCCAGTTACATGTGAACACATAATTGTATTCTCCATTTTGTGAATTGACTAGTCGTTTAGTGCTTCAATATTGTTTTTGGGTCTGTGATTAATTTTCAGTATCTTCATCTTAATTGTGGGAAGTATGTTCTTCAATTTCAGATTATTCTTGCTTGGGCTCGAAAAGTTTGGGAAGGGTGACTGGAGAAGTATATCCCGGAACTTTGTCATTTCCAGAACACCCACTCAAGTAGCAAGTCATGCACAGAAGTATTTCATACGACTCAACTCCATGAACAGAGATAGGCGCAGGTCAAGCATTCATGACATCACAAGCATTAACAATGGAAGTGCAGCATCAACTCAAGGACCTATAACTGGTCAGAATTCACCCACAACAACAGGGATGGGTCAATCTAAGCATTCACCTCACCAGAGTGTACCTATGTATGCGCCCACCATAGGTCAGCCGGTTGCTGGGCAAGTGGTCTCAGCTGTTGGGACTCCTGTTATGGTACCCCCAGGGCATGCCCCTTATGTAATGCCTGTTGCTTATCCTGTACCCCCTCCAAAGGTTCATCAGTAGCCACATAGCTATTTCTTCCTTTAAATGTTTTTTGTGTAGATTTCTTTACAGCAGAAGAATGGAGATTCACAAAGTCAGCTGGCTCAAGCACCCTTGTTTAAGTGTTTCAAAGTAGGTGTACCAAAATATTTCATTGGCAATCAGTGATTGTCAACTTCTTAATGGAGCTAATACGTCTGAAAGAAACTTGTCTTTTGTTTTCTCCTTTTGCTCACTATCAGTATCCGTTGTCTATGATGCCTTTTGTCCTCCATGCTGTTGAATATTGAAACTGATCAGACGGGTTGGTTGGACTAACTACAAGAAGTAAAGATTTCAGGCTATTTCTATTTTGTCGTAATAGTAATCCATACTGATGCAAGGCTTCAAAAGGTCCTTCACATCTCATCCTGCTCCAACTTCCAGCTAATGCATCATTCTTCAAGGCTACAGACTTTGCAGTGGTTTGCCTACGCGTTTGCCCCTTCCTAGGAATCCTAAAGAAGGCTTTCATTTCATGTAAAAGGTTTTCCTCAGCTATAGTTCATAGTTGTTCCTAGTTTCCTACAGAAGCGTGGAACGTGATTGGTGATATGTATAAATAATTAGATATATATCCTCAATTTCCTACCTTTTGTATCAATTAACTTAAGAAATATGAACAATGATGGATCCCCGTTTTCATGGCCTAACAGATTTCCTAACATAAGTTCGGTGTTCATTTTAGTCAATTAAATTTAGACCATTATATTTGATTTAGATGACTAAAATGTATTTCTATTTACTCTCATTTATTGTTGATCTCATATATTTATGATGGTAGACATTTTTTTTCTATTTTAGTACCGTTGCAAGTTGCGAATTCCCAGTCTTGGATAAGCTCAACCGAGTCCAGTGGTCGTTGGCTCAGTCGTCTCAACGCACAAGTCTCAACCCGATTATCCTGGAGACGAAATGAGATAGGCAGTCCAGGGAGAGCGAGATGCTCTCGCTTCCAACCAACATAACGGTCTTTGCCGCCCCAACGACCAAAACCAGCCAACGTACTTCGTTCAATCTGAAAACCCTCTACACACCCAGAGACGTTACAGAAGCCTTATCTTATGTAGAATCCCCTGCTTCAGATTCCAAAGGCGATTTCCACCTCCGAGCATACTCGCTTCTCCTACACGTCGCCATCACCACTCGGTCTCTGCAACTGGGTAAGTCTATTCATGGGCACCTCCTCGTCCGAACCCATCTCCTCCGCGAACAGACACTTGTATCAAAACTCATTACTCTGTACTCTGCCTGCGGGCAAATCGAAGATGCGGGTCGTCTATTTCATGAATCCTCCTTTGAGGACGCCCAATCCTTGTGGGAGGCTATGCTTATCGCCTACACTAAAAATTTACAACCTAAAAACACTCTTCTTCTTTATGCTCAAATGTGTGATCGCCGAATGGGCCAGATTGGAAACTATGCATTCTCTGCAGCGCTTAAGGCTTCTTGCGACCTGCTGGACCTCGGATTCGGAAGGGCGGTGCATGCCCAGGTTGTGAAACTGGGGGCGAGTAAAGCTAATCAAGTTGTGAACAATGCCCTCTTGAGATTGTATGCTGAATGTGGTTGTATGGACGATGCACGGCGTTTGTTTGAAGGAATGCAAGAAAAGAATATAGTCTCATGGAATACTTTTCTGGACGGATGTGCAAGATGGAACCTTTTGGTGGATTGCATACAATTGTTTAGCAGAATGCAATTGGATAACGTTGGATTCAGTTGGGTTACTCTGACCACTATTCTTTCCGTCTGTGCTAGACTGTCTGCGCTCCAGACTGGTAAAGAGATACATGCCCAGGTAGTCAAATCAGAAAATAAACCTGATACTGCCTTGCAAAATTCGCTGATGGACTTGTATGCTAAATGTGGAGCATTAGGATTGAGTCAACAAGTGTTTACTCAAATGGTTAAAAGAGACTTGACATCATGGAATGTCATGATGACTGGATATGCGACTCATGGGTTTGTAAATGAAGCACTTAGGTTGTTTGATGAGATGGTCAAGCTTGGGTTTAGACCCGATGGTATCACATTTCTTGCTCTGCTATCCTGTTGTAGTCGCTCAGGCGCCATTCTTGAAGGTCGTAAATTGTTTGACAGAATGGAGAGAGATTTTGGTATTCAGCCCACGGTGGAGCACTATGCGTGTTTGGTTGATCTCTTGGGGCGTGCTGGGCTGATTTGTGAAGCATTGAGTGTGGTGGAAAAGATTCCCATGAACCCAAGTGGTAGCATATGGGGATCATTACTTAATTCATGTCGCCTTCATAATAACGTCGAACTTGGAGAGATTGTAGCAAGGCGTTTGTTTCTATTAGAACCAAATAATGCAGGGAACTATGTGATACTTTCAAATATATATGCCAAAGCTGGTAGATGGGAAGATGTGAGGAGGGTAAGAGAGATGATGGAGAAGAGAGAAATAAAGAAAAATGCAGGATGCAGTTGGATTCAAATTGGGAACAAAGTTCATTCATTTGTTGCAGGTGGAGCTACTCAATTCCGTAGTTCACCTGAATATAAGAAAGTGTGGTCTGAATTGGAAGAGTCAATGGCAAAAGCTGGTTATGTGCCAGATACCAGTGTTGTGTTGCACAATGTGGACGATGACACAAAAGCATTGTGGGTTTGTGCGCATAGTGAGAGGTTGGCTGTAGTTTATGGACTTGTACATACTGGAGAGCAAATGCCCATTAGGATCACAAAGAATCTTCGTGTTTGCTTGGATTGTCATACTGTAATGAAGTTGATTTCTAGAGTTACCAACAGACTGATTGTGTTGAGAGATACAAGCCGTTTTCACCGTTTTTGGGATGGATCATGTTCGTGCAATGATTATTGGTGAATGTATTGCACCACAGAAATATTGAAGCCATTCTATGCTTTCTTGGAGGGCATTTCAATGATTATTGGTGAATGTATTGCACCACAGAAATATTGAAGCCATTCTATGCTCTCTTGGTGGGCATTTTTTGGTTATTCTTTTGGGGGATAAAGATCTTTCCTTCATGTGAACTGTTAATTACAGGATTAAAACCTCCTTGATGAATACTACTTATTTATGTATCCAAGCAAAGAAAGTTGGCTTTTCTTCACTTCTGTCTGATGGGAAAACAATCCAGTTCTATCTACATGTATCAAGGTGTATGAATTACCAGTGTGTATCTGTGGTTGGTCAAGTGAGAGTTCTTTTTGGAATGGTTTCAATATGGTATGTGTTTCTCTTTTCCATTACTTTTTTACAACTGTTTGAAAACTAGAAAGCATGTAACTCCAAATGAAACAGATCTGCATGCTGTTTTACAGGGAGTGAGATCACCGACAAACAGAAGTTGTTTGGCCCCAGTTGCATAGGGTATGGGAGAGAGGCTCGACGTGAAGCAAAGTGTGCAATAGAGTCAAGCAGTGGGTCAGAGTTAAAAAATCAGAAACCAGATCGGGCCAATGTTGGCAGCAGATCAGAGGAAAAAAAAAAAAAAAAAAAAAAAAAAAAAAACATGGAATCAATATTGGCAATGGGTCAGCGTAAAATATCAGAACACCAGATCAGGTTTGCAATTTAAGTCTGGAAAGAAACTTAAAACCAAAGAAAGGGTAACTTGAACTGCAAATAGTGATCCTTTAAATCAATGCTACAGATTACTATATGGTATGGGGGGAGTTGGTGTTTCTGTCGTTTTAATTTTCTCTCCAGGCTTTTCTACTCGTTATATATTTTTAGTCTTACCTGCTGCCTGATTACACATTACATACTTGCATCGTGTTTAACCTATATCCCATGGGTAGGGTGAGTGTAGCCCAACAAATTGTGTTTGTCACTGATCTCAGTCCATTTTGCAGTAGGGAACATACCTGTGTATATTAAATTCCAACTAAGAACTATTTTAAAAAGAGTTTAATAACAGAATCAAGAATCAGTTCTGTTATAAATTACCTTCACCTTCAGGCTTGAGGAAGCACTTTTAACCTGCAAGTTTTTCCGATGAAATATCTCTCTGTTCTGCTTCTTTTTTCTCATTTTTATCTGCTTCATTTTCAGTTTTGACAAGACATGTTTAGTGATAATGCTGTGCCTCTATCTGGAGACTAACAAATTACATTTAGAATGAAAATTTAGGGCCTTGTCAAGCATATTAGACGAGTTAATGTTTAAACGACTACTCTGGATAGAACTTATTGTTTCTCCTCAAAGGACCTGCTTTGTAATCGAAATGGAGCTCACACTGCAGACCACAATTTTTTAAAGTTAAAATTTGAACAACATTGCCACTGATGGACCATATGAATCTCATCACAATTCACTGAAAAGCGGCCAACAATTTCCTGTTCATGCACTTTACTTCTCTTCTTTTTGAACTTGACTTCACTCATCTTTATATAGTCAAAGGTAAACTTTTGTATACATCCATTCCACTAGAAAGAGACATGCCGTAGTTCTAATACAACAACAGTAATTCTACATCTGCACCTGTCAGCATAAACAAAAACTGTTTATTTATGAGGATAAATTGTGTATTTTAGTATTTTAACACAAGTGCACTAGAAAGGCACTGAAACGTTTCTTTGTGTAACTGTAATAACAGACGAACGAGTGACAATGATTCTCTGGTTTCAGAGGATGGACACCGGCGACTGGAGTTGGAAGGAGTGGACGAAATCAAACTCGGGCAAATTCAGAGGAGGAAGAGAGAGGGGACCGTAGGTAGAACTAGTTCTTCTCATCTCTTTCATGTTCTTCAGCGCAGCTACCGTGTTTCTAAAAATTATTTGCTCAGTTGCCTCCACTGCCATGGTCCGGTAATTCTCGCCATTGCCGTTCTCCTCCTCCTCGGTGAAGGGGAACACCGCGTCCATGGTATTCTCGCATTCTTTCACCAACTTCGAGATCATACTCGTGGTAAAGAAGGGTTGTTCCAAAACCGTCTTGATGAAGGGCAGCCGTAGGGGACGCCCTGTTCGCTTGTCGTACTTCTTGGCGATCTTACTGAGGCCTGCAATAGTTAAACCAATCAATTATGAAATCCCGTCCCACAGGTTACTATAAATCAACCCTCCCATCCCGGCATTCCCTTATGATTTTTTCCCCAAAGAAGAAAAAAAAGGTTGGGTTTCGTTGAATTTAGTAAGGAACTTCAAGGGACGAGTGAGAGAAGACGAAGAAAAACCTGTGTAATTGACAATGCTGTAATTCATCAAGAGCACCATTTCCCCGTGAAAATCGACAATGTCTTTTATGATCTTTCTCATCTCCTCCCTGTACTCCGCCCCCGATGGTCGAACGCCATTGGGCCCCAATAGCGCATTGATCGTTTGCAACCAAACCTGTAACTCCTGCGATGACATTTCTAACAATTACGGTGAAAAAGATACACGCCACCCGAGCAGGGCAAGTCAGAGAATCAATAAAGGCACGCGGCGGGCATGGAAAGGCGGAGGGAGCAGGGGGGGAATTAACGAAACCGTACTCTCTGGCGGATGATGAAATCCTCCTCTTTCTCCTCGACGAAGTCGTTGAACTTGTCCATCTCGGCGTTGAGCAGGTATCGGAAATCGGCCTCCGCCTGTGCGTTCTCCGCCAGGTGGGGCGCCGCGCAGATGAGGTTGACCAACTTCTTTAGATCTTTGTACGCCAAGAACTGGTCCCTCCATTCGGGCAAGCTCTCCTCTATCTGCTGCTTCAACCACTTGCCGAATTTCATCGCAGCTTCCTCTTTTCCTACACCACTGGAATCGGGCAGGAAGCAGAAGGGGAAAAGATCGAAAGGAGGAAGTTCCGCTCTCGTATACGATGAAAGGGGAGTGAAAGCGCGGAAGGCGGTGGCGTTATATGGAAGAGAGAGAAAGTGAAGGGGAAGGGGGAGTGACTAGTGAGGAGGAGAGAATATCTGGAGGCATATGCTTAAGCGCGTTGTCGAGTTTTGATGAGAGAGAGGGACGGAGGGTGAAAAACCAAAGCAATTCCTCCAGCATATTCTCGCCCTCCGTCGCGGCCCATCGACTTTTTTATGCCCTCACATCACCGAAGACTGGAGATCGAGAGGCACGCTTGGGGATGATTCCTGGGAATCTCCGGATCCTTGTTCAAAGATCCCGTACCCCCATTAAATTAAGACATTATTATAATTTATAAGCCCCCGAATAATAACTGCCCCGGTAGATGCTTTCCTCTCTCCGATGATCCGATCCCTTATCCAAATATAAAACATTATCATAATTTTTTTTAACCCTAATTAATGATATTAAAATCCTAATCCTGTTCCATCGTTTGTCCCTCCTTTGGGCCTGATTGGATGAACCGAGGGTCGGTGGGGGGGCCGAAGGAAGGGAAACACGTCCCCGGACCCCACGGCGGAGCATATACCAGAACCTGACCTAACAATCGTAATCAAAGAGTGTTCATGAGTGGTTTGTTTCCATTGGAGGAAGCTAAGAAACATGTACAAATGAATAAGAATCAAGCAAGAAATATCCAAAGAGTGTTCATGAGTAATGACTAGTGACAACAATGTAAAAGATTAATAATGGTAATTGGAGATCAAATTAATTTAATTTAATTGTTAAGAGTATACTTTAATTAACGGAAGAGTAAAGTCTGGACAATTTATCTGAATCGTTGGGCCTAACTTGGTTACAACTAATAAGACACCTAATTATCGTGGGCTTTTAGTACATGACCCAATTTCAGAACTTGGCCCAACATTCTTTCTTCCTGAAATTCTAGGTTTTCCCTATACCTAAGTATATACCATATACGATCTTTCCTCTTATATAATAAAGTTTAAAAAAAATTAAAGTTATGTAGGAATTAAAATTTGCATAGATTAATTTTAAAAATATGAGAATATTTATAATAAAAGACTACAACAAAAATTAAAATGAATCTCTTTATTTATCTCATTTATCATGTGCATTTGTTATATTTTATCTCATTTATTTATCTGGATTTTGAATGGCTGGGAGCTTTCATGTGTTTGATATAGACAAGACAAATGGGAGGTTTAAAGTTTAAAGTTTAAAACCTTTTGTTAAAATGGGAAAATAGAGAAGCTACCAAAGTAGTCACATTACTATTAAGTTACAAAACAATAGATTCCTGATTTCCAATGATATAAAACTTCAATATTCTTCTCTTTAGTATTTAGTTTTTAGTGGTTTTTGATCGACCATTTCATTCCTAATTTCTTGTGCAGTCGAACTCTCAACGCCAACACCGGACTGTTCCAGAAAATCCAGAAAGACCAGGACGAGGAAAGGTCGCTTCCGGATAACTCCGTTGTCTGTTCGTTCGGAGTGGTCCGTCTAGGCAGTAACCGGGGACGAAGCCGAAGAGCCGATTCATTTATTTCTTTGTATTTCGTACAGGCCATGGCTTCCATAGTCTTGCCCAACTGCTGCAAGCTAAAGACGGCGAGCAAAGTGGCACGTTCCTTAAGATCACGTTCAATTTCCACTGTTCGCCCCATGTTCCTGTTCAGGCGCGGCATCGCTCCTCGAATTTTTCTTGTTCGAGCTAGCAGCGACGGCAACGCTGTCGACGCCAAACATGAACTCGTAGGCTCCGGGAACTTTTCTTATTGGAATATATGTTGTCACTTCGCATTTATCTCCCGTGGTTAATGGGTTGGGAGCTCACCAAACTGGCGAAACTCTTGCGCGCCAAAATTGGCATGCCTTGTTTTACATAGAGCAACATAGCTCCAGCACATTTTCCTTTTTCCTTGTCGTAAACAATCCGTTTTCATCGCCAAGGAGATCAGGTTGCTTAGAACTGGTTAAGTTTGGTCCAAATGGTTGTCAATCTTTTTCTTTTTAAAATGGAATTCTCTTACTTGGTAACTTTTACTTTATTTGTTCCTTCTATTTTTACGTTCCTCCTATGGCTGTTGCTAAATTCATTATAAGTTGGTTTCATATTATGTACAATTCATAATCCAATATTCGTAATTGCTTGGCAAACTAGCTTTCTGATAAATTCTGGATTGCGGGCAATAAATCTGCTACAAGAAAATCCATCAATTTTTTTTTTTTTAAATTGTCCAGTTTTACTTTATTGGCTTTTAAAGGTCATCATGTGCCGTTACTGTGCTATCCATATTTTTTTATAGAACTATATCTTTGAAATTGCTTTCTACACTTTTCAGGTGAATTAATAAATTAATTATGGAATTAAGCAGTTTTCATGACTTTGGGTGCGTTGGACATCTGAGAATGGAATTTGCTTCCTTTCTGTGCTTTGTGACACTCAAATTTGCTGAGTTTTAGCTATGATCTTTGTAACGATGGTTTCTTATTGTTTGTTATCTGTATCTTGTTTTGAGATCTTCCATGATTGGTTTGTCGTTTATTTCAGGACAAAGAGGTCTATGAAAGTGGTTCAAATAAATCTGGGGATGCTTATGTGGGTTTATTTGTTGGGATGCTTGGGATAGACAACGATCCCCTTGACAGGGAGGAGGCAGTACTTGCACTCTGGAAATACTCACAGGGTGGAAAGCAGTGTATTGATGCAATTATGAAATTCCGTGGCTGTGTTAATCTTATTATTAATCTCCTAAAATCAGATTCGAGTCAGACATGTGAGGCAGCAGCTGCTCTTCTACAAACATTATCCTCGGACAACTCATATAGAGATTTGGTGGCAGAAAGTGGGGTAATAGAAGAGCTAAGTTCTCTTCTAAATAGGCCTTCTCTAACTGCAGAGGTATTTATTTGAGAGACATGATAAAATGATTGTTTGTTACAAGCCACGGTTGAAATGCTCTAAACATTTGTGCAGATAAAAGAGCAAAGTATATGTGCTCTGTGGAACTTATCTGTCAGTGAGGAACTACGAGTGAAGATTGCAAATATGGGTCTCATCCCCGTGTTTATTAAGTCCTTGGATGATGACCAATTAAAAGTGAAGGAGGCAGCAGGTGGTGTCCTTGCAAATTTATCATTGAGTAGCTCTAACCATGCGATTATGGTGGAAGCTGGTATTATTAAAAAGCTGGTTAGTGTTCTTATGAAAATTATTTAACGTGTCACATATAGGTGCATTATCTCTATTTAATGCCCATTTTGCTCATTCATTCTCATAATACATCTTGATTCGAAGTCATACCCTTTAAGGCATCTAATTCAGTTTCATATGCAATATTTAATTTGCTGCAGGCTGAGTTGTTGAGCACTACAGAGAAAGCTTCAAATGTGCTCAGACAGGAAGCAATGAACATTTTGCTGGAACTAGCTAAAGATGAATTTTATAAAATTCTTATTGTAGAGGAGGGTCTGGTCTTGGTACCATTAATTGGTGCAGCTGCTTACAAATCTTTTAGGCCCACAACTCATGCATGGCCATCTTTACCTGATGGAACAGAGATACAACGCAGCTCTTCTACAGCTTCAAGATATGGTGCATCTGAACTGCTCTTAGGCTTGAACCTTCAAGATAGTAATCCACAGCTAGATGAAGCTAAGGTTAATGCAGTTGTTGGACGGACCCATCAGCAGTTTCTTGCACGTATTGGTGCTATAGAGTTGGAAGATGGAACAAAACCCCAAGCAAATCCCTCTCAAAATCGACAATTCACTCTTTTACCTTGGGTGGATGGAATTGCTCGATTGGTGTTGATACTTGAGCTAGAAGATGATTCAGCTGTAGAAAGAGCTGCCGTATCTATTGCTGATACTTCCATTAACGAACACATGAGGACCTCCTTTAAGGAAGCTGGAGCTGTGAAAAATCTAGTAGAGTTACTCGGCCACAGTAATGAGTCTGTTATATTTGCTGCAGCTCATGCTTTGGAGAGGCTATCTATCAGGTCATACATGTTTCTTTTGTTTTAGAAATGAAAAACAGAACACTAGCATAACTCTCATTTTTTTTTTTTGCTATTTACATCATTCATAATTTATAGATTGTTGGAAATATGCAAGTTCGGCTCTGGGCCTATACAGAATTCATAACATGTGTATGTTATTCATAGGTTACACGGTCTCTCTCTCTCTCTCTCTCTCTCTCTCTCTCTCTCTCTCTCTCTCTCTCTCTCTCTCTCTCTCTCTCTCTCTCTCTCTCTCTCTCTCTCTCTCTCTCTCTCTCTCCCTCTCTCTCTCTCTCTCTCTCTCTCTCTCTCTCTCTCTCTCTCTCTCTCTCTCTCTCTCTCTCTCTCTCTCTCTCTCTCTCTCTCTCTCTCTCTCTCTCCTCTCTCTCTCTCTCCCTCTCTCTCTCTCCAGACTATTTTGCATTCCTTTACTGTGCTTTTCATAATTACGTGTTCAGCAGTTGACTGTCTGTAGTGTTGGTTGCTGGTTCTGCTCTCCGTCGTGAAGTTTTGATTTCCAACTTCTTATAATCTTGGTTTACCTTTTCCTTCAGCTATGAAGTTTGTAAAACCATGGAAGTGGAGGGTGTGGTGGATCCCCTGGTTGATATACTCAAGAACACCAACCATTCTGTTGGCCTGATAGAAAAGGTTTTTTTTTTTTTTTAATCTTTATTATTATTATTTTTTTGTCACAAGTATTCATTATCCATGTAAAACACCGGGTACTATCATTTAGTGGTTTTGCGTTAACTAACAATAGATTTATTGCAAATGCAGGCTGTAAATATACTTGCTCGAATATTTGATCCAAATAAAGCTATGAAATCTAAGGTGAAGCCTAATCCTTTCTTGTTTCTTACACTTATTGCCTAAAAGGATTCTCTAAGCCAGATATTGGTTGATTGGGTTTTCCAGTTCTATGTTAATGGTTTAAATGCATCAGAGAAAGCATATAATGGTGTACACAGAAATTCTGGGGGAGTTAAAGAATTAGTCATGTCACCAGATGACTTTTCAGAGCTTAGAGCTGTGAACAGGTTTGCTTCTGTTATTCTAGTATTTTTATGTTATGCTTATGCTAAACTAAGTTGAAAAAAAAGTATACATTGGCAAGCTTGTGGCTGTGGTTGAAACAAAGGCCTCTTAACTTTGGGTCATCATTTTAAATGAACCTACATCCATCTTTTACATGGTAATTGAGTAAGGTACTTACTGTACCCAGTCTAAATTATTTGCTGTTTATGTTGTAACCTATGTCGCATCAGTTTATTAAGATTTAGTGTGAGAGGGAGCATAACACACCCAAATTACAGACATTAGTCTCATAAATGTAGCTGGAATATAAGATACCCAGTTAACGTATTCTCGACTCTAGAAAATACTTGGTTATCAAGTCATAAGAAAAGACTTGAATATTCTTTGCTGGTTGTTTTCACCAGTAGCTAGCACAAGTGGGAAATACAATTGAGCAGTAAAAAAGAGAACATAATAGTGTTCCAAGATCCAGAGAGAAAATTGGTATTATTTTTTGTGAGAGCAAGAAAATTGGTATTATTATTCAAAGTTTATGAAGGTTAAAATATCTCCTATCTATATACTAAAGATATTGTCCTTGTCAAATAGAACAACACTTCAGTACAATTCTTCTAGTACTAGACTTTCTAATTTTTGTTGAATTCTGGCTTGCTAAATTGAAAACAGTTGCTGGAAAAGAATTTCAATGACTGACTAAAATTGGAGCTTCTTACAAGGGACACTTTGATGGCATTCCTAACTTGTCTACTAACACTGGAAACTAGTAACCAACAATTTCCTAATGAAAATCTCCTAACTGAATCATTGATTTACTGAAACGTTCCTTATAAAAAGACCAAAAATAGAATAATGTCCTAAATGATTAACTTTTCAAACATAGAAACAACTGCATTTTCAGGTTTCCTCTTTTCCTTCTACTCTCTCCTTTTATAGACCTTCCAACCATTAGGATGGCTTAGTTTATCCTCGTATTGTTCCTACAACTTTTTACAGTCTCATGTACTGCATCATAATTTTCAAGCTAGTCTTGCAAAGGTTAAAGTTAGGATAAATTTTACAGTTAATAATTGAGAAAAGACATCTTGGTAGTTAAGAAAAGACATCTCGATTTTGGATGGTCATTTTGTGGTGAACCTGTTGCAAGTTTAACATATTTCTTCTTCTTTTTTATGTTATCATGATCACTTTGATCATACAATTAAAAATTCTAATGCGATCTGGTTGTGATTTCTGATATCCTCTTTGATGGCAAGTACATCTAACTCTCGGGGTGGTAATTTCGTCCATTTATTGTGCCTATCCACTGATATTAATTCTAACCTCTTTGGTTTAGATTACCCCATTACTGACATATGCTATTTGTTTATACTGTCAAAGGTTGTTCTCTAACTGATTTCTTTGATAATTGTTGGCTTTAAATACATTCATACATGTATTAGTGGAACGAGAAACAAAAAATAGATAAGCTATTTCGAGAATATTAAGTGGTAGAGATTGGAATCGTTGATTGATGTTTTGTATAAACATGATCCTTTGTGTGTTGTTGATTACTTGGCTAATGTGTTTTTGGTTATATATTCTGCATGATGTAATTTGGTATAATTTTAGTTGCTGATCATTTCTGACATGTTTGTTAATTTTTTATTTTTGGATTTTAGGATTTCCTAATGTTACTAAGTGTAAATTCTTCCTCTATACCCACTTTCTTACATTTGTTTTATGAATTATGTGTAACTATGTATATGATTCTGCTTATGAGATTTGTTGCTCGTAGTTCATAATGTTCATTAGTTACATTCATTTGCAGGGGAAAAGTTTCAGAGTTACCTGTGATTTCTCGATTGATTGAGATCTTGGAATCGTCATCAGCTGATTTACAGATGAAGGCTGCTTCCATACTTGAATATCTATCCTATTTTGAACTGCATGTGGACATCATTACTTCTGCTGGTATTGAATTGGCCATCAGAGATGTTTTCAGAAAGAAATCAATGGATGGTAATGGTAAACTTCCAATCATGGTCCTTTTGCATTAAAATTTCTATTTCTGTTTTTTTTTTTTTTTTTTTTAAATCTGATTTAAGACACATCCACTGAGACACGGAGACTGGTTATGTCTGCTTCTAGGCTTGTTATGGGTTGTCTATTTAGTCCTTTGCGTTATTCTTCATGGAATTGTGAGCCAATATGTGGAATTGGATTAGTAACCTGAAATTTTAATCTGGTTTGGCCTGTTAGGTGTGATTTGCCAGAAACCCAAAGGCAGATACATGGCCTAAATTAAGAGTGAATGAATGGGGTTTAAACTCTTGAATCAGACTCTTATGATATAAATGTAACTGAGCCTGACTGATTCTGACTGAGTCATAAGAGTCCAAAACGTGTCCAATTCATCATTTCTGAACCAATCCAACCGTTAAAACACTTGGTAAATTGATTGGTCTTTAGAACCACAGTACCCTTGTTGTGAGCCCAAGTTCTGTCGTTTTTGAGGCTGTATGAGGGATGTTGTCAAGTTGAAAGTTTCATTCTTATTACCTACTAAAGGCAACGAGCTAATAGGTAACTCAAGTGCCTTGGAGCATGTTTGGTTAATACCGGTTATCAATCGCATTTGACTCTTATTACGGTATGGTAGGACCATGAAAAGAGAGATTGGGACGCACCAATTATCAGGCTTTCTAGTTGGCTCTCTAGTTGCTAATCTTGGCTGCTCGTCTCCTCAAATCTAATATTTTCTCTTTTATCATGTTCTTGGCAGCCTTTGATGAGGAATCAGGTGAGTTGAGTCCCATTGAAGCCGAGGAAGCTGGTCGTGCAATATCTGCCACTTCACAGCTCCTAGCAAAACTACTCGACTCCAGGAAGTTCTGCGAGTCCATAGATTCTGATCATTTCAATATTTTACTCCGGAAATTACTGAAGTTCAACATTCCCCTCGAGGTCAAAGAATCGGTAGCTGCGTGCTTGGTAAAACTGGAATCACTTAGTGGCTCTCTACTTGATCCCGAGAATCCCATTAACAAAGAAGTTATCTTATATGAGACAATCCCAAGACTAGTTGAACGGCTCAAAAGCTCACTCTCGCCGGAAGAACAAGAAGCTTCTGCTATAGAATTAAAGCAGATAGTCTCCAAGGGGGCTGTGGAATACACCAGAGCTGTTGCAGCGGAGGGAGCTATATTCCCATTAGTGAAACTAGTTGAAGACGGAAGTGAACGGGCCTCAGAGGCTGGCTTATCAATTTTGTACAACCTAAGTATGGACAGCGAAAATCACCCAGCTATCATTGCTGCAGGGGCAGTTCCAGTGTTACGGAGGATCGTCCTATCAGAGGGTCAACAATGGAGACGCGCTCTTCATTTGTTGAGGACATTGCCCACATGATCACTGATACTTGCAGTAGTTCTTCCGTCCTTGTGCATCATATTTATTAGGCTGGCATGGCAACACAGCGTACGCACTAAAAGTCTTGTGTTCACATTGATTTCTGAAAGATGGCTTCAGAAATATATACCATATGGTGTTCAAATCAACCTTGACTAGTACTGGTGTCAATACGGAATGTTCATTGCTCTGACAAGCCCTTCCAGTAGTGTACGAGGCAGACCTCCACTGTTTCTCAGCTCTCAGGAGGATTGGTGGTCATACGGCTACTACCCGACGTGCTCTTAAAATTAAATTGAAGTTGTGGGGCTCGGTTGAACTTATAATTAATAAAACTCATTTGGGGCTTATGTTGCACATTCTGTATCTCTCAATGGTCAAGCAATGTTTAGTTTTGTTATTGAGTACACTTTCCGTTTGCAAATTAATAACACCCTGACAACGTGATAACCTCGAATTTGTCGGGTAATCTAGAGAAAGGCAATATTAGTCTGTTGAGTCTGTCATCTAACACCAGATTATGTTTCGTGTAATCCATCAGCTTAATTTTAAATTAGACGAGCATTTAGTTGTATGATACTTATATGATTTATCTCTTGGATTGAGCTGGGTAAGGCAGGATCCAGCTAGCTGGGTCAACCGAAGACTAGTCAAATGCCGGAGCTTCACGGTTCGCCATGCGGGTTACATGCCTGGCCTACAGAATGGAGGAGCCCTGATCTTACTCTCTAAATTGAAGATCAGCTCTTATCTAGTTTCTGCTTAATTAGAAGTTCATGTTTCAGACAAACAGCCTCTCTCGTGAAGTCGAAAGATGAATAAAAAGGGACCACAGGAATTCAGAGATATTTGTATTGGAGGCTTCAGGGAGCTGGCTAGCCCACAAAGACAAGCCACACAAAAAGATAGTGGAACTGATAATCAATAGCCAATTTGGATTATAAACAAATGATCAATCATGAGGTTGTCATCCCTTCCGCAGGCCGCGCCGAACAGCTCTGCTACTCTCCATATGCCATAACCATACTCGTAATGCAACTTCTTTTATTTTAGTACTTTTAGCCCTCCCGCATAGTCACGGTGTCACGGCCCTTCGCCTCTCTTGCGAGCAAACGTTCCTGAAATATTGAAAACGAAATACGAGAGACAGGAACCGAGAAAGCCGCCTCTGCGACCTTCGTTTCGTCCAGTCTTCACACGATTCTTTTCGGGAGTAGTGAGAGCTTTCTCCTCTGACATTACAACTGTAGAAGATGGCCGGACTGAACCACCTTCATTCACACCTTGCTTACTCGTGCAGGGTCAGACATGCACGTTTGATCAATCGGTGTTGTACCCGAGCATCTGTAAAGAGAAAAAGTCCTCCTGCTCAACTGCAGCCCCCTGGGTCCTATCAGCACGACTGCATGCCTAAAAGAGCTCGATTTACCCTCCACGTACTCTCACAGGCATTTTTACAGTCACCGTAGCTGCAACCCTGAAGTTGGAACTTGGAAGTGCCGCGAGCGAGTGGCTCAAAACACAATAATGGCCAAACTAGTTCATCATTCCGAGATTAAAATCGGGAAGGTTCCCCTCACTGTGGGGGCACTCGGTCGCTTGTCTTAGTGCCGTTACTGTTGGGAATTCATTCATGCCCAAGGAGTTTAAGACAGGTGGGTTCCCTCCTAGAGTTATCTAAACTGAGGCCCCGTTCATGGTGTTGTTTAGCCAACTTTATAGAATTGTTGTTTTTGTTTCAAACGAAAAGAGACAGAGCATGCATGGAGCCTAAAAAAATACATAAACGCTAGGCCGTTTCCATGAATCAGCAGACATTGTCTGCTAAAATGGGGGATGTTTGCCCGTCGATGGCACATTAGACAAGTAAATTGTACAGTAGAATCTCTTTAGTGCTCCCAAATTTAAAGAGCAATATAATGCAATCAACCTAAAAATGCAAAAAAAAAAAAAAAAAAAAAAAAAAAAAGATACGATGCAAAGCACAGGGGAGTTGATCCGGTTTTATAATTAAGCCAGCGAACCGTGATTGTCTCCCTGAGGTTCAGACAAGACCCTCTTCCTCTAATTTGGATAACCAGATTACAATCATTCTAGCAACTCGGGTCCGTGCAGATTGGATACGGTGCAGAACCCCTATGTTATTGCTAATGATTTGATGATTATGTTTACAAATTAAAAATCTCTCCTCCTAATGGGTTTCTTCCGACCAAGGGAACAGCGTGCTTCTATGTTCAGTGCACTGTATCTGTTCTGTTCTACGTCTTATAACGTTCAAGCAGCTTAATATATTTCACTCAGCAGTAATCATCAATTCGAGAACTATGTTTGAATCGAAAATTTATTCGCTTCAGAAACCTCGACAACAAAACAAACAGGTTAAAGATAGAAGACATATTACAATTGTCTCTAGTCTCCATCACTAATAAAGCATATACATTGACTCCATAAAAATCTGATACATCCAGGGAAGAAGGACAGAGGACGCCCACGAGCGGTGCGAAGTGGGGTCTCGCATTACATCGTCGTCCTGGATGTATAATATTAATCCTGCCCCGTACTGGCAAAAAAAACTCTCCGGGTAATTTCTACAAACACCTATTAGAAATCAAACACGGCGAGAGATTTTCCGGGAGTATGTACAGAGGCCGGGACCATGTCTGCTCGCAGACACCTTCACGTGAAATCGTTTAGACAACACTATCGCCCACACCGTATAACAAATAAGAAACCGCTTCAGAAACAAGGAAAAACGAAATCCCACCACCTCGTTCCCTGTAATTTACTCCACTCCCTTCTTCCTATGGTTAGCATTAAAGAACTTAAAAGGCGATGGCACGCTGATTAAGTATCAAAGCTCCCGTCTGCCCTTTTGATTTTCGACAGCTTTTCTCTTCTGGGTTTCCGAGATTGATAACATTAATCGACTAAACTATCATTAAGAGATGGTTTCTCGGGAGACAGGAAGTAAGCGATGCAGCTCTCGGGTCTTCCGCTGTTTTCTCGGAGAAGCTCCGACCTGGTTGATTACAACTGTTAGGCAAATAAGCCAGAATCAGATCGGCCCGTCTCGGTGGGAAAATCTCCGATTCTCAAATCTCAAACTCGCCGTCCCGCTTTCTCTTGTCAGAAGTGCACGTGCAATCGTTTCCCGGTAGTCGTGCCCTATACCGGACTGGTATCGTATCGTTGGACTGAACCACAAAAAATGGCACCGGAATACGCGCGTTCCGGCGGCCCCTGCTCGGATTTCCGAGTACTGATAAACTCAATAATAATCAATATTATTAACTCTGTTTAACCGATGTTTATTATTTAATAAAGAAAGGGAACTAATATGATTACCGGAGAAGTGGGAGATGACATAAGAAAGCGAGAGCTCTATATATATATATCTATCTAAGTATGAGTTAAATAAATAAATACACGTCAAGGAAGTCAGTTTGGGTCTCAAGATGACGCTAATTATTCTAAAAGAGGTCGATTAAGAAGAGAGTAGATAGGGGACAGCTTGATTAACAAATCGTTAATCTTTCCGTCCACGGCATTATGGCCTCATAATCAACATCATCAACTCTAAACTTAAAAAGGCGCTTAGGTAAAAAAGGCATCGTCCCCTGAAAAAAAGGGTTTTAACGAGCGAAGCACCCGAACGGAGAGCATAGATTAATGGGAAGAATCTACCCTACTCGTTATCCAGAAATTGGGCATTTGATCGAAAAACCCCAGCCAGGGGCCCCGGCCTGAAGCAGGGAAGAAGAAGATAAACAGAGAAAGAAGTGGGTCCTGGTCATGTGAGAGCTTGAGGGAAATCGGCTGACAGGGAGAGTACAGGTGGGGCAGCCATGCATGAGCTCAAGGGAAGTCCGGTCTTCTTCTTCTTAAATAACACTGTCGAGCCATAACATAACATCGTCTCCATCAATTTAATGGGGAGGGGGACCCAGTCTGATGGCGTGAGGAGGAGGTAGACGATGAGAGCGGTGATGTCGCGGAACAGAGCAAGGGGTTGAGAGAGAAAGAGAGAGAGAGAGAGAGAGAGAGAGAGAGAGTAGCAGAGATGGTAGTGTTATATATAATATGTGTAGTGATATATATATTTTTGGGTTTTCTTTCCCCCAAAATAATGTTGTGGTAGTGGGGGTGCCCCTTTTGTTTTGTTGCTTTTATCTTTTGCCCCTTTTTGTTGGTAAGGGATTCCAAGTGGGTGGGGCCGGCGAAGGGCTTGTCTGCTGTAGCTAGGGGGCAACGCACGCCCCTTGAGGCCTCCCAGTTGGCTCTTTACTAGACCGACGGAAGCTTGGACCACTTCACCCTCTCTCTCTATATAACCCTCTCAAACTCCTCCCTTCACCTTCATCGCAAAGCTGCTGCGAATTCTAACTTGTAAGGCCTAAGTCTCCCCTCTTACGAGAAATAGAGAAACAGAGCTCCGGCGCTCTTACTTCTCCGTCTATACTCGCTTCTCCTTTTACTTGCTTCTCCTTTGCTTCGAGGAAGATGAAGATGAGCAGTGGGTCAATGGGTTCCAAGAGGAGAGTCAGTCGTGGCCTCGGTGGGGCGTTGAGAGAGCAGAAGGCGAGGCTCTACATTATCAGGCGGTGCGTCGTCATGCTCCTCTGCTGGCATGATTAATGATGGTGGCTGCATCTGATGAAGAAGGCGGACGATCGAGCCACCATTTGCGTGGGGAGGATATGGAGATCGGATGAGTGTAAATAGCGGAATACCAAGAAATTTTTGCTTGCTTATTTTTCTTTTCTTTTGCCTTCTTGTCCTCCTCTGTATGGGGACGAGATTGCTAATCCAGCCATTTCCAGGCAACTACTTGTAAATTGAACTCTGGAATTAAAGATCAATCTTCTTCTCTCATGTTTCCGGGCTCCGTTTCTATATCTGTTTCTCTGTCTCATCTTCCGTGCCCAATTGGGGAGAAGTCACTGTTTGGAAGACTGAGAAACCCCGATCTTTATGGGTTCCCTGTATTCGCAATTGCTTGTCAGGAATTTTGAAGCTGATTGAGTTGCAGAAGACTGCAACCTCTTAAGTTCAGTCTCTTTAATTCTTCCACGTTATGCGGATCGCGCTCTGCCATGCCGCTGCAGCTCTCATTTAAGTTACTTCAACATCAGTGAAACTGAGGGGCAGCATACAGAACAAGTACGATTTAGCTCCCTGGGTACGAACGATCAGCAACCCAACTAGTAATCAGCTGTTTTTGTCTTTCCCTTCTCCACGAATAATCTCCCCGTCTTTTGTGCAAATTTGAAATCCCTCCTCCTGTTTCTCCAGTTTTCTTTTCGGTTTAACTGGGTTTCCCTTTCATTGCTAATTCTACCCGTAATCCCCCCCAGAGAACTCTGGTGACAGTACCCTGTAAAAGAAACCAGAGTCACATGCTACAGATACAACTGAAGGAAAATTTCCCCTGGGTGAATGACTGAAAGGGAGGTACCCAAGCTCTTAACTTAATGGCAAGCATAGACACAAAAGGGTCTGCTATTACTTTGGATTGGCCCCCACACACCAGTGTACAAACTTACAGTTTTCTTTCCCTGTTTACACTTTGCCATAACTGCTGCCCAGAACTCGGACTTGACTTTTCATCCATAACTTTCTCAGTCATTACCGACTCATGAGAGGAAGAAATCACCATTTATCATCTTATATCCATCCCCTCAGTAAATCTTTTTTAAAAAATTTAGAATCAGAGGAAGCAGACCATGGACAGTATACTGGTCAGATTAATTTCCATAGCACCCGACTTCTGCAGTTACCTCAATTATGCCTGTAGTTTTACACAGTCCTGCATTCCTGCTCTTGGACCACAGAGCTAGCTGACCAGAATTTTTCAACTAGGGGGCCCTGTCTGTGGATCGTCTGGTGAAAAAGGATAACACAACACGTGGCCACGTATACATGTACCCACCATTGATATCCATTCTTTCATCTTCTTCTGCAGCTGAGCAGGCAGACCCAAAGAAGGAGAAGCAAACAGGCAGCCTCCCTTTACCATTTTACAGCGGAAGAGAAGCCAAATAGCAATTCTCTCTTCTTCTTCTTAATGCTAAGTTAGGAAGGCAGATGTAAGAGAGAATGAGATAAACGGCTTCGTGGTCCAGAATTAGGCCGAAGTACACCAAACATTAGTAGAAGGTGAATTGATCAGAAGAAGCAGCCAAAGGGGGGAGGAAAAGAGGGTGAAGAGCGTTTGTTGAAGAGAAGCTGAATCCGTCTATCCCAAATATTCTGCTGTCGGCCACCCATGTCAGTGTGGTCCACAGAATATGATTGGTCAATGGCAACCTTATCATCCCCACGTGCACACCCTGCCCCGCGCCCTCCCCCTTCCTGTCCCTCCCCAGTCCGGCCCCCTCCTCGCATAACTCCAACCAACACCAACCTTCGCAACAATTTTTCAAACTTGTTCAGAGCCTCCCTTCCCAACTCGAACCAGACATTCTCCAACTCCATCGACCGCATTACCATTTCTTGTAGCGACCTTAACACGTTTAGTGGGGTCCTCCCTCCGCCTCCCCCTCCGCTTTAGCTTCTCTAAGGTGGCGACTGCCGTGGCGGCGGCTCCACCCGGATGTTTACGTCGATATGGCCGGGTTGTTGATGTGCCTGTTGCACTGCAGACCCCCAGCGGCATCTCGGTGAATTATCTCTGTGCCGCCATTAAAAATTTCAAACCCAGATTTTTTGGGTCTCCTGAAGGCGGAGAGGGAGAGATACGCTTACGCGCGCAGGCCAAACAATAATATTCGAAATCAATCAACGACGTTAATTGGGTGCTCTAGCAACATCGCCGCCTCATCATTTTTCGACGACGATGCGCTGTGATGGACTGCTACTCTTCTACTACTGTTGTCTGCTGCGCTGATACCTCATGACCTCCCTATGAAGCATAATATTGTCTGTTAATGTCTCCCCTTAAAAATTTCTTGAATTATCCATGTGGTGCATGTGTATTAGTCCAGGTATAAAATAAATACACCAGAAGAATTATTGATTATAGTATACTTCTTCTCTATTATATATATATAAAAAAAAATAAAAATAAAAAGAAAGAGGAATTTAATAGTTCATGATCAGTTCTTCTGCAGTCATGCATGATCAAGTTGTAGACAATACAAGTTGGGTATAATGGCGGACAGTGTATGACTAGGATTAGACAAGGCATCCGGGATACGTGGCGCTACACTTTGCCGTAACGACAATAATGTAACATCTCCAGCATTACGAAAGGGACGAAGGAGGAGAGGGGGGCCCGCCCCTTATTGACGAATGGGAACGAAGGCCTTCCATGGTCTGATCATCAGCAGTACTATCACTTGGATCGATTTCTAAATTGGGTAACTCCCGGATAATCGAAAAGGCGCCTCTCGACTAAATATTAAAACTAAAAAATCGTTGCAGGCGATCGTTTAAGGGGGTATTATATATATGATCCTCGCTTTCTCAGATTATAAACATGACGCCCCGATCTCGGGAATGTGGGTGAAAGGTGGGATTTGAGGTGACAAGAGTGGGAGTTGATGCGAAAAGGCCGCTCGACGTCTTCTCTTTAGGCTTCGAGCGCGCATGATGAGATAGAAGAAAGAGATAATGGAAGATATATAGGGGGAAGGAAGGCGGAGGACGGGAGGAGATAAAAGTGTATACTGTATAGTCTTAGCCGCTAGGGAAAGGTCCCCCTACATTATTTTCCTATCTTTTCTTTCACTTCTTTTCAATGGTGGATGCACGAGGGGCCTGCACTCAGCGTTCTTTCTGGGATTGAGGAGGAGAGAGGAGGAAACAGGGAAAGAGCGTAGTACTTGTGTTTCACTGCAGTGAACTTCGACGCTCTTTCCACATAAGATTATGGACTTTTTTTCAGTTCCATGATGATAGCACTAAGGTCACACGAGGGGCTTCCCACTTACTTGTATATGATATCTGAGCAGTCCCCCACTTCTCAAAAGAAAGGAAAGCACATCACAAACTCCCATCTTCAAAAGTTGAAAGAGTCTAAAAGGCTCTAAAGATCGAGTACTCTAAACTCTATAAGCCAAAGCAAGATTAATGAATGAGAGGAGAGATTGGGTTGACTCTTGACCGGACGCTTCTAGAAGAGAGGGGAGAGCCGCGGCGGAACAGAGAAGGCCATGCCCGCATGGCCGGCTCCGGGATCGAAGAGGACTAAGACTCTAGAGCGGTGGTCCAAGACTCCGTTGCCTGAATGATTTAGGCGCTCGCGCAGGTTCATGTATCTTCCATTCTTAACTCGTGACTCGTCTGAGTACCGAGTAACCAATGGCTGGCTAGTTGGGCGAGGGAGGGCGGAAAGGCGAGTGAGTCCACGAGTTAAATATGAGTAGGTCACTTAAGAGTCCAACCGCCCACGTGCGGCACTGGACCATGGTGTCCGCGGCCCCACCTCGTGGTCGTGGGTCCCATCACCTACTCACCTCTGAGCTTGCGTTATGTTCCACAGCATTCTAAAAACTCGTGTGAGATTGGTCAAAAAGTTTTCTGTTTTCAGAAGGGATTGTTTTCTTCAGAAAATTGTTCAAAGAAATTTTACGCCAGTATATTTTCCTACGAATATTACAAAGTTGCCTCCTTAAAAGACATATTTGACAATATTACATCAAAATCAACTCAGTAATACACATAAAAGCTTATATTTAACTTAATTATCCTGACAATTCCATCTAGATCTATTCAATCCTATAAGCAAGACCCAAGCTGTAGAATTGCAGTAAATATATTATTATGAAATCTAAACTCCATAATTGGGAATGTAGGACATTAATGAACTTATCTCCACCCATGGCAAACAATAGGTTTTCTTTAAATTCCATTATGAGAAACATTGGGTCAGTACACTTTCACTGAGACCATTTATGCATTATTAAACTTCACATCGTTAACCTTATTTAGGATTTTATTTTACTTTCATCTTCTTAATTTTAAGAAATTTAGAAATTATGTTAAATATCTTCTTACCATACCATGTATAATTATGGTTCCCCTTGATCTGATGATGCCTATTTAAATTGTGTAAAACTTTTCTATCTTCACTCTTTTATTTCTTAAAACTCGCTTCAATGGATGATCTAAAGATACATAGTCCATGAAGATTACAGTTACATAATATTATTGTAAAGCTTAAGGTGTAACTATTATAAAAATTTTACACGTAACTTTTTCAAAGATAAAAAAAATCCTAAGCATTCAGTTTCTCCAATAATTCGAAGTGCCAAGTAATGAAGCATAGAGGGTAACTAGCTTACTAATTCTTAAGAGACTAGCTAGAAAAGATAGATAGGCTCCACATAGAAATTAACATGACGTAAGATACAACA
Source organism: Aristolochia fimbriata (assembly GCA_019845555.1). NCBI lineage: Eukaryota > Viridiplantae > Streptophyta > Magnoliopsida > Piperales > Aristolochiaceae > Aristolochia > Aristolochia fimbriata. Next base: position 7,493,594 of record CM034078.1, read on the forward strand.
TAAAAGTAGGCATAGATTGAGTGGACAGCATTATTTGGACATTAAATTAGTTCATGAGTGAAGTAGACGTATAGCTCATCAGATGCCTCTAGTCATCTGCTCAATATGTCAGCATTGCAATTTCCTTGCTTGGAAATTTGACTCCCTGGGGGCTCTTGACAGAAAAGTGTTCTAGGCAGTGAGTGGGAGTAGCAACCATTTCTCGAAATAAGCCCTCTCTCCATTGATTGCTTCTTTTTTTAGCCATATCTCTCTTTCATTACTTCTTTTTAAGAGACAGAGCTCTGGTTTTTGTTGTTTTTTTATGAAACACGCTGTTGGCAATTGCAATGAAGACGAACAAATACAAGTACCAAATGGAAAAGCCTCGCAGAAAAATAGAAGGCCGGTGGGGAAATTGAGGAAGTGGAAACTAGGGAAGTGGCCCGCAGTAAGGGTTGATAGAGATGAAAAGAGAGCAATGGAAAAGAACTAAGAGTCAATAAATAGACACTAGCAGCTCTTGAATTGGTTGGTACATGTTAGCCGGTCCCCATACTTAGTTATCCTGCAATATGCTTATTTTATGGGATCGGATCACTTGGTCCAAGGATACAAAGCTTATCTGGTGTGACCAATCAGATTGTAACTCAACACTTTAAATGAACATGTAAAAGAACCTGACACAAGGTTAATGCCACTTTTGAAGCCAAAATACTAAAGTCAGGGTCAAAATACAAAATATGGGGACATACCACATTTGGAGTCACAATATTAAAGTTGGGGCAAAAATAACAAAGTTGAGATAAATACCCCATTCCAAACTAAATTACAAGTCACATCTATAATACCAAATTTGGGATCTAAAATACCACATTCAGGTGAGAACATAATTTTCACGTACTCACTCACAGTGTCGTGCACCAGAGCACCAAATAAGCTCCAGTGCCACAACACCAGGTGATCTGAACCCCTAACTTTATTACTACTTTCTTTAATTTTGTTTCATGTGGCATATCTAAAGGTATATCCGGAGGTATCTCAAGTTTAACTTCTAATGTTCTGCATAAATAGGGCAAGAAGGTGGTGCTTACTAGATACAATTGAATGAAGAAAGAAAGAGAGGTCAATGTTTTATGAGACCACTTTTAAGATTCCCTGCCACCCGTAGTACTTTAATATCAAGTTCAATTAAACAATAAGAATTTTGTCGTTCAACTGCACCCTTTATATATGTATTTATTAATATAAAACTCATTAGATATCCCAAACTAAACTGGTTAGTTCATCTAGGCTAACATCTGCAGGAAATAAGAAACTAAGCTGACTCACCCGAGTGAGTTTGAATTGGTGGTCAAACCAAGAATCTGGTTAAACTATGTTCTAGCACCTTCAACGTAGAAGACTCCTCTGGTGGTCACCACTCTAAGACCTAAACCTTTAAATATGTAGATAGGCACATAATTGAAAAATAGCCCGTCGTCTACAAACAGGCCAGACGCTACGCCATAATTGAGGAATGATACGTCTTATACAATCATGCACCGGCGACGAGACAAAGGAAGACAAGATCGGTTTCACCAGATCAGCCACTCCGATCATGACACGCTCCTTCCGTTATTCTCCGACATTTCATTATCCCTGATGAAATTTTAGACGTAAAAGCATGTCAAACTCGTAAATGGCCGGCCCGTAGCCTTCAGTGACAGCGCTAAAACTGAAGGATCATCGTCAAACTTGAAGTGGCGAGGGTCCTACCCGTCGCTTTTCCAGTGGTCTCCCACGTAATAAGTTCCGTCCCTTGTGCTCGACAGAGCTGTCGGAGGAACGAGTCCAAGTGAAGGAAACGTCAGAACCCCGGGTGGCGACCTGAGAGTCTGAGACTGAGAAGAGAAAGATCGCGACCATGGGCGCTGAACTGGGTCCACTAGTAACAGACATGGGTGCCTTGCATTTAGTCATACCATTATTCCTCTCATCCACGGTGGCATATATAATGATAATGCCTCTCCTGGTGCTCACGAACATCCCCAGTCCCAAACATGGGGAGACTATATATGGAGAAGCCTTGTCCCTGGGGGGTAACTTCTCTATATTAAGATATACATGTTTGCAGGAGTAATACTTAGTGGGGGACACCAACTTACCAAGATTCGTATCCCATCCTGTCATCGGATTCAAATTATTCAACCAATATATGAACACAAGCTTAAGCATAAATTTCAATGGCTTGATGCATTCTCATGACTAATGATGAAAAGAGAGTGGAGAAACTTGCTCTTGCTGACGTTAAAATCTGAAACCGTGTTGTGTTTGATTAACCACAAGTATGCCAGCAAGAATATTTGCTGAGCTGTCGGATCCCACCAGGAGCAAATAAAAGGTTAATCCACACCAACACATTCGTGCGCCATCACGGTAGACTGCTAGGCTATGATCCCTCCAAGCACAACATCAGATAACATGACAACAAAGATGACAAGATTCCAGCTGCACTTCTTCGTTTTGCAATGAACTCACCTGACGTTTACTGACAATACATGCATGAATGTCAAGAAGAAACAGTACCTGTAGTTGATTGCGTTTAGGAACTAGCATGGCTAGCTTTGCCAAGAGGGTAGAGAAGGGCGGTTGAATAACACATTTCTGTTGCAGCTGAAATGCTTTTAAGCAATCAGGCGTTTCTCCATGTAGCTGTATTTCAGCCTCTTTGGGCTGCTAACTGTAAGGCCACTGTGAGATGCATAAAAGCATACTTTATTGCATGTCTCGCAAACATATCAATTATTATAAAAAAGATCATTAGAAAGACGAGGAGATTCTTCGATCTGCATTAACCCAATGTGTACGTTCACATGAATACTTACTTCACCATTTGTTGGCCAAAACAATAATGCATGTGTAAAGAAGAGTCAGATCCTAACAAGTGGTAGATAAATCTCCTATTATGAAGATTACATGCTGATATCATGCACTTTGAAATAAATTTTGTTTTCTGCACTCATTATGTAGATTTTGGACATAAACACTAGAAGTAAATTAACTGGGCATGGTCTAGAAGGAACTTACCTAGTATCACATGTGCTCAAGGCGAGTATAGAATCCTTTAAATGCTCAATATCTCTGAGGAGTCTATCATTTTCCTTAGTTCCCCGCTGTATGTCTACCTGCAACACTGCAGAATCTATGACAGGTGCAATCTTTTTGACAAAATCTTTCTGGGATAACAATAAAATAAATTGAGCGATCAATGATCCACAGCAATAAAAATTGAGTTCAAGTATTTAAAATTTCATTTCAGATTTTTTTAATAAAATAAAAGAAAGTTAGATTTCCTATTTAATTATCAGTTAAAATATTTTTTTTGAAGTTTTTTAGGTACCTTTTTGTTTTTTCTTGGTTCCTTTTTTTTTTCATTTTCAGAGAGAAACCCAATAGACTAAAAAGGATTGTTGTTTACCAATACCTTTCTTTTCACTCTTTTTCTTTTCCTTTTTGTTTACCGATTAATATACACTGAAAAACTTGAGACATTTTGTGTAAAAAAACAAAATCACTGTCTACAAGCTGTAAGTTGAAGAAGCTACTGACTAGTATTTGACTTGTGAAGTCCTTCAAGGACCTCTTCGAGGTACAGAGATGTGGAGCTTTTAAGAGAAGAAATTTTTGTATTCAATTCAAAAATTTCTTTTTGTAGCGAATCCTTCTCCCTTAGCAGCAGCATCTGTACTCCATTTTCCTCTTCACCATTGTCTCTCTGAAATGTTTCACATTGCACAATAAAATTCTCCCTGAAATAAAATGAAGACAGAGAAGGTCAATAATTCAAATGTGTGTGGAAATTAAGCTAGACAAGGATAATAGGATTAGAATATTGAATCTTCGCCATATATCTTTATGTTGATTACACATGCATACCATAGTGTCAGAAATATTCTAAATTTTAGGAATAAGTATATAAAAATATTATGAGAAGAAAATCAAATCGACAAAGAAGTCTATTTGCAAAAATATTTTTAAAGCTTGAAGTTGTTGTCAATCCGCCAATTTCCTTTCGTGACTCTCATACATGGCTGGTCCTCTTGGAAAGAAAGCAGAGTCCATTCAAGGATAGGTATGACCTCTGACATGTGGCTGTCTCCAGATGATTCCTCCTGTATCCACTTAACACTCAAACTCAAACAAATGAAGATTCCTCTATCTTCTCCCAAACAACTGTGTTTTATCGAAAAACAGATTCTAAGAAGTAGGGTCCATGGGCCCGATTTCTATTAATTAAAATATAGTTATATAAGTCACAGTCAATACCTATTTTCAGACATTCTTTTAACGATGTCCTCCCTATTTGTTCTCAAACAATCCACTTCCTTCTTCAGTAGATCCAATGACGAGCTTGCAACAACTATAAAAAAAAGCATATAAGCATACTAAAGCCAAAGAGGTAGGCATCATCATGATCAGCCCACATATGTATAGTCAATAATTAGTTAGGGTAATAAAACAAAAATCCACGCAAATATACATTTACCGATTACTTGAGTTAAGCTATGAATCTCAAACTCTGTGACACTTGCCATCTTTGTCAAGTCTGCTTCTCTCAGCAGCAAACTCTTTTCAATTTCAAGGCATTTAACTATCTCATATTCTATTTCCCTTGTTTGTTGGATAGTGGACTCAATATCCTTATTGACCTGATAAGAATAAAATAGTTAGAAATACTCTGTACAGCCATTTGTGAGTTCTTCACAGAAAGTAAGAAATTAATGTTTACACGTCTTCTCATACATAAATATTACTTAAGCAGAAACCTGTAGATCTTTTATTCTATTCAAGGTGATGTATGATATCCACATATATCTTAGTTCAATATCTTAGGCCTGAGATATTGAACTAAGATATATGTGGATATCATGCATCACCTTGAATAGAATAAAAGATCTACAGGTTTCTGCTTAAGATATTGAACCAAGATATATGTGGATATCATACATCATCTTGAATTGAATAAAAGATCTACAGGTTTCTGCTTAAGTAATATTTATGTATAGGTCCTACAGTTTGGCTATTATTTCTGAATACAGTTAATTCCTTTGATAGAAATGGGGTATCCCAGCACTACCTTGTTATGAATCGCCCTTCCCCTTGAGTTTTCAAGAATCTAACTGTTTTTGCTTCTTTTATATATTTTTTTTTTGACAAATGGCGATTTTATTTCATACTAAAAACAGTAGTTTACAAGAGTTACAAGGTACATAAGTTACAAGGGCATCTACTGCCCTGTGCTTCTTTCATATTATTTCCCTTTTATGAAATGACCCCTATACCTCTCGCAGTCATCGATTTGAAACAGATAAAAGTAAAATACAGAAAATTTAGCTTTTTGGTTTCTGGAAAAATGCTGACTGGATTAAAATTTTCATCAAATACAGAAAGGGGGTTCCAACAAGGAGAGATTAGAGAGTTTTGACCTTGTTAACAAATCAGCTGTACAACTTGCCAAGTGTGGACATGGCTGCATTTGAGAGAAAACTCGATGATGATGTCTCAAATTTATGAGACTACATGCCCATGCCTCCAAGGAGAATCCTTGTCATTGAGCACTATCTAATAATTAAGTTAAGTCACCTTCTACTCCAAAAACAGCACTGGAAAATGTCTGCTAAAGATTTTTAATCATGACGATGACCATGAAATTTGGCTAGTACCACCAAGGAATCCAACAAGTAAAGCATGATATCGCCATTGTCATCAGGAAAGGTACCAACATGGCCTGCTGCTCTAGGTTGACGTACGGATCATCCATCATAATTTAGAACTTAATGGCAGCACCTTTGCATGGGGAACCAACATACAGTAATGATGTGTAAGAGGTTAGCCACATTCAGCTAGTAGCTATGAGTGCTATCACTGGGTATACCCTGGAATGACTTAGAGACTAACCTAATGGAGTACCTGATGGAAAATCTGGATAATAAAAGTCTTCAAATTGCTGGACATTCTCCAAAAATATATTTCATTGCATGCAAGCCATGAACACCAAAAAAAAAATAAACCAGAAAAAAAGTTGCCACAGAATACAGCCAACTTTTGGGAGGTACTGCTTTGCTCAATGAAATTATCCAAGAGAGGAAGGGAGACGGCTGCAATCCAAGCTTCTCAATAATAAAACACGAGGTTCTCCATTAGAAACCAACTGAAACATTGGGGAGTTAGTTCATTCATTGCCGTGTAAAAGGTGCAAAAACACTGCTATTGGTGGCATTTCCTAACCTTATCTTACCAAAATTAAAGTTATCTTTTTTTTAGAATGGCAAATTTACATAGTGATAGTACATGGATAATACCCAAGGCTTGCTTAGCAGGCTTTAAAGATGCTAAATCAGGATTATTTAAAGAAACTTTGCTTTCAGGTATTTCCTTAATCAAACCTATGTAGGTGCATATAGAATGGGAATCTGGTCCACAGTAAAATTGAAGGAATAGGAAGAGTCCCAGTGGCTTATCACCAACAATCACAGTATAAGTAATTGGAGGAAAAGTGTCAGATTAATCATAAACAGGAATCATTTTTAACCGAGAAAAGCGCTTTGGACCCTTCTAGTTCTAGAAATAACCAACTTAAAACATTAGGTTCTACACTTTCAGAAAAAACAAGCATTCAGAAAGTTTCAGATGAGAGAATGTAAATCTAAATAGAGGCAACAGTATTTTGGGGATGATCAAAGTAAACAGAGTTCTGGCAACTCTCAGTATGTCTGTTTTCCTCGAAAAAGTATTCTGGGTTATATGGAACTGTTATTTGGTAAGAAATCTGGGATAAGATTCCTCAAAATTAGATGATATTTTTCGGAACCACTCTCAAAAGATAGGCTATGTCAAATCAAGCCATGTGCCTACTTGTTTATGGAATGAATCCGCAAATAAAATAGGACAATCTTCCAGTAATAAAAATAAGGTCACTGCAGCAAAAATGTCTTAAGAAAAAGAAAAGCGGAAACCAAAACACCTACCAAAGTTTTTCTAAAATTTTTTTGTTTTTAATTGCTGAAAAATTTCTACTAAAGAATGACCCGAATGAAAAGAGAAACTCACACAAATTAATCTTTTCCAGAATGTAAAGGCTATTGATTTAATATTTCAATCAGTTTCGGCCCTCATACAGAGATTATAAATAAAAATGGCTAAACATTACTCATCGGTGTTCTGAGTAACTTATTAAAAATAGCCTACAAGAAAGGTTGTGGTACAAACAAGATTAGATTGATATTTAAGTTACGCTATCTTAACAACATAAAAGCTAACAACTGTTGCTATATTTTCATCCGCTTGGGCTACTAAAAATGGATTAGAAGTGTTGAAGAAAAGAGAGTTCAAACTGCCAATAACGTTGAATGAGGATCTAGAGTCAGCAACACAATAGCTAGAAGATAAAACACATTGCTTGTTGTATCCCACTCTATATGACTGAAGACAAAATTAGAGCTGTGACTGAAATACCGAGCCAAAAGGGCTTCATATTGTGAGGCCAAAAGGGTCACAGAATTTTCCATGTCCTTCTGCCTAAACATGCGGCAGCAAGAGCATTAACCTGATTAGCTCAAGTACATATGTCTTAATTCTGGATATTGCTTCAGACAATGTGTAGATTTATCTAACAGTGACAGCATCTCACTGAACAATTCCCCACAAACATGTGAACCTCTCTTAAAATTTATTCCCTAGTAAATGCTAAATCTTCCATGAACAAATCTAGCATATGGCATGTTAACACCCCAAATCTGTAATTTTGAACTGGCTCAAACAAGGTTCAATTAAGTAACTGCAATCAACATAAGACATTCTCACTGATTCTTCTTATCAGAGTACTCGTTTAAGTTCCTCTACAGCTGATATGACTCGAAAATTACCGGCATAAACTTAATGTTAAGGAAGTATACAGTCAAATCTTCTCTGGATCTCATATGCAAGTCTTTCAAAATATTTCACACAACTTTGCAATCTTTTACAAAGATTGTTATCAAGATATCCCACTTTTGGCAGTAATCATGCACCAGTATCAAGTTTTTGTGTCAAACGAACAGATACGCCTTTAGGATTGCTTTAACGGAACCAACCTAGGATATACCTATAGCTCCCATAAATGTTAACTGCAAATTTTCCTGTAAAAAGGTGTAAGGCCAGTTGATAGAGCGATAGACATCCCTAACCAGGCACCACTGCACTAGGGTTCTAAAACGAAGTCAAGGCCTCCAGATAGAAGATAGATCAGACTTGAATCATTCTCCCCGCGGCATTCGCCATAACGTTCCGTGTGCTTATTTGGTGGCTAGAGGAACTGCTATTTGAGCTGAACGCTAGATTTGTAATGCTGTGAACCCTAAATGTGTCAAACGATGCATTTGAATTGCATTATTTCGCTTTCTTACAGAAGCCTGCGATCTTTGTCTCGAAGTCTGAGGCAAAGAGTACTTATCTTTACTGCTTACGCATTCCACTAATATGCTCGCTAATTCTTCTTAAAAGAAAAGAAAAGAAAAGAAAAGAACAAATAATAATATATATAGAAAATTCCGGACGGGGCCATGGAAGGTATCCGCTTAAAAGGTGAAAAAGAATTGCTAGTACAGAAATTCTGAGTTGGTTTTGCTACCTGGTCGAGAGTATCCTTGGAAGACGAAATTGCAGATAGAATAGCGGCCAAGTTCTCCATATTTCCACCTTAGCTCGCAGAATGCGCTCAGAGTCACAGAGAAATGGAGGGAAATGAAAAGCCACGCGTTTAAATATTCTGAAACTTTAAAAGTTCTAGCGTATTGTGGATTACATTTGGCTCACGAAACAAAATACGCGGGAGACGAAATTTATCGAGTGAACCGTTAAAGTGAACTGTTCGTGTATAATGCAAGGGATCTGCTGCGAACAAAATCTCCCATTAACGATTGAACAGTCAGTTGTAGCGTAAAATTCTTACGTGGACGCCGCCACGTCCTATCTGTGACTTATAGATTGACGTGGCATGCCACGTACGTTTTGACTTTTCCTTTTTCTTTTCTCTTTTTATCAGTGTGAGGCCTCGAAAGAAAAGAAAGAATATGCTTGAAGACAGCACTACTTGGGAGAGTCGTCGTTTCTGTTTTCCAGTTCTTCTATGTCGAATCCCAGTCTCCTGAGACCTTATAAACTCTATTAATTGACCTGCTTCTTCAGACGTTTTCAGCCTGCCTGGGGGCGGCCTTCTGAGACCTTATAAACTCTATTAATTCACCTGCTTCTCCTCGATCTTACATTTTGCTTAACGTTTTCCAACCGAATCCAGAAGAACTCAAATACTCAATTGTCGTCGATCGGCCACATGCAGACGACCACCCTAGTTCAAAACGATTACTATTTTACCACTGACGACTGAGTCGCAAGACAGGGAATCTATTATTGTGCCATATGGAATCGTTTCCCTCTTCTTGAACAGAGCCGTCCTTGACTCCTTTCAACATTAAATTCCTTTTTTTCATATATGAAGAGGAGTTCCCACCAGTTCTTAAATGTACACAACGGACGGCAGTACGCCATTTTTTATTAGTGTAATTACCGGGCAAAGAAGAAAGCAAGTCGGACGTCCGAGCAGAGTTTTGCTATCATAAAGTAGAACCTGGCCTGTGGAGAAGATTCAGGGCTCATTTCTCCTCCATTCTTTAGCTCAAGAAGACACCGAAGAAGTCATGGAAGAAAATTATCAGAAGGTACGTAGACACATGGAGAACCGGAGAAAGAGAGTTGCTCGATCTTCTCCAACGCGAACATTAATATTACTCACGTATATAATTTGTTAATGCAGGAAGGGGGAGCCGAATCGAGATTGGTGAGCAATGGGTGCGTCAACTTCCGTGGGCAGATTGCTGACAAAGACAGGACCGGTGGATGGAAGGGTTCGCCCTTCGTTATAGGCACAAACAATGGCCACCTCAAACTCTTAATATTTCTTGGAGCTACCACTCTCATCGCTTATCTAATCAAATATATCTAAATTCGCCTTCTTCCTCTCTGTATTACAGTGAACGAAGTCGCAGAAAGGTTGGCTTTCTACGCCATTGCAGTGAACATGGTGTCGTATTTGGTTTCAGAGATGCACCAGAGTCTTCCCAATGCAGCCACCCACGTCACCGATTGGATCGGTGCAGCTTTCATTCTAACTCTCCTCGGAGCCTTCCTCGCCGATGCTTATTTTGGCCGTTTCAATACCATTATTATTTTCTCTTGCATCTACGCAGTTGTAAGCACGTACCCATGCAAAAAATATGAGCAATATATATATATATATATATATGGCAGAACCCAGAAAAGTACGTAATGTTGCTCCTCTGTTTTCTACAGGGTATGGTCCTGCTTACACTCTCAGCTTCCATAGACGGCCTCCGTCCCCCGCCATGCATCAGCAAAGTATGCGAACCAGCGTCCGACAAGCAGACGGCTTTCTTATACTGTTCCTTGGCTTTGATCGCTCTAGGAACGGGCGGAATCAAGCCATGTGTATCGTCTTTCGGTGCAGACCAGTTCGACGAATCCGATCCAGAAGAAGCGCAGAAGAAGTACTCGTTCTTCAACTGGTTCTTCTTCGCCATCAACACGGGCGTTCTCCTCGGTATCACAGTGATGGTGCACATCCAAGAGACGAAAGGGTGGGGCTGGGGATTTGGAGTTCCCACCGCAGCCATGATCGCTTCGATCTTAATTCTGGCTGCAGGGATCCCGTTTTATCGTTATCAGAAGCCGACGGGAAGCGCTTTCACCCGGTTTGTGCAGGTAGTGGTTGTTTCGTTGCGAAACCATTTCAAGGGGGTTGAATCGGGGAACGAAGCGCGTCTTTACGAGGTGGGAACCAAGGAGTCCGATATATTCGGTGCAAGGAAGCTTTCTCACACGAAACAATACAGGTGATCAGTAAAAGCTCTTTTGCAGAAATAGTAATATATGTTACTAATTGAAATTATTGTTTTTAATTTCCTCTAAATGGGATACAATTGATTTTCAGGTTCTTGGACAAAGCTGCGGTGATGGGAAACCATGTAGGGGACGACATGTACAATATTAGATGGAGAGTGTGCAGCGTAACCCAGGTCGAAGAATTCAAATCCTTCGTTCGGGTTCTTCCAGTTTGGGCGTCGACGATCGCCTTATCCATCTCTTTCGCCCAGCTCTCCACCTTCTTCATAAGCCAAGGCATGCTCATGGACCGGAAAATTGGCAGCTTCACCATCCCACCCGGTTCCGTCCCCGTCTTCGCCGCCATCAATGCCTTAATCCTCGTCCCCGTTTACGAGGGCCTCATCGTCCCCGCCCTCCGACGCTACACCGGCCACCGCCGCGGGATAACGTCCCTTCAACGCATGGGCGTGGGCCTTTTCGTCTCCGTCTTCGCACTCGTCTCCGCCGCCGTCGTCGAGAAGAAACGCCGCGACGGCTGGATTAATTCGCTGCACATGACCGTCTTCTGGCTGTTCCCCCAGTACTTCCTCATAGGCAGCGCGGAGGTGTTAACGTACGTGGGCCAGCTGGAGTTCTTCTACGACGAGGCGACTGACGGGACGCGAAGCATCGGCAGCGCCATGTTTCTGAGCGAGATTGGCATCGGAAGCTGGCTCAGTACGGCGCTGGTTAAGATGGTGGAGAGAGCGACGGGAGGGGAAGCGGAGGGGTGGTTGCAGAACAGTCTCGACCGAAGCCGGCTCGACTATTTCTACTGGTTGCTGGCGGGGATTAACGCCGTTAATTTCGTTGTATATGTTTTGGTTGCATGGTTTTATAAAGGTCGTAGGGACCGAGGCCGCAGCGGCGCAAGTGTCAGTGATGAGGTCGTCGTCGTGGGCGGTCTTTCGCGCAGTATGGCCCTGGAAATAGTTGGTGTTGATTATAAAGAGCTCATAACCTAAGTACATTACACTTAATATATTGATGAGGTCGTCGTCGGTGGTCAATCTTTAGAATGAACGAAGAGAGCTAGAATGCTCGCAAACTTATGGACGTGTGGCAACAATTAATATTGAGAGATTCAATATGAAGATATTCTTTTGTGCATTTGTTTTAACCTCTGCCTATAGTGTGTTTGGTTTTAAGGTAATCTGGAAATGTTTCTTTCTTTCGGGTTAAACGATATTGCTCAGGCCCACAGCAACATATATATATACGTCCATAACTAAAATATTTTCACATTAATTGGTCCGTTAATTAACGATTAATTCGTAACTCTATGGCCTGTCACCCAATTAATTACAACCAACCGTCGTGTATCTAAAGGGGTTTGAGTTACGAGTTTTACTCTCTTGTTCTTGCCATATATATATGAGTTTTACACTCTATCGAAGATTTTTGTTCCTTATGTAAAGCAGTGGAGAACAACGCGTGCCCTTCTGTCGAAGATTTTTGTTCCTTATGTAAAGCTGTGGAAAGCTCCAAGATATATGCATCACATGTTTTCGATCTGCCTAGTAATCATTATATATAGATGAGTCCCCTAATCGAAGTGGAAGCATCTTCAGTACTTCTATTGGTGTAAAATGTCAGCCCTTTGGTCCTTGGAGTTTGGACTCCGTATAGAAGCTGAAATTGGAGCACCACTCAGACCCCGCGCGTGCCCTTGTCACTTCTAATTCCACTCCCGCCACCGCCGATTGCACATCAACCCCAACAATTTATGAACCGGTACCGTGTCTCCACTTCTTCTCTGCTGGTAGCTGGGAACTAGCTAGGAAGTGAAAGACGATCCAGCAATATTATTATCTGTTACTATGTATAACTACTTATGAACTGGGGTATGTACGAATTAGCTCCGCCTGACCAGGTCTAATTACCTGGATTAATTTAAAAGGAGAGAGAATTAACGTACTGTACTGGAATCGGCTATGTCAGGTATGTCATGAGAAACTCTGATGACTACTTTCAATTAAGCATGTATGTAGTTAATGTTTACAGGGTAGTGATTAGTGAAAGCTAAGGTACCAAGGACTCAAAAAAATGACGTACGACAGTATATACTGTCAAGTACATAATCACAAATCAAGTGTTAATCAGCCGTACTTCCATGACTAATTAACTCCAATGAGACAGGACGAAAGCTCCACTACTAGACCTTCCCACTTGTAAAAGTAGTAGTGTGATAATTAATTAAATATCTAGAGTGTCTGGGAAACGGGTGGATGAAACTTCTACCCAGTACCTGACTGCTTTCTACTTTCAAAAAACCCACTTATATATAGTCATGACAAACTTTGGTTGCTTAGATTTGGTGGACTCCAGGTCAGAGGATTTAATGAGTTAATGACATTATTTTAAAAACTGAGTCCATACTCATGAGAAATCGTCACTGTTATAGATATTTTAGATTCACATTGTACTTATATATACAATACTTGTTAGTAAAATTTCGTGACAAGATTATGTTGTTAGTAAAATATATAGTACTTAATTGTCACCAAATAGGATAGGTGACAAGAAAGCTTGTTTATTGTAGTGTATCATGTGTATGTACTCAGCCGTCACATATACATAGATACTAGCACATATAGAATACCAAATTCACGTAGCTAGGTGATTCACTATTAGAATACCAAACTCACGACATTTAATTTATTCAATACGGCTTCAGAGTTGAGACATTCATGCAGAGTGCTTGGCGCAGTCAGTAGGTGCTATGGTGACCGTGCTGCGCTTAAGATCGTAACCGTATTTGTAGTTGCCCATGAAGAGGTTGCCAAGGATGTTGACGCCGCCGTCGTCGGTAACCACGGCGAGGCACGTCACGTTGTGGGAGACTTTCTCGAACACATTCGAGGGGCGGACGGCCACATCCCCACCGAGAAATCCGAACTTCATGCTCGGAAACTTGTAATGTATCGACCGCGGATAGCACAGAACGTAGGTGTCGGTGGGGTCCTTCACGTTCTTCCGGCCGCCGATAATGGCCACGACCGCATTCACCATTTCCTGCACGATTCGAGTCGGGAGGATCGCGACGTGCGTGCCGGAGTCCAGAACGACGTCCCTCTCTTCCCTGGCGAAGCGGATCCTGTACTTTCCGATGCTAATCTCTAAGAGGTTCACGGCGTAGAGGTTGGCAAGTTTCTCATAGAAGTAGGGAAGCGTCACCGCTCCGCGCTCGGTGACCCTCGCCGCCTTACCGAAACTCAACACACTGGAGACGTTGGGGAGCGTGTGAGGGACGAAGCAATGGGAGAATCTCCAGCCGACGAGAGGACCGATTTGTCTGACCAGAGAAGTTTTATCGACATTGAGCCCAACCAGTCCCGTCTCCGAGCTCTGGAATAACCCTTGATTATTGTGACCGCACCCGAACCCCACGTTGGGGATTCGGACCGTGGTCTTCGTGGTGGTCTCGAAGGTGAACGTCTCCGCGGCGAGCTCGCCTTCTGTCACGGACTTGTCTCCGTAACTGTAGTTGAACCTGCACTGGGTTTTCCCGCCGCAGAGTTTGAAACTATCCGGAAGTGCATCGCAGAGACGGGTGTCGCAATTGAGGACTCGATAGGTGGAGGACTTGCGAGGGTCGAAGAGGGGGTAGTCTTGCTTAAAGCACACTTTGCAGGGTTTGCATTGTATCCAGTTGAGACCGCTGCCGGTGTCGGCTATGACGATGCGTTTCACCGGTGGCGTGCCCACGTGAATGGTCATCAGGTACGCCTCGTCGATCATTTCGGGCAGTACCGTTGACACGAAATCAGGTGGAGAAGATGGGTAAGAAGCGGGATCATGGGTACTGCTTCTGGAGTATTGTACTAAGGTCTTGAAGTAGTTAAGACGAGAGAGGGAGCGGCGGATGGCTTTGGATGCACGATCTGCAAGTGTGGCAGAAGGGTTGTAGAAGGGGGAGCGGGGGGAGTCGGAACGGATGAGCTCCACGCTGAAGCCCTCATGGTCATCAGTACTATCGAAGCTGGTTTCATCAGCTTCTGGAGTATGGATGATCGCTACTGAAGCACTAAGCAAGATCATGTGGAATAGGAGAAGGCATCGAAAAATTGAGAATATTGAGCCCATACCTAGCTGTGAAGAGAATGCTAATTGATATTTGACTGAGTCTGTGTAATTGTATTTTGCTGTTATTGCACAATTTATAGGCACGGGTTGTAAACATTTCACCGTTTCTCATCAAATCGTAAAGGTGTCAATCAATATCTACGAATGGTAATTTTCGTGTTTTCTTTTCTTATCAGCTTTCTCAACTTTCAAGTCTACTCATAAGAAAATCAAAATGACCCTTTTTACTTATGGAAACGGTTTGTCTTCTACATGTAGTATTATCTGGATAATTTGTTGATTAATTAATTAAATAAAATGTCAACGAAGTTCATGGAATATATGAACTATATATATATGGGAAACATTTGACATAAAACATGATTTAAACACTTTTTTTTTTAATGTATTATATAATTATGTTTTAATTATATTAATATATATTAATGAAAAATGCAATTAAATTTTAATAAATAACACATATATAATACGTAAAAATGCCTAGAATACTAGATGTAAAAAACCAAGACAAAATCAGATATTTATTTATTTTTAATGCAATTTAAATGCTTATAATTAGTTACAAGTTATAACCACGTCAAAGTATTTTGGCTATTTAAAAAAATATTAATACTGTAAATTTTAGAAATTCAGTCATTAAGAAGGTAGAAACTTTGTCAATGTTAGACTCGTAAAGCTATAGGACATAAATTTAATTTTAAACTTTGTGAACGTCCATGTAAATATATATTTGGAAGGAAAGGTGTCGTCTAAGACTCTAAATTAACTTTTATTAAAAAAAAAAAATATTAATTAGAGAAAGAGAATCTAAATGGTAAACCTGGAGGACAAGTGTGTCAATTCATGAGGATAGCTTTTGGTGCAAGGACCCTTGCAGACGATCAGGGCTCGGTTCCTGGTGGCCTTCCCTCCTGACTTATATATCCGCACATATTATTTTTTGTCATCCATCAGTAATAACATCTAAATTTTCTACTAAATGTATTTTCATTAGGTTAGGTTAATTAAAATTACCCTCTAGGACCCTTAATTTCTCAAAGAGATATTTTTTCAATGTGTGTCACATGTTTGGGTCTAATGATCAGCACTAGTATAGTGGTCATTACATGATATGCGTCCATATATAGGTCAACAAGTACACCGGGGGGGCGGTTTGAATCCCTAGAGGAAGCATCTTCATTACTCTTTGAAACTGGTGGAAATAATTTGAGCACTAACGACACCGGATTACCTGGCCATCATCCCATGGTTTGCGAGTCTGCCACTTGGATTTGGTCCCTAGGTTCAACTCGGCCGAGTCGCACCCCATTTGGGTCAAAATGAGGGAGCCCGGATCGGCTGACCATATTGTAGGTAACTACAGCGAATCACGGGGCGCCAACTGAGTGCTGCACAGGGGGTCCCATGTGTTTGGCGCCCCGTGATTCGCTGTGCCCGGATCCGCTGGCCATATTGTAGGTAGCCACAGCGAATCGCGGGGCCGCCAAACACATGGGTGTTATTTAACTTTTATTTTTTAAAATAATATAAGACATTAACCAGCGGGTCAATAACCGAACTCATCTGTCCAGCTCCAGACTAAGGATGGCAACGGGTACGAGTTAGCGGGGAACCCGCCCTGACCCGACCCGCTTAAAGCGGGTTCGGGTTTATGTTTTTACCCCGCGGGTCGGGTTCGGGTATTGGGAGCAGAACTCGTCACGGGTTCGGGGCGGGGACGGGTTTCGCCCCAAAAACCCGACCCGACCCGCTTAATTCTTATATAAAAAAAAAAAAATTTAGAGGGTATTTAAATAATACAAAGTAACATCTTACTTTATTACGTTATCCCCTTAACAATATGTTTAAGAATTTATATGTTTATATTATTTATTTTTAAAAAAATTATATTTTTAAAATTTTTAATATTAAACATAGCGGGTCGGGTCGGGTACCCGCGGGGCGGGGCGGGTTTTCGCGGGTTCGGGGCGGGTTTTTTGCCCCGCGGGGCGGGGATGGGTTTCCAAAAAGCCGCCCCGCCCCGCCCCGTTGCCATCCCTACTCCAGACGCGCGCGATGGCTTGGAGGAAGCCAGCTCCAGGTAATCCAGTTCTTCCCTCTTCTCTCTCCTTCTTCTTCCTCCTGGCCTCTTCTTCTCTTCCGCTTATTCTCTCCTCTTCTTCTCCCGCTCTTCATCTCTTCCCCTTCTTCTCTTTCTTTCTCTCTTTTTCCATTTATTCCTTTCCTTTTTTTTCATCTCTCCCTCTTATTTTCTTCTTCTTCTCTTTTTCTTCTCTTCCTTCTTCCGTTTCTTCGTCCAGTTCTTTTTTACTCTCCTCTTCCTTCTCCTTTTTCATTTATTCCCACCCGTTTTCCCCTGTGCGGCTGTGCTGGATCTTTCGACAGGCGGTTTTAGCCAGACCGCTAGGTCGACGGGTTGCAACTGGTTAAACCCGAAAAGGAGACCGGTTCCGGGCCAAACCGGTACAATTGGCCGGGCTACGCTAGGCCTGAACAAATTATCTTTAATTTTATATTTAATAGGTTAAAAAAATCATATGTATGTTGTCACGTAATATATCTAAGGCAAAACCGTACGTTAATGGTATAATTGATTGAACTAATCGGTTTTCGTTTGCAATTAATGATCAAGGGCGTTTTTTATAAATTGGTGCTGTTAATTTTGAAAAAAACGTACCATTGATAATTTAGAAGAGCGCGCAGTCATTATCAGGCGAAAAAAAAAAAAAAAGATACACTCATATGCTTTAAATATTATGAGGACCAGCCGACCCGATCATTCAAGTCGATCTAATTACATATAAACATTAATAATGTGGAGATCGTCGATCACATCGCATGCTTGGTGCAGTCAGCGGGTGCTACGGTGACCGTGTTGCGCTTTAGGTCGAAACCGATTTTATGGTTGGCCATGAAGAGGTTCCCCAGAATGCTAACGCCGCCGCCGCCGCCGGGCACCACAAGGAGGCACGTCACGTTGTGGGATACTTTCTTGAACAAATTCGCCGGGCCTACGGCCACATCCCAACGCCCTAATCTGAACGCCATGCTTGGAAGCTTGGAGGCCGACGACTCGCGTAACGGGTAGCATAAAATGAATTCCCGGTTGGGTCGTCCACGTTCCCGGGCCCGAGAATGGTCGAGACGTAATACGCCACTTTGATGACCACTCGCTTCGGGAGGATGGTAAGGTGCGTCCCCGTGTCGAGGACGACGCTCCTTTCTCTTCTGGCCAACCGGACGCTCTTATTCTTTCCGACGCTGATCTTTGAGAGGTTCACGGCGTAGACGGGGCCGAGTACTTGAGAGAAGGGAAACGAGACTGCTCCACGAGCCCTGACCCTAGCCGCGTCACCGAAACTCAAGACACTGGAGGCGTTAGCGAGCGTGTGAGGGACCAAGCAAAAGGAGAATCTCCAGCGGACGTGAGGACCGATTTGGGTGACCAGAGAAGTTTTATCGAGTCTAAGCCCGGCGAGTCCGGCGACGTCGCCGGCTAATTTGCCCCTGGTGGTGTTGTAACTACAGCCGAGCGGCACATTAGGGATTCGAACCGTGGTCTTCTTCGCGGTCTCGAAGATGAACGTCTCCGAACCGAGCTCCCCCTGCGTCACGGACAGGTCTCCGTAACTGAAGTTGTACCTGCACTGGCCTTTGACGCCGTACAATGTAGCGGGCCCGTCTTGAACTGTTTTGCAGAGATCCGTTTTGCAGTCGAGGACTCGATAAGTGGAGGACTTGCGAGGATCGAAGAGGGGGTAGTCTTGCTTGTAACAGGCTTTGCAGGGTTGGCACTGGACCCAGTTGAGACCGCTGCCGGTGTCGGCTATGACGACCCGTTTCACCGGCGGCCTGCCGACGTTAATTGTCATAAGGTAGTCGTTATTGGCGGTGCCGGGCGCCAATCCTGAGAAAAAAATGGGCGGGGACGAGGAAGTAGCATGATGAGTACTTGTTTTGGACAGTAATGTGGTACTGAAGTAGGTAAGACGAGAGAAGGAGCGGCGTATGGCTTTGGATGCGCGTTCCGCAGGTGTCTCCGAAGCAACGTAGAAGGGGGAACGGGGGGAATCGCAATGGATGAGTTCTACGTTGAAGCCACGATGATCAGTATCGGTGGCCGTTTCAACTCCTAGAGTTTCGGTTAGTGCTACTGAAGCACTGAGGAAGATGTGGAAGAGGAGAAGGCATCGGAACAGTGAGAATGATCCCATAGGTAGCTGAAGATCTAGAAGGGAAAGTAATTTGATGGGCTGATGAGTCTGTGTTTCGTCTTCGCCATTTCATAATTATAGGCATGTTTAATTATGGTTTATCCCCATCGTGAAGCACGCTTCCTGGTCCACCCCCTACGTGCTCCTAACATTCATCAGCTGGGCTTAGTGGCGTGCTATAACTACTGTTTCCGAAAATGACCAAATTCACTGTAATAGAAAATGCAGATTCGAAATAAGAGTAAAAAGATGAGAGCCAAAAATGAAGATGAAGTATTTGTGTGGTTCGCTCGCGCAGTGTATCATAATCCAAAGGGGAGAAGAGATAGGAGAGATGATCACTATATCAGAAAGAGTACGTACAGGAGCCAAAAACGTTACAAAAGATAAGCCGTTACCTTAGTCATAGTTAGATTAATCATTAAGTTATACACCAAAATATATATAAAAACCAGATAAGCTAAACGGAACCTTAAAGATCAGAGACAATGGGGAAAGAGTTCAAAAAACTTTCAGGGCCTTCTTTCACAAATATATAGGTTCCTGCAGCTTAGATGATGCACACGCTTATCTGTACTATCTCGGACCCTTAGTAATCATTAAAGCAAACTTGGCTGGATAGAATTCCCTAGTAGAAGCATCACCAACTCTGTTCAGTGTTGTCATCATTTCTGCTCTCTGAAAATATTTGTGGAAATAATAATTGAAACAACGCCATTAGCTCAGCCCAGTACAAAATAAAGATGATTATATTGGACGCATCTTTAATTAATTATTACATCACCTCCCATAATTACACATATAATCCAACAACTACGAACTTAATTCCAGGAGTTTCACGACATGTTGTCATAATTGGGCCGAGTACATCACAAATGTTCATAATTTACAAAATAAATTAATTTATGTAGCAATATTATCACATTAATGTCCACCATATATACTACGAAAGCACTTAATTATTTAGTAACACGAATGAGCACTAGTAGAAAACAGCCTTCTTGCCACGGTTTTATTTAAAACTGTGGCTACTTAGTTAGAAATTCCTTGGCAATTTTTAATAGTAGCCACGGTTTCATGTGAAACCACGGCAAATGGTCCATTATTAACCATGGTTTTCTGTCAAACCATGGCTAAAAAGGCCCAACTGCATGACCTAGCCACAAGACCCGGTTTGGGTTCTAAAAAAACCATTATTAGCCGTGTAAATTATAACCGTCGCTCTAAAAAAATAACCCGGCTAACCCGGCCCGTGCCACTTTCCCCATCCCCTTCTTTCTCCTCAGCCCCCCCCCTCTCTTCCTCCTCCCGCCCTCTTCCTCCTCCCGCCCTCTTCCCTCTCCCGCCCTCTTCCCTCCCCGCCCTCTTCCCCCTCCCGCGTCCTCTTCCCCTCCCCGCCCTCTTCCTCCTCCCGCGCCCTCTTCCCCCTCCGGCGCCCTCTTCCCCCTCCCGCCCTCTTCCTCCTCCCTCATCGTTCTCCTCCGCCATCTTTCTATTGTTATATTTTTCATTACAAACCGTTGCCCTAGTCTGCTTGCCACTTTCGCTGCTTCTGTTTCATTTCGACTTCTGTCTGAAATTTTGATTCTGCATGATGGATGACGATAAGCTGAATCTCGACATTGATCGGACGCTTTCTCTCTCTCAGGTGTGGTCTCTGATTACTTTCTCGGGTTATTCAGAATTAGTTTTAATTCCTGAGTTTTGTTTGCATTGAGATAAAAAGGGTTCGTGTTTTGTTTCAATTCTCTGGATAGTACGTGCCGATTACTGTTAGAACATTTGCGGAAGTTTCACCTTTTGGGGCATTTGGGTTTGTCACTTTAATTTATCTTTGAACTTGAAAAACAGAAACTTGGGAAGTTTCCCACCTCGCTTTGTTGTTAGGTAATATCGAAATGAGTTATTGGGTTGCTCGTGGCAGCCTCTTGAGACGAAATAGTGACTTCTTTGTTTTCCCAAAACTGTTGTCCAATTGAATGAAACCTGCATTCTCATTTTATGAATTACGGTCTTTGTGATGTCCTTTAAAGTATACCAGCATTTTCATTTTTTTTTTTTGTTTATTGTACGGTGTTAGAAAGATGCACTTGTATTCTCTATGATGGTGTCTCTTCTCTTCACTCGAGAATTTAGAGAACTGTTCTGGAAAAGAACCTTAGTTTCCAGAAGAGCTAGGGCTAGTTTTGTAGCCTGTTTTATGCCGAGTGGTATTGCACTATTTTTTTAATCCTTCAAGTGAGTGGAACTTTCGGTTAGCAGACATAAAAGTTGATAGAGAGTTAATTCTGGCCATGTTGGTAGGGACTGGTTTCAATGAACAAAGAGAATCTATACAGTTGGAGAGAATGAAAACAGATTGATATCAACTAATTCGCTTACTCATGATTCAATAAATGGCCTATTTTCTGAGTTGCCATTACATTGGATCTACATGTAGTTCAATGAATGCAATAGTGGTTACTTTACCACTAATTATAATAATGTATCTGATCTTACCAAAATGATCTTGCAATCTCTCTTCATTTGACACAGCATCAGCACATCCGCCTATATAATTTTAATTGTGATCAACTTTTAATCGCTGCATTGACTTGATTCGGTTCTCATTAAAGATCTTTGGTTTTTTCTTTTATTTTGAATTGTTTGATTATCTATCACGGAATTGAGGAGGTTGGTTACCATGTGAAGTAAACTTTTTTTTTTCTTGAAATGGATGTCAAGTTGACTTATGGGGGAAAAAAATGATGCTTAGGATGAGTTTCTCTGAGTGGAAAAACCAACTACCATATACAGTGGCAGAATTTCATCCATAATGAATCTCATAGACTCTTACATCATTGAAATCCTCATTCTATATGAAGTTAATAATTTAGACTTTTGGAAAGTTTGAGTTTTTCTGCTCTCTTTTGAATAACTATTGTGCTGCATTCTTTTTGAGAAACTGAGAAAGAGAATTCAATAAGAGCTTAAAGGGTTGTCTAGTAATTTTTACAGGTCACTGAAGATGAAAGCTCTGGGGGATATTTGAAACTTACCCAAGCACATAAGTGGATCTCTGGTGACAATATTGCTTCTTATAATAGGAAATATAACATTAAGGTTTGCTTTTGATGGTTATCCTTATGATGTTACTTTTAATTTGTGCCTGAACTCTCTCAGCCATACATATGTACGTAAGTTTGTGCATGGTAAAAAATTAAGGAATTTTCATGTTGGTGACAGAAGTGGCAGAATGACAGTGAGAAACAAAAGAGACAAAACCTTCTCAAATATGATGTGGTAGTGAGCTAATCTATTCAATCCAAGTTTTCTTACATTCTTTAGGAGAGTGTTCAAATCTTTTCTGTATTGATGACAGCTGAAAAGGGAGTTGTTGCTTTTAACTATTGGCATCGGGGTTGCTTGCAGTGGATACTGCCTGTTAACCTTATCTGTCCAGGTAAATCTAACTGCAAGCTCAGAGACCAACTGAGCACTTGTTTTATCAAGGCCTGCTTAGCTCATAGATGTTCGAGTGTTTTGATTTGTTTCTTGTGTATAAGTCACCTAAGTAAATGTATCAATGTTTTTAACAGGCCAGTATCAGCTACGCTCTGGGTGTCGTTTTCAGGTTTGTCTTGCTGTTGAGGTGACTTATAGCTCATTATTTCTTGATAAAATTCTATCAAATTTTAAATGGGACACTTTGGATCCAAAGGAATGAGATACTAAGGTGATAGGTTTAGACTGGTACTCTCTCATATATGGTTACTTTCTCATAGAAGCACATCATTTTTGTTTCAGGTTCTTCAAACACTTGTTGGTTAGCATTTTCTTTTAAATGTGAAATTGGAAGTATCTGTTAATTCTCTAGATGAGATCCTTCCTTTTACTTTTTTTTTAAAAGAAAAGAACTTGGTAGGTTCTACATATGTAATATTGTTTTGCTTTCAAAATTGCTACCTACCTTGCCCCACTTACTGATTGATGTTGGTCCTTTCCTTTTCAGGTATGAAACAGGGGATCACGTTTGAGTGTTTGCTTAAAATGATATTGAAACAGTTAAGGAGGCTGAATGGTTATTAGGCATGTCACCAGAAACATTCTTTTCCATTCATGCTGACAAAGAGGATGGAGCAGCAGACAATGGAATCTCTTTGCCGCCTCATCAATGGGTAATTTTATCTTCTCTGCTCTTAATGGTTCTTTTGTATTGTGTGCTGTTACCAAATGTAGAGGAGATTATTAGAGGCCTCAACCTGGTACCATGGGAAAAAGAGAGTTGCTTATTGGTATTTAGAGAAAGAGGACATGAAGAAATGACTCTTCACTAATTAAAGTTTTTGTAGTAGTGAATGGACTATTCAGTAATTAAAATTTTCTTTTCTTTGTTTATCAGGATATACACTATTATGACAAGGCAGACATTTTGTGTAGTTCAAGCATGTGGTCCTTATTTTGTGCAGTTCTTATTTTGATATACATTTTTCATATTTTATACTGCATATTTTTTGTGCAAATTTTTGTAGTATTGGACAATATTTTGATGTACATTGCCCATATGTAGATCTTGATGTAGTATTAAACTATATTTTTTTGTGGATATTTATATTATATAACAATGGAATTTTACATTTTTTTTTTTGCTTTTTTCAAATAGATTTGATAAAGGCACAAATTCTATAAAAAATACTGTATAAATAAAAATTTAAAAAATAACTGTGGCTAATAGTATGAATTAGCAATGATTGGATTGTGTCTAATAATAATTTATTAGTCATGGTTTACTGTGGCTAATAATAATTTTTAGCCACGGATAGATCATGGCTAATAATAAATTTTAAGCCACAAGTGGACCGTGGCTAATATGAATCATTAGCCACGGATGGACCGTGGCTAATATTAATTTTTAGCCACGGATGGACCGTGGCTAATATTAATCTTTAGCCACGAATGGACCGTGGCTAATATTAATCTTTAGCCACGGATGGACCGTGGCTAATATTGATTATTAGCCACGGATTATAACCGTGGCAATAACGAGTAGTAGCCACGGTTGAATTGTGGCAATATGTTTTTTTAGCCACAGTTTAAAACCGTTTTTAGCAACGCTTTATTTAGCCATGCAATATTAGTATTAACCACGGTTTTTTGCACTTATTGCCACGGTTTTAAACCGTAGCTAGAAGGCTGTTTTCTACTAGTGGAGCTGGTTTTTGCTGAAAGTTCAATGCTGTTGACACAGAAATATTAGAAATTAAAAATATTCCATCCATTTATCAAATCGATCAAAATCATAAAACCCGTCTTGCTTGATGATACCTTTAGTTATCTGATCAATACAAAATTATGCAAGAGATAAGAATTATTATATGTATATATATATATTAACTACGGCGGAGGATCATCATAGGGACTTATTAAGGAAGAGTGTTACTAATTATTACACAATATTGGCATACGGAGATATATCATGCAGTATGCTTGGTGCAGTGAGTAGGGGCTATGGTGACCGTGTGACGCTTAAGGTCGTAACCGTATTTGTAGTTGGCCATGAACAAGTTCCCCAGAATGCTAACGTCGTCGTCGGGCACCACGGCGAGGCACGTCACGTTGTGGGAGACTCTCTTGAACAAATTCGGGGGGCCCACGACCACATCCCTGCCGCCCAATCTGAACTTCATGCTCGGAAGCTTGGACCGGATCCTCGAATGCCGGAACGGGTAGCACAAGACGAAGGTGTCCGTGGGGTCTTCCACGTTCCCGTCGCCGAGAATGGCCGCGACCCCGTACACCATTTTCTTCACCACTCGAGTCGGAAGGATGGTAAGGTGCGTTCCCGTGTCCAGAATGACTCCCCTCTCTTTTCCGACGAGGTCGATGCTCTTCTTCCGGCCGCCGACTATAATCTTTGAGAGTTCCACGGCGTAAAAGGTATCGACCCGGGGAAAATAGGGGACCGAGACTGCTCCCTGAGCGGTGACCGTCGCCGCCTTGCCGAAACTCAAGACACTGGAGGCGTTCGCGAGTGTGTGAGGGACCAAGCAATGGGAGAATCTCCAACAGACGCGATGACCGATTTGATTAACCAGAGACGTCTTACTGTTTCCAAGCCCAGCAAGTCCCGTCTCGACGCTGTGGAAGACCCCTTTGTTGTAGTAACCGCAGCCGAGCGCCACGTCGGGGATTCGAACCTTGGTCTTCTTCGTGGTCGTCTCGAAGGTGAACGTCTCGGTCGCGAGCTCCCCTTGCGTCACGGAATTGTCTCCGTAACTGTAGTTGAACAAGCAATGGTTGCCGCGGCCGACGCTGCATGATTTGAAGCTACGAGGAATGGCTTCGCAGAGGTGGGTTTTGCAATTGAGGACTCGATAGGTGGAGGACTTGCGAGGATCGAAGAGGGGGTAGTTTTGCTTGAAACAGGCTTTGCAGGGTTCGCACTGGACCCAGTTGAGACCGCTGCCGGTGTCGGCGAGGACGACGCGCTTCACCGGCGGCGTGCCCACCGTGAGTGTCATGAGATAGTCGTTATCGACAGCGCCGGGCACTATCGGTGATACATAATTCGGTACCGAGGAAGACGCGGCACGGGACAGGAGTACGGTTCTGACGTAGCTGAGACGATTGTGCGAGCGACGGATGGCTTTGAGTGTGCGATCGCCAGATGTCTCCGATCCATTGTAGAAGGGGGATCGTGGGGAATCGTAATGGATGAGCTCCAGGCTAAAATCATTAAAAGTACTATCTATGGTTTGATCAACTCCTAAAGTTTCGATCACTAGTACTGAAATAAAGACGGTGCAGAGAAGAAGACATCGATGAAAAGAGAGTGATCCCATAGCTTACACGAATGGATATATTGATAGCTGAGTCTTCGTGGTATATATCTTCTCCTTCTCAGTTCTCACCATGTAAACATTAAAGGCCGCCTTAGCTTGAGCTTTCTGGTCCACACCTCTCTGGTGCTAAAGGTTGCTTTATATCACTGTTATGTCCTTCAGATATAAATGGCTTTTTCAGACAGACATAATGTCAAGGATGCATCATACCGGCTATATATTTCCATAAACCCCAGATAGAGCCGATCTTATTGTTTAACCCCCTTCGAAGAAGCTAAGGTATATATATCTGCTTACCCTCAGAATAAAGCAAAAGTTTGAGCTTGGACGTAATTTTGTGGGATAAATCTTCTGTGAGACGCCGACTCTCAATGAAACGGTGCCGGCCATCAACCTTTATCCACTAGTTACAAACTTATAAACTTTTCTAATTACTAATTTAAATTACCCATTTTTGGTTTAATATTTTTTTTTCCAATTATATCCAAAGACAACTCTTTAGAATTCAAAAAATACCCTTACTTCTGTTTGGTAAGTAACTATTTATTCTATTAATCAATTTGTACTTTTAACCACTAGCTAGTTAGATTCCTGTACACTGAATTAGTAATATTAGTCTCTTGATAATTAATTAAATCAGTCGATTTTTAGGAATTTATATATTATGAAATTATAAGATTAAAATGCTTAATTAATTACATAAATTCTGGTGTAATAGCCATACCTTAATTTATTTATACTTTGGCCCCTTTGAGGGAAATTGTTGCGTATCTGCCTTAAAAAGTTATAAATATTAATAACCGATAATGTACTTAATTAAACAAGGATTGCTTAAGGAATGAATTAGCCGACAAACAAGCTAGGAATGAATTAGCCGACAAACATGTAAACAAGGATTGCTTAAGGAAATAAACAATATTTTTGGTTGTTATACACGGCCCTGACATATTTCTCAGTCATATGAAACATACTCAATATTAAAGAAAAAAAAAAATAAAAATCCATGCTTCTAGAATGCATATGTACAAGGATGGTCAAAGAGAAGTGGGCGTCCACTGTGCATATCACTAAATGTTACATTTCCATGTCACTCCAATAACAATAACAATAACAAGCTTGAATAAGTACTGACTTTGAATTGCAGCTCAAATCTGTTGTCTGCGATCTCTCCTCCAGAGTTGAACAGTATCTCGATGAGATTCTTCTAATTAATTAAAGATCAATATCTCAAATTATATATTTTGCAAGTACGAGGTCTTCTTAATAGGAATCCATAATCGTACCCATCTCTCTATATATAGGAGCTAGCTCCATATTTTGAGGAAAAAATCGATATAAAACTCTGAACCTTATCTTCTTCTTGCATGACGTCTGAATCGATCGACCTCATAAAATTAAGTTTGGTCAGTGCAGGATCTTCTCTTGTGCTCTGGTCAAGGTGAATTTCTGGTCCATCCTGGTTGATTACATATATAGATTCTCCTCAAGACCGTGAGAGAAGTGGACAAGCACTACCATATATAGCTGCGAAAGAGAAATATATTAGTGCTTCAATTCCTTGATCTGTTGATCAGTACCGCGCGTCTATAAATACTGAAATGCTGCATATGTGATAATATTACAGTACTGCAACCCGATATATCGACTTCCTAACGGATTTGTTTTTCCTCGAATTATAAAAAACATGACGCTTTCTCTCCTTCATCGTATCCTCGTCTTCTCCATTTTTCTAACAATCAGAACAATTGTGGTCGAACCAGTACTAATCAACGACCCCGACGGGTTCAGCGTCGAGCTCATCCATTACGACTCCCATCTCTCCTCTTTCTACAACGCGTCCGAGTCCATCTCCGACCGAGTCATGAAAGCCTTCCGTCGCTCCCAATCGCGTCTCCGCCACTTCCAGCGCCACATGAGATCATCTTCACTAGCGAAGCGCTCGTCCGCTTCTTCTGCGGGTCTCATACAATCCATGGTTTCCCCAGTCGAAGGCGATTACATCATGCAACTCTCGGTCGGCAGCCCCCCGGTTAAACGCCCGGTCATAGCCGATACGGGCAGCGATCTCACTTGGATTCAGTGCAGACCCTGCTCCGGTGGCTGTTACAAACAAGCCGCCCCACTTTTCGAACCCCGAAACTCCTCCACGTACCGAACCCTCTCCTGCAAATCGAAGTCATGCAGAACGTTATCCGTCGGTCTTATTAGTAGTAATACTTCGTGCGGGAAGCGCGGCGACGACGCCTGCGAGTACGCGTTCTGGTACGCCGACGAGTCTTATACGAGGGGAAATTTAGCCACGGACACGTTCACGTTCGGATCGTCCGAGAAGGGCAGGGTCAGCGTCGTCACCGGTATAGCGTTCGGGTGTGGGACCGACAACGACGGCACGTTCAACCGTCGAGAGACGGGACTGGCCAGACTCGGACGTGGGTCCCTCTCGCTGGTCTCTCAGATGGGTCCCTCCATCGGATGGAAATTCTCCTACTGCCTGGCCCCACACGAACTCTCGGCTTCCGCGAGCGTGTTGAGTTTCGGCGGAAAGGCGGCGGCCGTCTCTGGGAACGGCGTAGTTACGCTGCCTCTGGTCACCGAAGAAGTGGACGGCACGCTCTACTACTTCACCCTGGAGGAAATCGCGATCGGCTCGAGAAGAATATTCGTCGTGCCCAAGGGGAGTAGGGCCGGGGTGGCCAACGTGTTCTCCGACTCGGGAACCCGGTTCACGTACCTGGAGCGTCGGATAGTGAAGCAGATGGTGAAGGCGCTGTCGTCCGCGATACCGGTCGACCCCGTCGAGGACCCGAACCAGATGTTCCATCTGTGTTACGGTGCCGGGTCCGAGTCGCTTTTTCCGAAGGTTACGTTCCGATTCACCGGGGGCGATTTGGAGATGGGAACCAGGAACGTGTTCGTCAAAGTGTCCGAGAAGGTGACCTGCCTCGCCGTCCTGCCCACCGATGATGGTATGATCTCCATTTTGGGGAACGTAGCGCAGCAGAACTTCAGAATTGGGTTTGATCTGCTTCATAACACGGTCTCGTTCGCTTCTGCGGACTGCTCCAACCTTTGATCAGCATTTCTTCTCCAGTACGTACTGCTAGATGCTATATTTTACCGAAGAAAGAATAAATATATTATTGCAGAAAGAATAAATAAGTAGTACTGATCGAAGTAGACGAAGGAAGCTCATGGACGAATCCTTTGAACAGGAAGAAAGATGATCCGTTGAGAAAATCTTTGAGAAAAAAGGCTGTTCCGTATCTGTAATTAACTAAACTTTGAATCAGGAGAGCTACGGATCGAACATGAAATTTATCCAAATATATAGGTTAATTATATATGTTGGGAGGTAATTAATTAAGAATATGCTATTGCTAATGGACCTCTAATTGTATTTATTTACAAATGCACCCTATTGAAGAGAGAGAAATCAAAATCCACGAGACGTTCTGGTATGTGGCCACTCAAACTGTGAAGCTAGATCAGGCCCAGGGAAGAGAGTCACTGGATCCATAAAAGAACGGGATCCGAGGACGATAACCAGGTGTAATTCAGCAGCTAGAGTAGGAGCTTCCGATAAAAATTCATGAGGGCAAAGGATAATTGGGCCCTAGATTAACAGGCATATCCCTGTGGAGTGTGGGTTTCCTAACCTAAATCGTGTATTAATTAATGGGTATCTTTAAATCTGGTATTTTAGCATATATTAATTGTGACCCATTGAGAACCATAGGAATACTGCCTAATATTTTTACTGATATATCTTTATTTAAATATTAAAGATTCCATTATAAATTTCTCTTAGCTCACACGCAGATCGAGACGAAGAATTTAAGTGACATACATTAAAAGAGGTAAAATATTCTCATCGCAATGTCATTTTTATAAATATTTAAATAAAAATATATTATTTTAAAACAACTCTAATTATTTTAAGTGTCTAGAATTCGTTCATCATAAATACATCTAACTAATTAAGCATATCAGAATGGGTTATATATTTCAATACATGCAAAATCAAGTGCACTTCCTTTGTAATTAAAGTTATTTTAAGCTTGATTTGCTTTATTATACATGATAAATTGATAATATTATAAGTGCTTAATTTGATCAATGAAGGAAACAAATTAAAGCAAGCATGGGCGATCAGATCCGACTTCATTGCTTTACCTGGACTGAAGGAGCTAGCAAGATGATCTATATTAATCAATATTTACGGCTAGCTTTAGTACTTCAGCAAACATATATATATGCATGAGAAAGTTAACATAATAATTCCAAGCTATAGGTACCACACGATAGGGTCAAAAAGATAAATCCCCATTTTCATCAAACAAAAGAACAGTATTTCCTGGTCTAATTATGAAGGGGTTTCCATTACGAAGGTACAATTGCCGGATGAGGTCGGGATGCAGGCCGGACAGGTGGTCAATCTTAGTGTCCAGTCTTTGAACTTTGAAGATATTAATGCCTGATTATTTACCACAGTACACTAGTACTCTCTTCCACTTCTACTCTTCCTTCCACATCTCCAATACATAAACGATTTGACGATGACAAGCCACTTGAGGCACAAACTTCCTTCTGATCAAACCACACACGCACAGGCACAGCTAGCACGATCATGAGCTAGCTGCACCGAACGTGACATTATCAGAACTGGACCCAGAAATACTAAAACAAAGAAAGAAGAAAAAAAAAAAAAAAACCCAACATTTCGCCTTCGAGTTTGAATGAGAAGAAGATAAGAAGATCGACACCAGAACTGATCATTAGCACGGGCAGGTTAATTAATTAATTAGAACTTCATCTTGTCCGCCAAGAAGGATGTACATGCACAGAGTAAGAATAATTGTGCGACGAAGTGGGGGATGCGGCCCATGGCGGGGTCCAACGTAAAGCGTTTGCATGAGGAGAGCAGGCGTGGGAATATTAATCGTCGCAACTGTCTTCGTCCAGTGGTAGGCAAGAAGATGGTCACTTTGAAAAGAAGCTACACTACTGAGGAATCTACTTTGGTGGCATGAAAAGATCTTCTAGCGATCTGCGTCGTCAACCCCCCCAGATTCCATTACCATCTTCTCACAGCCGGTCACGTACGTACCCCTGCAACATTTGAGTGGATAGACACTGCCCTGTGGGCTACCTTCACCTGTGTAGATAGATACATATGTAGTCAAGGGTCCGGTACTGTTCAATAACTCAAGTGCGTTGAAGGTCAGGCGTTTTGTGGAGCCTCCAGAAGGACGAGATATCTGAGAATTGGGCACATCGAATTTGATGGATCGATGGATGGTGCGTCTGTTGACTGGGGCTTAAATTCATGATAGACCATGCCGGCCGTTACCACCTTATTAATTCCTTATTCTCCTCATCTGGTTACTTGGATATATCATGTAGGCCTACCTGATCTACTTCTACACAATTAATTATTAAGATGTGTTATATTTATATTTATATTCCTCTCTCGTTTTTAGTGTGGCTTCTACGTGTTTGGATCACTTAGTGCCAGTACCAGAGTTTTGTTTAATTTGGTACTATAGTACGTATTTTAAATCTGAATTTAGTATTTTAAGTGGGACGACTAATGTTTTGATATGGGATCTGGTTGGCATGCAGGACTAGAACTCCACGGTACCAAAGCACCAGCTCGTGATCAATCAATGAATTGAACGTGCCTGAGAAGAAATTCATGGAACTGCTTTTTAATGGGTCTTTAGTGATTAAAGTTGATTAATGATATATATATGCATGAATATTTGGGAATGCATGTAATAATATCTTCGAAACATGCATGAATATTTGGGAAAGTAAAAATATCTTCGAAGATTAACACTCTTTGAGTAGAAAAGAGGTGGCATGCACATAGGGGTGGCCACGGGTTGGGTTTGGGTTGGGTTTATGAAAACCCGAACCCAACCCGACTTATATACTCTGAAACCTGAATCCGTGAAAAACCCAAACCCAACCCGAATATGATTTTACAAACCCAAACTCGACCTGACCGAACAAAAACCTAACGGGTTTTGGCAAAACCAGAACTCGACACAAAAAACCCAATTTTTTATACATATTTTTTAAAAATAAATCAAGAAAAAGTATACAAAAAAACTAAAAATTAAAAACCCATGGGTCAAGTTTGGGTAAACCCGAACTCGACCCGAACTTGACCTACGGGTGGGATTTGGGAATTCAAACCCGGGTTTTTTGGGTTGGGTCGAGTCTGAGTTACCCCGGAAAACCCGACCCTATACCCACCCCGACATGCACAAGAACCAGCGGATTTTTTTGACGCGTGGCTTGGACATTATTGAGCAGCCTGCGGACCTTTTCATCTTTGAATATTCGCCTTGCATGATGATCGATGGACAAATAATTAGTATAGGTGAAGATAGTCAACTGGATTATGTGTGAAAAGGGGAGATCATAATTAGTGCATCTGATCAGGCTTAATTACAAAGACTAATATTGCGTACTAATTAAACATGAGAGAAGATATTACAAACACATATGTATATATTTATAGCTGGGAAATCTGTGCGAATATCTGTAATTGATAGGTACTTGATCAGCTCGAAAAAGTAATCCTAATGTCTCCAACAGTTGAGATTGGTGTGCATGGAAATTGAGATGTAAAGAACAGCTTTCTTTCCAAGTCTATCGATCAAAAAGGAACAAAAAGATGAATCTCTATGAGAAAAGATCGGCGTCACGCACATATATATATGGAGGTCATGTAAAGAGTAATGTCAACACTAATTAAGCGACAAATAAATTTTCTTCAAGCTCCTTTGTACGTGTAAAGAAGGCCTCGAAGAGCACGAAGCCTCCAAATGAAAAGTGTCATCTCTAAATGATCGGTGGTAGGTGGAAGACGATCGATCAAGGGATGAAGCCCTGGTGGGCATCCTCTCCTTTGACGCTTCTCATGGTGGAATCCTCTTTTTTGGTGAAAAAGCCAAGCAAAAGCAAGCTTTCCCGGAATCAGTCTGTCAGTGCGTGCATCCACCGAGATAGATGTTACCAAAAATGAGCCAAATCGCTAGAAGATGGCTTGTTTACCCCGATGTAGATCGAGATTAGGACTCGAATCTGAACCACCAGAAACGAGCTGAAACAGGGATCTGTCCCGGCCCCCTCATTGTTGTCGTTTACCTCCTTCCTAACACTTCCACAACGGTACTTCATGAGAAAGGACCACTAGCTAGGGTAGTTGTATATATATATATAAAATTAAGTTGTTTAAACAAAAACAATATTGGAACTTCTTCTGAAGAAGATTCATGTAGATCTAATCGCTTCCACGCAGTGGGGACCGGCAAAATCGTCCTTGGGAGTAGGTAAAGGTCTATCGCGCGAGCGCGGTGGGTTAGTTCTTTCTTTCACTAATTATCAGGGAAGCTTTCATTTTGGTTTATCACATGCATGCATGCTTCACAAGTACCTCTCGTGGAACACTTGCATGGCTGATTACGATGCACCAGCTTCCGTGGAGCCTCTTGCCGAAAATGGTAATGAACCGAACCGCATTGGCTCCCTGCCGGGACGTAAAGAACTGCTGCCTGCCTTTGTTAGTGACATTGTCCAATCAAGTCGATTAAACTGCACGTTAGAGGCCCCGGTCGCCATGCAAATGCGAACCGGGCTGCTAAAGACACCGTGATGCCCGCTGATGCCCGATGAGAGTAGTGCTTATTGAAGGGGACGCTCGTTTGGCGGAATGTCATCGTGATGTGACGCCCAAGGGGGAAGCACTTGCGTCTTTGTGGCCTGTGTGTAGTCAAAACATGCACGATGTGTTTCTTGGTCCAGTATAGCTTAACAGTTATCTTGATCATTTCATTGTCTTCTTCACTTGCAGTCTTCTGAGGTGATTTTTATTTTCGGACATGTCAGAGAGAGAATGGAGAAATACTACTGTTTCGTCAGGCTCACATGCTCCTGTAGTAGGAGAAGGAGGCCTCTCGATTGAATAGTCACATTCATGGAGCCAACTTCATTTTCTTTATCTATATATGACTTTTCAAAACTTGATGGAAACCATAGAATTCGTTCGCATATCTGCTATAAAATGCACTCGTTCATTAATTAAGAACATCGCATATAGAATTGAATAATATAATTACTTAAATAATTGGTTTCATATATATAAGCTATATATTAAGGACTAAATTAAATTCTTTGAAACATAAACATTTGTAGAGGTATAGCAATGCCTCTCTGTGTCAAATAGTAATTGCCATGGGAGGTCTTCGGTTCGAGTCTCTACAACAGCATTGGAATTTATTTGAAGTTTATATTTAGGAGTTTCTATACACCCTTTTTTTAAAAAAATAAAAAATTCATAGTGCTAAAGAAAGAAAGTGTACCATTAATATATGTGATGTACTCTTTGAGAAGTAAAATATTGCAACCAAAATTTTTTTAACTCTACTACATTTGTACGATTCGAATATTATTTATTGGTATATATGCATCAATATGTTGTCAAAGTTACTTGCCATATAATTCATAAACTAACCTACTTTTGTACCTAGCTAGTTGAAGGGCTTAAATATTATTGCACATATAAAACAATTAAGGAATCACAAGAATGAGGCCATTTGTGGAAGAGCATTATTTGATTTAAGGGAGAAAAACATGCATTCTTTTGTTGTTCTACAAAAATGTACCTAATCTTTATTTTTCCATTTTAGACTTCTAAATTTATCAGTTAGTTTTTGCTTTCTGATATCACTTCACATCTAGCATGCATCATTTAACAGCCTTAAAATGAAGTATCTTTACTATCAGTTTCGTATGGATCTTAGGATATGCCATTTCGACATGTCATGTATTGCATACTTTGTAGCGATCGATTTACACACGGTAGCCAATAACTTTTGTCAAGCATAACAAAAAATTCAAAATATTTCGACAAATCAAGAAAAAAGAGTCGCACATATAATGATGAATTAGACGACAAAATAATAAAGAAAAGTCTCAAAATTCTAAATTTACATGATTCGGTTGTACGTGTTTGGTCGAGGAGATAAGATGCGATAAACCTCGTTTTCACTTGAACTATACCTGATTGTTCCATTATAAGGAATTGTTCTATCAAAGAAATATGTAATTTCTTCAACCATTATCAAGAACCTTATAAACCTTAATTAATCAGAAAATTTTCCTATTTTCTTAATGAGGCACTAACATATAAACAAGTTATTGCTAATAAATGAAACGTATCTCTCGCCTAAAATAATACATGACATAGCGAAAAGTATAAATGGCCAATAGAAAAGTGCTATATTTATTAAATTTTCTACATTATAAGTATGTTTGCTAGTTGGTAATAAAATTATTCCAATTTATAGCCACAACCTATTATCCAACTAATAGGGGCAATCTTTCTTCTCATTGATCCTTATGAAACTATTCTTGTTATGGGGTGTGGGTCTACTTTTAGGATTTGAAGTCCTTTAGAAGTTGCTAGGGGTATAAATTAAAGGCCACCATATATACCCTCCAATAAATTTAGTAAAGCCAATGAATACACTCCATGATCTTTATATAGGTGGATCATTTAAAGTTTTGTTTGTTGCTTGTTTCATGATTTAGGATATTTTTATAACATATCATATATAACTTACTTATATATATATATATATATATATATATATATATATATATATATATATATATATATATATAATTCGATGGGTGATGACTGGGAATATTAAATGTATACTTACTGATTGGGAAAATATTGCGTCTAACTTTGAGCTAGTGATCCTCTCATATATATAATTCAATCGGAGACTAGGAATATTAAATATGTAGAATTATTGATTGGGAAATTAATATTGCCTCTAACTTTGACTAGTTATATTAATGGGACGAAGATTGGTCTAAAAAGTTAATAACACAAGCTTTTTCATAAATAATTAATTAAATACTCGTTAAAGAAGAAAAGCAAAAGAAGTCGGCTTTTCATTTCAATCGTTGTAAATGAAAGGTGTGGGCGTCCTATTCATTGGATTCAAGTCGGCAACAAGTGATAGTGGAATCACAATACCCATGATACAGTACGAACCGAAGAGATTCCTCACCAGTCACTACCCCTTTGGGACCATATATATTCTGGTTTCTGGATGTTAGCTCAGCAACCACCTTGTCTGATCAGTGGCTCACCTACGCCCCTTGGGTGCTCCTTGCAGCCGTATATCATCATTCTATACGAGAAAGGTCAGTTCAATATGGGATATGAACACCTGAAGACTGGAGTCTAATAATACCTACATTTGACGAATTTGGCTTTCGTAATTTGCTACTTGAATCTTTGAGAAACTCTCCACCAATCCAGTCCTTATTGGTGCTGGAATCTTCTTCTTTCTAAATTGACAGAACACTGTTGTTTGATTTGTTCTGCTGTCGCGTATCTCTCTAAATTAGAAGGAATCGTCTAGTTGCTGCTGTTTGATACTTTTGATATGACTGTCTACAGTTCTTGGAATCGTCGGTAAAGTCTGACATATGAGGTTCATTTCACAGTACTGAAGATTTTTTTGGACTAGCTAGCTACTTTGGGATGCTAGCTTATAGCAGAAGAGAAGTAGTGTTACATTAATTTATCGAAATGGCCGGAGATTTTTAAGAATGAGAGGTGCATGGGTTTTGAATTTGAATCACAATTTGCTTTTCGAAAGAGTTGTACATGATCATCAAGGGGGTTTAGCATGCATTCATTTGGATGAGGTGCAGTGAAAGCTGTTCGTCCTTTTCTGGGTGGGTACCCGGAATTCAATCCAGTGACGTTCTTGTCAAAGGAGAAGAATTACCTTGAAAACTTCTACTCGAATATGGCATTTAATCAATGGAAATAATTCCTGTCTTCGATATGTTTCTCTCCGAATTCGTTCGAGAAATTATGAACGATGACGTTAGTTCAACTCGATTAGGACTCGGGAACGTAATTAATGCAAAATGGAATCATTTGTTTTCCCCTGTTTTGGGAAATCATGGTAATTGCTCGTCTGGTGATCTTTCAAAAGGGGTGGAATGGATTGCCCATCTAAAGCAAAAACGTAAAAAGAAAAACACGCGTGCAAATCGCACAGTCTCCTGCTGCGCGCTTACAGCAACCAAGGACCAAACCCAGATCCTTTTTCTTTTTTTTCCTCTTCATTCATGTCAGGGGAAAGAAATATGCCATACCCTAAAGGAGAAACGAATCGGAATCAAAAGGCGGAAAAATTAGAGACCAAGCTGGGAAGAAGTAACAGCAGCTAGCTATTGATTAATGGAGTAAAATCATGGGGAAGACGAAGACGAAGACGAAGACGAAGACGAAGACTGGAGCCCAGGGTGTAATCCCTCCTGTATTAGTTGACGCCCAGAAGGGTTTAGGGTGGGACCCGGAATGGTTCGACCTGATTTTTCGAAGCTCAGAAACGGCCGGAGACCGAGTTCCGACCGGCCGGGTCAAAGCAAGTCCGCTTTAGAAAGCAGAAGAGGCCACTGACAGCCCGTTCGCCTCGGGGAAAAGGGCGTTGGACAGATCTTATTCTCAGTAGCGAAATTGTGATTCCACTGTGGAGTGGTGGGCAGGCCTTTCGAAATTGGATGATGGTGGTCTCAATGGAGCGGACAGGATGTCTCTTAAAGCGGAAAAGAGAAGCACAAACCCGAGGAAACCCCTCCACGAAGCCGAACCCTCGTCGAAAGTCGGAGATCGTAATTTATTTATTTTTATTTTTTCTCTAACGAGGGAATCTGTAGTGTACGATCGAGTAATTTTAAATATCTGGGTTCCGTGAATATCCATGATGTAAAGCGGAAGCGAGTCTCCTTGGTTTTAAAAATCAATGGCGGAGACCCAGAAAAAAGTTGGAACCATCTGATAAAGGTTGCAGATCGCTCAGTGCTGCTCTACTGAAAGACTGATAAAAGGAGACGAAAAAGAAGGGGAGGAGGTTTTGTTTCGAAAAAGAGCTGAGCTGTGTGAACTGTGAAGACTTGAGGACTGGGTGAGAACTGTAGTAGAAGTGTAGAGTGTAGACACTGTAGAGTGAAGAGTACTGAAGACTGAGGAGTGGACTTCGTGGGATTCTGATCCTCGTCCCTGACCTGATCAGCGACTGTGACACAGGTCCTTGTCTGTCTAACTGGAGCCATCGACCGACCCATCTGATTTTATTTCTCTTCTCCCACGAGCTCATGAGTACACTCTGCAAAGAGTTCTTAAAAGTTAAAACAAAGGAGTCCATTTTTAGAGAAATTCTTTGAGTAAGAAAAAGAGTAATAGGAAGCCTAGGAAGTCAGGGAAGCCCCCGGGCCAGTTATTTCAAGCTTCATTTAATCAGTCTCAGACTCTCAGGTAAGTATCTGTATCTCTTTATGGAAGCTCTAATAAATATTTCTAACTCTACCTAGCCTAGACCTAGTAGGCGAGGGCACCGTAGTCTTCGCCGGGCCTCGCAGGTCCCACTTCTGGTTCAAAGTGGACGTGGGACCAAATTATGACTTTTGGGACCAACGAGCCAGTTGTAGAACCGATTGAGTCTACACTTTAATTAACAGTAGGAAAAGGAAGAGATTGGAGAAGAAAGAGGAAGAAGAAGGCATATGGAGATGGAGATTCCATGTGTTTGGAGAGGGACAAGTGGAGGGAGGGAGGGGGAGAGAGAGAGAGAGAGGGGGGTGGGGCAGAGGGGGCCCCCACCGAGGAGGCAGAGGTGTTGATAAGAGATGGGGACACATGGTGGACCAGCTCCCCTCGTGCGCGCTATCTATCGATGGCGGCTTTGTCCTCGCGCCTCAATTATCATCATTAATGGCATCCCGCCAAACACAAACCATCGGCAGAGGCTAGTGCGCTGAGGGCTGTCATGTCACCCGGTAAAGGGAGCGAGAGAGGCGAATGTGGGAGACAAGAGAAAAATTTAATTAATCTGAATAATAATCTCAACAGTTGCCGATATCCTCTCGTAGGTCCTTTCCCCGCCCTATATCAACCCTCGCATCCTTCCTTCCTTCCTCGTCAGTCACTACCCTCTGACACTTCCTCTCCTTCTCCGACGTCGATCGCCCAGATTCCGGCACCCTCCTCTCCTCCTGATTACAGTTATCGACGGATTTATTATCCAACCTGGTGGTGATTTGAGTCTAGGGTAGTCTAACTATGGCGGAGCCTGGATCGTCTGGTTTGATGAGAAGAATATGCGGGATGCCGGAGCGAGCCAAGCTGCACTTGGCCATGTTGACCTTGCAGTTTGGTTACGCCGGGTTCCATGTCGTATCCAGAGCGGCTCTTAATATGGGCATAAGCAAGCTGGTTTTTCCGGTTTATCGGAACATCATCGCCCTACTTCTTCTCCTCCCTTTCGCATACTTCTTGGAAAAGTAAGAGAAACAGCTTTAATACGCCTTACCCATTCTTTTCGTCGTTGTCTCTATTTTGGCTCTTTCTTCTGACAACCCTTCCTTTTCTCTCCTCTGATAGGAAGGAAAGACCGGCGTTAACTCTCTCTTTCGTTGTCCAGTTCTTCCTCCTGGCGCTTTGCGGGTAACACATCCTTTTCTGACCCTTTTTCATTTTTTTCGAGTTTACGAATATGTACTTCATGGCTTTGTTTTTCTTTTTCTGGTACAGTATTACAGCGAACCAGGGATTCTATCTCTTGGGTTTGGACAACACGTCCCCCACCTTTGCCTCTGCCATACAGAACTCGGTCCCCGCCATTACATTTCTCATGGCTGTTGCACTCAGGCAAGTTAACCTTTATGAAATCCCAGCCCTAATTACTATTAAGGAGCCAAAACTCTTCAAATATAATCGCAATATTTGTCAGCAAGAAATTAAACGAAGGACTCATCTTTCTCGTGGATTAATTAATATAAATATATGCAGGATAGAGCAAGTTCGGATTAAGCGGAAAGATGGCATCGCGAAGCTGCTCGGAACCCTCGCCTGCGTCGGCGGAGCAACGGTGATAACCCTCTACAAGGGTCCCACCATCTACGGGCGATCGACCCTTCACGGCACTTACTTCGTGAATGAGCACCAAATGCCGATCCTGGGAGACGCGAGCGCCAAGAACTGGACTCTGGGTTGCGTCTACCTTATCGGACACTGCTTGTCGTGGTCCGGTTGGCTGGTGTTGCAGGCACCTGTGCTGAAGAAGTACCCCGCCAGGCTCTCCGTCACCTCCTACACTTGCTTTTTCGGTGTCTTGCAGTTTTTGGTCATCGCCGCCTTCGCCGAGAGGAACCTCGACGCTTGGGTCTTTCACTCCGGCGGCGAAGTCTTCACCATTTTCTATGCGGTATAAAATTTGCACTCGTCATGGTTATGTTATATACGTATTAAAGAGTAAAAGATGTCTTTTTTTTTGTGTGTTGAGAACGAGCGACCGAGAAGCTTGTCAGTGCTTGTTGGCAAGTCCTCCTTAGAAAAGGACAGAGTAGGAGTGAGAGAATTGGGCCAGAGAACTGATGTGACTGAGCAATCTTCCATTGCAGGGTTTCGTGGCTTCGGGTATCGCCTTTGCCGTTCAAATCTGGTGCATCGACAGGGGTGGCCCCGTCTTTGTTGCCGTTTACCAGCCAGTCCAAACTCTCGTTGTCGCTATAATGGCCTCCGTCGCTCTCGGAGAAGAATTCCACTTGGGAGGGTAAGTCATTCATTTAGTTCAGTACGTCCCAAACCATAATTCTCATTCACCCATATTAATTACGATATGTATGATTTCGTTCCTATTCCCTACTCTCTCGCAT
This sequence comes from Aristolochia fimbriata, assembly GCA_019845555.1. Classification (NCBI taxonomy): domain Eukaryota; kingdom Viridiplantae; phylum Streptophyta; class Magnoliopsida; order Piperales; family Aristolochiaceae; genus Aristolochia; species Aristolochia fimbriata. The sequence continues at coordinate 7,534,413 of CM034078.1, forward strand.
GCAGGATCCTTGGGGCCATACTGATCATCATCGGACTCTACTTGGTCTTGTGGGGAAAGAACGAAGAGAGGAAGCTGGCCAAGGACACCGCCGTGATCACCTCCGCCACCGCAGACCACGTAATACACAGCGGCATTGCCAAGTCGTCTCTGGCCGAACCCCTGCTGCCTTCGTCGTCGGAAAATGTTTAAGAGCCGGCAGTACTACTACTCTGGGAAGACGTACGATCGATCGATAGTTATTAATCTAATATTGATGGTGATCGATCATAATTACTAGCAGGCTAGTGCTGGAAGGAAAAAGAAAAGAAGTATAAGCGTTATTTGATCTTAATATGTGTGAGTGTATAGGATTTAGGTTTTAGTGAGTTGATTTGAGTGTTCGAGTGGAGGGGGTAACGGCCAACTACTCCAAATGTACTACCCGCTTCATCTCCCTCTCTCTCTAGACCTCTGCGTGTTTGCTTTTTATGATCTGGAAGTTTGGAAATTAAAAGAGACCAAGAATAGAAAAATCTCAAGATGGATTTGTCTGCTAGCTTTTTCGTACACATCTTGACAGAAGAAAAAAATAAAAATTAAGAAAAGCAAGCAAGATGATCATCAATTATCACTTCTTTAATCTCTCTTTCTCGTGCTTGCTTTCTTACCTTTTCTAGTGCGCCGTGATTCCCGGTTCACTCTTTTTTGGAACTGATATAAAGTATAGAAAAGGAGGATATACGAGGATTGAGGTCCCAAGCGGAGGGAAACGCAGATCTGCAGACACACGACCCCGCCACCTTCAGTGGGTTGTTGCCGTTGAATCGTTCATCTACTCTAGCTAGTACTACTCCTCGATCCGTGCGTCGCCTTTACATGAGTTCAAGTTCTACCTGTACAGTTAAATATCAGCAATATTAATGTCATCGTAAATATGCTTCTTCCGACAATTAAACTGGAAGAGGGAGTTAATTATCACTTTGGCTTTCATGATCTCCACCTCATTTGTTTTCAGCTTTCCTGATCTTCCGCCATTCAAAATGAGGTTTCCGAGCTGTTAAGGGCTCACCGCCGGTGCATGTACGAAGAAATTAACGGTGGTGCAGCTGAATGACTTGTGAACAAAAATATTATGAGGAGATTAGAAGACGACCGAAAGAAAGTAATTTTTACGTTTATGAGATGTGACGGCAACATAATAATTGACGGAAGCGTTGCTTCTTTCTTTTACACTGGAAGGAAGGCGATGCATGCTGTCGAGGGACAGAGGCCCACTGGCCACTGACCAGGCCATGCTTCGTGAGTGGTTGTTCCTTCCCTTGATATATAAAGAAATGCAGACCCAGCCAGGAGAGAGACACGCATATGCGCACGAAGGCAATCTTCCGCCCTCAATCCCGTCCTTGGAAGTGACATCTCATGATGTCTTTTACCGTGTTGCGCTATATTAATTAAGCGCCGCGGAAGCTTTATATCATGCCCCAACATACCTTTTCCCTTCCCCAAAAATTACATCTTACAGCGTACACGAGCAGGTCACTAGCTAGAGAGATAAGATAAAAAATTTCACTCGTCAAGGACTCAAGGGCGTGTGCGAGATCTTCCTGTTTTAGACCGAACATTGCCTGGTGATTAGAGGAGGACTTAATTAAGGTCCTTTCTTCATTTATACGGTTTTACCGATTTCACCAATTTTATCTTCACGTACGTATGTGTTCTAATGTCCTCAAGCGGTAGAGAACTCTTTAAGTTGCAAAAACGGTCAAAAACATATCGAGTACTGTAAGTATATATCAACTTGTTTTTTAGTAATTATGATAATTAACAACTCCCTCTGGGTTAATTTTCTTTCTTATATTATTTAATTTGTATTTGTTCCCTAATATCGAATCATATATTAATTCTCGATTCAATTTGAACTAGCGGCTACCCTGGCAATGAGCCGAGCCGAGCCGAACCTATGATGGCTCGAGCTCAGACTCGAGCTCATGGTTGTGCTCAAGTTCGAGCTGGAGCAATGGGCTCGATCCCTAATCTAGCCCAAGCTCGAGCCCAACTCGAGCTTCTGCCCATGCCCAAGTGGAGTCTAGATTGAGCTCCAGGCCATAAAAGCCCAGCGTGAGCTTTAGCCCATGTCCAACGGGGTTTGCCAATTCAAGCTTTTTAATTATTTTAGTTAAATTTATCTACAATAATAGATCTAGATTATTTATTATAAGCTAATTACTTAACTAAATATGTTAAAACAAAAATTCACAAAACTTCAGAATTTTTTAGTTAATTATTAATTTTGGTTAATATAATCAATGATATAAATTTAAAAAGATACAATTTCTGAAAGAACTTGAGGCTCCCACTTTTTAAAAAAACTAAAATATTATACCCAATTTTAAAAATATATAACTAAAAACACAAACGAGCCGGCTCATCGAGCTTCGAGTCGAACTAACTAAAACTCAAGCTTGACTCATTTAACTAAACGGGCCTTTCTCGAGGTTCAAATTTGATTAGAGCTCGAAATAATTTGAGCCGAATCGAGATTTTACTGAGTCGAGCTCAAACTGTTTACGAGCTGGCTCGGTTCAATGCCATCCCTAGCTACCCTGTTTACTAAGTTGTATACTAATTGAATAATTAGTGTAATTAGTGGTTGTATTGTTTGTTGACTCCTAACCTATTCTATCAATTAGTAATTAGTCTGGTAAATATATGATATACATAAAACATGGTATGAGTCACGGGGTTGACAAGAGAATATATATACATAATAGCTATGCATGCTTTAAAAGCTTTTCAGCTATATTGCTATCCGCTACTTTAATTATGACAAAAGGGCATGAATTGTTAATTAATATTAACCAACAAGCTGGAATAAAAAACTCAGCTAAAAATAATATTAACAATGTACAGTAAACGACTTAATTAGACAAGATAAAGTTAAAGGTAGATAAAGGACGAGTAAATTTACTCCCAAAATTGAGCCCGGATCCGGTTGCCAAAATACAGTGTTGCGGCTGTTGCCAAAGCGAATTACGGGCGCCCTCAAGCCCCGCATGGGTAGTTTCGTGTCTGTCGCTTTGGCATTTTGGCACGGTAATGACTTTTTCATAAAAGATATACAGGTAATAAATAAAAATAATAAAAAATTCATAAAAATTAAAATTAAGAAGTTGATTATCAGGTAGTTAAAAAATTAGTTTATGAAAAGGTATGGTAATTAATTTACATCCAGAATAAAATAATTAGAAAAATGGCATAATATCTTTCAAAATGAATTTTAGACGATATATGAGATAAAAACATTAAATCAGTAGCTTAAAAAAAAATTAATCACAGGTAAAAGTTGCGTTTGACATATATAATTTCATATTTATATCCAATGTGTTATTAGCTTAACCGGCCGAATTCGGTTCCACATTTCTGACCGGGTCAATATACGGACCAGATTCCGGTTAATCAGTCTAATAAGTACTTTTGGTTAACCGGATCCGAATCGGATCCTTTACCGCTTTACTGACGGACGGCTGTAGTTCACGCCGTCGAAATGAGGCGAGTTTGGGCCTCTGCGCGGTGGCTTACTCTATGGTTAATGCGCCTGTTCCGCTCGGCACGCTCCGACCGACGACGAAATCGGCTGGACTTCGATTGCTGACGACTTGGAACGAACTGTGGCCAACGAGGTGAGTTTCCAGGGACAGTAGTTTAAAATGGTACGTGTTACTTGCGATCTCAAAATGAGATAGAGAGCTCTGTTCGAAAGTATTTACTTCTTTCCTGCTGTTCGTCACCAAAAGTTTCCTCTTCCTCTCTCACATTGTCCCCTCTTCCTCTGGCTCTTCAGCTACAGGAATTTTTCCTGTGATTTTTTAGGTCAGCTATTCCATGTGAAATAACCTGCAGATTTTACCAACCAGAGCGAAAATTTTCAGCTGTAGCTGATTAGGTTTTCACCATAAACTGAGCTGGCCGGAACGAACCAAAGTCAAGTCCACAAGCTGTGACTTAGCCAGTGAAAGCTCATCAATAGACAGTAGGTCCTAGCAGGCCTATTTTTATTGTTTTTCACTTGTATCTTCGTTCATTTAAAATACTCGGTGCTATCAGTACTCTAAACCATGGATTAGATTCTGACAAATGACAATGTTCACGCATTAGATAATATTGTCGTGGTGTGAGCTGACTTTGTATTCAGTAAATATGACATCGTTAGAGTACATTTTTGTTTCTTACGCAATGAAATATATTTGAGCATCTGACATGTGGTGTTGGACAGATTTTTTTCGCAGATATTAGCATATGAACAAAGAACTCCATTAAAGCATGGATGCTGATACAGTTCATAAGCATAAGCGTAGTCTGAGAAATAGAGAGTCTAGTGCTGAAATGAATCTTCAATTACAAAACAATGGAGTTCATGTAACTAATGGTGTCAATGGGACAGCCAAACACACTGCATCTGAAACTGTAGGAAATGGAAGTATAGCTGATACAAGTGGCAATATGGTGGATCAGTGGAATGGGTTACGTGCAGACCAATCTGATAAACATGCTAATGAGGACAAGACCTTGCAAGATTTTTATGAACAAAATGAATATCTGGATGATGATGACGACGACGATGATAGTGACTGGGAACCATCAGAAGAGAATAATGTGATTAACAAGTGGTTTTGCACCAACTGTACGATGGCTAACTTTGAGGATGTTTTACACTGTAATGTATGACTCTGTATCCCGCCCTGATGGCTTATATCTTGTGGTTTCTTCTGTCGTAGTAGTTATAATAGAGTCTCGTAGCATTGGGTTTTGACACCATCTTGACAGAACCAACCTGAGAAGGCATGGCTTTTAGATATGTCACTCTTTGGATTCAACTATTGTTTGCTCATTGAACATGAATTGGTTGATACTAGCAAAAATTAATGCCTTGATCAGCTAATGTATGACTCTGTATCCTGCCCTGATGGCTTATATCTTGTGGTTTCCTCTGTTGTAGTAGTTATAATAGAGTCTCGTAGCATTGGGTTTTGACACCATCTTGACAGAACCAACCTGAGAAGGCATGGCTTTTAGATATGTCACTCTTTGGATTCAACTATTGTTTGCTCATTGAACATGAATTGGTTGATACTTGCAAAAATTAATGCCTTGATCAGCTAATGTATGACTCTGTATCCTGCCCTGATGGCTTATATCTTGTGGTTTCCTCTGTTGTAGTAGTTATAATAGAGTCTCGTAGCATTGGGTTTTGACACCATCTTGACAGAACCAACCTGAGAAGGCATGGCTTTTAGATATGTCACTCTTTGGATTCAACTATTGTTTGCTCATTGAACATGAATTGGTTGATACTTGCAAAAATTAATGCCTTGATCAGCTTGCCTGGGAAAACCAATTAAAAGAATCTTTGGTTGTGGTTGTTCTATGGAAGGAGCCTTAATCAGCAATTACTGTGATCTTTTCTTGTGGAGTTCTGCTATGGTGGCCTATTCAATGTTTGTGAGTAAAATATTTTTAACTGCACTTTTGTCTCATGCAGGCATGTGGAGAATACAAGGAATCTGAAATCCTTAAGCATGGGTTTTTTGCATCTCATTTTGCATCTGGAGTACATAGTCACGTGAAGTCAGAAGAACTGGAAAGATTTCAGGGTAAGAATAGGTACACTGCTTTTAGCTTTGAAGAAAATAGATTTTTGAATAGGGATCTATGTCTTAAATCTCTCAAGTGTCATGTGTCCAGAAGACACATTCAACTTTATTGCTTGTTGTTTTGATGCTCCATTGATGTCTTACATGTATCCTAGCATAACATGCAAACAATTTAGGTTATGAAGGAATCTTAAAATTCCAGCTTCCTTACATCTTGACATGTTTGGTGGATGAAAACCACTAAATTCATCAACCTATACCACATGCTCAAAGCCTCATGCACCTTGATACACTAGTATAAGAAAACCACTAGATTCGATAATGTCTTTTGCTGTTTTGGGAGCCTAATATGTCCCTTTCATGTGGTAGTGTTTCATCGTCATTATATTGGTTCCCTCCAGAGTTCGTCGGTATGCTTGCCATTATTGTTGTCAATGTCATATTGTTGTTAATGTATCGTTATGGCGCTATAGTCCGTTGTTGTGGAGTTACAATGTCCAAAGGGAGAAGAGAATGCAAACAAGATTATTCCTTTGGGATAAAAAACTACTCTCCCACCCTCTGCTGGACCTGGATTTCCCATTAAGTTGCTGTTCAAGTTGAGATTAAAATAGTTCTCTGGAGGGTCAACTAAGCTACTGGTGATCAGATGCCTTGGAGGCCCCAGATGACATCTCTCCAGTTTCCTTTAATTTATGAGCCCAAAAGAGGATGTGGATTGCACTCAAAGTGACTCATCTTTCTTCAAAGACTCTTCTATTTCGTTCATTATAGCTATTCCAAGCGATTGCGACAACTGTAAGAACTCAAGTATTTCTACGGACTTTCCTCTACGGGACAATCTAGGTTAAGAGCGATAAGGGTAATGGGGAACCATGAATGTTGTGCACCATAAAACTGTTTAAGTCAATGTTTTGTTTATTGATTTTGAGAATGTTATCAATGCGTTATAACAAAAGTTTGATTGCTCCACATACCTCTTTAGTATGTGTCATGTGTTGCTTAAGCTTGGAAATATAAATTTCTGAAGTTTTTGTTCATCCTTCTAGTTCGTCTGGACTCATGTAAATCGGAGGCAACCTTGGGCAATTGCACAGCAATTGGTTTTGATGAGAGAATGCTGCTTCATTCTGAGGTACTTTTTAAAAAAAAAAAAAAAAAAAAAAATTTCATTAAGTTTTTCTTAAATACTTTTGACTGTTGTTTCTTTTCATATGTATGAAAAAAAATTTTAGGTGTTGAGTTTGAAAATTTTATTTAAGAACTTCTGTTGAAGCTAGACTCCGATGATGTGACCTTGATATATTTGGTATTCACTTATAGTCCATGCTGTGTTTAAAAGGTGGAAATGAAGTCACATCCGCACCCAGAAAGACCTGATCGACTTCGGGCAATCCTTGCTAGCCTTACAACTGCTGGTATGACATGGAGTTCAACTTAACAGGGTTGTTGCCCAATAATGTATGTGTTCTAGATGTTTAATAATAGGTTTGCCATCCCTGTAGCCTGAGATCTGGCAATCTGCTCAGAAGCTAGCAGCTCTGCTGGAGGAAACTAAAGGTTCTTGAAGGTCATTACATATCCAATGGATTATGTTATACCAGGAGGGCAAGTTGCTTTTAAACCTGTGCACTATTGAGGAAGTGGCCTCTCAATCACCCCTGTGGCCCACTTCCCCTAAAATCTTGTTTACTACCCTTCTTATTTGCATCTTCTGAGAGGGTTAATTTGTCTTTCTAGCACTAGTTTTATTGTTGGTTGAGTTTATTATGGAACTGTTTGCTGATGCCTTAAAATGCGTGTAGGTATATATCCTGCAAAATGCATTCCTATACATGCTAGAGAAATTGATCGAGAAGAACTCCAAAGGGTAAATTATTACTCCCTGGATATTCAATGCTTGAGGATATGCTGACAACTATTTTTTGGCCAATCCATATAGTCGATAAGTCAGAATCTACAACTTCTCGTGTTGTAAAAAGTTCTTCCTCTTTGCATTTGTAAATATTCACTTTGTTTTGTTTTTGCCTCTGAAATGCTTCTTCATATGTTGATGATAAAGGCATGAAAACTCTTGCACTATTGAATGACATTGTTCAAATCCTTTTTATTTTGTTCATGTGGCTGGGATCGTTGTTTTCATTTATTTTAAAGCAACATATATCTTAGTTTTGAACATTGTGAATCGAATTGGCAGGTCCACTCTTTGGAGCATGTAGCAGCTGTAGAGAGTACAAGTTCTTTGTTGTCAAGGTACTGAACTTGTTTCTTTGGCTTATTGCTTTATCCAACTTAGAAGCTTTTTGTGTTAACAATTTGAGGACTTTGACTGTCTTGTGCATGACTGACAGCTATTTCACTCCCGACACATATGCTAATGAGCATTCCTCTCAAGCTGCAAGGCTCGCTGCTGGAATTTGTGCTGATATGGCTTCAGCAATTATGTCTGGAGTTGCGAAGAATGGGTTTGCCCTTGTGAGTTCACTCTTTGGATCCTAATTGCTCTTTTCTTTTTTATTTTTACATCAAAGATTAGGCTATTGGAGCTGATTCTCTGAGGTAGTTTAAGTGTAGGTAATTCCTCAATGATAAGCTTCTTAGATATGGTAATCATAGAGTGAGACATGTTTTTTGTGCTTTCATGAATCACATTCTTTTTCAATAGGTCGTGTTAAGGAAAAAAATTGAATTCATAGTTCTAAGTAGTTCACGAATCTGGTTCATGATAAGCTTCTCCCTCTAATCCCTTGTTGCAAGGCACCCCCTTGAGCACCCCCTTGAGTTTGTTTTCTGTTGCTTTTGCTGTTTGGCTTTGATAAAATTGTATCTTCCTCAAAAAAGGAAAAAAAATCAGATGCTGAGTAGTTTGCAATTTATTTTAAGAAATTACATATGGTTATCAGAATCACATGAAAGAAAGAAAAAGGAAGCAAAATCGACTTTTTTTTTTGAGAAAAATAAAAGCAACTAATTCGCAATGTTTATATTATCTGCTACGTCTGGTCACACTGTGTTAGATATTATCTTTACTACTATTTACACTAATATGAACCAGCTTCAACTTTTGACAGATGAACATGTACGTTACGTCCTTTGGTGCTTTGTCAACCCAGTAAATTTTAAAATCTTGATTAATGATGTTTTTTGTGTTCTTTTTCTTTTTTCTGAAGCTGATGCATTTCACTCTTCTTGTGTATTTTTTACTTTGGAAAATATCTAAAACATCCACTTCATTTTCTTTTTTTTGAGGAAAGATGCTGAGTTTATTTATTGATATGCAATAATCATCATACAAAAGGGGGGCCTACCTTTACCTCTATGGAGGTAAGGGTGACTCCCTGCTTAGCTAACCTGTCTGCCACAGTGTTGGCAGATCTGGGGATACATGACCATTCACTAACAAATGAAGACAAGGCTAAAATTTCTCTAAACAAATACAAGAGTCTCCATGGTGGAGCTGAGGTTTGACGGCACCATCCTATGACATTCTTTGAGTCCCCCTCCACTACCAGCTCTCCAGAAAACCCACTTCATTTTCTTCGATATCTATTAAACACATGGACCAACTTTCATTTCAAATAACCCCACCACAAGACAGAGCTTATCCTTTTAACTCATTGGAGACAATTTCCTTCCTTTTTGGTTAAAAATATAATATCCCAATAATACACTTGGCACCCTTTTCATTGTCACTCTGCAAATAACATATATATTATTTCTAAAATACCCTCAACACGACCTTTTCATTGTCACTTGGGAGCATATGGTACTTCTCAAAGTAATAACTTAAGTTTCAAAAAAAGTAATAACTTTATTTACATAATTAAGTGACCTTTAAAAATAAAAGTCGCTTATATATATATTTTTTTGTATGGAATCTTCTCATATTTGCCTTATCCAATAATAAAATGGTTAGATAATTCTATAAAAAATTATGGTTTATAAATTTTAAATTTTTATTAATTTAATCCATATCTCATACTTAAATTTTTGAAAAATACAATTTTATAATTATTTTAGGTTTTCCTGAAATGGTAGGGTATTGGCATTTTTTTTGTAAATAGGAACTTTTTTACAGAAGTTTCAACAACACTGTTAAGGATGGATTAAATATATATTGTTTAGTTTATAAGGGTTTGAGAAGATGGTCTATGGGTGTTTGGAAATAGAAACAATTTAGTTGTGTTCTTTACATATTTCCCTTTTATTTATTCGTTCAGTAAACTGTGATCACTTTTCAAAGAAGAAAATTAGTGGTCCTTCAACTGACACTTAACATAATGTCTCTGCTCGTTTTACATCCTAGGAAATATTTTCTGTAAGAAAATACTTATGTAAGAAAATACTTATGTTAAAAAATTAAGTATATTTTCATTACACATTCTAAGAAATATGGTAAGCTTTTGGGCATTGATTGAGTTTGTTTTGTTTGAGTCAGGTTAGGCCTCCTGGTCATCATGCATGTATTAATCAGGCAATGGGTTTCTGCCTGCATAATAATGCAGCCGTAGCCGCATTAGCTGCACAAGCTGCAAGTGCTAAGAAAGTGTTAATTGTTGACTGGGTAAGTTATAAGGCTTTGTTTTCTCCTTTCTTTTTTGCGTTTCTTGTACATTGTTTCCGTTTATTATCATTAATATTTGTTTCTCAGCCTTGATGTTTACCATATTTGTTGTCCGGGGAAAAGAGAAGTACGTTGATCGGTGACAACATTCAGCATCAGAATTGTGGCAGTTAGCAATGATATCTTGCCTTTGTTGGCTCATAATGATCATGGCATATGCCAAGGATTTGATCAATCTTGAGTGGATGAATGTGTTCTTTTTAATATCCAAGTGTTCTGATCTGTGTCAGACAATTTAGCTCTAATAACATTCTCTTACTTGCTGTGTGAAACCGGAACTTTTTAATTTGATTTTTTTTTTTTAAAAAAAAAGAAACTTAACTTTTATTTGAGCTTTTAATAACCGTATGTTTCTTGCTATCATTTTGCTGTTCATGCAATTGGGGTGGGATTAATGTGTCTCAGGTAGAGCTGACTCTTCTGAACTGAATCTTAACCAAAGAATTATGTGTTTTCATTTTCTGTTTCCAGGATGTACATCATGGTAATGGCACACAAGAAATATTCGAGGAGAACAAATCGGTGAGCTCTGTACTTATGCCTGGGTTGTTGGTGCACCTGCTTTAGATGGAAGAGTTAATTATGAAGGCTCATGGTGATTTTACCAGTTGAATTAACAATTTTTTGTGATTAAAACTGACATCACGGCTTTCTGTTTACTCTCTCTCTCTCAATTATTTGTGACCAAATCTTCTATTAGGGTTTTTCGTTTTCTTTTTATTAGCAGTGCAAGTGGCCTTCACTGATTTTTTATTTTATAACATTCAATCTTTTTCCATAGTAGGGAAAGTAATGTTCAATGACTTAGTTTTCTTTTATAATGGTGGATCCTATCATGATTTCCTTTTCTTTCTTTATGTTGAACAATAAGGATTTCCTTAGTGGGTGTAAATGATGACGTGGTAAATCACAGGTTAAATATCTGACAAAAATTTGCCCTTCAAATGATGGTGAAACATCTTTTAGTGGTAGAGTAATACTAAAGCTTGTTTCCTTTCTGAAAAAAGAAATAATGTTAATTATGAAAACTTGTATCCTTGTTTTTAGCTAGGTTTGTGCAGAGTTCCACTAACTCTGTTACAGACTCTTTAGTTTGTGAAAGGGTTTCCTTTAAACCCTTTCTGTCCTTAGCTTTAAGGGACCCCTCTTGATTGTATTTGTATTTGTCGGCTTCTTCCTTCTTAATAAAATCACTTTCTCCTCTGAAAAAATGATCAAGTGATGCATGAACACATTTGCTATTGAGGATACTAATTATGTTTTGATGATTCTGATTTTTCAAGTTGCAATATGTTTCTTTAGGTCTTATATATCTCATTACACAGACATGAAGGTGGATGGTTCTACCCTGGCACTGGAGCTGTTGATGAGGTTTCATGTTCTTTTATTTCCTTTTATTGTTCTAATGTTATGTTTCTAGCATGCACCTTCTCTTGACTCCTGCTCCTTCTGTTTTTTTTTAAAATTTTGTTTTATGTGTCCCTTTTTTTATATTATTATCTCAGTGTGGTGCAGTTGTTTCTGCCAACTGAAAACTTTTTCTAGCATGCACACCCAGCCTTATCCATTTTCATGTTTATCTATTTTTTATTTCTAAAAAAAAATGTTTATCCATTTTTCAAGCCAACAGGGGTACTTGTCAAAAACAATACATTAAAGATTAATGTACTTTCTGTTTTTATGAGCAATAGGTTAGAGTATAATAAATTCAAAGAAACTGAAGTTCAAATAACTCAGATATCGCACAAACCTTTCATAACATATTAATTTCAGATCAAATATGGATTGAGATGTCCCAAGATGCCAAAAATTTTAGAGCTTCTCGCTCCTGAAAACTCGGTATGAATACCAATTAGAGCTGCACTGACTCTCCCACTGAACCAGTCATAAAATCTATTTTTGTTTCTTAAAGAACTGCTATCATTCGATTTTTGCTGGAGAGTCTCTGATAGTTGCTATATAATTTTCATGGGAATAGGACTTGGATGGATCCAGACAAGAACCATAAACAGAAATGAAAGCAGTAGGAAAAGATGGTGCAAAGTATTTGAATAGCAATGTACGGGGCATGAAGTCAAATTAACAGATGATGTGTTCTATGTTATCTGTTTAGTAGTTTTTGTTTCTGCTGAAAAATCTCATGAAGTAAATTATGTTTCATCTATTTGACAAGTTGGAATGCTTGACCATGAGTTACGTTGATTCATATGGTTCCTTGATCTTTTGATCAATCTTTTTGGTGGACCAAATCATCTTTTATACTTGCAGGTTGGACTCAATGATGGAGAAGGATATTCTGTGAATGTTCCTTGGAAATGTGGAGGAGTTGGGGATGGAGATTACATCTTTGCCTTTCAACATATTGTGCTTCCAATAGGTTGTTCCCGTGCCCTTAAATTAGATTATTGAGACAAGATTTCTTTCCGGTGGAACTATGAAGAATCATTACTTGCTGTACAGTAAGTTAGAAATTTGTAGTGGTTTAATAAGCAGGTGTTTTGTATTTGTGTTCGATTTCAGTTGTCAAATCAGCTTAACATTATGCTTACTGGGCTCTAGGTTTTTATGCTGGTTATTGAATTTGGTTGGGCGTTAATAAGTGGAGAACTTGTGTGCACACACCAGAGTCAATTTAGGAGGTTTAGCTGGGCTCAACATGACAAAACAAAGTCTTATGTCATATCATTGTTAACATAAGAGACTTCACAGTTCTGGTTTAAGAGCGTTTACTTTCATGATTGATCTGACGATCTTACTGGGGAATTTCGTTATGAACCTGTGTGAAGTATTGCTATCCAAAATTTTATGGGGCACAAGCATAGCTGAGCTGCTTTTTGCCAACTCTAGGGGGGGAGTGGATGTTTGTTTTCTTAATAGAATATATTTTTGTATCTTGGTTCTTGTTTCTTGATAGAATGTTGAAATATGTATGCTGAAAAACTTATCCACAGTAGGTCCATGCAAGTGGCTGCAGGAAGCATCTTGTAGAATTATTGTAGTTTCTCTTGAGTTAGTTCTTAAAATCAACCTTTTTTTTTTTTGAGGAAATTGTGATTATATTACTTCAAAAAGATGATTACATTGTTGATTACTTCATAATGTTTACATGATCAATTCCTCACTGTTAAACTTGATTGCGACACTCCTTCTTTGGCTAATGCATCGGCGCTTGAGTTGGCCGATCTCGTTACCCTTTTCCAGCTGACTACCATTGTACTGCACTCCCAAATTTCCCTGAGTTGTGAGATAAGTCTCCAAGGGGGGTTCTTATGTCGTTCACACCAGTGCATGACGTTCTTTGAATCCCCCTCTACCTCCAGCTCTCCTGATAGATGATTTCTGAATATCCTAATTCCCTCTAGGATAGCTCTGGTCTCAGCTTCTGTAGGTCAGTAACTCCAATCGGGCCGCACTATGTTAACAAGGTGTTTCCATTGTGGTCCCGAAAGAGTCCTCCGATCCCTGCTGGTCCTGGGTTTCCCATCGAGGATCCGTTTGTGTTTAATTTGATTCTTCCCGGTGGTGGGGCCTTCCACTCCTGGTTTTGCTTGGGTTTCTGTGGCGTGGACAGTTCTGTTGTTTGCCTCCTCTATTTTCTTCCTCTGTTTAGTTTTTTCAAGAGATTTTTCTCTATATGCTGTATCAAGAGGAATGAATGTAGGGCCTCTTTTTTTTTAACAATAAGAAGAAGGATGCAGTGAGCAACTTTCTGGGGTAGGAAAAAGGGAAAAATGAGGAAATTGGAAAACAAAAGTACAGATAGACAACATCTCGAAAGGTGAGTTAGCAAAGCAAGGTCAGAGGGGAAATTTGGTTTACAGCAGCTTGCTGTCCAGAAGCCCCTTCCATAGACAGAGTTTGGGCAACTCCTTCCCTTTTAATTTCGAATGGGTCCTTGTTCAGAAACCCTGGCCCTTCGGGTTTTTGAGTCTTCAAAATTCTAGTGGATGGATGCTGCTCTCCATTGCTGGCCCATTAAGAGAATTTGATTCCACTGATGGCGAAGTGATGGGGGTTGTACAAGGTCTTCAGCTCTTCACACATAATCGTACTAGGTAGTAAATGTTTCATTAATAAACTACGCATTCTTGAAAACAAAAGGGGGACTTCTCCCTGTGAACCAGCTTATGACAACCGCAAAGTCCCCTTCAACTACTTAGAGAACAGAAAATCTTCTCAATTCTTATATAAAGTCAGATGTTGTGCAACAGGTCTATCAACTCTCACCCCTTTAACATTCACATGACCAAACGGAACAATGTGCATAAAAATGTAATATTACTTGAGGAGTCTCTGATAAAGGACTATTATGATTGGGGTTTGCACTTGTTCTTAGATTGGCCTACCTAGTAAATCTCTGGTATGCACCACTTCTTCCCATTGGGACATCGGCAGCAACTAGTCTTATCTGTTTTATTTTCTGTTTCCTTATCCATTTGTTGGAAATAATATTAATTCTGTTTATTTGAGCTCTTCCTTTTGCATGGTTGGCTTTGCCGGTGGGGTTGGTGATTGCAGCAAAGGAGTATTCACCTGATCTGACCATTGTTTCAGCTGGATTTGATGCTGCTAGGGGTGATCCTTTGGGTGGTTGTGATGTAAGCCTTTTTCTTTTCTTGGTTCAAAATATTTTGGGAAGTCTTGCTTTTTAAGCTTTTTGTGTTCCTTTTTTTTCCCCCAAAAAAAAGTAGTTTAGATGTTCATTTGGCTGTATTTACCCAGCCTATGCTAATTCTTTAATTTAATGTGGTAACTTTCTACTGCTTTCTAACAACCTTTCTATTGCATCATATAAGAATGTCTTCTTTACAGACTACTGCATCATAGTCATGTAGTAACTCTTTGAGATGTTGTCATACACAGCCCATTTTCGTGTGCCCTGCAGGTTACCCCAGCTGGCTATGCCGAGATGACCCGCATGTTGAGCTCTTTATCCGATGGGAAATTGCTTGTTATTCTTGAAGGAGGGTCAGTATTCTATGCTTCTTAGTGCATGTTCGAATTGCATTTACTTGGTTTCTATTAACCCTATCACTTCTTTTTCTGCAGTTACAATCTTCGATCAATATCTTCTTCAGCCACTGCTGTGATTAGGGTAGTAGGTGCTTGAGATGTTTGATGTTTTTCTGCTCCATTAATCTCTTTTATGATGGACCATTTCATTGTTGTCTTTCTTAAAGGTACTGCTTGGTGAAAATCCTACATGTGAGATAGACCATTTAACACCCTCAGAAGCTGGTCTGCGAACTGTCTTGGAAGTACTGAAAATTCAGCTCAGGCACTGGCCAATCCTCAAACCAATCTATGCCATATTGATGTCTCAGTGGAAATCACTCTCCTCTCAAACTAAAAGTGAGAAAAAAGCACATTTTCTTTCTTTGATGATTTCAGCAGTTTCAGGAAGTTGTGCCTCTGACTTTACTTTGTTGTAGATACCTTGATATGGGTTTAACTATTTAACCTTGATATGGGTTTAACTATTTAACCTTGATATGGGTTTAACTATTTAAGTTCTTTGCTCATTGGGCTTTCGAGGTCCTTCCAGAGAAAAATGAAAAATCTAATGTTGATGTGAATCATAGGATTTCCATCTTTCATTGGAAGTGTCTGAAGGGTGTAGGTTTGAGCTTGATGGGAGGTTTTTCTATGGTTAGTAAAATTGTATTGTTTTCCAATGGGAAGGGAATAGGTAGAAATTGTTTCTTCGAAAGTGTTTCTGCAGGTGTAGCTTTAAAAGTTCAAAGAATTTGTTTTTTGGTTGTGTTCTATGATGTGCCTACAGGCATCACATGTCTACAGGAAGAAGGAAAATATGTCACCAGAAAAATTTTATGACGTTTGCATTACATCCTACTCTTAACTCTTTTTTTTTATCTTTTTGTGCATGATTTCCTTATTTTTCTTTAGAGAAACAGATAGTATAATTATAATCACATCTTCTCTGAGTTTTTCCATTGTCGGATTGAGCTTTATGGTAGGCATATTACTGGATAGTATCTTTAGTTTTGTTCTGATGTGAAGAGCTGACAAATGTAATTGCAGATTTCGTGTTCCTTCATAGCCTTACAACCTTTTTTTTTTCTTTTCTGTGCACATGTATTCCTTGTTTTCTTTCTTTTGCGAAATATGATGTTTGAACCCTCACAACAACACAGTTCACTTGAGATAGTCTCTTCTTTAATAACGAGGTAATATTATGCTAAATATCTTTTGAAAAATATAAAAAGGCTCTATGTCTTTGTAAATGGAATTAGAATATTTTCATGGTAGTCTTTTTTTTTTATGAAGTTTGCTAAAATGGAATATGCTTACAACTTTCAAGGCCAAACTTGAAGCTTCTATATTGATAAGAGGGTGTGTAGCTTGACTGGCAATTCTAGAATCCTGTATAAGCTATGTGATGGATGTGATGGGTCCTATCCAAGAGCTAGACATAATCACCAATTTTAAGGATTTTTTCCATTACAGGCTCTAACTATTAATTATCTGTTATGATTTCATAGTTTGTTGATGCATGTATTTCCTGTGATTCTTGAAATTGATGTAAAGTATGAGGAAAACAATTTGCTTTTTCATGTCTGGAAGTCAGAAGTTGTCTCATAGGTAACACTTGATGCATTCAGAGAAACGGGTCATGAGGAAGCTGGTGTCCTTGCCAGTATGGTGGCGGTTGGGTCGAAAAAGGACTATGTATCAACTTCTTCGTGGGGCTCAGCAATTTAAACTGAAGGGACGCCCGAAGTATTTACGCTAATCAATTGGTAGATAAACATTTCTATAATCCAATATGGATAAGGTACCATATGCTTCTGTAAGAAATTCTCCAAGGGAGTCAGGACGAACTTTTGAAGTACAGCAACATCAGTACTAGTTTTGATATAATATCTTTTTTACGTCAGAGTACCATTGTAGATGGAGATTTTTCAAGATTTATTAGAGTTTCTGCTTGAGTTTTCTTCTTTGCTATCTGTGCCTGGAAGGTGATTTTGCCGCTTATGATATTGTTTTTTTCTTTTCTGCAGATCAGGTGTATCCTGTTTATTTTTTCTGGTTGTAAGTTTTCGTTCAATTAAATTGTTATGTGAATATTCGTTCTTTTCATCAATTCTACAGTTCTGTCAATTTTACTATTTTCATTGTGTTCCAGTCCTACGCCGGTTATAGTCTCTGCCATTGACATCAGTGCTTCCGTGAAAAAGCATTTGATATTGTCTGCTACTGCTGATAGGTTTGAGAGTACAAGTCGCACTTGCAGTTTTTCATTAAAAATTGTTGGTGAAATGTGGATCCGATTGTGGAGTTAGAAGCTGCTCTAACCGAATGGCATTGCAGAAATATCACAACTAAAATCCCCAGTTCAAGTTTGAGTAGGAGTTCTGCAATCTTGAGATCTCCTGAGCTCGCTGGACTAGATACGGGTTGTTTAATTATTAGCGGTTTTGTACGAGAGACTTGAGTGAGTTGCTACCGTCCTCCGCACATGTTTCGTCACCGCTCTCATAGTCGAGCCAGGACTCGCAGTGACTGGAACATGATGCGGACAAAAAGAATCCAAGACTCTGTGATGAAGGCTACTACTCCGTCATGGGAGATGAAATTCTATATTTGAGTAGATGAGTATTTAAGCATGGGTGTATTGTAGGTTATAGAAATGATGTCTGACCCCCAAAATATTCATCTGCAATAATATTGCAGTGGCAACAGATGTTGATTGATAACCACCATTTTGGCCGAGAAACAGAACGAAAAGCTTTTTAGACTGAAATACAATCACAAGTTCCGACTATTTCTTATATTCTGGTCTATATTCAGCTTGATGCAATAGTATTTTTGAAGATTCTCGTTAACAGGGTGCAGGCAGCGGTTGAGAGGTCGAACCGTCGAAGGCGGTGCGGTGATCAGCAGGAGGAAAGGCACAGCCCATATGATGCCTTCTCTTAAAAATATGACCGCCTAAGACGACAATTTTAAAGATGTAAGGCAAGAAAAAAACAAGCCGAACGGGCAGTAATTCGTCTGTGTTTTTCTTCCCACGAATGGACGTCTTTGTTATCTGATGTAGGTTGAGATGGGGTCACATGCTCTATGCTTCCGCAACAGGCAGCAGATGCAACCATCAGCCATGTGAGTGGTCTGGTCACTCCCTTGAGAAGTCGAAAGGGGATGTTGAACGAAGCTTCATCTATCGATCAAGCGCCGACGTCTCACCTTTTTCGGCCCAAATCCCACATCCAGCTATATAAAACAGTGTTGTTCAGTCGATAAAACTTGCGGTCGGAGCAAATGAAGCCTAATGGGATGTTGTTCAGTTATTTAAACTCCGTAGTGGAGATCTGGCTATTATTCAATCCCTTCCACACTCACATAGTCACATGCACCAAAACGTGGGGACGTTATCCTTCTGAAATCTGAAGTTCTTTTCGTGTCTCGCGGCACTTTTTGGAGGTTGAAGTCTTTGAACCTCAAAAGCTCCGTCGGCGGACTCGTTTGCAGTTAATTTCTACTCCGAGCGATCACTCACCTACCCATTGCTCTGCTTTCTCTTTGCCCATTGCCTTTTTTATTACAGAAAACCAACTCTCTCTCTCTCTCTCTCTCTCTCTCTCTCTCTCTCTCTCTCTCTCTCTCTCTCTCTCTCTCTCTTGCGCTGGCTGCTGGACCCTGTGAAGACTCGTGGGAAATTGGAATTCCTGATTTTGTGTCGTGTACCTCGTGGAACTTTCATCGGCCCCACGTCGAGTGGAGTCCAGACTTGTAGACAATTGGGTGGGATTAGGTCCCTCCTTCTCAATCGGTGTTCACACTTGCCTATATATATTCTGTGTAAATGTGTCCCGTGACTCACTTCTGCAACTACAGGGTTTTCTCTCCCGAGTGTCATCAGTGAGCTAAGATGATGGGCTGTCCTTCTCAACACCCGCCTCTTCCTTTATATTAAATGGCAATATGGCAACCCAGTAAAGTCATCCTGCTAGTGTTATCGAGGATAAAGACTGAAGAGAGGCCTCTCGGAAATGTCACTGTTTATCGAATCGTGATTGGACAACCGAAGGTTTCAATTTTTAAAACGTGCAAAAAAATTTTCTTGCTTTCTCTTGTTTTGGTACACAAGCACCACGTACGCTTGTTTATATAATGCAGCAGGGATCATTGCTGTGGTACCTTGAAGCGGAAGGCAAGCCCACTGGTTCACAGCACAAGAGAAAGAATAGCACTAATGAAGTACGAAAGCAGAGCGAGGATCATCTTGGTGCCTTACCCTGCACAAGGACACGTAACCCCTATGCTACAATTGGCCTCCACCTTCCACGATCATGGCCTTCAACCCCTCGTCGTCCTGCCTGATTTTATCTACGACACCGTCGTCGGCAAAACTGGTGCTGCTGCTTCTGGTGGGTCTGTCATGTTAGTGTCCCTACCGTCCGGGCTTGCCCCGGACGAGCCCAAGGACTTTTTCTCGATCGGCTACGCCATGGAGCATCACATGCCGGGTCATTTCCGGGACGTGCTAATCGATCAGTACTCCCATGGAGACGAGGGTCGGGTCGTCTGCGTGGTAGTGGACTTGTTAGCTTCGTGGGCTATTGACGTCGCCCGGCGCTGCGAGATTCCGGTCGCCGGCTTCTGGCCTGCCATGCTTGCGACGTACCATCTCATAGCAGCCATTCCCCACCTCATCCGGTCTGGTCTCGTGTCGGATAACGGTATATATATTTTTCCTTTCAGTACTTTTTAGTTTTTATGGGTTTGGTGGCTTTGGCTCTGGCCTTTTATCTTATCTCCTCCTTCGGCCTTCAAGTTCCGAGCCCCACATGACCTTCCATAATCCAGAATCTGTTTATACTTCTATAGTACTCTCTGACTATATGGGAATCTTATATGGTTAATTTGGGTTTCTCTTGGTTGCAGGAACTCCTCTTCAGAAAGGACCGGTTCGATTCCTTCCCGGTCAACCCATGCTAAACGCCCAAGACTTACCGTGGCTGGTCGGAAATCCGGCCTCCCGGAAATCGAGATTCACGTTCTGGTTGCAGACACTCCAACGATCCAGATCGATTAAATGGCTCCTCATCAACTCGTTCCTAGAAGCTCCTACCATTCAAGTGGAGAGCGACGACGTATCAACCTTGCAGCGCCCTCAGCCGCTCATCTTCCAAGTGGGCCCTCTGACCAGGCAACATTCGAAGTCTTGTCCCAGTCCCACCTTCTGGAACGAAGATAGAACCTGCTTGGAATGGCTGAACGAGCAGCCTACCTCGTCCGTCATCTACGTCTCCTTCGGCAGCTGGGTCAAGCCCATCGAAGACGAGAAAATCACCCAACTAGCCTTGGGCCTTGAATCGACTCGGCGGCCGTTCTTATGGGTCCTGGGCCCTGTGTGGCGGGACTGTCTTCCCTCCGGGTTTGTGGACCGTGTGAAAGACCGGTCCAAGGTGGTGGACTGGGCGCCGCAGAAGGAAGTCTTGGCCCACGTGGCGGTTGGGTGTTACCTCACTCACTGCGGCTGGAACTCCACCTTGGAAGCAATACAGGCCGAGAAGCTGCTCCTCTGTTACCCGGTTTCCGGCGATCAGTTCGTGAACTGCCGGTATATCGTCAAGTTTTGGGGGATTGGAGAAGAGGTCGGCGGCGGGACGCGGCACGATGTGGAGGAAGGTGTGAGGAGACTGATGGAGGGAGGAGGAGACATGCAGAGGAGGGTCCGGGAATTGAAAGAAAGAGTGATGGGAGAAGAGGCGAGTAAGAGAGCCGCTTCTCTTCTTATGGACTTCTTGGATATGATCCGTGACCGTCAATAGGTCTTCACTAACCATCCATGATTTTAATTTGCCCATAGAAGAATAATTCCCCCAAATAGTGAATTAAAATTTTTAAATGTTGAATAATTAAAATGCAAATTGGAATAGAAAATTAACCAGCATACAGAGCAGTACTAAGCCGCCTAGGATTGTAGGAATTAAGCTCCCTTGCCGTTTTATCGTTAGCACTGATTAATTAATTATTACTACTATACAAGATAAAATAATCACAGGACCGAATCAGTCCAACGTACGACCATAAATATTCATCGTAGAGACTGAAGCTCTTCAGCAACTTATGAGCTCAGCCAAACAGAAGTACCTGAATTCGCAGCTGAGCCAGTTTGGTGTCAGGTTTAGTTTCACAGCATTGAATTTTAAGTTCACTACTGGTCAATCTAGCTACTCTCATCTCTGGAGAAGGAAACAATTAAGAGCGCCTGCAGGTGAGAGAAGCTAAATCGACAATTGAGATTTGAGAGTGAATCCCACGATTCCCACCATGATTGGTCAGCCGATGGTCGTGATTTTTGAAACGTGCAGAAACGTAACAGGCAAGGACGAATGCCTGCCGTTATAACGTAACAGGGATCGTTTCTGATTTATGATGAGTCCCTTTGTTCACTGCAGAATTAATCGAGAGAAGGATACAACAATGAAGTGCGAAGGGTGCAGGCGGAGGATCATCTTGGTGCCTTACCCTGCCCAGGGCCACGTAACACCTATGCTTCAATTGGCAAAAACCTTCCACGTACGATCACTGTCTTCAACCCCTGGTTGTCCTTCCTGATTTTATCTACGACTGCATCGTCTCCAAACTCGGTGCCGCCGCTGCTTCTGGCGGGTCTCATATTGACATGTTACTCTCCTTACCCTCCGGGATTGCGCCGGACGAGCCCAAGGACGACTTTTGCTCCATCGCCCACGCGCGCCATGGAGAATCACATGCCGGGTCATTTCCGGGACGTGCTTGATGATCATCAGACGTCCCATGGAGACGTCGTCTGCGTGGTCGTCGACTTGTTAGCCTCGTGGGCTATTGACGTCGCCGGCCGCTGCGGGGTTCCGGTCGCCGGCTTCTGGCCCGCCATGCTTGCGACGTACCATCTCATAGCAGCCATCCCCCGCCTCATCCGGTCCGGTCTCTTGTCGGAGGAAGGTATCGGGCCTTTTCTTTTACTTTTTTATGGCACGTTTGGCCGGGCTTAAATTTGTTCCTCTTCTCCCTCAGGTTATATACGTACCTCAGTTTCTCTTGGCTTTGTCTAATCCTGGCTGCATGCATGCAGGAACTCCTCTTCGGAAAGGACCGGTTCGATACATTCCCGGTCAACCCATGCTGAACGCCCAAGACTTGCCGTGGCTGGTCGGAAATCCGGCCGCCCGGAAAGCGAGATTCACGTTCTGGATGCAGACGCTCCACCGATCCAGATCGATTAAATGGCTCCTCGTCAACTCTTTCGGGACCGACGTTAAAGATGACGGCGAGGAGAACAACGGTGAGGACGTTCAAACCTTGGGTCGGCCTCTCATCCTCCGAGTGGGCCCCCTGACCAGGCACTGTGAGTCCAAGTCCTGTCCCAGTCCCACCTTCTGGAACGAAGACAGGACCTGCTTGGAGTGGCTGAATCAGCAGCCCACCTCCTCCGTCATTTACGGCTCCTTCGGTAGCTGGGTCAAGCCCATCGAAGACGCGAAAGTCGCCCAACTAGGCTTGGGCCTGGAAGCCACGGCGAGGCCGTTCTTATGGGTCCTTGGCCGTGCGTGGCGGGCCGGCCTTCCCTTCGGGTTCCTAGACCGAGTGAAGGACCGGTCCATGGTGGTGGACTGGGCGCCGCAGAAGGAAATCCTGGCCCACGAGGCGGTGGGGTGTTACCTCACCCACTGCGGCTGGGAACTCCACCCTGGAAGCGATACAGGCCGAGAAGCGACTCCTCTGTTACCCGGTTTCCGGCGATCAGTTTGTGAACTGCCGCTACATCGCCAAGGTTTGGGGAATCGGGGAAGTGGTGGGTGCGGGGACGCCGCACGACGTGGAGGAAGGTGTGAGGAGACTGATGGAAGGAGGTGGAGACATGCAGAGGAGGGTAGAGAAATTGAAAGAAAGTCTGATGGGAGAAGAAGCGCGTAACAGAGCCACCTCCCTGCTTATGACCTTCTTGGATATGCTTCGCGAATCATGATCATTAATTAATAAGAACTTTGTCTATATCTTCACCATACGTGATTCTAGTTTTACCTTTTCGTGTCTGTGTAAAAAGAGATAAATTTACCCAGTTAAGATGTTGATTAATAAAATGTAAATTAAAGAGAGAAGAAAACCAGCGTGCGGAGCAGCATAATTTGTGTAACCTCCATGGATTGTGGAAAGTGGAAGCCCTCTTGTTATTTATGTAGGACATGGAGATTTTTCACAGCTATTACTCCAAGGAAGGACCACTGAGCTATTGCCAAGTTCCCAAAGTTACTCTAGTTATGGTTGGAAGTGAATGTAGCTCAGTCTGAACACTCATTTGAAAACCATAAGAATCTCACTAATCACTATATACAAGGGATCTTACAAGCTTCGCAGTCACAATGCTTTTACAGTTATAAATTGTCACAAAAACAAAAACAACTCTAACTTTGTGAATAATTCTTTATAACCACTCATGTTGTGACTAGCTCCAGTATCAATATACTAAAATTTCTCATTCACTTTGCCGCCACCATTATACGTGAGTAACACAATAGAATTGTTTTATGCTTCTTCGACCAAGAGGTCTACTTTTAACTTCTCGTCACATTCATAACTAAATGCTCATCTCTTACAAATATGACATTGACCATGTGGCTTTTATCTCTATTTAAATTCCATCTTCAACATTATCATCTTCAAATCCAGTTTCCAACTACGTATTTTGATTTTGTTACTTGCCGACTTAGCCAGCCTTAATATTTGACTGAGTTTTGTTTTTATTGCTTTAATTTGGTCCCACATAGAAAATTATATGTTTAGGGAGGGATACTGTAGGTTATAAAAAACCTCCCCCTCCCCTCATATAACATATCCCTTTGTAATATGTTTTATATTGTATACGGTATATATTATTTATATCATATTTATACCATATTTATATGGTTATATATACAAGACACCTTAAAAAGGTGTGATATCTCTTTATTTTCTTATTTTGTATTTAATTATTATCTTTGTGTTGATTTTTTTTTTCTATTGTAGTATAATATTCAATATTATTTTGTCGGGTATATTTGTAATGTTGTGTCCGGACCAGTTCATTTCATTAATTTGTTTTATCTTAGTGGAAAATTACCCAATTTCCTAACATAAACAGATTTCTGCTACCACATAAAGTCCTCTTACTATTTCCCCGCCTATAACCACCTCTGCATTACATTATTTTTTTATTATATGATATTTATTTATTTAGAAACAATTGATTCAATAATGCTATCTAAATTTTCACCAAAGTTAAATATATTATTAATTATTTACTAATCCACTAACTCATCTATAATCATATTTGATAAATCTCTAAACTCTTCAATTATCCCTGCAATAAATCCAAACTTCGAATTTCAGTTTCACAGCATTGAATTTTTTAGTTCGTTAAAGGTAGTCCGATTCCATCTTTGGAGATTAAATCAAGAGCGTCTGCAGGTGAAAATTTATGAGCAATCGCCAGGATCCATTTACACGAGCAACTTAATCGGAAAAGCTAAATTGACTTGAAAATGAGTCCCAATCCTAAGTAAGAGCGACTTGACCGTTCTGGGTGTCGTAAATCGGACCTGGAATCATTCAAGTTTCTTATCTCCCAGCATGGTTGATTACAAGCTTTTGCGGTGTTCTGTCAAAGATCCCACAGCGATCCCGCACAGAACTCCCAGAAGTTGCAATTTGAGGCCGAGCAGTACCCGTAGCCATAACCTGATGGGTCGTATTCCTCGAGAGGATGTAATGCGACAAAATCATTTGTGATCTCGCTTGCCCAGTTTGAGGCGAGAGCTTCGTCGTGTTCCATTTCTGAAACGGAGAGTGGGAATACGTTCATGGAGTTCGTTGATGTTGCCTCTTGATCTTCACCGCCGACGCATTCAAAGTCCGACGAGAAACGGCTGTCGAAATGGAATTCAATCGAGAAATCTGGTTTTACTCCTGTACCCTCTCTGGGGCCTTGAACTACTTGGTCCTCCTCCTCCTCCTCCCCTGTTCGAAGCAGAGCATCATGAGTATCCCACGATAACAGAGTAAATGAAGTAAAGATAGGGTACGAATTACGATCAGAGTCTCACCCACCTGCACGATGGCCTTGAGCTCTTTTCCTTAGATGGGTCCTCCAGTAATTCTTAATCTCGTTATCAGTTCTCCCAGGGAGACGACGAGCTATTCTGGACCACCTGAAGTCATCCATGATTTCAACTGTTAAGGTACTTAGGTCCATTTCACAGAAGCAAAGAAAGTTTCAGTCACTTTCAGCTTCTTTTCAACAGGTTGACTCACTTGTTACCCCAGCGTGCATGAAGACGCAGGATTATCTCCTCTTCTTCTTCGCTAATCCGTCCATGTTTAAGATCAGGACGGAGATAGTTCAACCATCGTAATCTGCAGCTCTTCCCTGTTCTCCTCAACCCTGCCATCGCAGCTCCTCTTTAATTAAAACAAAATCATCTGTATTATTCAGTTTCAAGCAATTGAGACGTCTAAATTAATGTGTATTACCTGAGACTCTTGCAATGAAATCCCATCTTCGGTCGCCGAACAAACCCACGAAAGCGGACAATCTCTCGTCCTCTTCTTCCACCCACGGTCCTTTTCGAACTTGCACTTCCATCACTGTCGAAAAACTCGGTTCCGTACTTGACTAATTGATCAAGACCAACAATGACATCTTAGATGCACCGCAAAGGAGGGTTTTTATTCGATTAAGGAACGTTTATTTACTGGGTAAATCAGATTTTCCAAATTTTCTATTCTAGCCAGAGGCCCAGAACTGGATATATGACATATCCATGCATGCACTTGCGATTGGGTTGCGAAAGAGAAGAAGAGCATTAAGAGGCAGAGTTGATGATCAGTTAGATTAAGCAGAGTGGTGCCAAAGACAAACGTGAGCAATACTTGTTTGTGGGAACTCGTGGAGACTCCACTACATATGATGATGGGCAAAGTACCCTCTTCAACCCCATCCTTTCTCTGGATGTAGTTAGGTCAATATTCATCCTTTAAATTAACCTGCAACAACTTCTTCAATTCTGTCTCTTCTAAACATATTCAAACCTTCGTCATCGAGGTTCCAAATCCACCACAAAGGCAAGCCATTAATGTAGCTCAATAATGTGGTATATGGAGGGATGAATAAAGGGGGTGCTAAGTTCTGCGTCTAGTTCCTTCCTAATTAATCAGAATATCTTAGAAAAATATTTACCCAATAATAAATGGAACTGTATATATAGCTGAATAAGGTCATTTCATATCACCCAAATACCCAAGTAAGGAGGGTACGTATATCAGTTATATTTCACATATTTTCAATAATTATTTATAAAACTAGTACCTTGATAAAATTATATATATATATGATCCAAGTTATGTCTTTTTAATTAATCATATTTATGAAATATATTCGTTTGATTTATATTTTATACATTAATTCTAACAAATACTAATAGGACTATAAGTACATATACCATTTACATACCGTTTATAAATTGACCCAAGCGACGCCTTTGGAATTTAGGAGGAAGAGAGCTAGCGTCATCCCTTGTTTTAAATACCCGGAACTGGCTCCAGTTTTCTCATACTAATTAATTGCTATAATTGAAGGGAACACATCTTATCTTGCTCTTGTTATCTTCCGTTTTCAAATCATGAAACTCAATCCATGACTGAACATCTGACTTCCATCGAAGCAATTCAAAGTGCAAGTGTGCTGCCAATGGGATGAGAAGATAGAACGAGTACTTTTAAAATCGAACAAAAAGGACCTGCAGCTTTGTGCTTTATTTTGTGAGCAACCAGTTAAGAGACGCGCAGTGCTATCTTATCCAATCCGAAACATTAGATTCGCGAGCCCCAGTCTGATGCAATATCTTCGTCCATTAATGGAAAGACTCTGTACAAATCTCTTTGAGTACTGCAGTGCGGGAACTTGGAAGCATTACATCACCGCGCTCTGCTATCTGCGCGGCGGACCGATGGAGAACAATATTGACTGCTCTGGGTGTTGTAGTTGCTGCCAAGGTGGAGAACACGGTTAATTAACCATTAGCATTCTACAACACATCATATCCGCAAATGAGAAAAATATTGTAGACGGTCGAATACCTCAAGTCATTGGTATAAATCGAACAAACATCAAGACAAATTTACAACCGAATTTTGTAAAAATCAATTTTGAAGGCTCATAATTATGGTGGACTAGTAACTCTTTGACGGACCCGGATCCGCTGGCCACAGCCATTTGTGGCCAGCGTACGCACGGCCAATGGCGGAGCGCCCACGCACGGGATGCCCGTGCGGCGCTCCACCATGCGCGGATCCGGGTCTCAACCGGGTCGTTCAACAGACAAAAAAAAAAAAAAATTTAAACCGGCCGAAAATCCGGTTCGGCACATGTCTGGGTTAAGAACATTTTCATCTTCCCGCCCATCCCTCTTCTTCTCTCATATTCTCTCATCTCCATTTAATGTAATGGTATATAGTTGTACGAATGATCGGAAAGAGTTGTAACTAAAATTAGTACATAGTTGTCAAAGAACCAAAAAATAATTGATAAACATTTGGTAAATAATTGTCCAAAGGATGGTACAGACTTGAAATTATATGTAGTATTGTGTTAGTATATAGTTGTTACCAAAAGTAGTATATAGTTGTTAGACAAAAAAAAAAAAAAAAAAACTAAATAGTTGTCCACACAGTCGGGTACGAGTTGGTACCAAAGTAGTATATAGTTATTAGACAATAAAAAAAAAAAAAAAAACTAAAGGTATATAGTTGTCCAAAGGCTGGTATAGAGTTAGTACCAAAAGTAGTAGATAGTTGTTAGACAAAAAAAAAAAAAAAAAACTCTAATGGTATATAGTTGTCCAAAGGATGGTACAGAGTTGGTACCAAACGTAGTATATAGTTGTTAGACCACAAAAAAAAAAACTCTAATGGTATAGATTTGTGCAAAGGATGGTATAGAGTTGGAACTATACATAGTAAAGGGTTAGAGGATGATAAGAGTCAGAAAGATGGCGCGACCGCGCCCCCCGATGGCACTATTGCGCCAAAGGATGGCACTACCTTAGGCGCATGCGCCCTGCAGTGTTGCCTTAGAATGGTATATAGTTATATGAATGTTAGTACAGAGTTGTGTACCAACGTAGTATATAGTTGTCCAGAAGGCTGATATAGAGTTGGTCCTAAACGTAGTATATAGTTGGTAGACCAAAAAAAAAAATGCTCCTATGGTATAGAGTTGTGCAAATGATGGTACAAAGTTGTAACTATACGTAGTATATAGTTGTTAGACCACAAAAAAATTAGACAAAAAAAAAAAAAAAAATGAATGGCATATAGTTGTCCAAAGGCTGGTACAGAGTTGTTACTAAATGTAGTATATAGTTGTTAAACCAAAAAAAAAAAATGCTCCAATGGTATAGAGTTGTGCAAAGGATGGTACAGAGTTGTAACTATACGTAGTATATAGTTGTTAGACCACAAAAAAATTAGACAAAAAAAAAAAACACTGTTCTTAACCCGGACGTGCGCCGAACCGGATTTTCGGCCAATTTAAAATTTTTTTTTTTTGGTCTGTTGAACGACCCGGTTGAGACCCGGATCCGCGCATGGTGGAGCGCCGCACTTGCACCCCGTGCGTGGGCGCTCCGCCATTGGCCGTGCGTATGCTGGCCACAAATGGCTGTGGCCAGCGGATCCGGGTCCCTCTTTGACTACCTGATAAATGATCTTTATCATATTGAGCTCGAATCCGATAATGGCATGGGCTTTGGCCGATGTTTGGACCGCTCGGACTCGATCTGGCAGGGCTCACGAAAGTATGTACTGTCATAGCCGTAAAATTCAAAACAAATAATAAAAAAAATAAAAAAAAAATGGAACCGGCGGCTTTTGAATTACCGAACCCGTGGCCGTGGGGGTTGCAACCCGGGAGGTTGGCTGACCCGGCGATGGAAATACGAAAATCGAAATGTCAGCAACATCTTTTGTTTCCCGCGCAGACCAGATTTGCCCTCCGCGGTTCGCACTCACCTCGGGATACTTTACCTCGGTCAGATCCCGCGAAGATCAAATTTTAGTGTAAGGGAGAGACGAATAGGACAGTGCCGTTGGTCGGAAGACGCTCTTTCTCGTCTCGCCCTTCCTCTCTGCCATGACGGCTCCCGAAGAGCGGAGCTCAGATGTTGGGTCTGCTTCGGAAGCAAATGGCGTACCAAAAAAGCCTCGACTCTTCATCAAAGAAATGGTTTTGAGGAATTTTAAGTCTTATGCAGGGGAACAAAGGGTTGGCCCTTTTCATAAGGTAGGCGATATTTTATGTTTTGATTTTTGTAATTGTTATTATTATCTTTTAACTAGGTAGCATCATCTCTTAGAAAAATTGAACACTATTCTCTGTTTAGTTTTGTTTTATTTTCCTCTCCTTAACCGTTAGTTACTTAAATTGCTCTGCCCCGAAGTCCGTCTTTGCCTTTCTTTTCTGATCTTCGTTATGCTGCAATCTAAGGTGAAGTGAACCTATAATGATAGTCTGTCTTTAAACCAGCAACATGAAGGCCGATTCCGGTCTCTATAACTTTCCTAGAGCATTTCAACCACATGTTGTTTATTGATTCTTATAAATATTTCACTGGCAATTCGTCTAACTCCTTTAAATTTCCCGCCGCAAATAGAGTTTTTCCGCCGTTGTGGGTCCGAACGGAAGTGGCAAGAGTAACGTTATAGATGCAATGCTCTTCGTTTTTGGAAAGCGAGCCAAGCAGGTAAGCTTCCTACTCAGCTTGCATACGAGAACGGTTCAGTTGAAAGGTTCGACTCTTTAGGGAAGTGAGCAAGTCATTTTCCGTCAATTAAATTTTTTGGACTCAATTCTCGGCGTTGCTCAAAAAGAATGTTTGGGGTTCAGATATGTTATTTTAAACCATACCTTCTTTCTGCTTGGTGAAGATGCGCCTCAACAAAGTTTCGGAGCTCATACATAGTTCCACCAATCACCAAAATTTGGACAGTGCAAGCGTTTCAGTTCACTTCCAAGAGATAATTGATCTGGTATTGCTATTTTGTTTTATTTCTGTTTCATGCCTTGATTTCTGTAATTGGTCTCTCTCTCTCTCTCTCTCTCTCTCCCTCATTTAGATCATTCAGAAAGAGACTGGAACATCTTGAACTGATTGTCAGTGGATTTACTGGAGTCAATGTTTAGTTCTGATGTTTGTGTTCGCATAGGATGAGGGAACATACCAAGCTGTCAGGGGAAGTGATTTCGTCATCAGCAGAGTTGCATTTCGTGACAACTCCTCAAAGTACTATATAAATGATCGTGGAAGTAACTTCACAGAGGTTACTAAGAAGCTGAAAGCAAAAGGGGTGGACTTGGACAACAATCGTTTCTTGATACTTCAAGTATGTCTTTGGATTATGGACTGATGCTGCAGTACTTTCCTATTATTATCTTCCACTAACCAATTGTATTACAGGGTGAAGTTGAGCAAATTTCACTGATGAAGCCAAAGGCTCAAGGGCCCCATGATGAAGGGTTCCTTGAATATCTTGAGGATATCATAGGGACTAATCAATATGTGGAAAAAATTGAGGACTCCTACAGACAGTGAGTTTCAGAAAATTTTGAAGAGTTTATTATCATGACCAATTACATCAAAAGATGCTAGAGCTAAAATGATTGTTTAGACTGCACTTATATATTCTTGGCTGGGAGTCCTATCAATTTTTTTCGCTGATGCTTTTGGGAACAATGTCTTGTACCATGCTGACAGTACTTTTTGAACGACATTCCATGTCAGATACTTTTATGGTCTTCTGCAAAGTAAAATCATAGTGATGAACCCATGTGCTCTTTTCATGTGTAGGCTAGAGTCCCTTAATGAGAAAAGATCCAGTGTCGTACAAATGGTTAAACTAGCGGAGAAAGAGAGGGATAACTTGGAAGTACGTGGTCTACAATTTTCTTTTGGTTATTTAAAAGTTAATAAGTGAAGTTAACATATTTTTCGTATTCAGAATGTAAAGAATGAAGCAGAGGCCTACATGCTGAAGGAGCTATCACTCTTAAAATGGCAAGAAAAAGCGACAAAATTAGCTTCTGATGCTGCTGCTTCAGATCTCTCTGAATTGCGAGATACTTTGTCAAGCTTGGAAGGAAATCTTAAGGATGAAAGGTAAATTGAATAAAAGGTTTGTCCTGTTCTCTTTTCTTTTTAGAAATATCTTAAATATTGTTCGACATTTCAGGGAGAAGATTCGAAATAATTCAACCAAATTGAAGGATCTTGAAGTAGTATACAAAAAGTATATGAAAAGACAAGAGGTGCAATTTCACGCATATCAATCTCTCTTCAGGATATCTGTCCATGTTCTATATTATATTTGTGAATCTCTTAGTCGAACAACTTGTTGAAAAGATGGATGTATTTGTGGATAAATAGGGGAGTAGTCCCTGAGAGTTGACCTTGCTTATTGGGCAAAAGAGGGGGTTGGTGTCCCTTCCCTTGATCAAGGAGACGTGCCTCCTAATATCTGACTCTGCTAGTCTTTGGCTAGTGTAATTTCATTTTTTTTTGGTAACCTTCTGGAAGTACATATTATTATATATTCTATTGTTCCCATGGCTATTTGATTATTTTTTACTTATTTCATTATTTTTTATTGCTCTCCCAAGAAGTCCTTGACATTGTGACTTTATACCTGAAAACTTATATTTAAAACGATCTTTGAGGGAATGAATGCTACATGATTCTGTGTCTATCTAGTGAAAGTCACTTCCTATGCTACCTGCTTAGAAGGCTTATAGTTTGACCATGAATGGCCTTTTCTTTTGCATATGTTTGTGGTATATCCCTACTAACATTCCCTTAGATTCTATGCTTATCTATATGGATGATGGCTATGAGATGTTGACGATATAGATGGGGTAAAGGTCTAATAGGGCACACGTTGGGTACATGTCCTATCAGATGTCTTGCTTTGCTACCGACTTAAGATTAAGTTTGGTTTCATCCCCATATGATGAGCTACTTAATATACCTATAGCCCAACCTTATAAACCAGTGATCTTTCTTAGTGTTTTTCTATGTGGGTTTATAGCCAGTAACACTTTGGTTTGCTGATTTGTGCTTTATTTGCTGTTTAGGCTTCACATTTATTGTTTTCTTAGCTAAAAAGTGTCTTATTGTTCTCTTTTCCATAGTCTTGTTATACTTGTCTGTCTTTTTCTCATCTGTTAAGCAGTGATGGTCTTGAGATGTTAATGAGTTTGACTGGCCATTTCTGCAATGTGCAGGAACTTGATGGTGTTCTTCGAACTTGTAAAGAGGAATTTAAAGACTTTGAAAGGCAGGATGTTAAATATCGAGAAGATTTAAAGCATCTGAAGCAAAAGATCAAGAAGCTGGATGACAAGCTTGAAAAAGTATGTCAAAGTATTTTCTTTTCTAGGTGAAACAGTTTACACCTATTTATATTGTTTTGTTTTGCAGGATGCAGCTAAGATTGAGGAAACTGAAAAGATGAACGAGAAGTCTGCTGAGCTGATACCTAAGCTAGAAAATGATATACCCAAATTACAGAAGCTTCTAATGGACGAAGAAAAAGTCTTGGAGGAAGTAAAGGAGTTTGCAAAAGGTTTCTTTGTGTACCTTAATTAATAGTATAGTAAACTTTGATGAATCAAGTAAAAGAAGAAATTTGAACCATGCTATTGCTGTTGTTTATGTAAAACCAATAATATTATCTTATCCATTTGGTTTGATTACAAACTAAATTGACATGTTCATTGCTGTTTTTTGTGGTATGTAACTCTGGTAACATCTCTTGGTCTTTTGTGCCAAGAAGTGCTAATTCCTGCGTCAACTGCCTTGCTGAGGAGGTCCCCCTTCAGCTTCTCATTGTTAGAGAACCCACACTTTTTAATATGCTATGCTTTTTGGCTTTTGAACAAGAGACCTCCTAAGTGGATAATTATATTAGGATGGAACATGTTATGAAAACAGGTTATGTATGTTGGCTGAGGCCCAATTTGTACTCATGTTGGTGGGCTTATGTGCTCCATGAGATGAGGTCCAGTTCAGTTGGGTGTTGTGTGCTATTTAGGAGTTTGTGATGATGTTGTTGGCCCATTATGAGTTAGCTTGGACATGAGAGGAAGTGTTGAACGGAAAAAAGTCTTACATCAAATAGAACTCCGGAGCAGCTAGCCTTTTTCAACTCAACAATTTTATTTGGTTGTACTGTTCGTATCAAATATGCCAATCAATTATATATGTACAAATTAAAATTTTTGTGCTGGTATGAAAAAAATAAAGAACACAAGAACACTAATGTATCTACATCTACAATTGCATTTTTTTTTTGAAAATGTCTACAATTTCATTTTTAACCTGTTGCAGTTGTAATTCAGGTGAAACCGAGAAATACTGTTCTGAGCTTATGGCGGTTCGTGCAGAGCTAGAGCCTTGGGAAAAACAATTAATTGAGCATCAAGGGAGATATGATGTAGCATGCACAGAAAAAAAGCTCTTGCAGGAAAAGGTACAAATGTATTTTGTATTATTAATGTAAAAATATAGTGATCAAATGACTTGGGATTTTCTCTTTGTTTGAGATTATTTAATTCAGTAATGCTGGATTTGGGTGCTAAATTGTGTTCACATGGGAAAGTTTGGTATACTAATATTTAAATATCTTTAAGATAGATTGACTTGATTGACTTAATATTGTAGGTATTCATGTTTGAAGATAACTAAAAGGGCGAGAGAGAAGCATCTGGAAAAGAGGGCTGTTAGGGATCCAAACTTAGGAGAGAATAAAAGAGAAAGAACATTGAAGGAAAGAATAATGAAAAGAGATTGAGCAATTCCAGAGAATAAGGGAGAGATGGTCTATATGAATTATGAATAGCTTGACTACCATCTATATATAACTTTCATGATCACTGTAATCTTCAAATTATACCTGTTATCTTAACTACAAAGCATAATTTGGGGTTAAATCGGAAATGCAGAAGAAACTGTAAACATATGTGAGCCCTATTCATTCCAAAAATGACTTGCCACATAAGAGCCCTACTACTCAACTTTGTAACTCATTCACTAGGCTTTCGCTGAAATCTAGATACAGAAGTAACTTGGGGAGCACAAATTAGGTCTTGGCCAACACACTCAGCTGCTTTGATACCATCTACAGATTGAGGTGGTTTTCGTCCCTAAATATCGAACCACTTAGATGTATATTACTCAACTTTATAGCCCATTAACTTTTTTTTTTTTTTTTTTTTTTTTTGACATTTTTCATTGCGGGATTTTTTCCACCCCATAATCCCCCTTACATCTAGGTTCACAATAATAGGCCTAAGACATGGACACATACTCACAATAAACACAAATAATGAATAAACCAAATCTTACCTCAGGGAGCCCAAACATAAATAACCAGGAGATTACAAACTGAGCTTTGGCCACACTGATACCTTTGCTTTGATACAAATTTTACCTCAGGGAGCCCAGACATGAATAAACCTTGTTAAAGGTCTTTGGCCAACATACCCAACCCGCTTTGATACCTTGTTAAAGATTAAGCCTAATTTGATCCCGAAATGGCTAACCACTTAGGGATTTATATTGAACTTTATAGCCCATTCACTTTTTGTTAACAAACCTGAACTTAAAACTAAATCCATTTTTGTCTTTTGAAGAAGATTTAATAATAATTATCAGTGTCCAGATCTTTTTTGGGAGATGATTTAGGCAGTTGGTATTTAAAGTAGTTTATAGGGACTCATCTTCTAATGTATAGAATCTTAAGAAACATCTTGTTGTACTCATATCTTGCCAAAATAAATAAATAAATTTATATATATATATATATATATATTATTGTTCAGCCACCCCACATCCAAATAAGCTGCTTGATCAGGGTCTGGTTCCATAACCTGCAACGTGAATTTTTGTTCAATCTTTTCTTTTTAATATTTATGAGATTTTCATCTTGCAGAGACCAGACATTATAATTTTATGGACCTCTGCAGTTTTTACTATTCAGTGTTTCAAGTCCAGTGAACCAGTTTAGTTTGATTTGTTTGTACATTCTTTAAATACATTGTTTGAATTTTCAGCATCACGCGAGTCAAGTGGCATTTGAGAATGCTCAGAGCCAGATGAATGAGATAACAGAGACAATCAAAGCAAAGAATGCTGACATGAAGAAGCTTCTTGCTGAATTGGATAGAAACCGAACAGAAGCAGTGGGAGCTCATCGAGTGGAAGAGGTATCCACTTATATTTATACTCTCTTTAAATGTTTTAATTCTTTTTGTGTGACTCGTAATTAAATGCATATTCTTTGGTAGGAATGTATCAACAAGCAAGACTCGCTCATACCTCTTGAACAAGCTGCTAGACAAAAACTTACTGAGCTTTTATCAGCTTTGGAGTTAGAAAAAAGTCAAGGATCTGTTTTGAAAGCCATATTACAGGCTAAAGATATGAAGCAAATAGATGGGATTCATGGAAGACTGGGGGATTTAGGTGCAATTGATGGTGAGTTGCTTTTTTTTCTTTTTTTTTTTTTTTTTTGGGTATGCGAAGACAGTTTACTCCCAATTACAAGTTTTACTCCCAATGCTGCTGTGGAGACCCGAATCCAAGACCTTCTGTAGCAATAATTCCCATGGGACCATTGAGCTACTGCCCAAGACCCTTTGCTTATTTTATTTTTGAAAGATCATGATTATTATACTTGAACTGGTGAAACTTCTTGCCTTTCTACATCGAACCTTATCCTAGAAAATGGATTATTTATTGGGCCATCCTATCATGTTTCATTTGATGAATGACACCCAAGCTTCCAAGTTTTTATAGTAGGTATCAGCGAGCCTTTGTGGCGTCAAATGGGTGGATGATCTAGGGTGGAGACTCAGCAATCGGCAGAGCCCCATTCAACTCAATTTTAATAAATGAGAGAAAAAAACTCGTTCTTATTCCAGGGTCAACTCTATTGTTATGGATGGGTTATGAACTGCATGAATGTAAATCTTCTTGGTTTGTCAATGATCTATTTTTATAAATCTTTGCTCTCTTTTCAGAAAATTGAGGACCCTTGTATGCCTTCATGCATCTAAGACGTGACTTTTACGAATTTATCTTAGTTCTTTTGACTTTTATGAGTTTGTCTTATAAGCATCAAATGATTAATATTTTCAGGAAAAAAAATAAAAGAATGGGGTTGCACTGGTGGGGTTACACTATTATTTTGAAATTGTCTTGTCTGGTCTTGTTTTGACTTCACTGTTTTTTACCAAAGCTTTATGAATGAGATTGAATCTTGATGGTACCTAATTCTTCTTTTTCACTAGTAGCACTTCTGCCCATTCAAATGTGCATTATGTGGATACATCAGATTGGTTATGTACTTGTACAAGAATACTTTTTTTTTTTGGTTAAACTTTTTTAGCATTCTCTATTCTAATCCTGTTTATTTCTTATTTAAGTTTTATAGTTCTGAGCTAGGGCGACTATAGGTTATAAATGGCTTTACTTCACTTACATGCAGTCTACTCTTTCTGCAGCAAAGTATGATATTGCTATATCAATGGCTTGTCCTGGTCTCGATTATATTGTGGTAGAAACAACTGCTACAGCCCAAGCATGTGTGGAGCTACTTCGAAGAAAGAGTTTAGGTGTTGCAACTTTCTTGATACTGGTAAATGCCTGCTTAAAATATGCATGTTGGTTGAGCCTAAAATTTCCTTATTAATGCAATATTTCTGTTAAATGTAGTGTTATGATATTCTTCTTGCTTCAAACAGTCATGTGGATGGCATGCTTATTTTTAATTCGTTTTCATTTTCTCACTCATAATTAACACCATGTTTGTATGTTATTTAATTTCAATGCAAATATACCTGCTGATTATAGTTGGTATAGGCATATGTTGATTTTTCTGCTTGTTCTTTTCCTTTCAAAGCAAACTTTACAATGTTGTTCATGTGAAGGTAATGTATCATATTTTGTGATTGTTCTGACTAATTCAATCAAATTCATTAGCTGTTAGTTGTATCATTTGGCAATTCGGTGCTTTTAGACAATAAATTGTTACATAAGTCTGTATTACTATGTGCAATCAAGTTTGGGGATCAACAATGACGTTATTTATTTCTTTTTTCAGGAGAAACAAGTGCATCATCTCCAAAGGTTGAAGGAGAAAGTTAAAACCCCCGAAGGAGCTCCACGGCTTTTTGATCTTATTAGTGTTGCTGATGAAAGGATGAAGCTGGCCTTTTTTGCTTTGCTCCAGAATACCATTGTTGCAAAAGATCTTGACCAAGTGTGTTTTTAGTTATGACTCAGCTGGCCAGATTTTCTTCATCTTACATGTTCTTTGTGAAAGCAACTCTTTTTGTTAGATATTTTAGTTTTGTTGGTCATAGAATTACATGCTCTCAGCACATTGTAGATATCTAGATATCTGCAGTTCTATTTGGGACTATGAATCTTTAATGTGAAATCTCTGATACATTCAATGTTGTTGGGTGTATAGAATAGGTGTATAGAATAGGTGTGGAATTGTTAAAGTTGAGTTCAAGCCCATTCTTAGATGACTTGAAAAACTTCTGAGGCTCCTCCCTTACAACCATGATTATTTTCTTGACATTAATTGTCGATTATTCCCTTAACACTCCTTCATGTCTGGTCCTGTACAAACAGAAAATATTCTTTGTGAGACAGACATGAAAATGACTTGCTAGTTAAATTGTGTACATACAAGCCCAAAAGGAGTGACTCTATGATTTTATACCATATTTAAGGTAGGCCCAAGGCCCATCTTAACATAGCTAACCAAAATATGAAGGCTTTTCTGAACTGAGAACCACATGATTCTGCTACACATTGCCCTATGTTGGATTGCTCCCTCTAACACAAATTACAACCAGTTTTGTCATAATCATCTTGTGTCAACTCAGGGCAAGACCATAGGTTGTTGTGTTCACTGCTCCAAAAATAACGTACATATAACTGGTTTTTGAATGAAGTATGTTAGTCTGAGTGTATATTACTAATACTACTCTGAAATCAGTAGTTACTTTCTTAATGATTATAATGTGCATTCAAGTAAAATGAAGCTTTTATTTTCTGTTTCAAAACATTCATTTTCAGCGGGAGTGGTAGATTTCTACTTGACGTTTTTATGTTTATTTTCTGTTTCAGAATATTTTATTTTCAGTCAAAGAGGTAGATTCTTCTTGGCATTTGTCACTTTTATATCCCTATGAAAAATCTTTAAATAGTTCTCATGGTTTTGTCATGTAGGCCTCAAGGATTGCATATGGAGGGCACAAGGACTTCAGGCGTGTAGTGACATTGGATGGTGCACTATTTGAAAAGTCTGGGACAATGAGTGGTGGTGGTGGCAAACCACGTGGTGGTAGAATGGGCTCATCTATTCGAGTTAGTGTCTCAATTGAGGCAGTTGGCAATGCTCAGGAAGAGCTTGCTCAACTAGTGGAGCAGCTTGAGGCATTACGACAGAGAATTGGTGATGCTGTAAAGTGTTATACTGCTGCAGAAAAGGCTGTGTCCCATCTTGAAATGGAATTAGCCAAAAGTCAGAAGCAGGTCTGCTGGATGTGGACTTGGTCCTTTTTCTCATTTGATATAAAATATTTTTGAGGTTCTATAGTAAAATCTGCTCTGTTTTTTTTTTGTCAGATTGACAGCTTAAATGCTCAATACTCTTACATAGAGAAGCAGCTTGACAATCTAAAGGCTGCATCCCAGCCTAAGAAGGAGGAGCTAGATATATTAGTGGAACTGGAAAAGAGTATCTTATCCGAACAAATGGATCTTGAGAGGCTTACTAAAGGCTCCAAGAAACTTCAAGAAAAGGTAACAGCTAGTGACTTTATAAACATTTTCCCTTTGGAATCTGGATGGTTTCACGAGATGAATACATGGTTTCATCTGTTGGATCTGGTTTAATCTTACTGAAGTGCTTCACACGACCCTGATTTCATGTTATCATGAGCGATCCACAAAATTCTTTTCCCTGTTTTTTTTTTTTTTGCTATATTTGACTTCAAAGGTCATTTTTGGCTCCTGCTTTTTCAGGCAGCAGAACTTCAAACCAAAATAGAGAATGCCGGGGGTGAAAGGCTGAAGAATCAAAAATCTAAAGTTGATAAGATTCAGTCTGTGAGTACTTATTGCTTAAGTGCTTTAACATAACTGGTGTTCAGACATCTCTCTCACTCTCTCTCTTGACAGGATATTGACAAGAGCAACTCTGAAATAAATCGCCATAAGGTGCAGATAGTAACAGGAGAAAAAATGGTGAAAAAGTTAACGAAGGGAATTGAAGAATCAAAAAAAGAAAGGGAAAGATTAGTTGAGGAGAAGGAGAAGATGGTAGCAGTTTTCAAAGAAATTGAACAGAAGGCATTTATAGTTCAAGAAAATTACAAGAAAACACAAGAGGTAGACATGTTATAAGGGTGTTCACTTAGTCATGACAACCTTTTTATCGTAGTTCATGCAAATTACTTCCTTTTCTTTCATCTTTTATATCAGCTCCTTGATAAACATGGTGACGTGCTAGACGAAGCGAAGACAGAGTACAACAAACTTCAAAAAACAATGGACGAATCTCGAGCAGCTGAAGTAATAAAATTTTGTTGAGTATTCTAAAACTGCTTCCTAATGCCTTTCAAAGCCTTTCCTCTAAAAACAATTAAATGGGATGAGTGTGGCAGGTAGATGCAGAATACAAATTAAAAGACGCAAAGAAGCTTTGTGAAGAAAAGGAAGTGAGGATAAAGGGATACAGTAAAAGGCTTGAGGAGTTGAACAAGGGGATTGAAAACCACATGGAACAGTATGCTTGCACTTGTATTATTTCAGGTTCAATGAGCTGATTCTTCAAACAGAAAATAACTCTTCTGTTTTCTTCAGAGTCCACAAAGATGGGATTGATACTGAAAAGCTGCAAGTGGTTCTCATGGATGAAACATTAACGGGAGTTTGTGATCTGAAGAGAGCACTTGAAATGGTGGCACTGCTTGAAAGTCAACTAAAAGACATGAATCCCAACCTGGATTCAATAGCAGAGTAAACATATTAAGTAAATTAGTAATTTCTGATTGGTTACTTCTGATTTTAACCTTGATTCTTCTGTCTTTATCTTGTAAAAATTAGATATCGAACAAAGGCTTCCTTGTATAATTCACGAGTAGAAGAATTAAATGTGGTGACAGAAGAGCGGGATGAAATAAAGAGACAATATGATGAACTGAGAAAGAAAAGGTATTTGTCTCATTGACAGAAAGCATAACTTTAGAGTAAGCTTCTCTGGGAAAAAACATAACTTTAGAGGAATCTTCTAAAAAACTACGGTTGTCAAGCCTGATACCAATTCTTTGATACAATATGATACTTAGATAATCTTACTTTCAGGGAGTTCTGCTTCCTTGTTTGTGAGGTTGTTTTGCAATTAAAAAATGTTTTCCTGTGACTGTAAAAGAAGTAACTGGTTCTTATGCAATGTATTTGGACTTTTATCAGGTTGGATGAATTCATGGCAGGGTTCAACACGATTTCTCTCAAGCTGAAGGAAATGTATCAGGTTTGAAACTCATAGTTGATAAAAGTTTGCAGTGCTGCTTAATATTTACATGTATTATTAATGGGGTGGTGAATTCGTGAAAGTCCATTTTAGTGGGATGATCATTCCAAGCATGAGGTTCTCAGTTATGTATATGAATGGATTTACGAACCTAAAACCAAACATAACAACTATAAGTTACCAATGATGTCCTTGGAGTCATGTACATCTTGTTTATTTAATGTTCATGAATGTTGTTTAAGTTCATGACCTTGTGAAGTGTTCTGAAAAAATTCCTAAAAGTTCATCCCTTTTATTTTTGATAAATATGTCAGAAACTTTATACTTGCAGACTTTTACTGTCCCTTCCTCGCAGGAAGATAATGGGCCTGTATTAAAGCCTTGGATATGGGAAAATGTCTAGTGGTTTGACTATCTGCTAATGATTTCTACAGCAGTGGATTTAGGGCAAGGAAGCCAAATATATATGGTTAACGGCTAAAAACAGTGAAACTTATGATTTGTTGCCGAATGATAGTAATTTGCAATGCAGATGATCACGCTTGGAGGAGATGCAGAACTGGAGTTGGTAGATTCCTTAGATCCTTTCTCTGAGGGCGTGGTTTTCAGTGTCCGACCCCCAAAGAAGAGTTGGAAAAATATTGCCAACTTATCTGGTGGAGAGAAGGTGAGCTTCATAATGCTTGATAAAAGATGAAGCTTATGCATTTTTTGTTCTAAATAATCATTATCATGAAATTCTTTTATGATATCTTTTTTTTTTTTTTTTTTTTTTTTTTTTGTTTTTTGAGGAAATTGAAAGTTTATTTCATTATAAAACTTCTGGTTATACAACTCCATGCGTTTCACATTAGTTTGGGAGTCTCACCGACAGAGTTGTTAGTGCGACTCCTTTAGCTAGAGAATCGGCAGCATGGTTAGCCGATCTCATTACATGTCTCCAAATTACAACATTTTCACTAAGTGACTAGATTTCACAAAATTGAGTAAAAAATCGCCATGGGGGATCTTTGCATCTCTGACACCAGGCAATTACGTTTATGGAGTCAGCCTGCACCTCTATTGGGTTCAAGAAGGGAGATTGATAGAGTTTAAGTCCTTGTAGGATTGCCGCAACCTCGGCCTTCGTCGAGTCAGCGACCCCCATAGGTCGAGAGAAGGATAGAAGCGTAATGCCTACGCTGTCTCTGAATAGCCCTCCAATGCCCGCCGTTCCTGGTTCCTGAGAGAGGAACCATGTGTATTGAGTCTGAGGGTGCCTTCAGGGGGCAGAGTCCAGTGCGATACTTCCCT
This sequence comes from Aristolochia fimbriata, assembly GCA_019845555.1. Lineage (NCBI taxonomy): Eukaryota > Viridiplantae > Streptophyta > Magnoliopsida > Piperales > Aristolochiaceae > Aristolochia > Aristolochia fimbriata. The sequence continues at coordinate 7,576,616 of CM034078.1, forward strand.
CAAATCTCCAATTTAGTATGAGATTATCTCCTCTCGTATCATGAAACCCCTTGATCTTACTGAGCCATACTACCACCCTGCTTATTGTGCATGAACAATCCTTTAGCAAGATTGGAGTTTAAGACCTTTCACGGATATTATGTGCATTTGGTGAAAACTCAAATGTATCAAGACTTAAAACAAGTTGCTAATACATCATATCAGTCACCCAGTTGTTGAAGCTACGTTGTCTGAGTTCATAAAGTCATCTATTCTATGGACGGGCAGGTTTTTACAACACTGAGCAATTATATTTTGTGGCTCTTTACAGTATTATCTTATGCTTATGGTTTCTCCCAATACTTGTATATCGAGCATGGAACTGTATGTCCTCTGTATTTTACCTGATGGCCTTTCTTGGGATGCCCACTCTTCAGATGTCATCCAATTCGTAAAAACAATACAAGAAAAAACCCATCATTTGGTTTGCATAAATGGGTAGTGGATAAGTCATTTTGAGATCTCATACTGTGACGGCTTAAAAACAGTTTATCCTGTGTGAGGTGGGCTGTTTGTATTGTCCTTTGTGTACTCTCAACTTTATTCTTTTAAAAAAAAAAGACATTTTTTTTTCTAGTTTTACGCGAATAATGTAGATCACTCAAATCTGATGTAGGTCTCCAAGTTCTGTTTACGAGATGATAGCACAGCTTATATTATCTTTCTCCTAAACTTCACTGATAGTTGGATAGAGATGTAGGAAGTTCTTTGGAAAATTAAAAATATTATTATTCTTTGGATCAACATTTGCAGTCAGGATCTGCAACTCTTGTATGCCATTTTACCTGTAGAAGGACATTGTTTTAACCTTCTTGATACCTTCAGACACTCAGTTCTTTGGCGCTGGTGTTTGCACTCCATCATTACAAGCCGACCCCTCTTTATGTAATGGATGAGATTGATGCTGCTTTGGGTGGGTATACTTGTTTCACTTGAAATGACCTAATTGCTGATGCAAATTCCATTCTCTGTACCTCCCTTTTTTAACCCCAAAATTACACATGATCCATCAGATTTCAAGAATGTTTCAATTGTGGGTCATTATGTGAAAGACCGGACAAAGGATGCTCAGTTCATTATAATCAGGTATGACATCAAATTAAATCCTATATGAAATATAGAAATTTCCCTTTTGCATTATTTAAGAACGCCAATGCTGAGTTTGCCTTGTATTAGTGCTGAAACGCTTGTGTTACTTGCAGCTTAAGAAACAACATGTTCGAATTAGCAGATTGTTTGGTTGGTATCTACAAGACTGATAACTGCACAAAGAGTATCACTATCAATCCAAGGAGTTTTGCCATCTCCACAAAAGCTTGTTGAGATTTTACTGAAAATGCTTATATGTGAATGTAATTTATATCTCCTTCTGATGGTTGAAGGAGCTTGTAGCTCATATTGTAATGTTTATAATCCTCAAAAAGGGCTGTATAATACCAACTCCTATGTATCTGGACTTTGGTAAGCGAGCCCTCGTCTTGAGGTCTCCTTATGTGTCATTTTAGCTTTTGAAACTGCATACCCCTGTAGTGCAAACCGGACCTTTTAAGGACTGTTAACTGATGTGGACTTGGTTATTTTATTTAATGTTCTCTCCTAATGCACAGCTGTGATCGACAAGGAAAGATAGCAGGTTACCTAATTCACAGAAATGAAAATGTGTTTAAACATGGATGCAATTTTATTGTTTAATAACAGTAGCAACAACTCCAGAATTTTGTAACCAATCTCTTTCATATCTTTTAAATGTAGGCCCAAAAAGGTTGGTTCAGATTATCACAAAACCCGTTTCTGCAGAAAAGTATCCATAATGATGCTCTGCAAACCTGTATCCCAACTTTTCAGCACGTCCCTAGCTTGTACCGGAAAAACCTGTGCTATATCCGCTAACTGTGCGTACCTAGTGTGCCCTATTTTAAAATTTTCAATATTTTTATAAAAATTTTGTTAAATTATTTTGTAACACAAGTATACTTTGAGGGAATTTGGGAAGTAGGTCAGTAGCTAGTTATTTTTTTTTTTATAATTGAGTAATTGGGAAATACGTATTTAGTAAGTTAAATTAACCAAGTTGATTTTAATTAATTCGCCTCGTTAATATCAGCTCTGAAATACGTACGTAACCTTTCCTTTCTGTTCCAACACTGAGAATCTTTTGCTAGCTTGCTATCTCATAGCCCTTTTTTCACTTTTGGCAGCGCCTTCATGTGGAAGCAGAACCAAACCCCAAGGACAAAGGAGTCATTCACTTGCAGCGTCTGCTTCCTCCGCCTTCCCTTGCTTTTATCGGTTTGGGTATCTTTTACATTACATGAAATGAACAGATTATTATTAATTAAGTTAGAAGAAACCGAGAAAGAGCCGATGCAAATGCAAATTATGCAATGCGGCTCCCTCCAGCATACCAAAAGGCATATCCACATTCGCACGTGCGCTATCTTAGGACAGGTCATCCCCGTGTGAACATTAATCATGGACTGCGTGTTGCTCGCTGTCTTCGGTCAGCCGAGATCTAAGCATTTACTAATCGGACGGTCATAAAAGACTGTTCTGGGACTTTTAACTGCCAAGGTGGCAGGTGAGCCACCTAGAGCATGGTGTGGGACTCTTGTCAAGTCTAGTCGGTCTACGGCGAGCTTTTCCAGTCGCACCACCGGCGCGCCGGGAGGCGGGGACTAGGGAGAGCGTAATTATCATTATCAATTATTTATGGAAAATTGAAATAAGAGCCAAAATTACTAAAAAAAAAAAAAAAAAAAAAGACTGGAGGCTGCTGTTCGCGGACCCAACCGAAAGGCGAAAAGGAGAAAGGCGTCATCGAGCGATCGGAGGGGGTGTGAGACCGTGAGAGGAGAGTGAAATAGAGGAGAAAGAGTGGGAGAAGAGAGGCAGAGGAAGAGCGGACTCATCGGAGGAGAACCGACTGCAGAGGCGACGGACGAGGAGGACAGATGGGGACGCTTCCGGCATGGAGAAAAGCCTACGGCGCTTTAAAAGATACCACGAAAGTCGGCCTTGCGAAGGTCAACAGCGAATTCAAGGTAACCCTATCGATTACCTATTCCTGTCTATGAAATCTCAACTGTCTGATTGACGACTAAACCTGGCCGGGGTGATGATAGGATGTGGATGTGGCGATCGTTAAGGCCACGAATCATGTTGAGTGCCCGCCCAAGGAGCGTCACGTTAGAAGTCAGTACCTTTTGTGCCCTCGATCTTGTTTCGGTAATGCTTCTTGATGTTTGATGATTGTAATTTTGTTTGAATGCTTCAGAAATATTGGCCGCCACCTCCGTGATTCGCCCACGCGCTGATGTTGCCTACTGTATACACGCCCTTGCTCGCCGTCTTGCGAAGACTCATAATTGGACGGCAAGTGTCTAATCCTCCCCCACTTATTCGAATTCTTTTTTTTTCTTTTTATTGCATTCCTTGGATCGCGGGTTCTTTTTGTATGTCTTTGCTTCTGGATTGAGTTGAACATTTCTTGTCGTCTGGATCTTGTGTTCCTGTTGCTTGTTAGCTATTTGGTTATTCACTTCCTCAGCGTCTTACTCGTACATCGCTAGTCACTTTACTTGCGTCTGTGGCTAGTTCTTTTAATTCATTCAGATTTGGTTGAAAATGTGTTTTGCCAATGAGATGCCTCTAAATCGCTCGTAGATTTTATTCACTCTCATCCAGGAAAAAAATGTTTTTTCTTGTGTTTAAAATCATTCCGCTTTTCTTCCTTCATATTGAAATTCTTCTATCTTTGAAACAATCAGTTATTTTGTTGATTTCTTTTAATAAGTCGTGTCACATGTGTTTAAATTTAACTTAATTTTTTGTGAAAGGTATGTTCTTATTTGTCCAATTTTATTGGGTATGATTCTTCATATTTGCAGCTTCTGTCCTCATTGGTGTTAAACCCTGTCCCTTGAGCATTTAGTTCACATCCCAAGTCAGGTTTCATGCTAAGTGTCACACTGAGTTGCATATAATCTATAGGTCCTAGATGGATTACATTTGGCTTGCACCTAATCATTTCAAGAAGCCACTTGCTTTAATCTGGCTATTCAAACTGAAAGTTATGGTGGCCAAATTAATCCAATCTTAAACTAATCAGTGTTTTGCATGGTTGTACTTCCTTGTCTTTTATATTCATGTTATTTGTGCTGGCTTCTGCATGGATGGAAGTGCTTTTGCAATGGGAATTGTAAATTTAGAGAAAGTTATGCCCGTGTCATTCGGGAAGTAATCTTACCCTCATTTGGAAACATTCTAACCAATCGAAAGAGGCTTCTAGGATATGGAGGCAAAGTATGTGGTTTTTATTAAATTGATTTTCATTTTTTTATTAATTTTCCTACTTCCAAAAATTTGCATTATTTATTCTTATTATCTCAAATATTTAGTATCCATTATGTAATTGTTCGCAAAAAAGATTATAAGGTCTTTAGAATGGATTAGCATCTCCATTCTCATGCAGCATCAAACTTTTGAGGAAACCTTTAACAAGATATGTTGATATTAAATGATTTTGCTCAGTAGTCAAAATTGACGGTTAAAGGTTCACATGATGTCACTACTATGTTCTTGTCATCATCCCAATTTTGTTTTTGTGCAGTTTTATATGCTACTTAATGTTATTCTATTATTGTCTCCAAAAAAGTTTTTCTATTATAAGGTAAACCAAATTTAGTGAATTGTTTTTTATTTTAAAGGACCATGAAATTGGTTGCTGTACATACCTTCACATTTATCTGCAATTCTCGAGTGCCATCCTAATCTACTGAATACATATAAACTAAATTGTAAAAGAAACATTCCTGATTTTTGTAAGCATGCTTTTCCAAAAGAGGAGAGGATGCCGACTCAAGCTGGAGTCATCTTCCATGTTTTTACTATATGCTTTAAATGTGGCCCTTAGTTGGTTTCATGTCCAAAGATGTGCAAATGGATTGACTGACAATCCTGCAATAGAGGTTGTTTATCAGCAACCCATTATCATGCTTTCCCATCTTTATAGCTCCCTTGGCTGTAGCGATTTTCATAAAATTTTGCTTTTTGAAGGAAAAGAGGAGGTGTATGTGTGTTTCAAATGAATCAAGTGAACGTTTTTCAATTGAATGAACATTTTTGCAGATGCTTTAGCAAATATTTGATATTACTTCGACAAATAAACAGTTTTTATACAGGTTCGTTTACAAGTTTCTCCCTTTAATATTCTCTTATTTTAACTCTTTGATTCATTTATAATTTTCTTCCTAGACTTAGCGGAAGGGAGGATAGAGGGCTGGAGTTGTATCCCAAGGGCTGCAAATGCAATTGCAGACTCCTTAGCTCGGAATGGGGTGTCACTTGTCACGTTGACCATAAGGGACACCCCTCCATTCCTGTAATGCCATTCTTTGTACTTCTCATTTCATTTCAGTAATAAAAAGCGCTTTCCTAAAAAAAAAAAAAATATAATTTTCTTCCTTTTCCTGATCTTGTATACCCTCTTCTTTTTTATTTGTGAATGTCAGAAAATGAAGTACAATTTTTTTTGCTCTAAAAAGAATTTGCTCCACTTCTTTTGTTTCTCTTTCTCATTTGGCTGGTACTCCTATTTTTTTTCTCCTCCATCCATTATAATCTGTTCAGATTGATGTACTTTATGAAATATTTTTTATTAAAAGCTTCTCAATGAGATTGGTGTCAGACCACAATGGGTTGGGTCATGATGAGGTTTTTGGGAAACATAACTCCTCCCTGGCAGCCCATGTTGTCTACCTGTCCCTGTTAAATAAGCTTTGGGTTTTTTCATATCCACAATGGATTGGGTCATGATCGGGTTTTTGGGAAAAATAACCCCTCCCTGCCAGCCCATATTGCCTATCTGTGTGTGCTAAATAAGAATTGTGTTTTTAACTCTATGAACCACTTGTGTAGTCTTTGTGAAAACTTACTTTTTCTGTTTTCCCTCTATGCCCTTTAACCAATCAACGAATTAGTTTTGTTTTCTACATGTCGTCACTTTTTTATGTATAATACTATAACTTTCCTTACTAACTTACGGAAATTAATTTTAAATTAGCTTTGATTTATCTTTCTTTCCTGGTTTTATCTCTCTTGCTGTCCTTTTGCAAGGCAAGTGTAATTTGAAACTGGGGGGTTGAAAGTCAATTTTCATTACGTACCCTCATTTTTAATCTTTGCTTTCTTGTTTTGTGCTTGGCAAAAATTACAATTTTATTTTCCTCAAAAAAAATTACAATATTATAGAAATATGAGAGGTCAAGTTTTCGGACTTAGCCTGTGGATTAGGTCAAGTTTTCGGGGGCTAACCTCACCCTTAACCTAATAATGCAATGGCATCAGTGAAATATGACTGATTGATAAGGTTGGAGCATAAGGTACCAACCACTCTCCTTCTCGGTTCTAGAAAATCCCTCGATTTCAAGTCCCCAGTGAGAAACTTTGAATATTTGGGTGCTGTTTTGCATCTAGCACTAGTTAGAACAAAGAGAAACACATCAGAAAATTATTCCCAGTCAAAATGAAAGAAGAGCAAAGGTGTTATAAAAATTTTAAATAGAAATTTTAAATAGAAATTTAAAATAGAAATTTAAAATAGAAATCTAAATAGTATCTTAACTTTCTAGGTATAGACTCTAAAACAATCCCATCCTTGTCAAAACAGGCTATAAAGCTTTGCAAATTAAGCGGCTAACTACTTTCCTACTTTAATTTCTTCTAGCGGTGGTCACAGTCGGGTTTGGGTCGGGTGTTCAGAAACCCGACCCTGACTTGACCTTAGAGACCTGAAACCCAAACCTAAAAAAACTCGGTTTGGTTTCAAACCTGATCAGATGCTCCAACCCCTCAACCCATCCCAGTTTCCCATACTAACCCTGCCTAATCCAGCCTATTTTATTCATTTTTAAAAAAATTGAAAACATGTACATAAAATTTTAAAATAATAATTAAGGGGCAAAAGAGGTATAATAACCCATAGTTTGGGTCGGGTTTGAGGAACCCAGACCCAACCCATATCTGGTTTTTCCTTTCACCCCGTCCCTGAACAGTGGGGTAGAAAATTAGACTCCAAAACTGGTATTTTTGGGTCGGGTCAGGTCGGGTAAACCTGAAAAACGCAACCCGATGCCCACCCCTAAAAAGATTACTTGGTTAACTCCTTTGTCCAGGTTTCCTCATTCGTGGTTCCATTCCTGTATTGTATCATTTTTCTTCTCTTTCATAGATTGCAATCTTTTGGACCTTTTTCTTCTTCTAACATCTACTAAAGAACAACACTTACTCTATTATGTGCAAATCAACAAGGATTATGCATAGCTTGTCCCTCACATGTATTTTTTTTTTACAGTATCTGCTTAAGTGGTATTGATTTTTTAACTGTAAAATTTACTGCATGTGTGCAGTCCCCCCTCATTTGTTATGCTTTTGTCATCAGAAATTAAAATTCTGGTATGTTTGTTGTAACATTTTTAGATGTTTCTGAGAGAGCAAATCCTGTATAAAATTGACACAATTTATTTTACACAATATCATTAAGATGCTATGTAGTTGTGATGCTTTCATAGTTCTTGTCTGTATTGCTTGCAATATTCAAATTTTTTGAGGTAGATATTTCTTGCAATTTATTTTTTTCCATGCTTGAAATTATTCAATCTGGTAACTTTTTCCTCTAAAAAGACATGTTAATTCTGGGGCTGTTACTGTGCAGGTCGCACTGAAAACCCTGATAGTTATTCACAGGACTCTGAGGGAGGGGGATCCTACTTTCCGTGAGGAACTTCTGAACTTCTCTCAGAGGGGGCGGATACTGCAGTTATCAAATTTCAAAGATGATTCAAGTCCTATAGGTCCTTTTTTGTCCACATGCTTCAATATTTTGTTCAGCTCTCCTTCTTTTGTGTGTCTCTTCCTTGCATTTGGAGAGACCTTTCTATCATAAATGCAAGATTTGATCCATCAATTTTCTTTTTCTTTTTTTCCAGCTTGGGATTGCTCTGCATGGGTTCGTACATATGCCTTATTCTTGGAGGAAAGACTAGAATGCTTTAGAGTTCTGAAGTATGATATTGAAGCTGAGCGTCTTACTAAACCTGCTCAAGGGAATGAAAAGGTGTTCAAAAAAGTTTTGGTGGCCATTCATTGGACATACTCGTTGCTTTATCTGTAATTTTTCCTTGGGTCCTAATGCATCATTTTTGTTTTAATTGCAGGGGTATAGTAGAACCAGGGATCTGGAATGTGAAGAGCTATTGGAACAGTTGCCTGCTCTCCAGCAGCTTCTGTATCGCTTGATTGGTTGCCGGGTATATTTCATATCCTTTCCTGTCCTCAGATTCGTTAAGCCCATATAGTAGTCTTTCTCTATTGAGAATACTTATGTTGGTTCTGATTTCACAGCCAGAGGGTGCAGCTGTTGGAAATTATGTCATTCAGTACGCTTTAGCTTTGGTATGCTCAAAATTTGTTTCATAACAGTTTATATAATATGGAATGCAATGTTTCTGGTTTCCATTGGTTAAGCTGTTCTATGGCAGTGGCTCAGAATATTTTAATCAAACTGTAGGTACTGAAGGAGAGCTTTAAAATTTATTGTGCCATTAATGATGGGATTATCAATCTTGTTGACAAGGTATGTATTGATTTCCTTATGTTTTGATTTAGGCATTTTACGATGATATCACTCTGAGTAGACATGTGATGATTTTTAATTCAGTTTTTTGAGATGCCAAGGCATGAGGCTGTTAAAGCGCTTGAAATTTACAAACGGGCTGGCCAACAGGTACTGTATCTCTTCACTTGATTATGGTCGTAGATGGAGCTTTTGATGGCTATTATCTACTGTTGGTGATAAACTCAACATGCTCGCACAATGGATATGCAGGCAGGAAGCCTTTCTGACTTTTATGAAATTTGCAGAGGCCTGGAACTTGCCAGGAATTTCCAGTTTCCAGTCTTAAGAGAGGTAAAGATGTTGTCAGGCTTTAAAATTGTCTTCAGCATTCAAGTGAAAATAAGTCCAAACTTGTTTTCTTTCATTTGAGTAGGAATTTTTGAATTTACACTTGACCTGTATTTGCTGTCCTTTCTTCAGCCACCACAGTCTTTTCTTGCCACAATGGAGGAATACATAAGAGAAGCACCACGAGTGGTTTCTGTTTCAAGAGAGCCATTGGTTAGTATATGTCTTGAAGTGGTGGAGATATTTCTTGCTTTCAAGCTTGTGGGTTATTGTTCCGATTCCATGTGTTGTATAGTGGTAGATCTTTCCTTGCCTGTATGGTGTTTGACATATCTACAGGTGTATTAAAATATGTTTTGTCATGTTGATGGAGAATTTGGTCTTTGAGCTGATACCAAAGATTGACCTTCTCCTTTACTTTTTGAACTAGCACATCTGGTCATCATTAATCAGGCTTCAGCCTGTTGATCCATAACTATTTGTCGTACATGGTTTTCTTCTCAAATGACTGCTTGAATGTTAGTGATCAGAAATAATGTCAAGCTCCTGTTTCTACATTAGGAATTCCCGGAGAGACTCCTCTTGACTTACAAACCTGAAGAGGCTACATCTTCACCTCCACATGAGGAAGAAAAGCCACCTTTGGAAGAACCGGAAATACCTTCAGTTGTAGATGCTCCTTCTTCTCCACCTGCTCCTCCCAGCTTGGACACAGGAGATTTGTTGGTGAGTCAATGTTGAATGTCAACATTCCTGTACCGATCAGTGAATTTCTTACCTTTGATAATCTATTTCTTCCTTAAGGGACTGAATACCGTTGGCCCAGATGCAAATGCTATTGAAGAAAGCAATGCTTTGGCTCTTGCGATTGTTCCCTCCAGTAAGTAACTATGTAGGAAATTTCTCTATTGTTTTGCATGTTTCGATTTTGCTATTTACGACCCTACTGTTCCTTATTATGACTTCTTTATGTTTAATTATGTTGGGGATTTATCTTGGCAGTTGTTGCATCGAATGACTCTGGTTCAGTACAAGCTAAGGAATTTGATCCTACTGGATGGGAACTTGCCCTTGTTGAAACTCCTAGCAACAATAATTCCTCCCTAACTGAGCGGCAACTGGTTAGGGCTTGGTGCTTTCACTGCTGTGTTTGAAAAAGATTTAGTGGATCCTTATATTTATCCCTCTTGGATGCATGCACCTTGTACGTTAGATGCATCAGGTTAGTTCTCACGGCATTTTACTGATGGGTAACTTTCCTTGGCAGGCTGGTGGGTTGGACAGTCTCACTCTCAATAGCTTGTATGACGATGTGGCATACAGATCCAGACAGCCGATGTATGGAGTACCAGCGCATAACCCATTTGAGATGCAAGATCCTTTTGCTTCATCAAACGGCTTAGCTGCTCCACGAGCAGTTCAAATGGCAGCACTAGCTCAACAACAACAGCCTTATGGCCAATCAGTAGTAATGCCGTCAAATCCTTTTGTACCGAGTAGTACGATGATGGTGAACCCATCAAATCCATTTGGAGACACCACGGGATTTGGCACCTTCCCCATGAATCCTCCTCCCCATCAGAATAATCCGTTTGGAAGCACTGGCTTGCTGTAGATAGTATATGAGGTTTGATACCGTAATTTGCGGTTCTTGTATCTTGGTATATAAAATGCGGGTAAGTCACTCAGTGGAGTGGTGTATGATTGTATTTTCATGACGACTGTCTACAATTTAGTTATGTAAAGACCTGTTCGTGAATTTTTTTGATAATTTTTAGATATCCTTGCTCATGCTCAATAATTATTTGTTTTGTTCTCCTCAAATCTTCTTATATAACTGTTAATATACAATATATCTCTTTTGTTTTTATTTTGCATAATCACATCATCAATGATGTGGGAGCGGAATTCAGAAACAAGGTCCTTAATGTGCTTTGATGAAAACTACGCCGGCCTAGTTTCCCAAAATACAATCAGAAAGAGCGTTGTTGGGAAGCTAATTTGCTTCGGAAGACAATTTTTCTCGACTTCACATCAACTTTATCTTCTCATGATTGCCTAGGATCACTAATCAAATTGTTCAACCACAGGATTGAGGCTCTTCGAGGCGGTGATTAGAGACCACCCCCCATCAAGCAACTTCTGCTGAAAAAGATTTATTCGAATGTCAGTTGAGATTGGAATATGAGACGAATATTATTGAGTTTGCTAGAAAGGTTTACGGATGCACGAAAAACTGCAACGGGCAGCCTTGTTCAAGAAAAAACTGCAAGACTTTTCCCTTGTTTCTAGAATGCTGTCCCTGTTAAGTATTTACCTGATGAAGGTCTGCAGAGGTCAGATGATGAACTCCTCAAACTTTAATCAGAGGCCCATAATGCGAATGAGATAAACCAATCTGTCTCTAATCACATAATTTGTTCACGCCACCGTAAACTATAGCTGATAACGAAGAGTCCGTCATTACTAATGATCAGAAGGTGCAATTTAAGCCAACCTGAGTGAAAATAAAGAGTCCGGACCGGCGTCTGCCATATCCGTGCTGCATTTAGTAATTAGATGACTTTCAGTCATAACCTTTGGGAACTTCGCCAAGAAAAGTGAGAGAAGTGAAGCAATTTGCATGCACAATTTGTTAATCAGTATATAATACCCTGTAGAACTTAAGTGAATTTCTTTCCATCATTAGCCCTTTTCAGAAAGTATATAAGATTATATAAGTATGAAATTTTGTAAAGTTAAAACTCTTCTCTTTATTGGAAACGTGATGGATCCTACGATGCACATGAATCCTCCTTCGTAATCTTAAATTCGAAAATTACGTCGCCTGTTCATTTAGACTACGAACGTGCATGCTAACAACAGAGTACAAGGTCGACGACATGCATGCGTGAGTGGGCGTGGCAGAACAGTTTGGATAATATAAAAAACATAATATTACAATTTACACCTTCGGGATCTCTGCAGAAATAAATATATGGCAATGGACAGATCGTGAAATAGAAGTCAGAATAAAAAACTGTGTCGTGTTATCCGATGGCTTGAACAAAACTCTGTTGCCTTCATCGGATACTCTATCAGAGGCGTACCTAATAATTGACACCTAAGTATAAACAACATTAAAAAACCACAGGAGAGATGAGAGGCAGGGACCTGACCTCGCATAAAGCAACCGGAAGAACATCTAGAAAAGAAGTTCATGCTCATAATTCCTATCACTTTTTATTCAAACCGGATCATTCCACCCCTGAATTTGGTGAACATTTATAACCAAACACGGGTGTGGGGGGCAGGGTGGCATGATGTACGTTTTGTTACAAACCAACTCTTTCCTCATACATTCTGATATCAGAAACAGAAGAAACAACTGCCTCAGTTGCATATCCTTTTCGACAAAGTAAAGACAGAACAGGACGAACAAGATCCATGACTAATCTTACTATCAGAAACTACGAAGTAAAAATCTCATAAAAAGGCACACACCCCCTCCTCTCCACTGTTATTAGCGCCTTTAACACTTCTCAGTTTAATTGAACTCATTTCATGGTATATATCCGCGAGCTAATGTAACCCTTTCTCTGCCACTTTGGTAGAGCTGCTGCCTGCTTGCACTCGACCACACAACACAGTAAAGCCTAGAAGTTATACACTCCTCTTCTAGATCCACAATCAGTGATCACTGCTGTAGTTCTAACTAGATTAGAAGGATTGAGGTGCAGCGAACATTGCATAAAGTCTCTTCCAATCCCATGATTCCATATTGGGTGATGCTAAGAAAGCACCAGCAGCAACGGCAACCGTAAGAACAAACACCCCGCTCTTTATGCAGCTAAAGCCACGTGATGCTCTTCCCATTATCACTTTACAATACTTGTCCGCTTCCTTAAAGGAGGCTTTGCTGTTAATTTCTGCACCGCCCTCCAAGGCCTGCTCATTCTGTTGCAGCAATACACAAAAGCCAAAATCATGCAAACTGATTTCAAATTAGAAAACATTGCACCTAAATACGACGTTGAACAGAGTGAACCCTTATCCGCGTGAAAGTTTCAATAAAAATAAAAACGTGTGGGAAATAACTGATTGGTTATCAAAACTCAATCGGGATTAACTGTAATAATCTCTTTATGTCATGTCGATAGATCCAAAGATAAAAGTATTACCAGCAGAAGCCTAATGAGAACAGAATAAGAAGACTTAAGGACGTACATAAATGAGAATTTAATCGAACCAACACAATAATTCCAATGCCTTTCCAGATAGAAGTTGACAGTCGAACACAAAAACTATGTATAGAAAGTTCAAATATCTATTAGTTGGAAATAAAAAATCCTTTGACTTAGAATATACCAGCTGTTTATGAAGGTCAACTACATACGATTGCGAAGTGCATGTGCAGTGAGCTGTGTACAGATGCAATTTAAATGGTTGTAGATACAAATAATCATCACATGCAAACAGGCAACACATAACATTTCACTTCTTATACCATTTCCTAGAGCATCAACTCAGCATAAATAAATTTTCAGCCCCACCCACATAGGACAAATGATTTTCTTTCATTGAAGAGGAAAAAAAGGCTACCTTCTGCCTGAAAATTCTGACCGTTTGCCTCAGAGTGTCGAGAGGTGAAAGCCTGCCAACATGTTGCTTCCACTCATCCGATAATTTATGCAATACTTGGACACTTACTTCTATATTGTCCAAATATAGTTTTTCCTGTTTAAAATGATTACAATAAAAGAGTGAAAACCTCTCCACGAAGCAATTGAGGACAGGAAAACTAGACTTCCAACCAGAGAAATGACTAGTATGATAACTCACCCACTGCTTGTAACAATCAGCATTCTGAGCCAAACACCAGATGAAAACATCTGAAGCTTCTTTAGACAGATCAGGACTGTCTGCAACATAGAAAAATCTCATATCTAGTGAGATAAAGTTTCCTTTTCTCTAGTAATGAAACTGAAAGTACTGCTAAACTTTTTTTTTTTTGAGGAAATAATGTACTGCTAAACTTACTTTCACTTATTGCCTTAACGGTGATAGGGAAAAGCTGGTTAGAGAGTTGTTTCATAGCCTTAGTTCCAGGAGAACCTGCTAGGGCCACCTCTTTCAGGATGGGATATACTGCCTCAAACCTTTCAGTAGCCTGTGTCAAATCAACATGAAAGGAAGCTCCTTACATCTCAATTTGCATTTGAAAGGCATCAAATAAAATAAAACTAGTTACCAAACCTTAACACGAGCTGATGGTGCAGGGAAAGTAGCTCTCATTAACAGGTCCAGGGCAGAGGGTGGGACCAACCGGTCACCCTTGCGTATTGCACCATTCAATAGAATAGGGCGTGCTTTCGGCGCTGACAAAATTCTGTTGTGACAAAATGTAAGGACATCAATAAAAAACCTATTTCTACACAAAAGAAGAAGATACCAGACACTAGAGATACACAAGGTTTGTCCAGTCATAGACAGTCACCTTTCCACCAGCTGCAGTATCAAGTCTCTTGACTGTGGATTATTACCAGTTTTGCTGCTGATCAAGGGCAAGAGGTTATGTACCCAAGCATACATCCCAACAACCAGATCACCTTGGGAAGCCTATACAGGGTAGTTGTTCAGATTTGTGCTAACCATAATTTAGCAGGAGACAGCAAAAGCATCACAGGTCCACAAGAGGAATTTTTCAACTTTACCTGAGCAATCATCCATACAATAACTGGGAGCTTATCTTGTCCAACGTAACTGGAATTCTCCCTCAGTACGGGTAACTGATTAACCAAAACTTCGGGTTTCCGGCGTAACACCATTGCTAAAACTACAAAAATGGCTACCTGAGTACCAAAACAAAATTATTCCTCAGGCCACGAAGCAAGAAAGCTATAGCTAAAACAAATTGAAGTTTCTAGAAACAAGAATAAAGGCCTTGAGTACCAGTATACCTTTATTTTCTCTTTAGATAGTATAAATTACTTAATACTTTTTCTATGAAAGAAAATCAGATTACCGTGGCTCCCCTAGATAAAGGGTCACAAAACAAAACCATGACATTTTTAAGTTATTTGAATTTTTCTGTTGAAAATAACTAATAGCATAGCTACAGAGAACCCAAAAGAACATAATTAGCACGGGATTCACCTGAGCTTTTGATGAAACATGTTGAACTGACTTTTTAGTACCCTTATGTGTTCCTAGCTGATTGGCCAAGTCCTCAAGGATGCTATTCAAAGCCCACAAAGCAAAACCACCAAGGGCTTCAACAGAGCGTTGGCTGATCCAATCAGCCGAGGTTTTATAAACAGCTTCAGAGATATAGCATAGAGGTGTCTGCAAGAAGAAATATATCAATCACCACGTAACATCCTACAAGGACAGCTCAAAACACATATATGTAACTGAAGAGAGAGGAGATGTGTTCTTTCACAATCAAGATGCATGCTTAAATTGGGAAACGGATGTTAAAGGTTTTCTTTTTTAAAATGGTAAATGGGATGTCAAAGATCATTGATAGGATCACCATGAGGATGTAATATAAAGAGGTTGAAGCACACAGATCGAAGCCCCTGTCGGTAAATCCTTTGCCACCAAATAATAACAACTATTGCAGTTACTTCCAGAGAATAAACCAAAACATAATATTAATAAAAATTGTGAACTCACATCGGCGATCTTCGCCACAGGTGATTCCTTGAACATTTTCGTCCATGGAAACTGTGCAGCACTAACCGAAGAAAAAGCCCGGGCAAAATAGTCAGCAAACCTCATCAATTGTATATCCTGATTCCCCTCGTAAGAACTCTACACCACATAAATGACAAAAAAAAAATCCACAATTTAGCGCAAAAGTAATAACTTTCTCCTCGCAAGCATCAAATTTCACCAGAAACAGACCGGGGCGACTAAGTTAAATACGATCACAGCATAAAAAACCGAAATTTACGAACTTACAGAAACTTCGATAAGATACGCGGCGAGATCAGACGCATCGATCTTAGACGCGGCTTCAGCTACAGAAACCTTCGGTTTCTTAGGCTTCTTGGCTTTCGCCTTCTTCGCTTCAGGTTCATTGGCACCATTGTCCGTCGCAATTTCAGCATCACTGTCATCATCCGAAGCGGGAGTAGCCTTCGGCCTGGTAACGACAGCCGCCTCCTCTGCGGCCCTCTGCGCTTCCAGTACACGGCGGCGGCGCTCCTCGGCTTGCTGCTCCAAGGACCTGAAAACATTCGGCTTATCTAGAGCTCCATTTGGCCGGATCCTCTCGTGATCGGGATCCGCAGCAGCCGCCTTGGCATTCTTCCTCTGGCGCTTGGGGTACGTGACTTTCTGCCAGCCATGGGAATTGGCTCCTCCGTTTGTAACCGCGGTTTCGTCCTGCTCGTGGAGAAGGTACTCGAAGGAAGCCTTTTCGTCCATGGCTATTCTTTCCGCGTTACTCTTTTCACCTCTCTCTCTCTCTCTCTCTGCGCGATCCGGACGAGAGACGACCGAGGTTTGGAAGAGAAAGAGGGAAGAAAAATAAATAAAATGGGGAAAGGCAGGGCGCCCCGGTCGTCGTCGGACGTTTTGACATTTAAAGCCAGGGTCCCTAAATCCCGCCCACGAAGTTGGGTTTATTTACCGGAGACCGTCGGGCCTTCCGAGTTCCGTCCATGGATGGCGCGAGACAAGCGTCAACGAGGGCCAGCCAAGCGTCCAAGAGCCCAAGACAAGTGGTTTGATAGCCGACGAAGCACGAACCCACCCAAATACGATTTCTTTCCGATTTTGCTATTTACGAAAATGGGCTTATAATAATTTATTATGACAGTGTAACAACTTCGGTTAAAGAGAAGCATCCAATATTACAGAAACAGTTTCGATCTTTATATCTTTGGATAGAGGCGGATTCTTCGAGGTTTATCCGTGGATAGTCGTGGTACTACTTCCACTCATGCCTCCCTGCTTCCTCAGTTTAGGGAGAAAAAAAATTAAAAAAAATAAAAGCACTTCGGCTATATTTATTATTTACTCTTTAATAGGAAAAAGTACAGCTATTTGCCTTTATTAATTCATTATTAATTCAAGCGTCTATTCGGTCTCTGGAATTGTCTTTTAAGGATTTGATGGAGTCCAAAGTTCGCCGCTCGTGTCTCCGGGGTAGAGTCCAAACGAGCCAAACCCCACGAGACAGTCCCGACCTGATACGATCTCTCGTGTCCAAGTACCACAATACATAGTATACACTAGTATGTATATAAGGCAAATAAATGGACCTGCTTGGTTGGTTGGTCTCCTCCACCCTTTTTCCACCCTTTTTCGCAAAAAGAGTAAAGGGTAAAATGGTAACAACATGTTAAGCGTTTTTACCATTTGACCCTTCACCCCCCTTTTTTTGTTTTTTTGCAAACATGGTGGACCCATGCCAGGTCGACTGACCAGGCCCAGGCCCACCTCTATCTAGTGCTAGTTATATCATCAAAGCTAAAATATATCGAGTGTAAGAACCAAAAATAATAATAATAATAATAATAAATATAATTTTGGATTAAACACATATCACATATGAAAAATGTGGGGGACACTCATATATATATATATATATATAAATATATAGCTCGACCCAAGGACTCATTGGTACCATATGAGATGAGAAAATATTTTATGTCACATAATAGCAAGACATAAAGTTTTGGTGTGATAATTTAATTTTCTAGTCGCGTGATAATTTAAATGATTCTCTGGAATCTAAATAACTAGCTCTAGAATAATATCATTTTATTGGGCCCCTTTGGCATTGGGTATCTTATTCAATGTAAGCAAGCAAATAATTTCAGCTAATCGATGGGTAAGTATAAGAAGGATAACTCTTGACTTTATGAGTGGCCAAGTGGTTTTTAAGTACTCATCTAAACGAGTTTTTAGTCCTGCTCGATCATAATAACACGATTAAATGCTATAAATAATTTAATAAAAGATAGGTCTTAATCTATTTACTTAACAGCTAAATTATTATGTAATTAACTAATAGGGGTGCGTACTGTAGGAGGCCGATATGAATTGACATTAGACTTTTTCCATTTGACTGAACTATCCATTAAACATCTAAAACGTGATCCAATAGGCTATTCTATTGAACCACTAGTAGTTAAATGACGTTTTTCTGAAACAGTTCTGGCATTAAAGAATACTTATCATAATATTCTTATAAGAAAACGGTCAAAATACTGTGAATTTTAAAATAGAAAAAATCCAAAATACCCTTTTAAAATTGTAAAAATATCTGAAAAAACCATTTAAATAAATCTATTAAAAGACAAAAAAAATTGTGAGTCTGATTATTTAATAGACTCCGCAAACGTTTAAAGGCAGTAAAATTTATTTTTAAAAGCAGTAAAATATCTGGATAAGTGTAATCCTAAATATAATTCTCCCTAAGATCAAATCACACAAAGATTGAGATTGTCATAAGTTGGCAATGTGGGAAAAACTGCCTTGTGATGGTTTCCTATTTCAAATAAATTGAAGAACTTAATTACGCCTGGAATTGTATATAAACTGGGAAGGACCCCCCCTAAAGATGTAGCTTCTCATATTGTTATCCAAGGAAAGAAACAAGGGAAGAAGATAAAAAGTAAAAAGAAACGGCTGCTGCCATGACAGCCCCCTCGGCCTTCGCGGGGGGTTAAGGGAAGGAAAGGGTCCGTGATATAAACGGCTCTTCTTCGATCAGTCGTGTTGTTGCGTTTAATGGCGATACAACTATACAAAGGAAAATAAGGAAAAAAGTCTGAAAGATGCTCTGGAAAATCTGCAGAAAGTGGGGGCCAGGGGTTACTTGCTCATTTAATGAAAAGTGGGCAGGAAGAAACCGCCGTGACCTTATTCTAGAATGTAGAGGTGCTTTTTTCCGTTCTGAGACTCTGAAACTATGCAGATTCAATTAAGATGGAGAGTTGAAATCGAAGAGTCACCCAGGTGGGGCTTATTTGACTCCATAATGTAACAGGCTTTTTCTAGTTTTTTATTCGTTAGGCGAAAAAATGTCAAAGATTGCAGATTCCCGAACGAGTATTGAGTACTCGTTCTTAATCTTTGCTGCAACATGTTTACTGAGTGCGGTACCAAATTCTACCCACAAAAACGATCACGAACCGGAAAGAATGGAGAATTTGTAATTCATGGACGAACTTGTGCGGAAGACCCATAAATTATATATAATTCGAAGAAAAGGGAAGGAAAAAACAACTTCTGGAGCTTCAGCTGGTACGAATTCGATCCCCTGTACACTTCGAATTCGCACTCCCCACGCTAGTTGAAGGAAGGCCAAAAGCCGATCCTCTTCCAAAGCCGAAAAAGAAAAACAACCCAGTTAAAGCAAAACTTCGATGAACGCCTTCTTCGCGGATCTACAGACGGGACACAAATCCATAAAAATTTCGCAGGATTTGCAGGAGCAGAGATGCCTGCAGGGAAGCAGAAGAACGCAGGCACGCCGATGACCGCACGCCCTGCACCTAACCTTTTCGTCCAGGTCTCGATCTCTTCGTTCTCTCCGCGAAGAACCCAAGGACGGGTCGCGGCAGGAGTCGTGATCGGCGTCGCCTGCGGAAGAAGAGCAGCAGGCGCTCTCTCTCACTTGTTCCAGCGTGTTGTTCAGGGACACGGCCATTGCCGCGCTTTCTCTGGCGATTCTTTCCCATCTCTCGTTCTCTCTCTGCAATCTCCTCAAGCAATCTTGTAGTTCCAGAGTCCTCTTGCTCGCTGTGAGGATGTCTTCTTCTTTCTGTCTTATCAAGGTCGATGCCGTGTATTCGAGCCTTCTTATCAGCGACACGATATGTTCTTTACGTTGTCGCTGTAGACACTGTATCAGTCGCTCGTTCTGTCAAAAATTAACACAAAAATACGGAAAAGCCAGCCATTAATTAAACACAAAGAACAGAGGCCGAGAAGAAGATGGAATCAATCCGGAAAACAACCACTGTTCCAGTACGATTCCAAGACGAAGAGACACGATTAAAAACATGGGAGTCGTTATTGCTAGATTAATTACTCCGAAAAGCTTTAATTCTGTATCGTACCTGCAAGGCGATCAACCGATCAATATCCGCGCACTGCTTCTCAAGTTGCGAAGCCAGAGAATGAGAAATCATCGTCAGAGGAGGAAGAATATTACAATCAAAAGAAGAACCCACATCAGCAGCAGCGGCGACAGCCTGGATTTGATTAGCAAAACCCAAGTTGGGATTTGTCCCCGGGGGCTGTTCAATCATCGTCCGATAGAAACCACCGCCTTCTCCGATCTTCACCCACTCCTGCGCCTGAACAGCCATGGATGGATACCACAATCCCTCTCCCCTGCTTTTCTCTCTCTCTCTCTCTCTCTTTCTCTCGCTTCACCTCCCCACGGCCTTAAATTGAATCTCTGCGAATCAGCCTTTTTCCCCCGTTTCGTGCCACCCAGATCGTCAAAATCAAAGCGACCCGAAAAAACAAATAAATATAAACAGCCAGCGAAAGAGACGAAAGAGGCAGTAAGTTCGAATTAGATCAGGATTCAGGGAGACCTGCATCAGCTCTCAATAGTTAATATGCCGTTATCTTCACATACACGTATACACTGCCTTATATACACCACGTTCGAAACGGCCCCCTCTTTAAAAAAATTAAAACCGGGCAACGAGCGTACACACACACGCGCACACCACCACCACCTTCAGAATTCAGATACGTGTATTTCGACCTCTCCGAACTCTGAAGCCTCCCCAGTTTTGTTTTTGCGTTCTCTCTCGGTCAGAGATTTTGTGACAAAACTATCGGTCAGAGATTGCAGAGCTTCCTGGAAATTCAATGGCAGAGAGAGAGAGAGAGAGGGGTGATGGGCGATTGACTGACTGAGAGTATATGCGACAGATAATAAATGGGTTGATTATTGTTACGTCTTTCTTCCATATATGGCTTGGTTTAGGCCTTTAGGAGGGAAGGAGACTTAAGGAGGTAGATGGGTGTCAGCCGGTTTCAGTTTTTTGGTTCATTGGGAAATGGAAAGAGCTTCTTCCATCACAAATATTTTTCGCATTCTTTGACTGGGAACTGCAAAATGCCCGGAGAGAAACCCGGCACGAGCATTCGACTGTGTCAAATCCAGGGATATGTATCGTTCTGTGCAGTCCAGCACCACCAAAGAGTCCAGGCTGGGAACTGTGTGAGAGAGACAGAGACAGAGAAAGAGCGCTTTTAATTTACTGGAGACGGGTCATACACTTTTATTGCCTGCTGCGTTTCCTTATTTTGTTCTTCCCAAGATGTAAGAGTACGGATTAAAAGGAGCCGCTTAGAGCGGTTCGTCGGGGCTTGTGGGTGGCCTCGACCTCGAGAACGGAAGAGAGAGAGAAAGAGAGGGCGTAAAACGAGTCTCAGAAAAAACTGAGAGTCCGAGACAGAGAAGAGGATATGGCCTCCCATGTGCTCCCCACCTACCGTTGTGCAGGAGGCCAACCTTGCTTGGATGGTGAAGACGAGATCGACGGTGGGTCATGTGATTTTAGCTCTGAAGACGCCAACAGAGAAATCCACATTCTTTCCTCTGACTCTGAAGGCTCTGTAACTCTGCTGTCCACACCCGAAAAGTAACTGTGATTTTTATAGTCTCTTACTCCCTCTCTTACTCCCTATATCGTCGCTGATGTAAATCCAAAACTCTTAAAGATCAGAGAGTGGATGCTTCTTCTGATTTCTGAATTCTGCTATGCTGTGGGTCTCATGAGTCATGGCTCTCGATGGTCATCAACCCATGGATTCTTCCTCTTGAATTCTTCTGAAATGGGGCTCTGATCATATGCCTCTCGATGACCCATGAAAAAAAAATCTTTCACTTTTTAACTCTCTCTCTTACCTCGTCGTCAGGAATCAGGATCACTTTCTGCATTCTCGACAAAGACAACTCTTTGGTTTCTTTGAAAGAAGCCAACCATCATCACACAAGAAGCTTCCTCTGGAGTCTGGACCCTTCCTGGCTTACATTTAATCTCATAATACAGATTTTGTCCCCCAATAGTTTAGTTAGTAATTTAGTATCCTCCTCACAATTTTTTTTTTTTTTAAAAAAGAAAGAAAAAGTTTGGCTTTCATATCAGAATAACCCAGTCTTTTGTCGCAGAAAGAAATAAAGTAACGATATACCCAGTGCTAGTACTTGGTACTTGGTACTTGTACTGATTCCGATCTTTCTCTTTTTTTCTATTTTGGTTTTCTTGTCTATGGATTGAGAGAGTAAAGAAGTGAAGACATAAATAAAGCGGATCTTCCTTTTCTTCATGCTGAAGACAAACCGATGCGTGTGAATGCATGTAGTCCCGTTCATGTTGCCTGGAGCGTCGGACCGGATTCGGCTGGGGGGGGGAAGTGGGGGGGCTTCGTTTGATGCGTGGATGTTTTCTTCTGCAGAACAGAAATGCTAAAAAGTCCAATGCCTACGAGTTGTCCCAACTTTGGCTTATCAGAAATTCAGAACCTACGAAACCACGTGAAAAACCATCTTTTTACACGGTCCATGTGAAGTGCACAGACACGACTGTTTGCATCCAGCCACCCTGTCTCCTTTGATAGTTTCATGGCTTCCCTTCCCCAGTTCACTCTGCCTGGTTATGATTCTTATGAAGGCCTCTTCCTCTGTTAATGGCACACGCATGACCTAAAACATGGAGAAAAATAGAGTATGTTCCGTGGTAGCTTAATCGGTCGATACACTGATGTATCGTTTAGTAGGGTGAAATTGAGTCGATTTCATATATTTCATTGATCACGTGATGCGTATAATTTGTATATATAATTCGATCTCAAATTTTACATATGTATGTCTACAACCTTCGAATTTATAATATCCTTATTAATTATTTCAAATTTTCTTACTTTAATATTTTATAATACACATATAAGAAATAAGTATATTTGAATGTTTGGTTTATTAAGTTATTTTTTTAGTGAAAATTACATAAATCTAAAGTAAACAAGGTAAATTCAAGTATAAATATTTTTATACTTTATGTATTTTTATGGGCGATACATTTCAAGACACATTAAGATACACCGGATACTTTCCGGATTTTTAGGTGTCCGATACATATTTGAAGTATCATAGCATGCACGATGGGAGGTACGGGGATCAACTTTATATAGGTCACATTTTATTCTATAATCGACGATTCTAGCCATGGCGCACCGGACATGTTAAGTACTTTGCGTTTTACGCGAGTGACGCGAGTCGGTCCAGGCTCCAAAATTTGGGAGACACAGGGACGGCTCCGGTGGTGGAGAAGGGGACGGTGTTTCGATTCGCCCAGCTCGATCTGAAATTGAATCAGATCGACTGATTTCCGTCTACCCCCGCCTGAAAATGGGAAATGCCTCTCATTATGCTCCTTCCTCCTTCCTGTTATTAGCGGCCCTCGTCCTCCTGGCGTCTTCCACGCCGGCGGCAGTGACTGGAAGCCATGTCCAAATAAACAGGTGAGTCTAGCTTGTAGCGTCTTCTTATACTTAATATTTTTTCTGTTGCTACGATCTAAGTAATTCTTTCCGCGAGGACTTAACTCGATATGACCACCTTTGATTGCAGGCGGAGTCGATCTCTGATGAGCTTTAGCGAAAGAAAAGGCAACGCGACTTTTGAGTGCTCTCCTGCCGGACCATGCGTCGCTTGTCAATACTCTGAGAAGGTAAAGTCGCTCTCGAGCATTTCTCCTTCTATTGTTCTTCTAGTTTTTCATCCAGGTGACTTAACTTCCGAGGGATTGCCAATCTCATGTACTTCGTGCGAAAGAAAAATCTTTCACTTTTGTAGTTAATAATCTTTACTTCCTGATAACTCATCGGTGTACCGTGACTCAAATCCATCTTTTATTTTTTGTAGTAAACGATATTCATCGCTCGTTCTGGTTAGCCCTTTGTTATGAGTTTTCTTTTCCCATAATGTTTCATCTTTATGGTGGTGTTGTTTATCAGTTTCTTGTTTGTCTTCCCTAAAAATAATAACAGCCAAATACTTTCATGTTCTTGTTCTAGAAGGGGTTGTATTTAATTTAGAATGGACATCACTAAACGATATTTGTTCCAGAATTGGTTCAACCATCACACTTGGTTTCCGTTACTTCGTCCTGTAACTGAGTTTTGGGAACATCATGATCTATGAACATCTAATGGATATCGTTAGCCTCTGAGCACGCAGAAACGCCATCTTTCAAATTTTCTATTGTTTTCTGAATATACTAGTTCGTTGGTTGATTTTGCCAATAGCTGTTTTCTTAGTGACAGTTTGATGGTCTTGTAGAACGATGACAAGTATCGCTGCAGTGAAACTGGGTACCGGATCCCTCTGAAATGTACCAAAACTAAAGGCGGTGACAAGGAGGCCAGTGGCAATAAGAGAAGGAGGTCTATTCTGGAGCGTGGAGATTTTGTCACTTCTTTACAACATCTCAGGTGGAGAAGATTACTAGGTGACTCCTCCAAGCTCGATAATGGGAAAAGCACTTATATTACCTATAGAAGTTGTGTGCCTGCAGTATATGAAGAAAAGTTGTCTGTTCTTGGATTTGAGGTATCAAAATTATATTCAGTGCATGCCTTCCTAATCTTTTATTTTTACTTTTTGTCGACTTCTGGTGCAGTTATCTAATTTGAGCTATCAGAATTTGATTGATTGGATGTTTTCCTAAGGTTTTCAAACATCAAACTCTCTTATATCCACTCTTTTCTTTGAACGATCTATGGGAGGATGGAGATGCACATAAAAGTTCCCATTTATAGGAAAGAAAATATTATTGCAGGTGATTTAACTTACAATGAAAAAGCCGTATCTTGAGAAAGATAGTGCTGAAATGTTAGGGAAAGTTGTTCGTTCAAGATAGAGCTACATTATCAGGCACTTAATAATAGACATACAGCTTCCAGAGGTGAACACTTTATTACGCACACAATCAATAACATAATGATTGATCATCTGAAGGGTGGACAAATTTGGACAAATACAGACAAACTTGGAGCTGAGACCTAGGAAGCAGGTAGTTATTTATTTATCTCATGGAGCAGGCTTTAAGAAATTGCTCTGCTTCTGCATACCCTCTCAACAAATCTAGCAGCACAACAGGAAAAAAGGTGGGATTTTGAAGTGCATCTGTGTTTCCTGCTCTGTTTTCAACATATACGGGAGCATGGTTGACGGGGTCATTTTTTAGGATATGTGCAAAATCCTAAGGAAGCTGGTTATAGCCACAGTGTCATGGTTCTGTGGTTTAATTGCTATAAAAGGAACAACATGCAGCTGTATCAGTGGGTGTCATATTTTTAGCATTCAATGTAGCGTTCGGCAAGTGCTCTGAATGGTCTTGCCTTTACACGATTAGTTGTTGTCATCGAAGAATTGCTACTAAGTTTGCTGCTTATGTCCATTCCATCAATTACAGTAAAGCTTCCCTTTGTAGAAGCCTAATTGAAGTTGGAATTTTGACTGTAAGCCTTCAGAAGCACCACCAACACCACTTTGGCCCTATCTGCTGTGCTGGGTGGTGCTATTAGAGACCAAATGGATCCATAGTACTTGCCTTCTGGGGACTAGTCAGTAAGGATCACTTGGAGGAAACGGACCTGTATTCTCTCCCAAAAGGCGGAAAACTAACTCTTCGCAATTTGATTACCACTTCATTTCAAGAAGGAAGAAAATATCTACTACTGATGATTGAGGGTGATTCAGCTACTGTTGTTTCTTTTCAGGCTATTAGTACAGCCTTACTAGAGGTTGGGATAAATTTTCTGATGAAATCTACTTGGTCACTCAACAGAAATAATATCTTAGTCTATGGTTACTCTATTACTGATGTGTTTGCCACATAAGGTGCCTTGCACCAGCACCTTCCTCTTGGGAGCACTGTACCACATGTTCTGTGAAACACATGACTAATTCTGTTATAATTATAGGCTAAAAGCATCACAGGTTTAGAAAAAAATATAGAAAAAATGGAGGACCTTGAAAGTATTTGTCAGGTACTTGGCCGATGTGCTAAAAACTCTAAAGCTTATGGAACACAAAAAGTTAGACCTTTAAATCGCTCTTATACTAGTTTGACACACTGACATGCATACCCCAGGTAGGGCCCAAGAGGACTCTAACAATCCAGCACCCTTTCGTTGTTGATGTCTACAATGGCCTACTTTATGCTGGCTTTCTTTTGTCTAGGTAGCCAACTCATTATCACTATTGGCTATCACTCTGCACTGGGTACCACTTCTTATATAGGTTCCCCCCTTCGTGATTCACTAGGGTGGCAACATACATTCTATGAGGAGACTTTTTAAGAAATCTTATCTTCACCATGGTTGCAAATGTATTCAGATCCTACTAGGACGGTGAATGGAGTATGTCTTTCCTTTGCAAAAACTCTCTACTTGTGTTTTTAAATTGGCATGGGATTGATTAGCTCAAAGAACCTCTTGGATAGACCATATCACATTTTCAGGTGCTAGATAGAGGGGACTTAAAATTGTGCACAAATTCTAAGATGCCATTAGGCTCCTTGAGGCAGCAGTCTGATTGTAGGGGGCCTGGGAACTGGGTCAAATGCCTATGTGATAACCCTGGTTACAAATGCCTTCGACCTGCTTATGGCTTGTAAGTTCAAGAGAGTGATCAGGCAGTAGCACACAAGGACACTGAACATCATTGAGATGCTGCTGTAAATGATTTGGGGTAGATTTTTAACACAGCTGCAGAGAACTCTTGACCAAGAGGGTCAATTCATGTTCTTCACATTCTACTTTGGAAGTCTACAATTACCTTAAGAATATCAAGGACACTTCAATGAATCAGATGGCTTTAGAACCTGTAGATTACTCTGTATAAAGAAAGAGGTGGCGATGTCTTCAATTTTAGCCTCATTGAAGCAGGGTGGGGATGAGAGAATAAAATTGCTGGACAGGCTAGTGAGAACAGATTTGACAAGGGTGATGTTGCCTCCCTTGATCAAGGTGAATCTTACGCATGTGATGAGCTAGCAAGTAATTCATCCGTTTATTTTAATCATCTTCTGGAGAACGAGGCCTGTCGTTTGATCTATTCCGGATCATACTACACTTTTCTTCAATGACATTGAGAGAAGAGATTTAGTGACTATTGCTCCTTAGGTGGAAAATTGAAAAGAAAGAATACTCAAATATGGTGAGGAAGGTAGCAAAACTAAATAACTTAGGAGGAAGGAGATTGAAAGGAGGGAGGAGCTGACAGGGTGATGTTGCTAGCTAACTCCTTCCCCAGCAACATCAGCGTGCTATTGGCAGCTAGGAGTATGCACCCTAGAAAAACAAGGTCCTGACTATGTTGAGTATCCTGTTGTAGAATATCTACTTACCTAAGTTTCATTAGGTCCATTCAAGGCTTTTTCAGAAGAAAGTTTGACCAGGAAAGGAAGTAAAGAGGAGTAAAATTGCAACTTATTTGTTTATTTTGAAGGCAACCAAAATTGTGGTGTCATTGCTGAGGCTTAGATAATGTCGCAATTTTATTGGCAAATTACAAAGAAAATTAAAACAAGTGACTTGACAAAATAATATTCGAGCCGAAAGAAGAGTGAATCATAAGGAAGAAAATCACCCATAATGAATTTCTAATGAGAGAATCATTTATCTTTTGCAATGCTGTTTGGTCACCATGGGCTATGATGTGTACTGGGGGAGCCATCTTTTCCAATGCACAAGCTATAACAATTGCAAAATCATTCTCAGAAAACCTGCCACTGTCAAGGTGGAAGTATTTGTAACAGAGCTCTTGTCAGCAAATACTATGGTGTGGCAGACAATATGAACTTCCAATCAGGGTGTGTAATACCTCTGTCACTATTAGTCATGCTGGGATGCCCCTAGCTACCGTAGAATTGAGCTTTGACCAATCGTCTTGAGTGTGCCTCCATTGCATACAGTTTTCCAGTTTCCCAAATGATGGAAATGGATAAATGGATGTTAATACTTGCCTCAAGCAAAGGTTCAAGGCATAGTGTTTCCAATATTTCCTTTTGGAGTCAATGGTTGGTTTTCAGACGAGAATCAACAACAGTGAGCAGGGAAACATAAGTGAAGACCAAACCTAACGGTGAAAGCTGAGGAAATGTGCTGGCAGAAGGGGCAATATAATAGTGATTTAGTAAAATGTTTTAGTCTGATTAGGATTGAGCTCCTAAGTCAGGTCATTAATAATGCTACATTTCCTACACTAAATGTATAAAACTATAACATGTAAATCAGAGTCAATGATTTGCTTGTACTGATTGTTATCTATCGTTTTCTGGAACAGGGAATTATAGTTGGTCTTCTGATTTTAAGTGCTCCAGTTGTATACATCAGGCGGAAGCGTTCAATCAACATGCCGGGAGTTGGAGCTGTTAGAATCTCTACGAATTCTAGGTTCTAAGCGGATCTTGTGAAACTGAAATAGATCTTATGTTGTAATAACTGTAAGTAAAATTTGCAATTCCAACAAATACACTGCTCAAAATAGGTATTGTTTATTTTGTATATGATTCAATTTATTCAGTAAGAGATGGGACTTTCTCGTCCTTCATTGATTGATGTCTTTCTTTTAAGATAAGGTTGTCATTGGTTCTCTACATTTGCCTGTGTAACATTTCTTATTGAGTTTTGCTGTTCAGACATGCCTAGTAGTTTCCCCAATGAAAAAATGCAACAGATCGTGATTTGCTGATGGTTGAGACCATTTTTCTGTTAATTATTTTAGTTGAACTTGTAATTTTGCCTGACCTTCTTCTATCAATTATGTTGATTATTTTATTTGTGTTTCTGTGGTTAATGTGGGGCTGCCTTCATCCTTTTTGCCTCTGTATTGACATAATATGGGGGCGAATCGTTCAAATTTCTTGCGAAAGCTTGATTATCAGTGGTTCAGTGACTTAGATGTCAGGAGAAAATATGCTCTTGTTTGATTGTTAGATTCTACTTCCGTGACCTGCAGCGACCTAGGTGGAGAAGGCGAACTATGACTTGAAACACAAGGGAGGATTTCACAAAAATTCGTACAACTTGCTTTGAGAAAAAAGCGAGAGAAAGTCCGAAGATCGAAAGGGGAGAAAGACCAGCATATAAAACCAAAATTAAAGTTTACTGGCCTGTTATACCTCTTGGTATACCAAAATTAACCACATCAATGCCATAATCAAGTTAATTATTGTTATCTATTCACTTAATAGTTTAATTAACTCAGTGGGTATGATTTTTACGTATCATATATTGTGTAAGTTATAAGACGATTTTGCCTTAATTAGTACGTGTGTATATATATGTGTTGGAGATGTGACTTCAATATCTTACATGCCGTCCATTTTCAATACATGGAATAAGCTCACGAAGAATTACACAAATTTGTTATAAGAAAAATGTGGATTTTGACCTTGATCGAGGACATAATTAAGCGGAGAAACACTTTGAGAAAGGAGGCAGGCCTCTTTCATAACCATTTTCTTTTGGTAATTGAGAAGACAAGAGAAGAGAGAAACCATGTCCGATCTATTCCGGCAGAACTCGAAAGTGACAAGACAAGCTGTTTCCTCTAATTTAGTGCTCCATGAAAACGAATGTAGAGAACGTCCTTGTCAATCTCATTTAATTTCCCAGGAGAGGAAGGAATATTAACTTAAATTAACATATATATATACTTCTCAGAATTATTATTATTATTATAATTTTTTTTATTTTTTATTTTTTATTTGTTAGGGAATTATCATGCATTGCATGTATTATTAAAAGAGTTAGAATTTGCGTAATTAATAAGGAATTAGGAAAGAGACACCCTGAGAAGTTAGAGAATTTGCGTAATTAATAGCAAATCTAGGAACATTAACCCAAATTAATAATGCTTAAAGCTTGTATACTATTCTGAATTAATTTTCCTGAATTAATTTTCCTTTTTGGCAACACTAGTGTTCTTATTCTAAATAAGCAGCCTAGTTACTTAATTATGACCTATATATCTCTTGGTGTAAAGATCTATATGATTTTTATAAGTAGTACAATGTGATCAAGATAATTAATATATATATAGTCACACATGCATGCATAATGAGATGATCAGTACACATAATTTAATCTATGTTATAAGATGAGATCTACAAACAGGTTTTCCGATTGGTCCACTGTTATATATATATATATATATACACGAGAGATGAACGTACTTACTTGGTAATTACGTAGATTGTGTTCTCTCCTTAATTACTAACCCAAGACTTTACACTAGCTAGAACCTTCCATGCATGCATGTGTGACCACCGATCGAGCTAATGTTCAAGTTCACTTAATTTCTTTCCATATCAGTACTTAGATCTCCCTTTCATCTCCTCTCCATCTTCCTTTACTCTCCCACCAACTCGATGCCTCATTTTTTTTGGCTTGCATTTTTTCCACCAAATTCATTGTCTGGTAGTTAAATTCCAAATCTGTTTTCAGCCTAGAAAATAGTGCGTGCTTTTCAGCCTAGAAAATAGTGCATGCCCAGGCAGGCAATATATTAATGGTGAAGAACATGAGAGGGTACAGAATGCAATATATTTGTAGAGGAGATACGATCACCAAAGCCTTTGGGAAGACCAATTAATTAATTAAAGATGATAATTATGTTGTAAACCTAGAGGAAATAATTTATTGTATGTAAGGTTGGCTGTTAATTTCTACCCTTGGATTTAGATCTCTCTTTAATTAATTCTATCCCGGCCGGACATAGTAGAAGATATGGTGTTACACTCTGCCGGCCCTCGAGTGATCAATTAGAATCTGGTCTTTAAGAAAGAAGGGTAAATTAATGGGCAAGAAATGTGCATTATTTTTCCTTGCCATCAATTTTACGAGAGCGTCATGGCCATGAATAGTGTTTCACCAAAAAGAAACCTCATTAATGTTCCTTGCTGGATGAGGTAGTGAGCAGTTCCATTCTCCGATTTGGGACCAGGGGTTCAGAAGACATATATGATCAGCAGAGATATATAGTGTTCATGCATGTATGTATTTACATATATATAATTAATTATATTCACGACCTGCTTTTCATATATATATATATAACGTATACTCTAGCTTGACTTACACTTGCTAGCCACAGATCAGATGGATATATATAAGATCATGCATGTGATAAATATTAGTTAATCAAGCCAGGTAGGTAGTCAAAACTAAAGGGTATTTCGATCCGGTAATCGACCTACAGAAACGGGGTACTATATGGTAGCATATATGAACGACCCATCTTATTAAATATGGGAATAGCAGTTGTCGCCCGGCAACCTGCTATATGGCAGAAGAAACTAATAAATATGGCTTGTCGATCGATGGACAACATTATTCTCAGCCAAGTCAATTAATTATTAATTAATTTGTAACCTCAAACCTAATAATTATAAGTTAATTAAATTAATTATGTATTCCCCACTCTTTGATATTTTTCTTTGAGAGCAAATGAGTGACAGAGAGAGAGAGAGAGAGAGAGAGAGAGTACACAAAAATCAATTAAGCATTAATTTAGTGCCTCAGTTTCTCATGTGTAGATACATATAAACCGAAGGAAAACGACGAAGCAAACATGCCGTTCCACTTACGTGAGGCGACGTAAGAAGAAGAAGAAGAAGAAGAAGAAGAAGAATGGAAAGATCGAGTGGTACTGTTCGGAAAGGTGCATGGAGCAGGGAAGAAGACACTCTGTTGCAAAGATGCATTCTCAAGTTCGGGGAAGGAAACTGGCATCTGGTTCCAGAAAGAGCAGGCAAGTATATATATATACTAATGTCGTATATAAACTATGAAGGAAACTGTTAGCTAGCTTCTATATATTTACGTTGATTAATTACCCTGTACGTATGTACAACCTAGCTATCGCGAGCTGATCATGCCATGATCTTTAACTTGAACTTCGTCTTCGTGTTATATATGTATATGTATGTGTGAAGGGCTGAACAGGTGCCGGAAAAGTTGCAGACTCAGATGGTTGAACTACCTGAGCCCCAACATCAAACGAGGAATCTTCAGTCCGGACGAGATCGACCTCCTCATCAGACTTCACAACCTCTTAGGAAACAGGTACGCACGCACTTCAGAAATTAATTAATCCAATCAATAATATTATTAAAGTTATACCTTAATATATATATATATATATATATGCTCTGCTCTTTAAAATGTGATTTTTTCCATCCGAATTTGGTATTTTTGAGTGGGATTAGTATTTTAACATAATTAATATATAATATAATATTTTAATCCTAAATTTCGTATATTTTCACTGTGAATCTATTATTTTAACGTACCCTGAATGTGGTATTGTAACCTGGTAAAGTACTGTCACATTCTGGTTGGTTGCACCAGGTGATCAAATACGAAGTTAAATTAATTACTTGATCTTCGCATCCTGAATATTAGGTCTGAATTAAAATATGGCCAACTAACATACGTGAACATCTTGGGTACTGATCAGATGGTCTTTGATAGCGGGCCGACTCCCAGGCAGGACTGCCAATGACGTGAAGAACTATTGGAACACTCATCAGAAGAAGAAGAAGAAGCAGCAGCAGCAGCAGCAGGAGGAGGAGGAGGAGGAGGAGGAGCCTGCGCCGCCTGTTGATCATCATAATCAAATCAGTGATTGCGAAACAAAAATAAGCTTCAAGCCTATTAAACCCAAGCCTCGGGCTCTGTCGTCGGTCAACCGTTCGCTACTGAGAACGAGCTCCCTTAATATTAATGCCGACGAGGACGACGACGCTGCCGGTGAGCAAAACACGGCGCCGGTGAAAGAAATTAGAGAGACCCCACTGGCACTGCTCACGCAGGCGGCGGTATTTGGAGAAGACGGCAGCTACGGGCTTGATGATCTCCTCCTTTCGGGGAAGCACGATGACGGCGGTTCGGGTGAAGGAGATGATGATCATTTTGACCCTAGTCATCATGACTTCCTCTTTGATGAGCATCCATGGATGAAGTCACTGCATCTGGAGTAGTAATAATTAATATTAGCTCCTTCCGATCGACGGGATCATCAGCGGAGCAATATTAAAATAATGCTTAATTAATTATATATTATGATATTATTAATTCTCTATATATGCCAATATTTGATCTTGCTAGCTAGAATAATATTATTGTATCGTTGTCTTTAAATTGAAATCTAATTAATTATCTTATTATGCATGCATCTTTAAGCTAGCATTCTTTATATTCATGCTTGCATGCATATATATATATATATATATATATATATATGAGGGCGGATACCTTATATGTAATGCCAGTAGGAAAAAACAATTTTACCCACACTTTTAAATAAAGAATGAGGGGCATTTTTGTAAAAGTTATTTATAATTTTATTCACTTTTATAAAAATACGCATCACATTTATGACCGTGCCTTACTTTTTTCTTTTTGTAACTTAGTATAGGAGGTATTTTCTCTCCCTATATATATATATATAAGGCTAACTTACACTTAGTAAATAGTTTCCAACAAACAAAATTTAAAGAAAATATTTTAAAAATATATATATAAATTGAATATTTATTCACATTTATAAAATGCCCCTTATTTCTTCTTTAAATTTTGAGTGTAGAAAAAATTTTCTACACTTAATTTGGAGGTGATCTTTCCCCTTGTATATATATGTAGAGATAGAGGAAGGAATGCTAGCTAGTATAAACAAGTGTAAGAAAATTTTTATTAGACTAAGATTTAAAGAAGAAAATTAAGGAGAGACATCTTAATTAATTTGTGGCATCAGATAGGGTTGTGTATAAATGACCCAGCCGGTCCATTTTGCAATGAAACCAGGACAGAAGTACAAAATAATATATAGGAAAATTAAAATACAGACTATATAGCTCCATTTTTGCCGAAATATCGAACCTTAGATTTTATGAGGAAAATGCCCCATCCATCCTAGCTACCCATGCACGTATCCGACCCTATTATAAGTTATAAAGTAACATATAATATATATGATGTTAATTATATATATATATATATATATATATATATATATATATATATATATGGTACTGTGTGGCTGGAATTGAAGACGCGAAGCAGGTGGGCAGCCGTGTCCGTAATATTGTACATTTTGTAACTTTCACGACGACAAAGCCTCTTTAATTGGCATTTAAAGTGAGAAGTGCCATTGGGCAGGGTAAGAGGAAGCAAAGGGCAAATCGAGATGGGAGGAGTCGGAGTTCGGAAAGGTGCATGGAGCAAGGAAGAAGATTCCCTGTTGCAGGAGTGTATTGAGACGTACGGGGAAGGAAACTGGCATCTGGTCCCTCAAAGAGCAGGCAAGTGTATACCCTTTATAGTTTATGCATATATATGTATATATATGTATATATATGTATAGGCTAATTGTGGCTTTAGTTCGCGTTGATGAAGAGCTGAACAGGTGCCGGAAAAGCTGCAGACTCAGATGGCTGAACTACCTCAGTCCGAACATCAAAAGAGGAGAATTCGGGCCGGACGAGATCGATCTCCTCATCAGACTGCATAATCTCTTAGGAAACAGGTGTACGTATATATATATATATATATATACACAAATGTGCTACTGGTAAATATTACTCAGTACTGGTGTGGTTAAAATTTACGTATCTTTGATCAGATGGTCTTTGATAGCGGGGCGTCTCCCAGGCAGGACTGGTAATGACGTGAAAAACTACTGGAACACTCACCAGAAGAAGAAGAAGAAGAAGAAGAAGAAGAAGACGACGGAGACGAGGAACGAAAGCTACGTTGAAATATTCCGACCCAAAGCCAAGCGCTGGCACCCCCCAGTACAGAACGGGGCGATAGTAGAAAAAGAGATTACTCGATCACGAGTACTCCAGCGCTCGGTTGCAGAAGGAGATCACGGCAGCGTGATTTGGCCGGGTGAAGATATTGCTTCTCGGCCGCCCCAAACGAGCGGCTTAACTTTCGGGAAAGAAGAAGGCCGCAGCTACTCGCGTGGTGATGATGATCATAATAGTAGTACCATTGGAGGTCGTTCTGGCGAAGAGGAGCTCCACATAAGTGAGATGCTGCTGGAACTGTTAGCTACGCCATGGAGTGACCTCTCTGATTGGATGGAGATCCCAAGATCAGAGTGATCGGAGCATGATAGCTCCACTCGGTCGATTCGTAACCGTATCGGCCGTCACGTATCGGATTTCATCCAACCCGACCGATACGGGATAATTAGCTTAAAACGTTAATTATTTTTAAATTAAAAATCATTTTAAGATGAAATTGAGTCAATTTGGCACGTTTCGTCTATTTTTTACCTTTATTTTTTATTTTTTTTACCATTCAAGGAGAATTTCTTCTTGTACTTAAAAGCCGATACTATTCAATTGCCTTAAAATATTAATTAATCCTAAATTACAAGCAAATTTAAGCTAAATTTTTCAGAGTATAAAATTAAGCATATACTTTTAACTATTTTATTTATCAAATTTTAATTATTTTCGTTTTCAAATTTCTCCTTTTACTTTTACACATTTTGCTTATACTTTTTACATATTTCAGAAATGTACGTATATTTAAACTTTTAACTTATTATTAAGTTATTTTTATAAAAAAATTTATAAATCTGAAATAAAAAAACAAAAATAATAAATATTTTTTATAATTTTTTTAACTAAAATTTACTGGTATAACCTTGATTTTGTGTTACGAAACGACAGATACAACCAACCGATACATATCCCCGATACGCCCAATACATATTGGATATTAAGCTGTCCATTTCGGAATCCGATACTGGCAACCCTGGATTTGGATATGGTAATTTAGAAGCGGCTTTTAGTTTGTAGCTGACGGCCAAACACAGGGCAAGTCCGTGTCCACATGACATATTTTCCATTTCTGGGAAGTGCCAACCATCGACCGATCGAGCATTTAAAATAGTTGTTGCTTCTTTAATTTCTTTGCCTCGATCGTAAAATAATACATCTTCTTCCTTTCATTTCAATCTTCTGGTTCACCATTTTCATTTCACCTCTTATTAATTATTGTTATAAATTAACATTTTTTTAAAACGGATAAATTAACATTTTTAAGCTCTACTTAACTACTAAGTACTAGATTAGAAATTGATAAGTAGATTCGTATTCGATTACAAGTGTTCACAAGATCAGAGCAAACAAATTAACTATAACTGCACCGTACGTAAAAAACCCTCAAAATTAAAACACTCTACGTACACATGATAGCGTCTAAGGTATTATATTGGTCACATCTTCCCGTGCCTTCCCTGCACGCGCCCGGTTCCTTCCTCCCCCATTTTCCCCACGTCGTTGAAACCTAGCCCGGTTGCCTGATCCGCGAACTTGACACGGTCGGCGGCCTCCTCCTCCGAGGGTTGCACTTCCCCCACCGCCACTACTCCGGCGGTGGCTCCTCCCTCATCCCGTTCTTTTCTTTTCTGCTCTGCCACCTCCCTCGGCCCCGTCAGCTTCTCCTTTATGGCCTCCGTCACACTTCCGATCGACGTGAATATTGGACTACCCCCCTTCGCAGCCTTCCCCCTGCAAAAATTAATTAATTAAGATGCATTTCCTGAATTTTAAAGTACTCCTCAAACAAAAATTAATCAACTCCCACTCGCGACTCGTTAATTAATAAACGAGAAAGATTGGATTACTGCCTCTCGGCCGCTGTTATCCGATCAGCTTCGATCCTCATTCTCTCCTCGTCCGCGTCGTCCTTCTCTTCATTCAGTTTCAGATTTTCCACCTTCTTACGTGCCTCTTCTTCTGTGTATCTCATAGACCCCTGACCGATTACGTACACAGCGAAGGCGAAGCAGAGAATTAATACCATATACATGGAACATTATAATTGTAATTATAACATGGTACAGCTCGAATTTAATTATACCTTAGCTGCTTCTGCGGCCTCGTATGTTTTGTCCTTGGTCTCCTCCTTCTTACCGGTCAGGTAATCCATGGCTTTCCTCGCAGCGTCCGCGGCAGAGTCCTTCATGCCACTGATCTTACCCAGAGCCGTATCCTTCCCCTCCCTCGCCGATTCCTTGTACTCTCCCATCTTCTCCGCAGTAACGTCTTTACCTTCCTTCGCCTTCTCTGCCGCTTTATCTTTATACTCCGCCGCCATATCTCCAGCGCTCTCCGCAGATCCCCGAGCTTTCTCCGCCGCCGTATCTTTGTACTCCCGAGCCTTATCGGAGGCGGAATCTTTGTACTCTCGAGCCTTCTCCGCCGCCGTGTCCGCAGCTCCACGGCTCTTCTTGGCGGCTATATCCTTGTACTCTCCGGCCTTCTGCGCGGCGGTGTCTTTCCCTTCCGTCGCCTTCTCTGCCGCATAATCCTTGTACTCCTTTGCCTTTCCGGCGGCAGTGTCGGCAGCTTCTCGGGCCTTCCCAGCAGCGTAGTCCTTGTACTCGGTAGTCTTATCGGCAGCCGAGCCGAGCACTCCCCTAGTTTTATCGGCGGTGGCGTCCTTGGCCTCGCGGGACTTCTCGGCTGCGTAGTCCCTGTACTCGGTGGTCTTATCGGCGGTGGCGTCCTTGGCCTGTTTTGCCCTTTGGGTGGCCGATTCGGCGGCACCGCCGAGTTTGTCTGCGGCGGAGTCCTTCGTCTCGGCGGTCTTCTCGGCCGTTTCGTGGGCCTTGCCAGAAGCGGCATCCTTGGCGTGCTCGTAGGTGCCCTGAACCGCCCTGAAGATGGACTTGGTGCCCTCTTGGAGACTCCCCAGCACCCCCGTGGGGCGGTGCTCCTCTGTCACGGCGCCAGCGCCAGCGGCTGCGGCGTGCTTTTCCCTTTCGCCTTCAACTCGGTTGTCGCGTAACTCGGTCGCGGCCAGTGTCGCAGCGGCCTCCGCTCGCTCTTCCCGCTCTTGTTGTCTCGACGCCATGATCTCCTTCTCTTCACCACCTCTCTGCAAATTAATAAATTTGGTCGATCTCTTCTTGCATGGAGAGGTTCCTCGGAAGGAAGGTTGCCATATAACGTGGGGAAGAGGTTTCCGCGGAACTGACACGTGGATTTGGTAGCGATACGTGTCGCGAAATGTTTCATCACCACGACACGTATTATGGCATCTGAAACGTACCACGTGACGAGAGGCGGGAGGACCGTTGAATTGGTGCCTATCGAAGTCCTGAATTTGACCCACGTGTCCTCACCTCTCGGGCCTCGGCTGTCATGGTGAGGACCCCCCCAAAGTCACAGTGTCGCACATATGTTACAACTACATATGTTTATATAATATTTATCCTCGTATCGACACCAATCTTCCTTACCAAATTTGCAATAAATAAACAAATACCGCCAAAGAATTTTCCTAGTCACATAGATGAACCCTTGGCGCGTACCCTACAAAGGCCGGACGGACTCCGTCTGACCGACCGAACCCAAGCGGGGTTATTTGACATAGATATATCATGTAAACCAGTCTTTTTAAAAACTGATCGAATCATAATTTAATACGTCGAACGAGGTCCAATGAGATGAACTTAAATATGGTGTACTACTCAAAGTTCATTAACTACCTTAAAACATGATAAATAACGTAAACAATTTCAAAACTAATCTTATTAGTTCTATTGATGGCCATCTTAAGTATCTATTAACTTAAATAGAAACTGATTAGACACGGACGGACATGAAATAGATAAGGAAGAAGAAACCAGATAAGAAAGCAAAAACCAAAAAAAAGGAAGAAAGAGAATCGAACAGGAAGCTGCAGTACGCTACCATCAGATCTTGTTGTCATGAAGCTCCATTTGTTACTGCTTTTGATGTTGATTTTTCATTTTTTCTCCTTTTTCCTTTATTTATTTATTTATTTATTATTTATTTTTTTTTCTCTTCTTCAATCAAACGGGGCTTGATAAAATGAGTCGAGTCAGTCAACAGAGTCTTTCACTGCTGAGTGCCGCGGCGTGGCGTTTCCCTCCAGGCTCCAGAAATGGCGAAGCCATTCACGAGCCAGGGAGCGTTGCTCCTCTCTCGGCCTCCGCCGCGCGAACCCCTCCTCCTCTTCCGACCTTCCACGCGCATCTTCGTCCCTTACGCCCCATCTTCTTTGCATCCAGTCCGTGGACGTGGACCCCTGCTCCGCGCCCGTTCGAGTATTCCTCCGTCCGCTCTTTTACGGGACGCCGCTGCGCTTGCCCTCGTCGGCGCCGGTGCTTACTCCTTCGTTCGCTGTTTTGACATTCTCACAGAAAGAGGTCTTATTGGACAGGTAAGCGCTTATTCCACACTGCTCCTCTCTGTTTGTGCTTGTGTCTCCAGCTCACTGTTTGTCTCTATGCCCTTAGATCAGAAGCTGAGCAGAAAACTTGTTCATGTCTTCTCTGGCCTCCTGTTTATGGCCTCTTGGTCAATCTTCAGGTAATTAATTAGAAAGAAGGATGCGCAGTTTTATTACTTCACGACTATATTTGTTACTGATTTTTCGCTTTTGTTGGCTTGATTTATGTAGCGAATCGTTCGAGGCTCGTTTCTTTGCTGCCTTTGTTCCTTTTCTGAACTGCGTCCGTCTTCTTATTTATGGCCTCTCCTTTGCAAATGACGAAGGTTTAGTGAGATCTCTCTCTAGGGAGGGGAAACCGGAGTAACTATCCAACGCCATTTTCCGCTTTTCCCTTCTACCGTTTTTTCTTATTGAAGTTCTCATTGCGGTTCAACATCTTTTCAAAAAAAAAATGAACGGTTTTTTCAGGGAGTTGCTTCGGGGTCCACTGTATTACGTTTTGGTGCTCATGTTCTGTGCTTTGGTCTTCTGGCGCAACTCTCCTGTCGGGGTAATCTCGCTGTCTATGATGTGTGGAGGAGATGGTAAGCAAGTTTACAGCGTTACAAGGCTGAGCTTTCTTTCCAATCGGTACCCTGTGATTTGGTTAAAAGCACTGAAAAGCTAAAAGTGGGGGCATGCGTCCTTTACACATTGCTTCACAACTGAAAACAGAGATGTGAGAAATTGCATCACTACACCTTATGTTACATAAGGATCCTAATCTCATTTGTTGGTAGGGTTCCTCTTACTTTCAGTAAGATTATTCTCGGCTAAAAATGGTGTTTATTAATCAATGTATTGTTAGAGAAAAGGGTGTGATTTAACATAAAAACAGACAATGCCTATGACCTGTTTTAATAGTTTGCGTTACTCTGAGAATCAAAAAATGCTTTACTAAATCCAATGCGATCGTGAATGTGTGGATCACTTCAATGTGCACTTCATATTTAAGAAGCTTAGAGTATTTCCTACTGCTGTGTACCATCTTTTGGTCAAATTTTGATATTGATCCTGTCTGTCTCTTTTTCATTTCCTTAAGGATATCAAATTTTTCCTTGCAGGTTTTGCTGATATTATGGGTAGGAATTTTGGATCAGTAAAACTTCCATATAATAAACACAAAAGTTGGGTTGGAAGTGTTTTTATGTTCTTATCTGGTTTCTGTGTCTCTATGTTGTAAGTGTTTCATCTTTATTGTTTAAATTGATTTGACTTAATTTGAAGGGATATGTTAAAGGGTCTTTTGTGTTTTGGCCAAGTACTGAACTCTTTTTCCCTGTGCAGAATGCTTCACTTTTTTTGGATGTTGGGGTACATGGAATTGGCATGGGATCCTACAGCAAAAAAGGTGGCCCTTATTGCCTTGTCAGCAACAGTGATGGAGTCACTTCCAATTTCGGAGGTGGTGGATGATAATTTATCTGTTCCATTGACGACCATGTTAATGACTTTCCTGCTTTTTTGATACCGCACCCCACATTGAGCTTGTTTTACAATAGCAGTTTATTATGATAGTGACTGGTTGAAAAAGAGCTTCCACTGGATGGGTTCTGCTGTTGCTTGGGACATACACGATGAACTACTTTTTCTTTTGACTCCTCAACACTGGAAAACAGATGTGAGAACTTTTGCCTACATGATTTATGTCCAACTGGTGAAACTTTGAACAGTGGCCACTGGATGAAGTCCTTGAAAGGAAAAGAAAAATCTTCGAACCTTAAAAATGTCTCATTGGTAGAATTTTGGAATAGTTTATGCATGTTTCATTGTATATTTTGTGCTTGTTGTTCTGACCTATACACCACTCCAGTCCCAGTGAGATTGAATACCAAAATTCACTTCATAACCTTATGCCTGTTGAGTCAAAGCTGTTCAATCCACTAATCCTGTTCAATATCCTTTTGTTTTCTTTGTTTCAGGGTCTGTTGTATTATAATTTGAGCCTTCTTCAGCAGAATTTTGACACTCATCACATTTGGAATCACTAACCCTTTTTTGAACTCGTGATTATCTCTGTCCGTTCTTTTCCTGAAATGGGTCTTACATTTTCTTGAAATTTTCATCTTGGAACTCTGCCTGTTGAGAAGGTTGCAGGAGGAATGATTTGGTGGCTTTAGCCATCGAATGGAAAGTTTTCATCATATCTCACACCATGATACACAGTGTTTTAAATGGTACGTATTTGAAAGCACTAGTGAAGTAGTAGTACTATCGGTAAGGAATGTTATCTGCTGAATGGAGACATTGATGGTGCAATGATGAAAAGGGATGTATCCGTGTTGGATTGATAGATTAGAAAGTAAAAAAAAGCTGTACAACAGGACTTGGACAAGGCTGGCTTTAAAAATCTAAAAAGTTTGGTATTGTTGACATTATAAATCAGAATGAAGTATCTGACCCTCGCACGGCAGGGGGGGAAGTCCGGTGGTCTTGTGTTTCAGTTCTGTTGGAACAATGAAGTAATGGTGAGGTTATGTCACTGTTTTTGCTGCTCCAAATATGCAATTTAATTTATTTTTACAAAAATATTCTTCATATTTGTAGCAATAACTTTAAGAAAAAAATTTCTACTCATAAGAATGGGGACGACTGTTTTAAGGTATAACTCTTCCTCGACTTTTTGTTGGCCCTTTTTCAAGCTTTCTCTCCCTATGGAAATGGATTTTGAGAGAATAAGGAAAAACTAGAGTACATGGCAATTCACCTCTTGACAGCTTCTTTCTGTTTTTGAAAGAGCTGCAAAACAGGGATGGAGTCTCCCTGAATTCCGAGATAAGTGAGAAGAGCAAAAATAGAGGAAACGGAAACGTGTTAGAGGGCAGAAAATTCAGAAGAG
Source organism: Aristolochia fimbriata (assembly GCA_019845555.1). Taxonomy (NCBI): domain Eukaryota; kingdom Viridiplantae; phylum Streptophyta; class Magnoliopsida; order Piperales; family Aristolochiaceae; genus Aristolochia; species Aristolochia fimbriata. Next base: position 7,618,756 of record CM034078.1, read on the forward strand.
AAAGCCAACCAAAATCCAGTGAGTGAGACAAAATTTAGGGAGGATTACAAAGACCAAGGAGAGACTGGTTGAGCAGTAAAAATCACGTAATAGCTTCACCACTTAGAAGGACTTTAGGGGTGAGCGGAGGATTCAATATGTTCTCAACACTTATGGCCCCTGCATCACGTGGGCTATGGTCTGCATCACGTGGGTTCCAGACTGAGTTGCTGATCGGTTTGGATTTGGAAAATTCACGTTGGTTTAAAATATGTCAAAAAGTTATTTCATAGTACACTATTTATCTATTTATTGATAGGATAATATAACGAATAATCAGGTAATAAATGGGATAGAATCATAGAAATAAAAAAAACGTAATGAAATCCATAATAAACTTACCCCCCTAATCATGTCTAATCAAATCCAAGTTTAGTAATGATCTCCGGTAATAGTTCAGAATCATTGAAATCTAATGGGTGTAATGGGAAATGAAGTGACCACACGTCCATACTCTTGCAGTCGCTACCTTTTCCTATTTGGAATTACTTTCCCGCTTCAAGTTCTGACAAATATGCAGCCGCCTTGGACCCAATAGAGCATCAAAACGATTATGTCTGAAAACCAGCCAGAAAGAGCCTAGCGAAAAGAGTAGTTTGACTGGAGATTGAAGCTGGTCGAGTTTTGCCGCTCTCTGAGTACTCTCCAGTCTCCATCTGTGTTTCATCACCAACCGGCCTGGTCGAGTCCTTAACCCCCATTCTCCGCTTCTTTAATTCCCTTTCTTCTGCCTTCTTCTCTGATCTCTCCCCAGAAAGAAAAAGGAACAGATACAGATTAAGTAACCCTCTTTCGAACTTCAAAGTTTGGAAGCTAAGATCTGTTTCGAAGTTTTTTTTTTTTTTTTTTTTTTTTTTTCGCTTTTTCAGTACTTCGTTATGCTCAGTTGGAATAGAACACTGACTCGAAAAACATATTTTATCTTAACTAATAAAGGATTGCATCAGCACCAAAAGATTAATTTTAACGATTGCTTCATTAGATAGACATGGGAGGATTAGAATATATTAGCTCGAAAGATGCAAATGCCAACCATACCAAAAATAATTTTTAAAAATAATAAAAACGAAGAGAAGATTTACAGGCAGTGTTTTAAAAACCGGAGCAGGTTATTTTAAACTGAACATACTACCAATTTGATGGCATTTTTTAAACATTGTTTACGCGAAGTGCACGCATCTAAACTACTTTGTAGAGACAAGCAACATCATTCATGGACCAGGTTGTTAAAAATTAGTCCTATATAAAGAACTCTAGCGTAGGAGACCCAAGTATACAATATGTATGAGGTTGCACAAATAATTGCTAGGCAGATATCTTTCTCCCTCAGTTCTATCCGAAATTAACTCCCTCGTCTCGTCTTCTTCCTCGTAGCGAGTCATCGACAAATTCTGTCACGACTGGTTAGATATGGGTGAATCCACCACCAAACGATCTTGATTCATGCAAATTAAGAAGGTCGATTCAGAAACGGAATCGAAGTGATATGTGGCGATGAATGAGCAATTCTATACCAGTTTCGTCACCTTCTCTTCCTCACCACATGCCCATCTCAAAACACCACCAAAAACCCCATCCTTTTCGAAACGGAATCTCGATGGTAACAAAATACTCTTCTCCCCCCTGCTGTCACATACCACAAGGCTATGTTTTTGTACAGTTCTAGTGGGGGGAACTTCTATGTATATCTCAGTCTGATTTGACTTGACTCCCTGACCTTAGTAATTACAAAAAGATTGCTTGATTGTTTTTTAATTTTTAATTAAATTTATTCAAGTTTTATTTAAGATTTTAATTAGAGACATATTATGAACGTGCGCGGTCAAAAAGGAATCAAATATGGCGAGCTTTTACTTGCCAAAATTTTCTTCTGATTTCTCCGTATGGCGACCTTGACGACACGTGGGCGTGCCCGTCCAAATCACTGCCCGTCTTTCATAAACAGAGGAGCATGTGCCGCCAGGATCGTGCCCCGGTAAAGGACGACGACCCCCGGCCTTCCTCTCTCCTTCTGGGTCGCGTCCCCCGTTCGTCAGTTATCACCCTTGTTTATAATTCAAGGACCCTGATCTTTATTTGCGTATCTGGGTGGGGGGCGAAGAGACGTGTGGTGTTCTCTATCTATCTCTCCGTGTAATCGCACCGGTTGCGGTTCTTCTTCCTTTCTTCCTCTCTTTAATTTGTGAGTTTGAGTTTGATTTGGTGAAGGCGGGGGAAGAGGAGGAGGAGGAAGGCGCGGGAGCAATATGGAGACGAGAAGGTTTGTTGTTTGTATGTTAATGGCTTCCATGGCCGTCGTTCTTCCGGTTTTCTTCGTGTCCGACCGAGGGAGTCATTCCTATCCGGTTCTCTCGTCTGCTGCGCGGAATGTGTCTTCCGATTCGGGGAATCATGGTCTGGACCAGAGCGTTAGAGTGTGGCCGGTATATATGTTTATTTATTTATTTATTTTTATTTTTTTACGTTTGGGAGAGAGGTTGAACAGGAAGATAGTTACTTTGCTTTTTGGCTTTATGGTTTCTTTTCTGTGTTTGTTATGTGTTTCCGTGCAGAAACTGGAGTTTAGTTGGAGAATCGTCCTGGCGACGCTTATTGGGTTTCTGGGGTCTGCACTGGGGACGGTCGGTGGAGTCGGAGGCGGAGGGATTTTCGTTCCGATGCTCAATCTCATCGTTGGGTTCGACACCAAATCGGCCGCTGCTCTTTCGAAATGTAGGATTTTTTTTATTTTTTTTTCTAGAATTTTTATTTTTTTCCTTTCGTTGCATTGCATGATGTGTTTGATTGAATGTTCTTCTGGCTCTGTTTGCGCCGGTAATCTCATAGTTCCTGCTCTGGTTTTGTTTCCCTCTTTAGGTATGATCATGGGTGCTTCGGTATCATCGGTTTGGTACAACCTTCGGGTGCCTCATCCATCCAAGGACGTTCCCATCTTAGACTACGATTTGGCGTTGCTGTTCCAGCCCATGCTTATGCTCGGGATCACCATCGGCGTTACCTTGAGTGTTGTCTTCCCGTACTGGCTTATCACCATTCTCATCATCATACTCTTCCTAGGTCAGTTTCTTTAACTCCCATCTCTGCAACTGCATCGACTCCGGATGCGAGTCCTCCGAGTTATTACTTTTGACCGCTATCAACAGGACGAGTCAAGACGCGACAGAAACGGTTAAAGGAGCAATTGTTTCCTGCCCCCATAGTTACCCGTGAAGTTTGTTAGATATCTCAAAGTTCGTGAGCCTTGTCATTATATAAACCGCCCGGGCCCTCCTGTCATGTCGTCTGAGTTTGATCGAGTATCGTTCATGTTCTGGTCGATTTGTTGCGATATTGAACTTGGAAAGTGGACTTGAGTTGGATGTGGAAATCATTAATGGAATTGAAGCCGATCCCTCTTTGTCTGCCCAATCATAGCCTTACTCTGTTGCTTGAGAAAAACCCTTTCTGCAATAGACTCCGAAGAACTGCTAGCCCCACTTCTTGGCACATGGCGCAGTGAGGGGTTCTTTAAAAAATGCATGGTTTTGATCTTACAGAGGAGCCAAGTTTTGGTGTTTACTGCTTGTCTGCGGGATTAGTTTGATTGCCTTTGCCATCTGAGGACTCTGTTGCTTGATTATTTTAGTCGTACTGTATAAAGTGAGTCGCATTTGTGACATTCATTTCTGATCTTGTATATATCGTTTCAGGGACATCATCCAGGTCTTTCGTTAAGGGGATTGAGATGTGGAAGCAAGAGACAATAATGAAAGTAAGATGGCCCGGTTACTTTACGCTGAATGTTATTTTTTTCTCGCACCTTTTCTGTTGTCTAACGCGCGCGTTTGAGGATTTTTTTTTTTTTTTGCAGGAAGAGATAGAAAAGCGAGAAGGTCTATCGCACTCCAGTACCGATGGTTTGTTCTCGTACTCGGCACTCAGAGAATAGTTCTACTACGTTGTCTCTTCGATTATTGTTAATATCGTTTCCTTCTTGTGTTCAGTTATTATTGATGCCGACTATGAGCCTTTGCTTCCCAAGGAAGACAAGTCATACTGGGTGAGTGCATCTATCTTCTTTTTTTTTTTTTTTTCATGGCCGGATTGTGAGGCTTTGGTTATTACTGCATGCTAATGTCATAATGTGTCAATTTTCTTCAGGAGGTTCTGTGTTTTAATCTCAGATGGAAAAAGATTTTGGTGTTAGTCCTTGTTTGGGTAGCTTTTCTTCTTCTTCAAACCTTCAAGGCAAGTGAATTGCACACCTTTAGTTATGCAGTTTGTTTTCATGAAGATTGAGAAAGGGTTACTAATTCTATTTCCTAATTCTATTTGTTTTTCCAGACTCAATTGCCTATCTGCAGTCCCCTTGCTTGGGCACTTAACATTCTGCAGGTAAGTTGTTGAATTTGTATCTCGTTGTGAAATTTCGTGATTATTGATGGAAATTGAGGGTAATTCTGTTGATGATGCAACGTTTCAGTTCCCTGTCGCCTTGAGCGTCTTTTTCTACGAAGCTGCGAAGTTATATGGTGAAAGCAAGAAGAGGAAGAGCTGTGGGAACAATGAAGCTGTCTGTGGTGCCTCCATCGACTGGACTATTTCTCACTTGCTCCTCTGCGCCCTTTGTGGCATTCTAGGAGGAACTGTAGGAGGTCTGTTGGGCTCTGGTGGCGGCTTCATTCTGGGTCCCTTGCTCCTAGAAATTGGAGTCATCCCTCAGGTAAGAAGACGAAGTTCCGATCAAATGGAAGCAGATGCACTTGAAACCTTGTGGGTTGTGGGAGGTTTTGGCCCTGCCTGATCATATCACCACCAGTTTCTGACCTTGTTCATTGTTCTCATTTCTCATTGCAGGTGGCCAGTGCTACAGCCACTTTTGTTATGATGTTCTCCTCCTCTCTTTCTGTTGTGGAATTTTATTTCCTCAAGAGATTTCCAATCCCTTATGGTAGGTTCATTTCCAATTCCTCTCCTTCCTCCCTCTTTTGCAGAGTAATGACCCCACACACCGGTAAAGTAACAACAATGCCTCTGTATCTGCAGCCCTCTACCTTATATCAGTCTCTGCCCTGGCTGGGTTCTGGGGGCAATTCTTTGTAAGGAAGTTAGTGGCGGTACTGAAGAGAGCTTCCCTCATTGTGTTCATTCTTTCTTTAGTCATATTCGCCAGCGCCTTGACAATGGGTACCCAACTCCAACTCCACCTTCATATCCATTTCGTTTTTATTCACAGAACGCTCTCAACAGGAGAGAGTTTAACTTGGCAAAATATTCAATTTTTTTTACAGGAATCAATGGTGTGGAAAAGAGCATCCAAATGATAAACCAGCACGAATACATGGGATTCCTCAATTTCTGCGATTCGTGATCCTGTACAAGGCATTTCAATCTGAGAAATCAAAAGAAGGGCGTCTCAGAAATTTATCTGGGTTTGTGGTCAATACCTAATTGACCTATCCCTATACTTGAGAATAAACACTGAAGCCAGTGTTTTCTCTAGTGTCTGTCATTCTTGGTAAGTTAGCTCCTGGCTGACTTCCACCCCCATTGGTGCTTCCACAAAACTTTTCATGATTGATGTAGAACGATTCCAGTCTATATAAAAAGCTCGGATACTGTCTGCTTGTAGTCCCTGCAGATCCTGTACGTGTTGTTAGTGAAGAAGTTATAGTGGAGAGTGAGGAAGAGACAGAGAGAGTAAGGCCAAGCTGAAGCTGTGTGAGAACTTGGATCTGTGATGTAACTTGGCAGAAAAAAGCAAGCAACTGGAGGGCCTGCCTATCTCCTCTGTCTCATCATTCCTCCCAACTTTGCTGGTACTCGTACCACTTTAATTATGGTTTGTCATTATAAATCGAAGCTGGTATTGGGTGTGGTGGAAGTGGAACTTGATTTGCATAATAATATATTTCTACCACTTTCTGTCTACAACTTCTAAATGGAACTACGCTTTATGTGTACTATTTAAAATCAATCAGTATCTTCATATTAAGTGTGAGAGAAATATAATTTGGTTAAATCATATTAGAAAATCATATTACCTTTTAACTCTTATTATTAATTATTAATGATTAATTATGCCTTTTTTGTGATTTTTTTTTTTATTTGACCCATTACATTAGTCGGCTCATAAAGGTATTTTATCAGGGTACAAGCATGTAATTAGTTTTTTAATATTATCACATGAGAATTAGAGTTCTAAGATGACACTAAGCTTATAATTAATCGTATCTTAAATTTTTTTATTAAAATTAATCGATTTATGCGATCCTTCAAGGCCTCCAAGTGAGGAGTGAAGAGTCTTTCTGTGGCTATTCCGGTAGTGTATTTTATACTGCTACAGTGCGACTGTGCGAGTGGGAGCCGCAGTTGATGTCAGTCACATTCTCTTTTTCCCGAGAAGAAGAGGAAGAGTAAGAGAGCAGCCACTGTCTTGGAGCGGCGTCGCGTCCAAACCACTGTAACCTCTGCCGCCGTCTCCCGTTTACTAAACCCGCGCTGTTTTTGCTTCTCCTACCTTTCGGCCGCTGAAGGGCGAGGATACCTTGTCCTTTTTTTCTTCGAAATCCTCAAGCCCTAGCTCGGGTTAACCGGCGGAGCGGGTGAGGGTCGATCGATCGATCGATCGATCTAGCTAAAGCTCTGCTGAAGGTAAGGAACGCCTTCGGTTGGGTTCTCTTCGATGGATGGCGCCCAGAAAGAAGATCGGAGCGAGAGCAGTGATTACACGTCGGAGGACGAAGGGACGGAGGATTACCGTAGGGGTGGATACCACGCGGTACGCATCGGGGATGCTTTCAAAGGGGGAGCTTATGTTGTACAGAGCAAGCTCGGATGGGGACATTTTTCTACTGTCTGGCTTGCTTGGGATACGGTTCACTCGGTAAGATATCTTTTTGTTTTTATTGGAATTTCTTCGAGCTTACTTCTGCTTCGCTTCTGGGTAGGCTCATATGATTCGCAAATATATCCTCTTTTAGTTGGTCTTGTTTTCTTCTTTGAAGGTTTTTTCTTGTCAAGTTTATCTCTACGATAGGAGAATTGTATAACACGTGCGTTTGTGGATGTGGTGGGCAGAGATATGTGGCTCTCAAAGTTCAAAAGAGTGCACAGCACTACACCGAAGCGGCCATGGACGAGATTACCATTCTAAAACAAATAGCTGAAGGTGATCCGGAAGATAAAAAATGTGTTGTGAAGCTCTTAGACCATTTCAAACACTCGGGACCTAACGGGCAGCATGTTTGTATGGTTTTCGAGTATTTGGGTGATAACCTTTTGACGCTGATTAAATATTCGGATTATCGAGGGATGCCCCTTCACATGGTGAAAGAAATTTGTTTCCACGTTTTGGTCGGATTAGATTATTTGCATCGTCAGTTGTCAATCATACACACGGATTTGAAACCAGAAAACATACTGCTTTTATCTACGATAGACCCGGCAAAGGACCCCAAAAAATCAGGTGCTCCTCTTATCCTTCCCGGTAGCAAGGATAAGTCAGTTTTTGATCCAGGAGTTACCAAAGATGTCAAAAGTTCAAATGGAGATTTAACGAAGAACCAGAAGAAAAAGATTCGGAGAAAGGCTAAGAAAGCTGCTCAGGGTTGTGTGGATAAAGCAGAGCAAACTGCTTCAGATCCCAAAGGTGGGACTGCTGATGGAATTGGTTCACCTGGGGATTCTGTATCGGATTCAGCTACTGTGGAAGACAAACCTGATAGTTTTAATAGGGGAATGTCTAGCACTGAAGAAACAAAAAGTAAGGGAGCAAATCAGAGTAATCGGAGAGGAAGCCGTTCTACAAGGCAAAAGCTGTTGAAAACTGTTGATTTAAAGTGCAAATTGGTTGATTTTGGGAATGCATGCTGGACATACAAACAGTTTACTAGTGATATCCAGACAAGGCAGTATAGGTGCCCAGAGGTTCTACTTGGGTCCAAATACTCTACTTCAGCAGATATGTGGTCCTTTGCTTGCATTTGTTTTGAGCTAGCAACTGGTGATGTTCTGTTTGATCCTCATAGCGGTGAAAATTTTGACAGGGATGAGGTATGCTCATGAATGTGATTCTTTTATTGCTCTAGTAGTATTAGGGTGAAATGAAACTGATATCTATGTCAGTTATTGCAGTTGGATTATTAAATGTTTACATAACTAGGTCTACCTTTTGTTTTGTTTCTCATAATATTTATTCTTTGTTTGATGCATGATTAGCAGCCTTTCTTGATGCATTTTTAATTGTTCAATATTTTCTTATGAGACTCCTATTAAAAATCTTGGACAAAAAGAACAAGAGTGAGGACGATACTGGAGGCATGTAGCTCCAAAATACCATTCTATGATTATGGTTATGGCCTTTAGGACTAAAGAATAGTAGCCAATGAGATTTATAATATCATTTACAGTTTGTTTTTTTAAATTGATTTACATTCCTTTTCGTCATGGTTGAAATATATGCGGAGGAGTTTCTTTTTAACGATTATGGGAAATAAAACTGCTATCAGGTTTGGTACTAGTTTTCTTGCTTCGGGAGGGAGGATGACCTCCAATGGAATGTCTGCCAAAGTCTTCAGGCCTACTATTCTCTTCTGTTAAAGGCTAAAATTGCCAAATTGGTTAGAATGATTCAGTGTAGATTTTATTGGAGGCATTTCAGCTGGTTCCAATTTTCTCTTATTTGTGTTGTCCAATATTCATCAGTTGCTGTTATTCTAATAAATTGCTGCCAAGTGTCTCTTTACTGAGGGTACACCGAGAGACTTTGGCAGTACATCATATATTATGGTGTTGTTCTTTCTTGCTCTTGCAAAGAGGTGGTTGCCTTATCATATCTTGTTGAAGACAATGAGAAAATCTTATTTTATCAAGGCATAATCCTAATAACATTTTTGGTCAATTTGACCAGCAGCTTACCCAGCACCTCGCCTAGTGACATTCCTGCCAAATCCATATGGTGTTTTTACGATAACTAAGCTAGTCGCTTCAGGCCTAGGTTATCCTGAATCTGCGGAAGGGGTACTCATGTCACTGAATTGCCTGCCAGAAAGAAAAAGATGAGTGCAAGATTAGGTATGCGATGAAGGATGAAGCCTAGTTAAGACGAAAGGCTCTTCTGACAACATCCATTCATAACCTATAATAGTTAAACTGTTGGTAATTATGGGATATGTCTTCTAGATAGTATGAGGAGAGATTATTATGTGGATCTCATTCAGCTTTTTTTTTTTTTTTTTTTTTTTGAATAACAAGATCAACATAAAGCTAAAGAGATTATGTTGATCTTGTTAAAATATTTCGGGTGGTTTCTTGGACAAGCATTCTTTCCTATGCATAACTGACGATAATTGTTGAGGCTCCTGCTAGCAGAAGGTTCAAGGGAAGTGCTTGATATAAACCTAAAGGCCCTGAAGCAAGGGCTTCTGTGTGCCATATGGATTACATTGATTAGTCATGGTAGATAATATAAGCTAAAAATGCCTGCAAAGTCACCAATAGCAGTAGGCCTGGGATTCAGAAAACTGCTTGAGCTTGAGGCCTAGACTCTGTAGAACCTATTCTTAGGGTTAAAATGACATAATAGGATACGTTGTCACTCATCTCAAATCTCCTTCTTTCATATCATTCTCAATCTGCAATAGTCAGAGGTAAAGCTTTCAGCTCTAGAAATACTGTTGAACGGGGTTGATGGAAGGGTCATATCACTAATCGCGGTGGGCATATTGAGAAGCAACATGTATGACCTAGAATGACCTGTCTTCCAAATAATTATGTTTTCTTCCATTCTGCAATGTAGCTACTTTCCCAGAGAGGTAAAAGCTTATATAAATCAAAAGCTTGATTGGTAGAAGGACACTACTTGGATTAAGGTCACAGGTAGTCTGAAAAGATCTATGGATGGAAATCTGAGGGTCCAATGCAACTCAATGAGTGACAGAAGACTTCAGGCAAGCTTTTCTCTGCTTAAAGAGCAAATCAAAGATATCTATAGCCCTACTGGGCAAATACATGCTAAATCCATGATTTAAAATGGTTGTGAAGTCAACAAATGGGCTCCATAGGAACAAGAAAAATGAGGATGATAACAGACTGTAATGCATAACATATTTGTCCTATTTTAGGTGGCAGTCTTTCTTAACATGGCAGATGTATCCTTCCTTGAATCCCGCAGCCATTTTGTTAGAAGAGCCTGGGCAATATTGTTAGTATTTTAATGCCCTAAGTCCCGTAGCACTTCGGCTTTAACACTTTAGTTGAGTTTTCTGGGTGATATTAGAAGCTTGAGGAAGTGCCTCTTCAATGAATCTCTTTTCAATGGCCTCAAGGCAGTGCCTACCAGGCACAGCAGAAAATAGATAACGGTTTGAAAGTAATGTTTTCTCATTATCAGGGCCTTGAAGGCCTTAGTGGACTTACCAAAAAGAGAGGTGCAGTTTCTTTTTCTGATTCATGCTTCTATTTTTAGTTTCTTATAAATAGCTTCTTATAAAGTAATGTCTTGCTGTTTGGAATTATAATAGACTAAAAAATTTATGGAAAGGATATGTGGACGTCTCAGTTAACATTTCGATAATATTCACCAGTAATTATCATCTCAGACTATAAGTAGTGCTAAGTCCAAATGTTGTTTCCGTTGAAAAAGCCTAACACTCGTCACCAGCTCAACAGTCTCTTTAGATTACCTTGGCTGGATGTGGGCAGCAATTTTCCTTCTCAGTTTTGGATTGATACGTACATATCATGGCCATCTGGCACGTGATCTGATTTGTGATGCTTTGAGAAGATGTGAGATTTTAAGAGTTTATACTCAAAACATTAGAAAGAATGTTTAGGGTGTATAAAGCATTAGAAGATAAGGTTTGTATAGATTTGTGAAGATTGACCGGCCCTAGCTTCTTTCAGTCAGAGAAACTTAGCTGGGTGATCCAGTGTCTGTTTTTTATTTTATACTAGCAAAGTGTGCAATTCAGTAAATTTTAGTGGGTGGTTTATGAATAATAATTCAGGCCAATATTACATCTCATATTTTGCTCAATACATTGAAATGGATTTAGGACATGATGCTCGTAATTTATAAAATAGACTGACGCATAACATAAATCCATGGCAGTTACTTTTCATTGCTTTTGTAGTGTTAGTACATTTTTCATAACAGATCAACATAAAGGTTACAACTTGCTAGATTCTGTGCTTTTGACCTCTATCTAAGGAAGCTGTAATCCGATTACTCTATGAACTGAAACTTTTTACCCATTCGCAAAAAAGTAAAAAATGTTCTCTTTTAAGATGAGAAAATGTTCTTTTTTCTTTAAAAAAAATAGAAAAATTATCATTACTGAAAAAAAAAGAATGACGAAGAAATAAAGGGCAAAAAAATGTCGAAGAAATAATGGGAAAAAAATGTCGAAGAAATAAAGGAAAAAAAAAGAAATGAGACAATATGCGAGAACAGCACTAAGGAAGATTTCAGTTGTGCTAAGGGGTCACTGGCTTGAAACTTGAGTTTGAATTTCAGGTTGTTGCTTTGGAGCAAACTCCAACCAACCCTGCTATGTGTGCATAACCAGATAGTTTCTATCATGGGTTTCCTACAGCATGTGCACAACTGATTCAGGCACACTATCACAATGACCTTGAGTTTTGTGAGGTGGACTTGAATGGAACTGTTTATTTAAGATAAATTTAGCAGACAAAACAATGTTTAGAAGCCTCAATCTTGAATCAGATATGTTCTTATTTTTTCTTTCCATTCCTTAGTGTACTGTCCACTGTAGTGCTGGAAAAAAAAAAAAAAAAAAAAACCTTTTGCTAAAGACTACGAGAATCATGGCCAATCTCTCCAACCAACCCTGCTATGTGTGCATAACCAGATAGTTTCTATCATGGGTTTCCTACAGCATGTGCACAACTGATTCAGGCACACTATCACAATGACCTTGATTTTTGTGAGGTGGACTTGAATGGAACTGTTTATTTAAGATAAATTTAGCAGACAAGACAATGTTTAGAAGCCTCAATCTTGAATCAGATATGTTCTTATTTTTTCTTTCCATTCCTTAGTGTACTGTCCACTGTAGTGCTGGAAAAAAAAAAAAAAAAAAAACCTTTTGCTAAAGACTACGAGAATCATGGCCAATCTCTCCAAGTTGTTTCTAAGTTCAGTGAGTGCTTTGCATCAATTTGGGAGCAATATTCTTCAATAGGTTTTTTTCTGTAAATCAATGGTCTGTCATCTGTATTATAAATGTTAACTTCCATATCCTCGTTGCTGTGAAACTTACATGACAATCAGGCTGTAAATGTGTGCAATTTTTATTTGTTTAGCAGTGAACTGTGCACTACCTAATGGTTTATATAGTGTAGAAAATGGACAACCTTTTCTTCTTGGTCAGTTGTGTTTATCTAGAAAGTGTCTTAGAAAATTTATTCCATGGATAAAGCATGAAATTTCACTCACTATTACTATTGCAAGGTAGAGCATGTTGAGAATTTTTACTATACTGTTGTTGCTCCATTAGTACATTTATGTGTCTAACTTGGTCTGACGGTTTAAGGAAAACATTGCCTCAAGGGAGGCAAAATTGGCAAATGTGCTGACGGAGAGATACTTCTGTCGATTGACCTTAACTGTGACTTAAGTTTGTAGATTTCATCACTCGTATGGTGAAACCTCATATTGAACTGCTAGCTTTTCATGTGTTTGATGCCTTCTCTAAATACATGCCTTGAATTACTTTGAAAGAGTTAATGTGGTATGGAAACATAATGGTGCGCACTTTGTTGGATTTTTCTGTGGACGGAGGCCTCTTCTCCTGTTTCTGTTGTTAAAGCATATGGAATTGGAAAACTCGTAGGAAGTTGAGAAATCTGAAAGGTTATTAGCTTAACCGTGTAAAATAGAAAGTTTGGTTTCAAAACTTGCTATTGTGCTTTTTATTCAGATATGTTGTGTGGATGTTTGCTCGTGCTTTTGGTGGCCCTCGTCTGTTTCCTTTAAGCAGCAGATATGGTGATTGTGTGATTGGGATGATGTTCTGTGTCTTCATGGGATATAATGGGGCTTCCTAAGCACAAATATGGATACTAATTTTGATATTTTCAGGATCACTTGGCATTGATGATGGAGTTACTCGGGATGATGCCACGAAAAGTAAGATGTTCTCTCCGCTCATTACGGTAGTTGGATATATGTTTGTTTTCCTTTCAGCAGCTGACTCTCGTTACACCATTTTCAGATTGCATTAGGTGGTCGATACTCTCGCGACTTCTTCAACAGATACGGTGACCTTAGGCACATTAGGCGACTACGGTTTTGGCCCCTCAACAAGGTGCTAGTGGAAAAATACGAGTTCAGTGAACAAGACGCGAGTGATATGGCAGACTTTCTAGTCCCAATATTGGATTTTGTTCCCGAGAAGAGACCGACAGCTGCCCAAAGCCTCCTCCATCCTTGGATCAGCGCAGGCCCTCGACTTCTTGAACCTTCCCCTCCCGATGGAAGCAAGGAGGCGGACGGGATTGCAGAGCAGAAGAAAAAAGAGAAGGATGAAAGGGAAGCGATGGAGTTGGGCGTAGGCAACATTGCAATAGACGGAGCGTCAAAGTCGGTAAAAGATCCGATGGCTAATAACAGAGCCAAGGTCACAGCCACTAACGCTCCTAGGTAGAAGAACCCCGTTCACGTGTAACAAAATTTTTTCTTTGGCTTCATATGTATTTTACCCATATTTTTAGCTCCCCCGAGTCCATACCCGGGCTCTGTCCTTGGATAGAAGAGGTGGGTCTTACTTCACACAGGAACTCCATCGGACTAGACATTTGGGTCATGGAAAAAGGATTGTCGACACCATTAATTTTTTATTTTTATTTTTTGAATTTTTACCTTTTGACTGTTACTTACCTATTGTCTATTGATTAAAATTAAATACGACTTAGTTTTTCTTTAATGAGACTAAATAACTGAATTTTTTTTTTAAAAAAACTATTTGTTAGAAAAAGAATAAGAATAAAAACGAATGGGACCAGATTTACCGGCGACGGTGCGGCGGCAGTTCGAACTCAAGACCCTGTTTGGTGTAAGTCAAGGCGACGCCTTTCTATTTACAGGGAGTCCGTTTATGAGCGCGTCTTCGATTCGTTTCTCGGTCTCCTCCGGAACGCGTCTCTCTGACGCTAAACAAGATGGTTCCCGCTTCCCGGTTCATCGTCTCTCACTGCTCTCGACGGAAGCGAGGATGGCGACGGTAGCGTTCTTGTCCTTGGGCTGCGGCCCCCTCGCGAGGGTTGGCCGGAGGAGAAGCCGATCCGACGAGGGAAATGAACTTCCTCTTTTCAAAGACTTGACGGCTTCCAACAGCAATTTGCTCTATCCCTTCACGAACCCAAACGAAGTCGAAGTCTCTCTCGGTAATCCCCTTCCTTGCGTTCTCCCTTCTTTTTCCTCTACTTTTGATTCCATTAGTACGCGATGTTTGATCGAGTTCTTCGATTTCCTGTTGCAGCGAACGTTACTTGTGCTAGACTGAAACGCGTGCCGAGCTGGAGTCTTGGAATCAAGACCGGTCTGAAGAGCGATTTGCTGAAAAATGAAATCGACAAAACTGAGTCCAACTGGTACGTTTGCGTCTGTTGTATTTTACTTCCCCTTACCTTCTGCCCTACTTTATGCTTTATACTACTACCTCCTGAAATGGAGAGACATTGAGACATCGCAAGGTTGTTCCTTCTTCCTCGGGCCTAGGTCTCTTTTTTCTTCCTCCGCTTTTCGGACCTCCAGAGCAGGGGACAGAGAGTAGAAGTGACATTAATGAAACGTGTTCCGGCTTATTGTTTTGGGCAATTGTCTTGTAATCTTCAAATTTCTCGTTTCATGTTTCAGGCTTGTTACACCTCCCGACTCCCCATTGTTCCCTTCGCTGGACTTCGAACCTAACCGGACTGAATCACGATCTCAAAAGCCGAACTCCCCTCTATCGCGAATGTCCAAGGTGAGCATCCCGTAACGTCTTCGCTCCTATTTTTCTCTCTTCACAAACGGGTGTTGTAATCTTCGAAAGCAGAGTACTCTTGCATCCGATTCCTACATTTGATCTTACGTTTTCTATCGTTTTGCGGCCGTCTCGTCAGAGAGAGGTGAAACGGAAGAGAGAAACAACGGGGAAGAAGAACAGAGGAAGCGAGGAGAAACAGCCCGAGAAACAGCTCGAGAATGGTCAGAGTAAACGTCTGAAAAACAGGGCAATGACATGGAGACATGTCGGGACGATGGGAAGGTTCTGAAAAATCCGAGAAAGACTCTCAGAAATCTATTCGAAATATAATGCGAAAAAACCGACTGTTTATACATGTCTGATCATCTGGTGGTTCATTCATGCTCATGAACTGCAGCCAGTCCTCGCATTGTATCTCTGAAACTCTTGGTTTCTAGTGTTCTTGAATTATTCTTAATAATAAAAAAAAAAATATGTTGGCTATTTTATTCTATTGCGCCTTAGTTTTCCTTTAAAGCGACCTTGCTTGCTTGCCCCCACACGTTAATGGAGCCACCATAAAAAATACTCATGATTTACAAAAGGAGCCACTTCGAGGGATTTTGGATAGGACCCGACTTCAAAACGTTAGCCTCGGGTTCGTACTATTTTATATAGTATCCGTTCGATACTGTGCTAGTTCTCCCACCAATTCACCATTGCATAGCTCTTGAGTAGAGGAGAAAATGTCCGGTGCTAAGAGGTAAGTAAAAGGTCTTCCTTTTTTACTTAATCCCGGACTAGCTCTGTGTGATTCATTCTATTCATTTTATCATTTTCGTGAAGACCAGATCTCATGGAAGTGATTTCCACTTGAATTCTGGTTTTTGGATTTTTATTTTTTATTTTTTTAATGTGTTAATAAAGGCTATCGGGGAAGGTGGCGATCATCACCGGCGGCGCAAGCGGAATCGGAGAGGAGACCGCGCGACTGTTCGCCGACCACGGGGCCCGCGTTGTAATCGCCGACATCCAAGACCAATTAGGCCAAACCGTGGCGGAGTCCATCGGTCTGGACCGCTGCTCCTACACCCACTGCGACGTCACGGACGAAGCCCAGGTGAAATCCGTCGTCGACCGGACCGTCGCGACGCATGGCCTCGTCGACGTCGTCTTCTGCAACGCCGGCGTCATCAGCCCCACGGACCAAACGGTTCTTGACCTCGATCTCGCGGCCATGGACCGGCTCTTCGCGGTCAACGTCCGGGGCCCCGCCGCCTGCGTCAAGCACGCCGGGAGGGCCATGGCGGACGGCGCCGTGAGGGGGAGCATCATATGCACTGCGAGCGTGGCGGCGAGCACCGGGAGGGGGAAGCGGGTCGATTACACCATGTCGAAGCACGCGGTGCTGGGATTGGTCCGGTCCGCGGCGGTTCAGCTAGGGAGGTTCGGGATCCGGGTCAACAGCGTGTCGCCGTCGGCGGTAGCGACGCCGCTTCTGACCGTATCGCTGGGGATGAGCGAGGAGGAGGTGGAGGTGGCGTACGCCGATTTGGCGAAGCTCAAAGGGGTTTCGCTGAAGAAGAAGCACGTGGCGGAGGGGGCTCTGTTCTTGGCCAGCGACGAGGCCGCCTTGGTCACCGGACATGATCTCGTCGTCGACGGTGGTTTCTTGTGCAGCCACTAGTGGCACTGTCACAGTGTCACCCATGAAAAAAAGTTCGTTACTTTATTATAAATATATATATATATATATATATATATATATATATATATATATATATATTTTTTTAATTGGGCATTTTTCTGTGGTCTATCGCTACTCTCTAGTCATTGGTCAATGGCATTTTGCACCAAATATTTTCGGGGATTTTATATTTTTATTAATTTTGTTTTACATTTAGTGAGTGGTGACAAATTTTAATATTTTGTTCATATGATTTAAGCAATTTTTATTTTTAATAAATTTATATGATTAATTTATACATTTATTTGAAGCAGTTTTTCCTTGTTATTATGGAAATTTAGACAGGTGAATGAACTTGATTTTTCCTCTAAATTCTAATACACTCTGCCCCACTTTCCCTAGTCCCCGCGGTTCTACGAAATGTTATAAAACTCGGATAAAAAAACAAATGTGATAGGCTCGTATAAATAATATTTTATTTATTTATTTGAGCCGAGCTGAGCCGAACTTAGTGATGTTCACGCTCGGTTCAGAATAAACAACACAAACTCGAGCTCGGCTCGACGACGAGCCTTAGAGTATAACTCGAACTCGAGCTCGATTCATTTTCTCGAATTCGACCTCGAGCTCGATCTATTTTCTCGATTTCGACCTCGATGTGTTGTAAATAAAATAATAACATAAAAGATATAAATTTTTTTTTTTTTGTGTTTGTAGTTTGTACGATGAAAGTAGCCTGCGTTATGTAATGGTCGCCTCCGAAGGTTCAAACTTCAACGATTTGAAAGAAATGACAGGCTCAGTTTTCGAAAACTACAAGATAATTTTTTTTTGGGAGATTAAATTTTTTATATTCAAATTTAACCCTGTTTTAGGGCTGAAATGACATTAAAAACAACTTTAAAATATGACTAAGATAGTATCATGTGTGCGTAAAAAAGAAAAAATAAATAAAAAATTATTAAATATGTTATTACTTTGTGTAAAAAATAATATCAAGCTGGCTCATGAGCCAACCTGAGTTTTATATAACTTGAATTCCACTGATGAGACTAAACGAGCTATCTTCGTGTTCGGCTCAAGCTCGTTATAAACGAGCTCGAGCCGAGCAAACACTGAACCGAGCCCGAGCTACTCGCGAGTTGGCTCAGTTCACGTCCACCCCTACTGGCAATCGCAATCTTCTAAGTATTTTAAGGAGGCCCATGAAACTTCGGGTCCATGCCCATTCTAGTGTAAAGTCTTCTTTGAGTACAAAGATTCGCGCACAACGGCGGGGGTTTTACCGAATCCCGGAACCCGTCCTCCTCTCGACGGAATCGTCGAAAATCTCCTACTCCGGCTGCAGAATGGCCGGCGGCCGTAAGAGAGACAGGTCCTACTTCTCGTCTTCCCGTTTAAAGCGGCCGCGCCGCTCGCCCCCGTTGCCGGAGAGCGACATCGCTACTGCTGACGCTGCCGCCGCCGCCGCCGCCGCGAAGGAAAGCGTCTCGGTCATCGTCACCGGTCTGCCGCCCGAGTGCCAGGTTCTCGAGGTCAAGTCTCGCTTCCAGATGTATGGTCCTGTTTCGCGCCTCCACATAGACCGACAGCTTGGTTACGGTTATGTGACCTTTCGCTCCCCGGACGCCGCCGACGCTGCCATTGCGGCTTCCGGGGACCCCGATTCTGGCATCTCCATCGGACCTGTCAAGGTAGTGTATGGAGTGCTTCGGTTCCGGAATTTTTTTCTGTGCGTGTTCTTTCAGTCGACAGTGTTTCTTTTGCGGGAATTGAAAATTCGCAGTTTGTTTTGTCGTCTTTCTTCATCTTCGTTCCTTTTTCCCTTGCTTGAATTGGGGACTCTCCGTAGACTTTCTGGAGGAGAGTAACTGAGTATAGTTCTTCTTTTGGACATTCTTTTTTAGCTCAAGTTCGCATTTTTCCTTTTCGAGGACTAGCATCGTATCTCTAGATACTAGCACGAACCGGAAATTCTATTCAAGAGGTAGGAAAATGTTCTCCTCTGTGCAGCAGTGGAAGTCGTGGTAGGGTTATGGTGATAGTTTTGACCATGATTCCTATTTTTAAGCAGTTTTAAGTTCTTGGGGTTTGACCGCGGTGCCCTTGCGATAATGTGAATGAAATGCACTTTGCCTATAAATTTGCCTATCCTCCAGAAAACTTCTCTCTGCGGCCTCACTTTTGCTTTCTATCCGTGCATGAGGGACCGAGCTTCATCTCTCCAAGTTTGATGGGAAGGGAAATTTCGACCACATGGAAATCTGGATGGAGGTATTTTTCAGGTGCCAAGACCTCCTAAAGGTTGTCGAAGGTGGCTTTAAATGTATGAAGAATCTGACGTTTCTGTCTAAGGAAGAGCCACATGAAGGATAGGAAGTCACTCTTCCTCATCTTTCAGGCAGTCCAGTTGACTATCTTTGAGACGGTTGCAATGGCACAGACAGCAAAGGAAGCATGGATAATCTTATTAAGACAAAGTCCCGTCGTGCGAGAACTGCTCCTACAAAGTCCGAGGAGGAAGTTTGAACTCCTTCAGCAAGAAAGGATAGAAACACTTCTAGCTTTCTCACGCGTCTCTAAAGTTTGGTAAATCGAATGAAGAACAGTGGAAGACATCACAGAGAAGCAAATTGTCCAGAAAGTTATTTGACCTCTCGCATCCAAATTCCAGTAGTAACAGCCATTTGTGTGACGAGAAACCTGTCCAAGCTCACAATTGATGAACTGCTGGCTTCTTTGCAAGTGCATGTGAACAGGCTCTCAGAGAAGATAGAGCCAAAAATGGAGGCATTGCATAATCAAAGTGACAGGGTAGTGCTGTAGAAAGAAGAATAGACAGTCTAATGTTGTCCACAGAAGGAAGCAAAACAAGGGAAGCACAAGTCTCATATCAATGTTTCATGTGCAAACAGTACGACCTACAAGTTCCATTGTTCCAGTGCGAAGGTTGAAGCATCCAGCTCACCCCTGACCAATGGGACTATTTTGAAGAAGTATATTTGTAGGAGATTGTGGACCAGCTTAGTTTATGGAGGCTAGTGTAGGTTTTTTAAGTTATTTTTTGTTTGTTCTCGTTTAGGGATCCCAGTCCTATTTTGAGAATTGACCCATGATCTCACACAAGAAAGTGAGAGACCCTGGTTTTGATTCAAAGTATTATTCTTCCATTATGACATCAGTTACTATGGATAGCATAATGACAAATCACCTGGAAAGGTTTTGGTAGAGTTGTAATGTTTAGGGATCCCAGTCCTATTTTGAGAATTGACCCACGAGAAAGTGAGAGACCCTGGTATTTATTCAAAATATTATTCTTCCATTATGACATCAGTTACTACGGATAGCATAATGACAAATCAACCTGGAAAGGTTTTGGTGAGTTGTAATGTTATATACTACTACCACATGGTGAGATAGAATTTGGTTGGATGGCATCGTTGTTGACATTGTCTTGTATTACTATAATCACATCTCTTGTATCGTATTTTGAGTCTGTTTAAACGATACTATGAGTAATGTAACAACAGAGTTTGGAAAGCTCTCTCATAGTTTAATCAACAACTCAGGCTTGAAATGCTGCAAAGTGTTGTAGCCTCATTCAGATATGTAGATTTAAACTATTTAATTTATAGACGAACTCAAGTATTCAACAGCTATTTGAATCTTGTTGTCCTTATTGGTGAGTGCAGGTACGTGTCTATCAGCCAAGTAGTCCTCTTCCTGGGTGGAGTGCAAGAGTGCAGAACACTGGTGGCGAGGGTCACCAACCTTCGTCCAAGTTGCTGCGAGCTGAAGTACCCCTGAGTAAACATGGTAAAGCTTACAAGAGGCTTGTTGGTGTGAACGAGATTAGTGAAAAGAAACCAGTGGATGAACCAGCAGAGCCGTTCAAGGGCAGAGAAATTATTGCATATGATGATATTCTTTGAGCTTCACCAAGAGTATGATGGAGACACATAGTGGTGGCTGTTGATGGCGAGGTCGGTAGGGCAGTAATTTTAGTTAGTTAAGATACTGTGCAGCTCCATGGGACCTAATATTCTGTAACTGTAATCATGTTTTTCTTCTAGGGGGTCAGGTGCTTCTGCTGGTGAGGATTAAGTCGCAGAAGCTTTGTAAAAAGTTCTTGTAAGTTTTGTCCTCGTATGTGTTAGTAGTGTGGGAGTACTGTTTTCTTACCCGTGCTTGGCCCTAGAAAGCGTTGGATTGAAATGATGTTGTCCACTTTATAAAAATTTGCAAAGCTTAAGCAAAGGTTTTTTCCGCAGGACTCGTGATATTGATTTGAAAGTATTACTTTTGTTGGGGAGCTTCTGCATTAAACAATTATGCGAAAAGAGAGGTAAATGCATCAAAAGAGAAAAGAGTAGCTAGGTCCACTACAACGGTTGCCTGACATGCAGGTGGCTTGTGATGTCAAGAAAAGCTCCTCATTTTAGTTGTTGCTTTATTTTAAACTTCTCTCCCGCGCCCTACATGGATTATGGTTCAATAGG
Source organism: Aristolochia fimbriata (assembly GCA_019845555.1). Taxonomy (NCBI): domain Eukaryota; kingdom Viridiplantae; phylum Streptophyta; class Magnoliopsida; order Piperales; family Aristolochiaceae; genus Aristolochia; species Aristolochia fimbriata. The sequence continues at coordinate 7,639,932 of CM034078.1, forward strand.
AAGCTGTAATCTTTTAGCGTTTGGTAAATCCATGACAGTCTTGGGTCTGGGAGTTTGGTCTGTGTTTGGATGTGTTACACTATCTCCTCCTGTCAAGGGCTGAGCACTTGGAGGAAAATGTTTTTAAAGTCTTCAGAAGTTCAGATGACTGCCTCCTCCCAATCTGCCTCCTAATGACTGCCTATTATTGTATCTAGAGACTTGTAACATCCACTACTACAAGAGAAGAAAGTGCAGCATCAAGAGAAGAAGATAAGGAAGATGAAAATAACATGAGCAGCATGTTACGAGCAAAACACACAACTATACAATCTGTTTCTTCTTGCTGAGCTGCAAGAATTAAACGAATACAAAAGGAGGATATTTCTTGGAAGAAATCATCTTTCTTCTGTTCATCATCTCAAAACATCAGTTGTCTTAGGAATCAGAATGTGTCTCATAGAATTCACTAGGGCATGGCGACAGCACCTCTTCCTCTAGCATCTGCAATACCCTGTTCATTGAAGGACGGCTGTCAGGATTTGCATTAGTGCACCTTGAAGCAATGTCAAGCACCACTTCGACAGTCTCAATATCTGCATCTTTGCAGTTTTTATCAACAATCTCATGCAACCGGCTCTCTCTTAACAGGTTGTTCATCTACAAGATTCCGATCAAAATAATTAAAGTCAAATCGAGAAAAAGAAAAAGAAGAAAATAGGAAATCTGAGGACCTGCATTGCTTACCCAGCCAACAATGTTTAAGCCCCTTTTGACAAAGGAGGAATCAGTAGGTCTCTTTCCAGTTACCAACTCCAACAATAGCACCCCAAAGCTATAAATATCCGACTTCTCAGTTGCTAGCCCACTCTGCAGATATTCTGTTACACAAAGTAAAGACATAAAGCTGAATGAATTGTATCTGAACTGCAACACTGACTTTATGATACTTGGTAATTTGACTTTCCAAAATATTTCAAGTGAGAACAGGACTAGTAGATGGAACAAACCTGGTGCCAGATAACCAAATGTACCCGCCACCACAGTTGTAATATGAGCCTCATCATCAACTACAAGCTTTGCCAAACCAAAATCTGAGACATGGGGATTTAGGTTTTGATCAAGAAGTATGTTACTAGATTTTATATCCCGGTGCACTATGCGTGGACAGCAGTCATGATGCAAGTAAGCCAATCCACGAGCAGACCCAAGAGCTATTATTAGTCGGGCATTCCAGTTCAGAGGCTGCTTTTCAGGATCACTTTCTGCAGTCATAATATGCCAGACAAAGTAAGAACAAGACATTACATGGAAATTTATCAAGAAAAATGCAGTAAATAGATCCTTTTATTCATGAAAGTTCCGTACCGTGAAGAATATAATCTAAGCTGCCCAAGGCCACATAATCATATATGAGAAGCTTAGAAGATGGAAGACGACAGTAGCCTCGGAGATTGACAAGGTTTATATGTTTAATGCTACCTAAAATCTCAAGTTCCCTCTCAAAGATTTGGTCTGATCCTTCTCGATTCCTATCAATTCTTTTAACTGCAAAGGCACTACAGTCATCCATGATCATCTTGTAGACAGTTCCAAAACCACCAGATCCAACCACATCTTCTTCATCAAGTGACTCAAGCTTTGCTATTATATCATGAGAAGAATATGGAAGATCTCCATGGAAAGTAACAAGCTTGGTGCCTAGCAAAAACATCATAGAAGGTATAGTGACAGAAAACGGAAGAGAAAACGCCAAAATGTGCAATCAAAATTTACCCGTGTCCTGGAGCTGCTGCTTGTGGACCTTGGTGTATCTTTCAGCAACACCCTTTTTTGATAACAAACAGATCCAAAGGAATGCAAGCAGGGCAATAATTGCCACACCCATGGCAGACATCGCACCAATTAAAATGCCATTTAGGTAATGTGTCTTTGGTCGCACAGCTGGAACTCCTGTTTCATTCGTAGAATTAAAACAAGGAAGAGAATTAGTTTAACTTGAATTCATTTTCTGTCCAATAATTAAGGATGCATTTAGACATGCCTGAGTCAGCCTCAGTGGCAGCATGTGGTAACACCACAGGGAAGCCCATTGAAGTCCGACAGGGCTTTTGAATTTGTACACCACAGAGGTCTAAATTACCAGTAAACCTGCAAATAATAAAAATGTTCTGAGAAAACGACCAGATACCCAAAAACAGGACAACTTGATTTTGGAAAAATTCAGTCAGAGATCCAATAAATCTGTTTTAAATCCACACCATTCTCCATAGGTCAGTTTAACATTGTTCCAGTACAATCAAACAGAGAAAGTTGAAGAATTTTCATAACTGAAGTAAAGAACGCAAAATCACAAATTGCATTACAGCTGAGATGAAAGTTTAGCCAGCATCATTAACCACTTATGACACTACTTACGAAGTATTTTTGAAAGCCCCCAGTGCTCCAATATTAGGAATTTCTCCCGCAAAAAAGTTGCTGGATAAGTTGCTGAGACAAGGAGAATAAAAGAGGAAATGACATAAGTTAAACTGACCACAAAGAAGTAAGCGTTTTGCTGTTCCTGTCTTTTATCTTTTTCTTTGACGGCTCAATCAAACGAAGAAAAACAACATGAAGAGGAAGACTAACTTACAGAAATCGCAAATGGGTGAGGCGTCCAATTGAGGAAGGTATTGATCCCTTGAGCGAATTACTGGACAGGTCTCTACATAATATATTAGGAAACCCCAGTAAGTAAAGGCACAGAAATCCTCCAGGGTAAAAGAAGAGTTCTTATGCAAAACGTAAAAGGCCGCCTTACAGAATCACAAGACGAGAAAGATTTCCGAGCTCCCACGGAATGCCACCTTGGAGATAATTACCTCTCAGATACCTGAAGATTGCACATTGAAAAATAATACATTTTGGGTAAGAAGACATCTGCAGTATTACATTTGCAACTAGAAATTTTTAAACATGAACACGATAAATATTACAGTGCTCTAAGGTCTGCGCAGTTTGCAATTTCCGGAGGAACAGAACCACGTAAACTGTTTTGATGGAGTGCCCTGGACAAGTTTAATGAACGTGAGCCTCAAAGATTAGTTTTTGTGTGCTGGGGTCAAATTTGGTGACAATGCAAGCTACTTACAGTCTTTGCAGCCTACGGAGTTTGCCAACGACCGGTGAGATTATTCCAGTAAACTGCATATACGGCAGATTTCTGCAAAAAAATCCAACCACTCACAAGTCACAAGACACAAAAATTTCAGGGAAAAATCTCAGTAAAGAAGCTGATCAGAGGGAGGGGAAACACGGAAATGACAAACAGAAGAAACCAGGAAAGAAAATATGAAAAAAACAAATGCAAAGGGAAAAACAAGCAGGTGTAAAGGAAATAGAAAGTAATGAGGAGGGGTGAACTTACATGGAGCGGACTGTTTGGTCATGGGGATGGCAGGTGATTCCAGTCCAGCTGCAAGGGGTAGCATCAGTCACTCTCCAGTTTCTCAGATTATTCTTAGTATCATTCAGACCCGATCTTAGTTCAAGAAGCGTAACGCCTGCGGGGCAAACCAAAAAACCAAAAGAAAAAATGTCGAAGTAGAAGAGGTATCAGACAAGGCTCGATGAATCAACCGGGGCGACAAGAGAGGAGCTTCAAAGGCGAGCTTTTTACCATCTTCAGTGAGAGACAGGGCGCTTGTGCTTAGCAAGAGAGCTAATGTAACAAAAACAAGCGAACCCATTTCCATCACAGATACGAGAGTTGAGCTGCAGAGGCCTAAAAGCGTTTCCAAGATCCTCGGCAGAGGCGGTAGCTAGAGCAAGTGAATGAAGGGGGTGTTTGTCTTGTCCAGGAAGCAGAAGAGAAGACTCGGTGGGTGCTCTCGCTCACTGTGTCTCAGTGGTGGTGACCGGTGGCAAGTGTAATTATGCCCTTACAGGGAGTTGTTCTTTTCTTTAATAATGATATGATTTGGCGCAAACGTCTGGTGCTTCTTCAAGAGAAACTCAGGAAAGAAGAGAAAGAGGCCGGGAAATATAAAAAAGAAAACGAAGAGATTGGAATCTGTGCAGCAGTGGCAGAAATAGCCGTTGTCGTCAGGAAAATTCAAATGGTCGTAAGGAGTTTGACGTCTCGCACGAGTTCACTCAATTTTTCCTTACGTGGTTGGTTCCCTCGATTTCGCTGCCGCGTGACCGCGTTCTAAGACTCGGTGCCCAACTCATTGGAATCGGAGACTCGGATAGGTCAAAATCCCTGCTGAACTGTAAACTTGAAGGAGAATATCGAATCATAGATATATTGTAGTAAAATACACGAAAATGATCCTCACTACACTCTTAGAACCACTTTTTACAAAAAATAATGAACAAATAATATGTGTACTAAAAAATATATTATGTATAACATAATAGTACATAATTTTATATCGTCAAATACATTTTAATCGTATATATATAATAATAATATATTATAAACCATTAACTAATATGTTATATCATGTTCTTAAAACTAAATATTTTTATATTATATACATAATAATAATATGTTATAGACCATTAACTAACTAATATGTTATGTCAGGTTCAAAACCAAACACCCTTCAATCAATGAGAAATTATGCTATAGCTAATATGTTATACAGAATAAGAAAATAAATTATATATAACATAATAATGTATTACAGATTATAGATAATTAATTAATATGTTATATAAGTAATAAATCGATTTAAGGGTTTAGTGAAGACATTTTCATGTCTATGACTCTATATCATGACTCAATATTTTGTCAATATTTATTCGTGATTTAATATTTAAATAGTAGATAATAATACATCTATGAGTCATAATTCTCCCTAAGTGAATCGTTAGGATCAATTACTGATTCCAAGAATCAATAGATTTTATGACGAGTTCAAGGTTGATTTCTTTTAATAATCACATAAAACGCAAAAGTAGGCCTACTGGGCCAGGGTAATTGAAAGAAGATGGGCCTCCCAGTTTTCATGGACCCGACTAGATTTGCAGAATCAGGAAGGGGATCGGCCGGTTCCACCGGGACTCCGAGTCGGTGCCGAGTCCGGGTCACAAAATCCTGGGCACAACCGGAATTTAAGGGCGGTAGACGGATGTGACCCGGTTTTCTTCTCTTTTCCCCGTCCCAGTTTTCTTCTCTGTTCTCTGCGGACGAAATTCGCGTGGCGTCGTCTCCTCCAAGCTTTCGGCCACCTACTTCGTCGTTCCTCCTTTCAGGAGCTCGGCCCAGCCACTGTGAGGTAACTAATACGAGCTCCAACTGCTGTCATTACGTATATTTCTCTTTGTTCGTTGATATGATCTCTGTGGCAGTGGGGGTTTGATTATTTATCTTCTGTTTTGTTCTTCTGGAGTTCGAGGCATATCTGGTTTTCTTGCAAATTCTTGATCAAAAAGCTGATTTCTTTGATAGTAGGAAGTATATTACTTCCCTTTATCTTAACAATGAGTGTTCTCTCCTAAAAAGGTCACTTTTTTGTCCCGAACTCTGTATATACCCCGAGTGAAGCAGAATAATCTGTTCCATTTGTCATTCCGTTTCCATTCTGTCAGATTGGAGTAACTACATTCAATTCCATCTATTTGCTCTATTAGGAATCAGATAAACGAGTAAAGAATTTTTTAAGTAGTCTACAAAATTCGTACTATTTAAAAAGGTAAGCTGGGTGTCACTTCATTACCAAAAGATTTGTTAGAGAAATCATGATGCCACCTTCTACCTATTATTCTTTGATCGTGTGAATTGCTTTTATATATTTTGATTTACACGTTAATTAGGTTTGAAATATCCAATACTCAACTTCTTTCAAATCAATAAACAGTAAACTAAATTCTCTTACTTGATCCAGTGAACCTTGTTATGCTATTTCTGTTCTATTTGGTGAATGGTAAATGGTAAACCAGTTAAATAGATTTTGGTGGATGTTTAGAATTCCCTGCCATCCATATTCGTGAGAGCTGACTCCTTATCACCTAGGTCTCCAGCTTCAGACATCAAGCCACTGTTTGGTTCCTCAGCTGTTGCTGAGTACTACTAATGCTGCATGTATTTAGCTTGATAATCTACTTGTGTAGCATATACCATTAATCTAAGAAAGACAAATTAAGGTCTTTTTCTTTTGGCAAAATGAATCTGTGATTAGAGCTTGTGGTCATAATATCTTCTATGCATAGGTTAGAAGTTTTAAGCTATGAAATAACTTTTGTGCATGTTTTGCAGGACTAGCTTGACTTGAGGGAATGCATCCCCCCCTAACTTTACATAAACATCCAATGTGTGCTGAAGTACGTTTGCAATTTCTTTTCTATCCAATATTTTACTGCTTCCTGCTTCGGTTTCACCTAATTCAGCTTTTGCTATGCTAAATCTTAAATTAAAAAAGAAGTCTTTTATTTTGGCAGTTCACTTCTTAAGTCCATTGCCGAAATTATGTTTCTGTTTTAGAACTCATATTTTTCCTTCCCATCGCAGCTTTACCTTATGCACAATTGTGCTTCATCTATTTCAGCTCATAATTGTAGTATCCAAATCATATCCTAACTTGTCTTCCCTATTTCCATTAATACGCTCATTTTTTTTACCTCTCATTCTGCTTGTATCTCTGCAGAATTGTGATTCACCTATTTGCAAGTCCTGTATATAGCAAGAAGTCTATGTGAGCACTTCACCATATTCCTGTCAAGTTTAAAAGAAAACAAGGAAAAATGCCTCCTCACACCATTCTCTTAATGTCTTTCTGTTCATTTAATTCAAAACCAAGTTTAGTTCCATCCTGCACATTCTGTTTTCTGGGCTAAAATTCTTATCACTTTAAGCTGCCATATCTTATATTTGATGGTTAAAGTTCTATATAACCTTGGTTTTGTGGAATCTCTGAAAGTGATCCTGAGTGGGGGATACTTTCTTGCAAATATGGTATTGGTATATGTAACTACCGGAGTCTTTTGATATGGAAAGATAAAACTCCAGTAAATTCACTCATTTTGATATAGAAAGATAAAACTCCAGAAATTTCATTCAGTTACTCATCTACATCAAGATCGATTTTTATTTTGCCGTCAAACTTCTACTTGTTCCCTGAACCTTCACCTTCACTTCTTGGCTTCGGTATCTACTTTTTCTCTAGTAGATTGCTGCGTAGAGCCCTCCAATCAAGGGGATCAGTTGAATCATAGTCAAATTGTGCATGCTGTGGACTGATCTTGGCCCTCTTTCGTTTCTTCTTTTCTTGAGCATTTTCTTGCTTTCAAAAACCTACTCTTTCATGTTTATCCCATCTGATAACTGTCATAAATTTTACTGATCAGATTATTGAGGAGTTCCAGAAATGTCACTTGGATCATCCAGTCGCCAAGTTCTTTGGTGAGTGCACAGAACTAAAGATAAAGCTTGATCGTTGTTTCCGAGAAGAAGTGAGCTCTAACTTTCCACATTTAAGTTTGAATCACTGACACGGTTTGTGGTGAATGTTGACCAAAATGTTTATCTATTGAACCCTGAACCTCCATTCTGGTTGTAGATGATCACCCTAAACATTTCCGGTCCAATCCTTCCACATCTCTCTTATTGACAAAGCTGTTTTTTCATCAACAGGACTAACTGCAGCTCCTTGTGTTACAGAAAGCTATAAAGCGCAAGGCAAACTTCGAAGAGAGTAAGAAATTGAAGGAAAGACTACGGGAGTACCGGAAAGCAGCTACCGAGAACCAGCAAGATTGATGAGTCAAAGACTCCACTTTGTGCTTTTACTTGGATAACAATGGTAGAACTTGGATGCACGCCTCTTAGATGCAGAAATGTTTTTCTTTCTACATTGGTAAATAAATATTGTGTACATTTTCAGTCACAAAACTTCAGTTCCCTGTCGAATAGTTTATAAGAACGACAGGACGGAAACTTCATCAATAGTCAAAGTGGATATAGTTGTGCAGGTCAATCATCAACGTCATAGATTCAATCGAAATTAAGATTTATCGTGATGATCAAAGCTGCATGTCGTCGATACTTGACCACGTTAAATTACGGCACCTAAGAAGAAGATATAATATTATTTTAAATTTTCAAAGAGGTATGAATATTAGCAACTTCGGACCTCTTTATCAAACAACTTTCCAACACAATGCGGATTTGTCTATGTTCAAGCTCCAGCTTACTTAAATGTATCGATTCTACCTCTTTAGATAAACATAAAACACAAGCTGAGAAAAACTCAGGAGTCTTGATGGGTGAGACCAAAGGTACTCACATGAGGCTAAGTGGCTTTCCACATTGCCAACAACTCAAAACTCTACAGCTTCCTCAGTCGCTGCAAACAATTACAGTTTCTTCCATTCACCAAACACACATGCGCCTCAGGAAACAATTGATTCTCACGAGAGAAAAAGGAAGACCATTTCACTATCTTAATGTACATGATTAACTAACAAAGCTATTGCTGCCCCCAAAACGTTAACAGCACCCCCAAGACCCAAAATTACAGTTTACACCAACAACCAACAGGAAGGCATTAAAAACATGGTCAATTTGGACGAGAAAACAAGGTGGGAACTAGTGACTAACAGTTAAAAAAATAAGAGGAAAAAAAAAAAAAAAAAAAAGTGCTATACATCCCAACCATCTCCGCGTCCATCAAATTCCCATTTTCTGCTAGCTAAATTTCCATAAATCTCTGAGAACTTAACCAAGCAATTACTTCTTATCCGATAGTGCACTTGAGTATTCCGACTAATAGCAGCTCCGGAGAGCTTGGAAGTATCGATAGCCCACGCAGGCTTCACATACTCCACCGTCCTTGCAGCACTCCCATTTGCATACAAAAAATTCATGAGCACATCCTCACAATTGAAATACTTATCTACTAACTCTCTTCCCTTCTTTGCTTCATCGCTCCAGTACCTCTTAAATGCCAATTTGCTATCTATAAATGCTGCCCCTGTCAATATCATGTTATATCCTCGACGTGTCCTGGCATACTTCTCATCCCTGTACTTCAACGGGCTCCCATCTATAAGGCGGGGGTAAAACCCAACAATCCGATCAGGATGCTCTCTCCAAACCCGAAACCCACGTTCTACATCATCACATGTCATCATTATGTCATCATCAAGCTCGAGAACTCCACGAGTCTTAATTAATGGATCGATCTTGAAACGGTTGTTCAAAGAGTTCTTCTCTTCTACTCTGATCCTAATTGGAACCACAGAGTCCAAGTCACTTAGTTCAGGAGGTTGGCCTTTGTTCCACACCACCACAATTTCCCCCACAGAGGAGCACCTTGAGTAGTGTTTCACATACATTTTCAGGTTCCATAACCGAGCTTCATAAGTCATAGTTAGAAGCGTAAACTGAGAGTGCAGACCCTTGAAGGGATAAGCTTCCTCTGCTCCATTTCCTCCATATATATATCCTACCCCTTTGCACATTAGTACCACTCCAACAATAAATATTAATGCCAAAACTGATCTTCCAGCACATGTGTTAGGCTTCATTCTTCCACGAACAGAGGAGCTCAACCGGTGTAAACGGGAACAAAACCGTCTAAGTTTTGAAGACAAAAGAATAGGGCGGTCACGCTCCCATGCTGTCAAGGAGTCACTTCTCTTCTCCAAACCGGATGGGCACCAATTGAGTGGTAGGATGCACTTCACAGCACCCACAAGTAGACCCACCAACACAACCAACAAAACCACTGCTAAAAGTGAAGAAGATCCCAACAAAAATCTTTGAAATGAATCACCCGATGGAACCCGGTCCCCATCCATTACAGCAATCCATTCGCCTGAGCTCAACTGTTGTGCATCCAGGTGATGGTACCGAGCCCCATTCCAAGCATTTCTGCCTTTCTCAGATTCATCCATACCTAGCTGGACCTCAACTTCCTTGTATTCATCAATAGTCAGAACCTCTACTTTGAAAACACGAACCTTCCTTCCATATGTATCACCACAATCCTGCCCTACTCGGTAGAGGTTTCCATTGTAGATGAATGGACGGCCTCCATTTCGAGCACCCAAACTCCTGTCAACATTGTAGATGGGATTCTGCTTGTGGGGTTTCCAAGGACCAAGAGGAGAAGTACTATACCAGATTTCTAGTTCTCCATTTTTCTTTGTGGCAATCCCACTGAAATCTGAACCAAAGAGCCAATAATTTCCACCATGATTTAAAATAAAGGAATCTACAAGAGGTTTCTTTAAGATAACCCTATCCAGAGTCCATTGTAAGGGAAAATTCAGTGCTCGATAGAGGCGGAGATCCCCTTTCTGGCTGCTTTCTGGCATCATATAGATCTGAAAAAACAAAACGCATAAGCAACAAGTATTCATCATGATAAGCCAAAAGAAAAAATGTCTGAGGGAAGAAAATTCATTTCCAGATCAAAAGTATCAAAAGTGAAATTTTCACTTACTTGGTCAAGATAACGAAACACAAATGGGTATGAAAGATGCCACTCCTCGTCCAAAGCTATACCAAGGTGCTGCCAGGTAACACCTTTGTCATTGCTTCTTGCTACACCAATGTCTCCTTGCATAGTGACCGAGTTCTTAGTTTCGAAAAATAGATACAGAACATCATCCTGAATACAAAGGCAGTGTAAGGCCACAAAGTCAAAACAAAACAGATACTCCTTTAACACTGATTATGCAAGTAATGATGTTAATCGCTATAAATGTGGTTTCCCTAAATAAAAACACAAAACCAACAACCAAGTTGATAGGGAAAAAATGAAAAGAAAAAACTAATAGACAGGTTTAAAAGGCTAGCAGCATTATTTATGAAGCACATATTAAACCAAAAAAATAAAACATGTTGCAACTATGATAAATAGGGTAAAGCTACGGAGCAATACAGCTCATTTTTCATATTTTATATAAATAGCATCTTGCAAATATATTCAACAAATAATACCTCTAATAATAATTTATGTTGCTTCAATCATTTGTTTGATTAATATCTAATTCTTGAGAATAAAGTAATGCATATCAAATGTAAAACATAGGGCACCTGTAATGTTGAATGAAATAAAACAATACATGAGGTACCTTAATTTTTATTTTTGAATGAAGTAAATACATCTTTTGGTTCTTGTCCATATCCTCATACATGTGTTCAAATCCACAGTTGATTCTGTTCCCGAGTTCCAGTCACACAACCATGATGTGAATATCGCCACAAGATACTCTATCTTATACAAAAAATAAAGAGCACATATTAACCTAAAGGTAGTTCCTTTCAAGGTTACTTTTTAAAAAAAAAAATCTCAGGGTATTCATACTTTTTGACATCATCACTTCATTGCCAGTCTTTTTAGTCTTTTTTTTTTTAAAAAATGGTGGACTCTTTTTTAATCTGTAAGACATTGATACAAACTAGTACAACAGTATGTTACACGAGCCGAGACCAGGCTTTCCATACTGCAGGTAGTGGGATACATTTAAGGGCTAACACATAGCTCCTCTACTGACCCGCCTACCACCAACGTGCAAGTACTGTAGTCTTTGTAGTCTTTTTCTTGGGACAATTTTTTTATTTTTGGGTTTTGGAGCTCTTAACCCCTTCTTGTACTCTCCCTTTTCATTTCTTTGCAAATGCAATCTTCTCATTTCTTCTCTCAAATAATAATAACAACAATAACAACAACAAAAATAATAATTTAACAAAAAAACTGTTTTAACCTTGCCTTTCCTTTCTCATAAGTGGATTCTGAAAAAAAAAATCACATAAATCTATGCATTGTAAGCTAAAAGCTCAATGAAACAATAAAATGGACATCCCAAAGGGCAATGTACAGTAACAGAAATTTTATCCTTTCATATTGGAAAAAAATCACAAAACGAACACGACGCTTCACAGTAGAACCTTCACTGTGTGGCCACTAAACCATAGACATCCTCATAACACTGTTCAAGTTTACCCCACTTTCGAAGTCCTCATGCAACTTACTCTTTCTTCTTCTATTCTTATTCTTTTTTAAAAGGTTTCTTCTTCTACTCTTACTCCGTCTATCCCTCTCATTGCCTCCATATATCGGCTTTAAAGCTTTGCGGTAATCAAATTTTAGCTAAGAGCTAACATTGGCCTACATCATATTAGAAGGTGACCAACAATTTACTACGCAATTCAAGCATAAATAAGGATAAACCCTAATGCAATTACTTAACAAAGGTTAATAACTTTGTAATTGTATGAAAAGAAAACCACTCAGAGAAGTTTCCGAATGTAATGGCAAAATAATGCATCCAAAAGCCTCTGGCCAACTAAAATGAATTTAAAAACCAAGGCACCTATCATAAAAATGGTTAGCATTCTGACAGGCAAGTGAATCGGCTTTGCGCAATTTACAGTTATCCTGACTTCATCAATCACGCAGTGGCTTTTATCTTGTATTTTTCTGTACCTTATACTTGAATGAGAAAGTATGCACTATTAAACCATATAGGCTTTCTATCTTAACATACTTGCTTAACTTCACCAAAGCAGACCTTATGTGTAAGCCTCTATCTCTTGTACCATATAGAAGCAAGCTAACTAAACCAGGTAAAGCAAAACATTGTCCATGCCCCAGGTAGATAAATCCATGCTATCTGGTCCCAATATTTAGTGGAAAATAACATTTGTAAAACATAACAATTCTGTTGAAGGGTCACTGATAAGCCTTTTGTCATTTCATAGCTGTCGCAGCAAAGGGCTACCTGGACTCATCACATAATCTAGAAAACTGGTTCCTAACTGCATGAAGCATAAATCTCAGACCCCAACTAAATATAATACTCACAAGCTGATTGTCAGGTTAAAACAAGTTATGATATTCCTGAAAGTACCCCTGATGATAACAAAATTATCATCCAATGCAGTATTAGAGTAGTCATGTTAGTAGGACTTCCTACGAAGACAAAAGATAACAAAATACTCAAGTAAGATTAATTTTAACTTCTGTCCCTTATATTCCCCTAGCAGGAAATAGTAAACAGGTAAGCCTAGTTAAAGTACATGATTCAGTCAAAGTCTTTACACCGTCCAACTGACCAATATTACAAAGTATTGTCATTGTTGACAACTGGTTTTCAAATTGAGATCTGCTGCTAGCTGATAACTGAAGGACGCATAGGTTATTTATCATGTGTCCCTCGTGCGAGAATAAAACTCAATCCTTCATGCCCTGGGAACATGTGGTAAGTAACCCAAGTATCTCACAATGATTGACCAGCAGCAGTGCCAATGTCAACCCTGGTTTTTGCTCTACAAGCTAAAATCCACACACTCTTTCAACTAGAAGCAGATTCAATTAAACATCTCAAGCCAAGTAGTACTGGTGACAATTAAATACAGCTGCCTATCAAAGACCAGTCAGCTTAGCTAGCAAATTCAGAAAAGAAATATTCAGACAAGTTCATGATATTGGCCACATAATAAAATGAAGAAAGAAAAAAGCAAGTAAACATGGAAAAAGTATCATTTTTTTTTCTTTTTGAAAAAGATGAGATTCATGCAGGCAACTTGGATATGGTATCATTACTATATTTTTTTAAATTAGTATCTTAACATTTTTTTTTTGGAAAGCTGCAAAAAATTAAGGCCTTTCTTTTTTCATTTTTTTCATTAAGTAATTGTGACTTACCACTGCATATAAGACCTCTGAATATTGAGATCATTATGCTCATGCCAGAGTTCATGAGCCATTCATTATTGGACACTTTCAGTGTTTACTGACAGCAGATCTTACAGAAAATGACACCACAAACAAGTTTTTACCGATAAAAACGAATTAAAATGAAATTTTTTTTAGAGAAAACTATAAAAAATTAATTGAAACAAAATCAAGGAAAGAAAATTAAGGAAGAAACTTGTTTAAGCAAAGGCTACAGTGTCAGAAACATTTAATGAAGAAGAAACAAATACTCTTGGCTTTGCAGTTACACTGCAGGAAAGTATTAGAAACTAAAACCAAAAAAGTAGCCTTCACAACCCAAACAGTTTTTTTTTTTTAAGCCTTTAAAAGTCAGCCTACGTCCAGTCAATAGACAATTTAAGCTCATGTTATGAAAGAAATACATAATCTCTCATCAGCACAATTCTCACCCACCACTTCCTTAATTATTCTTGATTTCACATTACAATCCCAGTATAATTTAAAAGTCCTGCCTCAAAACAAGAAAGCATTAAAGGTGTCCACAACATACAATTTGTTATATCAGTAAAACTCTTATCATAAGATCCTTTCCTAGGTCTTAGTTGGAACTTTTAACCTCAGACTCAATTTTGATCAACACAGTATATGTTATATTTGACACAATGAATTTTTGCTTGAAACTTAGGCCAGTCATTGCTCACACGATAGAAATCAAGTTGCTTTTGTGATGATAATTCGTCATGCCATTCTTCTCACAGATAAACACCATAACTCTAACCAATACATAACAGGCATTTTCAGAGTGTCAATGATAATAATACAATTACATAAGCTCTACGAGAGGGACATTAAAGAGTTATACTGATTTTTTTTTTCTTTTTCTTAAAGCATGTTAGTTTGGTGTCTTTTTTATTTGGATCCCTGAACCAGCATAATTGATCAGCACAGCTTGTCAATCACAACAAGGACAACACCAAATAATGAGTTTTCATGAGTAACCACGACAGTGAAGCAATAAAATCCAGAAATCAGCAACATTATTCTAATCAAGACGCAACTGCTATTAATGATACAACAAAACAAACTACTCAGTCAAAGCAAGAAAGGATCAAACATGACAGACATCATTTCTTCTTTAGCATTCAGAGAGGGGTCGTGATTATGTTAAAAAATCACTAAAACATCTGTAGCAATACTCAAGTTATCCCTCTAGCAAAACCTGATGGGAAGAGAGTCAACCATCATTTAAGGTAAGCAACCAAAGATAAAGAACTGCAATAGCTTACAGATTCTAATTGTTATTTCCAAAGTCTTGAAAAACATCATGTATCAGTAGTATGTACTAGTCAACCCTGTCACCGTGACAAACCCCAAAAGCAAAAAAGCTATAAAAGAAAAAGTCAGAATGCCAGGAGTCATTTTCAAAATTATAAATTTCTGTGTCTATGCCAGATAACAGAATTTCGTCCACAAATCCAACTGATAAATAAAGTAGAACGATGGGCTGGAATTTATACCAACATATCAGTTGACAACAAAGTTTTGTGAAAGTATCAATTTTAACGGGGACAGCTAGACCCAGCAAAAGACACAATCGATGTATGGGCCACTTGCACATGGTCTACGGAGCATGGAAGACCGACAGACAGACGAGTATAGATATAGCACAAGAAAAAATAAAAAATAAAAATAAAAATTGAAAGCCAAAGCTAAAACAAAAGCCGGCAGGCCAAATTATGAATGCGATCCCATTCCGAAACCAAGTAAATGCATGTAGACGCCCTACCTAAAAAAGAACAAGTTACTCAACTTATATAAAAGATCCTAAAATGACTAAAACTTATAGCAGAAGTTACTTCCTAGAAGTATAAAACAATAACTCTACACGCGCGAGATGTAAACACGAGAAACAACATGAAATCACAGGACTACTCAACAAGCATAATACTTAAATACAAAACAAATATAAAAATCTACGAGAAACTGACCTCAACGAAGAGAAAAGGATCAGCGACGAAATTGCTTGGGAAACCAGCATCCGATGCCGAAGCACAAGTGACAACGGGATTAGCGACCGGCCAAGCAGCACCATCGTCCTTCCAAAAAATTTTCTATAGACAAAATCACCAAGAAAGAAATAAGAGAAATTTCAAAGAGGGGAGGGGATGGGAGGAGAGGGGAAGAAAAGAATGAAAACGTGCATGGTCGAAACTGAAAACGGAAATGATCGAGATTGAAAAGAGAATAGAAGGAAGTCGAAACAAGATACTCACAGATTCAATGGGTTTGAGAGTAAAGGGCGAGTCCCCGTAAAATACTCCGATGGCCCAGGATCCTTCATTGTCTTCCTGGCATCCGAGGGAAGATAATGACAAGCGGTCGTAAGGTGGGAAAGTGAGCCAAGCAAAGAGCGAAGCGAGTGAACCCAAGACAAGAAAAGAGGCGAGAAAAAACAGAAAAGTGGTGGAGAAGAAGCAGTGGTCCCATCTCCAGCGGCACCAGCACTTAAGACTCATGTCGCAGCAACCGCCGGTGCTGCCCCCGCTTCCGATCACAGGACTTGAACCCATCGCCGGTTGCTCCCTCCAAGCGTCCTCTTTTTCACTTCAGCAGACGCCATAAAAGAAGGATCGAACCAAGAAGAGAAAGCGAAGCAGCATTTTGCATTGTCCAAAAAAAAAAAAACAAAGAAAGCCGCCTTCTTTTTCTTTTTCTTCCCTCCGTCTTCTTCCTCCCCCCGCTTCGAAGCGTTGAATGCGATGCCGAGGGGCGGAATGAAAAAAAAAAACAAAAACAAAACGCGGAGATAGAAAGAGGGGAAGGGCCAGGGGACTCGCTCGACCCTGCAGTCGTCGCCTCTGAGAAAATTATAAAAGTGAAAAGAAAAAACTGTCAAAGCTGCGACAAAAAAATTGCGACTTATTTATTCTTTCCTAATCCTTTTATTATATTAATTTTTAATATCTCTTTTTTGCTTTTCCTTTTTTGTTTTTCCTTTTTTTATTTTTCCTTTTTTTGTTTTTCCTTTTTTTGTTTTTCGTTGCTTCTCTTTTCAGCATTGGGGCACTGCCGTCGTATCGCATAATTTGCATTTGTGGATTTGGGAGTCTGCTCTCTGTTTTATACCCTCCCTTGTTTCGCCACTCGGTATTCAAGACTGACGGCCGCCGGCGAAGGTCGGTAAAACCTTTTGCAATCCGATAATTACAGTTACATCTCGAGGCCGATGAGAATCCACCACATCACTCCAGGGTGCAGTTAACCCATGGGCCGCCGCTGAAGGTTGTGCGCGTCGGACGACTCGGACCCATGACTCCACCTCGATGTCACACCCTACTTTGGTCTTGGGATATGGAGGCTTGTTCTTTTGACAGTTCATGAACTTGAACCGAATTCGAGTTCCATAAAAAGCTTTTATTCGAAAAACCAATGGAGCTAAACAAAAGAAAAAAGAGCAGATGTCGCTGTAGCATCATCGGTAGATTCCTCTCTCACGATCCACCGCCATAACTGTTTAATTCCCATGTAGACGAAGAAACCCACAAACGGTTCTCGTCTGTTTCTTCTTCTTCTTCTTCTTCTCTTGTTCTGCAACCAAGATTTTTTTTTTTTTTTTTTTTTTTTTATATAGTCTGCCGAGGATTTCGCGTACTGGGGTGGGCGAAACCTCTCAATCTCATCATCAAAAGAGACGTCTCCACGCCCCCACAAGGCCACAACAACAAACTCAAATATCCGGAATTTCGATATTCGTAAGTGCGTCGGTCAAAGCGACCCGCCATTCCATCAATAATCTGTCTGCGATTTGACGAGAACATATTCTCTTGGGCCAACCAGAACAACAAGTTGCAGACTGCCGAAAGTTCAGAGGTTACGAACTACAATTTAGATATCTCCAAATACACCGGGCCAGAACCCAGAACTGCTCTGTTTTTATTTAATGGTTTTTCTTCAACTGTTCCAACAGCTATTTGATGGAAGAAGAGACGGGGGGAAGCATCGATTGGGTTTTAATAGTCTGGTCGAAACCTCTTTCTGGATTGGCAATTATATTTGACGGATTTCTTCCATCTCTTCTTTCTTTCTTTTTCTGTTTTGAAAGAGTAGATGCAGATCACCACATGAAATTGTTTATCCGTTTCTTGCGTAGTGTTTGGCTAGTAGAAGTCAAACAGATTTGATTATTATAAAGAACAACTTGATTCCACTAAGAAACCCAGTTGATCCAACCTTCCAAGATTC
Source organism: Aristolochia fimbriata (assembly GCA_019845555.1). Lineage (NCBI taxonomy): Eukaryota > Viridiplantae > Streptophyta > Magnoliopsida > Piperales > Aristolochiaceae > Aristolochia > Aristolochia fimbriata. The sequence goes on from CM034078.1 coordinate 7,657,811, forward strand.
AAAGTTTTATCTCCTTTAATCAAACAAGTTGCGTTCAAAGAGCCATCGATCATGCATCACCCACATTGATTATTTTCCTTTTTTTTTTTCTTTTTTTTTTTTTTTTTTTATATATATATGCATCGTAGAGATCTGATTATTATAGAATGAATAAGTTTTCTCGCGCACTTAATAAATGGAATGAAAATCAAGTAACGTTAAGTAAACAATTACAACTTTCCCATGTGGAGGATATTTTATTTTATTCTTCGTAACTATGGATGAGAGAGACTGTGTGGAGGAGGAGACCAAGGCCACTAAATGAAATTTGGTCTAAGGATACAAATGAATCTGATGCAAGGAGCCATCGTCGACCTACTTCTACCAATATGTCACTCATCTGTCTAGCTAAAATGGACATAACCAATGTATATAGAACTTCATTAGTGATGTTAGCATCATATTACTTTTAGGGTATGGAATTGACCCATTATTAGGACTAATTACCTAACCACAATATGAATAGGTTATGTATTTGACCCACATAACGATAGAAACACATTAACCCTTATTTTGATTGTTATAATTTTCTTAGTAATTTTATCAGTTTTGGCTTCAACGTCCCATATGCACTCAAAAGGGACTACCAAATCCCAAATCATAAAAATAATAGATAATTATTATATAAACACACCTTGACTACGTTGCTCTTCTAACTTTCAGTTGAGGGATATAATAAAGAAAGGGGTAAGTAGATAAACATCACTTGTCCAGACTATAGTGCCTAGTTTTGTCAATCAAGAAATGAACATCAAATTTCCTACTAAACACAAGATTCTTTGTTGTGTTGGATCAAATCAAAGGGAACTTCCTCGTGGTACAAATATGCAGTCTTATTTATATTGGACTAGATCAAGGGGATCTTCCTCGTGGTACAGTAATTCTTCCTCACTCTCTATCAACCCAGCCAAACTTGTAAAAAACTCTTTCACGTTTTCGGTAAAGAGATGCGAATTATCAACGAAATGTTATTTTTTCAACAATGATTTTTTTTTTATTTTTTGGTGTTATAGACTTATAGTACCCAATCTATATTTTGAAATGTAACAACAATATTTTCCTATTAAAATAATTCGATGGTACATTAGAAGGTGACACGCATTGTGCTGCACAAAACTTTTAGGATCAATATTAATTATTTGTTTCTAATCAATCAGCACCAAAAGCTTTTAGCTTGATGCTTGTGGTTTTGGGTTCGAGTACATACTGCTGGTTGAGATGGGCTGGCGATGCCCTTCAGATTTGTTGTCGTACGTTAAGGCGCGTGGGTTTGCATGGGCTCACTAGTAACGGAGGAAATAAGGCTATTTCGTATAATGTTCGATTTGTGTTTTATTTATTCCCTATTATAGTTTTATTTAATTAAAATTTCAAATATTAAATATATATATATATATATCACCTGTATATTATTTATAGTGTATACCAATTATTTATCTGATAAATGGGGGAATAAATAGATAAAATTATAAATAAATTAAATAAGGCTAGCCTATATAGGCGTCAAAATTTAACACAGCCCAATTTTGATAAACTCATGCAAAAATTTACCCAATAAACTATCCAAAAGCCTATTTTTGTGTCTAATACGGATTATTTTACAATCTGCCCATCAACTTTATCTAAACAACTCACCTGCGGGCTTGGCATCCCGGCAAGTCAATTATTCAAATCAATTGACAACTAGCGAAAGTTAAAGGTTGCCAGCCAAGGATGCAAGTCACACACCAGAAAACTTAAATGCACTAAGTTTGGTCAATCTCTCAACTACAAGAAAGGGCTAAGGAAAGTCTTTATGCCAAGAGTGACAAGGTTCAAAAATTTTCGTCACCCAACTTAGAAATTTTCTCGAGCCTGAAGTTCATATAATTTTCAGTTTGTCAGAATTCACAAGTCTACCGAATAAGCTATATACATTCACCGGTGACGTCAATACGCCGAATACATGGAACACAAACACTTGCGTTCGCCCAACTACATCTATCGTCGTTCGTGCACACTCGCTTGAAGACTCAAAATTCATCTTCAAATTGCAGAAAACAGTGACTTACTATCAACCACATCGGAGATGGCACCCACAAAAATTTATAATTCCCAAAACACAAATTATTTGTATTTCAATCGAATTAATCAATTAGTCTGCTTTTTGTGGATAAGAGGTTTTTTGCCGAAATAATACCACTAAGAAAAAAATTTTTACACACTTTTTAAAGAATAAATGAAAGACACTTTTATAAAAGTGATTTGCAAAAATTCTCATACACAAAATTTTCTCTTTATATGTTAATTTATTCACTATTTTGTAAACAAAAATTTTAGTGGATTATTTATTTATTAATTAGAATATCTTTTATTTATTATTCGTTCCGACTTCCGATTATTAATCAGCCTAACGGTATATACGATAATTTGATAAAATTGACTCCCTGGTCTGGAAATATACCATTATACGGTACAGTGGACACGGTTCATGTTTCTGTTGGACCAGGGAATCCCATATCGGTTTTAGACGTGTCGCAAACCCGGTACGGCAACAGTCTCTCGGAGCTCCACGCACCGATCGACGATATTCGATAACTCTTTGTTCTGCATCGCACTCGTGTGCTCTTGCATTTTAGGGCTAGCCAGCTACCATGGGCAGCAGAGCCAAGAACTTCCGGCGCCGCGGTGGCGACGATGAGGACGACGAAGGAGGAAATGCATCCATTGATAACCGTGCCGGAGCTTCGAAGACTAAAGACAGGGACGCGCCTGCGAAACCCAAAAAGCCCCAGCCCCCCAAGACCTCGAAGCTCCTCAGCTTTGCAGAGGACGAAGAAGATGACTCACCCACCGCCTCCGCTCGTCGGTCCAAACCTGATCGCGACAAGCAAAAGTCGGTGTCCCGGCTCGGAAAAACAGGTTCCTCTGCTCACAAACTTACCTCCTCTAGAGACCGTACCCCGTCGTCTATTTCATCGCCTTCAGTTCCTTCCAACGTCCAGCCTCAAGCTGGCGAGTATACAATGGAGAAGCTCCGCGAGTTGCAGAAGAACACGCGCACCCTCGCGAGTTCCAAAACCACCGAACCGAAAACTCCAGTAGAACCCGTTGTTGTATTGAAGGGCCTAATTAAGCCAGTCGGACCGCAGCCGTCAATCGTCCCACAGGAAGAGGAGGAAGACGATGACACTAAGAGGGTGGATCCTGATTTTCAGAAAGGTGAGAATGAGACCGAGCACCGGTTCTCTAGCTTGGGCATTGGGAAATTAAACAAGGATTCGTCTAATTCTTCCATTCCCGATCGAGCAACGATTGATGCAATTAGGGCAAAGCGTGAGCGGCTACGCCAGGCGAGGGCTGCTCCCGACTATATATCCTTGGATGCTAGGGGTGGTGCTTTGAGTGATGACGAGGGTGATTTCCATGGCAGGATTGCACTCCTTGGTGAAAAACCGGATGAAAAGGGTGCAAAAGGTGTTTTCGAGAGTATTGATGAGGGGCCAATTATTGAAGTTAGTAACAAACTGAATGGAAAGCTTGGGATGGATGTCGATGAGGATGAGGATGAAGATGAGAAGTGGGAGGAGGAGCAGTTTAGGAAGGGTTTGGGTAAAAGAATGGACGACGCTCCAAAGAGTAATGGTGTTCCAGTTTCTGGCCCTGTTGAGCCACCAAATGTACCCGCGCATGGGTTGGTCTATCCAAGTAATCTATATTCATCAGCATCAACTTCACCTGTTGCTGTGGTGGGGGTTTCCAGAAGTGTAGAGGTTATGTCTATACATCAGCAGGCTGAGGTTGCAACACGAGCTTTGCTGGAGAATTTTGAGAGAATGAAGGTACTTTGAGCTTTTGAGAACTTAAACTTTGCCCCTACTAATGGTTTAGTTGAGAAACTGATGCTTGATTAAAGGATAAGGCTAATTTCAATAAGTGTTGATTTTCATGTTTATTTTGTGTATATTCTGCTATACTACTTTAGCTATTTCTATTCAGGTTTTGCATGCTATTATTTTGTGCTGTAAGCATAGGTCACATGCAATGTATTTGGGCCCGTTTGTGGTTCATGAAACAATAAAGTATAGCTCTTCATATGAAAATTATCAAACTCTGTAACAGTATATTTGGGACATCATATGTGTATATAGAAGGTAAAAAATCATCTGTTGGAATGAGAAATATCAAATCAATGAAAAATACATTGGAAAATTTCTATTGTGTAGGTTGTGCATGGTTTCGTCTCCGCAAGTTAGACTACAGGCAAGTAACGGTTTGATGGATTTCTTTTTGTATTATGCATATTGCAGAGTTGAATCTGAACTCGTAAGAGTCAGTGACAACTGAGTAGAGATGGGTTATAAAGTACTGTTCCTAAGATCTGTGGAATGCAATGCACTTATGAACTACTGTTATCCACTTACCTGACCTGTTTGGCCCACTGTTCAAGTCATATAAGTTTTATTCTTCTCTGCTAAAGCTGAAGTGCATACATGTGAATCACTAAAATTACTTCCTTATATCTTCTTTGTCATGTGACTAGGCTGGGGTAGGATGGTAAAAACTGATTCGGTGATGTTCATTTTCATGGTAAAGGCACACGGGACCCTTGTATGAGTTCTTAAGGTCAAGTTTCTCCAGTGTTATGGACAATGTTAAAATTTTTTTTTTTTTAAAGCTTTTTTTTAAGAGCAATGAGAAAGGAGTATCCATTTGGAAAAAAACTGTAATGTGCGACATTTTGGTAATGGTCCCCTTACAAGTTGGGAATCTAGGAGGATCTACAATAGAGAGAAAAATGGATGAGTAGAGAACAATAGGAATAGGGCAGTTCATCAAAGAGGAAGGGAAGAGGCTTCAACACGTGTTGTGGATCGCACCCTGTCTAGCAAGAGCATCCGCCATCCTATTTGCTTCTCTCCTCATGTGCCAACTGATACATCATGATCTGCTAATGTCCTCGTCCTCATCAATGAAACCAAGTCCTGTCCCGGTGGAGGTGGTCTCCGCCTCCTAATGTCCATGAGATGCACCACTGAGTCTCCTTCCCCCCTAAGCGGAGGAGAAAGGCTGAAAGTACTCCCTGCGCCCCTGAAGGACAGCCTCAAGCTTAGATGTCATAGTCATAGTGCCTGAAAGGTCCAGAGTACGCAAGGAGAAGTGTCCCTGCATTGTCACACACACTATCCACTACCCTGTGGGGCCTGGGTTTCCAAGGATCTGCCATAGAAATCGAGTTTGTGCCAACTCTGAAGGGGGCAGCTATGCCACTGGTTGTAGCTTGAGGGTCTAGTTGGATAACATCTCTCCAATTCCTTCTATATTATGGAGCTCCAGTTTCCCTAAAAGAGAGTTTAAAGTTAGCAGTCAATCTTGACTAAGTGTCCTATTAGAAAATTTCAGATAAGTGTTAATTACTGTCACCGATAACTGTGTATGAAATCCTATTGGAAACTGTCAGGTACATTGAAATTAATGTTCGAACAGAAAGGTAGCTCAAATCACCTGTTACATTGTTATACATAGGGTCAAAGGAATTATTATATCTTGTTCATGTGGGTAGAGCCTACTTTTGCTGGTTGAATTATGTTTTCTGCATTTTTAGAAAATTTATGTTTTTTTATTGATTTAGAATTCAGCATGTTTTGCACTGAATTTTTTGTTAAATACAGAGAAATTTTGACCTGAAATGAAATTACTTTTTTTTTGCTACTTTTTTAACGAGTTTAAACTTCACCTTTCTTATCAATTATTTTCTTTGATGCAGGGAACTCATGGTAGGACTTTGTCTTCCATCAATGCGACAAATATGAAATTAAACGAATCACTGAAAAGTATTGATGATTTAGAGAAGTTCCTATCGGACGCTAAAGAGAAGTACAAATTTATGATTGATCTCCGCGAATATGTTCATATCTTATGTCAGTTTCTGCAGGTAAGTCAATTTGTGTAGGGTTCTTGGTTTACTCTTAGCTTCCTAAGTAGGAGATCATATATGCTTATGAGGATTTTTCTTCGGCTTTTTATTATGATTTGTATCAGGTAAAACTGAGAGATTAACGCTCTGTGTTCAAAGTACTCCTTTCATGTTGTTTTTCTATTGATGGCATTAATATGTTCTTGCATGTTAGCATGAAACAGAGGCTTTAGGAGACTTTGGCAAAACTTAATAGATTCTAGTTAAATAGATGCAGGACTTGGCTGATTAACAGCTATGATTGTAAATATATTAGTTTGTGTTGAAGTCTTCAGATGCTAATGACTTTTAAAGGTTAAGAAATAGTTAACCTGTCCAACAGTCATTTGACTTTCACTCAGTTATTTTTTCTCTATGTTTGTATGTTTGAAACATTGCTATATGTAAGTATAAGGGAACTTTTTGTGAGAGGTTGGTTTTAGTCAGCTTGAATCAGCTTCATCCAGATTGAAGCAAGGAAAACATTGCGAAGTAGGGTGAAATCAGAGTCGGCAAACAGATGACTTATGTTCCCTTGAATCATAGAAACAAGTTCCTGAGTTCACTTGTATATTAATTTCCTTACTGTCCACCAGGAGGGGGGGGTCTGCCCTGGTCTAGAAAGAAAATTGGGGTGGTTCGTAAGTTTTTCTAAAATGCAGTAAACCTTCATTTAATTGGACTTTTCTCTTAGTTAAGTTTTTGCAAGATTGATCATATCCATTCTTTTGAACTAAAAGCTTTTTGTTATGAGTCAGTTTGGGTTTTGCTTTGCTTGAAATGAATGTTTCACATTAGCTTCGGGGAACTGGTTACCAGATCAGGGTGGCAATCTGATTGATGAAGTTGAGGGTCCTCCTGTGGGATCTTGGGGCCTTATCCAGATATTTTACTGGTTATTCTCTCATTGGAAAGATTCTGGTCTGCTTCCTCTAGCTTCTGAATGATATTGATGAATATGTTTTTGAAATAGGAGATTGATGACTTAATTCATAGTGTGATTGTTGTATTGGTTCACAGCTTCTTAAAAGTTCCACACATTTAGTTCATTCTTTGACTATTACTGGTGTTGCTGAAGCACTCCTTGTTTTGGTGACTTTTTTTCATGGAGATAATATTGCTCATCTTTTGTCCTTGTTGAATTAATTGATTTTTTCTATTTATCTTGAGAGGTTTTGTATTTTTTTGTTTCCCTGCTTTCTTAATAAAGTCTTTTGTTTTGTGTCTTTGGAAAACAAAGGAAAAAAGAGAAAAAGGAATTTTGGAGTTTCACTGCCAAAGTAGTTATTCCATTGAAAGAAACCTCTAGGAAGGCATCATTTGCCACTCAAAGCTGCAACTGATGCAGTTCTCCGTGTGGATGTGTCTCCTAAATCATAGTATTATCTCATACACCCAATAATGCAATTTATTAGAAGATCCGGCATTACCTTATTTACTATTAATTTCAGTGCATGCTTCTGGAGATTACATTTATTTTGAATCATTCTACTGATTTGGTTGTTTCGTATCCTTAGGTTGATGTATTAAAAGAAAAGAAGTCAAATGTAAAAACCTTGAGTAAAATAGGTGTGGGAAATATTACATCTGGGTCATATGTGGAACATGTAAAGGCAATGTGAGAGAAGAGAAAGGGTTCAGACGAGGGAGAGAAAAAGTGCAGAAATGGTTCCTGTACTCAATAGTTTCTTAATTAGGAAGAACAAATAGGGTTAGCTAGTATTACCCTTAAACTTACATTATATTGTCTATTCGAAGGTCTATTACTACATTGTGAGCTTTTTGACCATCTGATTGCTGTGCACATCACAGTGAACACATTAATGAGATGGTTTTGAAAAATGAAGTGGGCAGTATGATGCTTTAAAAATTCATCGATTTTTCTGATATCACTTTTTTTCCTGTATCTATTCAGCATCTTTTTCTCTTTAATTCTTGTCAGAAGACTGCAAAATTATCTCTAGATATTCTGTTTGCCGTGATTTTTTTTTTTTTTGTTTGTTTGGAAAATTCTTTAGCATTGCAATAATGATGCAAATGAAAATCTCATCATGAATTCAGGATAAGGCTCCATACATTGAAGAACTTGAAGAGGAAATGCAGAAAGTTCGTGAAGATCGGGCATCTGCTATCATTGAAAAACGACTTGCTTTTGACAAAGATGAAATGGCCGAAGTGGAAACAGCTGTTAATGCTGCAAGGTCTGTTCTTAGTAAAGGTAACAGTGGGGCTGCTGCTGCTGTGGCGGCGCAGGCTGCATTGACTTCAGTGAGAGAGCCTTCTAATTTACCATATCAACTTGATGAGTTCGGGAGGGATCTGAACCTTAAAAGGCGAAATGATTTGGCAATAAAGGCTGGGATGAGGAAAAGCAGGCAGGCGCGTCTGGAGAACAAAAAAAGACTTGCATTTGCAAATGGAAATGATCAGAGTATTGAAGGAGAGTTAAGTTCCGATGAGAGTGATAGTGAGACAAATGCTTACAAGTCTCGGTGGAATGAGTTGGTTCTTACTGCTCAGCAGGTTTTCAGCAATGCAGATGATAGATTTGCAAAGCTTTCCCTCGTAAAAGAAAGGTTTTCAGATTGGAAGAACTATGACCAGAGAGGATACAGTGATGCCTATATGCCATTAAGTGCCCCTGCTATATTCTCCCCTTATGTGCGCGTGGAGCTTCTGAAGTGGGATCCGCTATATGAAGAAGCAGATTTTTGTGATATGCAATGGTAAAACAATTTGTTGCCTTTTTTCTTTTGTGTAAACCTTAGTAGTGGCAAGTCAACAAAGATAATTACAAGTCATCAAACTGAAAGGAGCTGCCAACAGTGGTTACTATTTTTGTTTGAATGAAATGTTGTGGTTATTTGAAGTCTACATTGAGTTGCTAAAAGTGTATTAATAACTGTTTCCTTTGCTGTTTGTTTGGCAAGTTGATTTTTTTGGATCAAATACTGAATTGATTGTCTGTTTCTAATTCTAGGCATTCTTTACTCTTCAATTATGGTATGCCGGCACAAGGCGACTTTAGTCCTGATGATGTCGATTATAATCTTATTCCTGGACTTGTGGAGAAGGTTGCTATTCCTATTTTGCATCATGATATAGCTCACTGTTGGGATATACTCAGCACAAGTCAGACTAAAAATGCAGCTTTGGCCACCCACTTGGTCATTAATTATGTTAATCCTTCCAGTCAGGCCCTTCAAGATTTACTTGCTGCTATCCGTACCCGTCTAGCTGATGCAGTGTCAAATTTAGTTGTGAGTCTTCTGCTGCATTTATGCTCCTTTTTCCTTTTCGTGTCACATGTTAGTTTGTTTTCCATCATTTCAGTTGAAGCCTTTTGTGCTTTGCAAAACACAAAATTTTCACAGAAATATTTTGTCACCAAACTATGATGTGTCAAATGTGTTACATCTCTTTTGCAAGTGAAAGTACACTTAGTGATGATCCACTGGGTTTACTTGGGTCTTTCTAAAAAACCTATTGTGAACGGGGTCTTGGGCATTAGTTCAGTGGTCCCATGGGAGTTATTGCTGCGGGAGGTCTTGGGTTCGGGTCTCCACTGCAGCATTGGGAGTAAAACTTGTAATTGGGAGTAAAATGTATTCACTTTCCTCAAAGAAAAAAACCTATTGTGAACCTCCCAAAACATTTTGGTTGGTAGTGGATTTCTCATTTGCAAAACCTGTGATCTCATCTGCTTATCACTTGTAAATTTAGGTTCCAACCTGGGATACACTAGTGACAAAGGCTGTGCCAGATGCTGCCCGGATAGCTGCTTATAGATTTGGGATGTCAATTCGTCTGTTGAGAAACATTTGCCAGTGGAAAGATATTTTTGCGTTGCCTTTTCTGGAGCAGCTTGCGCTGGATGAGCTTTTAAGTGGAAAAATCTTACCTCATGTTCGGAATATCACGTCAAACATTCATGATGCTGTAACACGAACAGAAAGGATTGTGGCATCATTATCAGGAGTTTGGTCAGGTCCCACAGTGATAGGGGTGCGGAGGTAAATAAATATTGACTGGTGTAATGGTTGTCTAGTAGCATGTTGTGCAATTTTATTATGAAATTGAAAATGCATTTTTCCCTAAAAAACAAAATTATTTTTGTTCTGAATAGCTTTTTTCACATTTTTTATGGGCCAAGCCTTCTAAATAGCTTGAGTAACCTGTAAACTCACTGTAATGCACAAGCTCAAGTAACCTGGCACTAGATTCTAGTCCTAGTTTCAATTTCTTTTTTTTCTCTCTCTTATACCAAGATGAGCAAATATTTTGATGGACTCTCTTGCTAAAGGTGGGGCGTTCTCCCATCTGTCATTGTCAGAGGACTCCTAAGCCTGAGATTTTGTTGTTTTGTTTCTCTGGAATTTCTTCACTTCCTCTTCATAAATGTGGGGTTGACTGTGTTTTTTTGCATGTTCTTTTACAGCTCAAAGTTGCAGCCTTTGGTGGAATATGTTATGTTACTAGGTAAAACATTGGAGAAGAAGCATATGATGGGGGGGAGTGGGGAAGATGAGACATATGGACTTGCTCGTCGACTGACAAAAATGCTTGTTGATCTCAACGAGTATGATAAAGCAAGAACCATTTCAAAAACATTTCACCTCAAGGAGGCTCTTTAGAGTCTACAGTGTTCCGTTTGCTTGATATTTTACTCTGTGGCATCTGGGATATCCAGTATATTATAACCTAGATGGCGCATGATACTGGCTTGTTGAAGTCAGATTGGGCGTGAAATCTGTGTAGCTTCATGCAAGGCCCAGGATTTTAGGAAGGTGGAATCATCAAATCACTGAATAACCTGGGTATGTGGAATCAATATTCTCTTTTTCAGAGCATCAATTTGCTTGATGGAGATTCGTTTGTCACACCACATTAATGTAACTGGACGGAGGCTGGGGCTTGCTATGCATGCATAGGTTATTGCTGCCCCATTTCTGGATGCCTTTTCAGTAAGGCTTTCTTTGTTGAGGATTGAGGAGGCTCTTTTTTACTATTTCCAGTTTACTGGAAGAAGAAACACTGCGCTACTCCTTGGAAACCTGTTTCTGGGAAGGCATGCACTTGGTCCCAAAAGATTTTGTTGCAGTAGGTGCGCCTGGTTCTGATTCTATAATTTTAAAATCTATTCACTCTCTGGCGTTCGTTATCTCTACTCATTTGCAAATGGACTTCAAGTTTCTCAAAAAATGTCTCATCGTGTAAGTATCAATTCTTTTCTTTTGTTTATATTTTGTCAGTGATTCTTCCTTTCTTCCTAGATTAGGCTCTGGAAACTTCTTTTGCATGGTAATCATGACGCAATATATTTCATCATATCTAGAATTTTTTGTTTTGTTAGGCTCCCTTTGAGAGAGAATGGAGGGAGACTAGAAAACAATGAAAGTTTCTGTTGGTTGGTTTTAGATAGAGCAACTTTCTCACACCATTATAAGATATCTCTCCAGGAGAAGAGGATTCTATGGGGTATTCTCTTGTATCTCACTGTTGAAATTTTTGTAAGGTATATTAGGTAATAAATTGCTCTATTTGCCTGTGGGTCATTTTCTGGGGTGCTTTGTTGCCTTAGCTGGGATAGGTTATTTTGTTGCAGTTTTGTACCTTCATCTAGAGTTATTTAAATTAACCAATTCTGAAATTTCTAGTTTTACCAGACCACTTCTTTTATGTCCTATGTTACTAAACCCTGTTGCTGTCTTTTCGACATCTTTTTCAGCATCCTTTTGCTATGTGCAATTTGTTCTTCCTCTGTGAAATAATAATTGTATTCTGATTCCCAATTTCCAAGCTTCTAAGTCTTATCCATATGTTGATAGTCTATTCGAATTTGAAAAATCACATTTCTTTGATGAGCTTTTCACTAAAATAATTTGTTTGAAACAATTCAAGCCGTTAAAACAAAAAGAACTAAATAAACTGAGGCAATAGAACGAAACTGTTTGCAGCTTTTTATGAGTGTTTTGCTTCTAGGAAAGAAGATTGATCGTGTTTCCTGTTAATTCATTTGAGTCTTGATTTTGCAGCCATCGGTTAACTGCCGGCTTTCCTGTTCACTGCCTTCAATGTAAAATGGTGTTATGCCACGATATCTTCAATGAGATTCTGTATTTTGACGTTCAGATCTTTACAAGCAATGGTGCAGGAGAGTCAAGATGTTCATACCTTCCAATTTGGCTTTCTCAAGATGTCCACACCATTAGCTAACTCTCATGCCATTGTGTAAGGCAGCGGTTAGTGGGTGGCATGTGGGGTTAGCCTGTACGCACATCTATGGCAAGATGAAGCTTCGGCTAAGATGTATTTTTGTTAGCCTTTGCGGGGCTGACAAATCACAATTTTGTAAATATAGATTCAGGCATTACAGTTTCACCAGCCCTCTTGCTTCAACCGATGGTGCTATACTGTTGTATGCAAACAAAAAATGTTAGCGAAAATTGCAAATTCTATGAAGCAAGCGGCATTCCATTTTCTGAGTTGCAATGGAACAAACAAGTCTGAGCCTGCTCCTCGGCGTGCACCGTTTGGAAATGTCAAGTCTTGTCTAAAATATCTAGCCCGATGAAGCTCATCTAGATCTAACCAACGCAATAAAGCCCAACATTTAAGTGGTTGTTGGAGTCCACTGCTTTCAGACCAATTTACGTGGTGCGTCACAGGTGGAACTCTCTCAGTCTCTCTGAGAGGTCAAAAGATACACAGCGTTGGTCATTACGCCATTAACTCTTAATTGGTGCCGACAGCAATTTTGCCCAAATCCTGTTTGTAAATAAGTGGGAAAACTGAAAGAAAAGACAAAGCAAATGCCAGTTAAACAGGAAGCCACAAGTTGGGTCGTCCTCCTACTCGAAGTTGCAGATATATATGTTTTAACTTAAAAATTCTTTCCAGAACCGCAGCAGTTGCAGAATGAACCGAGGTCATCCATCTGATGATGCTCATTTGCCTCAGCTACTGAAATACTCACTCCTTACACCTCAGCTAATGAAATACTCACTCCTTCCCCCAGCTGTACACCTCAGCTAATGAAATACTCTTCTTCTTCCTTCCACAGCTCTAAAGGCCTACTATCTATTTGCCTCTCTCTCTCTCTCTCTATTTGTCTTATATATATATATATATATCTGGTTTTGACTTAATATATATCTCTATTTGCTATTATATGTATATGCCTTTCTATATATGGTTTTTGATATTTATATTAATAATAATATATATGTTTTGAAACTCTCTATATATATATCTATCGTTTTGTATTTATATATATATCGTTTGGCTTAATATATATATAATATATATATAGACTCTTATCGTTTTTTTGCTTTCTTTTTTGGCGATATCGTTTTGAGAAACATTAATTTCTCTTTTTTTCGTTTTTGATGTTTTGTCTATTTTTCTCGTTTTGACTTAATATATATATCGTTTTGACTCTCTTTTGGCTTAATTTTGGCTTAATATCTATCGTTTGATATCGTTTTGGCTCTCTCATTTATGATCGTTTGATTTCTCTTTGAGCTTTTGGTTTTGGATTTTTTCGTTTTGGCTCATTTAATAAGTTTTTTGAAACTTCTTATTTTTTGACTTTATATATTTTTTCGATGAGTTCTCCGTTTGAGTTTTCTCTTTTACAATCTCTCTCGTTTCTTTATATTCTCGTTTTGGCTTAATATATCATTTTTTTTTTCTTTATTTCGTTTTGGCTTCTATTGAGTTTTGACTTAATATATATATTTGAGTTCTTTGAGTTTTATTTTTCTCATTTTATTTATTTTTCTTTCATTTATTTATTTTCTCTTTATATATCTCTCGTTTTGAGCTCTCATTTTTTCTTCTCTCTGTCTCATTTTTGCTCTCTCTCATTTTTTCTCTCTCTCTCTCTCTCTCATTTGCTCTCTCTCTCTCTCTCATTTGCTCTCTCTCTCCCTCTCTCATTTACTCTCTCTCTCACACACACATACACACACACAAACAGAGTGTCATCTTTCCACTGGTAATGGGTCCTCTCCTGAAGCTTCTACAAAGTACCAGTTGTCATCTCCAGTGCTCCCCCCGTGCCCTTTTGTGGGTCATCCAACAGAACCTCAGAGACATTCCACAGAAAATAAAAAGAGAAAAAAAAGCATGGGGCCTCCAACTCAAGAGACAAAAAAAGGAAACAAAATAATAAAAGAAACCATTGCAGAAGAGGTACGCATTCAGCAATAATTTCTAGTCCTCTCTCTCTCTCTCTTGGTACGGGGAAGAGAATTAGAAAAAACGATGTTTAATTCCTTCCTACTCTCCCATTAGTACAGCCTAAGGATGGCATCGCCACCGACCACAGCATGCAGAGGCCGATCGATTCGGACTCTGGGTCTCGTAAGTGGGTTGGTTGTGATGTTGACTCCATAGGCGAGCTCCTCATAATTCAATTCAAGATCGAAAACGAGCGGCAGAGAGGCCGACACCTGGGGGACCTCCATTTCATGTAAAAGCTTCGGGCCTCAATCGGGCTTATAATAATGCATGGAGTAAAGAGCTTGAAAGTTTAGGTTCCGTCCCTCATTATTTATATATAGTCATATAGACGCAACTCTTCTACTACATCTCTTCAACCCATCGAGACACTAGCTACTGATCCCTATCTACTACGTACCAACATCCAACTTCCCTCGGCTTCATCGAAACATGTCGAGCTCATTCGTAGCGGTCGCGTTCTTGATAATGCTCACCCTCGGCCTCTCCTCCGCCGGAAGAGCGATCACTCACGGAAAGGATACTGGAGGGGGAGGAGGCGGCGGAGGCGGCGGCGAGGGGGGAGGTGGCGGTACCGGGTTGGGGTCGTCCGGTTACGGGTACGGGTCCGGGTCCGGGTCGGGCTACGGAGGTGCAGAAGGCACTGGTGGGTACGGGAGTGGTGGAGGCGGCGGAGGCGGCGGAGGTGGGTCCGGGTACGGTCCGGGTAGAGGTTCCGGGTACGGGAGCGGGAGTGGGTCTGGGTACGGGGCGGCGGGAGGGTACGGGATGGGTGGCGGCGGGGAAGGGGGTGGTGGCTCCGGTGGCGGAGGTGGTAACGGTAATGGGTCGGGGTACGGGTCCGGGTATGGGAGTGGGTCGGGGTATGGTTCTGGGGGCGGTCGAGGAAGTGGAGGTGGAGGCGGTGGTGGCGGCGGTGGAGGTGGAGGAGGCGGTGGAGGGGGTTCTGGGTATGGTTCGGGATCAGGGTATGGGTCCGGGTACGGTTCGGGGCACGGTGGTGGCGGAGGGGACGACTACTTACCTTTCCCTTGAACCCGGTCCGTTCGAGGCTTTGCATGCCCCCATTTTAACTACGCATTCGCGTCCTTGTCACCATTGCATGGCCGTCGTCACTGATTCTAGGCATCGTTTCTCACCAGTTTAATTACACGCATGTAACGTAAGAGTCTGGAATAAGAGGGAGCCAAATACGCTCTCTCTCTCTCTCTCTCTCTCTCTCTCTCTCTCTCTCTCTCTCTCTCTCTCTCTCTCTCTCTCTCTCTCTCTCTCTCTCTCTCTCTCTCTCTCTCTCTCTCTCTCTCTTGTTCTTCTGTAAAATGTGAATAAAATCCCAGTAACTTTCTAATATTCCATCTTTATTACATTGTTTTTTTTTTTTTTTTTTTTTTTTGGGTAAATAAGTATATATTGATCAGTTTGGTCTTAACAAGCTAAGTGCTTCAAAAACCGGGTCGGACCGGCCAGTTCGACCCAGTTGAAGCTGAATCCGTGGCATTCCGGGCTAATTTGTTAAAAACATTGGTCTTTAACTCTTAATTATATATCATCTAGCTAAGACAAAACTGGAAAAATAAAAAAGAGGCAATTTAATTAAAATGATTCTGATTGTGGCCTGCCGACCGCATAATCAATCAATATAATTGTAAAGCGGATATATATATATATATATATATATATATATATATATATATATATATATATATATTAGTTATATTTGATTAGTACTGTGTTCCTTCTTAGTGCGCTTTTACATATGTAAAGATTCAGTACATAAACCATATGTTATACATTCGTCATTAGAATGAAAATTAAATTGCTATATGCAAAAAGCAAATTCTTACCGTGAGGGCCGACCATGCATGATATATAGTCGGTATTTTTTATTCTCAACCTAGCTAGCTAGTATAAAGGAATAAGATGATATTATACAAGAAAGAGGGAGACGTCGAGGTCTCTGTTATTATTCCATAATCTACCTACCTAAGACATACGTAAAAAGCAGAAGCTACGCCGGGTGGGGAGAAATTAAAAGAAAAGACAATTTATATATATATATATATATATATCGTTCAAGGATAGTCTTCCCCTCCGCCACCGGATCCGGAACCTGATCCGTACCCTGATCCACTCCCGCTCCCGCCATCATGCCCGCCTCCGCCGCCACCTCCGCTTCCACCACCACCGCCACCACCTCCTCCACGTCCTCCGTGTCCTCCTCCCGAACCATACCCTGAACCGTATCCAGAACCGCTTCCGCTTCCGCTGCCATTGCCCGAGCCCCCGCCACCCCCGGAGCCTCCACCTCCTCCACCGCCCCCACCTCTTCCTCCGCTTCCTCCACCAGACCCGTGTCCACTCCCGTACCCGGATCCGTACCCGGACCCGCTCCCATTACCCGACCCCCCGCCACCTCCACCACCACCTCCGCCGCCTCCACCTCCACCGCCCCCACGGCCTGAGCCGGAACCGGAACCGTAGCCGGACCCTTGCCCGGAACCGTAGCCGGATCCAGAACCAACTCCAGTCCCACCACCTCCGCCACCACCACTTCCACCACCGCCACCGCCTCCGCGTCCGTCTTTACCCTCGATAATTATGGCTCTACCGGCGGAAGAGAGCCCCACGCAGAGCATTACCAAGTATGCAACAGCCAGGACTTTCGACATCTTGATCGACCGGCAGTCTAAATTAAACAACTACTGCACTCGTACGAGTACGTGCAAGTAAGTGATGAGAGAATGGGTCTATTTATAGCTACCGATCGAGAGGAATTAAGTATCAAGTACTGATATTCAAACATTAGCTAGAAACACTTAAAATTAAAGTGGTCCTTTGTATCTCCACTATGGATTGGAAAGGAGTCGTGACAAATGGGAAGATTCGAGAAGCAATTATCGATCGGACTTGCTCGTCTTCTATTTGCTCCTCCATGGGCGCACTAGAGGTGCATAATCATGGAAACCGTGGCCGCGTCGTCTGATCTCGCGATCGGTGCCACAATTACAACTACCCACCATGAATATATATCAGACTGTATCATATATATCGTGGCTAGTCAAAGCAAAAGCGAGAGGAGGCGTTTGTGAGAACTAGTGGCTCTGAGTCTTGCCTTAGCGGAGACGAAACTGCCGGAGAAATACAAAACTTTTATCTCATGCGCATTATATCAGCGCATGCACTCCAGCTTTTACGATTTTGTTATGTTATCCGGCGGTGCTCGAGTGATGGATGGATGCCGACAAAATCGGAATTGAGAACCACCGATTAATTCATCGTATATATATATATATATATATATATATATATATCCTGCTTCGATATTGATAGTCTTTTGTTGTATTGGGTGCAACCAAGTCAAAAGCACATTGAAATATATATTCCAAAACTCTCAAGTTTACCTCCTGTTGTCGATCGTTAATTATAATTGGTTGCCCTGTTAAGGTTTAAGTTTGTAATGGTGCATTAATTAGAGCTAGTCACCATTTTCAAGTTCTAATTTGTTATCATCAAATTAATTAATTAACTGGGAATCTCGAAAATCTGAGCGACTTGGCCGATCTAATAGCTAACTCGGATTAATTAAATGACAGAATTAATAAAAAAAGGTTGGGCCAGAATATATATATATATATATATATATATGTTTCTTGTGTAGGCATTGAGAATCAAACCCAACACATTTAAATGTGGTTAATTTATTGCCCTCCACATCATGCACCTTTGTTCACTTTAGGATAAGATCAATACAAACTTCAGTAATAGTCGTATAGGATCACTGAGTTACTGCCAAGTTTAGGCTAAACTAGGTAATATTATGATCATTCAACCCTTGGTCTAATCTGGTCCAACCAAGTTTAACCAAATTGACTTTCTTACCGGTTGGATGATTAGTTTGGTTTTTAAAAGTTAAAACATTGTGGGAACTTGGGCAGTAGCTCAGTGGTCGTCATACTGTAGGAGGTCTTGGGTTCGCATGGGCCTTGCTCGCTCTATCCTTGCATAACCTTGGCCCACTAGATCAGGTGAAAGTCCATTAAGAATAAAAACAGTAAACAGTAAAAAATATAAAAATAAACTAAACTAAATTATAAATAATTATAAATAAATTAGAGCAAGATAAACATTGCCAAACCCATTGGAGTTTGTCTTGAGTAAATAAATCATCTCGCTCTCAGATAAAGTAAAAAAAAAAAAAGATAATATAAAAACATTAAACTTGTTAAAATAAAAACTTTAAAGATAATATAAAAAATATAAAATTTGTAAAAAAAAAATTCATAGCATCACCTTTAGGATTGTCAATGATTTTCTAGATTTTTTTTTAAAATATAAAAAAAATTAAAGAATTTATTAAATTATAATTTGAAGTTTATAAAAGCTTACAAAAACTTTTAACATTTATGAAAATATTCTTAATTATTTTGTAAACATGAATAAAAAGTACAAGCTTTTACAATTATTAAATTTTTATAAAAAATATAAAAAAATCAACTTAAAAATTTATAAATAAATTAAATCAAGATAAACTTATAACATCGCCAAACCCCACAGTTGGTCTCGAGTAAATCATCTCGCTCTCGGATAAAGACAAAAAAATCATATCGCTTCTCCCGCAGCCGGAGACTTGGAGTCTTCCCGCGGAAAGGATGCGTCGCCGTCGCTGTTACTGTAGGCGGAGGAAACCTCGAAGCCAGCAGCCTGGCAGCAGTCCACCACGTACCCACAACCTTTTCCTCTCCTTCTCAAGTATTAAACGGTCAAAATTAAACTTCCACCAGAGTGTCTAACTAGTTC
This sequence comes from Aristolochia fimbriata, assembly GCA_019845555.1. NCBI lineage: Eukaryota > Viridiplantae > Streptophyta > Magnoliopsida > Piperales > Aristolochiaceae > Aristolochia > Aristolochia fimbriata. The sequence goes on from CM034078.1 coordinate 7,676,826, forward strand.
CACTTTTTTTCACTTTCTGCTACCGAAACGAAGAAGAATAACAATATAAACGAATCATTAGGAAGCCCCCCTGCCTCCCGATTCCTAAAATAACTCAGAGATTTTTTCTTACCTTCTCTCCTGGAAAACGACGCGTACGTCGTCGTCGTCGCTGTCGGAGGAGGAATCCGGCACGTCTGGCCACAGTGTCCGCCACGGACAACCCCTTCTAGTTAGTTCCTGAGGAGGAAATTAACTTTGACACGTTTTCTCTAAGTACGTCTTAATCTTCCAAATATATTATTACCAGAAGATTTTTTTTTTAAAAGTTTTATTTTATAAGTTTTTTAGTAACTTTTAAGTTGCCAATTTAAAATATTTTGAAATTGAAATAATTAATATAAGAACAGAAAGTAAAATTATTGCCTTTATAAATATGTTCTTAATTAATTAAGTAGACGTCTTTCTCAGGAAGTAGGAACAATATTCCACGTCAGGAAAACCAGGAGTACTTGTAGAAGAAATTAATTTTCAGGTAACCTTTCACGACAGCAGTTTATTAAATAAATTAATTTGCAACATATACTTTCCAATGTTGGTATATATAGAGGTCCTTGTTTCTGGATTTTCAACACGGCACATAGGTGTTATAACACCCGTTCAACACATGTAATAACTGGAACAACAAACAACAGTAATTCAGAACTAAAAAGTACTTGGTAAAGTTGACGAAATACAATGATGACACATATGTATTACGGGGCTAACTGGAATCAAAATACACCCAAGAACCACAATTACAGTAGTAAATATAATCAAAACTACAAACTTACCACTATAGACTCTAAGACTCCCTTTGAACACACCAAGGCTCCCCCTTGGTATATAATCTCCTCCTCAGAGTTTGACCGGTTATATTTACTCGTGAACCCTCGATCACTCTACTCCTCTCTTTTCTGTTTCTGCTTGTTCATCTGATCAAATGATTTATTTGCCTTATATAGATGCCAGCGATTGTGATCCATAATTCCAGGTGAGAGATGGCTATAAATACTGGGAAAACCACAATAGTCGTGGTTTGTTAACCCACGTATCCATAAAAGATGGCCACCTGTCCAACAGTTGTCACTCTTGTTCTTATTATAAGATCGTGATTTGATCTGCATATTTTTGTAAAAAGAATAATCTTCTGATCATAATAAAAAATAAAAAGTGTTCAATTAGAACATGAAAACGTAACTGAATTGGCCCTAATTATTGGGATGAAGTGGAAGAAGGAAGGAGATGAAGTGGAAGAAGGAAGAGATTCTCAAATGAAGAAAATGACCTAATTACTTCGAAAGAATCGAAACGAAGAGCCGTAAGAGGTGAAAAATGGTTATGTAGAGTAACAATAAGGGTGACTTATCTGTTTAACTTTTCCACTATCGGGCCCAACGTAAAGTTGCCTGACTGCGATTAACCTCTAGATTTGAAATCACTTATATACCTGGTATTGGCTATAATTCACAAGAACATTTTATATATAACCAGTTTTTAAAAATCCTTTTTTTTTTAAATATCGATATCTTTATTGATTTTCATAAGCAAACTTGGTACATACAGGATACAAATACTTTACATTAGTAGTACAAGAAGTACTGGAGCAGTCCTAGCTAGTATCTAAGTCGATATCGATATTTTCTCTGTTGTAATATTATTTTTTCAGGGGCAGTAGGTGAGGAGGTACTCCGGAGCTTTGCACGTAAAAGCGCTCGTCTCGTCGTCGTGAGCGTAGCTATAAGCAGTGGGACAAGCATTCTTGAACTGGTTCGCGTAGTCGCTCGGTTTGCAGGCCCCCCGAGGCTCGTAAACCCCCCGGCAGCAGTACTCGTCCGTGTTGAAGGCCACGCAAGCGCTCTTGCACGAGATGGTCTCGCCGCCGTCTCCCGTCACCTTCAAATCCGCCGGGCACAGCGCGTTGATGTCGGCGGCGCAGGCGCTGTTGGCGCAGCTTCCGGTACCTCCCTGGGGCCGGATCGAGATGGGGACGTTGTACCCGTACTCGAGGCTGGCGTCGTACGTGTCCAGGCCGTTTGATCCGTCGAGGGTGAACTCGAAGAGGGTCACCGGGGGGACGGCACCTGTGCCGTCGCAGGAGACGCGGTTGGAGCCGCAGTCGGCGGTTTTACATTTGAAGCTGCCGTCGGCGCCTGTGCAGCCGGTTCGACCCCAGAGGCGGCCGGACCATCCGGTCGGGGCTTGTAAGGAGAAGGACGAGCCTTGATCGAGCTTGAACCCAGTCTCCGATAGCGGAAGCGACCCGAAGTTGGGCAGCGTCCCCGCCCAGACTGGGTACCCGCACCTGTTCATGAACGTGAACGTCGTCGTCGCAGAAACCCCTGAAATCATCATCAAACACATTATGTTAGCATGGCGAGAAGCAAAAAAAAATCGTGGTTTTTTTTCGAACATCATATATATATATATATGAGAGCCAAAAATCTTACCAGAGACGAAGAGGGGAAGAAGAAGAAGGGCTAGAAAGGCACCCCCTTTTCCCATCGCCATTCTGATCATCAAGCTCTCCCTGTTAGCCGTGTCTCTTGAAAAACAGAGAAAAGGGATTAGAGTTCATTGACGAGGAAGAGAATGAGAGATGTCACCCTATATATAGATAACAGATGCGAGAGACGAGGGCAGTGTTTGGTTATAGATAACATTTTTTATTTTTTATTTGGAAGCCCAAGGTTAAGCTGAATTAAGTAATATTATGATGGTCTAATCTGGTTCAACCAGATTTAACCAAACCAAACCGACTGTCTCACCGGTTTGATGATTGGTTCGGTTTTTTAACATTGCTCTGGCTTCACGTTGATTGGGCCTTGCTTCCTCGGTCCTTGAGTAACCTTGGCCCACTAGATCGGGTGAAGGCCCAATAATTAACAAGGAATTGAAAATGAAGATTTTCTTTGCCTTTGCTCCCTGACTCCCTCCCACCACTTGCATAAGCTCTGCCCACAGGCCCAATCGACCTGTTGTTCTTAAGGCCCAATCGATTGACCGGCTGGGTCGAATGGTTTCATATGTTTTCATGAAGCAGCTGAGTACGTTGTATCGGCTGACTCGGTTACATATTGGCCGATACATAACGGATTTGATGGCATCCGATACTGCCCGTCCTTTATGTGCCCATATATATATATATAGTCCGATACATGACCTGATCATATGGCTGATACATATCCATTCTAACCCTGTCGCTAAGTACTAACGGTCGAAATCATCTAAGTATATTTGATTAGAGGAGGATTTTTATTAAAACGATATGTCATACAAGGTTTTTAGTAATTTTGAAATGCAAAGAATATTTATTTTAAATAAGAAAAGGTATATTATTGACTTTAAATATCAAGTTCGTAAATAGACGTCTTTCTTAGGAACATTATTCCACGATTGGAGAAGAATTATTAATTTTCTGGTAACCTTTCTTGGTACCTTATTAAATAACGACAGCAAATAATTCCCACATTTCTCACCCATTAGTCCATTACCAACCATAATTAATAACGTAAACGGTAATATATTACTTGATTAATCAGAAGTTCAGAACCAGCTTAATTAGATTCATTAAACTCGCTTAATTAAGTATCGCATCAGATCAATCGAACAAGAAATACAGTATCATCGTCAGTTCGATCGAAGAACACCAATATCAATATTTGATATTTTTCAGGGGCAGTAGGTGTGGAGGTACGCCGGAGCTTTGCACGTAAACGTGCTCGTCTGATCGTCGTAAGCGTAGCTATAAGCAGAGGGACAAGCGTTCTTGAACTGGGTCGAGTACCGGTTCGGTTTGCAGGTGTCCGGACTCCCGTGAGACCCCCGGCAGCAGTACTCGTCCGTGTTGAAGGCCTCGCAAGCGCTCTTGCACGCGATGGTCTCGCCGCCGTCTCCCGTCACCTTCAATTCCGACGGGCACAGAGCGTTGATGTCGGCCGCGCAGGCGCTCTCGCCGCATTTTCCGGTACCCCCCTGGGGCCGGACCGAGAAGGGGACGTTGTACCCGTCGACGAGGCTCGTGTCGTAGAAGTCCTGCCCGCCGGATCCGTCGAGGGTGAACTCGATCAGGGTCGCCGGGGGAATGGCGCCGGCGCCGTCGCAGGAGACGCGGTTGGAGCCGCAGTCGGCGGTTTTGCACTTGAAGTTGCCGCCGGCGTCTGAGCAGTGGGTTCGGCCCCAGAATCGGCCGGACCACCCGGTCGGGGCTTGTAGCGAGACGGACGCGCCTTGGTCGAGCTTGAAACCGGTCTGCGATAGCGCGGGCGACCCGGCGCTGGATAGCGTCCCCACCCAGACTGGGTACCCGCACCTGTTCACGAACGTGAACGTCGTCGTCGCAGAAACCCCTGAAATCATCATCAACCACATTATGTTAACATGGCGAGAAGCAAAAAAAATCGTGGCTTTTTTATTTCGAACATTATAATTAAGAGCAAAAAAAAAAAAAAAAAAAAATCTTACCGGAGACGAAGAGTGGAAGCAGAAAAAGGGCTAGAAAGGCACCCCTTTTTTCCATCACGAACCGTAAAAAAGTTCTGAAGCTCTCCTCTCTCTCTCTCTCTCTCTCTTCTGTGTCTCGTGAAAAACAGAGAAATATGGGAGCGATGAGAAAGAGAAGGAGAGATGTCGCCCTATTTATAACAGATGTGAGAGACGACGGCGGTTGTGGCCTTCAATGCATCTCATGTTTGGGACCTCCCCATTAGCTGTAAATTCCACCCGTATTGACCGTCTTCTCAGATGAGATTACCGGCCGTTCTTCTCATTTTTGGTAATATTCTTTCTTTAAGGAAGTAACCCAATCTACTCCAGCGAACCTGCCGTTTCTGGACGAGGTAATTCAAAATCCGTTTACTCACCATCGCGCGCGATGAAGCAGGACCTAGAAAAATTTGAACTCGATCCGAACCTCCAAACCCAGAAGCAGGAGTTTCAGCCCGGTTGGTTCCCACTGTCGATCTTTTCTGAGAATTGAGTTTTGTCATAAGCTCCGGCGACCTTCACGGCCACCTGTAAAAACTCCATTAATGAGTCATATGACCCGGAGTTCCTTCCTGTCGTCTCCTTCGTCAATCCGGCAGTAACTGGCCATGAGGGGAGAGGAACCCGTAAATGGAACTATTATTTTCTTAACAACTTTAAGGGTATGAGGAAAAAATAAATTGTAATATTGTGTCACATACCCATAAAAGGTTCACTTATTAATGTAACGTTGTAATTGTAAGTTCGAGTGACATATAAGAAATTAAGATTAGTTCCACATTATGAAAGGTATAGTTTTCATGCCTACATTTTGATTGTAGCCTTCTACCACTCTGCTAAACCCGTTTTACCTTTTGATTCTGATTAGTGAGCATGATTAGAAGGCGTGTTAGGTATGTAGTGAGAGTTTTGCAAGGAATTCTCTTTTTTTAGCTCTTGCTTCTTCTTCTTGAACCACACCAAACTTTCATGGAATGGAACTTATTTTGTTTTTTTTTTTATTTTTTTATCAATTTGTTAACCAGTTCCCATCAATATATATATTATTCAGATAATATGGATTTTTTTTTTTCGTTTCAGTTTCATATGTATGGGATTATATTAGTTTTTCAAAATCACGTGGAGGGGAAGAATTAAAGCCATTAAGCATTTTCATTCAAACTTGATATCTAACCTTGGCTGCCACGTTGGAAAGTTCCATGCAACTTCGTACCTGCAACGATGACTCAAAAAAAGAAAAAACAAGAAAAAATCTACACAAATCTAGCTGATAAGCAACGCTTCTTAGCGACACTATGAAATTTATGACGTTTATTAGCATTGCTTTTTAAAATATATAGAATCTATTATAAGAACATTGTCTACCACTATACTAGATATCATACATTCTTATTAATGAGGTAAACAATCTAATTTGTTCTATAGAATCTATAAGAACATATCACAATTTAAAATAATTATAAATATAATAAATCAATATTATTAAGCCAAAGCTAGGCATGGACCTAGACATGAACTTAATCCTCTCATGTGATCTACCTTACTATTTTCTGGGCCCCATGACTCATCCACGGCTTATGGGAATATCCGTCCCTAAATTAAAAGACGCATCAACGGTAGAAAGGCCATACGTTACCGAGAGAATTACGGTTTCCCTCGGGGATGTGATATGCACGGGAAGACGGCTATTCCGACATTTATAAATACAGGTCCTTTTTTATTTTTTCATGATTTTCAGCTTTTGCATCCTGCAAGGCTGCAACTTTTCCACTTGAAACTCGTAGACTTGTCCTGCTTCTCTTTCGTCTTGGTCGTTACCAGTCGCTTCTTCCCTTTCTGTTTTGATCGTTCGATCGGAAACTTCTCTGACAATGCTGGTTGTACGCAGCGAGAGAACACGGGGATCAGCTTAGTAAGTCTAATTGTCCTGGACAAATTGAAAACCTCGCAAGTGTAAGTGATCGATTGCGATTCTCCGACGGCAGCGGTTCGTTCCATTTACCACATTGCCTTGTTCCTTGCACAGACTCTGAACGGTGGAGAGGAATTTGATGAGCCTTATACTGCTCTCCGATCTGCTGCTGTGATCTATTTTGACCGATCGCTGATTTACTCAGATTTGATTCTCGGGTCAGTAATTTCCAGATTAAATTTTGATCTTAAACAGTTACGTGCGTTATTTTCGGAAAGCTATTCATTCCACTTATGCCTTCCGTATCATGCTTCTGATTTGGTGGTTTGTCGGTGTAGTTTAGACATAGAGAAGTGAAATAGTTGTTGTTCTACTCCACACCTGTACTTACGACAGAATTCATGACTTGCATAAGGACTCTACGGCGAAATAAACTACCCAAAGATTTGACCCGAGAGGATTGATGAATGGAAATGGCGGCATTAGCTTTAGAATACGATGTGCCTAAAAGTGATTCATTTATCTGCATTCTTGTTGGGCTTCTTTCATTTTTTTTCTTCTTCGTGAGGAGAATGCCAAATGATTTGTAACAAATTTGAGCGCTTATTCGTCCTTCATTAGGCAAATTGATACTGCTGCCCACCTTCAAACCACAGGATATCGCTACAACACCTTCAATACGTGTTTGAATTGGTTAAATGTATTCTGTTGTTGGTGGTTGATCGACGGTAGTTTCAATACATTCTTTCAGTTTTTCTTACAGAAACTTTCTATTTTCAGAAAGTTAGAGGCAAAGCCAATTTTTTTTAAAAAATTAATTAATTTATTTTTAACTGAAAGCGAAGCAACTATGATATAAAACTGTAATTTTTAACTTTCCAATAAAAGGAATTTTTGACCCTCGATTTGATACTTTTTATTGCTTCTGGTGGACTTATGTTTATGTGATATAAAAAGTTTTTCTTGACGAACTTGTGCTCAGGGAAAGCCTTGACAACAATTGCAATCAATTCCAGATAGTGAATTGGTTCAACCCTCATTATAGATTGTTGCACTGTCTCAATACTTTTTGTCTTTTTCCACTGTTTTGGTCCTTATTGTGCTATGTGGTAGGTGTGGATGCCTTACAGAAATGTTTCCAGATTGGCTAGAGCTGCCAACTTGTTCTGAAACCATGCAACACAAACCTTGATTTTGCCTCTTACCGAAATTGCCTTTGCACCTCTTCTATGTTGCTTTTCGTGTCTTTTGGGGTTTGATTTCTTAGTCATTTAGATGCAAATTTTACAGTCAGCTTTCTCTACTGCAGATTATATGAGGGCTTATGAGTTACATTCCTTTTTAGATTGGTTTTTTATTGTGAAGGGTGATGTCTAATTTTTCTTTTTTGGACTTATCATTAGATCCATCAAGTTTGGACCCCGAACAACAGACATGGGTATTGAAGAGGTTGAGAAAGAGGCACTTGCCAACCTGCAGCATTTGGTAACTGCATATGATGAGTGGTTCACAATCCCAGTAGATGGTTTTCGTCCTTCTGCTCGCTATAAGGTAAATATGCACTTCATAATGTATACTACAAGTGTAATATAATTTCTCAGTTATGCTTGTTTATTTTGCTTCCTCTTTTTTGTTCCACATCATTGCTTTATTGTTTCCTTCTGCTTAATGGATTTACAAGGTGCCTGATCAGAATACTTTTTCTCATATATGTTGTAGCATGCGGCAGAAGTGGTTGAAGGGAAGCTCTATGTCACAGGGGGAAGTCGAAATGGTCGACATCTATCTGATATTCAGGTTAGTTTGGTATATCTTCTTTTATGTGGCTCTTTTTCTTTTGTCTGGATATAACCAGCGATTGAGTGTTGTGTATAGGTTTTTGATCTGAGAGTTTTGACGTGGTCTGTGGTGAAACCACATTCCTCTGGCAACCATGTCAAACTAATGGATGATGGCATACAGGAAGTTCTACCTGCTTCTTCAGGCCATAGTTTGGTAAGTGAACTTAACACCACTCTTGTTGCTTGATACTGTTGTAATGTTATTTCCTTGTACTTTTTATTGCCTGGTAACCTAGTTTTTTTATCATGTGCGCAGGTTAAGTGGGACAACAAACTACTCGTTATAGCTGGGCATTTGAAGGAACCGTCTGATTTTGTGACAGGTCTGTTCTTGAAAATTTCAAAATGATCGGGCACTTGAACGTTAGCTCAATGGTCCTATGAGAGTTAATTGCTGCGGGAGGTCTTGGGTTGGGGTCTCCACGGCAGCGTTGGGAATAATACGATTATATTTGGGAGCAACACGATGTAATTGGGAGTATAAATGTATTCGCCGTTTCAAAAAAAAAAAAAAAAAAAAAAATCAATATGATCAATTTGAGCATTTTACATTCTAAAGAGAAACTGGAGCTGGCTATAATTATACAAATGTCAGTACATGGATGCTTGGGGTGGTGGATTTGGAAACCACTATATGAGCATTTCATGCCGACCATTATTATGCAAATGAATGTACATGGTGGTTGATTTAGAAAGCACTATGTAGTACATGCCATGTGACTTAATGAGACGAAAGTATGGTTTCTTTGATCTTGAAGGTCATCTGGAAAACCTTATGTTGGTTTCATCAGTGTTTTTTGGATTTTAAGCTTCTTATTTTGCCGCTTCATCATTATTTCTGATACTTTTGTAATTGAGTTGCTTGTAGTTCGATCTATTGACATGGACACTCATGACTGCAATTTGGTGGAGACTTCTGGAAAAGTTCCGGTAATTGTTTGTCTCCACTCTCTGTTATTTGATGCTTGTCAATGTTATTACAAGCTATATTTAATTTATGTCTTTTTAGAGATCCATCTCTGGAATTTGCGTTCAATTATCTGGTTCATCTCAGGTAGCTCGGGGAGGGCAGTCTGTTACTGTTGTTGGCTCTAAATTGATAATGTTTGGAGGGGAAGGAAAGAACAGACAACTATTTAATGACCTCCATGTACTCGATCTAGATACCTTGATATGGCATGAAGTTGAAACAATGTTGGTACCTGTCTAATCTTTCATTATTTTCTGATAAACCATATACTTCATCATCAAGATATTTTTCATTTTTACTGGGTTTTTAGCTCCTTATTTTCTTATTTATTTAGGCAAATTTCTCCAGCACCGCGATTTGATCATGTAGCTGCAGTAAACGCTGAGCGCTACCTTCTTGTATTTGGGGGTTCTTCTCATTCTATCTGTTTCAATGATCTGCATGTGCTTGATTTGCAGACTGTAAGTGTTTATGGCCATTGAAACAAGCATTTGCTCATCCTTTTCTTAAAGTCCATCAAAGACGAACTTTATAAATAATTGCATGGGAGATTTTGATAATTTTCTTGAACCAGAATGATGGGCATTGCAGATAAATCATATCATGTGATTCTGTTACTTTTTTTAGTAGCTTTTCAAGTCATAATGTCTCTGCGGGCAATATCCTTCCTCTTCTTTGCTCTTTTTGGTTGTTATGATGCAACGGAGGTGGAGTATTGAGCCCTTCTGCAGAGCCTTTATATCCTCATGAGCAGATTCACCACCCCACTTGTTGTTAACGGCATCTAAATTGTTGTCATTATGGTGACCTCCTTATCACTTGGTTTTAAAGTGAGTCTCCCCTACCTCACATCTCTCCTAGGAGTGCCAATAGTATATTACATGCATCAGAAAGGGAATAGTCAACCAGACACATTGTCTGCACCTCCTTTCCCCTTTGAGCCTCTTTCATATTTTAGCGTTTGATGTTTTTTAAGTGTTTGTGTTTGGGGGAATCCTTTCTGATGAATCCTCTCTATATTAGTTGTTAAAAGAATTTTTTTTTTTATTAATGTGATTGAAATGAACATGTGATAATACTGTTTTAGAGATAAGTTCCTTATAATTGTAATGGTGAGATTGAAACTGGGGTTCATGGAAAGATGGAAAAGGAACTTGAACTGGTAAAAATAGGAGTTGATTCTCATTGAGCCATGTGCGTGCTTCAGCTTTTGTTCTTCAGAATATCTAGTTATTTCCCGTCTGATTCATTTCCTCATGATTTACATTAATAGTTCCAGAGACACACCCTAGTGGCTGTGCATTTGCATGAATAATCAGATTATGGATCAAACTAACTAGAAAGTGCTTAACTTATTTTATTAGAATATGTGAAGCATTAAACAGTAACTTACATGAAAGGACAGAAATAGTCCTCTGTGTTACAGCCTATTAAACTCATAAAACATTACTTAATTGGATAATAAAGTGGCTATCTACCTCAAAACTGACACTATTTGACATTAAAGAGAGTGGGGCACTTGCACAAGTAAAATTACCAAGAACTACCCATCATATATTCTGATAGATCTTTTAAGAACTCTTTGTTCTCAGCCTTAAAAGTAGGCTTGTTTAACTACTTATCATTCCATCACAGATGGAATGGTCCCAGCCACAAATTCAGGGTGACATTGTGACTGCTAGAGCTGGTCATGCAGGTGCAACGTTAGATGAAAACTGGTACATAGTTGGTGGTGGTGACAACAGAAGTGGTATGCTTTCACTGCTATTTTATTCCATATTTTGCTTTATCATGGTTCTTCTTATTATGCTTTATCTAGATTTTGACATTATTTGGATGCTGGAAATTTGTAAACAGGTGCACCTGAAACTCTCGTCCTAAATATGTCAAAACTTGTTTGGTCAGAGGTAACTAGTGTACAGGGACGGAATCCACTTGCAAGTGAGGTTGGTTACTGCAAAACTGTTTCTTTTTATATTTGTCAAGAACCTTTTTCAATTGAGTTAATGCCCTCACGGAAAATGATCTCTCCCTCTGTTTTCCCTTCTTTTGATTTTACGGCAAGTCAATGATTTTCAAGTGACAGTCAGAAATATCTGCTCCATTTGATCTTCAAATTATTAACGTAAAAATTATTGTCTCACAGGGCCTCAGTCTGTGTTCCGCTACTGTTGATGGTGAGAAGTTTCTAGTGGCATTTGGAGGCTACAATGGGAACTACAACAATGAGGTATCTGGTAAATAATAATTGATGAGGAATTTCTCACTGAAATGGTTGGAAGTAACCAGTTTCATAGTCATAACCTGTATACTGTGATCAATTAGAGAAAAAGAAGAATGGTATAAAATTTTATCTTTTGGAGATTTTGTCCATTATAGCATCTCGCCATGCACGCTTGCTGAAAAGTCACTTCATGTTAATAATAGTTCAATTAGAGATTTTTGAACTAAAAAGTCACTTCATGTTAATTTTTCTTATATCATCCCATGTAAATTCAGCACTGACTTTCATTAGTACATATCATGCATCAACTGCCCCTCTGATAGTTCTGCCAGGTCATTGATGGCATTCATTGCTTCTGGACAGGTATTTGTTTTGAAGCCTAAACCAAGAGATTCTTCACGCCCTAAGATCTTTCAGTCACCAGCAGCAGCTGCTGCTGCAGCTTCTGTATCAGCGGCATACGCAATGTCAACTTTTGCTTCAAAGAGTTCAGGTTTTGTGAATGAGAAGTCAGTGGAGGTTATTAAAGTAGATGAGAGTAATGCCCTTGAAGCTGAAAAACGAAAGCTAGAGTCAGAGCTCAGCCAAGTAAGGTTCGAAAATTCTAGGCTAAAGGGATATCTTGATGAGACGAACAGTACTCACACTGAATTGTCAAAGGTATCTTTCTATCATTGCAAACAGAGGGAAAAACTGCAATGATTGATCGCTAATTGTTATTCATCTGAATTATGACATTTTCTGCAGGAACTTCTCTCGGTTCAAGGTCAGCTAGCTGCTGAGAGATCAAGATGCCACAAACTTGAGGTGCTGTTTACTGGATATCTTGTTCTTGTTGTTCTCTCTTTGGTCAACTTGATCTTTAGGTTCAATGAAACTCTTATTTCAGGCGCAAATTTCAGAATTTCGCAATCAGCTGACTTCATTAGATTCAATAGAACATGAGCTTCAAGTGCTTCGGCAACAGAAATCTGCATCAGAGGATTACGTAGACAGTGGATCTCCGGAAGGGTCAGGGGGAGTCTGGCGATGGATTGCTGGCTCCAGCCAATAGCCCCTTAACAGTGCCCAGAGGAGATAAGTAGCAGCAGCTGTCAAGCACCTATCTCCAATATGATGGCGGCCAATCTATTCCACACAATGTACGCCGGTACATACTAAGCAATGTGGATTCAAATATGCTACACGAATGAATTGGGCAAACCACCTTGCTCGATATAGGCTGGGTTCAAAGATGGATTCACCGGAGTTAAATTCAGGTTCTTCGTGAAGATCCATTGTCGCTGCTGCTCGTACAACTACTCCGCTTAAAGTTCTCCAACTTTTAGTTCATCAGTCCATTCAACGAGTCGGCCATTGTCCAGAAATGAGGAGTACGAAAGTGAATTGGGTCTTAGATATGATTTTATTTTTCCAAACACGTACCAAACGCCATAATGATTTTTTTTTCCTTTTTCTTTCCATTTTGATCCAAGAGCAATTCTAGGAGGATGGATGGATTTGTTTTGTGGAAGCAGTTGCCTGCACTTGGGTTGATCCGAATAAGACAGAATGCCAAATGAAAACGAAGCATTCCCACTCGGCCATTCCGCCCTTGTTTTCACCTCCACGCCTAAAAACAAAATCGCCTGCAATCGATTCATTCCCGGTTAGAGCATATACCAAATCTCCCGATGCTCTGTTTTACTTCTCCCAGTAAGCTCTAGCATTATAAATAAAATCTCATTTCGGACTCCCTTCGTTACTAATTCACAGTGTGCACTGTGAAGAAGAGACGAGAGAGATAAACAGAGAGCATTAATGGCGAGTCAGGAGACTCAGGACTTGTACTGGGTCCCTGAAGAACGCCCCGGCGGGCAGCGGCAACGGGGAGTTAACGGTAATAGTGGCGGCTACTGCGACCGGACTGGGATCTACCGCTCCCTCCTCCACCTCGCGCCCCACCACCGGCCTCCCCCGCATCTCCACACCGCCGAGTTTGTCTTATCTCACTTCCCTCATCCCGATCATGCGCACGCCAGCTTCGCCCTCGTCGACTCCGCCCTCGACCGCTGCCTCACCTACGCCGACCTCCGCCGCTCCGTCCGCTCCCTCGCCGCCGCCCTCCACCACGGACTCGGCGTCCGCAAGGGCGACGTGGTGCTCCTCCTCGCCCCCAACTCCTACCTCTACCCCCCCACCTGCCTCGCCCTCCTCTCCCTCGGCGCCGTCCTCACCACCGCCAACCCCCTCCTCACCGCCGCCGAGGTCGCCAAGCAGGCTCGCGACTCCGCGGCCAAGCTCGTCGTCTGCTCCCCGGATCTCCGCCACAAGCTCCGGGACCTCTTCGACGCGCCCCTTCTTCTCACGCACCGAGATGCCGCCGAAGATTCCGTAGTCTCGGTCGAGGAGCTCATGGAGGGAGGGGAGCCGTCGGAGGCGCCGGCGCCGGAGATCCGGCGATCGGACACCGCGGCGGTGCTGTACTCGTCCGGGACCACGGGCGCGAACAAGGGCTGCGTGCTGACGCACGGAAATCTGGTGGCGATCGTCAATCTCCTGAGATGGACGGCGGCGACGAAGACGCTCGCGAGGCCCGGGGACGTGTTCCTGGCGTTCCTGCCCATGTTCCACGTCTACGGTCTCGCCTTCTTCGCCCTCGGCCTCTTCGCCACGGGCGCCACCGTCGTGACCATGCCCCGGTTCGACTTCGACGCGATGCTCTCGGCGGTGGAGAAGTACGGCGTCACCAACCTCCCCTCCGTGCCGCCGGTCGTCCTCGCGCTCGTGAAGAGGGACGCCACGGCGCGGTACGACCTGTCGACGCTGCGGCGTGTTGGGTGCGGCGCTGCGCCGCTGAGCGGAGAGGTGGCGGAGGGGTTCAGGGCGAAGTTCCCGTGGGTCCAGCTGCGGCAGGGGTACGGTCTGACGGAGACGGCCGGGGCGGCGACGTTCTTCCCGTCGGCGGAGGAGTCCCGATCCCGGCCATCGTCGGCGGGGGTGTTGTTCCCGGGGTTCGAGGCGAGGGTAGTGGAAGTGGGGACCGGGGCGGCAATGCCCCCGGGAAGGGAAGGGGAGCTCTGGCTCCGGAGCGACACGGTGATGAAGTGCTATCTCGGGAACGAGGAGGCGACCGCCGGTGCAATTGATTCGGAGGGGTGGCTGAGAACGGGCGATCTGGGATACTTCGACGAACAGGGTTATCTGTATGTAGTTGATCGGATCAAGGAACTGATCAAGCACAACGGGTATCAGGTTGCTCCGGCGGAGTTGGAAGCTCTGCTCCTCACCCACCCCGACGTCCTCGATGCCGCTGTCGTACCGTGAGTCTCTTCTTCTCCCTTCGCTTCTTCTTCTTCTTCTTCTTCTTCCTCCTCTAGACATAGATTCATTCCGCAACGTATGAATTTTTGCAGGGAGGAAGCAGAGGACGTGGGACAAATACCTGTGGCGTTTGTTGTGAGAGCAGCCGATTCTCAACTGACGGGGAAACAAGTGATTCAGTTTGTCGCAGAGCAGGTTATATATTTATATCAATACGAATATTTCTGGTTTTTCGTTCTGCTTATTCGGTCGCCACGGACTGCTAAAAATCTGTGAATTTTCAGGTGGCGCCTTTCAAGAAGGTGAAGAAGGTGAGTTTCATAAGTTCCATTCCGAGGTCCGCCGCCGGGAAAATCTTGCGAAAGGAGTTGATCGCCCAAGTTAAGCGTTCGGCTTCCAAATTATGATCGTTAAATAAATAAAGCAGTGAAAATGCAGTAAATAAAGCAGACGGGATCGAACACTATAAAATTTGTACAACAAAGATATATATCCATCTCAAGGTTGTGAAGAAAGTTATTCCCGTGATATGTGATACATTATTTAAGCTTGTAGCAAATGGTTGAACAATAAGATACTGGATAAGATAACTAAATATCATCTAATTATTACCAATATCAAAATATTTATAAAAAGAAGATATCAAGAAAAAATTATAACATATAGTCTCATGCATAGGTTGAAGTACATGGGTAAGCCATTGGTCCAACAGTGTGGGGAAGCCCTGGCATTGAGAGAAGAGAAGGCTTTGTTCACGAAAAAATGTATTGGAGGTTCTAGGAGAAAGATACGAGGAGTAATGCTTCCACAGAGAATGGGTGATATACTTAACCCAGTTATGCTCAAGCCCCACATTTCTAAACAGAGTTTAATCATACACACAGCTGGAGGACACAAAAGACATCACAAAACCAGCTGAAATAGACCCCTCGAGATCACAAAAAAATTCTCACGGTTTTTTGAAAAATGACATGAAATAGACCCCTCAACTTGTACAGCTATTAATTTTACACAAATACGACAGACTCACAGACCTTATTTTCAAGGGATTCTGCTTCCCTGACTCTGTTCTTTCAGCTGTAGACCAAGAATTGGTGACAGATTTCACGAGGTTCTGTTCTTCTTACTGTTCTCCGGGAAGCATGGTATCCTCTGGAAGGTCACAGTATGCATTGCCCTGCAAAAGATGCACGTAATATAATGTTAAGTATCTAATAAGACTTGTATAATTTTAAAGAAAACGGGGTGCACAGGCAATTTAATCTACCTCTCCTGTGAGGTGGCCGACACATCTTCTTTCTGCCAGCAACTCAGCTTCGGTCTATTTTCACGGTAATGGAGTAAGAGGAAGACTAAAATATGAAATGAAGAAAAGAAGTAACATCTTCATTTTTGCAATAGATTCTCTATTTGTGAATTAAATATAGTGAATTAAACATGGCATATTTCCTTTTCATATTCAGATTTTCCATTTGTCAGAACATACCTTTTTCATGCGTTCTCTTAGAAAATCGTCAAATATTACATCAGGAACCAACTCATAATCTCCATTTCCCTGGAAAGGTAAGAATCGAAAACTTTTAAACTCTGTAGAAGCACAGATGACTGTCCAGAAATCACAAAATTCTTGACTAACAAACCTCTGATCGGCATGGCATGCTGAAAACAATATCTTCAGAAATTCCATAAGGATTGCCATTTGTATAAACCTGTCAATGCAATGGGAACAGTTATACATCTGTGACTTGAAACTGAAAAACTTTCTGTGCAATGGTTGATGAAGTTCATCAATCATAAGACCATTCAGGACAACAATGTGGGACGAAGGTCGCTATAAGTAAACTTTTCTTCTAGAAAACAATAACAGCATAACGGGAATCCTGCATCTTCAAGTCACAAACTCACCCCTGAAGAAAACCAATCGCCTTTAGGAGTTGGGTTCACAAGTGACTTTATGGCATCGACAATTGACACAGCAGTTGAAGCAGCTGAAGATCTCCCCCACTTTTTAATTAATTCACCTCCTCGCTGGTTTACAAAAGTAATTTTCATTCAAGTAAGATATTAGAGTTATATTGAACACGATAATACAGCCATTGGAGCCAAAAAGGAATGCCAGTTTCCAATTAGACTATCATACAATTTTACCTTCTGAACTCTTTCAGTGAACTCTTCCTCCAACCACTTAGTGTCATTGATAACTTCCTTTACAGGCTTTCCGTCAATCTTAGCATTTAAAAAATCTGGAACCTGTAGAACTTAAAACTATTATGTAATGAACAAGCAAAATACGAGGACAACATTCCTTTTCCATCTAAAATAGATGTAATTAAAATTCTACGCAAGTACCTGAGTGGTGGAGTGGTTGCCCCAAATGGTTACGTTTGATACTTTATCATAAAAGACTCCTGCTTTAAGTGCCAGCTGCAGAAATCAAAATGAGGTAGATTCCAGGATATGTTGAGATGGCCTCAACAAAACAAAATTTGAGAAACAAGATTAAAACTTAAAAAGAAAGTGCGTTACCTGGCATTTAGCCCTGTTCTCATCCAATCTTGTTAAAGCGTGGAAGTTTTTTGCAGGTATATTAGGTGCATTCTTCAAGCAAATCAGAGCACTGGACCAACGGAAACATTTAGAGATCATTTTAATCAACATTACACAAGACAATCTCTGTCAAAATAAAAGTTTTCATACTTTGTATTGCATGGGTTCCCCACGACTATCACTTTCACATTACGGGATGCAACAGCATTGAGTGCCCTGCCCTACATTTTTATCAAAATGAAACATTAAAAGAAGGGTGCGACTTGGAAAAGGATTCTCATGAATTTTACCACTTTAGCTAAAAGCCAGTAATTTCTTTTAAAAGAACAAAGTAAATCTACCTGCTCAGCAAAAATTTGCCCATTGATATCTAAAAGATCAGCTCGTTCCATCCCAGGCCCACGAGGCTTGGCTCCAATTAGAAGAGCCCATTCTGCATCCTGGAACACCTCATAAGGATCTATACCTATGCTGACCTCCCTCAACAACGGATACAAAGAGTCTTCTAATTCCATAGCTACTCCTGCAGTCATAAGAATTTAGGGTGACCACAGTGAGAAATTTAGGTATTTAACAGGAACTTTGACGTCCTAAGCTTGCAGGTGAACAAAATGAATCAGCTCATGAACTCAAGGTATCTCCACCACTACTAGAGGATTCTAAGTTGGTAACCAGTTACAATGAAGGAGGGGACTCTAGGGTGTCTAAGTTGGCAATATCCCATCACCAGGGATTCTAGAGTATTTTTTTTTTTGAAAGACAATTCTAGAGTATTGAAGTTAGCAACTTCCATTGCAATGCGTTAGCTGGTTTAACTCATCATTGTGCAAATGGAATAGGCCAAAGAGATACTTCCTTTCGAATACATGTAAGCAAACAACTTTTCTGGCTGGTAGCAAACTTACCCTCAACAGCCTGGAAGGATTTCTCAGAACCCAAAAGCTTCAAGGCAATTGGTTGATCTGGCCCGAAGACTTCCCCTGATGCAAGCTGTCAAATGAAGAGAAGTTTAAAAATTTCAAGATTAGCATATGAAAACCTGAAACAATGCCTGCCAAAGTAAAAGCAGTGGATGCATATATGAAGCATTCTGAAGAGTAACATCGAAGGTGATAATGTAACTAGAACATTTAATTAATAACCTGCCAAGGAAAGTTCAATACTTCTTTAAAACTTTTACCAAATTTCCTAATCTCAGAAAGATAAATTAAGAGAGATTCTCCTTTAACAGTAACAGAGAGACCAATGTCATTTTCAATGAACTATATTTCACAGCCAACCAGAAAAGTTCAACTCCTTACTTTGAAAAGAAGATGATTAGATATCATCCCAGCAGCACCAGAAACTGCAACATTAATCATACGCTTCCATGATTTGGTTTCTTCTTCCTATACAAAAAATTAATGAACGGGAAACTTCTTAGTAACAATGACAACAAACTGAAAGGGAAGTCTTTTCAAAGGAAAAGTAAAAATAGATGATGACAACATCCCAATGTCTTTCAATGCTGATGCAACTAAAATAACAAATTCGGAAATGGATTCAAATCCATTCGACTAACCGAATGCATGAATTAGGATTAATTTTCACCAATGACAAGATAAAATGAAAGCTTTTGAACTTCAAACATTTCTTCTATCAGGTACCCCACAGCTCTTTTATGTATATAGCATTCTCTAATCCAGAAATTGTTAATCTCCGTAAAGTACCCAGTGCAGCCATTTCTCGTCAGTGGAATTGGCCGCAGCAAGCATTTGGTATCATTTGATTCCTGTTAATGGTTTCTTTCACTAAATTATCCACTTGTTTCATCAGTTACTAGTGATTGTCGACAAAGAAAACTCCAACCGAGAACATGATTTAACGTTTTTTGACTGGTCGCATATAGTCGATTGTCTTCCGAATAGTTTAAAACCATGGCCAGTCTGCGAAGCCGTAATACTTTATCATCCCACAATTCAGAAGCATAAATTCCACAGCTACTTTGGTTCCCCAGATCCGTGATGCAAATTCAAGTCCGAGCGACTAAAGAGTAAAGGTGATGAGTGAGCTACATGAGCTAGTACGATTTATATACTATCACTTGTAAGTTTGTCTAAGCCTTTCCAACAAAATAAAAATTAAATATCTGCTAAAAAACGAGCAGGAACGTGACAACTTACCGCCTTGAGATCATAAGTAACACAGAAGACACCGTAGCATTCAGTCTTGCTAGCCGTACCATTAGTAACAGGGGCAGGGGGAGCTTTCACTTGACTGAACACAGACCGAATGCAAAGAGAATCGAGTAAGATAAAACAAACAAACAAAAAAAAGTAAATAATTAAGAGAAAACAAACGCAAATTGTTCTGTATCGCATACTCGGGAGCGAGAGAGCAGCAGACTCTGGGTCGACGGCCACAACGCAAATCAACGAATCTGTTAGCATAGGAGGCGGGAGAACGGGAAGAGGCGGGCCCGTGCTTGAGTAGGCGGCTCTGTGCGTAGTTCGGGGAGAGATCTGTGACCGCCATTTTTGAAAGCCAGAGGTTTTGAAAGAGAAAAGAGTGTCCTCCACTCGGCACTCCGGTCCCGGCGTTTGGAGGGAACGGGGAGGAGACAGCGTTATTAAGTGGATAGATATAAAGTGGAAGATTTGAAATACCGGTTTAAGGCCAACGATACGACACGTGGAAACGGACAGGACTGTTCGGGATCACCTCATGGGGCTGGGAGGAGTTCCGTCTTCCGTCTCCCCCTTTCTCTGCTACACAACTCGGATCCAAAACCGGACGATCAAATCAACCCAGTCCTCGACTCGGACAAAATTCGGCAGATATTCACTTTACATTTAAAGTTACAAATTAACGTGTTAGAATCGAATATAAAACTATGTATTATTATTGCCATAATACCAACTCATGGATGAATAACACCATTTAATTTAATTATCAGACTTAATTCTTAAGTCCAAATAAATGGTGTTATTTGATGAAATATATTTGAATATGATTAATTCATCAACTTTTAATTAATTAACCGATTCACAGCAGCAGCAGCAGCAACACAAAAAACAAGGGATATCAGGCGAGTGTGGCGCGCGCGGAATCCCGTCAATATTAGCGACGACTAATTAATTAAACGACGAAGCATATGTATGTTTCCATCGCCCGGCTTTGGTCAGGCATTGAAATTTTTGCCCTGGAAGGTTTGTCCGAACTGCCAGTTCCGGTCGATGGCGCGCCACGACGTGGTCCTCCGGCCGTCGCCGGTGGTGACTCGGAACGTCAGAGACTGGCCCACCAGTTTAGTGTTGGTGACCCACATCTGACCCCACAGTCGACTCATCTCCGTCCACCTCACCCTGTTCCCTTTCACCTCCACCGCCGTCACGTCCCCGGCGCCGCCCACGTTCCAGACCAGAACCTGGGTGAAGTAAGGATTGCCCGAGATGGTGAACCGAATCCCTCCTTCCTTCTTGCACGGGACCCTGCATGCATTATTCAAGCCAGTTTTAATTAATTACCTCTGTTTAATTTACCACTGTACATATACTGTTTAATTAATTACCTCTGTTTAAATTAATACGTGCGTCTATATATACCTTCGGTATGCGACGGGAACGATGCCGGCCTTGTACTCTGCGATTTGGAGGAAGGCGGGCTGCGACATGTCGAAGTGCTTCAAGGGGGGGTTGCACCACCCGCCGTTGTCGTTGGAGAGGGCGTAGTTGGGGGGACAGAAGTTGGTGGCGGTGACGATGATGGAAGGGCTGCCGCGTTTGCACCACTCTGGGTCGTCCATGCACTTGATCTCGTAACACGCACCGCATTTCTGGCCGTTGTTGAACAACGCCGTGCTCAGCGCCGTCGACTTCAGCCCGTATCCCTGCGCGAACAGGTCCCCGTACCCACACGCTCCGCCTGCAATCACATTTTCAAATGTGAACCAAATATTTGAGGAAGGAAATATATATACAGAGCCAAGACTTACGTACCCATGGTTTGAGAGCCGTCGCTGCCGCCGTAGAAGGTGGCGTGAGCTTCGCTCCAGGGGCCTGGCTTGAACCTGGGACGAGGAACTCTGTTTATGTGAACCCACGGCTTCGGCTTCCGTCTTTGGGCTCCGCCGCGGATGGGGAAGG
The DNA here is from genome assembly GCA_019845555.1 of Aristolochia fimbriata. Classification (NCBI taxonomy): domain Eukaryota; kingdom Viridiplantae; phylum Streptophyta; class Magnoliopsida; order Piperales; family Aristolochiaceae; genus Aristolochia; species Aristolochia fimbriata. The sequence goes on from CM034078.1 coordinate 7,698,250, forward strand.
CGGGAATAACGGGTAGTAAAAGAAGAAGAAGCACGAGAAGGAGAAGGTTAGAAAAGGCGGCCATTAATTGCAGAGTAAAACAGAAGGGGAAGACCTTCTCCGATTCAGTCAAGAATATTAATGAGCGGAGTAGTGTTTCTGCTTTCTTCCTCCATTGCTTCTGTTTTTATATATATATATATGTGCTTGCAGCTCGCCTGAGAAAATATAGGGTCACTGTCCGACCGCTTCCCTTTTCGAAACAAACCTTCCGATACCGTTGCATCTGTTTTGTGTAGGAAACGTTGTCGTCCAGACAAGAAAAACCACCTCCCCACTCTTCCTGGACGGCTCTCTTTCCATATTATTCACCAATTCAAATAGACATTAAATTAATTCCTCAGTACTCAGTAGTGTCATCTTAATTACCCGACTACTCCACCGATTAGTAGTCATAAGATAGATATATACAACAAATTTTTTCATTCCGATAATAAGTTATCAAATAATAAACGGAATCCCATTAATTAGTTTTTTTTTCTTTTCCAGATTTATTTGATATAGTTGATATAATTTTAAATTAAATAATAACGTCAAAACATACTTGTTCATGAAAGTACATAACAAATAACATTTTTAGGTACCCTACCCAGGCCAATTGTTTCTCATTATTTTTCCTAGTCATGGAACCAATTTCTCAGTGGCGAACCATTTGCGGATATGAGAACATAGAAGAAAAGTTCCATCATTGGGATATCTCTGTTCTAAATTGTGAAGTCCATCAATACCGGTGTATAAGTTGCTTGTATCCTTCCTCGTTCTTCGAATAATAATCAATCTCGGCCTGCATGCGAACAGAGAAAGAAAATAAATACCGAGCAACGTTGAGACTTAAACGAAAGGTAGAAATTTGGGATATAGCTCACCTCTCGAACTCCAATCACGGCTGTTAGAAGTTTCTCACCGATTAAATCTTTCAATACTTGATCATTTTGAAGAGCTTCAACAGATTCACGCAGTTCTCTGGGCAATCTTTCAAGTTCCCCCTCGTAGAGTGCAGGATTCGTATCTGTTAATTCATGCACGAAAGCGGAACACTTGAATAAGATCAATTGCAAATTAAGGTCTAGGCAAAAACCCATGAAGTAAGGTCACATAACCGCCAAAAATGAGGGGGAAAAAAAAAGTGCATAAAACAAAACGGAATAAACATACCAATGGGTTTAGGCAACTTAAGCTTCTTCCGGAGACCATCTAGGCCAGAAGCCATTATTGCAGCCAAGCCAAGGTGTGGATTAGCACACCCATCAAAGGATTTTAGCTCAAAGTTGCTCACAAGCCCACTTGAAACTCCGGGTGGACAAGCAGTACGCAGGGGAGCTTCTTTATTTTCAACTCCCCAGCAACGGTAAGCCCCACTCCATGTATTTGGTTGAATCCGGTCATAACTGCACTTGGAAATATTGGATTTATAGTAAGTTTATCAAGAAGGTTCACCTTTTCAGCAATCACCCACAGAATAGCAGCTGCATGGGTTGCCTACTTGGCTCCCCGACCCATTATTGGCATTTATACTAATTATCAGCCAGTACAGAGAGAGAAAGCAATAGATCATGCCACGGGTTTTTGTAAGAAAAACAAGAAAAAACTCCATCCATAAAGTATATGGAAAAAAAGCGATTCAAATGAACAAGCCATCACATGCTAACAACATTTTTACACCTTATTTAAACATTACAATTTATAATCAAACAGTTTGTCCCATATCACATGCATTAGTGAGAGAAAAATGGAACTTTACCTGTTAGGAAGTGGAGCTGTAAAAGCCAAAATTGCAGGAAGATGATGTAGTACTCCTGCCATAAATTCTTCCCCAACCTTTGACATTCCATATTGAGTTTCTGAGCCACTTGATGCCATGAAAACATTCTTACCATCCTCCCACAGACTTAAATGGACATGAGACCCAGAGCCAATGTCATCCAAGAAAACCCTAAGGCAGCGTGGAAAACCCTTAATGAGAAAAAAGAAAGACTTTTGCCAAGTGATAATGAATCCATTTTAAGATAATGACTAGGTAGAAATACTATCAAACAAAAAAATGACCAATATCATGAAACTTAATGTAACAAACAAATTGAGAACATCTATCTAGAACAACAAATTATGAATTTATAAACTTACTTTGGAACAAAAGTGGCCAGTAAATCATGCTTCCTTGCAACTGCCTTAACAGCCTCACGGGCAAATATCAAGTTATCAGCAGCACGAGCACAAACAGTGTGGGCTAATGCTATTTCATACTGGCCTTTTCCAGACTCAGCATGTACCTGCAATTTAAGGAAATCAATATGAAGAGAAGTTTGCAGACCAATGTGACAAAGGAACTCATAAATTTATCATTAGAGGCCGATTGATAAAAAACCTTCGATCATTATGTGTATATACCAAAAGTATACCATGAGAAATGGACAGCATAAGGATCGGGAACAAATGGACTGCAGTCAACAAAATGTTTAACTTTCTCGAATGCATCCCTCTCACTTCAGGAGTATGATGGTCAGAATCAATATGTTATTCTGATATGTATTCAGACAGACAAGAAAGAAAAACCATAATCACTAGCTTAATATGTAAATACAAACAACAATAAGAAAAGGTAGCATGCCACGAGAATGCAAGCAATTATACTAACATTCATATCCTTCACCTCCACAAGACTGTTGCCTTAGTATAACAGTACGAGAGATGAAAGATGAGAGAGAGTTTGTGCGTGATGTTCTTTGAATTCCATTGACAATGGCACAGTATGTCCAATGTCTTTGACATTGGAATTAAAACAGTTGAACGGAGCATTTCTTTTTCTTACTGAGAAATCCATCTCTGTTCAGAGAGAATAGGAATAAAAAATCCAGAGGAAGAAACTTGAAACTGGGAAATCTTGTCTTTTAGGCAAATATGTAGGAAATTTTTACCTTGGTAACATTTTTTAAAAACATCATATTCCAACACACAAACCTTTCCTTCATACATAGAGAATAAATTTAACCTTACAGTGCAAGGAAAGAAACTGCAAACCATACATTCAATGCTCAAATACGTAATATCATGTTAAATCCACAAGCCTGTATACATGGAGAAAACCATAGAAGGTAGGAATGAATAGCTTCCAACACCATGTATTTAAGTCACATAGTATACCTGCTCAAGCGTTACACCCATGGACTGGAGAGAAGTATAAATTTCTTGCAAAATTGGGAATGCCGCATCAAATGCTGATGCGGAGCAATAAGGGGTCAAATCAAATGGAACCCACTCGGATTTGCCTTCTCTGGACATGTTCTATGTATCAATAAATTTGAAAAGACAAATGATGATCTGAACAAATATGAATAAGAGAGGGTATCTTGAGGCACCTTAGGAGATTCTTCAAGAGGTAAAATTCGTTTTCAAAACCAGCATTCACTTCCTGCACATGGAAGACAAGACAAGTGAGAAAAATCCCAGTTCTTGTTTTAAATATATGTTAGTTCTTTACTAAATTGATGAAGTACTTTCACCTAGATTAGTTAGACTGGTCCAGCAAACATACCAAGTTAAACTCGTCTTTCAAAATTTTTAAAACTCTACGTAAGGCCTCCCTTGGACAATATTCCCAAAATTCTCCTGGATACAAGTGCATATCAGCCAGTACCATTTCCTCTTGTTGTTTCCTGCAAGCATAAGGATAGGAGTTTATCACACTGACAAAAGAAAATCTAGAAGTTAAATACGAATCTTAAAAGAAGGCAATTTACAGAGTTTTAAAATCAAATAATCACAAGGAAAACTAATCACAACAAATATATAGAGAAGTAGAGAATAAGTAGCAAGGAAGCAGGTAAGAGCATTGTATAAAAAAAGGTAAAAATTGAGGAAGTTTAGGAAGATTATTGTATGATACCATGGAAGCTTCAATATGGTAGACAAATCGGGTATAAGTCTTATTTCACCCACACCAGTAAGATTGGTCCGATCAGCAGGCCCATCACTAAATGAAGTCATCCCCATAGATGCAAACGTCAAACCTAACCCACTGTTGACAGTGACTTCGTAGAAGCGATTTGCAGGAACCGCCTAAATGAAAAATATAAAATGTGAAAAGTATCATAAACATCTAGTACAGAAGAAGCACATTCATCATGGAAAGACAACATAGTGTACAGATAAATTCCCGACATGAAGTTCATCCATGAAAATAAGGTTACACAGCTCTAGCTTAATAGTATCTGTATTAGTAAAGCAGAACACTTGCACAGTCGAGGCTCGAAAAAGCATCTGATGATGATGGTGACGGTGATACCAATGATCAGTAATTAACAAACCTTTGTTGAAGAACAAAGATGGAGCAAAGATAGTGAAATATCAGTGGCACAACATTAACCAAAGCATACAAATGAAAACCTTCCAAACTACTTATGTTGCAATAGGAAACAGAAAACTGGTCATTCACATATCAAGTGCAACAAAGAAATAATTGAGGAGGGCACCTACACGGCATCTATGTTGTCCAGAGGTATCAACCCAAAGAACACGAACAAACATAATATCTTTTTGTGACAAGTTGCTCGACTTTGATGCATAATTGTGTAATGTAAGGTTCTTGTAAGTAGAAGACACGGACGCATCTTCTATCTTGTATAGCCGGTGTGCATTATTTCTGAATATGTCTTTAGCTGCCTCTACAGCTTCAGCTATTGTGAGATCACCCTCCTCGCAAGCATCACTTAGAACAGAAAATACTACTTCACGAGCTCTTTTTGCACCTAGAGTAAAATGAAATGTCCAAATTGTGTTATTTTCCTCAACAACAACCACTGGAACATTTGACAAGTACTGGTTAATACAGCATGTGAAACTTTGTAGATCTTTTAGATAAGAAATCATAAATTAGAGTAAACCATAATAGATACATAAACTAAATGGCCAAAGAAGTGGAAGAACTGTTTAAAAAGTGTTTCATAGAAACGCTTGGTGTTCCTAATTTAAGACTGAGGTTAGAAAACCAAGCATTTCTCCTATTTAAATATGTTGTTCCTTGAACACATATACAGCAGGATTTGCATAAACAAACCATAGATATAAACAAATTTTATGTGAAGACAATGAGCTTAAAAGGCAATGAAATCATCAATGGTAAATAAGCATCTTAATATGTGTTGAATGGGCAAAAGATTAAAAGGTTAAGTAATAGACCTGGTAAATAGCTTGTTATTCTGGGATAGATTCAGGTTCAATCTGTGAACATGGTACCAAAGCAGGTCTTATTTGAGGGTCAAGGCCCAATTCTAGTCTCCAAATTGTTTTTAGGAACCATGATGTGAGACCAAGTTTATTTGTGTCCTCCTATATATCTAGTCATTTTGAGATGGAACTAAGTCCAGTCTTTGACTAATATGTTTTATTAAAAAGTAACGATACAGATAAAAAACATACCTAAATAGAATGTCTCAGGAAATGCATAGCCATCCGTGCTAAACATCACCTGCACCCAATAAAATTACAAATGTTAATGAGAAACTACTCAGCACATGAAGGGAAGAAGGCAACAATTAGAAGAAGTGTTATAAGACATCTATGCTTTTACTGATCGATATAAACAGTATAATCAAAATTTTAATGGCGCAAGTGACAACCTTTTTCAAAGGAGCAAGCTCCAGAAGTTCTTTAACTGAAGAAATCATGCCATGGACACTAAGCTTAGGTACTGCCAGCCCAAAGTCAAGGTACACCTGGAGATATATGGAGTAGCTAAAAAGATCAGGAGGCACATGAAAAAGTAATAGCTCAAGTTATGAGAAATGTATCCCTCAACGTTGTACCTGGGAATACACAGAAGCAAGATAAGATGCCTCCCTTGAAAAAGGATATGAAGCATGAAGAAGCACAATTTGACAATTGGAAAAACGTTTGTCCTCAAGTACGGCACGTAGATGAAGAGGATTAGCTAGCCTCAAATCCAAGTCCTTGTCACCAAAACTGATGAAAAAGCAAATTTTAAACCTTTCATCAGAACATGTTTATAGTCCGAGCATTCAGAACCACATGTTCCATTGCCATAGTTTGTCAGTTTCAGGTCCAATATACAAGTTATGTTTGTCAGTGTCAGGTCCAAAATAATATTATGTTTAGGCTTCACAAAATATTCAATATAGTTATACATGCAATTAAATGGATTCTTAAACATACATTGCCCAAAAATGGTAAGCATCTAAAAGTAAGTGAAAACTTCTTACCCAGTGTGGATCTGCATGGGTAAGTTAAAGCGTACAGCAAATTCCAAGCTATGTGTGAAAATATAATCAATAAAACTCTTATTCTGGATACGAACAGGTTTGCCAGCTGGAAAAGATTGAGATCAAACAGAAAAGTAAAAAAGGAGTAGCAAACAACAGCAAGTGCACTTGCTGTAAATGTTATTCAAAATTAACATATGCAAGCCATACTACCAGAAAGGTCTTCAATAAGGCCTTTTTCCGCATCTTCCTTTGTCACTTGAGTGTCAATTTGAAGACCACTTCGGTAAGCTGCTATGCTCTTAAGACCTAAAATTTTATTCACAAGTGTAACCAAAATGCTAAGGAGACAAAATCTTACAATGAAATGCACCTCTCTAAATAGTTTATAAGACAAAATTAGTCTATGTAAATCAGTTGCATTAGAAGTTTGGAGGATATGATTTAAGCTTTATATCGAAAATTTCAGTAAATGCATCCAGAGTCCATTTTGATCCATTAGCAGCCTCCTGAAAAAACAAGAAAACTAATGTAAGAAAATAATTATACCAAAAGTTGGTAACAACTATATCCAATAAGCTTTCCATAGATTAGTAAAGGCAAGCAAAACAGTGAATGCACAGATGTCTTGCCTGAAAACACGGAAATAAATATACAATATTATTGATAGAAGAATGTAGTTTGTGAAGTATTCTAAGCCACTATGAATTTCCCACTTGTAAGTTTGTGAAAGAGCATGAGTATGCACAAGCCCACTAGCACACACACGCACACACATGTACATCCACACATGTATGCACACAAGCACAAATGCAGAAACATACATCCACACACGCAAATGCATACACACATGTATGCACATGCACCGCACCCATACCCGCACAAGCCCACATGCGTGCGCATGCACACACACACGTGGCTGACCTTGCCTGCAAGCACTCACGTGCACACGTGCACACACACCTGCACATGCACTAGCACATGCACAATAACATGTCTCGACTACTAATAGAAAGAACTGCATTTAGGACTCTGTTAATTGATTCATTTATAACAAAGAAGAAGTTTCCAGTCCACATGATTTATAAGACAAGGCAACTGCAGAGGATATGCCAACCAAACGATTGTGAGGGAAAATATGAAAGAGTTCTGATGGCTACCATAGGTCAACTGCCAAAGTACTTTTTCCTGCCTCGAAGGGAACAATTCCTAGGTATGGGCATAGATAAATATGAAATCAGACTTGATCCTGTGATGTTCCATGTCCCCACTACTTTGCAGAAGTAAGATAACATAAACCCAGATTTTGAAAGAACTATTTTGTATATGATAATGTTAACAATGAACCTTATCAAATGGACAATAGCTTAGAAGATTAGAAACAGGAAGGATGGAGAAGAACCAGCAAAACATGCTCAGGAATCCTTACATCATTAAGAACCGTTTCAGCCAAGCGTTCAATTCTTTGTATTCTGCCCACAGTAGGTGTAAAGCCCCCATGCCATTCAACCTCGTGCCTTTTGTCAAAGTTGATCCCATCATCAATAAGCAGGACAGATATCTTGGCAGCTCCAAAGCATTTTGAGCTAATTGCTTGCAATCCTGAATTTCTTCGATATGTTTGAACCCCATGATAGGATGGTTCACAGTCATAAAGTGAAGCAATATCCCTTAAGCTTCTCTGTAATACCAAGTCAGGTGAAATAACAAATCAGGTGCAGCCATGATACAAAAAGTCGACTTTCAGAAATTTAACTACCATACAAAATTGAAAAGCTTCTGCCAAGTACAAATATCAAGATCCTAAAACATATTCCAACAACAAATGTGGTGAAGCAAATGTGGGCAAAAACTGGGAAGCCAAACTAAAGCCTCTCTTTGATGAACTCAAACTTATTACAGCAGGATGGAATCTTAATTGGGTCAAGATCCTTAGATCAGGAAACTCTCTGGCTGATCACTTAGCAAATGAGGGTGTCCAGAGCTGCACCGCAAACGAGGCAACAGCTGCCCTTGTAACTATTGTATCTTATAACTCTTGTAAACTACTCTTCTAGAAAGAAATAAAATCGCCAATTGTCAAAAAAAAAAAAAAAAAAAAAAAAAAAAAAAAAAAAAAAAATACACATCGACTATCATCTTATGGCGGCTGATGTAAATGGAAGTAGCCAAAGTTTCACTTTGCCAGAGTTGAAATACCTTCATCTGTTTTAATCATATAGCTTCAACCATACTTGGGTCAGCTTAAAAAATCTTTTTTCACTCAATGTGGTCAGTAACATGTAATACGGCACCAAGGACTTAATCTGGTTCCTACAAGATCAATTCTAGCCTTACTCACCATTCACCTACCTTCAAAACTTTCTTTTCTGACTTGTAAGAAACATATAGAATGAATACACCAAATGAAAAGTAGCGAAAGGTATAAAAACTAATGAAAACTGCAAACAGACTATTCAGCCGGCACAACTAATAATTTTCAGCCGACCGAGAAATTTTTGTGCTCTATTTTCCTATGTTCCACGTTGCTTCATAAAGATGTTGAATCATGCATGGCACGTACAGTAATGCCGGATCCACATAATCTAAAATCTAGAGCGGGCCAAGGCGCCAAACCAGGGACGACGGATAACCGTCAGATCAGTGGGACTAGTCAATAAAAAGACGTCCGGGCAAATTAACGGGCCAATCGGGTCAGGTCCAAATTCACATGGACACAACTTTGGCAAAGGAAAAACACCGCTTTTTTGTCAAAAGAAGTATTGTTTTAAAAAATTTACTCCGACCCATAAAAAGATACATATTTGAGTAACTAAAGGTCTTTAAATTTTACTGTAAAGTATATCAGCTCTTGTTAGTTTTTAGAAAAAGCATATTTCTTACTTTTATGAAAATATTACTTTTAGGTAAAAGTCACCACTTTCTTAAAAAGGTCATTAAAAAAAAAAAAAAACGACAGCTTTCTTTTCCGGGTAAAATGCGAGGAGCCGTTGAGCGGCGGTCATCGTCCCTCCCCCTTCTACATTCCTGCGCCGTCTCTAAAAATAGAAACGCAGTCCGTCGCTATTAATCTGCCGGAAACTATAAAACTAAAAATTGAGAACTCAGATTTTAACCAGCTAAAGTAAAGTGAACTTATTCCAGAGCAGAAAAAAGCAGTATCTACTGAAACTTTGCTAGAAATGAAAGAGGTTGAGACACGCAGATGATTAGGAAAAGCAACGGAACCTTGAAGGAGAGAGTGTGAGGCGCGAGTTCCAGAGCATCGCCTTCGGCTTCGGAGAAGCACCTAATAAACGGAAAATCGGATTCGATAGCCACGACATTGTGAGCGTGGGCGTCAAACAAATCAACCTCATCCACCGCCGCTCGCAGCTCTCCGTACTTCGTCCCCATCGATAAACAGAAGAAGACTCGACTTTCCACACTGCAGACTGCACCCGATATGATAAAAATATAGGAAAAAGGTCTATCTTGGAAGACCGAGGCGAAGAGATCAATTATATAGAGAAAGAAGTAACAGAGAGTTACTTCGACGAATGTGGAACGTGGATGGAATCACTAGCAGGTTCAAGCACTAAAGCTCAGAATCAGCGCCCGTCTGGAAGGGGAAGACCGTTATCATGTTTACCGCTCGGCGATAAGCCCTCTGTCATGAACCTGAACCCCTCAATACGTGTTCGTAAATGTCGACCCGAATGAACCGACCGTGTACGCATCGGTGCGCACAGCCAATGGTTGTTCGCAGTCGCACGTGAGGCGCATGCGAACGGGGCATAAAAGTTATTTTCTGGTGAATGGTGAGATATTTCCGGGGCCGAACCGTTTACACACCAAATCACATATTAAGTTCTAAAACACTATTCTAAAATTAATTATGAAGTTAAACATTGAATGAAATTTAACTTAGGTCAACTTCGCCTGTTCTCAGTTTGGACTAACGACAATAAAGATATAAACTTTTTTTTTTTCCGACTAGCAAGATAAATTAGAGTTACCTGAAGGTAAAAGTGAAAGGAGATACTTCTGAGCCTTTATATTTTACGAGCTTTAATATATTGACTTCGATTAATTTTTATGCCTTGGAAGTGATATCAGAATGTAAAAGATCATAAAATATGGTGACCCCTAGTGAGACCCCATCCAAAATTGGTTTACAAACCAAACGGAATCAGCAACAGCAGCATATCCATCATCGTTGCGATGCCAAGCATAGTAAGCATGGGTTTTGTTCTTGATATCCAGGACGGCATGACCAAAGCTGGCTTCTCTGTACGCAGAGTACTTCGGCTGAGGCTCTGTCATGCTGAATTCAGGAACAGCACCAAAAGCAAGTTATCAAAAGGTTTAAGCAACTACACACTTCCCAGTTATCACTTACCAAGTAATGTGAAATGCTCAAAAAATCTCAGAGAGGTGTCTTACTTAGTGGCCAATCCTTCTTGATTTCCTCCATCTCCAATGGTGATGTAAACAGGAGCGGAATCGTCCTTCACAGGACTGCACAGCCCGTTCACTATGTTGTATGCAATGTTTGATACACGCTCCTGCAGATTGCCATTTATAACTGCAAGTTGAACAAACACTTCCAAGCGAAAAAAAAAAGAGAAACTCCCTAGTAACGATGAAGAGTGTTGCTTGATAGATGGATGATTTCATTATAGTTACTGGGTATAGACTGTATAATTTTATTGATCGATTTGTAGACGACGAATGCAGGCTCTAGAAATATGATTAGTTGTCCACAAACTGACAACAACAGCTGAAAAATTAAGTTTTGAGATGATGTCTGGAGAAACAAAGTCGATTTACTTACAGATCGTTCATAAGCGTGAACATGACCGGCGAATACGAGATCAACTTTGTACTTCACCAACCACGGTTCGAACATAACTCTCATTGATTCGCCTTCCATATAATGGTAATTGTAGCTGTTATACCATGGTGCGTGCATGAGGACAATCAGCCATGGAGTCTCACTCCGGTTAACTTTCGGTAGCTCTTTCTCAAGCCATTGGTACTGAGGAGTGTATTTACCTGCACATCACATTCAAGGACAATTATGAAATGGGGAAAATACATGTCTGGAATAACTTTGGTTTGAAAAAAAAAAAAAAAAATTTAGAAGAGATTTTCTGGAGTAAAGAAACAGAACATGCTTACCATAGGCTGAATAAGATGAAAGGACAATTATGTAAGCAGAAGCCCTCTTGATGGAGTACCAAAATGGAGAGGTACTGCCAGATGCTCTGTAAGGAACATAATGACGGTGTTTGAATGGCTTGAAAGGAACATTCTCACCCTGGAACAAAACTCCACTATTCAGACACACAGAATTCTAGTCTCTCCCAGCTATCTTTCTGGTATTGCTACTAATTTGGATTCGAGAAATCCTCAGTCTACTGTTATTTCACAATCATTAGTATACATGGCAAAAGTACTATTGCTTGACTAACATACATTTTACAAACACTAAGAAATCCTGCACCGACATAACCCAAATGTCATATAACAAGTCTTAATCTCATGTAAGCTGACTTCTCTGGAATTGACACTTACAAGTTCTGGAGCAAGATCAAGTTCATGATTTCCAGCAGTCCATATCCAAGGCTGGTATGCAGTACTCCTTTCGACAAATCTGCCCCATGAATCCCACCTACCATTGTCACGAAATGGATATCGATCTGCATAAGAAAGGTCACCAACAAACAGCAGCGTCTGCCCTTTTGTTGGGTTTGACTCGTAATGAACAAGAGTGCTATTTGAATCGAAACTCTGCCCAAGATCCCCTGCATAAAGCGAGTGGTAATTTCTCACCAGAATGCAATGTAGATGCTTCTGCTTGATTACTTTTACTTAGGAAAGCATCATTCTTTATCAAGTGTCATGTGAAGAACAGTAAAGATGTAACATCAAAGAAGCATACAAGTGATAAAAATGAAAAACAAAACCAAGTGAGAAGGTAAGCTTAAACATAGTAGTTTTTAATGTTCTCTTCACCAAACTACAACTTTTTTAACGAAAGATAAAATACCTATAAGACCAAAAGTGTAGGGGACGTCTGGGCCAACTCTTGGAGGAGTTCTGAACCAAAATTGCCTTGTCGTGTTTCCTATTCCAACTTCATAGAAGTACTGAGTGTCATACTGCATATCCACTAGTCCGTTAGTGATTCCTTCATTCCAATCACTTGTATTCGAATAGAATTAATTTAAAGGAGCAGGTCAAATACATGAGATTTTAAGCAGGCAGACAAATGAATCATGCCCACGTTCCAGATAACACTGGTAGGTCGGATGAGTTTGTTAAATGATCGCAATGATGGCGTGAGTACTCACAGGTAAAAAAGCAAACATCAGGAAGGTTCCTACCTCCAAGTTCACAATGGTACAGTGGTGAATGTAACCAGAAGTATAATTATAATACTTGTAAGACGTAACAATTCCTTCAGCACGGAACTGGCGCTTGTTCTTCGATGTACCATAAAGCACTGTATTTGAGCCTGGTTCATCCATTGTTACCCAAGAGATAATCACTCCCCTTCCCTCCTGATCTCCTTGAGTTATATGAACCTGCATTTGTAAAGAAGAAATCTCTATAAACAAGCTAAAACCCGTTTAATAAATTTTATAAAGAAACAGCGCACAGAAATGAATTAAGAGAGAGAGTTACAGTGTCTTAACAGTAAGTAGAGGCTTTTGTTCATATAGCTGAAAATCACAAATCATTCCTCTACAAGCAGAGGTGACAGAAAAGCGAACTAAGAACCATAAATCTCTGCGGATGAATACGCAGAGAAACTGGGCAGCTGCGAAACGAAGTAAGAGCAGGGAGAGGAAGCGGAAAAAAAATTTACCTGTTGTGGAGCATTATAGCCTGGTGGGACTCGGAACACATCGCTGTCCAGTGGCATATCGCCACTCTTCTCTCTTTTCCTAACAAAGCTACTAGTAATGCCTCCCTCGCAGAGCAGAACTCCATGAAACAAAAATCCCAGAAAGAAAACCCAGAGGCGACCCATATTGTTCCGCTGGAATCACAGACACTTCATCGTTCCCCTCCTCCGTCTAGTCTCTTATAGAGTCGTATAATTTCCATAAAATTGGAGGAACATTCAGGAATATATCCCCGTCGAGTGGAAAAAAAGAGGATACGTCCACAAATGAAACACTCCAGTCAAGGAGTTGCGATCTGAAATTGCGAACAGGGGACAGAGAGGAGGCATGGTCCAACTCCCAAATGGTAGACTTGACTAGAGACAGAGACTTGTGGACGCTGCGAGAGGACAGAGAGATTTTCACTCCCCATTATCGTAGAGAGAAATATTATTACCACCATCGCTACATTCAGACATAAAGGATTTTTTTATACTTTATAATGATTTCTAGGCGTACGCTAGAGAAATCAGAGTATCAGACACCCAAAATCTTTTTACGGAGAATTCACTAATCAGAAAACCTCTTCGACTCCATACTCCATAGTCCATGCACTATACAGCTATAAAGATTTTGAAAAAGAATATTAGGATAATAGTTCCGAATTTCCAGACGGGTAATTCCTAAAAATATCCCATTCATCATCCGCATCGAGATGCTACTCTTTGGAGTTCAACGCGTCTTTTCTGCGGATGTGAGGATTATCGTGAATATCGACAGCACTCCGGAATCCAGGCCTATACAAAGTTACGCCCCCCAAGGGGAAATTAATTTAAAATATTAATTTTTTTTTAAATTACAAGAAATTTTAAACTGAAATTTTAAGGGTATAAAATTTTTTTCCTTGAAAGTTTACCTATCAGCCTATATAATACATATAATTTAAAATATTTATATCTTCTAAATTAAAAGTAATTTTAAGATAAAATTTCCGAAGTGTGAAATCGTTTCGCCTATATTTTTACTTATTTTTGTATGAAAAATTTTAATTTTAATTATTTAATATTTTATATTCAGAGATATATTTGTATGCAGCAAACTGTGCATGACCCAAATTCAACTAGTCTAGGGCACATCGATCCACAAAACAACGATTATGGGCAAATTCTGATAACTTTCAAAGCCATCAGGCCGCGATCCCCTTTCCCAGGCGAACACTCAACCATTGCGGAAGATCGACTACAAAAAGCCAGAGAAGTCCCTGTCGCAAGGGTTGGAAGATTTTTTTTTTTATCATCACCCATTAAAAAAAATTCGAGTTCGAAAGCCTTCTTGCAGAGAAGAAAACTCTACTCGCGGAAGCTCTCGAACCAGTTCAACCGGAGCAGCTCTACATGATCACCGGCAACGTCACAAGTCGACACACACGAAGCACAAATACCTCCGTCCGACCGACCGAGAGTGAACTCGCATTTTTTTTATACAAAATACACCCTATAATACAAATTATTCTGAATTAATTAAAATATTCTCTCAATCGGGTCTCTTCGCGGACCGGCGGATTTTCGATGAAACAATATTTAAATTTTTAACTTAAGTTATTTTTATAGATAAAGATATTAAGTTCTACGACATTATTCCAAAATTAATTATGAAATTTAAAATTGGATGAATATTAAGTTAGGTCAACTTTGCCTGTTCTCTCTTTGGACTTACGACTAAAAAGATATAAACTTTTTTTTTTTTTTTTTTTTTTTTTTTTGTGAATAGCCAGATAAATTAGAATTGCCTGAAGGTAAAAGTAAGTGAAAGGAGATTGACTTTGATTAATTTTTCTGCCTTGGAAGTGATATCAGAATGTAAAAGATCATAAAATATGGTGACCCCTAGTGAGACCCCATCCAGTATCGGTTTACAAACCAAACGGAATCAGCAACAGCAGCATATCCATCATCGTTGCGATGCCAAGCATAGTAAGCATGGGTTCTGTTCTTGACATCCAGGACGGCATGACCAAAGCTGGCTTCTCTGTACGCAGAGTACTTCGGCTGGGGCTCTGTCATGCTGAATTCAGGAAGAGCACAGAAACAAAGTTATTAAAAGAGTTAAGCAACTAAACAGTTCCCAGTTCTCACATATCAATTAATGTGAAGTCTTACTTGGTGGCCAATCCTTCATGATTTCCTCCATCTCCAATGGTGATGTAAACAGGAGCAGAATCGTCCTTCACAGGACTGCACAGCCCGTTCACTATGTTGTATGCAATGTTTGATACACGCTCCTGCAGATTGCCATTTATAACTGCAAGTTGAACAAACACTTCCAAGCGAAACAAAAAAAAAAAAAAACCCTAGTAACGTTGAAGAGTGTTGCTTGATAGCTGGATGATTTCGTTATAGTTACTGGGTATAGACTACGAATGCAGACTCTAGAAATATGATTAGTTGTCCAGAAACTGACAGCTGAAAAATTAAGTTTTGAGATGATGTCTGGAGAAACAAAGTCGATTTACTTACAGATCGTTCATAAGCGTGAACATGACCGGCGAATACGAGATCAACTTTGTACTTCACCAACCACGGTTCGAACATAACTCTCATTGATTCGCCTTCCATATAATGGTAATTGTAGCTGTTATACCATGGTGCGTGCATGAGGACAATCAGCCATGGAGTCTCACTCCGGTTAACTTTCGGTAGCTCTTTCTCAAGCCATTTGTACTGAGGAGTGTATTTGCCTGCACATTACATTCAAGGACAGTTATGAAAGAAGAGATTTTCTGGAGTAAACAAACAGAACATGCTTACTTACCATAGGCTGAATAAGATGAAAGGACAATTATGTAAGCAGAAGCCCTCTTGATGGAGTACCAAAATGGAGAGGTACTGCCAGATGCTCTGTAAGGAACATAATAGCGGTGTTCGAATGGCTTGAAAGGAACATTCTCACCCTGGAACAAAACTCCCACTGTTTAGTCACGCCTAATTCTAGTCTTTCCAAGTTCTCATCCTGGTATTGCCAATAATTTGGATCTGATAAATCATGGTATTGCTTTGATTAACATGCATTTTACAAACGCTAAGAAATCCTGCCCCGAGATGACCCGAATATAATATATGAAGACTTAATCTCAAGTAAAGGGACTTGTCTGGATTTGATACTTACAAATTCTGGAGCAAAATCAAGTTCATGATTTCCAACCGTCCATATCCAAGGCTGATATGCAGTACTCCTTTCAACAAATCTGCCCCATGAATCCCACCTAACATTGTCATGAAACGGATACCAATCCGCATAAGAAAGGTCACCAACAAACAGCACCGTCTGCCCTTTTGTTGGGTTCGACTCGTAATGAGCAAGAGTCCTATTTGAATCAAAACTCTGACCAAGATCCCCTGCATAAAGCGAGTGGTTATCTCTTACCAGAACGCGAGTAGATGCTGCTGCTAGATTACTTTTACAGAAGATAAAATACCTATAAGACCAAAAGTGTAGGGTACGTCTGGCCCAACTCTTGGAGGAGTTCTGAACCAAAATTGCCTTGTCGTGTTTCCTATTCCAACCTCATAGAAGTACTGAGTGTCATACTGCATAACCACTAGTCAGTTAGTGTTCCTTCATTCCAATCACTTATATTACAAAAGAATTTTTTTAAGGAGCAGGTCAAATACATGAGATTTGAAGCAGGGAGATAAATGAATTACACCTACATTCCAGATAACACTGGTAGGTCAAATGAGTTTGTTACATGATGGAGCTAGTAGTAACAGGTAAAATGCCAAGCATCAGGAAGGTGCCTACCACCAAGTTCACAATGATACAGTGATGAATGTAACCAGAAGTATAATTATAATACTTGTAAGATGTAACAATTCCTTCAGCACGGAACTGGCGCTTGTTCTTCGATGTACCATAAAGCACTGTATTTGAACCTGGTTCATCCATTGTTACCCAAGAGATAATCGCTCCCCTTCCCTCCTGATCTCCTTGAGTTATATGAACCTGCATTTGTAAAGAAGAAATATCATAAACAAGCCACAAGCCGTTTAATAAATGATACTACGAAACAGCGCACAGAAGTGAATTAACAGAGAGAAAGTTACAGTGTCTTAAGAGTAAGTAAGAGGCTTTTGTTCATATTGCTGAAAATCACAAGCCATTCTTCTACAAGCAGAGGTAAATGGAAGTAAGATCAGAGAGAGGAAGCTAAGAAAAAAGATACCTGTTGTGGAGCATTATAGCCTGGTGGTACTCGGAACACATCGCTGTCCAGTGGCATATCGCGACTCTTCTCTCTTTTCCTAAGAAAGCTACTGGTAATGCCTCCCTCGCAGAGCAGAACTCCATGAAACAAGAATCCTAGAAAGAAAACCCAGAGACAACCCATATTGTTCCGCTGGAATCACAGACACTTCATCATTCCCCTCCTCCGTCTAGTCTCTTATATAGTCATACAATTTCCTTAAAATTGGGGGAACATTCGGGAATATATCCCCGTCGAGTGGAAAAAAAGAGGAAAGTCCATTAATGAACCGCTCAGAGGCGTTGGGAGTTAGGATGTGAACAGGGGTGAGAGACACAAAGGAGGCAAGGTCCCAACTCCCAAATGGTAGAGTTGACTTAAGATAGAGACTTGTCGACGCTGCGAGAGGACAGAGAGATTCTCTCCTTATCGTAGAGAGTATCGTTACCATTACCACCATCGCTACAATCAGAAAGAAAAGATTTTTTTATACTTTAGATTGATTTCAAGGCGTAAGCCAGAGAAATCAGACACCCAAAATCTTTTTACGAAGAATACTCAGAAAACCTCTTCGACTCCATAGCCCATCCACATCGAGATGCTTACTCCTCGGAGTTCAGAGCAGTGAAAGTGATCACATGCAAGAGTCAACGCGTCTTTTCTGCGGATGCGAGGATTATCTTCTGCACTCTGGAGTATGGAGAATCAGAAAAAAAAAAAAAAAAAAAGGCAGGCAGCCGGCTTTTTTTGTCTGCGGAAGAATTTTTTAGCCCTAATATAACATCACTTGCAAGTTGCTTGTGATGACTTCGAGAGGTCCCTCCCTTATCTCCTTACTCCCCCTACTCAGTAGTGAATACGTAACGTTCTCTACATTCTCCATACCGAACTCCCCGTGATTATTTTTCCCAAGTACGAATTATATAAGCGAATTTATCAATCATAAAATTCTGGAGTAAAATGAAATTTTAAAATTATTAAGGCAGCGTTTGGCATCGTTCTAAATATAATTAGAATGTTGATACATCGTTAGTTTAAGGAAGACATAAATATATGACTACATCTGGGTATCAATTAACGAAGAAAAGGATGGGCCAATGGATGAATAAAAGAAGGCAGATTTAAAAGCAATTAAATCTCTACTGCAAGTTACAATCCCTTAATTATCAGGTTGCCAGTATCGGTTGAAGAACCAAACTGAATCAGCAACGGCAGAAAATCCGTCCTGGTTCCGATGCCAAGCGTAATATGCATGGGTTCTGTTCTTGATGTCCAGAACAGCATGACCAAAGCTTGCTTCTCTGAAAGCAGAGTATGCTGGTTGTGGCTCTGTCATGCTGTGAATTCAACAAGATGAAACAAGTAAAAGATTGATTAAATGAATCATTCCAACAAATCAAGATACAAGAGAAAACCAGTCAGATTCATAAAGTACTTAACTTGTTGGCTAATCCCTCGATATTTCCTCCGTCGCCGACCGTAATGTAAACCGGAGCAGAAGTGTCATCTACAGGACTGCACTTCCCATTCACTATGTTGTATGCAATGTTTGATACTCGCTCCTACAGATTCAATAAAAAGATGAGCTGGGAGAACAGTTCTTTGGAAACAAATGTGTAGAAGCAGAAAAAAAGGGCCAGTGGAAGAGATTGAAGAACAGAGGATGATAACTTACAGATCGTTCATAAGCATGGACATGACCAGCAAACACAAGATCCACCTTGTATTGCACAAACCAGGATTCATACATTACTCTCATTGTCTCCCCTTCCATGTAATGGTAATTGTAGCTGTTGTACCATGGAGAGTGCACGAGGACGATTAGCCATGGCGTCTCGCTCCGGTTTACTTTTGGTAGCTCTTGTTCAAGCCATTGGTACTGAGGAGTGTACTTACCTATCAATTAAGAAGCAAACCCAGTTATGATTGTTGCAAAAGATCTACTATAAGGAAGCAAACTGGAAATGCTTACCATAAGCTGAATAAGAAGAGAGGACAATTATGTAAGCAGAAGCACGCTTGACAGAGTACCAAAGCTGAGAGGTACTGCCTGATGCTCTATAGGGAACATGATAACGGTGAGTGAATGGCTTGAATGGAACTCTTTCACCCTGAAAACAATTTTTCCTGTTTAGTACAATCAGGAAATTATTTCCTGATTGTTGTGCTCATATCCCTGGATTGTCTTGGAGAATGTTATCAAAGAATTGCAATATAACCTAAAAGATGCTTTAGAAGAACGATATGATTCATGTTAGCAAATAAATGTCATTGAAAAGAAAAGGCTTCTCATACAAATGTGCTGTAGGCAGATAATAAATTTAAAGGAAATTAAAAGGGAGTCATCTCCAGGATTTGGCGCTTACAAATTCAGGACCAAAATCAAGTTCATGATTTCCTGCTGTCCATATCCAAGGCTGATATGCTACACTTCTTTCTACAAATCTGCCCCATGTGTCCCACCTAATATTGTTATGGAATGGGTAATTATCTGCATAAGATAGGTCTCCGACATAAAGGACTGTCTGTCCTTTAATTGGGTTTGATTCATAATGTGTAAGTGTGCTGTTTGAATCAAACGTTTGACCAAGATCACCTGCATAAAATTACTGAGAAAATTAAGTCACAACTGAGTGCAGACAAATATGCAAATGTATATTTAGGTACTTAAAAAGGAGTTGAGGGTTTTACTTACTCTGTATACACTGATAAAGCAGGGACAGAGAATCACAAATATGAGCTACAAATGTAATTTCATAAAAACCCCAGAAAACAGCAACATAGTTGCTTGAGCTAAAATTATTCTTCAAGAGGGACAACAAGCTTCCCATATAAAATTGGTCAGGGAAAATCTCATATCAGGTCTTGTTCCTGATGTTGTTCATGTTAAAGACCATATAAGATGGCTAAAAGAGCTGGTGAAAAGAAAAGGATGAAAACAATAAGATACCTATTAGACCGAAAGTATATGGAACATCTGGGCCAACTTTTGGAGGAGTTCTGAACCAAAATTGCCTGGTTGTGTTGCCAATCCCGACCTCATAGTAGTATGTAGTGTCATACTGCGCAGTTGGGAAATCACAATTCAATTCTTCCCAGAGGAACTACATCACATACTGAATATCTAACTTTCAAGGAGCAGATGAATGAGGAGCTCACCTCCAATTTCTTAAGTGTGCAGTGATGAATGAATCCTGAAGTATAATTGTAGTATTTGTAAGAAGTAACTATTCCTTCAGCACGGAACTCCAGCTTGTCCTTCGATGTACCATAAAGCACCGTATTTGAACCTGGTTCATCCATGGTGACCCAAGAGACTAGCACTCCTCTCCCCTCATGATCTCCTTGCGTTATATGAACCTGTACAAAGAAGAGAAAAAGCGTTAATCGAACAAGAAAAAAATGGGTCAACGCATTTGCAGACCATACTGACACTGTAGCATTAAAATCCGGCGAGAATATCAGTTTAGCCACAGTTTTCCCTATTTTCAGCTGGTACCTTCAACTTCAAGCCTTATGAACGAGATTGTAAAATGTACTTCAGAAACTATATCTTATAAGTTTTTCTTGTTTCAGAAAACAGAAAAAAGAACAAGCTCTGCTGCACAGAGGAGACTAAAAGGAAAATGGAAAACGAACAAGACTTATAGCCCGGAGAAAGAGAAGAAGAGAAACACCTGCTGTGGAGCATTATAGCCCGGCGGCACTCGGAAGACATCGCTGTCGAGCGGCATATCGACGGACATCCCCGTTTTCCGAACAAAACTACTTGTGATTCCACCATTGCAGAGCGCAACTCCGTGCAAGAGAATACCCACAAGCAAAACCCAAACACCCATCTCTATTTCAGGCTTCAGACCCTCCGCCCGCTTTTTCTAGCTATTATAACCATATAGTTTCCTTAAATTTTGGGGAATATTCAGGAATATTTACCGTCTCGAAGAAGAAAACCAGCAAAGCCCATAAAAAACCAGTAGATGGAATCTGATTGGAACCGAAGACGATCAGATTAAGAAGGTGCGTTGTGTCCTCCAAAAAAAAAAAAAAAAAAAAAAAAGTCCTTGGTTGACTTGAGAGGAGTAAACGTGCCTGCATTCAAAGCAGCGGCCACAATGAATGGAGAACAGATATTTATGGCAATGACGGTTCCGTTTCAGGCAGAAAATATAATTCTTTCTCGTCTATAAAGGTTTCAACGCAACTTCATCTCTCAATCATCCGGCCGGACGCAAGTTACAAAATGTTTTTTCGGTAAGTTCGGCTCTCAATCATCTCTAAATGAATATACGCTTGCAGATTATAGATAAAAGTAAACGGAAAAACTCTGAAGCTTTGATATTACAGAGCTTCTGCTCGTAAATTATCTTGCACTGTTTGGGCATGCTCGTTAATTATCCTGCACTGTTTGGGCATGCTCGTTAATTATCCTGCACTGTTTGGGCATAGAAATGTCAGTCAAGCAAGTGGATAGCATCTGGTTTTCTCGTCCGTAGCAGTACCGACGAAGAAGACAGACAAGGAATAGTGGGCAGTGCCCATGAATCATGACTTTTGGACCATTCTTTGGAGAGCGAATCTGAACAGCAGCACGCTTATTTCTTTCACAATTTGATTTGAGACTTTGAATTGTTGGAAAGTCATGGAGACTTTCTTGAAACCATTCAGGAAGATGAGGATTTATAGATTCGAGGTTGATTTGATTGCGATCTGACACCCTTTCAAGTGTGATTTCATGCTTTATTATCAACTTTTCCATGGGAGGTCTTCCGCCGCATTCTCAAGGATACTGAATTCACTTCGAGTTATGATTTTAACGAGTGCAGAGTATAAACGCAGTTCTGGGTTTTGAACTTTTACTGCCCATTCGTGAACAGAGATTTTCTTCAAGAAAAAGAAGATTGGTGAAGAACCTCCGGCCGAAAGAAAAAAGGGAATTTCAGAGAAAACTGCCAGCTTCACGCAGCGGTGGTTCCAGATATAGCATTTCAGAGCATAGCCCAATTCTGCCTTTCATGGTCCCGAATGCCGCATTGGAGCAGAAGGGTTGGCATTCGAGCTCCGACTCGAGGAGGGAGGAAGAAGACACCTCCAGGCTCCAGTCCCGCCTCACCATTATAAATTCAGAAAGATAGATTAGTTTCCCTTGCTTAGGAATGAAGAACTTAAACATATATAATAAAATGATAAGACTGATGCGAATGGGGAGGTATTGTAAGTTGTAACTGGAATTGATTGAGTCATAAAACTAACAATATTGAACTTCTCCTGTGTTACAGATGATGAAAGATACCTACAGAAGCAGAAACCCCTCTCCTATTTCTAATGCCAAGAAATGCAGAGCAAAAACAAAGAATATGAATCACCACCCCCTTTAATTATCAGGGTACCAAAATCTGTTGAAAAACCAGAGAGAATCGGCAACAGCGGCCACCCCATCTTGGTTCCGATGCCAAGCGTAATAAGCGTGCGTTCTGTTCTTGATGTCCAGAACCGCGTGGCCGAAGCTGGCTTCTCTGTGAGCAGAGTAGGCCGGTTGTGGGTATATGAACCTGAATCACAGAAACATACAATTAGCTCTTTTCAGCTACACTTTCATCAGATCAAAACTTACCCAGTTCAAAAAAACGGCGCCTTACTTGGTCGCCAAGCCCTCGATGTTCCCTCCGTCCCCGATGGTGATGTATACAGGAGCAGATTCGTCTCTTACAGGACTGCACCTCCTGTTCTCGATGTTGTATGCAATGTTAGATACACGCTCCTGCAGGTATGGAGTCACAGAGAGTATTCAGTAACTTACAGATCTGAAATTGAATTGCAAAAACAAGCTACCAGAGAGGAATGAACTTACAGATCGTTCGTAACCGTGAACATGGCCAGCAAACACGAGATCAACCTTGTATTTGACGAACCACGGCTCGAACATCACTCTCATCGTTTCCCCTTCCATGTAATGGTAGTCGAAGCTGTTGTACCAGGGAGAGTGAACGAGGACGATCAGCCACGGCGTCTCGCTCCGGTTCACTTTCGGGAGTTCCTGCTCTAGCCATACGTTCTGAGGCGTGTATTTCCCTGAAAATCAGAAGCAGATTTAGCAGATTGACATGAATCCCGAAACGGAAAGAGAGTAATGAGCCCGTGCCCGTGCTTACCAAAAGCAGCGTAAGAACAGAGGGAGATTATGTAAGCTGGGCCGCGCTTGATGGAGTACCACAATGGCGAGGTGCTCCCGGATGCTTTGTAGGGGACTGGGTAGCGACGAGTATATGGCTTGAAAGGCACATTCTCGCCCTGAAAAACAAAGAACAGCGATCAAACAACAAATTAATCAGTGAGGGAAAAGGGGATTGATCAAAAACCCTGTTCTGCTACTCACAATCTCAGGCGAAAAATCGATTTCGTGATTTCCAGGAGTCCATATCCAAGGCTGATACGCCACAATTCTTTCCACGAATCTCCCCCATGAATCCCACCTCCTGTTATCGTTGAACTGGTAATGATCCGCGTAAGAGAGGTCGCCCACAAACAGCACTGCCTGTCCTTTTATCGGGTTTGATTCGTAATGCGACAGCGTCGTATTAGAATCGTAAGTCTGCCCAAGATCCCCTGCTCAGCATTGATAAAAATCCCATCGATCAGAAGTTTTTTTTTTTTTCTCCGTAAACAGATTCAGTAGTACCAAAGATGGAAGTAATGCATGGTAGCGCGAGAGTGAGAACATCAGTACCTATTAAACCGAAAGTGTAAGGAACATCAGGACCAACAGCGGGAGGAGTTCTGAACCAAAACTGCCGCGTGGTGTTTCCAATCCCAACTTCGTAGAAGTACTCTGTATCGTACTCCAACCCTTTAATGGTGCAGTGATGGATATAGCCAGAAGTGTAATTGTGGTACTTGTAGGAAGTAACTCTGCCTTCGGCCCGGAACTGGCGCTTGTTCTCAGCCGTCCCATAAAGCACCGTGTTCGAACCAGTTTCATTCACGGTGACCCAAGACACTATCACTCCCCTCCCTTCGTGATCTCCTTGAGTTATATGAACCTATAAATAAAGAGCGATCACAATTCAGAAAATTGTTAACATCTCTGTGCTCAAAGATTATGATCAATCTGTGAAACAGGGGAGAGATCGAAAGATTTAATCACCTGTTGAGGAGCATTATATCCCAGGGGCGCTCGGAACACATCGCTGTCGAAAGGCATATCGACGGACCTGGACACCTTCCTGACGAAACTACTGGTTGTTCCGGCATTGCAAAGCAGAGGTCCGTGCAGCAGGAGAGAGACGAGGAAGAAGACCCAGAAAGCCATGTTTAGTTCGAGGAGTTTCAATGCCGGATTCTGGATTATATACAGAAGCAAGCGATCTCTTTCGAAAAATAAGGGGTTTCTGAGTCGGGGAAGGACTGGGAACTGCGAATCATGGTCCAGATGAAAATCGGCTACCTGAGCGCCTATCCCGCTGGATTTGCCGAGAATTACAGGACTCTTCGTTATTTCAACGCCGGACGTATCTCTGTTTCTTGTATTCGAACTTATCGAGAAAAGATTTTGGAAGTGAACGACCCTGAACCCTCCCTCCTGTTTTACAATCGGGAAACCC
Source organism: Aristolochia fimbriata (assembly GCA_019845555.1). Lineage (NCBI taxonomy): Eukaryota > Viridiplantae > Streptophyta > Magnoliopsida > Piperales > Aristolochiaceae > Aristolochia > Aristolochia fimbriata. The sequence goes on from CM034078.1 coordinate 7,723,220, forward strand.
GACCCCAATCTCATGAATCGAACCGGATCTAACTCGGGCCCGGCCGCGGACGGCGGACCCCTTTAAGTATCACGTGAAGTGAGTGAACTCTCGTCGTCGTCGGCCCACCCAATCCGGAAACTCCGAAGCTTCTTCAGCCAGCATTCGGCCTCCGCGATAGCCTGCGTCATTCGCACCTCTCAAATTGATTTTCCTCGATTTTTCATTTTGATTTTCTGGCGGATTGAAGCGGAAGACTGAGAAGAAGACAAGAGGCAGAGGAGGAAAATCGAGCTCGTCTCTGTATAAAAAGACCATCCTTTTGTTTTTCAGGAAGAGTGGTGGATATTGTAAACAGTCGTACATGTCGAGTGGGAAGAAAGCCCTGAGTCAGGATGTGCCTTGGAGGGCATCCACGACGAGAGTTCCGAGGATTCATCAATCCCCGGTCCTTAAACTGCCTCAGAACCCTGCTTCTGAATATGGGCTTGCCATAATGAAGGTCTCTGCCTCTGGGATTGTTGAATTCTGTTTCCCATCTTTCTCTTCTTTCTTTTTTTCGTGTTGTTTCTCTTATAAATAGTTCGGATGTGTGCAGTATCCTGATCCGATTGGGCAAGGCTTTGCATCAGAAGCTAAGTTGGAAGCGGCCGGGAGCGATTGCATTGTGCCGGGACAAGCTACCCCCGTCCGTTTACTCGGATTGAAGGTTATTATCTTTTGTGCTTGGTTTTGGACGAGTTAGTAGTCTTATGAGATTGTTCTTCACTACAACTTCTCCTTTCCCAATTTTGTGTCTTGGGTGTCAACAAAGCAGATTTTGGCATGTGACTTTATGTTTTCGAGAATTTATGTCACAGTAAAGTGTATGAGGAAATGAGGAAGCATGTATTTTTTGTGTCTGAACAATGCCAGAATTGTGGAATTCGCAGCTATTAGCTATGATACCATCAGTTCTATTTTAGTGAACTGAGGAGCCTAATTTAGAATGCTTTGAGTTAGTTTAAATTGTTTATTGCGAGCTTGGTCCTTATCCAAAAGACTCTTAAGTGAGGCAAGATGGCCCTTCTCTATGTGCTTAAGTGGGTCTCTTTTGACGAAAGACTTCAATATGGTTAATTTGATGTCTATGAGAAGATCTTTTCTGATATTATGGGTATCCAATTGATCTATGAAAACGTTATATCAGTCTTGACCAACACATTCTAATTAGAGTTGTAACCATGAAAAAATAAATAAAATGCCAAACTTTTAGCTAGATATGCTTGTGATAATGCTAAAAATGTTTTTACTCTCAGGTGTGGCCTATTGAAGTAGATATGAAGTTTTTGGAGCCTGTTCAGCGAGACCTTCGGGCAATGGGGAAGGTAATCAGTTCTTATTCTTCAGTTCCATTACTTGTGAAAACAATTAAATAAATAAATAAATAAAATAAAATAAAATCTTCTCTCTTCTTTCAATTTGTTGTGCTAATTCCAGTGTACTACCAAGTGGTTCACTTTGGTACATTAAGTGCCTATAAGCACTTGAGCCTGGTGTCTGAACCGCCAAGGCTCTAATCTAGGTAGAGAGCTTGGGATGTTTAAACACATATATTGTAGTCCATGATCTATTTGTTTGTGTGTGAATGCATGCCAGTCCCTCAAATAAAACAAACTGAACTTTAAATGACATTCTTACTATAGTTGAGGGAGGTAAGGACGGCTTCTAAGAGAAGTTCTCTTATTTTTTGGGAGTGTACAAGATAAAAAGTGAGGGACAAGATTTCATTAAAACAAGCATCATAACTGGGTAATGGTAAAATTAGTTGTCAGCGGTGCCTTGAAGACTCAATATGTGATCATGACAAGTAATCTAAGTGGTTTGCTTCCCTAGCTAGTTTGCCTCTCCCTGAAGTTGGACATTGTATGACAGCGCAATTGTTTGTAACAGCAAGGATTAACAATTATACTTATGACACTTGCACCCTGTTATAAGGACCGGGTTTTTGAATGCTAACTGTAAACAGTAACCCACAATGCAGATGGCAAATGAGCTTTATTTTAAAGAACAGATTAATGCAGTTGATGGGCATCACTGTTGCTTGTCACATTTTATGAAGCTCCATTCCCAACCAAAAAAAAAAAGAAAATCTTTATGGTGAACAGTGTAAAGTTGCAGCCACTTGTTAACTATCTTGTCCCTGTGGCTGGAATCCTCGGACAGCAACCTGACAGCCATATTTGGAGTACCTAGTTTTTGACAAAAGCAATGGCGACTCCATTCCAGGCTGCTTCAGTTAGTCGTCCAGGTTCTTCTTTCAAAAAAGCAATAGCTTCTCTTTTTATGATTGCTTCAATTAGTTGCCCACAAGAGTTCTTCCTTCAAACAAATGTGCTGCTTACAAAGTTCACATTGGGTAATGCCATGTACGTGGAAGCTCTCTTCTCTTAAAAGTACAAGGATGTTAGAGGTGGTACTGCCTTACTAACATTTTTTTTATTATCCAGGCAGTGGCTCATGTTATTTGTATATTCATGATTTGAACAATTATTCATTATATCTTAAACATGTCTCTATTGTCATACACGTCTCTGACGTGTCACTAAAGTTTAGTATCACTGAGTTATGAATAAAGTTGCCGAGGTCTTGCCTGCTTTATTTTTGCAGTTCATGGATTCAGCTGTCAACCTCATGAATGGATCATTCCTAGAGCGTTAGCTTGTCATCTTGGTACACAACTTGCTGCAGCAGCTTCTTCTGGATTGTGCTTCTGGAGATCTTCTGCCAAGCCAGAAACAGGATTGCGCAGGTGCAAAATTGTTGAAATGATTTTGAGCATATAGGCATAAGAGGCAAAGATTTTCAATATTACTAATCATGTAGCATGTACAATTCTGAGGTGTTTATAATATAAAGCTTTTTGGAAGTACACAAGTGCGTAGTCCAGGAGACTGGCTATTTGGTTTTGGGAACAAAGAGGACTGGTGCTCACGCCAGGGAGAGCTGAGGGATCTTCTGGACCCTCCCTCCCCCGTAATGGCCCTTTTACTTTCTTGTTATTTCTGAGTGAAATCTATTATATATAAAATGTTCAAATACTGTTTTAAGCGCTTGTATATTCAGTTGCGCTGGTTCATATCGGGGCAGCAACTATACTAGTTTGGTCGTTGTCAAAATATTGAATGCATCATTTGCGTGTTATATAATTTCTTCCTGTGACAGCTGCTTTTAAGTTCAAATACCAAGGGTTTCAGACGGTCTCCAGGACTCCAGTAAGAACCACGAAATTTTTTTCGTTCTTTGCCGATATCATTTATGGTTTATTCAAGCATAGCACTTTTCCCTCTTTGAACAAATCGACTAGCTTGTTGCTTCGTGTCTTCACGTAACGGGTCTAGTGTCTTTTCTCCACTGACTTTCTTATGCGATACCTCTCTACTTTCTTACTTCACAATGGGGTTTTCAAAGGCTTGACCTCGTGGCTTTCAGTCCTCTCCATGGCTTGCCCTTTTAGTTACAGTTGATTTTATGCTTGGTGGTCACAGAAGGAAACACGAAGGACAAGCGGCCTTTGACAATCTGCAATATCATCCCCGACTTTTCACCAGAGTCCTTGCATCCGTGCATACCTTTGCTTATAATTGATATAATTCATATACACATTGTACGATCCTAATTACTAAAGAAGAAGACATTAAATATGGATACAATTGGCTACCTGCTCTAAATTATCAAAAAACAACGATGGGGACGATTGTGAATATTTGCAGTTCGCGCAATTCGCGACAGTTGCTAACGTTTTTTAGATCACAATGATGGCTATGGCGAACTGGGGTTATAAGCTTATATCTTATTTGCAGCCACTTCATTCACTCATCCAAACTGCTCTTTAATGTTCTAAAATCAAGCGCGAACTGGAACTCGTGGGACCACAAAATCTAAATTACTTTTGTTAACCTCAACTAGCATACATTACGGAGCTAGTTTGGCAAGAATATCCATATCTAATATTTTTACATCGAGGGTGTCATCGACCTTAACTATGCCATCGGTACCATCTATTCCAATAAGCTTTCCAGTTGCCCCACGCTGAGCACCGCTCATAATCTTAATCTTGTCTGACTTCTTAGGGACGACCATCTCCACTTCGGATGGAAGAACAGTAACAGTATCTCCATTCCCCGATGAACCAAGGGCAACCTTGCAGGATCCATCCTATAAACAAATGGTTCCAGTTAGTCGAAAAACCCTGACCTTTTAACCAAAACCATAGAAACAAAACACAATGTTTTTACAATACAAACACGATATAAAACGTACCGAGAACACCTCCTTCACGACCCCAATAAGAGAGTCCTCTCCTGACCGGCATACATTAACCAAAATATCTGGCAGCAACATGTTTCCTTCACCATCGCTACCTGCTAGAGAGGTCATTCATGGACCAGTCAGACAAAATTTCCTAGCAATTCTGGAACAACGTTTGTACTCGAGGACTAGACAGAAACATACAAGTAGAAGCCACTGCATACATGAACAAGATACGTTCATCTTACAAGGTGCAACAGCCAACCATCCGCACTAAAATCATGACACTGAATCCAACCTAGCCACATTTGTGGCCGCAAGAAAACCAAAATCCACATATTCACAAGCCAACGAGTTTATAGAGAACTAATGAATCACAACTGCTATAAGTTACCACCAGTCAAAAAGTTATTTTAGTCTTTCCCTAACGCACATTGATCATCTGAATTCAAATCAATCCTCACAAATTCTTAATTTCTTGCTTCAACTTGCACGCAAGTTTTTTCTTCAGGATTCTTCACGTAAGTTACAAAGCATTATAATTAAGTGGTAGTTAAGTTTTAGAATGTGACAGATATGACGTGGGCATAGAATACTAGCATGGACCCGATCTGCTGTGAAAAAGTGCCGTGTGTATCGGTATGCACAGCTAATAAGGCCACGCCTGCACATGAGGCAGGCATGTGATTACTTAAAAAACAAAATTCTGACACAAACTCATTTGGTAAGAAATGTTTTTTAGCAACACGACACTTATTAGCGTTGCTATTGGCTGTGCATGCTAGTTCACAGAGATCCCATGAGCCCATGAAACTAAGCAATGATAGATGCATGCACATTCACTTCATTGCTCCTTGCAACATAAATGACATCCTCACAACAAGCTGTTGGCAAATGTTCACCAGTGCTAGTTGCTAACAGGTTTGCCGAGAACTCTATAGTGGTTTTGACAGCAATCAATTCCCTCCCCCTCAAGTGCCAAACCAGAATCAGCAACAAGACTGAAGAAAAAGGGAGCCGGTTCCTGTAAAGAAAATCCTATAATGCCTCTAAAATATCATCTAGAAAAATGTGAGATGTGTGTGCGCATAGGAGATGGGTAGACAGGCATTAGAAGAATCAAATGATAAGAACTCCAGGGAGAAGTGGCCTTAGAGCTTTGGATACCAATTTACAACGTACAAGTTGCTAACTTGCTATGTATAATATAATGAACTGCCACATTGGTTGGCAAAACTTGACAATCCGAACTGCCCTACAACAAAAAATAACACTTAGAAACATATTCAGGAAAGGGTTAAGAAAGTTATCATAAGCGGCTGTGCTAACCATTTGTTGAACCTCTCTTGTAGGCCATGCTGGTCGGCAAGGAGTTGTGTTCCCCAATGTAATCGCACCTAGACACATTTTAAAAGATCAATGAACTCAATGGTGAATCCACAATCTCTATAATCCAAGATTACAGTCAATACTTTGCCATGAGCGATATTGGCAATCCCTGGCGGAAATCGATTGTCGGCGGAAACCATGGGAAACAGGAAAGTCATTAGCAATCCTAGACGAACTGAGGAAGACATCCCTATTGAAAGACGGGAGTATGCAATGGTACCTGGACTCTGTTTTTCTCGGCAAATATGTTGCAGTAAAAATCACACAAAAAGGATCGGAGAGGAGATCATATATCAGAATCCCGATCAAGGAGGCTGGGAGAGTGAGGAGATCCTTACTCCACCTATCCCAAATTGGGACTCCAGGCAAGATCGAAACTTGTGTGAGCAGCAAGATAGTGACTGGGCTATATGAAGAATCTGCAGTGCTAGGAGGTTGACGGAAAAGGGGAAGGGAGCAATGTAAGGGACAGTCGACCACCCAAAGTCCACGGCTGAAGGGAAAGCCTGGCCATGGCTTGAGCACAACCTTGCAGAGTTGCAGAAGAAAGCAAATGAACTCATGACGGAAGGGGACCATGATGATGATAAAGAAGCGGAAGTTCCAACCAGAGGAGGTGAGGATAGAAATACAACAAGGTTGGGCATCCCTACCTACAGCGAAGCTTTCCTGCCTGGAAGGTCTGCGAGATTGTAACAGGAGGCAGGAAGAACGTCGTGCAAACCTCCGGTTGAAATCAGGAATCAGAATGGTTCACCATCCATCCACGTCTAGACTGACTTTGCAAAACAGTGGCTTGTCAAACTTTCCAAGTGTGTTGTGATTGAACCCATTGATGTAACATCATGCTGGGAGGAACTTGCAAAGGAAATCAAGGACTCTTGGAAGTCAGCAAGTGAGCCCTGTCTACACCTATTGGGGCCAAATCTCTGGCTGGTGAATATGGCCAGTACCGAGAAGCAAAAAAGGATCATGGCACTAGCTGAAACACTGAAGGAAAATCGTCTGTGCAGAATGTGCGAATGGTGTCCCAGCATGCATGCCATCAACCCGTCGGTGTGGATATCCATCTCAGGAGTGCATGTTCATCTATGGAGGGAGGAAATATTTCGGGCATTGGCTAGTTTGGTGGGGACAGTAGTTGAAATGGATCTAAACACTTTCTTTGGTGTTCGATTAGATCGCATGCGGGTGAAGGTGCTGCCCATCTCATCCTTTTCTGGGAGGCTCACGGTCCCAATAAATATGGAAAACCTGCACTACATGGCGGAAATCGAAGTGGAGAAAATCAAGAATCAGAAGCAGATGATGAAAAGTAGGAACAGAGGCCGGAGGAAAAAGGAAAAGTTAAATCTGTAAAAATCTGGAGAAAGAAAGGGCATCAGCCAGCCGGAACTCTTCAACTGGCGACCAGAGAGGGAGATGAAGGTTCGCTGGATCAGGAACGATCCATAGACGTTGATGTTACATGAAAAAAGATACCAAGGAAAAAGGAACTGCAAACCTTGCCCGATATAGAACAGGTGCCAGCTTTGGCCCTGATAGCGCAGACCTCGCCAGAGCTGATCTTGCCAGGGACGTCGTTGAAAGCAACTGAGACTAATAAAGCTACAGAAGAGAGAGCATTACACGCAACCGCGAGAGATCAGCATGTGGATGCTGAAACGGAAGGGAAGGAGGAAATCTCGCTTGCTGAGTCTGACTCGACGCACTCAAAAGTCAACTCGATGGGCCCAAGCCCAGAAGTAAGTCCGCATGCAGATCCATTGCATCTCATGACCTCAATTAAAGAAGCCCAGATGGTTGAAGTGGAGCCCACCACAGACCAAACTACAGATTTCTCCCCTACACGCTCAATGGAGGACCGATGCGCCATCGCTCAAGAGGGGCCCCATAGCACGCCGTGCCTCTTGAGCTCCTGCTCACGGGAAACACCGCACCACGGAGGGGAACTGCCGATACACAAAGAAGACAAACCTGTCCAACGTACATATGCAAGAAGGAGAACGGACAGTTCAATTCGGGCCTCTAGAGATGAGGGAAGAAGCAAGCAGTCCAAAACTCGTAGCTCGTGCATCCCTGCTAGAGCTATACAAAATGACAGAGAGGATATGGCAGATGAACCAGAGGAGGAAGACGAAGATAGACAAATATACTATCAGTGGCTTTGGGAGCACTTGGAGCAAACCACGTCAAATTACGGGTAAAAGCTTAAAATGGATCCGAAAAAGATGGAGTTGTGTCTTATCAAGGCTGGCAAATGTACATCTTCAGCTAGATACTCCATTATCATCAATGGGACAGTGCATGGATATTTCCAAGGCACTAGAGGTTTAAGACAAGGAGATTCAATCTCTCCCCTACTATTCAATATAGTGGGGGAAGCTCTATGTTCGCTCTTCAGGAGAAGCCAAGAGGAAGGATGGGTAACCGGCATGGCAATAGGAGAAGTAAGAGTGCCCATACTGCAATTTGCAGATGACACTTTAATTCTAAGTGAAGGGATGGATGAGGGGTTGTTACACACTAAAACATTATTATCACTGTATGAAATGATGTCTGGTCAGAATGTGAATTGGGAAAAATCTGAAATCTTTGGAGTTAACTGCCATAGAGCTTTGCAAGACAAAACAGCAACCTTCTTAGGGTGTAGCCGTCTTACCCTACCGTCATCCTACTTGGGGCTACCCCTGTTCCAAGTAAGAAACAACAAGGCACTTTGGGAACCAATCATAGAAAAGTATCAAAAAAGGCTTGACAATTGGAAGGGACAACTATTATCTCAGGCAGGTAGCTACACTGATTAAAGCTACTCTAGCAGGCATCCCCAATTATTGGCTCTCTCCAGTACCATGTCCAGCAAGCGTGGCCAAAAAGTTGGAAACAATCCAATGTAAGTTTTTCTGGTGCGGAATTGATCAGAAGTTTATCCCCTAGTCCGTTGGGGAATTGTCTAGAAGCCAAAAGAGCTAGGAGGCATGGGTATCAAGACAATGAAGCTCATGAATGAGGCCATGTTAACAAAGTGGAATTGGACATTCACCACAGAGAAAGAAGCATTGTGGAGACAAATTATCTCAGCTAAATATGGCAAATGCAACCCGTACTAGCTTCCAAAAGATAGGGTTGTAACCTCCCCCATTTGGAAAGCAGTTCTAGCATGTAAAAAGAAGATGGTGGAAAATGTCAGATTTCACGTTAAAGAGGGAAGCCAAGTAAGATTCTGGTTGGATACGTGGATGAGGGAAGGAACCTTATTCTCCACCTTTCCGACTATATTCCAGCTGGCCATTAACAAAAATATCATGGTGGCAAAAAGCATGGATGGATCAACCAGGACTTGGAACTTAAATTTGAGGATGCTGAATCTTCAGAAGTTACCAGGTTGATCAACCTCTTAGAAAAGGCTTACGTGACGGGCAGTGACCTCTCAGTTTCCTCCTGCTACAAGCTATTTCTAAGCTCTGTAACCCCCATTGAACCCCCTGCTGCAAGCTATGCTTGGAAGCTCCCGCTCCCTCCTATGGTAAGACAATTTCTTTGGGCAGCAACCCTTTCAAAGATTCTAACATATGATGAGTTAGGAAGGAGAGGGCAAACCATTGCAAATACTCAATGCAGACTTTGTAATAGGGTGGAGGAAGATTGTGATCACCTCTTGCTTCACTGTGATTTCAGTCAAAGGGTTTGGAACAATACCCAAAGTAAGTTTGGTCTCCCCTTATGCATGGCCAGCACCTTCAACCAGTTCATCCAACAGTGGTACTTATGCCCTTTGCCTAGAAGTGGCAAGGTGTTGTGGAGAACAACCATAGCTGCAATTCCTTGGCACTTGTGGCTAGAAAGGAAAGTGAGAATCTTTAATAATCAGTGCAGCACACTAGGGGGAGTAATTGAAAAAGTTATACACAATATCCTACTATGGGCAAGTAGCACTCAGAAGCTACCACCCCAGCCTAGTTCCATTATATGCAAGCACTGGAGCAAAGTCATCCACTTCGGTGATCCCAAGAGGGCTACAATGGAGGAATGGACCCCTCCACCTGAGGGGTGCCTCAAATTGAATTTTTTGTTTTAAAATGCCTCAAATTGAATTTTGATGGCTCCTCCTTAGGAAATCCAGGCCCGGCTGGTATTGGAGGAGCCATCAGAAATGCTGCAGGAGAATGCATATTATCATACTCGGGTCTTGTGGGGCTCTGTTCTTCTAACAAAGCTGAAGCACGTGCTTTGTTAATCTTTGTTAATTGGTGCTAAGTATTTAAGGGAGCAAAGGGGAGGATTAATGCATCTTGAAGGTGACTCGATGCTGGTTATAAAGCGAAGAGCCATCTTTGATGAACTGAAGACATTGTTACAAGGGTTGAATGTTGTATGGAAGAAGATATCCAGATCAGGCAACTCACTGGCTGATCGACTTGCTAAAGAGGGAGTCCACAGGGCTTCCACCCAAACAGGGGTAAACCTGTAGTTTGGCAGATGCCACAACACTGTAACCTTACCTTATGCTACTCAGTATTCTATCTAAGTCAGTAATGAATAAAGTCGCCATTTCCAAAAAAACAATATAATGAACTGATTAATTTATAAATTTGACCTTATAACTAAATTAATAATATTAAATTTCCCTCTAACTATAACTCAACCTTATTACTATTAATGCAAGGTTACCTTACTTCTATCAAATTATCATAGGGAATTTCTAAATTAAATTATATTAATAAAACAAATCAACATTTACATTTCAAGTTAGTAAATTGTTATTCCCAACAAAATTTCAAGGTCTCCAGCACTACTTGAAATTATAAACCAATCTTGTTTATTTAACACTTTGAGTAGTTACATTATTATTGTCAAGATTTAAGTTTAAGTATTTACCATCATCGTTATTAACTTAATAAAAGGTAATTACTTATCATTTAATAAACTATCAGTGGTATTTTTCTGTCATTAAGACATTTAATAATCAAACAATAAGACATCAGTAAAAGTCAATAAACAAGCAGTGAAGGGTAATTTAATAACTCATTAGAGTGAAACTCTAATTAATCAAACATTACAGGCATTACACTCTAATTAATCAAACATTACAGGCATTACCTTGAGTCTTAAACAATCAATGACTTAGGTGTCTTTGTCTTGAGTCTCAACTTCAGCATTAATTATTGTCTAAGCATAAAAAAAAGCTCAATAGCATATCAAAATACAACAATAAACAGCACGAAAACAGAATCAAAATTTTATGTTGAGCAAGTCTACAGATAACAGGCATCAGAGTGGGTAATCTTAGACAAATCCAAATGCAAAAGCTCTTTGGTGCAGGTGAGTGGGTGAGTGGGTGAGTGGGTGAGTGGGTGGGTGGGTGGGGGAGGATCTCGGTTTCCAAGGTGGGCCTCTTGCCTAGGGTGATTACCAGGTCCAGATCGTCTCTTTACATCTGCAAATCCACCTTAGAAATATTAAATTTTGTTTTGTGGAAAGTGCATATATATACAACAACATTTTATAGCCAGTAACCGCAATGCCCCCAAAGAGACTTGAACTCAAGACGTCCCATTATAACCCCAACATGTGTTCACTGAGCTGTTGCTTAAGTTCAGATGTTGAATTTTGTTTTGGATTACCTTGTCTACCTTTTACACATTGACCTGTTTATCAATAGGTGAATGTGTATAAAATTGGAAAAAGGAATGCCATTTTTAAAATGGGGTGGAATGGATAACTGAATACCCTTTTACCCCTTCCAATTCTTACCCGATTACACCTTACCTAGGAGAGAATCCTCTAGAGGACTGTTCTCTTTTGATGGTAATACCTACCTTGGAAAGATGCTAATGCCTCGCTATAACTCCTCCATATATTTGGCTGAAGGGGTCATCCGGGTTTTGAACCACGCAAAATGCAGAGCAAGGAAGATTATGGAGAAATTCTGGATTGTGATAATTGAGTGGCAACACAAAAGAATTTTCAGAATGCCCAGGTTCTCACAGCAAAGAGTATTAGGCAGGCATGTTTATCAGAAAACCCTGTGCTAATCAAGCTTGGGCCCTGCCAAAACCTAATGTTATAAGATGTTGCTGCTCCACAAACAACTCAGTGCTCAACCATGTACAACTACGAAAGCAATTCAAGATACAACTTCACATTTTCTAGAGAAGCACACAGAAAAGCTTTAGGAAGCAACCTGGAGTGAGATTATCTTTCTAGAAGAGTGTGAAGAGAAATAAATAAATAAATAAAGAGAGCAACAAATTAACTACACATTATTATCAAAGCTAGACCACAGCAATAAACTATAGGAATCAGAAAGAGAATACAGCAAAATACAAACCTATTATAGGAGACATTACATCTAGACCAACATTGCCTGGTGTCATTGGCTGTCCTCCAGGAGTCCCTGGCAGATAGGAAGCTGAACTAGGTGTCATTGGCTGGACACCAGGAGTTGATGGCAAGTACGGGCTTGGAGCACTTGCTGGAAAGGACAGAACATAAGAGAATCAGAAACTATAACCAATATTTTCTTGAAAATAAAAAACTATAACCAATATAAATGTCCAATTTCCAAAGAACATCAGGAGTATCAGGAAAATTAACTAATATAAGTGTACAAAACAAGTGAACAAAGGCAATTCCATTGTACCATAGCTGTTTTCTCTAGGTGTTCCAGCATCACTATAATTGCCACCAGGAGTGTTAGCCCAACCTGAACCAGGAGTGGGTGCTTCATATGGGCGTGCAGGGGGAGTTCCAGGCTGAGATAAAATGTAGTCAGTAAAAGGTTTGGTAGCTACACAAGTATTAAAAAGAAAAATAACACAGAAATAAATAAAAACCCATGCACCGATTCTGACCTGATAGTGAGGACTGGTTCCCCATGAAGCAGGATTTCCATCTTCCCAATTTTCCCTGGTTTTATTCACCATATCCAGGTAAAAGTTAGTTAAGAACATCTATCATACAATTGAATGATCGATGTCAGCATTTGAGATAGAGGGCAGAAAGTAACACAAAAAAGCAATTCAAAGATCTCATAAAAAATTAGAATAAATTACGACTTTATAGCTCATTAAAACATGATAAGAATATGCCTCTAGCAAAATGTGCAATTGATATATGAGCGGCTACCACTCAAAGGTACATCAGATAGACAGGTGTTAAATTACTTTCAAAGCTCACCTTTTTTTTTTATCGATAGGCTATCCGATACCCTTTTTTTTTTGAGGAAAAAGCTTGTTTTTATCGATATGATGAGAACAAAGCTCACCTCTTTCAATAAAATTATTTTACACTACAGCAACAGTTGTCAGTGAACAGTCCTTATTTGAGGTGACACTACTTGCACAGGATGGCACAAAAACAACAATAATACTGAAAGCAAATTTTGCAGATGTTCGAGGAGATTAGCCACAGCATCAAATCAAAAGACAATATAGCAGATAATTTAGCTAGAATCAGCATATCAGCAAGATCTAGCTCAATGGGGCCATTATTCTCACTGATAACATTACTAGTTTGCATTCTTATGCTCCCTCCATCTTCAGAAGAAAAGAAACGCATAAATGTTTTTCTGTACTAAAATGTGTATGTATGCCACTCCAGGTGTTCGTGCACCACAATAAATAACAGGTAGAACAAATCTTGTATGAGTATGTCCTAGGGAAAGAAATAATTTGAATACTTTCGTAACTTTTCTGCACACTTATATAAGTAGATACACATATTGACATACCTGGCTGGACTCATTGGAGCATAAGGATTCCAGGCTCGGTCACGCATCGGTGTTCTCATACCATCATGAATGGGTGTAGCTGCACAGGACATTAAGCATCATACACAGTAAATTATTGCACCAGGCTGTTAAAAAGTAAGCACATGAATTGTTTTCTCCAATGCAATGTCACTACATGGACCTCAACAGTTTTGTTTAAACAAGAGAAGTGCACCAACAAGAGCATTCCTAACTCCACATAAGAAGTTAAAACAACTTGATATTAAAATAAGAGATAACGCATTCAGGTGAAGAATAAAAGTTACATATAATGTATGGGACAATTATTAATTGGACATGGACACCTAAAACTAAAAATAGCATCCAGGTCTTACATTCTCCTGTCCGACAAATGAAAGCAGGAGACATTAGTTCAGTTATTCCTATCTTTCAGGCGCTTCCCCACCACTCTCCTCTATGAGAGAAAGAGAGTATATAGAAGTCACACCTGGGTATGTAGGGCCACCCCTTTTTGAAAAAAGTAAAGCAACTTTTTTTTTTTTGAGAATGGTGATTTTATTGCTGTCAATCAAATGTAGGTTAAAAAAAAAATATTATTTGATAGGCCAAAATAAAATAAGGGCAGTGTCCTTTCACCGATACAAAAATGGAAAGCCCAAGGTTATTAAAGAGTGCCCATATCTGAGGTAAATAGTAACTTTCACCAATTAGTATAGGATGAGCCTCATTCGTCTTTCCCAATCAGAAAGCTATCAAAGGTTCGTCTGAGAAGGAGAAAATGTGTCTTGAATAAATCTTCGAGGTGGGTGGGAATCATAACAAAGGATAAGAGACTCGTCCTCCTTAGAAATCTAGCAATAATAAGGAAGCAATGAGGAACGGCTATTAAAAGCCAACTGGACCCCAAAACCTACAAGAGGGTTCAAGGTTCGTTTGAGAAGGGGAAATTTTTTTTTTTTTTGAGAAATGGCGAGTAGGAGCTGTGAGGATCCAAACCCAAGACCTCCCAGAGTATAACTACTTCTGGGACCACTGAGCTATTGCCCAAGTTCCCAAATAAGGGGAAAAAATGTCTTGAATAAAATTTTGAGGTGGGTTGGAATCATAACAAAGGATAAGAAACTCGTCCTCCTTAGAAGTCTAGCAATAATAAGGAAGCAATGAAGGATTTAGGAACGGCTATTAAAAGCCAACCGGAACCCCAAAACCTACAAGAGGGTTCAAATCCACATTTATCCTAACCTGCTTCTTCAGACCCCTTGTCCCTGCATTGCTGGGTCACCCCACATTGTGCATGATGCATAACTTTAAAGCTAGTGGGAATAAGTACATGTCACATCACAAAACAGGTTTTCTAAAATACTCACAAGACAACTGGAACCACCTAAAAAAGAGGCAGTATAGAAAAGACAAACAGCTAAATATCAAGATTTGGTTTTGCCTACCTCCAGGATCTCTCGGCATGTATGGATGAAGTGGAGTCCGCGATGGATGCATAGGTGTCTCGCTTCCCATACTATACCGTGATGAGTCTCTGACACCGAAACAGAAAATTATAAACAAAAAGCAAATATAGCAACAAATTTGACATCAGCCAGTAAGGAAACGATTATAGTTTCTTACCGGTGAAAACTTGGTACAGAAACTGTATCAGTAATCAGGTTGCGGTTCACTGCAGATTTCAAGGTTGTGATGATAAGTAGAAACAGGTAATCTATATATATATATATATTATATACAATAAAAAATGGAGAGTCAGAGAGAGAAAGAGACTAGAGAGACAGAGAGAGAAGAGAGGGAAGGAGACTTGCCTGTAACATGCTTCATCTGAGACTCTAGCTCAATACGAACATCTTGACCCTTAACTTCTAAAACACGTCCTCGGTAACCCTTAAAGGACCCTGACCTAATTTTTACAGTTGTACCTACTAAAGAATCAAATCTCCCCCCTCTTTGCCTTCCTCGAGCTGCATATAGTTTAAGAGGAAAATGTATGAGTGGAGGTTTTACTGAAAGAAAATTAATCAACAACTATAATTGTCAAACTTTAAATGGAAGTAATAATATCATATAGGGAAGAGAACCAGAGATTTCAATATAAATCTAGAAACGTACAATCTCGAGGTGGTTTACTGGACAGTGGTGGCTGGGCAAAACCAGGAGAAGTTCTCAGATTGCCAAACCTTGAGGTCAGGGGAGCAACACCATGCTGTCATCAAATTAGAAAGTAAACACATATTAGCTTACATAAAATTTTCTGCTTTTTTCCCCTAAACTATAAAGATATAAACTCAAAATAGTACATTTCTATCGCTGCCTCTGCGTGCTCCACCAATGGCAACACATGCCTGGGCTTTTGCACAAATATAACCAGAATTCTGGTTATAAAGTCTGTCATAAATGAACAACATCCCCCTATATATGTGCTCCACCGGACCCTGCTTGCCCTGCCAAAAGAATTTTGGAAAAATTTAGTAAGAGATAAAACATTTAACCCAATGCACAAAATTGCCCAAACATACCTTAGCATGTCCTTCAAGGATCTTCACAACATCTTTTGGTGAGACAGTATTTCTATAGCGATCTTGAGCATTTGCTTTTTTTTCTAGTTTAGCTTTTATCTCCCTTAAACGGACTCTGGCAGACTCTGGTCTCTCAGGCACAGCCTTAAGAACCTTAAAAAAAAAAAGAATTAACCAAACGCAACACACATCCTGCACAACAACACGTTTGACATATAGCACCAGTCACCTGAAATGCTTCACTTTCTACATGAACGATTACACCGAAACTCATATCACTGCAACAAGTTCAGTTAGAGTGAATTTAGCATAGAGAAATATACAAAAAGAAAAACAGTTCACAACTTTTTCTAGAGATAAAAGATGTTTATTTAGACCAAGTAACATCTAAAGAGGGAAGTTCCATGCAACAGCAGATAAAGATAGAAACAAAGGAAGCAGATCCAAGGCAAAAGCAAATAAGCGAACTTTGACCTTTCGAGGCAATGACAGTTATGAAAACAACAGCATACTGGGAAGCAAGGTAAAACAGTTTCATCTGTGGCTAGTCAACAAGAAACTTTACTTTGGATTGCACAACCAAGAATGTTCATGATAAGTAGAACTTTCAATTAGAGATATAAATCACTTCTCTATGAAAGTAAATCACTTTTTAAATTGTATAAATCCTTTTTCATCTGAAGCAAAATTCTACGAACTGGGACAATTTTCAAAAAGTAAAGTATATACAAAACAAAGACAGTATCTTCACAAGTTTTGAACGTTCAAACAGAACATAATTGGTCAAACCAGTCGTCAAAGAAATAATTTGTACAAATAGAAACTAAGATTTCATTTGCATACTTGAGTAGAACAAGATCATGCAGCTCATAGTCTCCAATCTTGGTAATTCCTGAAGTTGTTTCAGAACTCTCGACTACATCATCTGCAAAAACACGTATCTGAACAAAAACACAAAAAACAATTAGCTCCAAGAAGCAGGCATGATTAGATCATTACTCAGGGCTTAGTTCAGTCAAAGTGAAAATCACATACATCTTCTCTAGTTGCATCAGACAAAATGATAAGCACATGGTCCTCAACCTTGAGCACCAAACCGGTAGCACCTTCATGAGCACCAGATACAACCTTTACATGATCACCAGGTTCAAAGTGCTTGCACAGATCTCTCTCATTGACAGCAAGAGTTGTCTGCAGAGAAGCAGTTCACATAGTAAGTCTTTGATTTTCAAAAAATAAAAAATTATACAGAGAATTGTGTATGAGAAATTACTGGCAACCCCGCTAATTTGGGTCTGATGTGAACATTTTCTTCATCCACTTTTTCAACCCATCCCTTCAGATTCTTGAGATCTCCTCTTACAACCACAACTGCATCCCCCTTCAAGAAATGACCTTTTTTTCTATTTGCAAGAAGCGTAGAAAAATTCCTCAAAGCATTAGCACCACCATCCATTTCATCTCCAGCCTTTTGAAATTTCTCAAGTTCATCGAAAGTGGGCTGCACGTTCTGAGTACTAATGGATTTTGTTGATACAGTCTTGTGCAGAAAACCATCTCGAAACATCATAGTACCAACCATCTCATAATCCTCGTGCAAGATTCTTTTACGCTCCACCCGGATATTCATCTCCCTTAATATGACATGTTAAAAAAGGAAACACAATCAGATAAAAAAAACTGAGATGGCAGGCTAGAACAATAAAGAAAAGAGAAAGAGAGAGTGAGAGAGAGAGAGAGGGAGTAGTTGGTTAAGCATGTTCATGTAAAATTGGTAGAAAACATCCATGAAAGCTACAAAGAAACTTACTTTGCTTCATCGGCATTAAAAAGTCGTGGAGGAGGGAGAATGGTCTTTTTCTTGCCAACCTCTTTACCATCCTAATATGACAGCAAAAGAAAATCATAAAATAAAATTACAAAATAAAAGTATGTAAAACTTTTTTTTTTTATCTGCAACCAGTTAACAAACAAGTGGAATTTCTTCCATCATCGTGTTCACTTAACAAACAAAATTTTGCTATTGACACAATAAAATATGACCGCAAGAGACCTAGGACACTAACTTTCCCATTCACAAATAAGAGATATTCCATTTCTAGAAAAAAAAAATACCATTCATTATTTGTTTTTGTATAATGGTGAAATCTTCTTTTTTTTTTATGGCGATTTTATTTCTTACTAAAACAGTAGTTATAATGGTCAAACATCTTTTCGAAATTTAACTACCAGCTCTAATGAAAAGCACCAAAAAAATAAATAAATAAATATTCCCATATGTAAGGAGAACAAACCAATTTATTAACAATAGCTTGCAAGTCAAGCCTGGGAACTAGCTGAACTGTAACTTTTTGGCGGACATTATCCACATCTACAACCTGCAGTGTTGCAATACATTATTAGAATGAGAAAATGATCAAGCAGAACCATAAGTAATAATGCAAGGGCAGCTTACTTTAGCAAGATCTCCTTTGTAAGTTCCGATTTTCATTCGAACCCAGGCATCCTTTGAAAGGTCAATGGATTTGCTTTCCACTGAAAGAACCTCGGTCATTTCTTTGATAGGCACAATGGTTATCTTTGCAGAAGAAAAGATATTCCTCAGACCTCTGCAAGCCTGGATAGCCACCCAGTATGGACATGAGCTTAATAGAAAATAGATTCTCAACAAACACAAGTAGCAAAAGCAGCCTCACCTCCTTAACATGGGCTTCTTTCTCTGCCTCTACATAAATGTAATTCTTTAGATGATCCAAAGCAATAGCTGATCTGATTTGAAGCTCAGAACCTTTGTCTATGTACTTCTGCATGAGGCAAACTGCAACTTCCCTCTCACGGCCAATCTGCATAATCAACAAAAATCAGTAAAGATTTAGTGCGTTGTTATTTATCTTTATGTGAGTGAAGCGTAGTATTAAACTGAAAAATGCCATACCGCGCATTTCACCATCCACAATTTGGGATCTTTAACTGATGGCAGCAGAGCCTGCTGCTCAACATCTGTTGCCTCTTCATCAAAATCTCCATGCATCGACCTCATAGAATATCTTTGTTGAATCTGTCTCTCAAGCGCATCAACATCCTCTTGTTCCTCCTCTTCAGCCGCAAAAGGGCGACGATGTACATGTCTCTCCTCCTCCTCTACCAGGTCAGTACCTGGTTCTATAAAATCTGGTTTGCAAAGAGGACAAATTTATCAAACGAAAGAATAATGCTAGTAAAAGTACGCTTCGTATAGACTGACATCACAATGGCAAAATCCCACAGAGGACACTCCAATAAGCCGACTCCTCACACCCTTGACAATCAACACCAGTACTTATCAAATCGATTTTAAATTTGACTTTCTGGGAGTATTTACAGTTGAAATTGCTTACTTCAAGATCCATGTGAAGGTAAGCATACTTTTTTTCCTTTTTATTTGAATTTGATTATGCACGAACACACTCCCAAGAGAAAGAAATTGCTGGGGGGCTTCACAATGAAAAAATAATCAAAATCTAAGTACCGTCTTCCCCTTCTTCCTCTTCTTCATCCCCGTCGCTATCAACAATTGCCTCCTGGTCGATGAACATTGAAGCCCCTTTCCTCTGCTTCCGTTTCCGAGGGTTGTATGCATCCTCGTCCTCATCGTCATCTTCATCTTCCTCTTCCTCGTCATCTTCTTCTGCTGCATCGTCAATGAATCTCCCACGTTTTCCACCTCGGTCATCGTCGGCATATTCCTCTTCGTCGTCGTCGTCGCGCCGGCGAGGCATGCTGAATTCCGGTGATTTCGATTTTCTACTGAGTCGGTTTCCCCGTTTGTCTTCCGGATGAGACGTCGTTTTATATCTTAGGATTCCTGAAAGAAAACGCAGCTCTATACCGACTCGGATACCTAGCAGAGATTGAGAACGTTGTGCGACTCGCCGCCGCGGAAATCCGAAGCGGACAGGCTGACTCGTCCGAACTGCCCGCGTCAACATCGACCCGTGTCGAGTGACGCGGATCTGTTTCATGAGCGACTCGGACCTCAAAAAAACTTCAAATAATCTGGAAAATCATCACCAGTTTTAAAATAAACTATCTAAAATGTGATATATTAAATGAACTATAATATAACTTAATCAAATGACTACTTATTTACCTTAATACAGTATGTTCAGTGTTATGAATGAGATTTAAAATGTAAAAATATAATTTTTTAACAAAATTAGATTAATCAAATTAAAAATTAAAATATATGAATTGCTTTTAACATAATATGCATGATAACCATCAAGCCTTAGGAAATACTAAATTATGTTAAAATAGTCTTGTGAGTTGTGACTGAATCTCATACAAATAAATTATAAATTTATAATCATTATATTGTAAATTAGTATCGATAAAAAATTGCAAAGAGTACTTAGAAAATAAATTATACTTTTACTATGTTGATATTATTTTATATTAGAAAAGTTACTCATCATTGTAATTAATTTAATATTATCCAAATTTTATGGAGATTTATATTTTACTAAATAGAGCAATTATTCCAACCAGATGGTTCTTATTGACTCGGCCTGATTTACTACCATACTCAGCATTCATTTTGTTTTTTTACCTATAGAAATATAATATATTTATAAAATATAGATGATAATATTCAATGGTTGAATCATTGGTCCAACCCGGTTTAACCAGGTTCGACCAAAACTTATAGGTTTGATGACAGTCGCATTATTTTCCATTGTTTCATTCATAAACTTACATTGTAAAGTATGAATACATACTTTTATTTGTAAACAAATTTATTATAAATTTAGACAAATAATTTTTTCTTTATGTCATGTCAGAAAGCAAATTATTAGCAATATTTGTTATTTTTTTGAAACATGTTATATATAGTTTCCATAAATTGCATTATTTCCTTTATTAGGAAAATTACCTTTCATGGATCAATTTTTGTCGTAATACATACTCATGGACAAAATAGTAACATGGTACTTACTTCTTCTTTTTAGAATTCGGTATCTAATTGAGAGGCATGTTTGTCCCACATTATAAGAATGGTATTAAAATAAAAAATAAATATTAACATTTTATTAAAATAATAATAATAATAATAACACATGTAATTGGTAAATCTTCCTAATATAGGCCACGTTAAAAAGTTCAGCAGTCAACCATTACATATGTTATACACACGTAGCGTGACGGCTCGTCCTTCTCATTCCGTGGATGAAAAAAAAATCCCGCGAAATCCACAAGAGTACCATACTTTCATTCGAATCATTCTCAAATTCCCCGATCAATCGTTTGAATGAACTCTCGTCCCGAAGTAATTCAGGGAGTGAGCGAAACTAATCTCTCTTCGTCTCTCGTCATCTTCATCATAATCTCTTAGCCAACAGCGGAAAACTGTATTTGGCTATCGTGCTGATTTGTACATGGATGAACTATGGAAAGAGGTAGATGAAAATCGAGAACAGTCCTACACGTTAAAGTTTTCTCAAGAGTCGAAGGCTGCTGAAATTGTGGCCTGGAGAGGACAGCGGCAGTCCGAGGGTAGGCCACTTCTTGTCATCTACCTCCTCTGTGGTCCATCCCTCTCGGAGTCGGAGTCGCAGATCCTGGGAATCTTCTTTCTCTCCCCTCCTCCTTTCCTACCCTTCCATCCGTCTTCTCGTTCGCGAATCTCGCTTTGCTTTTGCAGCCTCCATTGGTGGTCGCTCGGCCTCGGCCTGTGGTACTACCTCCAGCGAGAAGGAATTTGATTGAAAAGATTAGAGAAAAATGACCTGTGCCAACTCCCAGATTCTCGTTCTCGATCTCCAAGTCTGCAACAAAATTCCAACATCCGCCTTGGGTTACCTCAATTCCTCCCATCTCTCATCTTCCGTCTCATCTTCTTTCCGTCGAACGCGGCGTCTGCGAAAGCGGGTTGCTTCTTCGGGATCCGCCTCGGTGTCGCCTCTTTCGCCGATACGGCGGCCGCGAGACCGATTCTTTGCTCCGGGAAATGGGACGGTCGGCTCGCCGGAGTCGACGTCCACTTCGCGGTCGGATTCCGTTTCCGAGCTCGACACGTTTCTCGATTTGGTACCGCCTAGGATGCGCGACGCCCTTTTCCGCCACGAGGAGATCGGGAGTTTGATCGAACTGGTTATGGATTTGGGGAGGAACCCGATTGCGAGGTTCCCTTCTGGGGATTTTGTTATTTCTGAACAACCTATTAAATTTGAGGATTTAAGCTATGCTATTTCGAGGGTATGCTTCTTTGTTCGTTTTTTAATTATATTTCCCTGTTCGTCGTGGTGTAACAAGAAAATGATTGGAGTGGCAGGAGATTAATATCACCATTTGTCGTCAGTTTTTGTCTTTTAACTACAATTTTCATGATCATCAACTCTCTGTTTTGTTTATCATATCTCTCTGATCAAACTTTCCAAATATTTATTTATTTGTTTACGTCACCCTTTTGTGTTTCATCTTTATTTCACTACTTAATGAGACAAGTCAAGTATCCAACCGATAAAAAGGATAGATGATACCCCATGTTATTAGGTTACTACTCTGCTTCTCATTCCATATTTAGTGACATTTGTATTGGTTATCATGGTTGTGACTCTCTGTAGTTCTTCTGAACAATGATCACAATGTGCCATGCTAGTCCTTGGTTCTCGTTCTTCATCTTTGATTTTGTCCCTAAACTTTTTTTGCATTCTTTACATCAAGTATGCACTAAAGTATTGCAGGTTGGTGAGTTTTCTGACGACAATCGATCTGGTATTAATAATTCATTGCACCGCATTAGTGCCATTCGAAACCGCAAGATGCAAATTATTGGCCTCACCTGTCGAGTTGGCCGTGCCATATCTGGAAGTGCTGAGTTGATGAGAGACTTGGTCGAAAGTGGAGGCTCCATCTTGGTCATCGGACCTCCTGGCGTGGGGAAAACAACTTTAATTAGGTACCTTGTGCTAATTACTGTATTACCAATTTAATCTGCAACCAATATTTGGTCAATCACTGATGGCAATTATTGATATTTTGGTCTATTACTTATTAAGTTACATCCATTTGCATATTTCTAGACTCTACCTAGGTGAATAATTTGATTGCCCGAATACTAGTCAGGGTATAACATAGTTCATCTGTTAGATGACCTTATGTGAACTATCTCAGAGTTGGTGCATGCCTTGCCAAGCATCAAGTCTTTCTTAACCCCCAACTCTCTTTGGCCTTGGTGCACTATTGCTTGTATTGCCTTGAGTCTAGCACAGATGTTTTGAAAGGAAAAAGGTAACAGTCGTTAAGCGTGAAGGTAATTAGATAAACTCAAAAATAAAAATCGTATATGAAATGGGGACTATTTTTTGTTGAAAAGATTCGTGTTAAAAAGCTTGAAGTGATTGTTTAGGCTTCCTTCTCCTTTAAAAAATAAAATGGCAACTTAAACACTTGGTTATTAAAAAGTATGAAGCATCATGTCTTTTATAGTTATCATCATTGTGCTTCCTATCAGTTGCCTTATTATTGCTGTTATTTTAGTTTCTTTACTTCAGAGAAATAGCTAGAATGCTAAAAGTATGAAGTATCAAGTCCTTTATAGTTATCATCATTGTGCTTCTTATCAGTGGTCTTATTATTGCTGTTCTTTGATGAGTTTCTTTGCTGCAGAGAAATAGCTAGAATGCTTGCAGATGAACACATGAAACGTGTCGTGATAGTAGATACATCAAACGAAATTGGAGGCGATGGAGACATCCCTCATTCTGGTATAGGCCGTGCAAGGAGGATGCAAGTTCCCAATGTTAATATGCAGCATAATGTGAGCCTTGACACAACTACCCATTTATTCTTACATCAAGGCACATGAAATTACTAGTTTCTAGACTTCTATTTCCTTCTTGGTTAATCTATGAGGCATCATTAATGTTCTTTCAGGTAATGATTGAAGCAGTAGAAAACCATATGCCCGAAGCCATAATAATTGATGAAATTGGAACAGAGCTTGAAGCAATGGCAGCCAGCACCATTGCTCAAAGAGGGGTGCAATTGGTTGGAACTGCTCATGGCATGACCATTGAGAATATAATTAAAAACCCCTCTCTTCAGATCCTCGTTGGTGGCATTGAGGTGAAAGGCACACTTCTTCTTTTTTATTTACCGATACTTCTTTAGCTCGTGCGTCATCTGCAGAAACTGTTTCTGTTATGCTGTGAGAATCAATGTACTCTTGCTCTAATGGCCAAAAAACACGGGATCTAATAACTGTCTACATGCTAAATGCTGTATGATGACATTTTTATTATGGTTAAAAAAGGAGCTGTTTCTGTTACTCCAGAAACTTGTAAGAAAAGGGAAGGAAGAGAGGAAAACCATTTTATTTTATTATTCTTTCTCATGAAGCGAGGAAGGAAGCCAATACTTCGGTTACCAAAGTGAACAGTATCCCCGGCTATTGAAGTTGGATATATAATCTCCACTGGTTTAGAGGGTTGTGATACCCACTCGGCAAGCCCAAATGCTCTAACCTTGTTTAAAAAAATAAAAATAAATACTAAAAATAAAGATCTCCAAATGCTCCATATTTACTTTAAGTAAATTGATACAACTGCTACAGACTATTTACACTTGTCATGACCTACGTGCAGAGTGTAACACTTGGTGATGAAGAAGCAAGGAAAAGAAAAGTGCAGAAGACAATACTTGAGAGACAAGGACCTTCTACATTTACGTGTGCTGTTGAGATGATCTCAAAAAATGAATGTCGTGTTCATCACAAACTTGAAGCTACTGTAGATGCTATTTTGGCAGGTATTGTTGGAACAGTCCTACCTATACCTTGTATATACTGATTTGTGTTTGAGCATTGGGGAACAGTTAATTTAGAGTTCAGTATTTTTTTCCAAATAGGAAGACCTCCTCCATTTGAAGTTCGTAAAATGGATCCAAATGCTATCCAGTCTCCCAATGTGGTTCGTGAGAAATACAATGAGGAATCATCCATTTTCAGTAGTAGACAACAACTGGATGATGAGGAAGAGCATGTTGGAGATGCTGTGGATAACACTGCACGAAATGTTGATAGAGATAATCACAAAAGATCATCGACAAGCACAAGAATTTCACCAGTTCAGGTGTATACTTACAAGGTAAATCACTATCCAGTTTCATGTTGTATTTCTCAACTATCCAATTAAGCATTTCAAGTTATAACGAGGTAAGAATTGACAGTTAAACTGTGTTCCATTATGTGCTAGATCTTGGGTGCTGATCTGCTGCAAGTTGCACAAGTCATGGGACTAGAGGACCACATAGATGTGACAGATGATATTACTACCGCAAATGCTATCCTTGCATCAGGTTCTGAGTTGACGCAAAATCCATGGATTCGTGGAGTTGCTAAATTTTACCACTTGCCAGTGTTTGTTATCAAGGTGCTAGACCCATCTTTTTTTCCCGCTGCTGTTGGAAGTCTTTGTTATGCTAAAAAAGTTGAGAATTGATTTCTGCACATGGATTCGTGGAGTTGTCATTACATGTGACCGTATGCAAGTTACTTACCATTTAGTCATTTTTTTCTTTTTCTCTTCAAATTGCAGACAAGTACAATGGCTCAAATAGTGAAGGCGATCCGCATGATTCTTAAGATGGATTCACTTGGGTCCAAACCCATCAACCAACCAGCAAATGATATTGAAATTGAAGAAGATGCTCCGAAAAGAAAACCCTCTCTGGAAGAAATTGATGCACTGGAGGTGATCACTTTATCTGAAACCCTCCCTTTTGTGAGTTTTAAAGTGTTTGGGTTCCATATATCTCATTCACGTCCATTCTAAATCTACTTGTCTGGAAAACGGTACATAACTGATAACATCTAAATATCTGTTAGTTGACATTTTAGCTCCCCATTTGTTTTATTCTTTAAAAATGATAGACCTAGCTTAGTTTGACAGGAGTGAACTGTTTCAAAAGAAATGTGGACATTTTCACAGGAAAAAGAAAAAAAGAGTTACATGAAACAATTTTTGATAGAGCAATTATATGAAACTCTCAGCTTGTCTATGTCAACCTTAGACATATGAAGGGCCAGTTATGGATTAGAGTGTCGTTCAAAAGATTTTTAACCTCTGTATTATATAGAAGGGCAAGTTAAATTTAAGGAGCTTGAAGGATTCCATTTGTATCTCTTGAAAAATCCTTTCTACTTTAATCTTTAAATATTTACTTTTGTTCTTTTTTGGCTATTAGTTCAATCTTTTGGAGCCTAAACATTTTGCAGGCTTATTTAGTTTTCTTCCAATCCAAAGGTTTTGAAACATGTGAAATTAATATGGAAAGTTGCTGTTTTTCATTAGGAGGTTCGTCTTGCAATAGAGTATATTGTAATCCCCGGTGGTGAGGCAGTGGAGCTCCTGCCTCGGCGGTCTGAAATAGTTGCCAGGCAGCTGGAGCTTGTGCAGAGCTATCAGTTATCTGCAGAGAATTCTGGTACAGAGTCGAATCCGCGGCTGCAAATTCTTCCTCACAAACTAAACAAGAACCCCGTTAAGCATTCTGGGTCTCAATCTCCCGGACGGGGAGATTCCACACCAGACCTCAATTCAATCCCCGGCAGCAGTGGGACCAGTGTGACACGACTGCCCTTGTTACCTGAATAGTTTGATTTGTAATCTGTGTGAATGCTCCCTCGTTTGTGCTATAATCCTATGTAGATAATGTAAATTATGAGTCTCCGTTTGTATATTTTTTAAGCAAGTGTAAATCAGTTATTCATAATCATTTCATGAAATGAATGACTCTCTATCTTATTAGACAGGAAAAATGTGGTAGCAATTTGTTACAGGTTATCCATGTTGAACCTCACAAACTAATAAACTTCATTGAGGGTGGAGGCTTGAAAAAACTCTTATTCGTAGGTAAAAACTGTTTCAAAGATATATCTGCAAGACTCCTTAAATTCCCTACCATTGCTAATAGGCGTGCCCCTAGGTCATTATTGGAATTTGAAATTAGGAACTCTAATTCCTAATGTATATTTAATATTTTTATAAGAAAAAAGTAAAAAATAATGCTAGTTACAATGAATCGGGTCGAGTCAAGAAGAACTGGGTCGGACCAGCCGGTTCCGTTCGGTTTTTTAAACAATGCTAATTCTATTTTGTGTTTTATTTATTTATTAAGGAATATAAATAAATAAATATCAAACATAACCCTATAGTGCTATAAACTATTGTGTAGGACCTTTCTTTAAAAAATTGGAAAGCAGAAAAAAAATAAAAATTAAAAGGCAAAAGGTTTATCACTTTGTCTTAGTTTTTCAAATGCACTTTTGTTTTTCATACCTTATCTATTTTCAATAAAAATATTTCCTGAACAAATTATTAGCTTTTATTTTTAATAAAAAATACCTTTTTAAAGTTTATGAAGGATAGCATTGTAATTTGTGCGTTAATCGACGTCGGGTGCGGGTCGGAGGTAGGTCCCATTCCTCATCGTGTAAAATTTCTGATGGGGATCTTACGTTAAGGGATTCTCCTGGGAAAGGAGTGAGAACTGAGAAGCACTCTAACTGATATTTAGGGTTTCAAGGCATACGGAGTTCCTGCCTTTCTGGTTGCACTTAGACGACCGGGACACAAACAGGCTCCCGAGCGAGCGCGGGAGATAGTGAGTCTCTCGCCTTCTGTTTCTCACTTTATTCTGATATTTGCGAAGAGATTCCAGGCTAATCTCGCTGAAGGGTTCGTACCCTCAACTCTCAGGAATTCTGATTGTTGAAATTTTTTTTTTTTTTTACGGTTTTTTTGAAGATACTGTTGTATGGGAGGTAAAGAAGATATGCGTATATTTGTCGGGGGTTTGTCATGGGATACTTCGGAGCGCCAGCTCCAGGATGCATTCAGCCGTTTTGGCAAAGTCGTTGAGGCTCAGGTAGGGTGTTATCGTCACTTTCATATTTAGTTCAAAGAAGTTTTGATATTCGAGAAACTCGCAGTATTACCGGTTCGTGTTGTGGCTCTTACCTGCCCTAATGTGAACAATTGGTCAGACTCTTTTTTTCTCCCTGTATACCTGATAAATCGTCGAATGAGTTGTACTAAAGTCGCTAGTTGTTGTTGTATCTGATGGGAATAGATTGGTATGCTGCCATTCTTACTAATTTCACTCGTGCTTTTTGCTGTCTGGAGATGGGGTTATTTTGTATTGCCTACCGCCTTTTTAACTTCTTCACTAGAATTTCATCCTTGAAGTGCCAGCAATATGTTTATCTCTAGAAATATATTACCTGACAGGGAAAAATTGAAATTAGAGAGATTAAACGTTTTTAATAAAATTTGCTGCATACTTATTTACAAATATCAGGGATTCTCTGGCATATCTTTGGTGGATATTTGCTGAATAATTGTGGGACAGGCCAGTGTTGTTTTAAGTACCTATCTCCTTTTTTACTAATAGAGACAGGTTTAATTTGTATTTTGCAAAGCACCACCCAGGGTTTTCTCGAAACAGTGAATATTGCATGTTGAGTCTTTATAGAGCATTTGCAAAATGTTGTCTGGTTATGCTAGAAGCTGTTTCTGTTCTATACCTCTTCACCTGATGCATTATGCTTATTTCTCAAATTATTGAAAATAAATTCTGACACATGATCAATATAGATTCTGGCATGTGCTCTAGTGGATCTATTCTTTGAGCTCTACACACTGAATCCATTGTGTATGCTATACGTAGCATTTACTTTTCTTATCTTTCCCTTCTCTCTACTTATTAATTTTCTCTCTTTTTTCTCTTGCCTTTGTCTTATTAGAATGCTGGTTATGATCTCTTGGGATGCCTTAGATGGGTTTTGTTGAGAGATCTGTCAGTTGGATAACAAGTTTCCTGTGGTTGATCTCATTTGTGGGATGATGTTTTTAGTCAGATGTTTGTGTTCAGAGATGCTCAAGATGAGTAGTATCTGCTAAAGGACTGTAATGGGGGCCTGTTAGATTTGCTTAGTTGTTCAGAGATGCGGCTATGGTAGGTACAACTTTTGAGGCATGGGTATGGTTTTTTACGTGTAGCTCTCTGCTGAGAGCTATCTGTCAAGCACAAGCTCCATGCATGATATAGCAGTTGTTAGGCCTGACAGCAAGTCAAGAACTATATGGGTTTGGGCAAATTAAAGGCCAATGTGTGAACCTATGCTTTCTCTTAAACGGACTTCAGAATGAATATCTGCCACTGAAAGTGTCATTTCATGATCACTAAGTGGGGATTCTTCTTTGCAACTCACATGGTCATCAAAACTTTTTTACTGCAATGTCTGTGAGCCAGTGAATCTAGGGGGATTTGCTATTTTTAGTTTTGGTAGGGCAGAAGTTTTGGGCTTGGCTGGCATTCTGTAGTTACGCAGAAGGTTCTGGTAGAAGTGAGTGGAAGGACAGATTGAGACATTTTGTGCGCATGGCAGAGTATCAGCTGCACAATTCCTGCAGATTAAATGCCCTAAAGATTGCTTTCTGCTGGTGTTCTTGGTGATTACTGCAAGTTATTTGAAAGGTCCTGATCGTTTTTGCTTCATGAGTATATCTTGGATTTGAATTTGCTTGTTGCTATTATCTCAAAGTAGTTCTTGCAAACTTTATTTGGGGAATAATTTGCGTCCAGAATATTAGCCGTTAAGATTTTCTTTTTTTAGCAATTCCTCCATATTTTACTCAAAGTGAACCTTGTTAGTGTGAGGACAACCTTCACATGTTGCTTCTGGCAACTGAGGTGTCTTGACTATAACTGAGATGAATGCGAGCCCGAATGGTCCTTTGTGTTAGTCCACTTGCATGCAGCAGGGCAGCCTTGTCTCACTCAGTCATGGATACGCTGTCTCTACATTAATACTTTGTGAACTGCAATAGCTTTTTCATTTTGCTGCGATTTGATGTTTCTGAAAATGTGGGAATACCTATTTGAGTTCGAGTCAGTGTTTTCTCTTCATATGTCAAGAGTGTCTGAATAATTGCTTCCGGCGGTTTGTGACTTGAAGTTAGCAGTCTTGAAGAGAAGCTACAATAAAAGAAAGCAGACTCGAGGAACAGAAAGGTGGATGTGTGTTTGATGAAAGATCTCCAGCATACTTTGAGGGATGAACAGCCATGGTATGGTTTATATGCTTCTAAAGAAGTTCCCGCACCTGTCTATCTGGACTGGCGAATATCTGTTATTGATGTCCCAGATATCGACTGTTCTCTCATCGAATTGAGCAGAATGTTTGCTTGTGGTGTCAGACGTTGTTGTCTGCACTGTCTACTTTTCTGCCATTCCCTGTTTTGTCTAATCCTTCAGCCTTGTCATGTTTCTCTTACTCCAAGTTAAACGTTAGGCACTCCTGGATTGTACATTACTGAGGAACGATGACGCGATCAATCCAGACCTGTTCAACAATTTCACCGTTTTTCCCTTTTTTTTTTTTATTAAATTGTTGGGCTGAGTCAGGCATTGGCTTGGAACACTCTTTTTGCATTCTGATGCTTTGCTACTGCATTTGCCATGAATTTTGGTGGGATGGTGCAGTAATTTTTTTTTATCTCCTTCATTTTGCTGGCATAATAAAGTTCATAGTTTTTGATGATTTACTAGTATCTTAGAATGAATAATTTCAGATATTTTTTTTCCCATAAAATTATGATCTTCATTGCAGTTGGGAAATTGCTATTTTATGACCTTGAGAACTTTTAATGATCTCATTCCATTTTCTATAGTTTTATTAATATCTGGTTTCTAAATTTTGAATTTTGTTTTTAAAGTTTTACTTGCGCTCAAAGGTGAAAGAGTTTGGCCTTTTATCTTCTTATGAAGTTTTTTCCAAGAGGAGAATTGATTGAAAAAGTCATCATCACTAATAGGTAACAGGTCATTTTGTCAAGTGTAAAGTATATTCTTACTGATACTTCTGCACTTTTGTCTCGTTAAAGTATAAAGCATCAGAGAATGTGTGGATGTTGACAATGGAAGACCAAGGTTAATCTTCTGTGGGTTGTTTTGAACTTGGCAGACTTCATGCAGCGTGTATTATTTGAGCTCTACTTTCTCTTGAAATTTTAGCTTCTGTACCCTATTGGAGGAAACTGGTTAGAGGAATCTGTGGATGTCTTTATGCATTGCAGAACCTTTACCCGAGAAGTGCCTTATTGCGTTTTTGTGTCAAGGTGTGATTGAGCTCTGGTAGCATTGAACTTTATGGAATTGAGATGATTAGGCACGATAAAACTCTGGAAGCATTGCACTTTATGGAATTGAGATGCATATTGAGATATAGAGCGAACATAGGGGGAAAATTGCCTTGTTGACAGCAACTACTGGAGTTTGTGATTCTCTTGATTGCTTACTAAGAACATTTGATTACTGGGTCAAATTTCACTTGCAGTTAATGTTATTTTGGGATGAGTTTTTGCTGACACAAGTTAACACAGTGCTATGGGCTTCATACCTGATGTATTATTTGTCAACTCATCAAAAAATTTGGCATTTTTACTGAGAGTCCTGAAGTGACCAAAGTATCATGCATTCATAGTTCTAATTGCTATGAGAAGCATAGCATTTTGATTCTAAATAGGTATGTTTAATTTGTTGTCTTTGTTATTCTAGCAGTTTAGTTGTTCAAGTTATTAAAGTGATATATAATAGAGAAATGGTGGGTTACACTTTGCAAGAATGAAATATAGAAAATGTTTATGGGCTTGCCTTTCATGATTGTTGATCTCAAAACCATGGATATTGGAGAAAAGTTGACGTGGTCCAAGTTAGGGGATGGTTCATGTGCTTCTCACAGTTTATACTATTCACATTCCCCTCATTATTCTGTGTTTTCTGAATGGGCATGCCAGTGGATAAAAATACTAGAAAATTTCTGTATCTAAAAGTTGTCAGTGAGTCCAATATTGATACTGGTTGTGTGATGTTAAAAGAAGAACCGAGATACCAGAAACAAGCGAATTGTGTATCCATAGAAGTTGTTTTACAGAATAACTATTATATGGTATATGTGCATGGATCACATCTAAATTAGGTAAAGTGTAACTACTATTTGGATAATCTATATTCAGTTGGTAACTTAGCATCAACTTTTTGCTTGCAACAGCTTCTACTTGAGTGCATGAGTAGGAAGCTTGTATCTGACAATTTGAATTACCTGGATTGGGTCCATAGGCATTAAGCCAGTCTAGGTTCATTCACTCATGACTTGAGTATGCGTGCTTATTTTCTGCAAAGTTCTTTTACTCTGTCAAGAAAATGATGTGTTGAATTTTCAAAATAAAAATAAAAATGAAGTATTGAATTGTTCCGGTCTAGTAGATTGTATTCTTCATCATTATTGTTTCCAGCTGTCAGCTTCTCTGGTTCTTAGAATATCTGCTTGTGTAGATCATGCTGGATAGAGATACAGGACGTCCTCGAGGGTTTGGCTTTGTGACATTTTCAGACCAAAGAGCTATGGAAGATGCCATCAGTGAGATGCATGGTAGGGAGCTTGGTGGTCGGGTGATCTCTGTCAATAAAGCACAACCTAAGCTTGGTTCTGCTGATGATGATGACTATGGTGGTGGTGGTGGTGGGTACTCTGGCGGTGGAAGAAGCAACTATGGTGGCAGTGGTGGTGGTGGTGGAGATAGAGGGATGGGTAGAAGTGATTGCTTCAAATGTGGCCGACCAGGGCATTGGGCACGCGAATGTCCTTCAGGTGGTGGAGTTGGCAGTGGTGGTAGGTTCTCATCTCGCTCCAGATTTGGAGGTGGTGGTGGCCGTGGGGATCGCTTTGGAGGTGATCGGTTTGGTGGTGATCGGTTTAATGATCGCTATATTGATGATCGCTATGATGGTGCTGCTGGTGCAGGACGCTATGGGGATAGAGATAGGATTGACAACAGAGACAGTAGATATGGTGGGAGTGGAGGCCGTGACCGCAATGCTGGAGATCGATACCCTCCTGCTGGAGACCGTTTTGGTGGTGATCGCTATGGAGGTCCAGATCGTTATGGGGGCCCTGATAGGTATCCTCAGAATGGATATGGCAAGGAAAGAGGTGGTTATGATCGGGATGGAGGTCCTAGGAGTGGAGGTGGGGACAGGTATGCTGGTGGTGGTGGTCCTACACGATATGAGGGTGGGGGCTACAGGGAGAGGCCAGGCCCCTATGATCGTCCTAGCAGGGCTGGACGTCCATCTTCCTATGATGATCGATATTAAAGGTGATATGAAATATTCTGTTCACAAGACTGTAGGTAGGCTACCTTGTTTTGCTCAAGATAATCTTTTACTCTAGGAGAGGGCTACAGAGAATTGATGGATCACTGTCTGTTTAACATGTTTTGGTCGGAATTGTCTCCTGGAAATGGTAGAAATTAGTTAAAATTAGCTGTTGTGCTTGTAACAGAATGAAAACATGGTCTTTTTTATAGTTTAGAGATAATATCCTAAGTGATTCTATCTTGCTTTACAGACTGATCACGTACCTGGAAAGTCAAAACAAAGGTTTACTAGTGTAAAGCTGCCTCAGAGATTTCTGCAAAATATTCTTGAATGGTCCTGTATTGAATTAGCAAAATTTCTAAGAACAACGATCAAATTATTTGGTATATGTCAAAAAAGGTTGTTTACGGAGTAGGGCAAACTGGTGATTTGGACTTGCAGCGTGGTGTTGTCCAATCTATGGCTGTCTTGGAGAGGTCAGAGGAAGACTTGGAGATTGTATTTGCATTCTGACTAAATTTTATGTCGTAAATTGATTTATTCACTTGTCCGTGAAACCATTATTAAGTATAATATTCGAACTGGTTTGATAGCCGGTCTAGTTTTTAAAACATTGGATGATACATTATTACTATCTCATGATAAAGAATGCCATTTATATAGATACGACCTTTGGATAGAAGAAAAAGTAGGGCGAAGCTGGAGTCGAAATCCTTTTCAAAGTCTTCCACTGGTCATATTTAGAATTTGATTATGTCGAAGACAAGATCAGAGTTTACATGCAGATGAAGGAATTAATAAGTTAGCAGGAATGCCACTTAGTTAGACTAGTGACCACCAGACATTATCCGAATAATCAATCAAGTAACAGACATTAGACTCATATCTGAACCTCCAATATTTGTTTACTCTTTTAAGTTTCTAATTTTGGGTGATTACAGATGTAAGCTCCCAGTTGCCAGAACTATTTCATCTGTAATATCCTTCAAAAGAGAGACCCGTAAATCCGTAAGAACAGTTATGGCTGTCCTAATTCGAGCATTATATCGACCCTCGAAGAACTCTCGTCCACTCTGTTCGTCTCATCCAGGAACACATCAGATTTGGTTGAAAGAGCGACATTTGCTGGCTGAAACGAACGGACGAGACCCAGTATTTATTGGGCCACATACGAAACGTGAAGTCACTCGACGGCACGAACTCGATCGTCTCTGAGTCTCACCGGAGAAACAGACCGGGAAAAAAAAAAAAACGAAAAAGCAGAGAATCAAATTAAGTTGCCGGAAGCAATGACGTCAGGGCCGAGCGGGATGGCGTTGGCGTTGCAGGTGGTGAAGGGGCGATGGTTCATGGTCTTCGCCTGTCTGCTGATCATGGAGGTCGCGGGGGCGAACTACATTTTCGGCATATACTCGGAGGTGATCAAGGTGAAGCTGGGGTACAATCAGCAGACGTTGGGGACGATAAGCTTCTTCAAGGACCTGGGCGGCAACCTGGGCGTAATCTCGGGTCTGATTCAGGAGGTTACGGCGCCGTGGCTGGTGCTCCTGCTCGGCGCCGGGATGAACTTCTTCGGGTACCTCATGATCTGGCTCGCCGTCACCGGCCGGACGGCGGCTCCGCATCTGTGGCAGATGTGTCTTTACATGTTCCTGGCTTCGAATTCTCAGGCGTTCGCGAACACGGGGGCGCTGGTCACGTGCGTGAAGAACTTCCCGCAGAGCAGGGGCGTGGTGTTGGGTCTGCTCAAAGGGCTGATGGGTCTGAGCGGGGCGATCCTCACACAGCTCTATCACGCCTTCTACGGGGACGATTCCAAGGCGCTCATCCTCTTCATCGGCTGGCTCCCCACCGCCATCTCCGTCTTCTTCGTATTCACGATCAGGGAAATCAAGAGCCCCCGGCAGAAGAACGAGATTGAGCTCTTCTACAAGTTCCTCTACATGGTTCTCTCCCTCGTCGCCTATCTCATGACCGTCATCATCATCCAGAAGGAGATCCAGTTCGAGATGTGGCAGTACAGGGTAAGCGCGGCCATTGTCCTGGTCCTGGTCTTCCTTCCCCTCACACTCGTAATCAAAGAGGAGGTCCTCATCAACCGGAATAAGAATGAACAGCCCGTTGGCAGAAAAGGGGCATCCGTGATGGTCAAAATCGAAAAATCCCAATCGGTATCGAACATAGCGTCGTCGATCGGCGGCGCCTCTGCTCTGTCAGAGCCGCCACAGAAGAAATCGGCGGGGTCCCGAATCTTGGACGCTTTCAGGCCACCGCCCAGGGGAAACGACTACACGATCCTCCAGGCTCTGGTGAGCATCGACATGATTACCCTGTTCATCACCTCCATCTGCGGCATCGGGGGCACGTTGGCCGCCATGGACAACCTGGGTCAGATCGGGAAGGCGATGGGATACCCTCCCCACGGCATCAGCACCTGCATCTCCCTCATAAGCATCTGGAACTGCCTGGGCAGGCTCACCTCCGGCTTCGTCTCCGAGACCCTGGTCATCAAACACAAAATCCCCCGACCCGCGAACCTCACAGTCGTCCTCCTCATCGCCTGTGTCGGCCACCTCCTCATCGCCTTCTCCCCGCCCGAGTCGCTCTACGTCGCGTCCGTCATCATCGGCTTCACCTTCGGCGCTCAATGGCCGGTCTTGTTCGCCATCATCTCCGAGGTGTTCGGTCTAAAGTACTACTCCACATTGTACAACTTCGGGGGCATGGCCAGCCCCGTCGGGTCCTACATACTCAACGTCCTGGTCGCCGGAAAATTGTACGATAAGGTGGCGATGAAGCAGAGGGCGCAGGGAGCGGAGGCGACCGCCGAGCTGAACTGCGCCGGCGTGGAGTGTTTCAAGCTCTCTTTCCTGATTATAGCAGGAGTGACCCTTTTCGGGGCCGTGATTTCGTTACTATTGGTAGCCAGAACGTACTCGTTCTATCGAGGGGATATCTACGCCAGGTACAGGGAGGACCCAACGGCGGAAGTAGTAGAGGAGACTGAGATGGAAGGCTCACCATCCAAACGGAGGACGTAAGACGATACCGAAGAGGAAAAAAAAACTGAGGGAGATGAAGATGACGCGATGAAGAAAGCACAGAAAAAAAGAAACTAAACATAAAAAAAAAAAAAAAAAAAAAAAAATCCACAAAAAAGTACTGGATCGACTGGCATGCAGGATGTATAGAAGCAGATTCATGCTCAAGCTCATGTAAAGCCAGTGGGACTATCTTCGACAGGGCTCCAGTTTAATTGTAAACTTGATATTTTAATCCTGTTTGCAAGTTATGTGCGTGCAAGTTCTCTGGCTGTGAATTGTGATTACAATGCATTTGTCGCCAGGTCCTTCCACTGTTTTTTCAAGCGTAGTGTACAAGGGAAAGGAATAAAATTGCAAATCAAGATATTTTTTCTTCATTTCTCACTGCCTTTGTAGAGATAATATCTGTTTTTAATTAATAATGATGAGTAAAAAAGTTAGATAACACTAAAATACAAATGAGCTATCTCATTGAGCTTTGAGTCGAACTAATTAAAGCTTGAGCTTAGCTTGATTAACTTAATGAACCTTAAATTGATCTGCTCAAGTTTGATTCAAGCTTAGAATCTTATAATGTTGAAGACAAAATCAGAGTTTACATACAGATACTGCAAAGGTTGAAGAACGGCGACGATGATCAATTAGAAGACTGGGAAGTTGAATATGGATCCCGAAGATACGACTACTCAGAGCTCTCAGCTGCAACACGGGGATTTGGAGATAAAAATCTAATTGGATCAGGGGTGTTTGGGAGTGTTTACAGGGGAGTGATCCCCAGCACAGGGTTGGAAGCAGCAATTAAGAGAATTTCCCACGATTCTAGACGGGGGATGAAGGAATTCGCCGCAGAGATCGCCAGCGTAGGAAGACTAAGGCACCGGAACCTGGCTCAGTTATACGGATAGTGCGGAAGAAGAGACGAATTGCTTCTCGTCTACGACTATGTCCCAAACGGAAGCCTCGACAAGCTCCTGTTCAACCCAAAAAGCTCCTCACCTGGGACCAAAGATTCAAGATCAAGAAAGGGGTCTCCCAGGTACCGCTCTACCTCCACGAAGAATGCGACCAGAGAGTGGTCCACAGAGACATTAAATCAAGCAACATCCTGATAGACGCAGACCTCAACGCGAAGCTCGGCGACTTCGGCCTCGCCAGGACCTACGAGCACCACATTCACCCCCCAAACGACCCACATCGTGGGAACGCTCGGGTACCAAGCGCCGGAGCTCACGAGAACCGGGAAAGCCACGACGAGCACGGACGTGTTCAGCTACGGGCGCTGGCGCTGAAGTGGCCTGCGGGAGGAGACTCATCGTGCCGCAGAGCAACGCGTTCGAGCTCGTGCTGGTCGACTGGGTCAAGGAACTGTACAGAAGAGGAGAGGTGATGAAGGCGGTCGACCCCAGGTTGGATCGTTACGACCGGGAAGAAATGGAGTTAATCCTGAATCTTGGATTGCTCTGCTCACACCCATTACCCTGTTATCGACCGAGTATGAGAAGGGTGGTGCAGTTCCTCTTAGGCGACGCCACTCTTCCTCCTCTCCCGCCGGACATTCATCCGGAGAATTACAACGTGATGGGCGTATTTTCAGATAGTTATGTAGACTCCTCTGATCCCTCGTCTTACAGAGTGACCTCTTCTAAGAGCACTTCCAGTTTGTCAAGCTTCGATGGAAAGGTCATCATCGGTGCTTTTGGTTCCAGATCAACGTACTGAAGCAGGGGGAAAACTGTAGTATTGCTTCCAAATTGTTCATCAGTTCATCTGAATGTTCCTCTGTTCATGGCTTATGCAGGGTAGAACCATGAATGTAGCGCATGTAGTAGATTAGCTTTAATTTAATTTCTCCAGAAAACTTGGTTTAATTTACATATGAATTAGCTTCCTGTCATTAAAACATAGACTAAACAAAAGATACTGAGAGGCTTACCACTTCCTGCGATTAACAGTAGTCTACCACTTCCTGCGATTGACTGTCACTCAAAATAGATACTAAGCAGAGATCTTACCACTTCCTGAGATTAACAGTAGTCTACTGAGAGGCTCGCAGATACATTTTTCAAACCAAAAAAGCGAGATATTATATCCAGTTGAGATCAGAGAGTGTTACAAAATATGCAATGTGGGTGTACATCATCAGTGTTCAGCATCCGCCACTAAGCGACACTCCCGCGTGCTGTGCCCCCACCGGTTCCTAAAAACGCAGATTTTTGGCCTGTGTTCCGGTTCGAAGGAGACCGAGAAAATTGTACTTGTACCTCCGTCATCGACCAAGACCCCTTTCAACTTGACCCTTGGGTGCATTCCTTCGGTACGGTGACGAGTATCGGAGTCCATGTCCAGGTGTTTTCCCAGCGGTTGAAGGATGGCCTTTAGGACTTCTTCGTGCCAGTAGATGATGGGGAGATTAATGAGCTTGAACCAGATCGTATGAGTGAAGAGGTGAGTTCTGAGGTTGAATCCTCGCGGCCACCGGTAGAGATGGAGATGCGCGTCACCGACGGGGATGGGGGACATGGAGAGGAGCTGGTCGCAGAGGTCGATCTGTATGAAACCACGGTGGAGGGGCGTAAGCACGACTGAAGGGGCTACCCGGGTATGGTCCGTCGAGGAGGGGACCAAATTTGCTACGCCCAGGGCGACGCCCGGGCTCCCCTCCCCGTTTCCCCACACTTCCCCTCACCCTGAAATGAAAATTTCCCCCTCCTCCCCCCCCCTCCCCCCTCCCCCCCTCCCCTTCCCCCCCTCCCCTCCCCCCCCACCTCCTTCCCCCCCTCCTCCTTCCCCCCCCCCCTCCCCCTGTCCTTCCCCCCCCCCCCCCTTCCCCCTTCCCCTCCCCTCTGTCCTTCCCCCCCTCTGTCCCTTCCCCCCTCTGTCCCTTCCCCCCCTCTGTCCCTTCCCCTCCCCCTTCCCCCTCTGTCCCTTCCCCTCTGTCCCTTCCCCTCTGTCCCCTCCCCTGCTGCCCCTCCCCCCCTCTGCCCTCCCCTCTGCCCCCCTCCCCCCTCCCCCCTCCCCCCTCCGTCCCTTCCCCTCCGTCCCTTCCCCTCAGCCCCTTCCCCTCAGCCCCCCTCCCCCCTCAGCCCCTTCCCCCTGAGTGAAAAGGCGTCAGGCAGGGGGGCACCGGCGAAAGGCAGGGGGGCGCCGGGCAGAGGAGGGGAGGGGCGGGGGCGCCGGGCGGGGGTTGGGGGTTGGGGAGTTGGGGAGTCGCGGAGGGAGCCCGGGCGTCGCCCAGGGCAACAACCTGGGCGTAGCAAATTTGGTCCCGAGGAGACCCACAAGAGAATTTCGCAGCAGCGCCAGACTCCGTTTGATGGCTTCGCCAGATTCAAGCTCACGCTCATGTAAGATTACAAGACTTTGACGTCTCTCTCAATGAGCCGGTGGCACATATGAATATGATTTGCTGTGCGTCCTAATTGCTTCATTAAAAAAGTTATATAACATTAGAATACAAATGAGCTAGCTCATCAAGCTTGAGCTTGAGCTTGAACTTAATGAGCCTTACATTGAGCTCAAGTTTGATTCAAGCTTGAATAATCCGACCCAGATAAAACTTTAATTGATTCAGCTCAAACTACTCGCGAGAGGGCTTGGTTTGAGTCGACCCCTAGTGATACACAGTAAATGAAAACAAAAGGCCTCCCACTAATCATGCAACCTGACAGTCAATATGTTACACCAATCAAAGGTGAAAGCAAAGTGAATTGCACATCTCAGCTATGCTATCATCCAAGTCAAGTGCCGATAGCGTGCCCATTTTGCAGCCAAATGGGTACCTATGGCCAAACCCACCCACAGCAATGGCAATGGAACCCGTTTACCATTTGTGGCAGCAACAGCTTCTTTGGGTTCCTTGGAGGATTTTGAATGACGAATAATGGCGAGAGCCAGATACAAAGCCATCACCAAACCTCTCAGCCACGGTTCACCGACAGCAGCAGCAGTGGAGACAACAGGCAGTGCAGCGGAAACCACATCCTCCTTTTTGATAAAGTGTGAGAAGTAGAAGATCCCTAGCAGAAGCAACCAAAAGAGCAAAATAGGAATAGAACCACTCAAAACTAGGTAACCAAGTATGCCTGCAAATGTAATAAGATTTCGTTTGCTACTGATGGAGTTCGGCACAACGGTCTCTGCAATGGCTAGTGTTGTGGAACTCAGTAGGATAATTGTAGTAAGCTCTTGAACAGGAGCATACGCCACAATGTTGGTGTAGAAAGTTCTGACAAGATAGAAAAGGGACTCGATGTATCCAATTGTAGACGTGATCGGATCACCAAGATAATGGAAGAAAACGGCTAGACTAAGCTTCAATAGATAACCAACAAAACCGATGATGGAGAATAGAACTTGCTTCCAGTTAGTCAGTTCCCAGGCAACCGCTCGCCAAGCATATAATAGAAAAAATGCAACTGGGACAAAGTGAAATGAGAAGTTAATCAGTAAATCATGGAATTGATTGAATCAATCAGATGCAACAACCAAGAGAAAGAGAATTTATAAAAAACAAGATCTTTCCCTATTAAAAGTTCACTGAGTACCTTAAATGTTGATTTTGAATGTAACTGCAATGTTGGAAATGAAATGGACAAACGAATTACCCAAAAGCCCTATCCTATTTGTTCAAGCATGAAATCAACATTCTTTCAAAAAGTATAATAGGCATCAGAATTTCCAGAGTGATCTGTAACTTCTAAAGAGAGGAGATTCTATGACAGAAAACAGTAAAATACAGATTTTGCATCACTACCAATGACTTCATTGATCTTAAAAAGAAAGCAACGTGACTTCATTATATGACATTATACGAAGTAGAAGTTTGTTAGAATCATTTCTGTGAACCAACAGTAGAACTCTTTTCCATCATTCAAAATAAAATCAACACTAAGAAAGAATCAAATGAATTTGAAGATATTGTTTCCAGGAAAGTTCAAGTCCATCTACTCTTCTAATCTGAATACTTTAGCAACCTAGGTCAGAGTAGTACCCAGCTCTGCGCATCTTGAATACAGGATATTGACTGTGGTCCAAAAATTCTAGTTAGTCACTTTAAGTAGGATTTGTAGCTTCTTTTCTGTTTTTATTTTTCAGCTAAAATTCATCAATGTTATAGTACATAACCATCTTTACTCGACTTCACAGTGCAATGACGCAATGTTCAATACCAAAGTGGCAAACAGATTCATTAAGGCGTGCAATCTCCAGTCTCCTCAGCGCAGCCAATAAACCCATACCAGTACCCCGCAAATGGCATATCAACCTACGCATGGAAGCACTTCTAAACTTATTCCAGCAATAAGAATAACCACAAACTCAGTAAAAAAGCACAAAAAGAAAAAAGAGACATCAGAGCGATCGATTTCAAGTTCTAACAAGATATCAAATTCTCAGATAAACCAGAATGTCACGGAATAAAAAGTAAACTGACTACAAATCAGTTAACTAACATCTCACTTCGTACCAATAAACCAAGGCCACCTTATAGGCTTATCTGGAGCTTCCTTTGCCAAATAGCGAAACCGTTCCGGCATTGTACTCCGATCTTTTGCCTCTTCCACTTCATTATCTGCCGCACTCACTCCTCCGTCGTTTCCGGCTAAGGTATAAAACCCTGAATGTTTCCCTCTCGGGAGACCTATCCTAAAAAATTGACTAGATTGGCATAGCCCTAGGGGAACTAAAGACAGCGGGGAGCGCAATTGGAGAGAAGGACCGGACCGAAGTTCGGAGGATTGTGGAGGGGTACGTCTAATAGAAAGAGAGGGATATGGGTAAGTTCGTACTGTACGCGAGAGAAGAGGAATTGACATTTCGAACTGGAATCAGCGGAAGCATATACGAAAGGTTGTCTTCGCTCTTCCTAAGAAGACGATGAAGCTGCGGGGACTGGGGATTTGCTTGCCGCTTACGAGTTTGGACTCTGATACGATGTTTCCGAAATGGAGAGATGGGCGGTTCTGATTCCTGAAGATAGGGAAAATACGGTGATTCCGTGCTTTGATGCTTTCATAAAAAAAACCTTTTTTTTTTTTTTTTTTTTTTGATTTCTATAGCTCCAGCTTCTAATTTTTTTATATTTCTATAGCTCCAGCTTCTAAGTATACATATCAGTCATTTCTAGATTTCTAATGAAGGGTCTAAACAGAAGGCACAAATACAAACAATCTGCCAAGAGAGGCTGGCCTTGAGTCCTTGACTTGAGCCTATTCATGAAAGGTTCCATCTCAATATTTTATTAATACATAATAATTTCCAAATTAATATTTTATTATCTTAATTGTTTCATTTTAAATGTTGAAATATAACTAATATGATTTATGAACATCAAAGTTTAAGCCTATCAATACATATGACAATATTAATTATGTATTTTTATACTAAATGATCAAATTCAAAGTCGCTCTACTCTCTTAGATGAAATATTTTTTAACACGATCGTATTAATGTTATTCCCTAGGAACCTTGAAATATGACGACAAAAAAATACATGATATCCATTGTGTTAATGAAATCTGTTACTTACATAAACCAATGCTTTCTATGAGAAAACACTGACCTGACCAACATTTCGTCTCATCACGGACTAAATTACTAGTCTTGTAAACGTCGTAAAACCAAATATACAGCGTAAGAGAGAGATCTGGCCAAATATTCACGACAACACCAAAGTCAGTTACATTAGAAAGCAAACAATCGTAGAAGAGAGAAATCATAAACATATGAAATCCACTCTTCTTGATTCTTCAAACCACATTCCTTACAGCACTGATTCCTCTCCTGCCCCTGTTGAACCCAGAAAAGAAGGATAACCATTAGACCCCCTATTAAATAAGGAAGAACGAAACACGCTGAAAGGCAAACCGATTGTATTACTGTTTACAGACCTTTCCCGGGGACAATTATAACCGGGGCAGATTTACAGTTGTGGAAGCAGTACTCGCCAACACTTCCTTGGAACACGCTGAAAAGCAAACCGAGAGACTGAAGTGTAAGCCCAAAATACATTTTCCACATCAAAGTAACAACGTGGAAGAAGATTACTCAAAGATCAAAACAAAGAAAGAAATCG
Source organism: Aristolochia fimbriata (assembly GCA_019845555.1). NCBI lineage: Eukaryota > Viridiplantae > Streptophyta > Magnoliopsida > Piperales > Aristolochiaceae > Aristolochia > Aristolochia fimbriata. Next base: position 7,766,450 of record CM034078.1, read on the forward strand.
TTCCCTATTGGTGCTAGCGAATGAGTAGTTGATATTTCTGGACATGGTGCACAAACACAAACGCCACTTACCCCCTCACAAGGCAGACAACAAACAATGGATGGGGTTGGATTTTTTTGAGCCAGAAGAAGATAATATAGCTCATATGATGTATGTATCTACCTTTTCATTTGCAGCTAAAAATATTTTTTGTTTTGTTTTTTTCGAGCTCAGTAAACTCTCACCCACCAAGATTGGAGGTGAGATTGAGGTGTACGAGTCAAGCTCATTCGAGCTCTGTAAATCCGCTGTAGCTATCCAAAATCTTAGTTAATGATGCGTTTGGATAAACTTCCAACCAGACACAACTATGTTTAATGTGATTGAAAATGTAAGCACATTGCCGATCCTATGCTCAATCTTAATACCACTACCTGTTAATGTTTATTGGCATAAAAGAAGAAAAGAGGGTTATGCAGGTTACATAGATATTTTGGCAAGCGACCACGGAGGAAGAATGAACAATGATATAAAGCTATTCCCAGTTTGGCAGATGAAGCATGAAAACGATTTTTTTTTTCCCTTAAATGCCTAGATGGGTTTTGTCTTCTGTCAGGAAACAGTAGTTAGTGGAGTAAAGCACACTAACCTCTGGATCAAGCCCCGTCCTCTGCTTCCCATTACAACAGCAACAGGCTTTAACCTTTCAGCTTCCCTGCAGATGGCTTTCCCTGCATCCCCTTCCACGATCCGAGCCACACTTCTGACCTATCAAAAGCATAATTGAGGAGGCAGGCACAAGGGAATTAGGTCTTACCAAAATATTTTTTTCCGAATCTAGGAGAGATTAATTTCATAGAGACATTTATCAATCATCAGTTATACAATCAAAAGCGTTTAATCAATCATCAATATACAATCTAAAGCGTTTAGTCAATCATCCGGTGCACAATCAGAAGAGTTATAATCAATCATCCGGTGTACAATTAAAAGCATTTAATCAAATCATCCGGTGTACAATCAAAAGCATTTAATCAATCATCCTGTATACAATGAAAAGGAATAAAAATTTGTATGTTTTCCACAATTAAACCTACCATGGCGACCTGAAAGGCCTCCACCGCTAGCTTCTCCATTAGAACCTGTGTCGTCTCGTAAACCACGTCAGTTTTCACACCTGAAAAGTGAAAACACAGGTAATAAAGCACCATTCATACGCACAAAAAATGAGGACTTTTTCTTCTTTATTTGGAATCCAGGGTGGTACAGAAGGAGCGAGTGATTTACTGGAGACGGCATGGACGAGGTGGACGGTATCCGCGAGCCTGCAGAAGTGAAGCATAGCCCAATCGAAGGCGTGCTTGCTGTTGGGGCCGTGATCGATAGCGATCAGAACGTCTCTCCCTCTTCTCCTCTCCCCCGTCTCCCTCTCCAGCTCCGGCTCCCCCACCACCGGTATCAAATTCGGCAGCTTCACCTCTCTCCAGCTATACTCTTCAACATCCTCCGCCAACGGTTCCATTTCCACCCAAATCCTCTCCTCCTCCTCCTCCTCCTCCTCCTCACAAAAGCGTTCTCCTCTTTACAAAATCGACCTCCCCTTCCCCTCGAATCCCAAAAAGAACAGACAGAAACCGAACAGATCAGAACAGCTTTTAATAATTAATACTTCCACGAGGCGGCGCGAAGGCAACACGGCCGCGTGTTTTGATTTCGACGGAAACGTAGAACGGTAGAAGACTACCCGCGCCATCATGACGAAGAGTAGACAATATTGAATCGTTCTCGCAAAGTTGCCCGCCAGAAATGAACCGTCCAAGAACATTCTTAACAATTTGGACACTTTGATAAAAAACGCTAAAGAAATCTCCCAAAATATCTAAAAAAAATAATAGCAAATGAGAACAGTTTGGGACATGATTCATCTGATAAGCAACCATATTTATTTGTTCGCAGCAGATCCCGATCCTTGAAAGTTAAGTTAGGTTTGCCGAGTGTCTTCGAACTTCAATTGCCAGAGGCCCAAAGGCCCACAGTTCATATGTAATGTTACCCATGTATGTACCCATCTCTCTCCATGTCTCGTTGGTAGGAGACCCATGCATGTATCCAGTCCATCTAACGTGTTAGTGTTACATAAATGGGACAAACATGAACCTAACATAAAATTGTTAAAAGTATACACCAACGTGGTAAATAATAAAAATATATTAGTAATAAATATTTACCACAAAATTTACTTTGTTTATTTCTTTATAACTTGTAATTAAGACTTAAGAGGGGTTCAGATAATAAATAATACATGGGCCCGCCAAAAACAGGGTGAATTGAATATTGTACTTTTACTTGAAAAGTGGTATTTTTATTTAACGAGCAGTGTTTTCATTCTTCGGGTTAATAAATGCTTTTTTTTGTTTCTTGTAGGCCCATGTGGGCCCACGTGCATTGACGTAACGCGCTTTTGGGGCCCATGGCGCAGCAAATCCGGGCCAAATGAAGAGATCCCATTCTTATTTTTCATGATTCCTGTCGAAAAGTAAAGGATAAAAACACGTGTCTCCCTGCTTCTAGAAACAAGATAAAAGAGAGAATCTAAATTTCAGCTTCTTCTGTGAAGATAATATGCAGAGAGAGAGTGAGGGAGATATATATAGAGTCCTTGAAGCGAGGCAATTGCATTGCATCATCCTTCATCATCCTTCGCGTCGACGACGATAACTCCCGGTCGTTGGGCAGGAAAATTAAAGCGATAATCACCGGCGAAAAGATGCATTTTCGTCCTCCACGTGCAACCTCGTCGGTCGTCTCCCTCTCTCTTTCCGACTCTAGAATATGTGGAATTCCAAATTGGGCAAGATGCGATTAAACGAACAAATTAATCATCTCCCTTTTACTTTTCAAAGGGAGAAGAGGGAGAGATCTCCGTTACACGGAGGGAAGAAGAAAGACTGAGACAGAGACACCATAGTTGCAGCTGTCGCATACCCATTATAAAATCTTCGAGTACTGTTCCACGCCTGACAAGAGCTTTAAAGCTTTAAAGCTTAAACTACTCCAAATGAGACCTGCATGTCAACTACAGGTAAAGAAGAGAACATAGGTGACGAGCAAGGACGGAAACAGTGGTCCATATATGACTCTAATAATCTTTACATATTGCCTCCGACTCCGGGTCTTCCTTTTCTTTAATCGAGAGGTGTCGTCAGCAATCATAAAATTGGATGACTGGGAGACTGGAAAGTCTCCGATTCACTCCTGCAACTAGGCTAATGGTATACGTATCGGGGAGGAGGAAGAAGAAGAATCCCAAGGGATACGCAAATGAGGTGAAAATTGAGAACACCGTTGAAGATCAAGGCTCTTCCAAGCCTCCAATGAGTACTGCTCAAGGCTTGGAGATTAGTGCCAATTACTTGTAAAAGTCTTCGAGATCAAATGGTCGTCCCGGATACGATCCTCCATAGTTGGCTCACCTGCGTTGCTCATGATTCACGGCAGACCCAGAAATTGTTATAATTTTATAAGCAGTACCAGATCAGATTCGATAAAAACTTTTTAAGTTTCTGTTCCACTTAGATTTTCTTTCATGGTTCATCCAGGACAAGAACCACCCTTTTCTTTATCTGGCATTTCCCAACAACCCACTTGTTCATTGATCCATTTGCCACCCAACCACACCGCATGCTTCATCACTTGCAGAGAAATAGGTAGCAGCGGCACCACCCTAGCTAGCAGCATGCTGAAGCAACTTGATCAATAAGGCCAAGGAGAGAAAATTCTTCAAAAGCTGTTGTATAAGTGAAGTCTGTGAAGACAAATATGGATTTGTCGGCACCATGATGTCTTATTCGTTTTCTCTTCCTCAATCTTTTTCCTGGAAGACTGATAAGCACAACGAACTGAAAAGAAAAGCATTGCCGCAGCTTTTCCATCTTCTTCAACCTTGAACCCCACAAGCCGAGTTTTTCTCGGTCCACACTTGAGTTTTCTCACATGGGGTTCTAGAAATCGGGCAGATTCGGCACGCCAAAGTTTCATAAACTTATGCTCCTGCATTAACCTCCAGCATGCAGTAGAAAAGCAAAAAAAAAAAAAAAAAAAAAAAAATTGCGGTGGGAGTCCAAGTCTGAAACTGAGAGTCCCCTTTCACGAGCGTGGAACCAGATCCGGTAGCATCTCAGGAATAGCGACATTCAATGTGCAGAGAAAGACCCCCCAACGCCTAAAAACAGAAAAGCAGGCCACGGTAGACATCGACATTCAATGCACTCGATACCAACCCGATAAATGGTTGAGCAGGGTAGGCCCTTCGTTCGCTTGTCAATTTGCAGTTCTTCATAAAACGAAATGGGCATTATAACAAACATGTGGCGCTCACTCATTCCCATCCCAATTCGTTTTCGCCCTTCGATCAAACCACATCATCAATCAATACCTAATGTCCGGGGCAGAGAGAGAGAGAGAGTGGGAGAAGCCGGAAAGGCTGACCGTTCTGGTCAGGCCAGCGCTTGATTCTTTTATTCTCGCTCCCTGTATGTATCGTAGCATTTCAGTTTCTTTCCCCATCAACACTCTGCTTCAGGGAAGAGACAGGACCTGTTTAGACGTGAAGAAAGCCGAGAGCCACCTTACCCGTTCGACCCGAGGTGGGACCACCGGAGAGTCAACGCCCGTGGGTTGCCGTTGCTTCCTCGGCAACGATAAATTAATCAAAAAGCTTCATTTTCTTCCAAATGGGATCCCTTTTTTATCCACCGCGCATCGATCGAATCCGCCGACAGACGCCGATTCCAAGTGGATTCATCTGTGAGGGAAAGCAGGAAGCTTCCTAGACTAACGGGGGAAAATCGAATCGGCCATTGCAGGGGAAACGCAGACGGCGAGAATTCCTCGACGGGATTTACATGGTAACTCACCGGATTCCGGAATAAGAATTGAGAGAAAGTAGATGGGACAAGTTTCTGAAGAAATGGGACAAAAAGAGGAAAGTTTAAAATAAAAAGAAGAAAATGAAGAATTTGATTGGGACAAGATTCCTGCTTTCAAAAGTATAATTTGGTTTCTGGCCACTTGTCTTCATTCTTGAAATGACTATTCCGATGCTAGTTCATAGGATATCGTATATGTAGCTTATTAAAGGGGTATAAACTATAAATATGGTTATCTCATATATTAGGAATTAATTGTTCTAATAAATTGTGTGTTAGTTTGTCCTAATTTTTCACCCAATTTTTCTTAATCTCCTGCACTCTCCTCCAAAATATCTATTTTAAACCCGTACGAAAAAAGCCAACTAATAATATGTATGGTGATTAGTGATTAGTGCATTATTGATTTTGCAAATCGCAACCAGATTGGCTCACTTAATTAATGTTTTAAAAATCAGACCGGCCATCAATGTGGTAGTAGTATGTTCGGTTTTGGCGGTTTAACCGGGTCGGACCAATGGTTCAATTATTGAATATTAGACTTTATAATTTGTAAATATTTAATATTTCTATAGGTAATGAGAGACTAAAGAAATGTTTTAATTGTGTTGGTATATAGAACCAGGCGGAGTCAATAAGAACTGGGTCGGACCAGCCGGTCTGGTCCGTTTTTTAAAACACGGCTACAAAATCTACCCCATAAATATAAAGAATTTTGGAATTTATTTAGAAAGAATATCCGTATTTTCCTTCCCATACTTTTTGTGCCCTAAACTAAATTAGGCGGCAACTGGTGGGCAACGCCATCTTTGTGCCCTCCAAATCCAATCGGTGTTTTTCACGTAAATCAATGCTTTAATTAAGATAAGCATACTTAGGAAAAGACGTTTTTCCCGGCCACCAAAGTATTCCTAAATTAGTCGCGCTGGCGCAATAACTAAACCTCCGGTCTCCTGATCCACTCGACGAGTCCCGTTACCTAACTCGGAAGACCCGGGAACGAGTCCACTCATTTTTGTCCAACTCGGCCGCTCTTATCTTCTGCAGACTCCTTACATAGACGGTACACCTCTTTTCTGGGAGATCTTCCGACTTTTGGAGCTCCTTCGTCACAGTCAACGATCCCACTGAGCAGATGTGAATATAGAAGTTTCAGACTCCTCCGACCGAACTCCACACGCTAGACTGAAGGAAGAGGGGTACTCTGCGCTTCTCCCACAGTCTATATATATTTCCGCACGCTCTCCTTCTGCCACTACACAGTAGTGGAGTACTCTTTCTACGAGAGTGAAAGAGAGAGATATTACTGATTAGAGATGGTGATGGCGGCGGTCACCGGCGGTATGGCCGGCGGCGAAATGGTCCGGCTTGCGGTGCGAGTGGTGCAGGGGAGGTGGTTCATGGTGTTCGCCTCGTTCCTGATCATGTCCGCGGCGGGGGCGACGTACATGTTCGGCATCTACTCCCAAGACATCAAGGAGTCGCTGGGCTACGACCAGCAGACCCTGAACACGCTCTCCTTCTTCAAGGACCTGGGCGCCAACGTCGGGGTCCTCTCCGGTCTCATCAACGAGGTGACCCCACCGTGGGTGGTCCTCGCCATAGGCTCCGGGATGAACCTCTTCGGGTACCTCATGATCTGGCTCGCCGTCACCGGCCGGATGGCACGGCCCCACGTGTGGCAGATGTGCCTCTACATCTGCCTGGGGGCCAACTCCCAGTCCTTCGCCAACACGGGGGCCCTCGTCACCTGCGTGAAGAACTTCCCGGAGAGCCGCGGCGTCGTGCTGGGCCTCCTCAAGGCCTTCGTGGGCCTCAGCGGCGCCATCATCACCCAGCTCTACTACGCCTTCTACGGCGACGACTCCAAGGCCATTATTCTCCTCATCGGATGGCTACCCGCCGTGATTTCCATGGTCTTCTTGTACACCATTCGGATTATGAAGGTGGTGCGGCAGTCCAACGAGCTCAAGATCTTCTACAACTTCCTCTACATCATTCTCGCGCTCGCCGGGTACCTCATGGTGGTGATCATAGTCGAGAAGCAGCTGAGCTTCACCGCGCCGGAGTATCGAGCCAGCGCCGCCGCCGTCATAATTTTGCTGCTTTCTCCGCTTGTGGTGGTGATCAAGGAGGAACTTTCTCTGTGGAGAATCAGGAACCAAGAGATTAAAAATCAGGACTCGGTGACCGTCAAAGTCGAGAAGCAATTACCACCACCGGCGGGCACTTCTTCCCCGTCGGCGCCGGTGCCGGCGCCGGCTGCTTCGGTGGAGAAATCTGAGAAGTCTGTGACTTCGCGTCTTGGGAAGACTTTTAAGTCGCCGGACAGAGGCGAGGACTACACGATTCTTCAAGCGCTAGTGAGCATCGACATGTTGATTCTCTTCTTCGCGACGATCTGCGGGGTCGGAGGGACTTTGACGGCGATCGACAACATGGGTCAGATTGGGAAGTCGCTCGAATACCCGAAGAAGAGCATCAGTACCTTCGTGTCCCTAATCAGTATATGGAATTGCTTGGGGAGATTGGCTTCCGGGTTCCTCTCGGAAATCTTCTACACCAAATACAGATTCCCCAGACCCCTGGTGCTCACACTCATTCTTCTTCTCTCTTGTGTCGGCCACCTGCTCATCGCCTTCGCCGTACCCAATTCCCTCTACGTCGCCTCTGTTATCATCGGCTTCTGTTTTGGAGCTCAATGGCCGCTTCTCTTCGCCATTATCTCTGAAATCTTCGGTCTGAAATACTACTCCACACTGTACAATTTCGGATCTGTAGCGAGCCCCATAGGTTCGTACATACTCAACGTGAGAGTAGCCGGGCACTTGTACGATAGAGAGGCTCTGAAGCAACAGGGGATTAGGAGCAAATCCGGGGACGACCTGGACTGCGTCGGTTCACAGTGCTTCAAATTATCCTTCATTATAATCACGGCGGTGACCTTGTTGGGAGCATTTGTTTCCATGATTCTGGTAATGAGAACGAGGAAATTCTACAGAAGCGATATATACGCCAAGTTCAGAGAGGCGGCAGAGGTGGTTGGAGAGTCCGAGATGGGGAGCGTGGCCGCCGGAAATGGTAGTGTAGGAACAGAGAAAGAGGACGAAACCTCAGCCTCAAAGCAGAAGTCAAGGATAAATGCAGATGTAAACAGTGGGCAGTTGTAATTATTTATGACAAGGAATACTGGAACAGTAAGGAAGAAAGAAGACGGGATTGGAAGAGTCATTTGAGGAGGACAAAATATAGCGATTTCTTCTGTAGAAGACACTGCTTCTGAAGCCGATTGGACAATTTTATATTATCGTCATTGTAAGTTACAATTTACAAATTACAACTTAAAAGCTTGCATGGAAGAAGAACAAAGAAGAAAAAACAGTGATTTGATTTCTGCTATTTGTTTTGTTCTTTTCCCTCGCCTGTCACTCGGCTGTACCCTCCATTGCACATGGTCATTGATTGGTTCAAGACCCTTCCTAGTGCAGCTGTCTCCTGGCTCTCCCCAGACTCTCCGCTACTGTAACTCAAATATAAAATACTGCAGACTCCGTTACTTATTTCAGCATGTTGAGGTTCATTTCTCTTTCTTCTTTGGATTCATAGGTAAGGACATTGGGATTTTCAAAGCGAACTTTGTCTAATATTTGACAATTACACGGTACTTGCAACCCAATGGGGAGGACGATTGGTACCCACCAACCAAAGACAAGCAGGATCTTCAGCATAAAATAATACTCAGTGTGTGAGGGATATCATCGAACATAAAATATGCAGAAACAAGAGAAGGGGTTTATCCAAACCTCATTGCGAAGACCATTCTTTGGATTTGGCCAAGGAACGTTATCTGACTGTAATACTGTATGTGTCGTTCTACTACATACATACCCGGATAGAGATCTCTCCCTAGTCCACCGCCTGTAGTTTAGCAATCCTTTTGACAGAAAACGAACCTTTGAAAAGAAAATTTCAGCAAGTACTCACGAGGAGGCACGGAATGATTTTTGTCCCTAGCGAGTGAAAGATGCAGGGAGGCTTCAGGCGGTGATCGAGGGGACCTCAAGATCGAGTCTCTGCTGCACCATTCACCTGGCTCAAAGTCTCAACCACTCGTTGATCTTTCTACCTTTTTTTCCGGCTGGGTCTGCAGAAAGAACAAGGAATCTCAGAGGGCTCCACCCACCGTCCAACAATCGATGGGACCAGAGATGAAGCGATATTTTTGTTTCCAAGTCCAAATTGTCTCTGTTCGCGTTAAACCCGTTTGTAATGGGCGAAGGGAGTCGAAGAACGTACGTCCTCCTCCTCAGTGCTGTCGTCCCTATGCGTCTGATCTTGATGATAATAAGCGTAAAAGAACGAAACTAACAAGGTTCAGAGTCTTCAGGCTTCCAGAACGTATCCGTCGCTTCTCTCGTTCATAAGCGGTAACATTACAAAGTACGAACTAAAATTACTTGGAATTTTGTCCTCAACTTCACCGAATATTTCTTCAACCAGTACTAATGGACGAGTCATACTGAATGGAGTCATGAGGGTAATACATGTTCCCTTGTTTTACGCGCTCTAATTATCAATCACATAAAGAAATAGTTACGTAAAATTCTTGGACCTACTTAAGCAGTCAAATAGGAAGAGAGAAAGAAAGGATGAGCGATCATTATAAGGTAAAGTTGATGGAAATGATATTGATCGATTGGATTAAAAATTCTGGGTGTACCATGTCAGAACAATTTTATAAAATCAATGCCTCGGTTACATGGCTGATTGGGGGGCTATCACCCTCGCCCAATCCTTCCGTGTATGCCCAAGCCCACATAACTGACCAGGATTTCCCAACTTTCAAAGAGTAGTTTTAGTACTAGAAAATGTTCCACACGAAGTTTTCTAATAGACTAGGATAATGGTCAGTCGCGGGGTAGAAGCCGAAGAACATATAATGGATTCATCAATTCCAAGAATTGACTAAGCATTTTCGCTATTAGAGCTATTCATTATCAAACTAAGTACAGAAAAGGTGAAGGTGTAAAAGAAGAGAATGGGGACGCCCGATCGTGGATTATAACAAAAGAGTCGAACCAATTGACAATACTCCAGAAGTGCATATAAAGTAACCATACCAGAAAATGAATTTTCTTCTAGATATGTTCTTCCAGATTTTCTATGCCTGGATCCAAAGACCTGCAACTATGACATGCAGGCGTTCCAACATTTTTCTAACTTCCAACTGATAAACAAAAGAAAGTGGGAGTAAGGGATTTCAAGCAACTGTGACACCTGAAAACCAGAATTTCGAAACGGTTTGAACCACCAGAAGGGTCATAACCCAGCCTATGTAACAAAGCAAACTTCTAAACATAACTAACCAAATTACCACGATATTTACAGATAAAACAAAACTTATCACCATCCACCTTTTCCATTTGGTTCGGATGTCTTGCCCCAAGACCCCGCCAACTTTTCCCAAGGATCCTTTTGATCTTCTTTAACACCACCCTCGTTACCACCCTCACCATTGTTCCAGGCAGGCGTTGCACCCCCACAGACACCTCCTCCATCTCCTTTATTCCAGCCAGATGACCCACCTAAACCTCCATCATCCCCATTGTTCCAGCCCGACGATCTATTCCCACCAAAACCTCCTCCTCTATCTCCTTTGTTCCAGTCAGATGACCCTTTGCCATCAAAACCTCCTCCATCACCACTTTTAGAGCCAGAACCATTCCCACCAAAACCTCCTCCATCACCATTGTTCCAGCCAGATGATCCATTCCCACCGAAACCTCCTCTATCTCCTTTATTCCAGCCAGATGACCAATCGCCACCTAAACCTCCGTCATCCCCATTTTTCCAGCCAGAAGATCCATTCCCACCAAGGCCTCCTCCGTTGCCATTGTTCCAGCCCGACGATCTATTCCCACCAAAACCTTCTCTATCTCCTTTGTTCCAGCCAGATGACCCTTTGCCACCAAAACCTCCTTCATCACCACTTTTACAGCCAGAACCATTCCCACCAAAACCTCCTCCATCACCATTGTTCCAGCCAGATGATCCATTCCCACCAAAACCTCCTCCATCACCATTGTTCCAGCCAGATGATCCATTCCCACCAAAACCTTCTCTTTCTCCTTTACTCCAGCTAGAACCACTCCCACCAAAACCTCCACCATTGTTCCAGCCAGATGATCCATTCCCACCAAAACCTCCTCTATCTCCTTTACTCCAGCCGGAACCATTCCCACCAAAACCTCCTTCATCACCATTGTTCCAGCCAGATGACCCTTTGCCACCAAAACCTCCTCTATCTCCTTTATTCCAGCCAGATGATCCATTCCCACCAAAGTCTTCCTTATCTCCTTTGTTCCAGCCACTTGACCCATTCCCACCAAAGCATTCCCTATCTCCTTTGTTCCAGCCACTTGACTGATTCCCACCAAAGCTTCCTTTATCACTATTGTTCCAACCAGATGATGAATGCTCTCCAGAAAAACCTCTACCTCGACCCCTCTCAAAACCTCTTCCACCTCTACTACCATCTCTACCACCACCTCTACCACCACCTCTACCACCACCTCTCCTTCCACCTCTCCATCCATTATCTCCTCTTCCACCTTGATCAACCAAATCCTCGCCTCCACAATAGTTTGTCTTCTGCCAGGAAGAATTTGGATCCCTCTCAAAACTGTCTCGGCCTCTCTTCCAATCTGTTGAAGTCCCACAACCATAAGATTTCTCACTGCTCCATTTCTCAAGCCTATTGCTCCCATCATCCTCGTCAGATGCTTTTTTACTCCAATTGGACAATGGCTGTCCCTCGCAACGAGCTTTGCCCCAGCTTGAGCCATCCAATTCTTTACTTCCACCATATTCTGATAACTCACTTCTGCCTCCTTTAAAATAAGTTCCCTTGTTCCAATTCCTGCCTTGGCCTCCATCTCCCTTATAATCATTCCAACCACCTCCAGAGTTACCATCAACCCCACTAAAATTGCTTTCCTGATTTTGGTTCCGACCTGAATGATCCTGACCAGAAAATCTTCCTTGGTTAGAAAAATCTCTTCCTCTGCCAGAATAGTCTCCCCTGGCCCCTCTTGCCCCTCCTCTTCCTCCCCATCCCCCTCTTCCTCCCCATCCCCCTCTTCCTCTTTCTCCTTGTCCTTCTACTCCCCTTCCACCTCTTTCACCTCTCCCTCTTCTTCCGACAGATCCCCGCCCCCCCTCGAAGGCCCTCATTTTGCTCCATCCACCACTCTGACCTCCCCATCCATCTCTATCCTCTTCTGTTCCTCTTCTGCTGAAGCCAGATCCCTGGGCACCCTCGGAAGCTTTATTCCAGCCCAATCCCTGCTGACCACCAAAGGAATTACTTCTGTTCCAATTATTTGTATCATTTTGGCTTTGTTCTTGTCTCACCACATCCTTAGCTGCATCACCCCAACCGCCACATTGGCCTGCACCCTTCCAGCCACCAGCACAATATCCCGTTGTAGATTTCGTCCACACATTTTCTTGACTGGAATCATGCCAACTCTTTTTACCATCATTATTGTCCACAGCTTTATTCCAAGAATCTGGCTTATCCCTTGTTAGTGGGTTGTCTGCTCCATCAATAGACTTGGAAGAATAACTAACTTGATCCGCACTTTTTTCCCAAGGGTTATCCCACTCAGGGGCTTTGACAGATAGATCACCCTGCTTCCCTGTTTTCTCCATAGGATCGCAAGATTGCTGTTTTGCAGCCCTTTGCCAGCCATCCGCTACTTCATTAGATTCCCTGTCTTGAGATGATTGGCACTCCCATGGATTATCACTTGGGCCTACTGCAGAGTTTTTATGGCCATCTGTTGCTTTTGCAGATACACCAGCAGGATTCCACTTGGTCTCCCATGGATCAGCCATAGAGCCCAGACCAGCATTTTCCCACCCACCAGCTGAATCCTTAGATATACTAGTTTGGTTTGATTTGATCTCCATTGGATTAGCTCTTGAGTCCCCTGCGGCCTTCTCCCAGCCATCTGTTGCTTGATCAGATTCAACAGCTTGATTTGATCCCCGAGGAGCATTTTCCCATCCATCAAAAGGTTCATCACATATCCCACTTCGATTTGATTTGGTATTCCAAGGATCGGCACTAGACCCAAGTGCAGCCTTTGCCCAGCTATCGGTTGCTTTATTGGATTCAACAGCTCGATTTGATCTCACCTCCCTAGGATCAGCACTACAGCCGTAAGCAGCCTTTTCCCAACCATCTATTCCTTTGTCAGATTCCCCAGACTGATTTAATTTGCTTGCCCAAAGATCAGCACTAGAGCCAACTGCAGCATGTTTCCAGCCATCTGTTTCTTTATCAGAATCTCCAGCATCATTTGATTTGCTTGCCCAGTGACCATCAATTGAGCCCACTGCAGCCTTCTTTCCCCAGTCATCTGATGCTTTATCAAAATCTCCAGCATCATTGGATTTGCTTGCCCAATGGTCATCATTTGAGCCCACTGCAGTCTTCTTTCCCCAGCCATCTGTTGCTTTATCATATTCACCAGCTTGATTTGATTTGCTCAGCCAACAATCAGCACTTGACCCAACAGCAGCACTAGAGCCAACATCAGCCTTTCCCCAGCCACCCGTTGCTTTATGAGGTTCATCAGTTTGATTTGATTTACTCCCCCAAAGATCAGCACCTGAGCATAGTCGAGGCTTTTCCCATCCACCTGTTGCTTCATCAGGTTCACCAGCTTGATTTGACTTCCTCTCCCAAGGATCAGCAATAGAGCCCACAGTAGCCTTTTCCACTACCTTGGGCCAACCATCCGTAATGTCACCTAAATAATCCATATGGTTAGTTTTTTTAACCCAAGCCTCATGTCCTTGGTCTGCACTCAAGACAACAAGGAAAATAAAGTTAGAACATTTTCCTGGAAGGCACCCCTACAAGCATTAGTACAGATACATGTTAGACATCTGTCCAATGTTTAATTTCTCGAGTACTTCCCAGCATACATTATTTTATTGAATACCTACCATATGTTTGAGAAAAGAAATCACAGATAAAGCAAATTAAGAGTATAATAAAGATGGACATTGAATAAATGGATTACGAACAAAGCGGCAGTTCACTAATCACATGATATAGCCACTTTTCATTTCAACTACAACATTTATGGCCTACCACCCAAACTCATGGAGAAAGACAAATTTCTCATATTTTCAGCAATAAAAAGAATCGATTGAGAAGGTTAATGCACACAGAAATCTAGATATGCAAATGTATGGTCAAGTTTATCCCTTGTAACCATCAAGAGAATTTATGATACCAAAATCCTGGCAAAGGGTCAAACCTGTTTTCAGCACATCTCTGCCAAGGATGGTGTCCAGAGTCTTTGAAAAATCAGAATCAAACTGCATTGCAAAAATTTCAATAAGAATGAGTTTGGGGAATAGGAAAGGCATCAGAATTCTTTCAAAAAATATAAAATTAAAAAAAAATCCTCTGTAAGACATATACAGAAGTATCTAGCAAGATAAACTCATTTGAGAAAAGAAAAAAGACCATGTTGTAGGGTACAGAGTGGAGAAGTGAACCTACCAAAGGGGAAGAAGACAAATTACATAAATCCCTGAAACAAACAGTGTGAAAAAATCAGGTTTAGAGCAAGAGGAATGACAAGCATAAGTGCTTATGTGTTAGCACCCAAACTCCAGGACCAAAAACTAAATATCAGCTCTCTGGCTGAAGCCACAGACAAATGTGTTACAGTCATCACTCTCTCATCATACATCACCATGCTAGACAAGATGACCAAGATAATAGATGATAAAGCAAAATCTGTCACCAGGCATAATGTCTTAATGGGTAATATGTTCATCAGACAGCAAAGATACATATATCTCATGTTTGTACAATAAGAGGCTATGCAAGACAGATCATCAAAGCTATCAATTGGACCAAAATGTCAACAGGCTCACCTTAAGGCAGGAAGCACAAACTGAACAATGTACAAAATGCACAAAAAAAGCAAAGATAATGTGCAATCATGCACAATAAGAGATGGATGAGATGCCCAAAAGGTCTTCATAACTGAAAGTGATAATTGCTAAATTGCAGTGACCCTTCACAAGTTGCAAGCCCCAAAACTCAAAAAGGTGACGATTTGCATTTCATGCAGCCTCAATAAAGGCTAGACCCCTGCCAGTATTTTCTAGGTGGTCAGACAGGAATCGAACACCTGGATGATATGCTTGGGCCTAAAAACTGTTTGCATTGGTAGAACGAAGAACCCTGAAGACCAGTTGGGACTAGATTTTTTTTTTCCCTTGAACCATCCAGCTCCCAAGAATTAATATAAGAAACCACCAAAAAAACAAACATTTTGCTACTGTTTACTCCGACAAGTCAGAAGAGAGAATACAAGCAAAAGCGAGATGGAAGGCAACAGCCTCCAGTCCAAAAGACAAATGTGAGATAAATCCAACAACATATCTGTAGTATCAACTATCACCACGTGAGCCACTGAATTGAAGCTTTAAATTTCAGAAAGCAGCATAACTTCTACACACCTACGTACCTTCCACAAGATGGCAACTCAGACTTCCACCCAGTAGTCTCCTTTGGTGATCCAAATCCCTTGTCTGAGTCGTCTGCAAAATAAAAGATACCCATGATACATGGCCAAGACCAGTAGACCATGACAGAATTATAACGGCAATGCAAAGTTATAGAATAGCCTTAGTAGTGTAAAACATTAAACAAAAGAAAAGATGCTTCTAAACTAATGGAAACTTTTGCACACTTTTTTTTTTTCTTTTTTGAAATGTATGAATGAGGTACATGCCAAGAGCAAAAAATGTCAACTGTCTTATGTGTCATATGATGGTATTTACCTTTAAACCCTCCTTTAGTAACTTGGCCAAACGAATTTTCAGACAGATTCTTCAGCTCAGAAACATGGTCATGGCTAACTGCATAAATGGTGTTGAGATATAAAAGAGTTTTGCATGAATTCAACTCACTGGCTTGTTGACAAAAGAATCTTCCTTACAAACCTTTGATAACTTTTGCTTCAGATAGTAACTTGACAGTCAGATCATGCCAATGTAGAGCAACAACACAACATAGATGCCCTTTTAAGGGACCCACTCGAATTCTGAGAGTTTGTCCAATAGAGAACCTATCCCCTTCACCTTGGTAATTACTACGAACTACATAATAAACTCCAAATAAGAAATAACAACACTCCCTAAGGTTGGAAGGTAAATGAAAACATTTGGTAAAGGCATTAATATGAGTTCAAACATGTCAGGCTTTTGGCTCATAACAAAAAAAATCCAACAGTCCAGGCATGAAGCAGAGAATAAATCCTCAGCGTGTGCTGGACTCAAAGCTGGGTTGCTATACACTCCACATCTGACTACAATTTTCTACTCAAGGCCATAATTTAAACATAAAAAACATAAATTATTAGACCTACAAGAACGGCAATGTCCTCTATTTCCAGAAGACTCCGGCTGATAATTCAAACTCCCTGCGTTATGGAAGGCTGAAGATTGTCGTGCTTCCTGCTGTGATCATAAATATTAACTGGAGGATACAACAACATCCATAAAGAGACAGAAAAAAATAAATTGAAAATGAAAAGAAACATCACTGCATACATACCACGCCTTTACAGGTACGTTTCAGATTTATTTTCTCACACAACTCAGACTTAGTACAGAAGTAACCATTATTTTCTAGGTTGGAATTGTCTTGAATAAAAACTGTGCCTTTACACAGGTGTTTAAGAATTCCCTCCCTTCCCTACAGCAAAATCATGGACACATGAGAATGGTTTTGTAATTTCTAATTAATATCTTTGCTTGGTGCAAGAAGTACCTCAAAGGGACCACTCACAACCCTGAGGGTGTCTCCAATTGTAATGGTGGTCCTGTAACTGTCAGGAGCAGTAAACATTTTATCACACATTTTCTTCTTGATCTCCTGTAGCGTCACGGTCACAACTTCTGTTGCTTCAATGGCTCCTTTGATGATCTAACAAACAAGCACAAACCATTAAAGTTTTCATAACATTAAGATACACAGTAACAGAAATACAAAACAAAGGAAAGAGTAACAAGACAATGACCTTGAAGGCTTCACCATCCACACCTACGATAACTCCAAAATCCTTTTGACTGCAAAGATATTTGAAAAAAAATAAATAAATGAACAAAAAAAAATGAATAGCCAAAAAGCTCAAGTGGTAAATGCATTATTGGTGCCAACTTACCCAAAAAGAACAAAATCATTTAGTGAATAGCTACACTCATTTCTAGTCCCAGGAACCCGATGTTTTTTCTCAGTAAGTTGTGCCGAGTAAACTTTTCCATGACCTTCATAAAGCTCTGAAAGCCAGTCCAAGTCATCAGAAATGCCTGTTTTCATTTTAAACCTTTCTTCCTCATTGGCAGAAGGTTGTATGTCCAAGTAGCTTAATGAACCCAATGAAACTTTTTTGTATAAGAAGCCTTCCTTGAGCATCAAGCCATCAAGTACATCAAAAGCTTCTCCGGTTAGCCTATCTCGTTTGCGTTCAATATGAGGCTGAAAATCCCTAAAATGATAGCAAAGAAAGTGATGAGCTTAAACAGCACCACAATATCCGAGAAAAAGCACTAACTGTTCACTTTTAACTAATGCAATAAATGGCTCCTTTTTCACCAGTTTAAAAAAATCCCTGACTTCAAAAAGGGAAGGTTTTGATTCTTAAAAAAGGGAAGGTTTTGATTCTCAAAAAAAAAAAAAAAAAAGGAAGGTAAAGCCAGCAGCAGCAGAAGATGAAGAGAAAAAGGAGATGACAAAGAAGACTAGTGAAATTACTCAAGCTCGACGGGTCTGATTAAGCGTGGTGCTGGTACTGGAGTCTGCTTTAAACTCATCCCACCACCCTGAAAATGAAGCTTTGAGTGTTTGCCTCAAAAGACATGTTTAGGCATGTACAAAACCCAAAAGGAAAGAAGAACAAGAACAATCATAGACACTGTTTTTTTCTCTTAACAAATAATCTAGCGAGTGTGCTCAACCATGGACAGGTCCGCTGCATCAAACATGAATGCTCCTTACAGAAAGCATGCTAGAACTAGCATATGAAGAAAATAAGCAGGAAATATCCTACCGATGACCAGGAATTCCATATATGGGAAAACAGTGAGAAATCAATCCCATCAATTAATATAAACATAAAACTTTTCTAGAGCTAACATCGTACAAGAGCATATAAATAAGACAAGAACCAGCGATTATTCCTGTATAAATACTTCTCTTTCAGATAATGGAAGTAATGATAACAAACATGTTACCAAGTGAATGATTTACCCATAAAGCAAGCCTTACCAAAATCAGGATCGTACTGTCACTAAGCATTAGGGCTAATACTAAAATGGAATAGAAACAACGTCATGGTCATGGATTAGACCTTTTCTTCATTCTCTGCTCCATACCACAAGAAAGGAAAGCTATGAATTGGAATGGAAGAGTACTAGCACACTAAAAGGTACCAGTACTGATATAATTAACTTGTCTTATGCCACCAAGCTACTTCTGAACAGAGGCTTGTAGTTGTAGCCCACTTTCCTTCCACTGTTAAGACTCCAAAACAGCTAGCCAATTAAGCGCAGGGGATAGTGGTTCCTCAAAAAATAGGCTTTAGGAGCTATGGAGTAGTTTGGCCAGCTGCCCAGTTTAGCATTGGTTTGGAGTCTCCCTCAAGCAAAGCAATTGAGTTCGATCTAATTAACTTGTTAGCTGCTTTAGCACTCTCCAGTGAGCGGGGAGAGTGTTTGAAAACAAGAACTCTGAGTAGTGGCAAAGTAATATAGTCATATTCCAGAATTCATTAGCAAAAATAATCTTTAAGATGGATACATTACCTGTAAACTCTGTAGCTATACCAAATCAAATTGATCATAAATGATGAAAGGATCAGTCAGTTCATGCTTGGAACCCCTTAGATTCATCCAAATGAGCCCTCAAATTAACAAAGCAAGATTCATCCAAATGAGCCCTCAAATTAACAAAGCACAAAGGGCAAACAAAACCTCTTGGCCTACAATTTATCAAAAAATTGAGACACATCTTTTCTCTTCTTAAATAAAACTCCTAATCACCAGCAAAATACAAAACCAAAAATTTCAAAGAAAGGAGAATACATACAAATTTTTTTGCCAAGGCTTGAAGATCAATCCTTGGAATCAATTTAATCATTGCCCTTTTCCGATTCTCTTCAACAGCTACAACCTAAAAACAAAAAAAAAAACTCATATTTAACTTCAACAGAGAGTGTAAATAGCTAGAACCTGAAATAAAATCCCTTACCTTCCCTAGATCTCCTTTATAATTTCCATTCTTGATACGGACCCACATGCCCTCAGAAAGACCACATGGCTTGTGTTCAACAGAAAGTAAATGAGGAACTTCACTATGTGGGACGAGTGAGATTCTGGATGTATATACATAACAATAACCTTTGCATGCCTAAATGAACAAGTGTACAGTCAGACCCTTGAGGAAACAAAAGAAAAGGGTAATTGAACAGGAAGGAGGGAAGTACCTCAATAACATGAGATTCTTTTTCAGCTTCAACAAAAATACAACCCTTCAAATGGTCAATAGCAAATGCAGATATTATCTGTAGCCTAGTATTAAGGTCTTGTAAATCTATAAATTTCTGCATGAGGCAAACAGCTAACTGCTGCTCACGACCAGCCTGTAAACAATAATTTTCATAAGAAAATTACCAACACAGTAGAGAAAAATGATAACATAGATTCCTCAAAAAAAAAAAAAAAAAATGATAACATAGACAGCAACAGATAAACAGAAGCCGAGCATAGAAATTGAACATCCGATAGCATGAACTATCGGAAGGGGACCACAACTATGAGAGGTGGAGCTAGGGAGAAAAAGAGGGAGAGATGATGCATCCAATCCAAATGAGAGATTTGCGTATATATAATATATACAAGGTTGGCGGAGACAAAGTAGTAATACTGTCTCCAAATTATCAGATGTTTTACTTTAAAAGGGTGAAACAATGCAGGGGAAAAAGTAAAACCAGCATACCGTGCATCTGACTTTCCATATTATGGGATCCTTCATTGAATGCATCGTAGACATTCGATCATCAAGTCCTTTAACATCCTGACAGTCATCTGCATAAACAACATGACTATATCGCTCCTTGATAAAATTCTCAAGGTCTTCTCCTTCTTCTTTAACCAAAAAGGGAAGCACATTCATTTTTGTGGTCTTATTTGTGCCTCCTGTCTCTTCAGCCAAATCATCCACAAAATCTAGTCCAAACAAAATAAACAGAGGAATGAGAACAAGTGGGAAAACAAATTTGAACAAGTGAAATGAATGCTTAAAATAGCATATGTACTACATTACTGCTAATAAAATAAAAGATTAGAAACATTCTAGATGTTGTGTGCACAAAAGTCACAAGCCAAAGACTGCCCAACTCTTAGAAACGATATACTCTATACCATTTTGGAGCATATCAATCAATACAATTATTCGGGAGATAGTAATAGAGAGGAGAGTGGAGCAGAGTGGAGGGGAGCAGAGGGGAGCCTTCCCCAGCAAAAGAAAGCTACAATTTAAATCCAACTCCAGGATGGAATCCGGGAAATAAATGTAAATGGTTCATCAGACAAGTTGTATGCCAATTTTAACACGAGAATGAAGAAAATCCTTTCTAATTAATTCACATGATGAGAAACATCTTCAAAGAGATCCCCAGAGGAACTTGTAAAATGAAACGAAATTGCCATGTGCTTAAGATAAGGTCCTAAGAGGCAGGGATTGTATTCAGACAGTAGCAGGGGCATCTACAGTTCAAAGAGGCAGCATCTGCTTCAAGAGAGAGCAGTAAAGATAAAAATATTTCTAAATAGTCATAATATAAGCCAATTCCGCCCTCGTCAAGGAGACAACACTTCCAGTTCTTAGGACTTCTTTCCAGAAAAGTTGAGCAATAACGTGGCATCAGACTCTAACTCGTGCAGAGTCATACCAAAGCTGAACTATTGAGAGCTTTTCAAAACCATGATGAGATACCTATAACTGCAGAATAGACTTCTGAAACATTCAATCAGTGTAGCGTACGCCGTTAATCAACACTAAGAAAACAAAAGAAACCAACGTTATGAGCTATGCAGTGCCAAAGGATGCAAAATAACTCCTTGACGAAGAAAATTATCGTTCGGCTATAACACCGAGCAATCATTTTCTCAAGAACATATATGTCCATCATCAACAAGGCCAGCGGCTCAAATATTCACCAACCGTACGAAAACCACAAGTATTCTCGTGTGTCCGCGGGTAAATTTCATCTTCATGCATGTCAACGTAAACGATAGACATAATTTTCTTTCGGTTGCTGGTGAAGCGCGCGACACCACAGAGAGATCCCCGTTGGTTACCTCCAAGCCTGAGACTCGACCCACAAACGATAACAAAATGCAAATAACACAACAGGCAGAAAAAAAAAAACAAAAAACAAAAAAACAAAACAAAAACCCAAAGCGCAGGAGTCACCATTGTCATTAGACTCTTCGTCGCTGTCAAGCTCTTCTTCTTCATCGTAGTCCGCATCCATAGCGACATCGTCCACAAATTTGAGACCTCTAAATTGTTTCTTCTCACCGCCGCGGGCATTACTGGAATCATCCGTCTTAGAGACCGATTTACGTTTTCCCGACGACGATTTCCCAATTACTTCTTTTCCCTTCAAGGATTTTCCAATCGCTTGCTTTCCTTTCAACGATTTCCCTGTCGCTTCTTTACTTTTCGCCATTTTCCTTTATCGTCGAATACAATGGGAAGAGAATGAGAATCGCATGGAGTTAACAGGTTGGGACTTGTGAGAGACCTGGGTTAGGAGCGAGGGTAGAGAAGCAAACGCTGCTTCCCTCGGCAAATGCAGACACTTGTAGTCGCAGGCGGCCTTCCCTTACTTCGTACGAACGAAGGAAACGTACTTGAAATGAAAAACCCACCCAATCTCTAGAAATTACACTATACCCTAATTTCATTGGAAAGAGCGCGTAGAGAATAACTAGATAACGATAAGCAGGAAAGATTAAGAAGGTTAGTTTCGTGGTTTAAAAGATCGTTGTGCCTTCTTTGTTTGATGCTTTCCCCCGTAAAGGTCGGAACAGTGACGGCCCAAGATCTCTGTCTTCCGACTCAATTCCTTCTGCTTCTCACTCGGACTCACTCGGACCCAGTCCAATTGAGTCCAACCGACGTTCGACTCAGCCAAGTCGGCCCATCCAAATTTGGATTTTCAGGTATCACCTAGACCCTGTGTGACGTGGCATGCCCTGCCCATCCGAGCCCACATTAAGAAGCTATCCATCATACCATTTGCAAGCTTTGGGGCACGAGAATGCAATAACAAGTCGTAAACAGGAGTGGAGGAGGAGCAGGTATTAAGCAACCGAGACCACCTTTGAAGGAAGAAAGAGAGAAGGGGATGCATGTCCAAGAGATCAAAAGGCTAAAAAAATAAAAATAACTTTTCATTCACAATCACATTGCACCTCTCACATCACCACAAAATGATACACGTTAAGTTACAAATAATCCCCGCATTTCCATCCAGTTCCGCGAGATACAAGTCACAACATCCAATTGGGACAGTGACTGAAACAACGAAGGCGCAAATTTTCTCAAACGTGGTCTCCCATATAAGCTTCCTGCTTCCCCTCCTAACTAACCAAAACCATCTCCATCTCCTCTGCCCCAGATTTAGCAGCTGCTTCCAGTCTCTTCCATGCAAGGTCCCGTTGCTCCTCCAACTCTTTGGCGTTGGCCACTTTCTCCGCGTACTGTCTTTGACACTCTTCGAATAGTTCGCAGTCCATCTCCAGAAACATTTTTCGGACGTTCGCAGTTAGCCCATGAACTGCTTGGTTCCAGTGGCTCTGCATGTTCTTCTCAAGAGATTCGAAGATTATGGGGAAAATCACACTGCGATTTTGGGCTATAAGACTCACAATGTGATCGTTGTTCCATAGAAATAGGGCGCGCTCTGCAACCTGCCAAGTACACTCATTTTGCTAGTAAAACCATTCTGAAAATGGACATTTATCAGACAACATTGTAACAATAGACATTGCCAATCGCTAACTAGAAAACCAAATAGGAAAAACAAGTTTGTTCGATAAAAATATATATATATATATATATATATATATATATATATATGGGCAAAGAATGACCATTGCGAGAGTACATCAAAGTAGCAATGATTCAACAGAAAACTTCACGTCCGTACCACACAGACATTACAAATGCACAAGCAAATAAATGAACTTCTGCATCCATACAGGCAGATAAGAAATACCTGCCATTTTAACCATGATGGATGGGATAGCTTCAGGTGGATAAGTGATGACTAACGTAGCTTAAATAGAAATACCAAACTAAGGAACACAGCTTAAGTCGAAATTAAAAACTAAGGAACATAGCTTAAATAGAAATATAAAACTAAGGATAAAACCCCAACTATCACCAAGATATATGACAGCGACAGCTTACACAGAAAAATCAGTATGACATGTTTTATATTCTTAATTGTTGCCAGGATATCACCTCTTGCACACAAATCTTTTCTTCGTGGTCTGCAGAGGTGAAAATTTATTGGCAGTAGCCAGTTCAAACAAAATGTCAAGGTCATGCAAGAACCCTATTAAGTCATATTATTAGCAAAACATTTCCCGCATCACGACAGTAATCATGCAGTTGAACTTCTGTTTCCTCCAGGGTTACAACTGTCTACCCTAAAGGTCAGAAAAGTTAATCTAGGATGAAGGCTGCTAAAACAGCATCCGGACAGTAATGTCATCATGATATCAACTCTACCGGGCCAAAACAAGGCAAATCATAGTGTGATATATCACCAAATTAAGAACTTGTGTTACTGATAACTGACTCCAACACCAACAATGGCTCTAATGTTAATCAGAGGATCTAAAACTCAAAAGTAATGTTGGACATAGTCCTCAGGTACCACTAATAAAACCATTTAACTAAAGACAACAATTTTGGTTTTTAAGAAAGTTATACTAGAGTTCAGATATGACACTGATGCTTGAGGAACAAACACGTGAAAAATTGGAAGTCCCCACTTGTACCAAGAAAAGGTGAAAATAGGCATCATACAAAGCTACATTCTATTACAAAAGTACTAAACTAAATTCTGACAATGGTTGACGATGGAAAAATAGGACATCATCGCAAGATACACATTAATGGTAGAAAAATAGTGATGATGCGTCAACAGCCTCTCCTTAAATGTCAAAGCTATTATCATACATGAAAAGCAATCCTAATTGCTAAAGGCTGTCACAGAACAGAATACAAATTTCTCTCATATCTAAAGGCCTTCAAATAAAGGAACTGAACCAAAAGCAGAGTAATTTATAGCTCTCCAACAGGTTGCAGAATATTATCTCCATTAGACTAAATCAATGTCCCAAAATAAAAAATAAAATAAAATGCTTATAGAAGAGTACCAAACCTGGAAATGAGAGCTATTGAGACAACGCCCAATCTGTCTAAAGAGCGGAACAATGCATTTCTGAAACTCTGCAGATTGAGTTGCTTCCAAGACTTCCTCCAACTCCCCCAAAAATAAAACCTCCTTCTGACAATTAGTAAGAGGCCAATACTTCAGCAGTCCCCTAATGACCGTGTCCGCTAGTTTATAATCTTTCTCCACAAACTGCACAATACAATAAGAGAGCTGCTGATGATATAAAGCGAGTGCCTTGGGCTTATGAAGAGGAAGCAGTGCTCTAACAAGAAACAGCTTGTGCTCTTCCTTCATTGGCAGAGCAAACCCATTAATTATACTGCCAAGAATTTCTAACAATTCTCCAACTCCACTATGTCTCTCTGTCTCAAAGATAAATCGGTAGAAGATGTTATTTATAGCCTTGCGGATAAAGGGTCGGTGCACCATAAACTTGCCATAGATCCTGTGGAGTATTGTTTTTAAGTACTCACGCTCACGGGGATCCTCTGAATCAAACAGATCAAGCAATTTCAAAACAAACGAATGATCAATATAGCGCTTTGCAATCTTCGTATCAGTGTCGGAAGAAATAACATAGCGTAAGAGGAGCTCGTATATGATTTGGAGGTGCGGCCAGGAAGGGTCCAGATACGGCTCCTCCTCCTCGGGGTCATTAATCTCGGAGCCGGTGTTCTCGTAAGCAGCAGGTGGGAGGCACCGGAAAATATTAATAGAGATCATACGAATGAGCTCCTCCTGAAGTTGTTCACTGAGTTTGTTGGACCCCGATTGGATATAATCAACGAGTTCCAAGAGAGTCTGGCGTTTGGTTTCCTTCTCGCGGACGGATTTGAGCGTTTCGGAAAAATCGAAAAGGATGGAGCAGAGTTGAAGTTTCCGGAGGAAGAGCGCAGGCCGGTCGGAAGCGGTGACATCCCGGAAGTACGGAAGGGTCTCAACGGCAGAGGGCGATAGCGGGCCGCGGTCGGGCGTCGGACTCGGGGCCACGACGGGGGTCGGCTGCGAATTGGCCACAGAGGACGCGAGAGTCGTCCGCGAGGCATGGTTGATGGTGGGTCCCGGATGGGAACTCCGGTACGCGGTGGCGGACCCGTACGAGAACACCGCCGGCTCATTGGCGTCGGCCTTGATCTTCCGGTGGCCGCGCTTAATAATCTTATTGAACATTTTTCCTCCTCCCCGAACCGAACTCCTAATTCCAACAACAACAACCGAAACAGATCTGATGCAATCAATCTCACGACACTCGCCTCCACGCAATCATCGACCCCAAACAAAAGCAAACGAAAACACACGCGATTCCGATGGGCAATCTACGGGTCAGACCTCGAGCGCACGACTTTACGGATCTGAAAAAACGAGCGAGAAAAACGACGGTACCGATTTCGGATCAGCGCCCGGCGAAACACGACCGCCGGAGAAACGCACCAGAGACACCATTCGCTGCGGGATCGAGCGACTCCCCGGCTAAAATCCCTAAAAACGGAGATTCCTTGCAGCGGCCGAGTCCGACGACTCCAGGTCGAGGCCCTCTCACACGATCGACAAATTCCGAAAATCGAAGACAGAGAGGAGTATCCTCCTGTATGAGGCCGCGGACGACAACCAAAACCATAAACAAAGTGACGGAATTTTGGGAATTTTCGATAATGCTAAATTACAGAAAATTAGTTTTTCTCGGTAAATTGACGGAAACGGTGCTGCCATCATCCCGTGTTCTCCCTCCGTTTATACCAAAAGCCTTCCAAAAACGAATGGCAATTTTTGTATTTCTCACACACGCTAATGGCATTTCAGAAAACTAAATTATAAAAAAAAAATATTTAGAAAATTTATGATTTTCTCACATGAAAATTTGGGTATATGACATGGTCAAGACTCAAGACAAAGAGGAAGAGAACGAAAAAGGGAATAATCGGAGTCTCAGAACTCCAGACTCCGTCTCTCGGGGTCGGACCCATAGACGGATTTAGTAGTCGAACAACCCGGCCCACTTTAAATAATAATTATACAAAATCTGTGCTTTAGAAACCGGACTGGACCGGCCGGTCACCCGGTTGAACCAGAACCAGAGGCAGCACAACTAAAACTTCTCGTAACCTATAGAAGTATAATATTCAATAGTTGAACCATTGGTCCAACCCTATCTAACCGGGTTCAACCATAAGCGGACATTTTACCGCTTTGATGTCTGGTCTGCTATTAAAACATGGCACAAATACGAACAATTAGCCTTCCTCTAATCCTATCCTTTACCAATAAAGAAATAGAGGAGCTTGGTCAATGTGGGTTCTTTTAATATAATCTAATCTTGCTCTTTATACAAACAAGAAGAAACAATCTAAATATGTTTTCATTCGTGATCAGATATTCTGAGGTAGGGTTCACTCCATGCCATAATAAGCAGATAAGATTAGGTTTGAAAACTGGGTTGGTGAGGATGATTAATTATAACTAACACCTAATATTATTTTTTCAAATTGGTTGTGTTATACTTACATTATGATAGTTTGTCCTCCATGAAGAGGTGATGAGGATGATAGTTTATGATGATGATGAAGAAGATGAAGATGATAATGATTGGACATGGTTTTAAAAGAAAAACTAATGAATAATAATAGGTCTTAATTTAAAATTGTATAGGATGATTAATTATAAATAATACCCACATTTTATACGATTAGCTGTAAAATTAGCTAAAAAAATATATGTGAAAATATAAGATATTTAATAAATGAACAACTCAAATCATAAAACAGATTAAGCATTAAAAAAAAGGACACCTATTGCTCATACCTTTCAGCCAATTACCTTTCTTTTTTATTATATGTAGTTGAACTAGATGGACTTTGTTATCATCTTCTAGTGTCAATGCACCAACTTATTTTTCATTAATACCTGCTCTATTGCATGAAATTTTGACCAACTATTCTACTTAAAATAAAAGAAAATTAATTTTTATTTCAATTATATAAACAATAATTTTTAAATAAGTTAATATGATGCATTATCAAGAGATTAGTCCGATTCAATCTCTTACTCACTTCTTGCTCGTTACACAAAGCAACATTTTTGGTCACTTCAATGTAGTAGAATCAATGTTTCTCAAGTAATTAGTATCATATTCCATATTTTGTGCCATCTTATGAAACGTTGCAAAAGGAGGTACTACTATTTGTGTGCATGCGGGCACGGAGTCAGACAAGTGACTAGTAATTCTTAGCAATAATTTTGAAGCTAAATTGGCCATTAAATTGGAAATGTAGCCGATTTGGGTTTGATCTCATAGCTCCTACCATACTGTTCCTCACCAACAAATGTGATTATGTGAAATATATCTCGATTGGATCAAATATGCTCAAGCTCAACTGATTTGGAGGAAATAATAAAAAAAAGACACCTTACATTACAAAATTGCATAATTTACATCAGGTAGACTCCCTCGACCTGATTGGGTGCGGGATGCTGCCAATATATGGGTACGGGGTAGGGTATCAATATTAACCTTTTTCTCTAATAGATTATCACACTACCCCTGTTTCTAATAGGGCATCAAGTCTTCTTCTTTTTCCGTTTCCTCTCGTTTTTAAGTTGTGTCTTCTCTTCCTGGCGTTTAGAATGCCATGAACGAATT
This sequence comes from Aristolochia fimbriata, assembly GCA_019845555.1. Classification (NCBI taxonomy): domain Eukaryota; kingdom Viridiplantae; phylum Streptophyta; class Magnoliopsida; order Piperales; family Aristolochiaceae; genus Aristolochia; species Aristolochia fimbriata. The sequence continues at coordinate 7,794,571 of CM034078.1, forward strand.
TCTAATAGCTTTGTCTTGGCATCTCTGAAGGGTGCATCAGATCTCATTGACATCAATTGCTGCAACCACATCAAGAATGAACGCTTTGTAAGATATTGCCGATATTACAATACTAACACTAATTTGTCACTTTACCTTGAGATGATCCATTGCAGCAAGATTGAAGCCAAGGATGTCTTTGCAGTCCTGAAAGCAAATAAATATAGGTGAAAAACGCAAGGTAGACTGGAAAATAACAGGGGAAAGGTCACTGCAGATTTTTTATTTTTTTTTATTTTTGTTAAACAAATGGAATGATAAATTGTTGTCCATCTGAGATGATGATGACCTGATTAATAAAGAACTAAGGTTGTTATGGCAAAGATCCATGGCAAGAAATTGTATTGATTATTAAGACAGCATCAACCACTCTCTAGGTGTGCAAGACACCAACAAACGAACAATTTAAACAGCTCTGTAAATACACTCTGTAAATACATTCGTCTTAAAGGATCATGAATTTACCTTGACCCTTTGATGAAGAAGGTCCTTCAGTTGAGTCAACAGAGGCCTCGCTGAAGGGGTAGTAATTAGTTGATTATGATGAGTCTGCAAGAGAATGGTAGCAACCCTTGACGCAAGCTCAACCTGCACATGCAAATGTACAGGGTTTCATCATAAATTACCTTTATTAGCATGCAATTGCTACATCCTATATTAAAAAAAAAAATTAAGATAGAGGTCAATGCTGAAATAAAAAATGGGCAAAGTTGCATGCAAAAGCTCTAATAGATTATAATTTATATTTTAATTATTGGAGAGCAATCATAGTTTTAGAAGAGAGTATCTAGCAAAAGAACACACCCAAAAACTATGTTGGTAGCCTTCTTTACCTTAGCAGAATTGAAGACCCAATCCTTCAAGTAAGACATAACCTTCAAAGCATCTGAGAATGGCAAAGCCTGCAAATGGTAAAATTCAGCATTCTTTTCTAGACTAGATAATAACATAAGACAAACAATAACTTTCACAAACTCAGGTTCATTGCACACGATGGTAGCCCCAACAAAACTGAAGCCTATTATAGTGAAGCTGCCCCTGAGGTTTAGCTTCCTCTAGAGAGTGGGTAACCGAGATTTCAATACCAACAAAGAAAAACTACGTCCAAATTTTCATCTTATTAAGTAAAACTTGAAAAAAAAAAATGTAGGCTTTCTGCCAGCCATTAAGAAAACAACAAACAGAGGCAAAAACTCACCAGAGAAAAAAAAATCAAAGTTTAATTTAATAGCAAAAAGCTATTTTTTGTGTTCCATGCAGAGGCTTTTTATAGACATAAAACTCAGAATAACAAGAAACTCCTAATTATCTGGTATAGGTGATAGACTCAAATGAGGACACATTAAATTTATATTACTTGCTGGAAATCAAAATCAAAATAGGATGAGAACTCTTATAGAGTTGGTAATTTTATGCTTTCCTAGTTTAATAATAGTGCCCAAAAAGAAAAGTTAGTGAAGGAATATCCAAGCATTTTTTAACCCAAGCCAAAATTTTTCTTAACCTCAAAGTAGAAAAACATTTGGTACAAGTCACAAGATGGACAAGCATTACACAAACAATATGCCATTTCAAATGCTCCACGCAAAATAACTGTCTACATTCCTACAAGACCACATCACCACAGCTATAGCCAAATTATTTCAAATCACCAAAATAATGATTCATTTTTCTTTTAAAAGGAGAGTAACAATGATTTCCAAAATCTTCCTTTCTAATCGATAATTTAATTGAGAAAACGAAAAAGGAAAGAAATCCCAGTGATGAACAATCCCACACACCAACCAGGAGAACAGATGACATGTATGCAGAGCTATGAGACAAATGAACAATTCACACCAAGTATCCCCTGCCTCATAGATTATACAGAAACGCAAACTCAAGTAGCAGCAGATTAATTTTAAAATGCATAAACAATTATTTGATTACCAGCAGGGTCTGCTCAAGATCATTTGTCTGAACATTTGAAAGTGCACGGAGAACATAATCAGATGGAGATAGCCCAAGCATCAGAATATTTGATTGGAAATTAGTTGTCCGTCCCCCAGCTTTCTCTTCTGCCTGAATATCCAAGACATATTGCAAAGAAAATGAGATACCTATAAAATTTATGGATTACACAAATAAGATTTGACTGTATACTAAATGCTCAGAAAACCCTTGTAAGCCTGTCACTATTCAATAGAGCCAAGCATACAATATTACTAGTAGGCATAAGTACCTTGTGCTGACTAATGCGTTTTAGTTCCTCTTCCGCCATGTCCAATGCATCAATTATTAAGTCCGTTGACGTAAGCGTTTCTTTAGTCTTTCTCCCAGCCAAGGCAACAGATCCCTCCTCTGGAAGATCTTCTTTTGGCATATGTCTGCTTTCAAATGAATCATCAAAGGCAGACTCAAACATCTCCTCCAATCTTTTCTCCTTTTCTTCCTGCACATTCAAAAGGGTTCCGTTCATATGTTAACTCTTTAATCTCAATCACGGAAAATCTTAAATAAAACAATAACTTCATTAAGCCCGAGATATTTTCCACACCAGAACTAAAGAAATCCTGCAATAAGCATGGGTAGACCTGAACAAGGTTGGCATGTAAACTGCTATCAGCTAGCTTCAGTTCCTTTTCAGCATCTAAACTTAACAAAAAGTGAGAGCGGAAAAAGGGATCAACTTGTCAAGTTCACTTAGTTGAACTGCCAAATTGTATAAATCAACCTGATCCCCCAAAGCAGAACAGCAGGAGGGGGACCCTCCCACTCCCCTAATGATATCCAGAATTTCCAAACAGCAGCGGGGCAGTGAGGGGTCTTCACCTGCTCGCAAATAGAAGAGGCATATCAAGTATCAAGTATCACCCATGCACTCCCCACAGTTGGTTGATATCCAGAATTTTCAAATAATTTATGCACTCCACACAGTTAGTTGATATCCTGAATTTTCAAATAATTTATGCACTCCGCACGGTTGGTTGACATCCATATTCAGGCATATCAAGTATCACCCATGCACAACAGATTTATAGCTGAATTTGCCTCATATACAATGTGTGGCAGAAATAGGTGTGTACCCAGTAGCACTCCAGTCAGAAAAATATCTGAGAAAGTCTTGAAGTTTTTTGTGCCACAGATGATGAACAAATCAGATGATATTGATATCTATACCATCATTACATTTCTTAACAAAGATATCTATCCTTGTTCACAACTTAATGCTCCAGCAATCATAGACCTAAAAAATTGTTAAGAAATATATTTATCAAATCATTTAAGCGGTGAGATTCATTCAACAAGAAGTAAAACTACTTCCAACGTAAATCAAGTTGTAGAAATATCTAGCTCTTCCATATCACTATTATTTTCAAATGATAACTGTTTTTGCTTCAACTTAATTAATTTGTTCAACCTCTGTAATATTTGCTATGAGATATCATCACTTTTACTACACGGATTATTGTTGCACTCAAAAGTGCCTATTAAAGTCAATACACGTGTTTTTGTACACAAGCATATTGCACACAAGTAATTGTTACCTCAATGAAGAAGGGTTCCTCAGTGCGATCCCAACGGCGAATGGACCGGTCATTGGACCCTGTGACAAAGAAATCACCACGGTTGCTAATAGCAAGACACCAAATGTAGGAGTGGTGTCCTTCAAGCGTAAGCAGTAACTCAAACTTGTCAGCATCCCAATACTTGACAAGGCGATCTTTCCCCACACTAAACATATAATGTGTATTGTTCACAAACTTCACTGCCATTACACTGTAAAGAACATGCTTATCTGGGTTTAGTAAATTCATAAAGTCAGTCACAAATGAAAAAACCCAACAAAAGTAGAGGCAAAAAGGGACCTGTCGGTGTGAGCAAAAATAGATTTGTGGCAATCACCAAAATCCAGACCCCAGATCTTCAAATTTTTGTCTGCAGATCCCGTAACTATCAAATCCCCATCAGAAGAAATATCCATACCAAGCACAGGTAGTTTATGACCATATAATGAGAGAAAAAATTTCATTGTGTCCATAAAGAAGACCTGCAGAAGATCAGCCATAAGTTTTATACCATTGAAAAAATGAGTGCACACAGATATTCACTCCACAGACTTTCCAAAGATGCCAAGACCAACGAGGCTGTTCCATGTGATGCAGCACAATCAAGATCCAGACCAATTACAAGTAGCACCTCTAATTTGTCAAAAACCTCTGGTGATTAATAAGGAGCACAAGTTTTTGCTGCTCTACATGGAGCAGTAAATTCAAGCAGAAGACCAACAAAATTTCCTTGTTAGAAAAAAGGGGAAGAAACCAGAAGATATGTAATACTAATACAATATTTGAAAAAAGAATCAATATAAACATATCTATTCAAACAGAAGATACAATAAATAACTGCAAGATACCTTGACTGTGTAATCTAGTAAAGCGACAGCAATATATTTAGCATCAGGACTGATGGAGATGACTGTAACTTCATCATTCATTTCATATGACCCCACGTTAATTACTGTTAACTCCTTGACACTCTGCATGACAGGAAAATAAGTGCATTAGCTCATAAAGCTCCAAAACAAGCATTTTATACTGTTCAGCAGTGAGGTGTTCTAAGAAAAAAGTACTCTTTAAGAGGAAGCCTATTCGGCATCTCCAGTCTATATCTCACATGCACTAGGACATGTTAGTGCAGTCCAAGAATACTAAAAAGATAAAATTATACTAACATTCTTTTTGTCCCTCAATAATTATAATATCTACTAGTTAAAAGAATAATAAATAAATAAACTATGAATCATGGGAAGAGAAAAAAGAAGTAATAGAAGGGAAGAGGAAAATGATAATACAGGGGAAGAGAAAAATTGATAATACCGGGGAAGAGAAACCGGACAATATATGGGAAGGAAAAAAAATTAAAGGGGAAGACAAAAATGAAAATACAGGAAAAAAGATAATACAGGGGAAGAATTAATTTGCTAATTTAAAAGGGAAAAAGTAAAGAAAATTTCTTTTCTTATAATTAAATGAAAGGATAAATCACCCATAACACCCTAAAAAATTGCTAAGTTACTCACATTCCTAGGTATAAAGATAATTACAAGAGATAATTACTCACATAGCCTAGCATTCAATTTTCAACACCATTACCCACTAAAGCTGAACTTATCTTTAAAAACAATTCTAAGCCATCTCATCCCGATCAACCTTCCTCCCTCTTTTTTTCGCTGTCTTATACAATGAGAGGGACAGTAAACCACCACTTCTGGACCCTCTCATTGGAGGAAGAGGGTGAAAATAAACACATAAGAAAAGGAGTTAACACATCTTAGAGGATCATATATAGAACCAAAAATTTAAATTTTTTTTTACAGCATATTGATGTCACAATGGGTTCCATTTTAGGCATTTTACCGATATTAGGAGCATGGTCAGGCAAGCAAATGCTAAATATTTATAAACTGAGAGAAAAATCACATACCCGATCAGATTTCTCCTTCAGTTGATACTCCCAGAACTTAACATAGTGATCTATACTGGCAGTGACAAATCCACTCCCATCTGGAATAAGCCCAATTGACCCCACAGAATTGGAATGTGCTTCAATTATATCAACACAATTTCCACTTCCAACATCAATGATTTCTAGTTTTCCACCTTTGGTCCCAACAAGCCCATACCTATTCCCAGGCACAAGGATCCCACAAAGCCCATATCCAGAATCAATAGTGCGAAGGCAAGAACCTGTACTAGGGTTCCAAATTTTTACAGCATTGTGACTAGTTGACATCAAGAGAGTATTATCCAAACTAAGTGAAACACTTCTTATGTCAGATCGGTGTCCCGGAAGGTCAAGAGAAAGTACTTTGGATGTTGTATCACTGTGGATGGAATAAACTTCCAATAAGTTATTGTTTAGAGACACTGCCAACGATGCCAAAGCGCCATTTGTCGGGGTGTTCGGACAGAAACTGAAGGAAGAGATTTTTTTGCCTGTTCGAACAAATATTAGAAATTTAAAACAATCAGTTGCAACCATATCAAGTAGATTTGGATCTTGTCCCTTAACAAGATTTGGATCCCCATCTGCCTCCACTGAAGACAACTTTTCTTTCTTTCGGTTTATTCGCCTCTTAGCTTTACGCTTAGCTTCATGGTCATCTAAAACTCGATACAACTCTACAATTTTCCCTGCCTCTTGACAGCCAAGAAGATTTCCAGACTTGTTAAATCTCACAGTTGCTACTCTATCCTTGCTATCTCTGTTTTGTCGACGTAAATCACCAAAGTGATTTAGAATTTCCCATTTACTTTGAGTGGAAATGCCATTTTCACCAGGATGGTTATCAGGTGATACTTGGTTTATTAAGTAGAATCGAAGCTCTGGATCAGCAGAACCTGTAACCAAATATTTCTCTTTTGGGTCAACATCGATAGACCAGATCTCACTGTGGTGGCCACCGATTATTTGTGCACAGTATTGTGTATCTAGGTCCCATACTCTGATGAATTTGTCTTTCGAACAACTAACAAGTTTTTTAACAGAATCGAGAAAAACAACATCAGTCACCTGCATACCACAATTCAATGTGTAACTACCATGCAAAGGTAAAATCATGATTAGAATCATAATAGCAAAATCACTAGATATAAAAAATAATATAACTTTTCATCCTATGATGCATGTAAAAAACGAAGATATGATCTGATAGAAAAATTTAATAAGAACAGAAGAAACCGAAATATTAAGTACAATAATAGTGAAAGAAACAACTATTTTACACGCAAGGGAATAATTCCTGGATAAGGAAACAAATGTGACAATTGGACATACGCTACTCTGAGAGAGACTGCACCCAAAATCTATAATTGACAAGAGCAAAAAATACCGATGGAAAATGTTTTGTTAATGTCTTCTTTAAAATTTTTTTATTAGAAACCAATAAAGCCAACATTATAAGCGCTTTAAATTTCATAATGGAATACCTGGTCACGATGGCCGCGAAGCCGATAAAGCCCAGCTTCACCAACGGCATCCCATAAGATAATGTCACAGTCCTTGCTTCCGGACGCAAGCAAAGACCCAAGTTTGTTGTAGCGAAGTGCAGTAGTCGCAGTCTTGTGCCCATTTAGCGTAGTCTCACATGTACCTTTGTTAGTATCCCATATCCTTATACTTCCATCAGCATACCCACAGGCTATCTGCACAAAAGCTTACAGAAATCAAACCCCAACATAACACTAAGAAAACGACAACTTTGAAAAGAAGCTGGATAAACTCATAAAGCAGTCTATAGAGTACCAAAGAAGAAGGAGATGAAGCAATGGAGGTCACAGCAAGCGTTGGTCCCGACTGCGCAGGTGTTAGGACTTTGGAGCAGACACCCTGCCTCAAGTTCCAGACATTCACCGACTCCAAGGCAGGGGCCAAGAGCTGCTTTCCTGTGGTGTCGAAACATATATTGGAGTCGAACGAAGCGATTACACCAAAAACTGCGCGGGGCTCATAACGGAGATACGACTTCACCATTTTTGCTCCACACCGTGTTTGCGTGCTCTGACTCCAATATCACTGGATTGTTTCGCAGCAAAGTTTTGATTTTCTCGCTGTAGTAAACTCAAGGTAACTGGAAGAGAAAAAACAGATTACGTAGCAAAACTCCACTACGTCGGTAGCGGCAATAAAGGCGGCGGCCGGCGAGAAACGCGCGTAGAGTAAGAGCGCGGCCAGGCTAAAGAGAAGCGTTCATAGCCCTAACGTTGTTTAGTGGACCCGGATCCGCTGGCCACAGCCATTTATGGCCAGCGTACGCAGGGCCAATGGCGGAGCGCCCAGGCACGAGGTGCCTGTGCAGCGCTCCACCATGCGCGGATCCGGGTCTCAACCGGGTCGTTCGACAGACAAAAAAAAAAAAAATTTAAACCGGCTAAAAATACGGTTCGGCGCACGTCCTGACACTTATCATCCTCTAACCTTATACTGCGTATAGTTACAACTCTGTATCATCCTTTGGATAACTATATACCATTATAGTATTTGTTTTTTTTGTTGTCTAATTTTTTGGTGGTCTTACTACGTATAGTTACAACTCTGTACCATCCTTTGTACAACTCTATACCATTAGAGCATTTTTTTTTGTGTGGTCTAACAAACCTTTACTACGTTTAGTTACAACTCTGTACCATCCTTTGCACAATTCTATACCATTGGAGTATTTTTTTTGTGTGGTCTAACAACCCTATACTACGTTTAGTTACAACTTTGTACCATCCTTTTCACAACTCTATACCATTAGAGCATTTTTTTTGTGTGGTCTAACAACTCTTTACTACGATTAGTAACAACTCTGTACCAGCCTTTGGATAACTATATACCATTACTGTATTTTTTTTTTTTTTTTTTTCTAATTTTTTTTTGGTCTAACAACTATATACTATGTATAGTTACAACGCTGTACCATCCTTTGCACAACTCTATACCATTGGAGCATTTTTTTTGTGTGGTCAAACAACCCTTTACTACGTATAGTTACAACTCTGTACCATCCTTTGCACAACTCTATACCATTGGAGCATTTTGTTTGTGTGGTCAAACAACCCTTTACTACGTATAGTTACAACTCTGTACCATCCTTTGTACAACTCTATACCATTGGAGCATTTTTTTTGTGTGGTCTAACAACCCTTTACTATGTTTAGTTACAACTTTGTACCATCCTTTGCATAACTCTATACCATTGAAGCATTTTTTTATGCGGTCTAACAACTCTTTACTACGTTTAGTTACAACTTTGTACTATCCTTTGCACAACTCTATACCATTGGAGCATTTTTTTTTGTGGTCTACCAATTATATACTACGTTTAGGACCAACTCTATACCAGCCTTTTGGATAACTATATACTACGTTGGTACACAACTCTGTACTAACATTCGTATAACTATATACCATTCTAAGGCAACACTGCAGCGCACATGCGCCTAAGGTAGCGCCATCCTTTGGCGCGGTCGTGCGCCGAATCGGATTTTTGGCCGGTTTAAATTTTTTTTTTTTTTGTCAGTTGAATGACCCGGTTGAGACCCGGATCTGCGCATGGTGGAGCGCCGCACGGGCACCTCGTGCCTGGGCGCTCCGCCATTGGCCCTGCGTACGCTGGCCATAAATGGCTGTGGCCAGCGGATCCGGGTCCTTAAATTTTCTCCGCCAAGGGAACAGAACAACAAGTGGACCGGGAGGCGGGAACTAGGGTCTAGGATGAAAAGCTGAGCGACCGACCCAACTCGAACCCGGTTCGACTTTCCTTTTTCCAATATCATCAACATGGCTCATAACGCATTCATCTCTACTTCGTCTTCTTTGTCAGAGACTCAGAGGGAGCAATTTCAGGACGTCTCGTTCGCACCAAAAAACTTTAATTTTTAGGACGACGCTCTTTTTTCTCTGTTACTCTTAGTTCACTCCAATCGATTAGAGGATAGAGAGAGGTTTGCAATGTTTGGATCGAGCTCGAGGCGTCTACTTCTCTCACCAGCAGCGAAAGTTGCTGCTGGCCGTCCTTCGTTGTATGTCTACAAACACGAAAAAATTTACCTCATGCCACCTCCCAATCGGCTAACACAGAATCGCTTCCTTGATATTCACGAGGTTTTGTCATCCGGATAAAAATGCGTACTTTTATGTTTTTGCTGTTTGATGTGACTCGTGTGTTTGGTTTCCTTCAACTCACTGGTATGGTATATTGGCAGATGCTTAGGAAAGAAGCCATCGAGAAGGAGCGCGCGAGAATGTACGTTCAGTTATTCATTTATGAGGCTTTTTAAATATTGTTCAGAAAACATGAGTTGATGCTTATTTTTCACAAGCTGGAGTTTGGAATTTCTCTTTTTCGTAGCGTTTGTCATATTTTACAATTTAGCAGCTAGAAAAGCATCATAGTTAGTTTTCATCTGTACTAGTAACTGTAAGATGATGCATAGAAACATAAATGAAGTAATAAACTTTAAAAGAGAAGTCCATCTGGAAGGATTAGAAAGATAAATGAAATGATGAAACTGTAAAGACGAAATCCTTATGGAAGGATGCACAGACCGTTGCTGAATCCTGAAAGTAGAAATCTGGAGAGAACAGGAGTACAATTAGCTATTAGAAAAGCAGCTGAGTTAGCTGTTATCTGCATTAGTAAGCCTGTTAATTTACATATAAAAGGTGAATGAGATGACAAACTGTGAAAGAGAGAATCATCAAGGAAGAATGTAAACCTGATCTGGCCCACCTATGCACGTGATACCAAAGAACTATGATACAATCAGAAAAGACAATAATTTGATCATAAATGACATGAGAGCAGGCAACTGTGACACAATCAGAAATGTCAATGATCTGATCATAAACACGATTGAATCTCCAAAAATTTTATTAAAATCCTTACGCAAACAAATTGCGGAGGGAGTGTCCTCTTCTGCAATCATATGATATGATGCAAAATGCTGCCTGAATGTCTTTAAACCTGTCAGAGCTGGTCTTATTTCTATGCTGTTGGAAGCTATGACTCCTAGAAAACTGGAGTTGATCTCATGAATATCAACCTCTTCAATCTCTTCTCTCCCACCATTATATTTTATAGATGGTGTTATATTACTGCCCAAAGTCAGATGTTTGTTCTTATAGTTAAGATTTGCCGGATTTCATTATTCAGAATTTTTTTGTGAAAAAAAAAAGTGTAAATGAATATGTTTGCATATTAAGAACTTTTTTCTGGTTGAGACTGAATGATACTACATTAGGGTTCAAAGCCATGTCAAATCTTCTAATGCTGAAGTGTTTAGTAAGCATCTACTTACTTGATCGACAATCTTTAAGACTGTTGATGTTATGCAAATGAACCACTCAGGAGGATTCTGAGACTGTTGCCTAGTTAAATTTTGTCCTTGCTTGCTCATTGAGGAAGATTCAATCTGTTCCTGCCTTTTTAAAGCCTGAAAAGCTTCAGCCTTTTGAATTGCAATTGGTTCTTCTCTTCTTTGATTTTACAAGACTTGCAAGCATTCTTTTATCATTTAGTTGTATTGTGCCTTTAATTCACTTGTTTATTTGTTTCTAAAAACAATCGTGTGGTTTAGTGCAGAAAAGATGAAATGAGTAGAGGTTACTTTGCTGACATGGCAGAGATAAAGAAACATGGTGGTAAGGTGAGCTTGCCCAATGGCTTTGGCTGGTTTATACTCCCAGTTTATCTTGTAGTTCTTTTATTGTCAGTCATATAGTGCTTTAAACCTCTAAACTGATAGTGATGTCTTATTCTTACCATTTTACCATTGCAACAGTTTATTAAGATACCGTTTATCTTATAATGGAAATTCTATTGTTTATTGAAGTATGAAAGTGTGTTCAAGAGATAACATATACTGAAGAAATGTGCTAATGGTAAACAAGGGAGCATAAAATTATTCGCATTTACAGCCAACATTGGTTTTGGTTCATGTAGAAATGCAATTCAGAAACATCTTAATCAAATTTCTGGACAGGTAAAGGTTTTTTTGGGACAGATGAAACATTTTTGCATCAATTATGATTAAATTCAAAAGGCAGTATGTTTTCCATGTCATGCTTCCTAATGGTAAACCTAATGGAATGAGTAATCAGTGTGCTGCATGACAGAAAGAGAATCTATCTTGTTAGGCAAAAGCCATCGATTAAAAGGGAAGGCGGTGCTGTACCTTTGAATAAATTGAGATATAAGGAGTTGGTTAGGTTCTTTTTTTTGGTGGGGGAACAGTCGTGGAGTAATCATCTTCTTTTTTTATCGAGGAAGACTTTTAAGAGTTATTTTCACTAACCTGCATAACCTTCTCTGTGTCAGAAGAAAGCTTTCCTGTATTTTTGTTTAATTTTCATTATCCCATTTTCTTATTTTGGAGATGTATGTTTTCATCTCATAATATTATGTAATGCCCATGTAGTTGGTTTTGTTTTATGCAGATTGCAAAGGCAAATGCAATCTTAATTCCAACCATGGAGGCTGTAAAGTTTCCCAGTTTGGAAGTAAACTTCTCAGATGGTAGAACCCTGACACTCCCCAATGGTCCAGAACACAATAAAAGTGACAAAAGCAAGAAATCAAGCCCTTTAGTGTCACTTGTTTGTCTTTCTTTTCGAGCAAATTCTCAGGTTTGGCATTGTCTGCATTCTTTTGCCTCATGTTGTTTTTTTCAATCATAACAAATTGGGATGCTCAGAGGAGCAGAGAATGACATCACGATCATGTGCTATAGTTATTTCAGGGCTCATTTGTAGCAATTTCTTTAAGCTTAGGGTGCATATATTAGTTAGTGCTGTCTGATAGTTCTTCTGGAAAATAATATGATGTTTTTCCATGATTTTCTTTATGGTGCAGGCAATGATTGATTCATGGACAACGCCCTTTATGGATGTGTTTAGCAATTCAACCAATATCCAGTTATATCAGGTGATTATCTGTAATCAACATGGCCAACTATTAACTAATATTTAGGTGTACTTCTTTTCTTCTTTCCAGATGCTATAATCAGAAGGTTGCTTTAACATCTTCATCCTTTCATCTTGACTTCTCTCCTTTTCTATATGGTTTTGATGGCTTGATTTTTATGAGAAGGTGTAAGGTGAATGTCACAGGCCTATGGCAGAAAAGAATCTTTATATATTGTTGAAATGCCTTTTACTATGTTCAGAGATGGCACTTAGGTGAACGGAAGCTTCATGGTTTTCTGGATATCCTAGACTTTGTTTTGTGACTTCATGCTAGAGACTGACATGTACTTCTGTTCAATTGTCACATGTGGATGTGACTTGTTACCAATAAACAAAAGTGGTCACTTGTAGATTAGTTGTTCAGATTTTCTTTCTGAAGAAGATAACAAAGCTCTGTTTCAGGTATCAGTCATAGAGTCTTGGTTCTTGTCTCTAAATCCAATCAAACGGATGCTTCTTTGGACCATGCGGAAGTCTAATTCTGATGGGAAGCCCTGTGCACTGCAGAGGGAGATTGGTTACTCGTTTGGAGACAAATATTATTTTAGAAAGGAGCTCAAGATTTTGAACCTTCTTACTGGGTAAGGGAATAATGAATGCTATTTATTGTGGTTAAAAGTCATTTTTTTTCTCGCAAACATAATCCTATATGTCCAGGTAGATGTGTATTTCAATTACAAGAATTTTCATTTTTTTTCAACTGTCATTAAGTTTATAAACATATTAGTAGTAAGAATCTGTGCTAGGAATTTGGTGGTGTGAAAGCAGTAGAGGCATCCTTTTACTTTGTTTTCCAAAGACCAGCTTCTAGATCTTTGTCCTATATCTTGGCTGATAGTTTGCTTAAAAAGGATTCTTGTTTTTTGTTAAGCTTCTCGCCAGTTGTGTGTAAAATTTTTTAAAAAAGAAGGATAAACCCATAACAGATAATACTAGTGCACTCTCGTAAGTTTACTGGAGTGGAATGACTTCTAAAAGTATGTTCTTTGACTCCCTCAGGTATATTTTCCTGCTTGATAAGCTTGGTAGGATTAGGTGGCAAGGTTATGGATTAGCTAGTGAAGAAGAAATGTCCTCACTTCTGTCTTGCACTTCCCAGTTGTTGGAGGAGAAATGAAGGTTTGGAGAGGGGGGGACCTTGATCTGCTCATGCTTTCGGGGCTTCTAGTTTCGTCCTTTAAAGTTGGTTGGGTATGAGTAACTGACGATGACCAACTTTGAATGGTAAAGTTCTGGATTGCAGTCTTCTGCAATTATTATGTTGATTTTTTTCTGGTCCATTGTAGATGCACTTACTGGATTATTCTATGTTGGGTTATTAACCGGGAGACTGTAGGGAGTTGTCCTATTTATTTTGTCATAGAATGGAAATTCTGATCGACTTAAACACAGTAGAATTAGTGCTCAAAAATAAACTTTGCTAAATTATTTAAACCTTCGTGCCGTGGCTCAGTATATGCGGACATAATGTTTGTATATGGTTAGTATATTAGAAGCAGACTACCATGAATAAATGTTCCAAAGAGATTCATTTTTCTTGTTTGTATTTAATGGATACACTGTCCCGGGTATTAGACGTCGTACATCAGACGAGCTTGCGAAGGATTCATTATATTTAATTCCCGCTCCATTTTTTCAGGCTGAAATTACGAAGAACAGAAATGGAAGATGAGTTAAAAACCAGCCTAATACACTCAACTGTATCCTCACCAAACTCAGAAAAGATGTCCTTCACCTCTACTCTTATCACCAAACCTGGAGCTCTTCTCTAACTTCACCTCTTCTCTGACTTCTCTGCTTCTTCTTCTACTTCTCTACCTACTGTTTGAATTTTCTACATCTTTTACTTTTTAACCTCTTCTTCGACAGTTCGACTGCTCCTCTCCTCTTTGAATTTTCTACCTCTTCTTTGGCTTCTTGACCTCTTCTTCAACTTCTTTTCCTCTTCTTTTATTTCTTAACCTCTTCTTCAACTTCTCTCTACTTCTCTTCCTCTTCTTCTATTTCTTAACCTCTTCTTCAACTTCTCTCTACTTCTCTTCAATTTCTTTCCACCTCTTCTTTGAATTTTTACCCTCTCGATCCTCTCCACCTCTGCTTTGACTTCTCCGACCTCTCTACTTGTTCTCGAACCTCTCATCATTTTCTCCTATGCCTGTTACTTTTGATTCTTCTACCTCTTCTCTGATTTCTCTACCTCTTCCTCTTGTCTGGCTCCTCTTACCTCTTCTCTAATTTATCTAATGCGATTCATATATCCACAAGTGACGACTGACGAGTAACATAACCCACTCTAATATATAATTACTTCTGCCTTGAACTACTGCTACCATTACTATAAAGTTATTGTTTGTCCTGATGTCAAGTTGAAATTGAAACTTCGTAGCAGAGATACACTTGGGTAAATTTTTAACTCAAAAGGATAGCCAATCTTAAAAAATAGCGAAATAGTGCATTCTGTAGTACTCATGATTCCAGCGTAATAATAACATGAATGGTACTCAAACTGCGATAAGGCAAAATACCAGACATTCCAGTTGATTCCGAACCCCATTGCAGAATTTAGGAAGATTTTTGGACCATCAATAAGTTGCACTTGCGCCTTTGAAGGTAGTGTTCAGACATGCTATTTCAAAAAATTAACATATTCTCTCCTAGGTTCCCACAGTTCTAACTTAAAACATTTTTTCTTGACATTCACCATGGAATTTAAATTGAGACAATTACAGAGATATTTAGCAAGCCAGGCAGAAGGCAATCTGGCAACTTCTGATAAATGCCAGGCCGTACTCTCATTTCATAATTCTGAAACACTTTGATCACCAGGGAATGAAGGATCATGTAGAAAAGCTCCTAGCGTTGGTTTGGCAGGCTTATTTGTACCAACAGGGAAATTCCAAAATGAATCGGAGTTCTCAAAAAATATGTAGAACACAACAGCGGAGGCCAGAAAAAGTCCCAGAAGCAACAAATATATTTGCCAATCTGCAAAAAGATTATCAAAAGTTAACTATAAGAAGTGTATTCCAATTAAAGATGAACTCATGCACCAAATTAAGACATTAAAGAGCAACCTTTCCAATCAGCAGGTACATTTAATTTGGTCACCATCGCTCCCCATTCAGTTGAAGTGGAAAGTACAACTCTGACAAAAAAAAAGAACAAAAAAATAAACAAATGGGACTAACACCATATTCAAAAAATTCAGCACACATCCTTATTGAATAGATGAAACCATCCCATAAAATCTGACACTGACGACAAAAACAGGAATCAAATAAGGTTATATGTTGCTGCATTAAAATTGCAGCCACGTTTAAGCCTCACGTCATTGACATGAAGAATAATCTTTTAAACTTGCCTGTACATTACAGGGGCAGACATACACGGCATGAACGACAGGAGGAAGATGCTTTGCATGCATATGCTACAAGAAACAGAGAAGAGATACCAACAGCAATGGGAGACTGACAAATCATAGATAGAGCAGCACAGCATAGCATTTGCACTTTGTCAGCTTTCTTCTTTTGATAGTAAGAACATTCATGGGTCTTGGGCATTAGCTCAGTGGTCCCATGGGAGTTATTGCTGCGGGAGGTCTTGGGTTCGGGTCTCCACAGCATCATTGGGAGTAAAAACTTGTAATTGGGAGTAAAATGTATTCACTTTCCTCAAAAAAAAATATTAAGAACATTCATAATCCAGACTACCATTTCTTTTTAACTGAAACTCAAAATCAGTCTTAAGATCTGAAGTTCAATGTCGTCATGACATCATGTCATGATAGAACCCAATTATACTGTTACCAGATGTCCAATTTATTCTACTCGTTAGGGCATGATATGAAAGTTTCTGATAATTTATCGTAACTTGCATAAATAACTGAGGGAAGGAGAATTCCCTTAGTTAAAATTGTAAGTTAAATCTCCGATAAATGGGTTTAAAATCTATAGTCTCTAAGAGTTGACTAGTCTTCTGTGAATATAGACCAAGAGTTGACTACACAATCACCCTCAAAACAAGGTACTTGCAACAGAAATAATAAAATAGTAATGCCAAAAGAAAATTCAAAGTATGATCAAAATACGTTAGAAAGAATAAGAATACAGAAACAAATCAAACTTTTACCTTTCGCTAGGACAAAACTCTATGGATGAAATGCATGTACCCAGGTGAAGCCTTTTACTCAACTGGCAGATCTCCATCTTCTTTACTTGAACAACGCATAGATCACCATCATTGCTTCCCCTGTATTACAGAATCAATAATGCCTTTGTTAGTGCATGCTTGTCCATTCAAAAATCAATATCCCATGCACAAAATTAACTAAAATGCAGCATCTAAGTTAGTCACAGAACCACGACAGTTGCTAACCTTGATGGATTCCCTTGAAGTGTCAAACCCAAGTTCTGTAAAAGAACTGAGTGACAGCAGGTTCAGGAAAGTTTGCCATTTCACCCAACCCCAAAAAGAAAATATACAAGTTAAAACTCAATTATTATGGGATGCTAAGCAACAGAATAAACCTCTATATAAAACCTAGCCAGAGCCAGCCGATTGCACCAGGTTGGATTGGACCCAGGGTGTTATCCGGGTTCAGGGCATCCAAAATCTAGAGTTGGTTAAAACCCATATGACCAAGTACATTTTTTAAATATTAAAGAAGGATTGTGACATCACTATGACATCATCATGGTTCAACCAGTTCACCGCCGACCCAGTGGACCCTTTTAATCCGAATGATCCTTTTCCAGGTCAGTGACCAAGTCACTTTTATAACATTAGAACAAATTTGACATCAAAGATCCAATTAATATCAATAATACTTTTAAATAAAAGAAACAATTGAATATAAATCTATGTTCACTGAGTAGGATTTGGAATCCAAACGTGATAAATGCACATCAATGTATTTCCATGAACCATAAAATTTCATCCCCTCAACCAAATTCTAGCTTTCTAACTGGGACCAGTAGCTATAATGTGAATAGATTAGTGGCAAAACATGAAAGAAGAGATAAAAAATTAGTGATGTTTAAGATTGTTTAAGCATGTTTGAAGGAGACTAAACTATAATAGAATGAGAAAGTCTTTGTAACTCTTGTAGACAAACAAATAAAAATAGAAGAGAACGATAATCACATGGACAAAAAGTGAAGCTTGGGCAAAGAGAAATAAACTCGTAAAGCAGACATGAACATAATTGCGACAAGGCTCTTGATATATGATGAGGAGGAGGATAAGGATCTACTATCCAACAATAAAAACGTGTGAATCAGGGATGGCTGGAGGACAGCCACCATAAACTGGACTGTTCTAGTACTCTGACCCTATATTAAGGTCAGCTTCTTGTAGAATTCCTGTAGAGAAATGCCAGTTGTGTCCCTTAAACATGCTGACGAGTAGTTTTGAACTTTTAGCCTTGAAACCTATTGAACCATGGCAGCTGAATTACAAAATGAAACTTAGAAATATCAAACAAGACTAGAAAATTACTTACAAGGCAAGATATTTTCCATCCATACTAATTGATAGAACAGAAGCAGGTTTTCTAAGTAGCCTCTTGTGCCCAATTCTATTCCAGGTACTCATGTCCCAAACTGCAGTGACAGCTTTCCCACCTGCTTCATTGAAATTCTTAGCATATTTTCCTTGAACATGGAATTAAAAAAAAAACAAAAGAAGAAAGTTTATCAACTGTAGGTCCCAGGCAATTGTACCTTTCTGCACAGTACAAAATAAAAATGGCTTAGTCCCATCCCTAGAAAACCGACAGCATTCAATCTTTTCATCCTTCAAATAACACAATATATGAATATAGATCAATAACATGTTCAGCATTTCCAATATATTGCTACCCTGTGGCAACAAAAATAACAGGATGAGAGTTGAACATACTGAGTCACGATTTAAGGAAGTCAAAGGGACACCCTCATTTGTCTTCCAAACTCGTGCAGATCCATCAGTTGACGTTGAAGCTAAGAACTCCGAGTCTAGGCTGGAGGGAATGAATGTTCAATAAAGAATAATTAAACGAAACCACATACATCTCTTGCATATAGAATTGTTATAGCATATAAGCAAACCTAAAGTCCATGTCTCTGAATGACTTATGAGCCCGTGGTTCATCCAAAAGAATATGAAGACTTGGCCATTCAAATATTCTAAGATGCCCATCCTATATCAATAAAACCTTGTGAGAGAAAGAAAAAACTGCGAAAATCTTCCAAATATTAATATTGTTTGGTTTAGTAGCAACTATAATATCTCACCTTGCCACCAGTGGCAAATCTAGAACCATCAGCACTAAAAGCAAGGCATTTCTGTGGACCAAAAGCAAGAGGAAGGGGAAGGTTCTTAGGCACCAATCTAATACTTTCTTCTCTTCCATGCAATTCTAGTAACCTGTGCATCGAAGCAACCATTCCAGATTTTATATTCTTCTTTCAGACTGCAATTCTCATTTTGCAATAAGTTGATACAGAAATGCAAAAAGCAGAGATCATGCAGGTCAATTTGCGCATGAAATTTACCACCATCTGCCCAAGGGATTAGCATTATACACCTTAACATGAGCCCAAGGACCCCCTCCCAGAATATTTCCAAAACTTAGTCCATTAGCAAGTGAAGATGTTTGAATTTGTTAAACAAAAGGATTCTTTGAGAAAGAAAACTACTCCATACTCATGAGTGAACTACAGTTGTGAGGTTCACAATCATGTCTGAACTCCAAATCAACACATACAGAACAACTGAAATCTAAAAGAAATGCACTCATGCAATTAATTATACGTGCATATATAAGACACACTGTACCAACAATCTCCTGGATGCAGGCATATATGCTACGATTAATTTAAGCTAGACATAGGTTCAGGCCATATGGTTGTTAGATTTAAATTGTCTTTGCTTGCAGTACTAAGCACTACCTAAATTTAGCCCACAAATCACCGTTCCAATTCAAGGTCTTTTTCTTTCTAAATTTGGCAGATCAGTTACGCCATCCGTTTAGCGGCTTCAATATTTTGTAGGACATCATTCATGATTGATTGGACACTGCGCCATTAGTATGGATTGCGAACAAATAAGAAATAGCATACTTGACCCTACATAGGTTAAAATAATGATAGCATCCTTTGCAATTCTGAATTCTGTTTATTAAACAGGTACAGGGGATGCCGAAAAGAAGTTCCATCAACCTAATATCATTGACTAGCCTCAAGCAACCGAGGTTGAGATGATCGGTAAAAGAACACAGAAAACAAAAACTCAAAAGGAGAAACTATTAGAAGTCTGCTCTCACTAACTTGCACCCGTCGGCCGTGGAATAAACAATATCGTCCCCACTTGGATGCACGGCAATGCTCACAGGGTCGCCATCCTCAAGAACGTATTTTTCCTTCAAAAACAGAAAAAGAAAAAAAAAATTAGCAACAAAAAAAGGGAACAACATTAACTCACCCAACATCAAACTCACTAACCCAATTAAAAGAACAAACGAAACAAACCTTAGGAGTACCGGAAAGTGACGTGGTTTTGTTATTGAACGATGAAATCTCAAGCAGAGGAGGAGAAGCGTCAGTCTTCGACCTACCCACAATCACAAGGTGGTCGTTCTCCGGTCGCCGTATCCACGACGAACACAACACCGAACCTTGGTGCCGCGAATCACCCATTGGCAGTGAATTCAAAGGTCTCGATGACAGAAACAATCGGGGAGTTGCAGAGACAGACGAGATTTCACAAACTTCCGGGCGTTGATCGCAGAGTAACGAGTCACTATCTATGACGAATTCTTTTAAGCTATCGGATATTGCAACCAGCGATAAATAATTTATCAAGGAAGACGGATATTCGGAGATTCTGGTGTTGACATTAAATTTATAGCGTTTGAACAGGTTACAAGGGGAGCAAGGGACGGCTGCCAACTTGTAAATCCCGCAATCAGGAGCAAGTCGACGTTTCGGGCTATGATTGTTTGTTCTTACTAAAACGAAAAATCCAAAACGCGGTTTGCCGGGATTATACAGTACGGCGGTACCCGGCCGTTGACTTACGACATCTTACGAGCTCCCACCGGCTGTACGCCTCTTCCTAAAATTATTTTTATTTTCAAATATTAGTAAAAAATATATTAACCAGATAAATTTAAAAGTATGTAATTACATTATTGTTTAACAATGTACAATCACGCTTTGTTAGACTGGGACACATGCCCAATTTTTAGATTAAGATCTATAATACAGATGTGTTTAAGAGCTTGTATAGGGAATAAAATAATTTTTATTTTCTCCATTTTTTAGAGGCTTGCACAAGAGGAATAATGGATTATGCTAAAAAATCTCAATCCCTAAACACTGTACAAAATTACCAATACCTCTAAATTTTAATTTTGGCCAGTTAATTAAAAAAAATCAGGTAGATATCTAATTCATGAAATGTAACTCGATCATCACATATTTCCATTTTCTGGTCAGAATCAAGCAGAAGATTTTAAAAGAAGCAAGAGGTCTATCCATTCTTTTGTCACATTTGAATTTGAGGTTTCGTCTTCTTCAGATTAGCGTTGTACTCGGCGATCCATCCTTCGATTATCTTCACCTCCGTATCCCTTTGCTTCACTAACCAGTCGGGATCGTCATCACTTGCAGGCAAGATATCCAGACAATGAGACCCTGAATTTTTTATTTTTTATTTTTTGTAGTCCACAAGATGATTAATCGCCATGAAGCAAGAAACTATATATATTTACCCTGTTAGAGCATAAACGGATTTATCTTCAAGTAACAGGTCTCACCTTCGGTGGTATAAACAGCTACGACGCTGTCTGATATGTTCTCCAGCACTCTGCATCAGCAACAGCAGCAAGAACACACACAATTAGCGATTTCTGTAAAAAAAACAAAAAAGAAGGGAAATTGTATATCTGCATCCAGTACCCTCCAATGCTGTAGGGGTCTCTGAGGCCATTGGAGAAGATGATGTTGCTGGCGAATTTCTCCAAAACAGTTTTGATATCCTGCAACAATATTGTTTCTTGTCAATGGAGAATTGGGATTGAAGAAGTAATGGAAAATTGGGAGGGATGATGATTAAAAAGAGCTTACATGTCCCCCAAATTCTGTGGTGACCCAGTGAGGTCTAGGGTACACTCCATACTCTTCATGGCACGATTCCATGTATTCGTTTAGAACAAAAGGGGCTGCAGGGAACATCGTATCGTTGCTTCCCCGACCGATTGGAAACACCATTTCACTGCAAATCTGAAGAACAGCACAATCAATTAATCCACTAATTAGTACCTAATTTTGTTCAAACTCGATAATTTCAGAACTGGGTTTTGTTCTCTAA
Organism: Aristolochia fimbriata; assembly: GCA_019845555.1. Lineage (NCBI taxonomy): Eukaryota > Viridiplantae > Streptophyta > Magnoliopsida > Piperales > Aristolochiaceae > Aristolochia > Aristolochia fimbriata. Next base: position 7,816,453 of record CM034078.1, read on the forward strand.
ACCTGCCAATACCAGCCGTCTAACGCCTCATCGTCAAAGCCCCCATAACTCATGTCATAGCATTCTTCTTCTCCGGACGCGGCGACCACCCCTGCAAAAACCCTGTCCAGAACCCCAGACCCATCCGGAGCTCCGTCGATGGCTTTGCACATCACATTGACCGGATACTCCGGTGGAGCATCGTACTGCGCGGCAACACAGTAGGTGGAATCCAAGAAGTCCTTGAGCTCTGACGTTTGATTCAGTGGACTTGAAATTTGAAGACGAAATCAATCAATGTAGAACAAAAGGGATGAAATTAATTGAAGAGAGTGTTTAGGGCACACCTGCAGCTCTTGAATTTTTGTGCTAATACTGCTAGACCATTGGACTGGGATGCAATCTTATCGATCTCGGACCATGATTCTTTCACTGTCTCGTAGCAGCTTTCGCTTGCTTCCTGATCGATTCATTGTTGTAAACTCTCAGACGTAGTAGTAGACTAGTAGTAGTAGTTCTAGTTCATCAGCTTAGAAGATCGATGATGAAGAAGAAAGAACATATTTCTTACTCTGAAATCTTTGGTGACAACAGAGTAATAACCATTCGATGGAGTTAAATCGTCGAAATAGAGAATTGGAGCAGAAATTGCTAACGCGCCGATCGCTATGTGCGGGTATTTCAAACGAAACCAGGCTGCTAACACTGTATATTGTAGAAGAGAAAGCAAGCAATTGAAGTACAGAGACTGAATTGCAGAAACAATATTGCCAAAGAAAGAGAGCTTGTAGTTCATACTCACTTCCGCCGTAGGAACCTCCCAAGACGATTACAGGACTATTATCTGCTTGAAATTTGTTCTTCAAATACGTGATCAGTTCTGCATAATCAGCCAGAGCTTGCTCTGAGGTGAAGTAGCCGAGAGTACTGGCGTTTCTGTAGGCCTCTTTCCTTGACCCAAATGGAACAGAGGTCCCATAGTACCGATGCTGGATGAACAAGGAAATCAATTACATACATTAAGATTCCAGTAATTCATCTGAAAAGAAAATCATTATCCCTTTTAAGCTGATGATCACCTCTATGTACACCAAGAGAGCTTTGAATCGAGGGGCATTATCAGTCATGAACCCTGCAGCACTGACATCCCCATCTAGGCCGGCCTCGTCGCCGGTGTAAACGAAGATGGGAGAGCTGGTATTGGGTCCTCCCCAGTATCTAGAATTGATCACGTACCTCTGCTGGAACGTGCTGAAGCTCTCTGGTTTGTAATTGAAATGGTCGAGCGTTTGAGTGTAATTAAAGAGCTCGAAATCGTTTTGATGATCATCGAGAACTGGATGACCCTTGCGACCCACTTTTGGTAGCCCGAGTCTCGGGTAGCGGCGATGTTTTGCAGAGATTGATTCGCCCAGGAAGGTTAGAAGCAGCAAAAAACAGCAACATAGAAGTTTGGTGCTGCAGAGACTGCTGGCAGGAACCATCTCCATTAGACCTTGATTTCTTCTTCGTTATTCATTTAATTTATAAATGATGCAAATTGACATGAAAGTGAAACTATTTCAAAAACTATCTTTGCCACGATTTTCTGTTCCATGATTGTAGGCTCATTTGTAGGCCGAGTACTGATCGACCCTGTTTAGAGAAACCTTTTGCCTTCGACTAGGACTCTTGATCAGTCTCGGCCCCTGTTTCTTCTTGATTATCTCCATCGTTTAAGAATTTGTTTCCCTTGAAAAGATAGCTATTCATCGGAAAATCAAGCCAAGGAATCTTTTCTACCGTGTAAATTAAGAACGTCCTGATCAATCACCTTCATCTCGAGTTAGATGGACCACAAGAATGGCGAATTCCCATTAGCTAAACAGAGGGAAGAACTGGTAATTGTACGCTGAAATATTGGTCGAAGAAGAGAGAAATATCAGGACAGGATAGATATATACATGAGAACGTGGATAGAAAAAAGGAGAGAAAATCTAGGACTGTTAATGAGATCATAGTTAGATTACTGCTAACAGGAGAGAAAAATCGGGGGACGAAGCGATAGATAAAGAGAGAAAAACACGTACAGAAGAATCGGATCGAAAAACTTGTCTGAGGGAAAATCGCAGACTGCAGTAAACAAAAGAACCGATAGAAAATCCAATGAACACCCAAGATATGCAGAAATATATTATCAATTCTAGATGCGATTACGTGTGAGCTATCTGGGTTTCAGTTTTATTATACACAAAGCTGTGATTTTGAACAGAGCTGAGTGTCAATATTTAGTCTTTCAAAGCTTATTTGTGTAAGCATTTCCCTTAACTTTTTAATGATATAACTTTGATGAACTTTCATCAGACCTTGAATAATTTATTACATGTGGAAATATATATATATGGTAGAAGATTTTGGAAGAAGCAAGAACATGATCAGATTTGAAGCGGAGGCTTCGTCTTCTCCTTCCCAGTAACCAGATCAGCCTTGTACTCAGCGATCCATCCTTCAATCATCTTCACCTCCGTATCTCTTTGCTTGGTTAACCAGTCAGGATCCTTCGAGCTTGAAGCCAATATATCAAGGCAATGAGACCCTGCATGAAATTGATCTTTATAAGATCCCATATCGAAACCGGATTATATTTATATATGACATGCCTCACCTTCAGTGGTATAAACAGCTACGATGCTGTCTGAGATATTCTGCAAAACCCTGAAGCAACAAAAAGCAATCAATGATGATCATTATTCAAATTCTTATTAGTTATAATATTTAGGCGAATTTGAGATCTATGCGAGTACCCTCCACTGCTGTAGGGGTCTCTCAGGCCGTTGGAGAAGATGATGTTGGTGGCGAACTTCTCTAAGACCCTTCTGATATTCTGCATCACAGATATACGTATAATGGAGAATATTTGGGATTAACGAAGAATTAATTAATGGAAAATTTGGAGGGTTAAGTAATTAAGGAAGCTCACATGTCCCCCAAATTCTGTGGTGACCCAGTGAGGTCTGGGATACACTCCATACTCTTTATGGCATGATTCCATGTACTCGTTTAGATCGAACGGAGATGCTTGGAACATGGTATCGTTGCTACCCCGACCCATCGGAATCGCCAGTTCGCTACACGTCTGAATAACAAAATCTGTTAGAGCTAGAAAGCTGAAATTTGATTTCACTAATTTTCGCTTATTTTCCACAATTTAATTCAGCGCTTAAAATCATACAAGTCATATTAGATATATCTATCGATCGTCTTCAACCTTCCGCTCTGCGATTCTGTTATCAGAAGAAAGTTTAGGTATACATATATATATGTACCTGCCAATCCCAACCGTTTGTGACTGTAGTATCGAAGCCCCTATCGCCCATGTCATAGCAGTTTCTTTCTCTGTTCACGGCGACAACCCCGGCTAATATCCTGTCCAAAACCCCAGAGCCTTGCGGCGCTCCGTCAATGGCTTTACACAACTCGTTGACCGGATAGTCAGGCGGAGCATCGTACTGGGCAGAGACGCAATAAAGGGACTCCAGGTAGTCCTTCAGCTCCGTCGATCGGTTCAGGGGACTTGGGAACATTAATTTCAAGAAGAATAGGTTACAGAAGACACAGAAATGCAGCAAAAAATAAAAAAAATAAAAAAAATAAAAAATCTTGGGGGCTCACTTGCAGCTCTTGAATTTCTGTGTCAACGCCGCGAGACCATCAGATTGGGAGGCAATCCTGTCGATCTCGAACCATGATTCACGCACGGTACTGTAGCAGCTTTCGCTTGCTTCCTGAACGAGAGGCACGTACAGAAAGTGTTCATATCGATCGACATGGTGAATTTTAGTTTGGAATTAATACGAAGAAGATCAATTACTCACTTTGAAATCTTCGGTGACAACAAAGTGATACCCATTTGGCGGTGTCAAATCGTCGAAGTAGAGAATCGGAGCCGAGGATGCTAATGCCCCCATCGCTATATGCGGATACTTCAGACGAAACCAAGCCGCGAGCACTGCATATATACATATATATATGAAGAAGAAAACCAGATAGATCTGTTTTAATTCCTCAGCATCGTAATACAGCTGGGATGGTTAATTAATTACTTAGTTCAAACTCACTTCCGCCATAGGAGCCCCCAATGACGATTACGGGACAGTTATCTGCTGAAATTTTTTTCTTTAAATACGTGATCAGTTCTGCATAATCTGCCAGAGCTTGCTCCGAGCTGAAGTAACCGAGAGTGCTGGCGTTTCTGTAGGCTTCTTCCCTCGATCCAAATGGAACAGAGGTTCCATAGTATCGATGCTGTAACATGGAAATTAAAATAAAAATTCATCTAATTAAGCCTGAATAAAGAACTGATCAGTACTACCTCTATGTACACCAAGAGAGCTTTGAATCGATGGGCATTATCAGTCATGAACCCGGCAGCAGCAACGTCATCTTCCAAGCCGCCTTCATCGCCGGTGTAGACTAAGATGGGAGAGCTGGTATTGGGTCCTCCCCAGTATCTAGAATTGATCACGTACCTCTGCTGGAACGTGCTGAAGCTCTCTGGTTTGTAATTGAAATGGTCGAGCGTTTGTGTGTAATTGAATGTGTCGAAATCACTCTGAGAAGCTAGAAATTGAGGATCTTTGAGACCCCTTTTCAGCACCCCGAGTCTCGGATAAGGGAGATGTTTTGCAGAAATTGGTTCAGAGAGAAATGTTAGAAGCAGCAGCCATTGCAGCAGCAAACAGCAGCACAGAAATTTGTAAATTCGAACCATCTCCTGATCTCGAAAGATTATAGAATGAGAGGCCTTCTTCTTCCTTAGTACCCATTGTATTTATAAACGATTTTCTATTCTCCGTGAATGTAGGCTCAATTGAAGCACAAGTCATGACGTCCGTTTAATTAAGAGATAGTTTTGCCTTATCAAAGAGGGCAAGGATTGCTCTTACAGCGATTTAATTTCACAGTCCCGTTTGGGGATTTTGCTTGCCTTGCAAAGATAGCTACTTAAAACGGGAACTTAAGCCAAGCAATCTTTTCTACCGTGTAATGAACGTTCTGATCAATTGCTCTCAACTCGACAGAGATGTCCCCCAAAAAAGGTGGCTGCTCATGGGAATAATGAGCTTTCACTGGTCTATGATCTTCTCCCGGTGGTAACGGAGAGTGACGCGCATTATATATTGTTCTGGTTCTACTTTCATGACATTTGACGCGCATTCTCTAGGTCGCCACTCGGATCCCATTTTCAGAAGATAAGTTCTTAGCTGGTTGAGGGCTTCAAGCAGCAGAAAAGGGTTTTTATATGGATCAGTAATGCTTAAATTCCTAGTATTTTAAGCATTGAAATTTCATTAATGTTGCATCGATCCAGTAGCCGTATTGGCTTTGTAGCACTGAAGCCATCCTTCAATGATATTCATCTCGGCATCCCTTTGCGATTTTAACCAGTCCGGATCATCCTCTCTTGCACCACGAAGATCCAGGCAATGCGATCCTGAAAATTGAGTAATGAACAAGTGAGAAATCTCACGGTTTGCATATCTTTACAAGGGCATATTGATAATGGGGATAAGTTTATACTAGACCTTTAGTAGTGGATATGGCTACGATACTATCTGAGATATTCTGTAGAACTCTGTAAAACGCAACAGTGGAGATTAAAATGAGAAGCAATCGAGCAGTTTAAAAACACCAAACAATTAGAGTATTTGAAGAAGTTTTTTGTTTTTTTGCAGAGTATTTATGCAGTACCCTCCAACACTGTATGGGTCTCTGAGTCCATTGGAGAAGATGATATTGGAGCCGAATTTCTGAAGAACCATGTTGATATTCTGAAACCCAATTCATGAGCAACATATATATGTATTCTGAGTAAAATTGAATATTAATTAAACAACAGTAATGAGTTATGTTTTGACTGATGAATCTTACATGTCCACCATATTCTGCAGTAACCCAGTGAGGCCTAGGCTCCACATTTTTGTACAGTTCATGGCACCAGTCCGTGTATTCTTTCATATCAAAAGGTGCTGCTTGGAACATCGTTTCGTTTTCACCACGGCCAATGGGCATCACTATTTCGGTACACATCTGCAGATCAAGCAAAGAAAAAGTACTGATCACTAGTAGAAGAAATTAAAAGAAAGTGTCCCAAAAATTCCTGCAGACTCATATATATATATATATACCTGCCAAAACCAGCCATTTAAAACATCATCCTCCCCTCCAGAGCCACCAATGTCATAGCAACTTTTGTTTCCTTGCATAGAGACAAGACCAGCAAATATCCGATCAAGAACATCAGACCCTGGCTTTGCCCCATCTATGGCTTTACATATTACATTTACAGGATACTCTGGTGGATCATCGTACTGTGCCCAAGCCAAATAGAATGCCTCCAAGTAGTCCTTGAGGTCTGTCGACTGGTTCAGAGGTCTTAAACAGCAGAAGTGTTAGAATACAACGAAGGATAGACAAAGCTGAATTGCAGTACTACATTGATAGAAGAAAGAGTGTTCTGGGTTAGTAAATTACTTGCAGCTTTTGAATCTTTTAGACAAATTGGCCAGACCCTTTTTCTGGGCAACGATTCTATCAATCTCAAACCATGATTTTCTTATGGTATTGTGGCAGCTCTCGCTTGCTTCCTGTTCAATAGAGGGGAAATTTAAATTTCATGGAGTAGTTGGTTCAGCAGCACAACTAGTGAAGATGAAGACGATCTAGTTCGTTGCTTACTCTGAAATCACTGGTTACAACAGAGTAATAACCATTGGAAGGGATGATATCGTCAAAGTAGAGAATGGGAGCCGATGATGCCAATGCCCCTATTGCAATATGTGGGTACTTGAGACGAAACCATGCAGCAAGCACTGTGCATTTATATATAGATCAACAAAGTAATCATCATTATATGTTATATTAATCCTTTAGCAATAGCAGTTGAAACTAGATTAGAGAGTAGTATATAATACTCACTTCCACCATAAGAGCCTCCGATGACCACGACAGGGCAACTCTCTGCAGACAGATTCTTCTTTAAATGTAAGATCAGTTCCGCATAATCAGCCAGAGCTTGTGCAGAGCTGAAGTAGCCAAGGGTGCTGGTGTTTCTGTAAGCCTCTTCCTTTGTTCCAAACGGCACAGACGTCCCATAATACCGATGCTGTATCTCATCATCAATTAATGTAAATTAATTAATGTAACATGACGGTAATTAATGTAAATTAATTTCCTAATAAAAATAGTAAAATTTGAAAAAGAAAAATCCATTATTCATCACCTCTATATAGACCAAGAGAGCTTTGAATCGAGGGGCGTTATCGACCATGATTCCGGCTGCGTCGATGTCGTCGTCCAAGCCGGCCTCGTCGCCGGTGTAGACGAAGATGGGAGACCCGTTTTGGGGGCCACCCCAGAAAGCAGAGTTGATCACGTACCTCTGCTGGAACGTGTTGTGGCTCCCTGGTTTGTAATTGAAATGGTCGAGCGTTTGATTGTAGTGGAGTGTCTGAAAGTTACTACTGTTTCCAGTACGGATCAAGTACTCATGATCGAGGAGGGCTCGAGAGTTGGTGAAGCTTTTTTTGTGCACGACGCCGAGGCGAGGGGGATGCGCTGAAGCGGGTCTCCAGGTCGCGATGATCAGGAGAAGAAGCCATTGAGGCAAGTAGAAATATTGTGATTTGATTCTGCGCAGCGAAGGAGAGGGCGCCATGTCCGATATGATCAATGTGAGGAAAAGGCGAGGATGGAGGATAAGTTTTTGAAGATGAACGGAGTATATATGTTAGTGATCTCTTCTTCTTCCTCTTCTTCCTTGTTCGTCTCCCAATGAAAATTGGAAAGATTCGGTGTCCTCTGTTAATGATATCAAGAGGCGATTTCCCTGTTTTGTGGTATTCCAGCGACTGCTTATTGACTAAAATAAATGCTAATTAATAGATTTTGCGAGCCGGGAATTGGGATTGAGGCTAGCTTAAGATGAGTTATCTTGTGACATGCAGGATTATAGAAGGAAAGTTTGGAGTACAAGATGATGAGTATTTTATGAAATGGTATTAACCACTCATTTGGGTAATTAATATTCACTTTTTAAAATCACGTCTGACTTTTCTCTGATGTGTTAATTAAAAAAGATCGAAAAGCTAAATTTTTTATTACATAAATTCAGATAATATCTTCTAATTAAGTTCTGACATTGCCCTGAAACGGATATTAATTAAGAGTAATTTAAGAAAAGAGAAAGAAGAACAAGAAAAGAAGAAATAAGAGAAAGAAAAGCTTCATTATTTATGGATATTTTATTATTGTTTCTTATGGGGATTTTAATATTCCTTAATTGGTTCATTGTATTACTTTCATAATTAGTATGGGAATTGTGTAATCAACTTATAATAAAGGTCATAATTTTGGTTCTAGTTTTTTATATAAATTGAAATTTATATCACTACAGCCGGCGTCGTAAATTAAGGCAGTTGCAATACGAATCATTTTTCATTTTATATATTAAGAAGATCGAGTAGTACTTTGGGATCAAAATATATATATATGTCCTGGAGGTTGGAACGGACAGAAAACAACTTTCAAAAGTAATACTTAAGAAGGAATACTAATTCTTGAGCAGTTTAAATGGGTCTCGTCACTAATTAATCTCATGATCAGAGATTATTGTCTTTATAGTATTGTGAAATCCATCCATCAATGATATTAATCTCTGCCTCCTGCTGTGCAGTTAACCACTCTGGGTTGCTTGGACTTAATGGGAACAAATCCATGCAATGGGCTCCTGCAATTGAAAACACCAGGAATTAATTAGTACTTAATTAGACCGATTAATTAAACCCACCACATATATGAAACAGTAGGATAAAATCACAAGATCGAGCAGATTAATTACCCAGAGTTGTCTGTATTGCTATAAGACTATCCGAGATGTTCTGCAGCACTCTGTAGGAAAAAGTAAACAGTATTTATTTATAAAACAAAATCAAACACTTCATTTCTGCAAATGTAAATGTAATTAATTAATACAATTAATTAAGCTTGTAAGTATATATAGTAGCGAGCTCGATCGTACCCTCCAACGCTGTAGGGGTCTCTCAGTCCATTAGAGAAGATGATGTTGCTGGCGAATTTCTCCAGAACTGTTTTAATGTCCTGCATGCATTTTGTGATATTAATAATTGTACATATATAGCTTCAGTTATAAGTAAATAAATAAATAAATAAATAAAAAGGCCTTACATGTCCTCCGAATTCAGTGGTTATCCAATGTGGTCTGGGAGTGACTCCATAGACGCGCTGACAGTACTCCGTCTGGTTTTTGAGATCGAAGGGCATCGCCTGAAACATCGTGTCGTTCTCGCCGCGGCCGATGGGCATCACCATCTCCGAACAAGACTGATATATTATACATATACGAAGAGAATCAAGCTAATTAATTAACATCTTCCATGCATGCAGGTTAATATATATATATATATATATATATATATATACGTACTCTCTAGATTATTAATCTTCACTAATTAAACATCAACAGTTGTGTGTATATATATATACCTGCCATCCCCAACCGAAATAGATGGAAGACGCTTCTCCCAAATGAATGCACGGCCAGTCCCCGTAAAGGGCCATGGCTCCGGCCATTATCCTACCTAGCGTGTCGTTCTCTTGTGCTGCGTCGATGGCTTTACACATCAGGGTAACGGGATAGAGTGGAGGGTAGTTATACTGGGCTGCCCCACAATACAGATTGTCGAAGAAGTCCTTCAGCTCCTGGGTATCGTTCAGTTGGCTGAGATATATAGATAGAGATGCAAGCAGTATTATGATCAGTGCATGCATGCATATGGTTGAACCTTCCGCTATAATTAAAGAGTAATTATATAAATATATCTACCTGCAGACTTTGAACTTTTGGGTCAAGTACTGGAGACCTTGGGGCAGGGAAGCGATCTCGTCCATGTCAAACCAGGATTGTCTTATGGTACTGTAACAGCTCTCGCTGGTGTCCTAATTAATTGAAGCCACCGCAATTCAGAAACGCCAGCTGATAATTCAATTAGCTGCATGCATGTAGTAGTGCTGAAGAATTTGCGTTGAATAGTATATACTTACTTTAAAATCTTTGGAGACCACCGAGTAATAACCGTTCTCTGGGGTGAGGTCTTCGAAGTAAAGAATGGGCGCGGAGGAGGCGAGAGCACCCATAGCAATATGTGGGTATTTCAGGCGAAACCAGGCAGCCAGCACTGTATATAATATATACTGAATTAATAAAGATGAGAAATTTTGATTATATGATTGAAATAAATAGTATTAGAACGATCAATTGATCAGAGATATATATTAATATATATGTACTCACTCCCTCCATATGAACCACCATAGATGAAAACTGGACAGTTTTCTGCGGATAAATCGTTCTTGAGATTGACGATCAGCTCTGCGTAATCGGCTAGAGCTTGAGTAGAAGTGAGGTAGCCAAGGGTGCTCGAGTTCCGGTAAGCTTCCTCCTCCGACCCGAATGGCATCGATGATCCGTAGTAACGATGCTTTAATTCGTAACAAAAGTATGGACAGTGAGCAATTAAACTTAGTCCTTTAATTGTAGCTAGTAAAAATACGTCCATTAATACGATAATTAACCTGCGTAAATCTCATCAATTTAGGCAAAAGATCATGCATGCAGGAATTAGATATCGGGTATACGGTACCTCAATGTAGAGCAAGAGAGCCTTGAAGCGAGGGGCGATATCAAGCATGATGTTAAGAGCGTCCCATTCGATTTCAAGGGGAGCTTCCTGTCCCGCCCAAACGAAGATGGGGGAGGAGGTGTTGGCTCCTCCCCAGTACTTGGAATTGATCACGTACTTCTGCTCGAACGTCGTGTAGCTCTCCGGATCGTAGTTGAAATGGTCCAGGGTCTGCGTGTAGTTGTATGTCTGGTAGTCTCCCAGTGAAAGAGATGCCGCGCTTTGGACATGAGAGGAGACGATCCTCATATTCGTGTTCCACCCACGACGTCGCATCCCAATCATCCTACTGGGATTACTATTGTAGGAGGAAGAAGAAGCGAGTCCCACGACGACTCCGACCAGGATGAGAAGCAGCCATCGAAGGGGAGAGACCATTTTGACGCTTGTATAACGTGCAGCTGATTCTGCTCAACGAGGATGGGAGTAAGCTTACATGTATATAAACTACGTGAGGAAGGCCGGCGAAGGTTTTTTGGTTTAGTTGTGACGGACGATCCCAAGCAATTTTTCTTTGGTTTCATTTTCTTTTCTTCCGAAACTTCTTCTGTAGATTGTTGTTTTTGTTTGATTTGATTGATGTACACGAAGTACACAAGTAGACAAGGAGCAGAAGATGAGCAAAAGCCAAGGCCGTCGGAACTACTACACAGTATTTATTTTCCCGTTCCGGCATTGCAGCTTCTTTGTTTTGTTACTTTTCCCCATCCTTCCAACCAACACCGATCTAGATTGAAACAATGTAAACTTAGCCGGCTTATATGGCCATGCAAGAAGGTGAAAGACTTGAGCTAATTCGAATCAAAAGTTCCAGCGCTCCAATTTGGTTACATGCATCTCCTACTAATCCACCTGATCAAATTTTGACTCAGCTTATATGTCATTTTCTTGGTATGTTACCCGGATATTTACACTGCACCTTTTTATCTTTTGAAATAGTGAAAGCTTGATTTAAATTTACACCATGAAGTAACAAGATTCAATATATTCAATATATTTCAGATTTTAAAAATATTCCCACCTTTTCTAATTAACAAGAGAATCTGAATAACAAAACGTCCCTGATGCTTGAATACAAGGGGCAAAGCTTACAATTACTGTACAAGTAATTGGTACCACTCGCGTCTGCCCTTTGACAGATGCTTGCAGACCGAAGACAGAATACATGTCTTGAATACAACCGGGTTGATAAATAAGCTACATCAGTATGCTTTAGAAAGAAGACCTGCTTCAGGCTGCCACCCTTCTGGTTTTTGAAGAAACTGATTATTGATAAAATAAGTTTCAATGGCCATCGTGACCTGATTCAATCGTGGATCCGAAAGGGATTTCAGTTCACCCAAAAATTCTCTGGAGATGACACTCAAAATTTTCTTAAACTGAGCTTTGTACTTCCGGAACAGTGCAAAACCAGCCATCTGGAACAAGCAATAAAAGGAAAAAATGAATACATTAATAAATTAATTATTAAAAAAAGGTACAAGATAGGGATAGGAATACTTCCAAGACAAGTGGAAGGATCACTAGAAGGATCAGCTGTGGACAAGTCTTTTTTCTACTGCAATGAAGATGGTCCACACCTCGTACGATATAATTTACCTTAAGAAAGGCCAGAAGTGCAACAGCCGAGGAAGAGCTAGCTGGGATCGTGTTTAAAAACCGTGCAATCCAAGCCCACCCTTCGCTTAGCCCATGAAAGTTTCTCACACCATTAATCTCCGTCTGCCATATAAACAAGTGAATCAACGTATGCTCAATTTCCTCATAAAACTTCTCTGTCAAAATTAAGTGCATACTAGATAAAGGAAGCAGATATCAGACATAGCAGATATCAGACATAGCAGATATCAAGGGGTTAAAAACTTAAAACCTTCTCCTAACCAACTGAAAACCCTGAGTGAAAATTGACAAAAACATAGTACGAAAAAAAAAAAAACAAAAGAAAAATTCCCACGAAGTCAATCACAAGCCAAAGTGAAACTTTTTCTATGTCGTTTTATCGGAGCATAAGACCCCAGTACATGAAACAATCTTAAATCCCCTTTCATCATAAATTCTTATTTGATCATACTTAAAAAATTAAAACATTGGCCAACACATTAAAACTCGAAACTGGTCCATGTCAATAGTAAAGATGAATCGAGCTCATTATCATTAAATGAAACGTTATGAATTAAGCTTTAAAAATTTTGTACATCACAAACAGGAAATCTTCATCAATTATTCTTCTCACTTACTGTGAGATCTATGAATATTTATCAACTCATTATAGTAATTCCTAGGAGTTTCCAAAAGAAAACTCTAACAAGTTCTTCCAGTATGAACAAAGACCTCTTCAATTGATATTGGAGATTTACAATTTGGTGGACAGCAAGTGGAACTCGTATTAGCTGAGTCTAGTAGCAAATAGCAACCTCTTGGATAACACAATCAAGATGGGTTTTCAAACATCCATACCAAGCTTGTATTTCACCTCAATAGTTCTAATAAAAATAATCCTCACAGGCCACAAAATTTAATATATTGAACATAGCAAGAAAAGAGTTGAGTCTATGCAAGACCAAACATAGCATTTCGTTGCTCTTTTAGAAAGTCCTTACTATATCACTTTATAATAGAACTTTTCACCTCAGGTCATGCAAATGATCATGACTCACCTGGACTAATGCAGCATACAGTGTCATATAACCTTCCACCTTTTCCAAGTACATGTCCCTTGTTTGAATCCCTGACTGGAGAAAGAAGAAAAGAGTATTAGCTTTAGCCAGTTTCAGTTTATTTGGGGTCATCTTCAGTTTGGAATATGATAACTTTTCGTCTGTTTCTTTTTTAACGTAGACAAGAGCTAAGTTATACAAACTCATATCTGAAGATGCTCAACAACAAGGAGAGTGCAGCAAGTAAAAGCGCATGAAGAAAGAACATTAACCAGATGCCAGCGGACACCAAGAATGTGTCATGAGTTTTGAGTTACCAAAATCCTACATAGCTATACACCAACATGATCTTAGGGGCCAAGCAAAATAGTGAAAGAGAAAAAAACCATTCTACCACATGCTGAAATTATTTTTTTTAAACGGCACGTGCTGAAAGCAAGTCATTTTTGCAATTACAAGAGTTTATAACTTCCAAAAAATCTATTTATAGGGACTAGAGCAGAGGGGAGCACAACATATAGCCTGGTTAAAACTCCAGATGAATTTGGCCGGTTCAGTTACTCACACATCATGCTGTCCTCTCCATCTATAAATAAGCTTATTATGGCAAAAGAAACACATGATGACTTTAAAGCTCCCACTTAGAGACTGAAAAGACATTATACCATTAAACTTTCTTTTTTTCTTTTTTTTTCAAAATGTCGAATATATTTTTACTCCCAATTACAATGTGTTGCTCCCAATGCTGCCGTGGAGACCCGAACCCAAAACCTCCCACAGCAATAACTCCCATGGGACCACTGAGCTACTGCCATTAAACTTTCTATTGAAGTCTTAAAAACACCACTAGCTACTTAAGTAATTCAATTCAAAACATGCAAAAGCTCACTTAACAGCCTCTCTTGGCAAATTTGTCAGAATTGGTCTGGCAAGATCATAGACATGGCACCCTTGACTTGGGTCTCAAATTATGTTGTGAGGAAACTTTCCGACCTCCAGTTTTATTATTCACTGCTAGTGAGATTGGAGGGAACAGGCCGCCTCCCTACATAATCTTTGTTGGTGTAGACAGTGTAGTTGGCCACAAATAAGATGGTCGTTCCTTCTTACCCACCATATGAAAGCAGGGAGGCAGGGAATCCCTTGTTCCATTCCCGAAAGAAAAAAAAAAAGAAGAGCTGAAGGCTTTCAGCCCTTCCCCAGCATCCCAAGGTAAGGAAACCAGACTATTATTTCTTTAACATTCTTATAAAAAGAATATCACCAATTCAACTGGTTGAGCAGCAGGTCAGTGACTTAAACTGGTTTAATGACTCCAAAAATAAACTTATGCTTTTTTATTTTCAATTTAATATATAAAAAATTTGATATAAATAATTAGATGGTTCCCATAGTATGTTTCATCTTTTAATTCCTTTTACACAAATATTTAGATGGTTCCCATAGTATGTTTCATCTTATAATTCCCTTTACAATAGTAAATGAGATTAACAGACATACATACTAAGGCTAATATTTTTGTATTCTGGAATGTTGTATCCCAGCAGTAAAATTCTATAAAATTCTAGTATATAGTTCCCAGTCATTCTTTTTTTTTTTTTTTTTTTTTTTTTTTAAACAGACATTCAATTTTAAACAAGCCTCCCTTTCAGAACTCTATTCTCAAAGAATTTGTCAAAAGAAATTTCAAGCCTATGTTTTCAAATCAATGGAAAATGATTGCACATAGAGCATGCCTAATCAGAAATTGTAAGTGAAAGCAAATGAGAACAGAACCTTGGCATCCACCTCCGACGGGTGTATATGCTTTGGCACAGTGTAGCAGCAAGCTCTATGAAATTCAGCAAGAACAAGATCCATTGCTACCGGAAACTGAATTGCAAATGTGACTTCATAAGATCAACTAAAATAACATGAACTTACAGTTTCAATCATATGCATGTAAATTAACACCAGCAAGCACAGATACAAAAAACTGCATGGGATTAAACAGTGGCTGCAATAAGCAATCATTCACAAAAAACCTACAAAAACAATGACAAATATACAAAGATTTCATAGCATTATAGAACTTTTAAGGCCCTCAAAACTAATTGCCTTCATTTTGGCAAGCATATTGTCAACATCAAAGTTTAGTTCATGCATCTGATCACAACAAGTGCAACGCAGGGTTGTCTAGATTATTTCTATATCAGAATGCAACAAGGCCTAGGTGAGTGCATATTTATGTGATTGGTGAAATATCATCTATACATCTAGATACTAATACAAACCAAATAGCCATGAAAACAGCCAGTAATGCTCCTTTGACTACACTCATAAAGAAAACCATTAGAGATGTGATTGAGCACTGCTTCTAGTATTATTGAACTAGGAAGGGAGGGAGCCACTTAGCCAAGCTTGAATAAGATATTGAAACAAGTGGAAGCAAGGGGCAACAAGATGGGATGCAATGGAGACAACAGTGGCCACAACTATAATGATGACAGCAGAGACAATGATGGCAACAGCAGGCTGAATAAATTTAACAAAAACCAGGTTAGATTTTTGGTGGAGAAAAATTAAAGAGAAACAGGAATCAAGTGGTGGAGGGGAAATGAAGAAGGTCGAGACGAGAAACTGAAATTTCATTGGGACATATTTCGGATTTAGAAGTTGGCCGGATCTGAATCCTAGTATTTTGGATTTGTATATCTAGCTGGGATTAAAAAAACCGCCAATTCAGATATCCAGCTAAATAACTCAGTTATTAACTGTTTTGACCAGTAAAATTTGTTTTGCACAAAAAAAGAACCACTAATTCTCAGAATATTGTAGAAAAAGTTATGCATACACACATGAAAAGGTATAAAATGAAAGAGAGTACATTAAAATAACAGACAAGAAAAGAAATAATATTCACAGACTCACAATCTTATAAACATTCACACTCAACAAAATGACATAGATGAGGGTAAGTGATCTATTCAGGGGTCAGGGAGTACAAGCATACCTGCGAAGTAACAAGAACAATGACACGAGCACACGCATATGCAGTACTAGCCATTCTCATAGTTTGATCTTCACATAAAGAAACAACCTACAATATTATAAAATGTTGAAGCACATGTATTCTGTCATGACAAAAGGGAAAAAGAAGAAAATGAAAAGACAAGTACGAAAGAAGACAATGTTGAAATGGTAAGTATTACTGTTTTAGAAGAGCATTTTGGTTCAGATGACTACAGATCATTTATATCATTAAGGGTGTGGGTGTAATTTTCAGCGTAATTGCTCAATTTCAATGAAAATTATACAGAGGCAGTCTGATTTGGATCTGATTTGAGAGAGAGAGAGAGAGAGAAGAGAGAGACGGCACATGCAGACACAAAAAGAAAAGAAAAAAGGGATAGTCATCAAAGCAGTAAGAAGGTCAGTTTGGTCAAATTCAGTTAGACCGGGTTGGTCCAGTGGTTAAACCAAATCTGTTTATACATGTCATGTGTATATATTTCAAAGTCTTTTACTAGACACATCGATCTGGTGGGTTGGTTAGATTAATGTTTGCAATAACTACAGGTCTTGAGTTCAAATTCTGAACCCCCTCCCCCCCTCCCCCCAACCACCACCACCATACCAACATTGATTTTTGTTCCTTTCCCCTCTCCTCTTACCTACACTAGTGAACCAGACCAATCTGACTATGGCAGTTTGAAGGTTGGATCTGACCAACAGACCGGTTCTAATGGTTTACAGGAAATAACTGGGGTAGCAATCGATTCTGGTTCAACTGGGTCAAACCGGCTCAGCTGGTCCGGTTTGGTTTTGACAACATCAGGATATACCACTTACTTTTCTAATCAAAATTGAACTTTCTTCTTTTTGTTTATGCCAGAAAAAAGAAAAATTTAGTATCAAGTACCTCTTTTGCAAACATGGACATTGAGATAGATTGAGGACAAAGAGGATCATTCATAATCATTACAAGATCACTCGCTTTTGCTCTACAAAAAATAAAAATAAGAAGTAAATAATTAGTAAAATTGATAAATTAAGATTCAATGTTTTTCTCTCCTCTTACTAAAATTCCAATCTTTTCAAAAACAAAAAAAGAATACATTAACTCACACAACAGAAAGAAAAAAAAAATCACGAAATGCATGCCTTTATATAAAGAATTTTTATTTGATCAGCAAGAAACAAAAAGTCTTTTAAGAAGTCAATCATCTACGGACTCTTTGGTCTTCAGAAAATTATATTAATAGTCAATTAATAGGATACAAAATACATTCTGCATGTGTCAGTACACATGCCTAAAATTTTGAAGACCAATGCAAGCTCTTTATATCATAGTTACTGCACAGTTTCAATTGTATTTATACAAGTCTCTGACTCATATTGACATAAATCGTTAACATCTTATTGGAAGTTCTTTTTCAGAAAGCAATGATTGGATGTTATCCAACTGTTAAAGAAAATAAAGATGTGATATTTCCTCTTTTACTTTTTTTGCAGCAAGTCCACTCGATCATCAAAAAGAGAAAGAAAAATAATCCCCTTTTTATTATTTCTGAGGAATGTCCACAAACTGATTTGACACATCTGGGTAATTTGAGTAATCAAACACTTGCATGATATTCAGTAAAAACAATGACCAAAAAGATATATTTAAAGTTACATTTGGCTCTACAAAAGATAAATCAATGCAGAAAATTACTCACTGAACAAATCAGCCACATGTCAGGCATACTCATACAATCTGGCCATTATGATCCAGACAAGGCAACGTCTGTGTTTACTAATTATGGGTTAATACACTGATATATCTCAACAATTTTGCATATCATGATTGAGACACCTATAGCAAAAAATGCAGACAAATTCACCTGATATTCTCTACAGTCCCAGATATTTGCTTCAATCGACGAGCAATCTGACGCCTGTAGCTTTGAAAGGCCTGAAATAAATTCAGTAACTCCATTAATGAAACTTAAAATTTAAACGCAAATCTCTTATATGTACAGCATGTCTACCAGGTCATAACTTATACACTATTCAGAAAAAAATAAAACAAAATAAAAAATCATCAATCCTCATAAATTCAGCATGTCAACAGGACAATAAATCATAAAATTTTTTTCCATCATCATATTTTAGAAACAATTATCTTTCACACACAACCTAGGATGAATTCTAAGATGCAGTTAAAGAAAAAGTTACAAATCCCTAGTGGGGTCAACAATCAAAAGCAAAAGCAAACTCACCTTATTGGAGTCTAAATTATGTACGCTGTTCATTTCGACAAATTTTTTGTAAACACCAAGTCTTTCTTCCTCTAATTTCAAAGCAGCTTCAGAAGATTTTACTACAATATCTGGCACAATTTAAAACTCACAAACTCAGTGAAAACATTATTCTCCAATACTAAGAATTCAGAGTCCTTTCAGAAAATTTCCATTGCCCCCGAATTTGAATAGAGAGAAATAATACAAATTAAGAACTGGGAAGTACTCCAACCATGTATGATGGATAGTTGAAAATAAACCATTCAAATGGTCAACATTGACAGATAAGGAATACAGGCCAGTTCTATTTGAAAGCATAGAGTTCTCACACGCACATGTAATCCAAAAGGCAATACCAAAACACAGCTATTTACTCAGATATAATTGTACAGCAGGACGGACGTTACTCGAAACTCTTTCAAGAAACTAAACAGAAACTTCTCTCTAGCTTCAGAGAAAACCATTCATAGATTTTTTAAGGCAATGTTTCTACAAATTTTAGGAGACTCGAACTAAATTTTATTAGATTTTTTTTTTAGAATTGATGATTTATTGATATGTTAAATGTGAAAACATTGGTAATAGTACAAATGAATGATTAAGCAGTAAAGACCAGTGGTCCCATTACAGTTTCAGCTTTTTCTACTCTGTCCTTAGCTAGTTTGTTGGCCACTGAGTTGGCTGATCTTGGTATGTTTCTCCATAATATTCGCCAGCCCATTGTTACTTCAGCTACTTCATCAAAAATGTTTCTTAGCCTCCATGGTGGTGATCCCTTCTTACCCCAGCCAATGACCAATGATGAGTCCCCTTCAATTCTCAAAGGGCCTTCGAAGTGTAAGGCAAAGATTTTGACTCCAGTAAGCAGTGCACGAGCCTCAGCCTCATTAGATGAACTGTGGCCAATTGGGCCTGAAAATGCTAGTAGCATTCTGCCCATGGAATCCCTGAATGTGCCACCAATACCTGACGGACCTGGATTGCCTATAGAAGATCCGTCAAAGTTCAAACTTATCCATCCCTTACTCAGGAACTTTCTAAAAATTTCATATTGCATATATTTCCACAAAAGGTTTATATGAAAAGGTACAAGTGTTTAGTTGAAATCAGTTGTATAGTCTAGTAATACCTACAGCAATCGTAATTAATTAATTAATTTAACATTTTTTTCTTACTAGTGTAAATAAGAATGTATTCTTGATCATTTATTTAAAGCAAAAAAGAAGAATATTTCTTGTTTGACTCCTGCACATCTTAAACTTTAGAAAACAACTCCCCGTTTGTTCACAGCTTGTCTCATAGAGATTTCTCAAAATGTTTCCTGTCTCTTATGCCAACGTTTCTACACATTCTTTTCACCACCTATCCCCTTTTGTGTTTCTTGATTTGTTTTGAATCACTGTTTCTGATTGAGGCAACTCAGTGCAGGACCGACCTTGGACAGATCAAATTGAAAAGTAATAATGAGGCAATCCAACTGGTCAAAATATAAACCGCGAATTGGAACCACAAAAAGCCCGACAATAACAATGTAATTGTGCCTCTGAATCAACCAAGAAACAGTAAGGCAATAGTGATGTATAGCCCAGCAAATCCTACCCATAACCAATTTGATGCATCTTTTTTTTTTTTTTGAGGAAAGTGAATACATTTTACTCCCCCAATTACAAGTTTTACTCCCAATGCTGCTGTGGAGACCCGAACCCAAGACCTCCCGCAGCAATAACTCCCATGGGACCACTGAGCTAATGCCCAAGACCCCCAATTTGATGCATCTCAAAATTGATCTTTTTCATATCCATCCCACCCCCTGCCCCCCTCCTCCCACAGACAACACACACTCAGACACAATATCATCATTAAACAAAAGGCCCAATCTGCAGCATCTAAAAAAGTTTCTTTTTACCCGGGCAGCATCTCAAAAAATTTTATGGCATTGCATAACCACAGTGATTTATTTATGACAAAAGATGGTTAACATGTCTATCCTTGAATACCTTTGCCACTCTTTGCAACAGATTTAGCAGATTGTGATTCCGTCGACCTGGCAATTTCTTCCTTCATCTTTCTCTGTGACTCGGCAGCTTGCTTTTCTGCAGCTTCTTTTGCTTCCCTTTTCTCAGCTTCTAAAGCTGCCTTCTGTGCTTCTTCAGCTGCCTTTGCAGCCTTAAGCTTAGCCTGATTATTATTAGCATATCAAGAGAGATTTTTGCAAAAGAATCTCCAGCAATAGCTTTCGTTCTCAGAAAACAACAAGTAGACAAGAATCTAACCTCTGCTTCGGCTTTAGCTTTTTCCATGCGCACTTTTTCCTCATACTGAGCTTTTTCTTTTCTTTTGGCCTCTTCAAAGGCAGCATCATCTCTTATCTTTCTCTCCTCTATCAAGGATAGGCGCTCATGGTCTCTTTGGATGACGGACAAGTGATTATCAAGTTCTTCTGCACTAAAGAGGATGTCAGGAAAAGATTAAGCCATGCTCAGTTGGAACACTATAATTCATACGACAAGAAAACTTATACTTAGAAGTGACATAATACAGGAAAACAAAATGGCAATTGCCAATAAAACAGTTATTATCCCAGCTATTTTAAAGCAAGCTCTATTTAGAACCAAAGCAATCTATGTGTATGTAGAAAAAAAGAATTATTCATACCCAAAAGAATAATCCTAGAAGTAACATTAAAAGAAAATCCAGATAGGGAGATAGAGAGGCTCACAAGCATTAGACCAAACTAAGCAGGAATTGACACCCCACCCCTTCCCCCTTTCTCCACCACAAAACATACAAAATGAATGCTTAGAATGAAGAGTCATCATAAAAATGAGAGAGAGAGAGAGAGAAAGAGAGAGAGAGAGAGAGAGAGAGAGAGAGAGAGAGAAAAGTTGAAAAGATTATATTTTCTAGCAGATGGATGGGACTTTTCTGCTAATGAAAATCAGTAAAAGGTTTTAAAAAACGGAAAATTGAAAAGGCAGAGCAAGGGCAAAGTCCTCAAGTCTGGATTTCACAAGAAAAAAAAAATACTTTTATACAATTCCTAGCATCACATTATCAAATTGGAGATCATATCTTAAGCACAAAAAACAAAGATCTTTGGGTTCAAACAAACTTTACTAAAAATTACATTACTCCTAAGGGCATGGAAAATACTCACATTCGGCGCTGGTACTGTTTGTCATTTCTTCTGTCTGACTCTTTCCTAGCATTCATTTGTCTCTCAACCCGTAGAAGTGCCGAAGCTATTTTTTTATCGATATTCCTCCTATCTGCTTCTACAGCAGAAAATCTGTTCCAGATCTCCTCCTACATATCAAACAGAACTGTTATTTTCTTTTTTCTTAATAGAAATATAACTGTTACATTTTCTTATTTATTTAATAGAAATAGAAATTTTACATTTTCTTTTTTTCATAATAGAAATAGAACTGTTACATGATGCTTTAAATTCATTAATCTAAATAATGATGCAGAAATATTGTGACGGCTCCTGTTTCCATTTCGTACAAGCAAATCCACTGCATTGGCTGTCCACATTGAATAACATGCTGGTCGTTATTGAAACGTTTTGTTCTTTCTTTTCTTTAAAGGGAAGAGAAGTTCTATTCCAATGCCTAAGCACTAGAGGATAAAATTTACGAAGGGGGACACCTCACAATAAGAGAATGGAGACACAATCCTCGCTTAGCTACAGAGTCAGCCACTTTGTTGATGTTCCTAGTGTTTATTTTTCAATAAACTCAAATGCTGCAATGGAGCCTCGAATCCAAGACCTCTCACAGCAACAACACCCATGGGACCACTGAGCTACTGCCCAAGTACCCATTTGATGTTCCTAGTTGTTTCTCCACATCCTTTCCTGTTTTATAGGATAGCTTTTCAATACTAGTAAGGAAAATCAATAGATCCCCTTTAGAAGCTTGTTTTGGCTGAGGCCATGAGATGTATTTGGAACGTGTCTAGTAAACAAAATCTTAATCATCCAGCCAGGAGTGTTATCAGAAAGCCCCTTCACTACATTTTTTTCACCAACAAATAGCCTAGAGTTAGTAAAGTCCCTAATTAATCAAGCAAGACTTATGCGTTATAGTTCCCAGGCTTAACCAGGACCTGAAGTGGATGCAGTGTCAACAGAGATGAAGGGACAGAGGATCTGTCTATCATAAAATACAGTAGTAGTCTTTTTGACTTCACATAACTGGACTCCTGTCCTCTTCTAATTGGAGTTCCATCCTCATCTCCATGATATTCTGAAAAATTAAGGTGTCCTAGAGGTGACATAATTTATGTTTTACTATTATTTAAACTTAATGGTTTGTGAGAAATTAGTTGATTCAGTTAGAAATATAATTTATTCGGTTAAATGGGAGAAGCAGAGTCAACAAAGATGATGAAGGAGAAGATATGTCTAGCATAAACTGCTCTATTTAGTTTTTTTATTCCACATAATTGGAATTCATCCTCTTCTACATGGCATCCAGATCTACCAAGGTGACCTGCAAGGCCCCTTTTCTCTTGAATGAAACTCAGGAACACCCTGTTATTGAGAATTTAATTTTTTTAACTTTATTTAGTTTGATTTGCTCCAGTGTCTGTTTGTAGTTTCCCTTTCTATCACACTTTTGGAGGGTAAAAAATGTAAAAAAAAAAACTTAAAGAAAAATACTCACCTCAATTTTCAGCTGAGTTTCTCGCATGGATTCAAATAGAGAGCCTCCTAATAGTCCTGATTTATCCATCAAATCTATTTCAGGTGTTCCAATATCTAAATCATCTTCTGAGTCGTCATTGTCACTGAAAATAGTAAAAAATAAAATGTGAGGTGAAAACCGTGAAATTCATACATGTAGAATAATAATAAAATATTCAACAAATAAAAAAGTATAAAAGAAAAATTATCAGGCAAATTCTCCTAAAATATGAAATAGAACTTTAATATTTCCATTTTCCGTTCATATTTATCTACCTAAACTCAAATTCGGAACAAGTAAACCTTGTACCGCTCCTCAAAGTGCAGATGTCATTGCTTTCAGCTTTACTATGAACATCTTCCACATCATCATCTGGAGCTCGCATAACAAAACCTGAATGTTTTCTTTCTTCGCCTTTCCCACAAGAAAATTCTCTGTGCCAGAAGCAGTTATTAACAAATAGTCGATAAAACAGCATACATGAAAGTACAGTCACGGATAAGAAACCCATATGATAACATGCCAGCGAAAATGAAACTTTTAACTGTAGACATTCCGCCTCAACAAAGTAAAGAAAAAGATAAAACACATTACAAGCATTTGGACTTTGTCAGCAGATTCGGGAGTGGAGAAGAAGTATTGAGCTTCAATTCCAGTGCATTAAGCTCTGAAACAAGAGTGTCCAAAGTCCAATCTGGTTCTGGATCGGGCACCAAGCCACTGAATTTCCTTGGGCACGGTAATTCTAATGTAACAGCACCCCTGCAGTTATCAACGTATTTGCATTTCACACTCGAATTAATTTCAGAAAGTTAATAAGAAACTCCTGATTGAGAGATGTAAATGTGTAAGTTAAATACATTGTATGAGGTCGTCGATCTTCCTTCAATGACCCCCTTGACAAAACCCCAGACGGTTTAATTCGATAGAAGTCATAACCATCATCTGGACGCAGCGGGAACCTGTGGTGCAGAACCGGCGACGACCCTGCCATGGACTATCATGGGCCGTCACCCTTCGCTCTCGTCGACCACCGAGGGAGTTGCAGAAGCAGAACCCTTTAGAGCAAGAAACACAACCTTCAGTGGAACTAGACTCAGCCCCTCCCAGCAAGGAACACAACCCTCTGGGGAACCCGACACAGATCTTTCGTTATTACACGAATACAATTTGCAGTATCTTTACAGTGTAGAGACTAAAAAAAAAAAAAAAAAATCAATTTCCGACCCTTTGATGCCGCGGGTGTCTGTAATTGAAACTTACAGCGAGGAATGAGAAGAGAAGGAAGAGAGAAGAGACGCGACGAGCTAGGGTTTTGGAAATCGAGAGGGAAGGGAGAAATCTTCCTTCGAGACACTCCGGAACCGTTCTTTCTACGTACAGTTATTCCGGCGTGATCTTTCTGAGATTTTGGCGAGCTTTCTTCCTGTAGTATGGGGTTAGGCGAAGCGGAAGATGTTCCTTTTCGCCTCCCCCACTATACATCCAGGTTTCACTTCAGTCTTCTGAAGCGTGTGAAACCCGCCCGGACGTGGATGCTAGCCGTTGTGTTAGTACTTCCTTGCGTTAGTATAACGCAGTGCGGTTTATCCGAGGTTTTTTTATTAAATTGATAATTAAATCCATTTTCAAAATATAATTACAAATTTTAATATATATTGTTAAAATCAATGGTAAAAATAATAAAGTAATAGTTCATTTAACTAAGGTAAAAGTAAGATAGTAATAATTGATCCGTTTATGCTAATTCGTGACGTTGTTCTAATTTATTTATGTCGTACTACTCAGTGAAATTATATTAAGTTAATAAAGAGATAATATTGTAGTTAGGTGTGTCATCCTGGTCATTCTGCTTAATATTTTGTGATTTGATGCAATGACTCGACTTAGCATTACATTATGAATTGTCTTAGTAATTTCATCCCCCATCGTCTTCTGATATAAAAAGCGTAAAATTACAAAATATAAGCAATACCAGAGGATCACAACAATGGTTAGTAACCACTGGAGCCTGCGGGGACTTCTATTGGTGTTTCTCTTCTTTTATTTTTTCTTTCTTTCAGCAGAATTATAGTTCCCCAAACACACCATCACAAGAATTCTTGTGTTTTGAAGGTCTTGAGTTTGAACAACTTAAAAAGCAGAGGATGGCAACAAAGTGAAGAATCTCAAACAGTGAAAATTTGCTTTATGCCTTACAACTAAACATAAAGTACAGCATACGAAAAAACTTATGTACAAATTTCATGGTGGCGTGTTCTTGTCAAAGAATATACCTGCCTGACAAACTTACAAGTATATGAGTCCACAATATAATCAAATTTAACTTTATATCACTAGCTCACTGAACAATTTATAGTGAAGTAACCAGCCAAACATGCAACTGACTCTTGGAAGTTGCTCAAGCAGCTAATACTGGGAATTGAGGGTGTTTTCTTCGAACCGCTGCTTGTAGTTTTCTTTGGCTTCTTTGCTTTTCTATGATGGAGCTCAGATCAGAGTTCAATTTGAGTATGATGGTAAAGTTGTTTGGCACAAACCTGGACGGATTTTCATTAACCTGCCGTGATACAGCTGATCTTATGCATCAAAATCATATCATGATAATCTCAGTCACTAACTAATCTTAGATGGGAATAGAGTATTCTCAAAATCTTCTCCAAATTCTAAATCCGGAACTTCTTCATGGCCAGCCAATTCTTCCTCAGGAAATTTCGCATCCGACTTTTGGGTGTTAAAGAGATTTTTTGCATTCTGTTGCTGATCAAACATCCTTTGCAGTTGCTTCCCTTGTTCTTCGATTTGCACTTGTAACTTTCTCTGAATCTGATCCAAATAAATGTAAGATATATTGTACTATTGGTTATATTCAATTGCCCATATCAATACTATTACAGAGAAAATAACAAATACCGGAAAATAATAAATACCTCTAATTGTTCATGAAGCCGCCTTTGGACATCCAACTGCAAACGAAGTGCTTCTGTAATTTGCATACCACTGCCAAAAATCCATGAATTAATTATATTAGAAACCACCATAATGCATAACATATAATTACATAACCACCAAGAATTTATGAGAGAGAGAGAGAGAGAGAGAGAGAGACATACGCTTTCAAGTTCAGCTGCGGAATGTCACTGGACTGTGTTTTCTCAAACCTCCCTGTAGTAGGACAATGTAACTATAATTAAATGCTTGATCATCACCATCACTATTGAAGTGACCAGTTTGAATGCTCAACTAGTGCAGATAAAAATCGTTATGAAACTTCTCACACTTGAGGGGTACATAGCCCCCAAGAAAATAAGGTAAAATGACATCAATGAGAACAGACAAGGCCAGAGACACAGACTGCTGCTCATAATAAAACTCAGTATGACACACTGGATAATCAATCAAGTTGATCAATCACCAGCTTTAGCTTTTTCTTACGGCAATGTGGCTAAGAAGAGTCCAATTTGACAACAAATTCTCGTCATTTCTCTCCCTTGCCCCAGTACAGATGTCCTTCAGATTTCTTTAACTTCATTTGTTCTACTTAATAACAGATGTTGAAACAAAAGATCTTACCAGTTAGGACGATCTATTTGATGGAAACTTTTGAACAAAAACTCATAGACACACGTTGACCGTGCACACAAAGAAAGAAGAGCACAAGTCAAACATTGTTGCAAGAGAAATAAGTGAAACAAGAATGGACGGTTTCCCCTGGAATTTGTTTTTTTTTAGCGTATACATTAAAAGTATTCTTGCTTGAAGGCTCCTCTTCCTATGACCCAAGGGAGACCTGAAATCAAGACCAACCCCCACTGCAACTCCTCCCACCTCCCCCTTCCCTCCATATGACTATTGTACTAATGTTCAACTTCACTCTCCTGACTTGCCTAACATGTTTAATAACACATGTCACAAACAAGAAAACGTAAAAGATAGATTTAGTCAAACAAATGACCAAAAATTAACACCTTAATTTAACATCCCAAGGCCGCAACTAGAAAAAGAAAAGTATAGCCAACATCCCCAGGTCAAGCAGTGCATGATATTGCTTCCCCAATCTCTGGCTCATGGAGAATCAGAAGACGTTCAAAAAGCTAAAAAAGAAAAGTACAGCCAACATCCCCAGGTCAAGCAGTGCATGATGTTGTTTCCCCAGTCTTTGGCTCATGGAGAATCAGAAGACGTTCAAAAAGCTACCTTTTATGTCCTAAAGGGAACAGATTTGCAAACTAGCATTTGATTAGGATCACCAACTATTACAAACACAAATGAAATTGTAGAACGTTACCAATAAAATAAACTGATCGCATATTAAGCACACATTTCAACTGTGGGAGATAAGCATCAATCAGTCAATAAAAACATCTGACAGTTCATGTATAACCGACCAACTATTACGCAGAGAAGTAAAACAAATGACAATGAAGAAAATGAACTTGCAACATAAAATGAGATCATGAACAATTTCTAGCTAAAACTGGGTTTGAAAACTTTTACCTTCACTTGAATTACAGACATATTTGGCCATTCGATATTTCTGAAATTAAAAAGTAGAATAAGTTCCAAGACAAAAAATACAATGTGCCAGAGTGAAGTGTTCTAGTGGGAAGTTGAGAATGAATTACCTGTAAATGGCTTTTCACATGAAAGATTGTCAATCCATCATAATCCATTAACTTCAAAATCCCTTTTGGAGTTGCTTCTGAATTCAATTGAACAAAATGAATCTTCTGTCACTGATGTATCTAACACTGACACTAGTTTGAATGTAAAGAAGAAAAACACTGTAACTGTGTATCTCAAATTACTCACTGTCAGCTCCTCCTAGAGTATGTACAGCTTCAACAAATCTTTCATGAAGATCTTGAGTCCACCTGATCCGTACTTTGCTGGAGACACTGGAAGGCGAATTGCCAGAAGAAAGTGCACCGACTCCTGGAGGTTTTGAAGAATGCTTTTCTACAGGGAGTTGGAAGCTTGATTGAACTGGAGAGATACAGGTATCTGAAATGACCTGGCACAAAAAAAGGATTCAACTCTTATCATGGAGTTACCATTACTAGAAGATAATTCATCTGTAAAAGGTACATTTGGGAAAGAGGAGAGAAAGATTACCGAATTCAAGGTAGGGTTACGGAGACCCTCAAAAGCCGATACGTACTTCCAGTTGGTGGTGGCATTGTCACCTGTACCCTCACTTTGAATTGACTGAAGGAGCTCTCCTCCTTGAAAATTTGCAGTTGTTATCCTTGAACTACTGTCATGAGTTCCAACACTTTGGTTGTTGCATGAAGGAAATTTTACAACTGACTGCAGAGTGTCAAAGGATTGTGAAGCTGTTTCATTGTGCTTTTCTACGTTGACAGGAAAGGAAGTAGAGGGCCTGTAAGAAGGGAATTCAGGTGGCAATCGACCAACTTGATAGACATAAGGAGGAAAACCTGAGAAAGAATCACTAAGATAGATAGCAGAATTTTGTGACTGGAAACAACTCGAAGCACAAGAAGATGAACTAGAGGGTTCAAAATTTGGCTGGGGAGAGGACCCTTGGAACCAACCCATTGAATAGGGGTTCTGAAAAAGCCTAGGAGACATGTTTTGCTGAACACATTGTTCAACTAATGGACCATGAAGAGAAGCATCCATGTTTGAGAACTGCCTGGAACTTGAACTCGGACCAGATTGATCTGAGAGGTGGAATGATGAATTCTTCAAAGATCTTGCCTTCTCCTCTGTCTTCTGCGTGTTCATTTACAAGTGATTCACCAACAGGAAGCCAAGACAGCACAAGCAATACCAGTTCGTTCCCCCTGAAATCAAAAATAGAACTTTAGGTTAGTTGGCCATCAAACAACATACATAGCTGAACAGATCAAATTAAAGTCATAGACATTATTCTTCACAGGATAAGACAGAGAAATCACACGTAAAAGGCAGAGGAAACAGAGTCATCAATCAACTAACCCTATTGCTGAAATTCAAAAAGGTTTTATTCCCAGATAGTCTCTCTCCCATTCGACAAGACTTGCTGTATAAGATAACAGATTAAAATGCATAATACCATCGGAGTTTTTATACATTCCTAAGATGGATGGGGATAAGCACTGATTTAGTGATATGCCCAATGCTAGAAACAAGAAAAAATAAAGTTACCCAGTTCTCCTTTCAATAACGGTGACCACTTTGCAAGGACAAAAACAGATTTTCAAATACAGAGTAAAAAACAGGACGTAGAAGCGCAGACAGAAGAGAATACCCAGTTCTCCTTTCAATAACGGTGACCACCTTGCAAGGACAAAAACAGATTTTCAAATACAGAGTAAAAAACAGGACGTAGAAGCGCAGACAGAAGAGAACTTTAAGAATATATGAGTCCAATAATTTCCTACTAGATGCAGATTTTACAGAGATCTCCAGAGAAGGATAGGGATGAAGAGTATTTGCCAACAGCGCCAATGCATAAAACAATGCAGAATAAAGAATGTGGTATCAATGAAAAAACAGAGCAGAAAACCAAGAAGGAATCTAGCCTTTTTTTAAATCCACTGAGTTGCATTCACTACGTGGATGGTTGAAAAGAAGCAGAGGTTTGCATGCGTTTTTAACCCGCGAATAAAGAAAGAAGACCATCGAAGTCCAAACATCCAGAGAAATTCTCAAGTGGCCACGACAAGCAGACAATGTTTATGATAAGCTTGAATCTACAAAAATAACGAAATAAATAAGAAGTCGAATTCCCTACAGAGTGAAGTAGGTAACAGTAGTCACTAGTCCGTAAACGTCGAAACACGAAATAGAAAAGAAAACCTACTGCCGATGGTGATTGCGTTGGGATCTCCGAATCGCCATTTTACCATCAGTGGAAACACTGAAAAGGGAAAGAAAGTTATTCTCGTGGAGTCCGAATCAGATTTTTCTATTAAAGGCTTGGACGGAAAAGGCCGGAGATTGTTGTCTACCCTTTCTGATCCCTGCTGCCGAATCCGTATCCCTCTGCACCGGAATAGTGGAATATGAGAAAGACGCAAGAGACCCTATGTGGAAAGTGAGAATCATAAAAGTGCAGCGATTCCAAGTAAAAAATCGAACACCATCAAATGGCTTCTTAATTCAGAAACGTGCTCGGAATCAGCTGTACTCTTCAGTAGAAGTCTTCACCCTCCACCGTCGGTTATTTTATTATCCAATAGTGTTCATTTTCCACATCATATTCGTTGGAATGAATTTGGGTCGAGATTACCTACAGTATCGTCTTCTTCGACATGGAGGAGAGCAATCTACAGAAAGAAACAAGGCAAAATTCAAAATCATTTAAATAGAAGCTTTTCTTTGCTGGCTAAAGAAAATTCTGAGAGAAAAGGAGGGCGAAGAACAAAACGAAGTCTTTCCTTTTCTGTTTTAACAACTTGTTCTTGTCTTGTGTGCAGGTAAGAGCCTTCGAATTAAAGTATTGAACTCAATCCATTGATTAATCACAGGAGGGGAAGACAGAATTTTTTAACCCAGAACAGATTGGCAACGTGTCATCGTCGTCCAAGATGCGGCTAAAACACTGCGTCGGTCGATCGTTGTCGTCGCACCGATGAGAGTCCAAACTCCAAAATCCAAACTCATCGATGTTTACACGCTAAAGAGAGGGTAAACGGAAAAGGAAATCGGATAGTTCGAGACCCTGAATCTGAAAAATAAAGAAAGTGGACACATTGGAAGCGATCATTGTTTGACTCCCCGGCAGAGCAACTAGGGGTTTTGGAATGTTCAGGTTGTTGCTTTCATCAAACAGACCGCGCGCATTGTAGGTCGTTCTTCACAGTACCAAAGATCAAATGGCCCTTTGAGCGCCGAAAGGACCACTGCAGGAGGTTCGTCTTCCTGCTTTCCACCACGTGCCTCCGAATCAGCTTCCATGGAAGTTCTGTATATTTTAGTCTGAATGGGAGCAGTGAGGCCGGCTCATTCGGAGCTGCTGTGGCCGGTGGGTATTGGTCCTTTTTTTTTGGGGGGAAAACCCTTCATCTCTATGAAAATGACCAAGACTTCATCTCCATGCCATGCAAACCAAACAAACCAAACCAGTCATGATTCATGAATTTGGGAATTTAACATTATCTTCTTCCCCCCTTTTTTGCCAAATCAGTACGTTCATTAACAGATGTAAGCACTCCCAAATATTTTACTCAAGTTCGGTATAATCAAAAGACGAAGACTTTCGTTTAGATTTTGTGACTTTTAAACTCTTGTTACTGAAGATGAAATTGCCAGTTTCTAACAAACAACTGAGTTAGGATTACCTGAACTAGATGAGCATCGGACATTTTAATCCTAGCTGAAGAGAATTAAATTGTCAATCACATCTCAGATAGAAAGATCCCATTTGTCACTTCTCCTCACTCGAGCTCGGTGCTTCCATTAACGAAAAGCTCAAAATAATTTAAAGAATCCACCGTCACAAATGTAGTACGTACGTCCCGAGAACTCGAACGTTAAGGAATCTGTACTGCAGAGAATTGTCCTGCAGTAGAAAGTTGCAGCTATTTGCAGGAAAATAAATTCCGGAATCGGAGCAGCTGCTAGGTCGTACACGCAAGGATAAATCACAATTCAATAATATGCTAATCCAATCCATGGTTCCCATTCCTGCGAAAAGATACCCAAGTTCGCGTACTTCCGTGGCTTCTGGAGGAGAGAGAGGGAGAGAAGGAACAAATCCTCTGTGGCTACTTGTGGAAGATAATTCCATTTCCACCTTCGTTTTCTCCCGATCGGGACAAATGACAAGAACCTTGGCAGTTAGCACTTAGCAGACATTCCATGGCGAAAGAGGGCTTTTTCTGCAAAAGAGGGCTTTTTCTGTCCATTTCAAAGGTTTCGAGTCTTTCGACTTGCTTGAGCTTACTTCGGCCCATTCTCTAAGGAGATGGCACATTGGCAATAAAAATGGAACTGGTAGGGTTAGGTCGTGTTTCTCGAAACCCAACTATGAGTTTACGAAGCAATGTTGAAACCTAAACCTTGTCCCCGTTGAAAATCCCATTCTGGCTAGTGGTTACAAAGATTGTAAGGGAAGCTTGGGCTAGTCTCTTGATGGAGCTTTATTTTGGGCTCAAACACTAGAGTTATTTATCAATAAATAGGTTTATCTAAGCAAGGAAAATTAGGAGATAATCAAACACATCAGCTCAAAGCCCAGTTACCTGATCAGTTGGTATTTGTTCAAAACATGTCTTGTAATCAGGGTCTGATGATCCGCATTTAGGATCTTAGGTTCATCAAAATTTGGGTCCGTCGTAGTGTAACTCGGTTGGTTGGACCCTTAGATTAGGGTTGCGATGACCCAGTGCCAAGACCAAAGTTTTCATCTGGTGGACCCCGACTAGATTGTAACACAACATTGTTTGTAAGTACGGGATATATGTGTTCACTTAAATATGATATTTTATGTCTAAATTTAGTATTTTGAGTTGAATTAACTTTTTTTTTGCATGAAATTCAGTATTGTAACTCCAAATTTAGTATTTTTTTAAATGACAATTATATTTATAATGTATTGCTCTCCGAGCCTTGGAGCTTCCTTTGTGTTTTAGCTCTTTGACTCCCGACTTTGTAATACTCATTGTGTGCTAACTCACTGTCGTGTGATGACTCGTATCACTGCTATAGAGACTATAAATTGAGACCTCCCGCAGCAACGATGACTCAAATGAACTACCTCAGCTATCGCCTAGGATCCCAAATTTAGTATTTCCATATAACGTGTCACAATTTAGTTGACGGCAATTAAAACTCTATAGTGTCGTGGATTAGTCGAGACTTGGATCAAGTTAAAGGCCTCTCAACGTAATATGGGTGTTTGGATCGCTTGGTGACAGCGCTAGGGTTTTTCTGTACTGCGGCCAACCATATCGCAACACCAAAATTGGGACTAAAATGCTACATTAAACATCAAAATAACAGTCATACTTAAAAGATCAAATTGAGTTTAAAAATACCACATCACTTACGTAGCACCTGCGGATAGAGATGACGATGATGTAAGTTTGCCCAAGCAAACAAAACGCTGGGGGAGACGTGTGGTCCATGAACTTTATTGAGTCGTCACCGGCAGCCTTAGATAAATGCGATATGGTCGGAACCATAATTAGGCTCGAGAATACATTTGGCAATCCATGAAATATATGAATCATGCCTCAGGCCATTACGAAAGCATGCATGGACACTCTGTTTAATGATTAAGTATATGGAAAGGTAAGGTTGTGATACATGCAGATGCAGATGTTTCTCGCCTTTACGCCACCATGACACATATTTTAATGCAACACGTCTTGACTAGTACGTGTTCACTTCGTCTTTATTTTATATTGATAATATATAATTGGACACATTTACATTTTTCTTCTAGAAAGACCGTCTGAGATAGTTTGATAAATGGCCCGAGGAAATATTTTTTAAAATATTATGTTATTATTATTATTATTTTTATTTAAATGACTAAGAACGATTTTGGGGTCATGGTTGAATGGTGAGTCGGTGACTCTCATAGAGCCATTTCTAGAAGAGTTTGGGCGTCACTGATGATCTAGGGTAATTGGACTTATAAGATTATTTAAATGGAAAAAATTGACTCGCTGGGTTTTTTAAACTTAAGAATTGGGTATTTATTAGGTGCAATATTACACATATAAAAAATATTTAAATGGAAAATTTTCGGTTTGCTACCGTTATATACAGTTTGAACCCTTTGGTGTAACCTGGTTAATTAAGTCAAAAACATATTACTACCATAACAATTACTTTTATTCAGTGTTTAAAAAATCGAACCGAACCAGCCCGTTTGACCCGATTGAACCAGAACCAAAGGCCAGTTTGGTTCTCATTGACTCGGTGGTCTAGGCACAACTAAATCACTTCCTTTGCCTTATTATCTATATGAATATTAAATATACATAAATAATAGGTTAAAACATAAATAAAATATAAAAAAAATTATAAAATCATTTTCTGGAGACGGAGGTCCCAAACCACTTGTTGCTTCATATTTTGATATTGGATTAAAAAACAAATACATGTGTTTTTTTTTTTAATTATCTTGAATGAGTTTTTCAACAACCATATCGTGCAAGAAAGCCTGAAGATATCTTAGTAGAAAGACTTCCCCATTGGACATTAAAATACGCTCTACATTCTACCAAGTCATTTCTTAGACTTATCTTAATTTATACAAAATCAACAGATAATAATATACAAATCACCAGAAACTTCTTCCTTTATTCTTCAACAGGTGACGAGTCAAAATCAGAGATTGTTCGTAGATAAGAAATAACAAGGTGGAAGTGGCTCCAAATCATTTTAGCCCAAGCACTTTATAAATTTTAGGCATATTTCGGCGTATTTGTTTTTGTTTTATTCGAGAAAAAGTGTGGAATGTGGACCCGGGCGGGTTTATCCAAGAGGTGTGGGGTGTGGGCCACGGCGTCGGCTCGTATTTGTTTGCGTGGCTTTTCTTGGCGGGCTTTCGGGTCAAAGACGCGAAAAACTGCCGGGGACCTTCTTTGTCTCCTTTCGTCTTCGCTTAACTTCAAATACCAGCTAAGTCCTATATGGAAAAGAGGAAGCATTGGAAAGGAACCCCGACTTGTCATTATGATATTTGAGATGGGTTTATTCGGTTGATTTGGCCTCGAAAGTGGAAGGAGGGAAGCACCGTAGGAGGGCGGAAAAGACCTTTTGGCTTTTCTCGCCGAGTTCGATAAAGTCGAGAAAAAAAGAAAGAGAAAAGAAGCTCCGTGGACCGGCCGGCCCGCCCGGGCTAGCCCAAATTTGAAAACTCATTTTGGTAAAACGTCTTTGGATGTTGAAGTGGGGTCCAGTTACGTCGCTTTTGTTTGAATGCGCGCCCCTGCGTAAGGTAGAAAATGCGAGGTTATATGGAGTTGGGATTAAATGTGTAATCACGTAAACCTTTTAATATCCTATGCTAACAGACGCCTCTCGGTTGTTCTTCTCTTCGTGAGTATCATCACCCTCGCGCTCTTTATTTCATCCGGTGCTCAGTAGCTTTCTCGCAACTGCTTATATCTCCCCGGTTTTTCTTTCTTTTCGCGGGTCTTTTAGTTTTGTGAAGGGAGAGAGGGGAAAGAAGGGGAAATGCCGGCGTTGTCTGGCGCCGGCTGGGTGATCTTGGGGGCGGTTGCGGTATTGCTACTTTTGGGTGCGGCGGGGGCTTTTCCGGCGACGCTGAAGCTCGAGAGAGCGTTTCCCGTGAAAGGGAATGTGGAATTGTCGCACCTGAGGGCCAGGGACCGAGCCCGCCATGGGAGGCTATTGCAAGGAGTCGTTGATTTTCCAGTCGAAGGTTCTGCGGATCCTTTTACCGTAGGGTGAGGCCACCTTGTTTTCCTTCTGGGTCTATTTTGGCGAACTTACGTTTGTCCTGTC
The DNA here is from genome assembly GCA_019845555.1 of Aristolochia fimbriata. Lineage (NCBI taxonomy): Eukaryota > Viridiplantae > Streptophyta > Magnoliopsida > Piperales > Aristolochiaceae > Aristolochia > Aristolochia fimbriata. Next base: position 7,852,218 of record CM034078.1, read on the forward strand.
GTGGTTTTCTTGCTTGAAGGTCTTGTTCTAAATGTCTTAGGTTATTCGGATCCTTTCTCTGCTGGCCGAGGCAATGTTTCCTTTCTCGAGGTCTTGTAAAACGAATTTCCGTTGGGTCATTCTGGTTTTCTTGCTCGAAATTCCTTCTCTAAATGCTTTACGCAATCTAATCATTCATGTGGGTTTTGATTAACGAGTTTCAGTTGGTCTTTGTGGTTTTTTCCCTCGAATTATTGCTCTATATGTTTTAGGCTGTTCGGATCCTTTTGCCGTGGGTTGAGGCAACATTTCTCTGCTGTGCGTCTTGTTTAGCGAATTTGAGTCTTTCAGGTTTTCTTGCTCGAAGTTCTCGTAGTAAAGGTTTCAGGGTTTTGTATTGGTTGTCTCGGGGTTCTGTTTAGATTTGAAGATTTAGTCTTTGTCATTGATTTTATTTTTGGTTTTCTTCAATGTTTTTTATGCATTTTTTTATTTTTTATTTTTATTTCTTTTTTATTCTATTGTTTTTATTTTCGTGGGGTTTTTTTTTTGGGTTTTTGTTCAGGTGGACAATTTGTTCTTTTTGACATGTTCTCATTTTTCCTTCCGTGGGTTTGCGTAGTGTTTTCTGCTTCAACGTTTGTTTCCTTTTGTTTCTCTTTGTTTTTAATACACCGGCCCGTTTCAGTGCTCCATTTTAGTTAATTTTGGAACTGCCAATTTACGCATTCTCTTCTCTTCCTTTCTGCAATTCCGTTCTGATCTTCGTTCTTTTTTCCTTTCCTTATATTGTTCATTATTAGGCTATATTTTACGAGGGTGAAATTGGGATCTCCTCCAAAGGAATTTTATGTGCAGATTGACACTGGAAGCGACATCTTGTGGGTCACGTGCAACCCCTGTGATGGTTGTCCCAAATCAAGCGGGCTTGGTGTAAGTGTCCTTTTCCTGTCATTATTTTGTTTTTACAGTCTCATTCTCTAACCGGTACTTGTAGAATTCTCTTAAAATTTTATTATGTATTATTTGGAGTGCCACAGTTAAGTTCGCCTTACTCTTTTTTTCTCATTTGGCTTTCTCGTGAAATTAAGGACACTTTACTCACTTTCCCGATAAAGTCCTATTATATCTGCTTGTCTATTGAACTACTTTATGGTTGTTGTTCTTTTTCATATTTTGTAGCTTGATCTAAAACTCTTTGACCCCTTTACATCCTCATCGGCTTCATTGGTTTCGTGTTCTCATGAAGTATGCAATGTTGCAATTGAGACCCAAAATGCTTTTTGTGCTTCTGAATCTGGTGACTCACACTGTAACTACACCTACAATTACGGGGACGGAAGTGGAACTAAAGGATATTATGTCTCGGACACACTGTACTATGACACAGTTGTGGGGAATGACTTAATTGCAAACTCCTCCACTTCTATTGTTTTTGGGTAAGATTTACAAGTCATTTTGGATCACTTTTTCATTTTCTTCATCATCACCTTCTTCTTCTTCTTCTTCTTCTTCTTCTTCTTCTTCTTCAGTTTATGTTTTTTAATTCTTTTTTTATGTTTCTTTTTTTGTGGATTTTAGGTGTAGTGTATCTCAATCTGGGGACTTGACCAAGCCAGAGAGGGCTGTGGATGGGATTTTTGGGTTTGGACGGAATGAACTGTCAGTTATTTCACAGCTCTCTTCGCATGGGCTTTCTCCTAAAGCATTCTCTCATTGTTTGAAAGGGACAGAAAATGGAGGAGGAATCTTGGTCCTTGGTGAAGTTGTGGAGCCTGGAATAGTTTACACACCACTTGTTTCTTCAGCGTAAGTTTCGTCTTGCTCTTTATTTGCTTTTGATATTTTTTAAAATAATTTTTATGATTTGTTCATTTTCCATGAATCACTAGTCTTATTTTGTTGTGTGTATTTCTCATTTCCTAGATGCTGTTCTAGTTTAAAAGTACTGTTGAAATGCTAAGGATTTCATGGGAAAGTACTTCTTTGATTACAGCTTTGCGCTATGATTCCATCTAGAGTTAAATATAAGAACTCTATGGGGCTTTTTGCCATTTATCACCAAGTGGCCCAAAATCCAAATTGTCCAATTGCATTTCAACCTTCTACTCACTTGAGTACGGGTGTTACATGGTTCAGTTAGAAATGGACAAAACTAAACGATAAACTTGGGAACTCTGGTCTTGTGAATTGCTTTCCGTAGGTTTTGAATCTGCTTGACAAGATCCAACTCCTTTAGGGGTTCATACTGGCAACTCATACAAGCTAAAGATCACATTCGAACTCCGTAAAATATTAATTATAAGAATTGAGATGAAGACAAAAAAAAAAAAAGAAAAACCAACTTGGAGATGAACCAAACATGCTAGAAAACGTTAAGAGTTCTCCGGGGTTTCAAAAAATAAAAATAAAAATTGACAGTTGTTTTAAAAAAGCAAGAAAAGAGAGTTGTATGAGATGGCTTAGACATGTCTGATGAAAACCTTTTGTTACACTTCGAGAAAGTTTGTTAATGTTTAAATGCAAGAAATAGTTTAGGTTGAAAATGATCTGCATTAGAGTAGCTGTGAAAGGTTTTAAGAAGGTTTGAAATTTGTTGTTTAAATGAACTAGAGGTAATGAATATTCTCTTGGGTTTATATGAATGATCTTCTAACATCCTGTTTGTGTTTGGTTTAAAGTTGCCCATTGGGATTTCTAAGTAACAATCAATGTCAGCTTTGCTTCTTTACCTCACTAGGAACTTTGATTGTTGGAGTTGTTGACTTTAGAAATTGGAGTAGTATCATGATAAAAAAATAAATATAAGTTGCTCAGATGTTTCTGGATTTGTTGAAGTATTTCTTCAATCACTGCTTATTTCTCTAAATGTTAATTTTCTGTTTCTACTTCCAAATGCCAGTTTTATGCTTATAAAATTGTGGTAAAATGATATGGCAGGAGGACATAATTGCTTTCTTCTCCTATATTGGATTGATATTTCAGGTACCATTATAATTTGAATCTGCAGAGTATTGCTGTAAATGGACAAGTATTGCCAATTGATCCATCAGCTTTTGCAACAACAACCACTCGAGGAACCATTATTGATTCTGGGACAACGCTGGCTTATCTTATAGAAGAAGCTTTTGATCCCTTTGTTACTGCAGTAAGTTACAGTTAGATTTTGATATCTGGGTTTTAGTGGATTGTGATAGAATTATGATATGGTTGTTTGTTGTCATTTGTGTAGCTACTTTCATCTATCTCCCCTTCTGTTCAAGCTTTTGTTTGGAAAGGAAACCAGTGTTTCACAATCACGAGCAGGTCTAACCATTTTCAAACAGCTACTGTGTCAGCTATCAGCTATCTTATCCTTGTCATAATTTTTTGAGTTGGCATTTATATGACATTTAGTTACTTTCTGCATTTAGTGTTGAGGAGACATTTCCTTCTGTAACATTAACTTTTGAGGGGGATGCATCCATGATCTTGAAACCAGAAGATTATCTTCTGCAGCAGGCTTCTGTGGTAAGTTACTTGTTCTTCTTTTTATTGAGTTCACTTCTTGTAGTCTGATAGTTTTGATGTAGACATTGGTTTTGTTTTTTCACAGGATGGCACTATGACTTGGTGTATAGGATGGCAAAGAGTGCAGGGGCAAGGAATAACAATCTTGGGAGGTTAGAGTTTCTTCTTTTTTGTACCTGCAAGTTTATAATGTTGTTCTACATGCAAAAAACTGTGCTGGCTGGTGCTTTTCTAGTAATGCTTTTCTTTCAGTCCTCATATTGATTACTTGATCTTCTCTCAGACCTTGTTATGAAGGATAAGATTTTTGTTTATGATTTGGCTGGCCAGCGCATAGGATGGGCTAATTATGATTGTAAGTATCATGCAAACGAATTTGAAATAGAATTGGCTCGTCTTCCTATCTACAACTGGAAGACTGAATACCGCCATCTCTTTTTTATCCTCAATCAGTTTTCTCTGAATCCCATTTCAGGCTCGTTATCTGTTAACGTCTCTGCATCATCTGGCAAGAGTGACTATGTCGACACTAATCAGCTGAGTGTGAGTGGTTCATCATCATTGAAGGATGCTTTTTGTGCCCAAGTAGTTGCAATTTTTCTTGTTCGTATACTCTTATTTTGGGTCTCTCATTTGTGACGTCTGTCGTGTTCGCTATATTCTTTGTTCCAGCCTGAGTATGTAGACATTCTGATTCATTCAGTGGTGCATATTCTATTTCACTGTAAATTCTGTTGTATATTGTGTAGTGGAGGAAATTGGCAGCACATATGGATGTTTTATAGCCCATATGTTTTGCCTACGTAATCTCATCAGTAAGCCACTCGCCTTTGTGGCTTCCATTATATTGTGGATACTGTGCAGTGAACTCATATCAAACTCAGTTTTATGTTGTACTTATGGTACTAAGAGTTTGAAGGCAAAAGCTTATCCAAACGTGCCCCAGGAGTGATACAACACGGGTACATGGCTAAAGCTATGCAGGTACACAGAAGAAGTTGGGAAAGGTTTCAGTGTCATAAAACGGTGGAAACATGGCTAAAGGCACCTTGCAGGGATGCCACTGCACGAGTGTTCAGCCAGAGCCCGGATATTCTGGCCATATTGTAGGTAGCCACAGCGAATCACGGGGCGCCAACTGAGCGCTGCACAGGGAGTCCCATGTGTTTGGCGCCACGTGATTCGCTGTGGCTACCTACAATATGGCCAGCGGATCCGGGCTCGTTCGGCCAACCCCTCGAGGGTTACCGCCTTGTTCTGAACCCTTTCTTTATTTTCCCTCTCTTTTGTTGGGGTTTTCCTCCTGCGCCCTAGGAGTCCCAACGGGCAACGGGCAAGGCAACGGGCAACGGGCAACGGGCCTTCCCGGGGGTCTCATATATGAAGATTCAAATGCCACATGTACACATGTAAATTACGACTGCTATGGCAAACTATACTTCACTCAAGTTGAGCAAAAGATAGGAATCCCATGATTCTCCTGAAAAACATGTTACTAATTTATGAGTTTAATTAGAATTCAAATTATAGATTAAATCTCGTTCATGTGTTGCAAGTATCGGAGACTTGAATATCGGAACATGATGGATCGGGCAAGGTCAGTTAACCCTTTGATTCGGCTTGACTCACTCCGAATCGGAATATGACTCGGCCTCGTTGAAGAAGGGACAAGTTTCAAATTAAAAGTTCTCCGTTGACCATCACGCCTCACAAGTCACTTCACTCTTCGGTTTTTTATAATGTCGATTAAATTACAGTATCAACGAAAGCTCCAATCATTAGCCTACCAACATTTTCTTAAGAAAATGCTAATAATAAATAGCAAAAATAATGGAGGGGCCCACACAACTCCGCGACAGAACCTGCCTTTTCGATAATACTCTTTGCGTGTCCTTTTATTTAATTGGCACTCGAGTTCATCGAATAGGTGGGCGGTGGGCCCGATAAAGTTCAGTCCGGGATTGAGTGTGGGTCCAGAAGAATAAAATAGAGAAAAGAAGGAACCGAAACGCGAGCCCAAACGGAACGAGAAAAAAGGCCAAGGGAGACGAGGGCGGGGGGGAGGACACGAGGACCGTAAGCGTCCGTGGCAAGGGGCGCGGCTTGTGGTCAGGAAATGGCTGTGTGTGAGGTGGCATAGAGAGAGAAAGAGACGTTTACTTTAGAGAGAGAGAGAGAGAGAGAGAGAGAGAGTGACTGAGGTGGCGCCGGAGACTGGGTCAGGGTCAGCCTGTTATGCACCCTTTTCCCAACCATATATTAAAACCCTTTCCCCCCTTCGCCCTCTCCCCAAACTCCCGCGCCCATGCAAATCCCACTCTCACTGTTCCCTTCTCCTTCTCTCTCGCGTTCTTCCTCCCTTCTCAAGCCCTCGATCTCTCCGGCTGTTGTTAGGTTTCCTTATAAAGCAGCGACGACAGCGATCTGTTCCCTCTCTTCCTTCCCCCTTCGGTCTCTCTTCCTCATCCCTTAGCGCGCTTCCTCATTCTCCGCTCTTCACCCCGGTGGATTTGAGTTCTGGCAATGGCGGTGTCTCCATCGGTGCCGGCACCGGCCTCGCTTTACGTAGGGGATTTGCATCCTGACGTTACCGATGGCGACCTCGTCGAGGCGTTCTCCGGCATCGGTGCCATCGGCTCCGTCAGAGTTTGTCGGGACAACATGACAGGTCGCTCCCTCGAATACGGATACGTCAACTACATTTCCACACAGGATGGTAAGATGCTCTCGCCGTTTCCTCATCCTTCTCTTTGCATGCTCTTTTCTTCTTCGCCGTCGTGCCTCTTTTTGCTCTTTCGCTCTTGTTCGCGCCGTGATTTTCTGTTTTTGGAAACTTTTCTCCCCCTTCGCCAGGTAGCCACGCGCTGTTTCTTTTCCTTTGTTTCGGGAGACTTGGATTAGGTTTTTCTTTCGGTGATTCTTTCTGCTGGATGTCTATTTTATTGAATGAAGAAATGTTTGGATTTGATGGTGAGGGTGTTGGAAAGCCGAGCATTGTTTACGAATTTTGTCCTTGTTACGTATTCACCGTCGCTTATTCGGAATCTTCTTTTATTTCGTTTGTTTAGTCTTTGTTTCATTTTGTCACGGTCACGGAAATCTCTTCGTCAGTTTCTTTCACGAAACATCCGGCACCAATTCATGTTCGCGCCGCCTCCTTGGTTTTTTGTTCTGTTTTCCCGATGATCTGTTGCTAGACGATTCTTTCACTGGATCTTGTAACAGGCAACAATGCCGGTTCTGTTATTGGTTTATCATAAATTCATATAGTCTCTTTAGTTCTCGTAACGTGCTTTCTTGTCATTTCTTTTGGTCAGCAACTAAAGCAATTGAGGAACTGAATCACACACCATTGAATGGGAAAGTGATAAGGATCATGTGGTCCCATAGAGATCCTGACGCAAGAAAGAGCGGGATAGGAAATCTGTTTGTGAAGGTATACTGCCGGCCTTTTTAGTCCTCGTTTTCTTAGTTCATGAGGCTTCACACGTTCGGGATTTGTTGTGATGTTTGTTCTGCCTTTTCTTGCTTAGAACTTGAATGAATCAATTGACAACGTGAAGCTCCATGATATGTTCTCAAAATTTGGGAACATTTTGTCGTGCAAAGTTGTTGTATCTCCAGAAGGGAAGAGCAAAGGATATGGATTCGTCCAGTTTGATTCAGAGAAATCTGCAAATGCTGCCATTGAAAATTTGAATGGTACCATTGTTGGGGATAAGCAAATGTTAGTTTAATTCCTTCTTCTTTTTGCTTATCCTTGTGTTCAAATATTATGATTTCTAATATCTTCTGATATTTTAGTGGAGATGTCGTGGTTCCCTTTCCTGTTTGAAAACAAAAATAATTAGTTTTTGCTTGTATTCTTTTTTGCTAACTTTTTCTGCATCATTTTAGATATGTTGGCAATTTCATCAAAAAGAGCGAACGAGTCCTGCCCAGTCCTGATGTAAAGTATACTAATCTGTACATGAAAAATATTGATCCTGATATCACTGAAGAACTTCTCGAGGAGAAGTTCTCTGAATTTGGGAAAATTGCTAACTTGGTTATTTCAAAAGATAGCAATGGGAATTCAAGAGGGTTTGGTTTTGTGAACTATGAAAACCCTGATGATGCAAAACAAGCTATGGAGAAGATGACTGGTGTACAACTCGGTAAGCTTTTTGGTTTTCTCCTTCTTTAAGCACTGATCAAGATGGAATATTGACTTCTCTAGCTGACTGTTTCACAGGGTCCAAAATTATGTATGTTGCTCGGGCCCAGAAGAAAGCTGAGCGTGAACAGATTCTACGCCACCAGTTTGAGGAAAGGCGGAATGAGCAAATGCAAAAATATAAGGTTTTCTTTTACCTCTTCTTCTCATCTATTTATCTCTTAAATTTTATATGTTATATGCACAATGATGAAGTATTTCTTTATTCTCAGGGTTCAAATGTGTATATAAAGAACATTGATGACGATGTTAACGATGAGGATCTTCGTCAATATTTCAGTCAATGTGGAACAATCACCTCTGTGAAATTAATGCGGGACGAGAGAGGAATTAGCAGAGGGTTTGGGTTTGTGTGTTTTTCCACACCCGACGAAGCTAACAAGGCCGTGAGCACTTTACATGGTAATTATTGAAACACATGAGAAGCTGTTTCAATCACAAAAGAAACATCTGATCCTTTGAATAATACTTTACTACCTATTTTGTTTTTATTTTAGATCTGCAACAAAGTGTTGCTCTGTACGCCCTCAAACCCATTTGGTCCTTTATATTTCTCTTATAGGATATATGTTCCATCGAAAGCCTTTATATGTGGCTATTGCTCAGAGAAAGGAAGACAGGAGAGCCCAGCTGCAGATGCAGTATGCACAGAGAATGGCTGCTTTGGCTGGACCCACCACTGCAGTTATACCAGCCGGATATCCTCCACTATATTATACTCCACCGCCCCCTGGGGTTGTTTCACAACTTCCTCCACGACAAGGCCTAATGTACCAACCCTTGGGTCTAAGACCTGGATGGAGGGCTAATGCATTCACCACTCCTGCAAGGCCTACCTTCCAACCAATGCCGCTCTCAGTGGTTAGTATTTGTTCTATAGTTTATTGTTTGGGAAGCAAATTACAGTGCTAGAAGCAAAGAAAGTGGGGGGCTAAGAGCCAAATTATCCTAGCACATCCCTTCTTCTGCTTATATCCTGTTTTCTTTTTGCAGATCCCAAATACTCAAACAAGGCAGAACAGACAAAACAGGGGTCGAATGAATGGACATGTGCTTTCTCAGAGTGGTCAGACTGTGTCATTTATGCCTCATATGCAACAAACAGCTCAGACTCTGAAAGATGCCTCAGGCAATCAACAAGTACTGTTTTCCTCCTTACCCAGTTGTTTTTCTGAAAACTGTCTGCCAACCGCTTCCACTTTCTTTGAATTCTTCATACAGCCTCAAAGTTGCAATTCTTCTCAAACAGGGTAGTAAAATAGGGAGCTCATTAGTTGCATTTCTAGTGCTTCTAATGGTGCAAATAAACTACAAAGCTTTTAAGTACACCACAACATGCTTTTAAAAGTGTTTGAGAGGTACTGTACAGCAGTTGGTGTTTCTTGAGTTCTTTGCTTTTTGGGTGTTTGAACTTCCTCTGGCGTGCTTTTAACTGTGCTGGGTGGTCATATTCTTGTGTAGCTGGTAGACTTTGAGTTGAGAAAAAAGGAATTCTTCTGGATTGTGCACCAAAGTGAATAGCTGTTAATATTTGATGTCATAATGCAATACTAATGCATTCCAGCTCCCTTGTTGATGGTAGATCCATTGGCAGCTTTTTGCTCTGACTTGCGGCAAGTAAAAAAAAGTCGTGCTCATCTTGTTTCTGATCCTCAGTCTTTATATATCATTATGAGACAACCTACAATGGTACTCATAGTCTATTGTCTACAGCTGCGTGGTGGTCAGACCAAGTACGTTGCCAATGGACGATCGCGTGACCTCAACAATGCTTCCGGCGTCACCACAGCAGCTCCTAACTCTCTTGGATCAGCAGGTTCACAAGGAGGCTCAGAAATTTTAAGCAGTATGCTTGCAGCATCTTCTCCTGGACACCAAAAACAGATACTTGGGGAACGTCTTTTCCCTCTTGTTAAGAAACTCAAGGTGATTAAGGCCTGTCCCTGGCCAAAAAAAAAAAAAAAAAAAAACTCTTACTTGATATTCGTGTTGTTGTGTTAAATCCCGGACCTAATTAATTTTTGTCTGTGCATTCTTCCTCTGGCCTGCAGCTTGATCTTGCTGCTAAAATAACGGGCATGCTATTGGAGATGGACAACTCTGAGTTGCTACTGCTGTTAGAATCGCCAGAATCATTGGCCGCCAAAGTGGACGAGGCAGTTCAAGTCCTGGAGTTGTCGAAGGCCAAAGTAAGTAGTGGAGCCGGTGGCCAGGATGGCCTCCATACCAATTATTTGTCGGCTGAAGTTGCCGTGAACTGAAAAGGAAGGTTGCTTAGGCAGGATGCATTTTTGGGATTCCCGGATTGTAGTTCATCAGTTCCGGTGATGGGGGTAGAGAAACTTTGAAGTTCTTTCTTCTTTCTTTTACAAGAATTGAAGCTCTTTACTTTGTTTGTAGTTTAATTCTTTTCCAACGGTGGAAAACCTCTTTGATTCTGGATGTTGAAATGCAGCGGATACCGAGAAAATTTGATTTTTCCTTTTTTTTTCCTCGTAAATTTGTTCTTAGAATTTACATTATTTTGTAAAATTGATGGATCAGTTTTTTTAAAAAAAAAGAGTTTGTGTAAAGTAGTACAAAATGCTATTCTATACAAAAAATTGCACCCAGAAAACTCGGCAGAAACGTATATGTCAGAGTCGGGGCCGACCGGATTCAGCAGAAAAACATCACCGCCTTGACACTATCTTTCACTTGGGGAAGAACTTTAACTCTTCCTCCTGCTACTCCTGCTCCAGTTCCACTGCCGCTGTCTGAAAAGTCGCCTTCCATGTAATATCGCGCCCTAGAAGCCCCCAGATGTGCATAGTACGCAGGAGGAACTGCATATATGTTTTACAGGGTGCAACAAGTAAGAACACTAGAGTAAAATTCTTGACTAAACTAAGATCCACAAGAAGTAGAAAACTGACCTACAGAAACAGATCTGGTACACCGGGCATACCTGAAAGCAGGAATTGCAATGATAGTAAATATTTCAACGAAAACATATACTAGAAAAAGCGCCAACATGAAAAGCTTTTTGACAAGAAGACATCAAATTTGTTCACACAATGGAGAATACACGCTTACGTGTAGCAGAGGTTGTTGGTCAGAATTTGCAAGGAATCAGATTTGAACTCGTTCTCATCATACAATACATGGTAATGAGTAGGTCGGCTGGTGCCCTGAAAACGCACAGTAGGAACAATTATTTCTAGCATACACATGGAAACCACAATCGTAAAAAGAAGAAATCCAAATTAACCTGAATTCCTGCATGACTGCAAAGATAGAAATCAAACTCTCTCGGATGACAAATAGTTGTATCCACGACAGTTCCTGAGAGGGCAACTCCACGTTAGTCCATATAGCACCACAGAGAATCACTTAAAGGTGAGTTTTCCTCTCCATATACCAGGTAAGATGTTGCCACTTCTGTCAGTCTGGTCCCGGTTCCCATGATCAGCAGGGAAGAGACGTGTATGGTGCCGCTTTTGAACAACAACAAAAGTAATAGGCGGAAGATATTTTTCCTCTATTGAATGGCAGGCCTGCAGAAAAAAGCATTCATAAGAGATACTCGTGACTTGCACAAGGAGGAAATTCGAGTAAAAAATTCATCTTCACCTGGCGAATAGCGTAAACCTCTTCTAATAGAACTTGACTAAACTGGCCTTCACTAACTCCATCTCTTCACATCATGAAACAGAAGGTATTAATGCAAAAGAAAGAAAACACTTTCACTACCAGTGGTTATACACCATTTTCTGGAAGCCAGTAAGAAGTATTAACCTGATGCATACACCTACACAACCCCTATCACTCATTTCTTTTCTAAATCAGATTGCAATAGTCAATAGTCTGTAATAACGAGACCAAGTTATATTATAAAGCCACCATTTACCTATAGAATATAATTCGATGTGGCTTGTGCCCAGTTGCTCTATAGAATGCCAGCAATTGATCCCTGCAAAGCACAAGTTCTCTTGAAATGTCTGGCATTCTGCACATAATTTCTAAAAAGTAATTAGCATATGAGTTCACCTGATCAAACCACCATGTACAAGACCCCTCTTAGGGTCATTCTGAAAAGTGTACATATCTTGAATGATCTCACGCCTGTGTGGCTGTAAAGAGAGGAGACACCTGTACTTTGTTATCTCTGGCCAATCCATTGATGCAACTACCTATAAACAAGTTAATTTGTGTCAAAAGAATTACAACAAATAAATCAACAGATAAAATCAGTGTTTTAGAAGTTAAAAGGCAACAACATACTGCAGCTATGGATGGGTTAGAATCTTCTCCCGGCGGAGGATGAGTAACATCAGCTCCAAAAATAATCGTCGGAACATCTGTGACAAAGGGTATTCTTCGAGCAAGGGCATCCACAAGAACAGTGTTTCTTCCACCAGCCTGCTCCCATTGTCATAGATAACTATGTTGAACAAGTGGTAGTAAGCATTGTAATTGCAATCTTACGAATGGAGTCAAAGGACACACCTTTGCATTAATTTTCAAAGCCACATTCTCTAGGTACTGTTTCTTACACTGAAATACATGCTTCGGTTGACAACACTGTGAAACAATCCCCAACTCTGTTTCACATACCCGTTTAATTGTCCCTACAAAAAAGCAAAAGTAATAGGATCAAACCTTGCAATTTGCATTTCATTAAATTTTGAATGATCAAACTCAATAACTTACCATAGGAACCAGTCATCTCAGGCAAAATAACAATCATCAGAGGAAGCTTCTCACTTTTAATTCCTCTTGAAGTACACTGTTTCTCCACCTCTTTTAGGGCAAGGTCAACTCTATTGGGGCGGGAAGAAATAATGGGGAGAAAAGGCTCCCTTCTCTCAAATGTCTGCCAAAAAAAAGGCTAAGTAGATTAGCATTCTCAAGGGAAAAAACAAAGGGAAAAGTTGTTCAAGGAACAGATGAATTAAAGAATATGCAGTCTTAGCTTAAATAAGTGAAGGAAATTACCATTCCAATGTTGACACACATGTTGACCAATTCCAGGCAAAAGTTAGAAACTGTAGCCACATCATGCCGAGAAAAGTTCACGCATACCCAACAGTCAATTTTAGCACCATTAATCATTTTCTGAAACATTCATGCAAGATAAAATTAGGACACATTATCTAGAGAGATAATTCTAAAGCACATAACGAGAAGCGCCATACCCTATTTATCATATTCCATGCGCCAACAGATGGCCGACAGCTGGACTCTCGCCCATTTCCAAAATACTTGAGCTAAAATTAATTAATTCAGGTGCAAGGAATCAATAAAATTATTGAATACTTACAAAAAAAAAAGTGTTCAAGAAAGTGCTACAGTCTAAACAGCTACCTCAGGCGCAGGCAAAACACGGGCTTCAATTGGAGCCATTCTATCGCTAATTCCCATTCCAAATTCTTTTACATACTTGTCTTCACTGTACTTATTATAAGCAATAGTCTGGGATGAGGTTTCAAAACACAAGTAGCACAAAAGAAAAAGTATGAGTGAAACTTTTGACAGCTGAATAAAAAGTTTAATCAATAGGGGAGGTAACCCACTTATAAATATCCAAAGATTTTTTTTGTTAAGGATGGTTTTTATTTGTAAAGGATGGCAAAGAATTGTTTCCTCAAAAAGATCCGTGGAAAGGAACCAAGAAGCCACAAATTTACCTTTTGTATGCTTCTCTCTCTCGCTTGAGGACGCTGGCAGGTAGCTTTTAAAATTTCACTTACCTGCCTCTCATTCAACTTTCTTGCATACTTCTGTCCTTCCACAATCTTGCAGACCTGAACCTCAAAAAATGTTCATGCTTAATTGAAATAGCAAAAAACCACAACAAAACAAGTTAGTTTGATATATAAGCTAAAAGCATCAAATAGACCTCCATAGGCAAATAAGTAGGCTTATTATCACTGCCCACTTGAAGGCAAGGCCAATGTGCGTGTTGCAGGGTGAAACTATATCTCTCTTTAAAGTACTGGGCAACAGATAAAGAACGCCCCTGTTCATCATTGAACCTGAAAATATGAATCATATCACTCTTGGGTGCTTGTGACATTACAAATTAAACATCAAAAGGTTACATCTCAATGATGAAGCAGAGTACATTGGAAACCTGCCAATCCAAAAAATATCAACTAGATAACATACTTACCTCAAATCTCTGGCAGGCATAGATGACACTCCTGAAATTTTGTATTTTCTTTTTTCACTACGGTGGGTTATTAAAACCTTCACAGTTCTTAATGCCTTTTTTACCTGATCAAATACAGCCAAAGTGAGCAATGTTATATCACATGAAGCTAATGTCAATAGGATAGACTGATACTAGATCAGGATTTCATGTCTGTTAATAAGACTACAGTGAACATTGGACCTTCAAACGTTCACTATCAGACATTGGCCTTCTAGGATCCCTGATGTTGAGTAATTGCATGACAAAGTCAATCACTTCGATCGGCTCATAAAAGGCTGTTGCTGCCAAATCTATAAAAGGGAAAGGATAGTTATCTCAAACTCTGAAAGAAAAATGTACAAAATACACTGAAAGAAAAATATAAAACTACACAAAGAATACAACAGTACCAATATTAACAGTAAGACCCATCTGGGTGGGCCGTATACTCTGATAGAACCCCTGCCAGCACTCAAGACCTTCACCCAAAGGTCTTGGTTGGCCAAATTCCCGAGAAAAGTATGATCTCCCAACAGGTGTGTGTCTGCATATTAGGAGGTAAAAAAATGTAGGTAAAAAGAGTAACCAGTTCACTACACAGACTAAATTACATGTCATGAATACAAAATACTTATGTAAAAAAATACCGGAGAGTAGGAGATTCTCTCAATACAATATCCAGGACTTGAATAACTTCCTGAGGATTATTCTTTAGTTTACCGCACAGAAATTGCTGCAAATGATTCAACTCGACCTGGGAAACAAGCCTGATAGTCACCATAAAACCCCTCTCACGGCTACAAAGACAAAAACGTATGCAGATGAGTTTGAAGTTGCAAATAAACATGTGATGACGATTAACACAAACATGCACAAATAAGAATTAACAGACCGATTTGTCCTGCCATCGTCATCTATCAAATTGATAGAAAACTCTTTGGATTCAAACGGAAACTTTTCAGCCGTATAAAGACTCTTTCTACCATCATAGACAGGTTGTCTTCTACCTAAATGTGACTCCCGGTACATATCCACAAGTTGCCTCATCACAGCTCTATTGACGCCCCTTGAAGATATCTCAGGCGTGATAGAGACCTAAACAATTTCATTGAATAATAAACAATTAGAACTCAAGATACAAGAGATCAACAGCAGAAACACTTCCAGAGTCTAACCAAAATATTCAGTGAACCTAGGTTGTAGTTCCGAGAAGCTTGTCAACACAATTGCACTACAAAATTACTTAAGTCGAAGAAAGAACCAAAAATATCATAAAAAAATCTGGAACACTTACACAAGAAGGTAGGATAAATGCAAGGTCCTAGCCAACAAATTAAACTACAAACGAGCTCCAAAATACAGCAGCAGAGAGAGTAACATACTTTAGC
Organism: Aristolochia fimbriata; assembly: GCA_019845555.1. Classification (NCBI taxonomy): domain Eukaryota; kingdom Viridiplantae; phylum Streptophyta; class Magnoliopsida; order Piperales; family Aristolochiaceae; genus Aristolochia; species Aristolochia fimbriata. The sequence goes on from CM034078.1 coordinate 7,867,486, forward strand.
ACGGAAAAACAGAACATCGAGGCATACTAGGAAATATCCAGAAGAACCACGAGGTATAATAGAGAAACAGAAGGATAAAGAGAAGGAGAAAATAATAAGAAACTCACATCGTAATGATACATTGTTTTAGAGAAGTCGAGATTGACAAGGAAATGGTTAGCCCGCACCATGCATTTCCTACCAACAGTCCCCCCCCTGTCAGGACGCTTAGGAGGATTGACCTCCAACGACTTGTTCCATGGCAAGACCGGCTTCAACGCAGGCAGAGTAGCAGCAGAAGTAGGAGCAGGACGAGTTGCGGGAGGAGCAGTGGGTTGAGTAACCGCTACTCTCTGCTCAAACTCCCGTGCCAATCCAGTTGCAGGCGAAGGCGAAGCGGAAGTAGAAGCCCCGGCGGATCCTTTCCGTCCCGGAGGAGGACCTCTCTGATCGGACGGATGCTGTCGTCGTCCGCCTCCACGGCCACCGGCACGCGACATTGCGAGTACGATGCGAAGCTGCGGAGAGAGTGGTGTGCTCGGGAAGGAAACGAACAAGGAAGCGGGGAAGAAGAGTGGAACAAGGGAGGGGAGAGGGAGGGGGGGGAGACTTAATACTTTCTGTAACGAGGTCGTCGCTCGTAGGAAATGACGGTATCGCCCTTGTCGTTCCGAACGCGTGACACCCTCACACGAAACACAGTAACTAACGGCGCCGGCCACGTCGTCGTCTCGACGTCTCTAGACAAGCTTAATAAGAAGGGTAATCGCGTAAATTACTACGCAAGGTGAAAGCGGTACGGCGCATTAACTGCGCGTGAACGATACGTAAACGAGGAGGGAATGTTCGGGCGCGGGAAATGGCGAAAGCGTCGGGCTCGAAGCGAAGCGCGCGTAGAGGAGTGATGAACTGAAGATTCTATTCGGTCCCACACCGCCGCCCTGGAACCGATCCTTTCATTGACGTGGCACTTAATGTGACGTGGCACTTTTTTATGTGTCGTGGGTCTCGCCAGTCCTCTCCCCTCCCTCCCCACGTTTCCACGTTCTTTCCTTGGGTTTCAAGAGACGGTTTCGGATTTTCCTACTTCTTCTCGGGTTCTCAATCCGTACCATAAGGTACCTTTATTTTAAAAAAAGAAAAAAAGAAAAAAAGCAATTCTTTACAATTTAAAATTGCAAAGTTTACAATGTGATATTTATTTTTATAGAAAACTATTGAATTAATTTAGGTAATTAATTTATTAAAATATAATTTTTAGTGAAACTATAGAGTTTAAAAAAAATAAAAAAATAAAAAAATAAAAAAATAAGGCGTTCTGTAGCCAACCTTGCTTTTTTAAACAAGGCAATTTTTTAATGAAGAAAAATCGGAATACCCAACCTTGGTCCATCTCTATTTCCCTCTTTGAAAAACTACTTAGTTGGTGATTTATTATTTTATATTTTACATAATGGGAGGAATTAGAATTACCCTTTGTGAGGATTTAGGGAAACTTGATTCCTCCCAAACTAGTACATGAATTTATAAAACCCTAACGGGACTGGTTTCTTTCCTTCCCGATTTCTCCGTGCTTTCCTCACCTTATTATTATTCCTTTATTCCTGGGACCAGCGAACACGTCTAAATCTAGTACGATGAATTAAAGCCTCCCAGTTTTGGCTTTTTGCCTTTCTTTTCTTTCTTCTTTAGAACTTCTATATGCTTTTCTTCTCTGAGTTTCTTTTCAATTCCTTCCCGGAGACAAAAGCCGGTAAAAACCAGGAAGCAAATGGAGTGTTCAGAAGCTCAGGGTAATGCTCGAGTCAAAATCAAAAGAAAAGAACATTGAATCAGCGAAAAGGAAAAGAGACGCTTTTTCACTTCACCGACTGTTCGCTCTCTGGCTACTATTAAAGTATTGAAGTTTGGGGATTTGCGACCACTTTCCTTGTCCGCAACCCTGAATTATCTGCACTCGTAAATGGTCACTGTACCGGGCTAGAGCCTAGAGGCAGAGACCAGAGAGCAAGAAATTGCCTAGAGAGTGACGCAGAATTCGCGGAATTGGAAAAGGCAGTAACTGCTTCCTCCGGCCGCGATTATTGCCCTGCTTTCCACGATGCTGCCAAAAGCTGAAAACGACATGTCGACATGTTCGCTTTATTTAAAGAACATCATTCGAAGCATATATTTAATGAAGATTAAAATATTTAAATAATATTAAGATGAATAGAGATAACGATAAACACATACACAAAATGGGGTCTATTCCGAATGATTTGCCATGGCAAATATGAACAGCACTGATGCATTGAAGGTCCTGTGTGAAAATTTGATGCAAGGGTATATACAATAATTTACACGTACAAGGTGTAACACCATAAGCACCTATCCACAATAGATAAAAAAAAAAAAAAAAAAAAAAAAAAAAAAGTGAAGCGTCAATCTTTCGAATCATATTTTAACTTAATCTATCCCAGCCAAGTAGATGGCTCTAGGGGTGGACAAGGGGTGGGCATGGGTTGGGTTTTTTATAAAACAAACCTAAACTAAACACAACCCAAACCCTTATTTTGTAAACTTGAACCGAACCCGACCAGATTAAAACCCCTCATATTAAAATACGAAAAAAAATGATAAAAAAAATTATAGAAAAATTACTAAAAAAATTAATTATAATAAATAATAACATAACCCCTCGGGTCAGGTTTGGATTTTTGGGGGTAAACCCAAACCCAACTGACGGGTTTGATTTGGGAATCCAAACCTGCTATTTTCGGGTCACCCTTAGATGGTTCTTCTCATACTGCACACGGCAAAGCATCGCGAGGACTATTTTCTCATCAAAGACAGGTGAATTTACTGTCACATTTGATACTCATTTTTGGCAACCGAAACTTTTTGATACAGAGGAAATAGAGAACTTCGGAACATCAACCTTTTCCTACCATTAGGAGGTGATAAGGAACTGATTCTCTGCGACTGCCAACAGTAGGCAGCTTATACGGTTGGGGCGACTTCATCCTTGCTCCGTAATGGAAACTTCTGTACTGCATCTAGGCTGGTCGCAAACAAACCGCCAAGACTAATACTATCTCCACCAATGATCTGTCTAGATGATGATAAATGGCCCAGATCACAGGGGCCCAAAGAACAGGACTGCAAACAATAATAAAAGTTGAAAGAGAATTAGCTTCAGTCAAAGCAGAAAGAAGGAGAAAATGAAGGTCAATAACCCCATTACCCAGGATACGTCTGTAATTCCAAGTTCGTTCATGTCATCATCATCTTGACACGCTCGGTTGGTTTGAGAATTGCCCCCCGGTTCAACTGGACAAGCCGGATGCTCTTTGTGCAGTAACTCAGGCTTCACCTGTAGACAAACCTCATAGAAAAACAATCTTACCGACTTATTTTGAATCGCAGAAAGTTTTAAGAATGATGGAAATCTCAAATGAATCAAAAGTTATTACCGAACATGAACTAACCTTCTCTGAATAACACTTAGACGAAAAAGGGATGGCATCCCTGAAAGACTCGGGTTTCTGGAACAGAAATCCCTGACACGTTTCTTCAGCATCCAAAATGGATGTCTGAAGCACTTGAGTGGTGGGCATCGAGCTTTGATGCCGACCAAGGTGAGCAGCAATAGCAGCATCAAACGAATCCGAGTTGACTGAAGCTTGTCTAAGGTGTGAATCACCTTTGGAAGCCATCAGACCTAAACGACTGGCATCCGAAAACAAAGATCCCATGCTCATATTAGATATGCAATCAGCCCATGCTCTTATTGACATTGTCGCTGCATCACTTTGATTATCCTGATAAAATTTTAAAGCACTAGTAAGAGCAACACAGAAATCAAGCTTTAGGTCAGAAACCTGGTAACAAAAAACTAGTTGGCTGCTTAATTTCCTCCATGTTCAAGATCTGCCAACAATAAATTAGCTGCTTTATTTTACTCATACAAATGAACGATTATCTACTGATACTATCTTAAAATTTAGAGACATTTTGATACCACGACAGTCCAATCAATAAAGCTTTTGGACCTCACCAATTGATCTATGAGCCTAATGAGATACCATACAGCCATTAGCACAACTGGAATGTATATGAATTCTTAAAGAGCACAAAGCAAGGTTCAGAAACATAGGTAGGAATGGACATGGAAAAGTAAAGGGATTCCCACCTCTCCATCAATTGTCTCTTTCCTGTCCTCTTTAGAATCTGATAAGTCATTTGCAGGCACTGGCAGTGGCTCTCTAGATGGTTGCCTTCCTCCTACAGTGATGTTTACATTTTTATACTCTTTGCCTAGGTCCTCCAGTTGCAAGGGATCCTTGACGCTGAAGGATGCTAAAGGCTCCTCCAAAAATCTTTCATGTGGACTAGATATCCAGCCATATCTGGAAAGATTTTGTTTGGTCAATGTAAATACTAAATAGAAACGTACAAAAGAGAAGTAAAAAAAAAAGTATTATTTTAAGAAATACTCTAAATACACTTCCAAACAAAAGTCACTCGTATAATTTGTAAGAAAAGCCAGGTAACGTATGCAATAGTAAAGTGAACCAAGAAAGACCAATGTATTAAGTATCATGTCATTCACATAACTATTTTGGGTATTGTGGGCACTGACTAGGCATATCAGACAAAGACGAGTCCAGATCCAGGTCAAGAATAACAGTATGAAACACTCAAGAGTGCATTGCATGAATGCACCATAACATGGCTTGACAACATGCCATATACGTTGTGTGTTAAACAAGAGACATAGGTGATACGTCAATGTGGTTCATACTGTCACTAAGGCAAAACTTCTAAAGTAGCCATAAGCACATCATCTGAGATGTCTGTGAAAGGGCATTACCGCTTGTTAATTTTTTGAAGGGTGCCAGATTATAAGTCATGGTTAACAATTTGACATCTCCAAGCTTTAAAGATCCAGATAAACTTCAGATTTCTTTATCAGGAAGAATGGAAGATTTTACAGCAGATAGTTGCACCAATTGTTGTGCTAGGCAGTTTTATAGAATATCAGAACACACCTTAAACGGAAAATGGCAGGTCGTCCAATGATTCCATATACATCTCCTATGCTGGTTTCCACATGTTTAGATGTCCACATCATGCACCCAGCAAGGTTATTGAGATCAATGTTGTACGGGAAAAGCATGAGCTCACCTGATGCTGCATTAGAATTACCCCACTTAATATTGAGGTGCCTAAGCACCGATGTTATCCTCTTTCGAGCACTAAGAGCCAACTCCAAATGTGGATTATGATTATCCTAGAAAATGAAAAATTATTAATGACAATATTCTACGGCATTTAAAAAGCATCTAGTATATAGAAGCCATTAGATATTTACAATTACCTTTTCCAATCTTTTGCGTGTTCTTTCATCTATTGGAAACAGTTGCAACTTCAGCTTTGCACAATGCTTTAGTGTCTGTTCCAATTCCAATTTTGGCTCCTTGATTGCAATTTTCTGTTGTTTTGCAGGACAAACCTCTGCAAACAATGATAGAATGTGGAATGAGAATAGCCCCAAACTGAGAACAGCTACTACTACTAAGCACTAGAAGGGAATGTTCTACACAAAGACATGAGAAAAGTGTAAGATTGGCCAACAGCCCACACGATGCTAGGTAGGGTGCCCATGGTGTGCAATTTAAGAACATATCCTTTCGCAGAGCATTTTTCATGTTATTGCCTTTTCAAAGTGTGCTCATTCCTTAAAAATCATAGACATTTGATTTTGAGTGACTTTTTCATTATGCTTGCACATTGGAGATGTACAATTTGAACTTCAATAAGGCAACCTTATTCTATAGCACAGTAATAGAAAAAAAGAAAAAAAAGAAAAATATAAATATTTATAGTCTATATAATATAATTAACAGATAAGAATCAAAGGTTGGTTATAGGAAGCACAAAAGGGTCAGCAGCAATCGAAGAAGTGAAGAAATTCATGAGAGTCATTTAATGTAAAAATCTGAGTAAATGAAATACTGAAGTAATGAAATTAATCATATGCAAGAAAACCTTCCATTGTTATCACCTTGTGTTTTCAACTGCTCCTTAGAAAGAATCATGGGAAATGTCTCAGCCGTAGCACAGATAGAGCCTGATCTTGCTTCAGTTTTCACATGTGGCGCACCAGTCCTCTCGGACAGCTTAATTTTTTTAGCATTTGACTCAGGCTTAGGAGAAATAACAGTTCCATTCACAGTCTTCTTCAAATTAGCTCCTTTTCTGGAGCCCATATCCAGACAATTGAGCTATCCGCAATGGCAGCAACTTGCCCTCTCAAACAGAATGTTGATAAAGTTTACTGACAAATAATTAAACAAAACAACCTCGCAAAATGTCAAAGACCTGCAACAACTGGATGGGCGATATTAGGCTCATTAGGCTCACGCAGAAGCAGGAAGCTTAGCAATACAAGTCAGCTCTAGGTCCATAGCAACTTCGTATTTTATATGGTGGCCATGAAATTCTCACGAATGCTGAATGGAAAAAGTTTGAAGCACAAGCAATGATTACCAAATAGAAAAAGCTAAGTGCAACCACACTCTAATGACCTCTACTGTAGAAAGTATAAGAGCGGACATGCAAAATCAGATACTCAAAGTGGAAACGCCAGAGTTGTTTGCCACTAATCTCAGAGGGAGATGCATTTGGACACCATTGGACACCATATTACTTATTAACCATTACCTCTAGATGCCTCATACTTAGCCATCCAATCTAATTCATTGTCCTAATGATAACAGTAGCTATAGACACTCAAACAACCCACCGAGGTTCATCTGACACAACACGAGGGCTGCAAATTGCGACAATTCCCTCTAATGCTACAGTAAACCGAGAGATGATTTCTGGATATTCAAAACACGAGAAGTAGCTAATTTAAGAATGATAATACACCCTGAGTACGAATGACATAAGTACATCAATGGGTTAGACCTAACAAGAATAAAATTGTAGCCCTGGTTTTCTCCTGCCTCTTTTTTTTTGAGAATAATGCTCTGTTTTTTCATTGTCATTTAAAAACTCCTGCCTCTTTTTTGTCAACCAGGAAAGGCTTCAACCGTATTCTCCCACGATCCACTTCTCAGTAGGCTCTCGTGATTGACGCAATGACTATTTTAAAAAATTCGCATATCTTCCAAGCCCCAAAGACAGAAGATAAGGTCCAAAGTAGCAAACTAAAACTGCGGATCAAAGAAATCACCTAAGATTGAGTTGGCAATCGGAACTTCATCACGGGGCGCGCATAGTTACCTTCTCCGCTGGAGATTGCAAAGAATAGAGGCGACAGATCAAACTCACGGCGCTGGTGAATCCGAACTGGGAACGTGGATAGCAGGGCTTGCGAGCAGACAATGCCGGGGGCGGGAAACGTTTTTGGGGGAATGGGCGCCGAGGCCGTTTAGTTTTCCATTTAAACGAAACTTTGCCGCGACTGAAAGTCGGCGAATGCTAAAGTGCACCCAGGGTCTCCAGTTTCCAAGAGTTACGCGTGACGTTGCACGACACGTGGCTGGCAACAACAAGTCAAAAATTATAATTATCAAGGATAGTTTTCGAGTTTATTTATCTTTGTTCTTTCTAAAATTTATTTTAAAAATTATAATTTTCCTTCCTTATGTAAAACTAGCAGACAGCAGCAAGTTGAGGAGAACTTCTGTCATCTATCCTTCCTTTTGCTTATGGAGAAAAGGATTGTCTGAGACGAGTAGGAGGACATAGGGACTTAAAAAGCTAAAAGATATCAATAAGAGTTCCAAATACTTTCCTCACTGAGTTTAGTGACATAAAGATGATTTCAGAAGAGGATAAACGGAAAATGGTGATTTCACTGAAAAAAAGATTGAACCCAATTCCCTTCAGGGCATAATTATCATTATTCACTTAAGTTTTCATACAAGAATATGACTACAATAGTACAAGCTGCAAATGAACAATGTTGGGTATCTCACTGTGAAAATAATAAATTCAGTCAGTCTCATGAAACCCTTCATAGTCCTTGACAGAGTCGATCAATCTCAAGCTCAATTCTCTTCATCTTCACATAGGTCCAATTTACAAGTATCAAGTACCCATACTTATTTTTTTTCTTGCGTTCAGTCAAATATTGCAGCCTGTTGATTTCACAAGCTAAGACTACAGTATTTGCAAAAAAGTATGCTCTTATAATCATGTGAAGCAGTAAATCACCAGTAATCCCCACACGAACACTTCCCATCTTCAAAATGATGGAACCTATTTGAATCGCGTACAATTATCTGTCGAGAAACTATCTTAGAAATATATCCTAATGCGGAGTGACAATCCCCACAAACACGAAGGTTCTTCATAATCCGCATTGGAATGCCTGATGTGCGAATAAGCAGAAATGCAACTGCCAATTTCTCACTGTGATAACTTAAAATTTCCTCCTTGTTCTCCACTTCCAGATCATATAAGGCAAATTTAGTTTGGGGGATGTAACCAGCAGTCTTCATCTTCTCGTTAAGCATCTTGAGCTTAGCATAGATTTTGTCACTTTCAGGATGAGATCGATCTCCAGCTACGAAAACGTGGACCCCATCTTTCACAGTGGCCCAACTGCACCCAGCTTCCTTCTTGACCTGCTCTCCCCTCATCAAGTTCCGAATTTTTGCTACATCTTCCCACCTCCCTGCAGATGCATGCATATGGGATATAAGAACATAATTTGCAGGATTTTGAGGTTCCAACTCCAGAAGATTTTTGGCGGCTTCCTTTCCTAAATCTAACTTACATCTACTTTTACGGCAACATGCTGCAATAACTGTCCTCCAAATAAGAGTGTTAGGTGTCATTGGCATCATCCTAACGAACTCCTCCATTTTATCAAGCTCCCCAGCCCTGCCTAGGAGATCCACCATACATGAATAATGTTCCAGCTTAGGAAATAATCCATATGCCTTCACCATAGAGTCAAAGTATTTCAATCCTTGATCAACCAGTCCGACATGGCTACAAGCTGATAAGACCCCAACAAATGTCACATGATCTGGTTCTTTATCCTTCTCTAGCATCTCTTTAAATACATTTAGTGCCTTTTCACCATGCCCATGTCGGGCATACCCAGAAATCATTGAATTCCAAGTGAACTTATTTTTAAAAGACATAAAACCAAAAATTTTTGAAGCATAATCTATTCTTCCACATTTGGAGTACATATCCACAAGTGCACTCTCTACCACAACATCAGATTCCAAACAAGCTCTAATTCCATGGGCATGTATTTCCATCCCACTACCTAGAGTTGCAATAGAGGCACATGCACTAAGAACTGTGGCATAAGTGAAGCCATCCATTTTTCGTCCATTATGCATCATATGCCAAAGAAAATCCATGGCTTTCTCCAAAAGCCCATTTTGGACATACCCTGACACCATCGAATTCCATGAAACTTCATCCCTCCTATGAGACATCCTATAAAATATGAGCTCACAAGTACTCATTTCTCCGCATTTGGCATAGCAAGAAAGAAGAGCATTCTCCACAGCACTATCTTCGCCCAAAGAGTATTTCATTACTAAAGAGTGTATTTGCCTACCCAATTCGAGAAATGAGAGTGATGATATAGCCACCAAAATATTAATGAAGGTTACTCTATTAAGACACCATCCTCCATGCATCATAGATGAGAAGATTTCAACAGCTTCCAAGATAGATCCCTCGGAATTGGCTAATGCACCAATCATAGAATTCCAAGAAACAAGATCATATTCTGGCATCAGATGAAAAACTCTGCAGCAATCAGACATAAAACCAGATTCTGCGTATAGTTTAAGAAGAGAATTTGAAACTGAGACATCTACATCAAGGCCAAGTTTTATTCCTTCACAATGTAATTGCATTCCAACTCTGTTCCAGCCTAAGCTTGCACTTGAACTCAAAGAGCTTATTAATGCAAAATTTGAAGGTAAAAATCCATTTCTTTTCAAATTACAGAAACACTCTAGTGCCTCTTCAAAACAACCATTTTGGTCAAGACCAGCAATAAGGGAATTCCATGATATCAAATCTTTGATAAGCATAAGATTAAATACTTTGCACGCGGCATCAACATAACCGCACTTCCCATACATATTTATAAGTCCATTTGAGATTGCAATTTTCTCAGTGCTGAAAACACTTTTAATTAGAAATCCATGAACTTCTCTACCTCTCCTTCTGCCTTCTTTTCCATTAGTAAATTCAGCACAAGCACTAAGGAAAACCACATAAGAATCAAGATTCTGCTCAACCAAATCTCTTGATTCTCTGAAAATCTCTAATGCTTCTTCTCCACGCTTTTGCTGCACCATGCCCACCAATAGTCCATTCAAAGACACAGCATTTCTATTGGGCATCTGTTCAAATATCCGTCTAGCAAGATCAAGAAGTCCAAGTCTTGCAAATGCACTAACAAAGGCACTACCCACATATAAATCACTAAAAACTCCAGCTTTCATAATCTGCGAGAGCATCTGTTCAAGAAGACGCAAGTTGGAGCAAGGAGATAAGAGATAAGAATGATAGGTTGCAGTTATCAAGCTACCATAGGTGTATTCATTTGGAGTTATGCCGGTCCAACATCCCTCTTTTTGCATTTCTGAAAATAACTCACATGCTAAGAAAATATCCCCTGTTTTTGAGTAAACAGAAATTATTGAATTCCAAGATATTGAATTCTTTGTCGGCATTTCATCAAAGGTTCGTCTGGCTATGTCTGGAGAAGAAATGCAACAACTTCCATACATGGAAATGAGTGCATTACTCACCACAACATCAGATATGTAGCCGGTCTTCGAAATCAGAGCGTGAATTTGCTTGCCCAGCTCAAGGCGGCAGGGACCTGAGTCCTGGCAAGCCTTGAGTGCAGCACCATAAGAAAAGTGTGTGGGTTCAAATCCTTCGCGAACCATTGAGCAAAAGAGAGTGGAAGCCTCATCAGGCATGCCCCGCTGTACATAACCAGACATCAAACATGTCCAAGAAACAGTATTTTTCTCCAGCATTCCGTCAAATACTTGCTGTGCAATAACCATCTCACCCGCTTTAGACAGGATGTTGACGAGGGTGTTACACAAGAATACATCTTTAAGAAACCCATTTTTGATGAGTTGAGTGTGCAAGCTTTGGGCATCGAAAGCATCGCATGAACTCTTATATCGATGGGCGAGCTTCTCGTACTTACCGATATCCGACTGAGAATCACCCGCATGATTGACAAATCTACTTTCCCCTGGACCCAGAACCGGAGAGAGCACTGGAAGCTCGACACTCCGAATAGACTCTTTATATTTCTCGATCAAATTTTGCAGGTTAAGCAAGGAGGAAGGAAGGAATTTGAGACGAGTATCGGAACATCTCCGCGCGCTTGTGAGAGATGATTCAGATGAAGAAAGAGCTGAAAAGGCGGCGAGAAGATGGTTTTGAAAATTGTACAGCCGGTACGCGTTAGTAGGCGCCAATACGCGACTCATACTATAGAGGAAACTCGCTTAACATGGTTCGTGCCTCGTGGGCATCATCTTCCTCACACGTTCTAGGTTTCATATCGCTGTAGCGTGGCCAGACATTTTGATTCGGGTATCGAAACCTCCCCAACCCGAATCAAACCCTGTTTCAAATAATAACGACTACTGGCTGTGAGTCGGCGGCGGTGATTAATTGGTGACCTCTGAACTAGTGAAGTGCAGTTTTGAGCTTTTGAACCTTTGACAAGGGATGGGCGGATTCAAATTTCAGTGGTCAATCTTGAATACCCAAGTGCAGTTTAGCAAAGCTCGTTGGAAGCCAAAGGCTCTTTCTTGTGGGAAAGAGTCATTATTACAATAATAGTTGTGTGTAGGTGAACTTCCTTTTAGATTAATCTTTTTTTGAAACAAGAGACCTTAGTTCTTTAAAACAGTTCCAAACCGAAGCTGCTTTTCCGAAAATGACTCTTTGAAAGAGTTATTTCAGAGAGTCCTTTATCAAAGAGTATTCACAAACAGTATCATAATCTACTAACTTAGCGCCAGCCATGATGGGTGAGACTCAGAGAGGCACAAGCAGAAGAAATCTAGCTGAAAACAAATGGAAACTTTGTGTATTGGAAGAATGCAGGAACAAAGGAATTTTACTACTCTTATAACACTGTTGTACCAAAAAAGGGTATATTAAAGACTACAAGTTACAGAAGAGAGAAATGATTTGCATATGTTAATAATTACAGAAACATAAACAGGACAGAGTTGATGAGCATAAAGACAGTGGAGAGGAATCACTCCAGGTCTACAATTCCAAAATTGGAGAGTAGGATCTTTAGCTGATCAACAAAATCCGAACCCGTCGCAAACTCTGTTAACAGTCCAACAGCAAAACCGAACATTGCCCATCTGCAAAAAGAACAAGTCATATCTAGCAAAAAGAAATGACTGAAAACCATGCAATGCCTTGAATGGGGATCAAAGAAATTACAGAACATGCCCTCGGGAAGTCTCTTAACTTGCACTACCATCATTTCAAATAAGTTTAATTTACGAATGACAAACATTCAACAAAACTTCATTCAATAAAATTAATCCAACGATACGACAGTGGAGGAAAAATAGCTTACTGAACCAGAACAATAGGGAAACTACATGGAGGCAGGTGTTGCCTTTCCAGAAGCCACACCATTTCTTATTCTACCCCCTCTTGAATCCAATGCTAGACTGGCTATGAGACCTATATGAACAGCTTTTCCTTCCTTTCTTTTCCTTTGCCTCTTCAATTTCATCGACAGTACTTCCCATAAATTTCTCGAATTCTCAACATAGTACAGAATTCTGTACCATAGAGCTACTTGCTTAGTGAACAACCCAAATACACCACTAGTAATCATCCACTATTCTTTCTTTTTATCTTGATCACTCACTTCCCAATTAGACAATGGCAGACATCCAGGTAACATGATCTCCAAAGCATAGTTCCTGAGCTTTAATAATGCATAGCAACTAAAGTTTTAACATTCACAGCAGCATATAAGTATAATGGTATTCTTAACACAAAATCTGAAACTCATAACTAGTTTGTTTACCATATTCCTTGCCACAAAATGTCTGTTCAGATTTCAGTTTGATTTTCAAACTTTTGCAAATGGTACATCATCCTGCAGCTTCTAATGCTCAATACAGAGCAAGAGCAACTTTTTATCACCACCAAACCTTTCCAACCTTCTGACAGAATTAGTTACAATCCACCTCCATTTTCCTCTACCACTTGATGTACCTCACGAAAATATGAGAAACTAAATAACGAATGACATCATCCTGATGGCTGACCATTCAAAACTCAATGCCTTCATAATCCCAGCAACTGTTGCATCACTAAGCAAAAGGAGTCTGTACAATCTTAATTCTTTTGGCGAATCTAAACCAGTATCTCACATGATCCATTCTGCAAAATATCATATTCATAGCAGCCTGCCTTCCAACAAGAATCTTTAATTCACCTAAATAATGAATGGCATCGCCTTTGCCTTCCAACTATGGTAAACCATGAATCCATAAGGTCATCCTAATTGTTTACCGATAATAAACTAGAAGTACTTCGACAATCGTCGCCGGTATTGCTAGATTATTAAGAGCAAAAACGTGGAGCATTCCTTATTTCAAGAAGCTAAATACCAATCAACTTGCTATTTACTATTTAAAAGCAGAAGAACAGATGTGAAACCGCTAAACTCTTGAGCTCATCAACACCCTCATAGTCATGGACACAGTCTAGCGGTCACCAGTAAATTTCCAGAAAATAACGCACGTGGAATTCAAGCATCGAGGAAAGCAAACGCAAAGAGAATTTGGGGAAAAAAATTGTATGTCTCACCTCCCATTAGCAGTTTCATTCTTTTCAATAAACCCAAAGAAGGGTCCCTGGTCGGCTTCTTCAAGCTTCTTCTGCCGGAAGTATTCCTGCATCTCCTTTGCCATCTTTCTCTGGAATTCCAAGGTGATGACACCCTGTGTAGCAGTGGAAGCCGCGACCTGCTTCGGGGGCGCAGGAGACGGCGAAGGCGATGGAGGCACCGGCTTAATAGGCAGCGTGGGTTCCCTAAGAGGAGTCACCGGTCTTCTCAAGGGTCCTTCAGCTTTAGAGCTCCTGATGATGGAAGACTTCTTCGTGAACCTGAGTGAGGCAGACGACGAAGAAGCCCGAGAGGAGGAGGAGATTCGAATACAAGGAATCGAAGATGCTACAGACATTTTCCCCTTCCCTGCTCTTCTCTCCCTCTTGTCTCTCTCTGCCAGTACCTGGGTTCGTTTTGGGTAAGCTCGTCCGGGGGCGCATTTGGGCGAGGAGAAGCCAAGTCCCACAGCGGGAAGGTGTGGCCAGGATGCAGCCAAGTTTTTAACGGGGAAATTAGCACAAGGAAAAATCGCTAAAGAAAAACAGCGATTGGTGACAGTGGAGTTCGTGTCCAACTTACGACGTTACGGCTAAGAAGAGATGAGAGTGGACCCTTCAGCTTTATCCACTTCACTGATCCCCCCACCCCATTATATTCGAGCATTTCCAGTCCGGATTCGAACGTCCACGTTCAGAGTTACAGACTGCAGAAGATACTCGGTGTAACTTAATATATACGTTTTTAACGATGAATTTATAAGAATTTAAAGCTAAAACTATTGACATTAACATAATCATATATCATCTTGATTACAGGTTAAATGAGACTTCTTTTTATCTTCCAATAATTAATGTTTTGTGAGGAACAGAGTTGATTGTAGATTTTCTTTTGGAGGTCTACCCGACTAACATACAGTCAAGCTGTTATGTTTTAGTGAAGACTTATTGTTATAGTCAATTCTATATAGCGAAACTCTCTTCTCAGACGTAAGTACTTTTGCGTTCGTGTGTCCGCCAATATAGGGAAGACCATAGGAAAGAACAAATGGACAAAATCAATTTCTCTCACAAACCAGGAACCGTGCGAGTCAACTGTCTACCATAAATACATTAGCAATGATCTAAAGAATTTAAATGTGGAAGAGAGAAACAGAATGAAACACATTGGCTAATACATTTATGGAGTGGAGCTTTGCTTTGAAGCTGCCAAGTTCTCCCAACACCCTCTGAATTTTGGTAACAAAGCAACAGCTCTAAGTCGCCCGCAAACCAAATAAGTATCAAAACCAACTACTGGATCACACACCCACAGCTTCTGTCACGCTCATCCTCAAATGCCTCTTCAGATGCACAACAAGAACTGTCAGATCAAATTGATGTCAGCTCCTCATTGTTGCATTCTAGGGAATCGGGAATTTAAAATTTACCATGACTTTGCAGTATTAGCATAGTTTTGCAAAAAAGAAATACTATATTAGGGAGAAGGGAGAGATCAGGTCAAACCCACAGACAAAACAGTCGACAGAGTGAATAAGAATGGTCATGATCCTAAAACATCTGGTCCAAACACATGCATACACATGCTCAAAGGAAATGGAACTTGATCAGTTCTACCATCACAACCAGAGGATAGAAAACTGCATAAATAAGGCACCTCCGTGATGAAAAACTCCATTAGCTGAATCTAAGAGTTGGATAAAATCAGAGCCACAAACTAAGTTTGATGCATGCCCAGTTTGAGAAAAGGTACATCTTTAAAATAAGTAAAAATAAAAGAGTGGAAAACGTTGATACCTTGTTCAACACTATAACATTTTCACTGACTTAATCATTACATTACCAAATATGGTTAAAAAGCACAGAACTAGATGTACGGCAGATAATTATTCATCAATCATAAGGAAAAGATGAAGGCAGTACACAATTTTCTTGCTCCTGTCTAAAGATGGATGCAAAAAATTTAGCAGAAGAACTTTGAAGAGAGGGGCCACAGATTATACTATCGGCTGCCAAAACACCTACGGCCAGCTTCAGTTTCCACATTGAATGATTGCAGTTCACATGACCTCTCCATGACAACATGTCACTTAATTCACTCACAACACAAATCCATGCAGGAGAACACATATACCAGGAAAAACACACATGAAAGCCCACGCAAGTAAACACAATCAAACACAAACATATTAGCAGCATCAGGTCTACCAATGAGAGACATAACACTTTTCATCATGTTAGTAGTGCGACACTATCAGAAAACTTGTATTTAGAACTTTCCTACTCTAAATCTGGTGAGACAAAAAATACTATCACAAAACAGATGCTGCATTCCAGATGGAAAAAAATATATTTTCAGATGAATTATATCAGAACAACTTGGCCCAACTGTAAGAGTGACTAAAAAGTTAAAAAAGAACAGGGGAACTTAAGGTGCTCTTTAAAATTATATTAGTGGACTCATTCTAGGATAAGAGGAATAGAAAACGGAAGTCAGAACTACAGAATTGGTCTGTTAAAAAGGTTACACAGATGATGACTTTCTGCAACTCCGAAATGAGAGACAATGATGAGATATATGGAATCATAAATGAAGAAGGATATGGTAATGGAGAAGGCATTAGTTATTTTCCTCGTTTTAAGAAAAGAGTGAGAATGAGTTGGATGCTCTCTACCACCAACAAGTTAAGGTAGTATTTCTTGCCATCCATCATATATGGATAAGCTGTTTGAGGACTAAAAATATGCTCAAAATGTATAAATTGCAAGAACCAAGAATACCAATTTCATCACCATGCGCAGTCTTTACATGGTATGTGACCTACATCAACAGCATAAAGCAGTTGCAGCTGCACACTAATCGCATGCAGATTGTCTGTGTTAATCATCTTCATTAAAACAGACACAGGCACAGTAAGAGCAAAACAAAATAATTGGGAATGACCCTGAGTAGAACTAGAAGAGAATAAACCAAATATGGCTGAGTCTTTCAAACCATACTTAAACAGAAGACAAATTCTGCTCAAGGTGGCCACAGCTTCAATTATGATATGCTAAATATGTGATGTGAATGGAGCAAGAGTGTGCAGAATCTGCATTAAAACATACAGACAAAAACATAAAATATTTGCATTTAGAAGTAGGAATAGTACCTGACTTCAAATTCTCTGACTTCCACCAGCTCTCCTCCACATGTATCAGTCCATTGAACTCTCCTTTTTTCAACTTCATGTGACTCTGAGCTTAAGTCATGTTCTCCTACACCAATTTCTACCGATCTATTTGGTGATTTCTTTAGATTACTCTTGAGAGAGACCTTCTTATGATTGTTTTCATCATTGTCAATGCTTGGTGACTCCTGCGAGGAATCGGGGTGGTGGACAGGACCAACTTTGGGAGGAGATGGGCCATCAAGTCCTGCGGATGCACGATGAAAGCACATAAAAGATGCACATCCGCGGGAAATTCGGAACTTCCTGGGAGCCAGTTGGAAATCAGGGTCAGGTTCACGGTCCACCAATTGGTACTGATTCCACGGTGCAACTTTCATGGGTCTCTCTTCAGTTCTCCGGCCCAGGAGTAGTAGGGTCAGACCCTTGCTATACCCAGAGGCCGAAGAGGAGAAGAAACCTCCTCCTTCCACTGCCAGTAACATTAGCTCTGCTCATCTGGGCATTTGAAGTTGCCTGTCCAGTCGACCTGGTCCACCAGTTGTAGTCTTCTCTTCTTTCAATGCGTGCAAAGTACTGGACGGCGCAAAGTACTGGACGGCGCAAGGAGGACAGGGAAGAAAGATCGGGGATCTGAAGTGGTTCTGCGTAGTTGTTTCATATGAGCAAAAACTGTGTTAGTTGTCAGCTACAAGCACCAAAGTAAGATGAATGATCAAAGAAGGAATCCTCGGATAAAATCATACCTTATTGAATTTGAACATTTTTTTTAAAAAAAATTATAAAAAAATAGAAAAAGTCCTCATTTTTTTCGTCAGGCAGGAAAGTTTTAAATTCAAGAATCCAGGAGGATAGCTTAAGAGACTACCCCGAAGAGAACAAAGAATAGTCAAAAACTTTAACGAGAATCGAATGCTTATTAAGAAAAAGAGAAAAGCTTATTCTGAAATAGTTTCTTCGTCGGAAAAAAAAAAAATAATAATAATAATAAAAAAAAAAACAGGAAAAACATGTGCAATAGATAGGAATGTCGGAGACCAACTACTGAAATGATCAATCAACCAAACCTTTTAAGAAGTCGCAATAGCAGTCACAGAAAGATCCGGGTCTCTGAAACTAATTCCAGAAAACATATAAACCACGGACGAAGATAATCTACATTTAGAACAAATTAAAACAGAGAACATCGAAATGAATACAGGCAGAATGCTACGCTAATTCCTTGGCTACAGTTCGCCACAAGTAAAAGAATTCAATTCAGTTAAAGACGTCAAAACTACGGCAAAAGAGGCACATAAGGACGACACGTCTCAAACGACATAAAGAAAAAGAAAAGATCAAACGTAGCTTCGAGATCGGAAAAGCCATTAGCTTGTCCCTGGCAAAGGTCCACTCTTCGCCGGCTAAAACCTTGCGCAAATTTCATCATCTCCGGGAAAACTCCACTCCGAAACCCGAAATTAAAAGCGTAAAACAAACCCAATTACAGACGATGATAGAAGAACGTACAATAAACCCTCCTCGGAGCTCCGAAACACCGAGAGTATCCCTTTCAGATCCCCGGCCGTTCCGCAGTCGATCGCGTCGTCTCCCGCGTTCCCGATCTCGTGTCGGAGAGAAAATTTTGGGGAGGGAAGACGAAGATAACGGAAAATGAGGAACGGAAAAAAAGGAAAAAGATAAATACGTATGATTAATAATACCGGGAAAAACTACCAAAGAAAAAAAAAAAAAAAAAAAAAAAAGAATAATAACGCGCGAGCCGCGAGCGGCCGCAGACTCGCAAGCCGCGAGCGTAACGAGAGTAGGAAAAGGGAAAAAGAAACATGCGATGACGGTTTTCGAGTGGAGTAAATAAAGAGGTATAATGATGCGACGGCGCATGATAGCGATGTGCGGCCCATCCTTTTCCATCCTTTTCTTCGTTGCGAAAAAGAGCAAGCCCGCTTTTTAGTGGTTGCCTTGCAACTCCCACCCTTTGGCCACCTTTGTTTTTTTTTCTTTATTCTTTTCTTCCAGATTTTTAATATTTTTTTCCGACTCGGATGGAATCGCCCTGACTCGCACCGAGTTTGGCCATCCGACAATGGGACCTCACCAAGGTTCGTTGAAACCCGGGTTGATCATCTGAGTCAGGTGTGTCCAGTCTCGGCATGACTCACCGAGTTCACAACATGGAAGAGGCCAACCCCTTGAGCCGACCCAAGCCCGAAAAATTCGAAAAGGACTCACTCGGATGAGTTGTGGGGTTGACCCAATTCCACATAAAATTCCTGGTCCGAGTAATTAGGCCAATGGGATAACTGGATAAGGACTGATTTGATTAGGAAGCTTAAGAAACGAATGTAAACCAACCGGATAATTATTGGTTTGATTAGGAAGCTTATGAAACAAGTAAATTTAAGTCAATGTGGGCGCCCACGTAGAGACAAGTGACAAGAGTTGGATCAAGGAAAGAAATAAAGGTAAAAGAATGGGCTTTAGACATGATTAGCATGGGTTTTACGATTAAGTGGTCCAAAAAGAAGCGTTTTGACTTCGTTGATGATGTTACAGCCTTACAGGTACTTATGTTTTAATTTTTAATAGCCAATTCATCATCCTGCAAAGGGCTCCTCCTCTTGGACCTTGGCATTAGGGTAAGGGTATAATAATTTTAAGATAAAATAATTTTTAGTATTATAAAAAAATATTTAAGAAATAAATTGAATTATTTATAAGATCTTTTTTAAATGGGTCAGGTTTGGGTCGGGTTTTTATTGGTTCGGGTTAGTAAAACAAGGGTTCGAGTCAGATTTCAGGTTGTTCGGTTTTTGGGTTGGGTTCAGGTTTAGGTTTTTAAAAGGGCTAATAGAGTTTGAAGTCACTAGCTCAATTAGAAATGTATTTACCAGTGTCTAAAAGACTGAACCAAACCGGTCGGTCCAACCCTGTTGAACCAGACAGAATTGGAGGCTTGTCCGGTTCTTATTGACTCAGCTCAGTTTGCTGTAACCAGCGTTATTTTGTATTTTTTTTATAGAAATATTAAATATATATATAAAGTATGGTATTTAATATTTAACGGTCCAACGGGGTCTAACCGGGTTCAACAAAAAACGGACATAGTGCCGGTTGGATGATCGGTTCGGCGTTAAAACATTGGTATTTAGTTACATTCTAAAACATTTTTCCTTGTTCAATTTAAAATTCAGTGGGCGACGACTATGAAAATTTTAGAGTCAACCAGGGCGAATAACCCTGGTTATGATTTGCAGAAAATAACTCCCAATATAAAAATGAGTCCGAATTGATCATGCTTGGCATGCGAGGACCACAATGAGAGGCTTCCCTCCCATGATAAGCCACAACTGTCTGATTGACACCGCCTGTTCGTTGAAATGCTCACATGAATGATTTCGGCCTCTAAGACCCAGAAAAGCCCTTCCAATTAGGTGCGGCGGGGGAGAAAGGCAGAAGCCAGAAGGGGATAAGGCAGTGTGTGTTTTTGAGTAAAAAGCAGCAGAGTAGTGAAAGAAAGGGGAAGGAAGAGAAAAGTCGCTCTTCTTCCCTTCACTTTACATCATTTTCCAAGCTTGAAAAAGACGACCCAGAGTGGACCACGAGTCCAGAGACACTACACTAAAGAGGGGGTTGTTGGGTGCATGATTGGATGGTCAAAAAGTAGGGCAATTTACCCCAGATGTTGCACCTGCGCGTCACGGCCTCCGCTCTTATTTTATGTATTGAATATTTGAATGCACTCAGAGCCGAGTTGGGAGGAGTTTTGGGAGAGAGAAGTGACATTTCATCATATGGGGAGTTGGGATTTTGAAAGTTATCAAACTGTGTGTCGGCTCATAAAGATGCTCTTATTCTACAAAAAGATTGAGCACATCCGTAACTCCCCAAGCAGGGCCATGGAGCTGGAAATGGAAATACTTCTTCCCTTTCTTCTCCACCCATGGAACAGCAACGCCTTGGTGAGATTCTGTCTCTTGTTGGTGAAGAAGAAGCAAAATTCATCTCATCTTCTCTTCTCCAGTGAACTTTGTTGGGTCTCAAGCTCTCATTCAGTTCAGAGTTGTTACTTTGGCTACATCAGTAACAGATTTAATCTTTTCAGCTCATGAATAGAAGATCGAAAGAAAGCCATTAATACAAAAACTGGGTTTGGTAAACGATTCTGTACTCTGTAGCCAAAATAAGGGTTCTATTATCAAGTATCAGCTTTGAAGTGATATTAATTGGAGGAAGTGGTAGCTCTCCGGTGCAGAATGGTACAAGTCAGTGGAACATAAGCAGAAATCAAATCAAGAGTGGTATGCATGGGATTCCTCCTAATAGGATGTGACATCCTATTAGAACCATTAACGCTAGGTGCCAAAAACCCAGCTCCTTGTTTTTTAAGCGAGAGAGCAGTCTTCAGACTACAGAGCTCAAATTTGTCGCACCAAACTCGACGACAAATCTCGGTGGTTTTGAACTTTGAACCTTGAAATCTCAAAATCAGAAACAGGGAATCGGGTAACCCTGTTTCGATCTGATGTGCAGGATTCCATTTCCGCCCCAATTCCAAAAATCGGGTACGATTCTGGTTGGAATCCGGGCCCCTCGACGCCGTTCGCATCACTGTCTCCGTCCGTGATTAGCAACAACAATTGAGGTTTCGCTTTCGGGATTTCGGATCGGCGCTCACTGTTGTTGCAATTATAGACCGTCTTTATTACGATTATGATCAACAACTGATCATGGGGGTACAGTGGAACGGATGTCGACGGATCCGAGTTCCAACGGAGGAGAGTGGGGCAGGAGGGGAAATGATTGGAAGGTAGGTGGCTCGTCAACTTTGTTATGTAATTTATGTTTGGTGTTGAAGACTATGCAACGCGTTCAGTGCGAAGCTACTTCACATCACGAGAAGTTTATAAGGATATCTATCTATCAACAATTCAAAATATAAAATATAAATTAATAAATTATCATATTTATTAATAAGTAAATAAAATTCATTTGGGATCTTCTGTTGTTTATAGATCGCCAGGCATATAAAATCAAGTAAATAACATGAAGGTTGATGAAGCTGCTTTCCTAAGAAAGGAAGACACTTTTCGTAGGAAGGAGAAGCTAAGCGTATCTCGTGTTAGCTGGAGTTGCTAATCATCTAGCTATTTAAATATTTTCTTTTAACAGTACTCAATTCAAAGTCAAATCAGCAGTATGCCATATAAACTCGATGATTTAAATATTAGCTTGTAAAATGCCACATAGAGGTAAACACAATCGCATTAACACTGTACTCTGTGTAATACAATATAAACATGACGAAAGACATAACACTGATCCATAATTTCAAGTAATATAGGTCATACTTGGGACATCATCGAGATTGCTGCAGTTGATACAGTAATACCGAGTTCTCATAAAACACTCAAGAAATCTAGTAACCCACCGATCCGGACCTGCCCCAAACAGGCCGAAACAAGAAGCACAAGATCCAGATAATCAGATGCAATACATATTACATCCATACAGATCTTCAGTTACATATGCCCTTCATTTAATACAAGGCTGTCTTTCGAGAATAGGTCTCTCAAGGATACTTTTTAACAAACCCAGAGGGAGACTAAATTGCCAATGCAATTCTCCCAACTTTCACGGTAAACCACATGTCCTATTTTAAAGTATGAAAAGGATACGCGGGGAGAACCAAAAAGTCATTTTGCACAACTTTGCACTTTACACAATTGAATAGATTCAACCAACGCAGGTATAAAGTATTCAGTTACACCATATTCATGTACAGTAGACCTATTTCATAGACGGACTAGAAGAGAACAATCCTCAGTGTTCCAATAGAATCTTCACACTGTGAGAACTATAACTAACAAATACGGTCATGGTCTTAGGAGAAATTAAAGGCTAGACAAAAGCAATTAAACCTTCCAACATGCAAATATAAGAAACGCAGAGGATAGGATAAATCAGCAGATTCAGATCCACAAGCTCCCATAAACCAAATGAGCACCCTGTATGCTTTTTTTTTTCTTCGCATCACCAAACTGCAGCAAGGCCTGCTTATTTGTTTGTTAAGCAGCAATTTTTCCACACGGTGATCTAACCTTCTTGAGGCTCGGTCAAAATATAGATTGCATTCAACCATCCACCGAACAAAATTTCTGTGGCTTTCAAGAAGCAAATCTAAACTTCATCAGTAAGATTCATGCGGTGGACTATCTGCATGCATATCCATGGATGTGTCGTTCGAACTGAGGGAGTTTGAATCCCTATTTTGCGGAGGGAAGCTGCTTTCACTGTTCCGAGTTCCACTATTACCAGAATGCAGGTTGTTATTGTAATATCCACCCTGTGCTAAATGGAACGGTTGCAGACTCCTCCGGACAGGGCTTGATAAAGCATTTGAGAAAACCGAATTTCTAGATTGATCAGAATGAACCGCTCTTGTACCTAGTCCAACGGCACTCTGTCCAAGAGAACCAGAAGTAGCATTTTGGGTGCTTGAATTTGAAAAGTGCATGGTGGGCTGGTGGTGTTGGTGTTGGAATGGCATTCTTGGGGACATGGATGCTTCCTCTGCACCATAATCAAGCTCATGCTGCAACAGAAAAACAAAAATATAAGCAAGTAAATGGTTGCAAACAACCAGTCCTGACCAACTAAAACTATTTGAATATGGTACCACTACCGGGGGATAGCTTGACTTAATGGAACAGAAGGCATTGTTTTGCTTCAAACCAGAAACTCAATCACCAAAGAGTCATTGGTACCAGATGGAAGGAGGTACCAGTGCCGCATTGGCCAAGTAGAGGCACACAAGGATTGCCTGCGCAGTCCAAATGAAAAAGGAGTGTTTTTCTTAAACGAAAATCGAACCAACAAATATTTGTCCTCCCACACTTCTGCTTGTCCTTGAAAATGTTGTACCCTGACTAAATACTTCGTAAATTGAAATACAGATTATCGGATGGTGTAATCTATTAATGAGTAATTATGAAGTACTAATTTTCATCAATGAGATACAACTCAGTACTTTTAGAACTACATGACTGGAAGAATGACAAACTTAAATCTTCACTGATAGGCTAGGGATTAATAGCAAGCTTTCCCAGGATGAAGCATTATGCAAATCCCCTCTCAAGAAAAAACAATTTTGTTTACAAAAAGATTAAGTGAGAAGCAAGTGAACCTGCAAATATGACACTAAATCTGCTCCTGACACCCTTGATCCTTCCTCATGTTGTCGCAAGATCCACTGGTAAAGTTTTTCCTAAACAAGATGCAATAACGTATTTTCAGAACTTTATAAAAGGCATATACAATTAGAAAAAACAAATTCAAAACTCAATTATCCAAATTAAGCAGTCCCTAAAGAACCTAAATTGATTAACACAACATTATGAAGAACTAAAAACAAATAGCACCCAAATTCAGACCAAATTATGAAAGTATCAAGTACAGTAACATTTTTTATTTAAAAAAAATAGATACTAATAATATAATAGCATAGTTTGACTTCAAGAACTAAAACATAATTACACCAGCATTTCAACAATGATCAAACGTTGAATTACAAAATATACAGACAACAGACAGAAAAATGGGCAAACCTTTAAAAGAAGTGAAGCTGAATTAGAAAAGAAAAGGATACTCTGTTATCCTCTTATCTTTTGAGGCAAGTAGTCTGTGTTATCCTCTAATGCCACATACATGTGAAGTTTTTTTAATGGACATAGACAGCACAATTTCTCTAGGGGAAGTCCTTAAGATGCTCAGCATGACATTAGGTGCTCTAGTTTAAAGCTTTCAGAAGTTCAAATAAACCAATACTTCAAATTTCAGTGAGAAGGGAGACAGGATGAATCCAGTGGATGGTGAGAAATTCTGAATGACAAGAAATTGACACTTTAATTATTTTTTTAATATACATAATGAATGAATGTTATTTTATAGCATTCACTCGAATCAAAGAATAAAAAAAGAGACTGCACAGAAACAACAAGCATCAGAACACGTCACACTCGTCAAGGAAAACAACTATTTATTCCAAATGAAATGGTAGAAAATAAGAACGTAGAGATGAGCAGCAGATTCCCAATGTATACACTCCAAAACGTGTATCATGCACGAGTTGAAGATAGTGGAACAGCTGACCCTTATCTTTCAGATACCGTTACAAGTATAGATACCTTATGGAAGACATTAAAGAGAAATTTGATCATAAAGAGGAAGCCAACATCGACAGAGCCAGTATAACCACAAAAAAAAACACTTTGTTTTTTTTGAAATATAAAAAGAACACTTAAAGCTGTGGCATAGAGGTTTTTGGAGATAAAAAAAAAATGTTAGCGGCAACTCAACAAGGACATTCTTCCAAGTACAGAGCCAAAATTTTCTAAAGAATCAAAAGCTCGCTACAGATGCAAAATGCACCCTTTGCTGATTGTAACGGAACATTTGGTATCATGACAAATATCCTAGCACACACATTAAGCTCAACCCTAGAAACCAACAGATTTAAACTGCCACAAAGACCTTCAGCTTGACTAACTTACACTCGAATATAATGTTTGGATCACCAACCACATGCGCAGCTAAGGCAGTAAAAAAACCATGAGCAAGATCAGCCTAATTTTTTTCATAGCTATGCGGCAAAACAAAATAGCCAAACACTACAGCAAAACCAGCTCAAAAAATGCAAACACATCAAATTTGGGTTGCTATTTTTCAAACAATTGGCTTTCATTCAAGTGGGGAATTTCAGGTTCATAGATGTTTTTATGGTTCGAAGGAAGCACAGTTCATTTTCTAATGTAACTGATTTTCAAAGAGCTTCATGACAACATGTAACCACCAAATGATGAATCTGCAGCTTTGGACTTATTAGTTTCATGATAAGATTTTTGAAGTCTGACAGGTCAGTACAATGCTCAACCCTGATGTGGAAATCAACGATGATCATACTCTGCAAGCAGTTCATTTTTTTTAAGGTCATCAACAATCATATTGAACCAATTCAGAAAATCTAAATTGAGAATTGCAAATCAATAAGGTAGCAAAAAGAAACCCATAATAATTCACAGCAAAGGTGTAAGGAAAGTGAAAATATTCTTTAAGTCTCCAGCTTCTATGTCAGCTTCAAAAGGATTTTATTCCACCACCTCAGTAAGCCCCTCCTTATGGTAAAGAGCTGTTTGTGATCACATTGGTATACTTTCCCAATTTCCATGGTATCCATTTTAAAGCTAAGAAAACCTGTTATGTTCAATGAAAGTTTCCACTTCTTTAGAAAACAGGTTCATGAAAAATTTTCATGAGAGAATTCTCATAGATTACCAATGGTATTTTATCATTTGAGAAGAAAAATACAATATAGATTTAAATGAATATCTTCTCAAATAAAAATAAGCATCTGCTTGTATGAGATTCATCAGATCAATTTATTAAGGCCATCAATCTTCATAAGTAAATTATAGAAATAGCTAGTGACAAGTTTAATCCCTATTGCAAAATGAAAATGCAGTGAGAAGCAGAAGTATATGAACTGACGAGCACTATGACGAGCACAATGACAAACCTAGCTAAATATTGAAATTAAGGCAATTAGGAAAGTGACATTGCAGAGTTTCACTATTGGTCTATATAAGATATCTCGAAGAAGATAATCACACTCTTTAATCAATTTGACCGGATATATTTGTCCAGCCCTATCACCAAGATGACTAGACCCATCCATCCGTAGCTCTGTATACTTAAATGCACAAAGTGTACTTCACAAACGAGAAATCAGGTTGATCACATATCCTGCTGAGCAACCGACAGCAAGTACCTCACACCACTTTGTTCAAGTTAACACTGCTTATGAGTCTTTCAAGTTAATTGAATCCACGAATTTGAGATTTACAATCACAGAGAAAACAACCGAACTCAACCTACCAAACATGCATCCCCATACGAACCATGTGCATTAACAGTAGGCGAACACAAGCAACACGAGTTACAGATGAAACTAGCTACCGTCGCAAAGATCCTACCGAAGTGAACAATTGAAAAATTATATATTCGTTTTCGTTTTCCAGCCAAAGTCCATGGACAACAGATTCCTAACAGAGGCACAGAAATTAAAAATCCAGGAAATCTAACTAGATTAAAAAAAAAACACACACACCAACACACACACAGAGGACGTCTTCGACTAAAAGGCACAAGCAGGTAGGCTGTACTCAGGGACAGAAACAAATAAATAGACGTACCATGGCATGGCGCTCTCCGGCTTGAAAAGCGAGCTTCTGCTGATTCATTGCCTGCGTGTATAGCTGGGAGAGGGAATTAGCCGCACTGCAGAAGGTGGTGTACATGGTCCGATCGACCTCGTCGAGCCTTGTGGCGTCGGATTTCCTCTTCTTCGCCATCTCGATTCCCCTTTCGTGCTCCCTTCAAAACCCTAGAAAACCCAAACGCACTTCTCTCCTCCACCCGCAATCCCTCGCAAGAGCTCGAAGAAAGGACAGACGGAATGATTTTAATTCCTATTAGTACTCGTCGCTCCTAAAGCTCGGATTAACGGGAACAAGGGGGCGACACGATTATTAACCTGCGCACCCCCTTTTTGCCGTGGGGCGTCGGTACCCGGTGGATACGGCCATACGGGTCCGGTTCTTTTATAAACGCCAACCAGCCCTACTACTAACCCGACTCGAAACCGTCCCCTGTCTCTGAGTTGGCAGCCCTCATTCATAGATTGTCCTTGCATTTTCTCACTCTATTTTATAAAATAAAAAATTATTTAAATTAATTATAAATAACTCCAATAATAAATAACAAATAAAAACTCTACTATATATATATATTATATATATCCATAGATGATTTAGATAACCTTATAGTAATACTCATTTTTTTCAAAAAAAAAAAAAAAAAAAAAAAAAAAAAATCCTTTAAATCACTAAATAATAACTAGGAGACAAGAGCAAGAATCAAAGATCAATTTCAAAACCAAAAAAGAATAACTAGTTTTTGCTAGCTTAGTTTTATTTTTTTATAATAACAATGAAAAGAACCCGTTCTTGCAGAAATTGGATCGAGTTACTTAACCCAACCCGCCCACGAAAAGCTCGGACTGACTTTAAATGGAAACCTCTGGCCTCCGGTTTCCTCCTGCGTTTAATATTTGCCGTGAATGCACTGGAGCCGGTCGGCCCAATTGCGGACCGCGGACCGTCTCTCGATGGAATGTTTTTGCCGTAAACCGGGGCAGGCCGGAGAGGTGTGTAGTACGAGGATGGTATTCCTGATTTGGAAGATAATACAATAGTACGTAAGGAATCGCTTGAATGATCTTTAAATGGTGATATAAAAAACCAATCTGTGTAATCATCTTTAAAAAGGGATTGGTATTGATAATATATGATGTGCATATTTTAGTGATGCATTCCGCGGGAGCAAATTCCATTTTTAATATTTGAGTTTATTGGTTTGTTGAGTCCTTTAAAAAAATAATTAAATTAATATAAACGTGAAACTAAAGATTAAAACGGGGACTCTTGTTGTTGACCAATGACCAATTGACTACGCAAAAAAAATAAAAAAAAAAAAATAAATAAATAAATAAATAAACCTCATTACTCTACTCCTCTGGAGGGTAAACATTTTAAATTAAGCGTTAAATTTTATAAAAAATTATACCTAACCTGATTAAAACTGGATAGTCTGTATTTCCTATTTCAATCACCGTACATATATGTCATTTTCCAGGCCCGCTTAGACTAAGAGTCTAATTACTGTAAATAATAATTTCATTGTTCGATAAAGGGATATATATTATACATTTACCCGACTAATTAATTAATAACAAAACTAAAAAAATTATTTCATATACCATTCGATTTGTTAATGGTAGAACAATTACGATATCAGATAATTAAGTGGGCTGGCTTGACACCCTTAAGTGAGTCCACATATAGTTCAACCAAAACCTCCGAGGTTCAAATGAAGCCAATCCCTAGCAAATTTAAAGAGGAAGAGGGAGCTAATTAATGGAGCAAAACTAAAAATTTGGATAGCTTATCTCTTACTTGAAAAAAAAGGGTACATTTTCATGTACATTACCTGTGGTATGTTTTTAAAAATCGAACCCAACAGGGTGGTCCAACCTTGTTGAACCAAATTGGGGGCTAGTTTGGTTCTTATTGACTTGGCTCAGTTCATTATAACCAGCACAATTTTGTACTTTTTTTTTATTATATAAATATTATATATATATAAAATATAGAGTATAATATTCGATGGTTGAACCATTGGTCTAATCTGGTCTAATTAGGTTCGACCAAAATCAGACATACTATCAGTTTGATTGGCCCGATTTTTTAAACATTAATCAATAAAAAATATTTATTTTCTTATATAATTTTCTTTTGATTCACTGAAATTTGCTAATTAAGTTCATAAAAAGGCCATAAGACTAATGAAAGGATGCAAATCTCAGTTGAACTCTATTTACGTTTTTAATACGGTGCGAATACCAACTCACGTGTTCTAAGTTGTATCAGCATTTTCTTCGGGATCTTAAAATTTAATGACCGTTAGGGTCTTAAACTCAAAACCCTAAACCCTAAACCCTAAACCGTATTACCGGTATTAAGTTTATTCTCCTTAAACAATGCGTGACCATCATATAAAAAAGCATAGTCTTTGTACTAGTATTTATTTTTATTTTTTTGTAGAAAAGTACAACTAGGTAGAAATAATACTTTCTAACATTTTAGTATTAAGTAATATTTTTCTCATGAAAACCAACCCTAAGATGTGATATTACTCAAGATTAATATAGCTTTCTTTACATGCATTCCTGTTTTTCTGTAAAAAAAAATAAAATTTATAAGTGTATTTTAATTTTTTATTTTTTACATAAAGGGGTATATATACGTAAAATTCTGTAAAATTATGATGCATGTCCAGAAATGCATGGCAGGCTGAAAAGAAGAGGGTCCACGACTACCTTAATTATTCTGGTATGCGTTAATACGTACGCCAGCTGTTAGAAAAATGTCCAGAAATGCATGGCCGAAATAACACTCCGTCGGCGCGGAGAGACGTCTCTGCCCGCATAGCAATCTGTAAAACGACGAGTAAAAAGGGAAACAATAATCTGGATCCTCCGAGACCGACTTTCGTGCGTCTTCAGTTTCAATCTGCCTTTTTAGCCTCTCGATCAAGCGCGTTCATCAATCGCCACCCTCCTCTCTCAATTCCTCCCAAGTCGATCCCGTCAACACAGCGCGCACTAGTAGTACTATACTATACTACTCATGGCAGCCGCATCTTCTTCCAATAACGCAAAACTCCTCCAGTTGTGCGAAGTCGCCCGCGCGGAGGCCGAGAGGTTCAAGCGCGCGGCGCCTTCGTCTTCCTCGGCTCCTCCTCCTTCGGATGACCGGAATGTTAACGGAGGAGACGACGATGATCGCGAAGGCGGCGTAACGGTGCCGTATAAGAAGTCGAAGACGGGGAAGGTGCTCCTGCCATGGAAACAGAGCGAGTGGGTCCGACTCGGGCTGAAGAGAATGACGGCGACGGACGTGAGTTCGTACGCGAACCGTTTTCTTTTCTCGAGGGAGATGGCGCGGCTTCTGAAATGGAAGGTGCTGGACGGGGGAGAACTGGAGAGGATTAACAGCGACGAGGGGCTGAGCGTGAGAGTGGTGGACCGGAAGGCGCGGATGTTCGAGACGGTGCTCAAGGTATGGCCGAGCAACGACTGGGTCGTGCTCAGGGGAAAGGAATACATCAAGTTCGTGGAGGACAACGGGCTGGGGCAGCACGACGAGGTCGATATCTGGGTCTTCCGCCTCCTCCGTGGCCCTCGGCGGGTCCTGTGTTTCCCCATTGTCGCCCGTGCTCCATCAATGACGAGACCCTGATCAACAAGTATATACTCATGGGAGGCGACAGAATAAATTGCATCGTTTCCATTTTTCATGTGTTACAATGACATACATGTATGTGCAACTTAATTAATTGGGTTTCATTGAGGGTTTAAATGTTGGGAGTATGACGCGAGGACGTTAATAAATTAAGCTTAATGTGTTGAATGAATTGATAATCTGCCTTGTTAAATATATCTCCAAGATTTTCATGGAAGAACCATTTGGTATGAAGCAGTTTGTAGTAAGTACGTAACGTACCCGAGTAGCTAGAGTAGAGCAGCACTTCTTTGTCTTAGTACCATTTCTTGGTCATTTTGAATGATCTCATCCTAAACTTTAATGGAAGATATATACTGAGCAATAAACAAGTAGTGATGAGGACCACTTATAGATTATCCTTGGCTGACCAAGTAGGATTGAGCTTCAGTACTGCATACATTTCTGCAGGTCACTGCATGCTTTCAGCCCAAACCCTCCGCCATTGTATTTGCTATATATGACTCTTGGGAATTTCGAGAACTAATTAATTTTCACATCCGTTCTCGATCTACAACGTATATATATATATATGGTTCGTGTGTACATCCCCACTGCGACATCCTGTCCTCACTGCTACAAAATAGAATAAAAGTTAAAAGAGTCTCCAAGATGACTTTGTTGGCTGAGTGTAGACTTCGTTCCATCAACAGCTAGCTAGCCATATCTATGATGTAGTAGGACAGACGATCTGCTGGAAGCCTTAGCAATTTAGCATTACATAACAAGTGTTTGGATCTGACTATAGCTGCCTGTGGATCGAAGTGCATAAATTTAATTAATTTGCTCTTCACTTCCCAGGTGCCGAGGTGATCAGGCTGCCCACAGCTTCAGTGAAAAAAACTTCTGAGGAATGGTAGGCGCAGCACTCTTGATATATAACTAAACAAGCTGCATGCCATGGTTGAGAAATATTAAGGACGTATATATAGGCGTATATCCAGTACTAATCCTATGATACATATAGAGTGCAAATCTTCTGTTAATTGGTAGAATTAATATCAACAACCAGTAAACAGGAACCTTCTGTAAATCTTCTGTTTGGTAGAATATTGTGAACAACCAGTAGTAAACAGGAACCTTCTGCAAATCTTCTGTTTGATAGAATATATGTGAACAAGCAGTAAACAAGAACCCTTGATTGATATATCAATAACATTCTATTGATAGGTTTCATGTTCCTGCCACAAATGTGAGGGACTGAAGGAGTACATGACCACCGCCATAGGTTCCAGTACTAAATTATCATTATAAGAATAGGAATAAAAATATATCCATGTGGGTTTGAGGAGTACTAGCCGCTTGATCGAGGTCTTCCCATGCAAATATTCTTCCAGGCCACATCAATAACATATCAGGAATAAATATATCCACCTAGCTCACAGAATAAAAGTATTTCTGCTCGACTGTAAATCTCTACATGCACTTTTAGTGATATACGCTTAGAAGTACACGATATTTGATATGCAGATTACAATCTAAAATAAACCCATGTTGACGAACAGTGTTACTTAAAAATTATTAAATATTTAGTCTTTCATAAATATGTGGCCTATTAGCTCAGTTGGTTAGAGCGTCGTGCTAATAACGCGAAGGTCGCAGGTTCGAGACCTGCATAGGCCATTTATTATTTTTCAAAACTTTTTTGCGAACCGATTTGTATTTGATTTGGACTTGGGCTTTTTTTGTTAAGGTCCTAGTTCCAGAGGAGTCGAACTCAGGTTCCACTCATTTGTTTTACGAACGTCTCTCTCCGTGACTCCGTTACGCCCAGCCAGAGAATTAATTAAGCTTCCCGGCTCCGGCCCTCCCGCCTCCTCCCCCATGAATCCATGATCCCGTATCTGGGCTTTTTCTTCCTTCCAAAGACTGAGGAGACTGAGAGTGCTTCCAACGAGTCATAGCGACTACCCCACATTTATTCTATCTGCTCACTGCACCGAATCCCAGTCATCCAGTGATGAAACATCTTGAGAAAATGTGAGAGTTAAATAGATTGTACCCTCTTTAAATTCTATGAAACCATTCAAAAATTCATACCTGATATTTAAAAACCATGAAGTTCTGATACATTGTAAGGCAAGTTCTCATCATCTCAGCAAACGACAAATTTGGGATATATCAATGTAATTAACTTTATTTATAGTAACAAATTGATTAAAAATTTTAAACTAGTATTTAAATGTTTATGTAATTATAAATTATCAAGTGGCCTATTAGCTCAGTTGGTTAGAGCGTCGTGCTAATAACGCGAAGGTCGCAGGTTCGAGACCTGCATGGGCCATTTTTTTATTATTTTTTTTTTTTAAAATCGTGATTGATCTATTTGGGCTTTGACCCTTTCTCGTGGCGGCATCCGGCCCAGTACTGAGCAATCCACTCATCGCACATTCGCATGGTCCATTTTTTCTAACATATTGCGATGGACCGTTTTGGGTTTGACTTGGATTTCACGCTCCCATCTCGCCTGAGAATGATTCCGTATCTGGGCCTTTTTTTTAAATCGCTGTCCCCTTCCGACTCGTGCTGTCGTGCAAGGCCAAGAGTCCAAGACCTTCACTAGTTACCACTCCCTTCAAATCCCTCTTCCAAACTCCGATGTGGTCCTTCTCTGGTCTTTCTCTATCAGAGTCCGCCTCAACGAGGGAAGGAGGGAGCCGGAGAGAGACGAGGCCATTGAAGAATTGAAGACTTTTCTTAATCCAGAGATTCCCCATCGCTGCAATCGGAGCAGCAGGAACCATCACGTGGCCCCACGTGACCAATGACCCTTACTTCAAGGCCCTGCCCATATAAACTTATTAAATTAAGGGGTACCCTGTTGTACCTCTCCCCTCTCCGTTCTTCCACTCTCACGATTAAACAAAGCCTCCCCATGCAGAGAGTGAGATCCAGATTCCGGGTCTCCCAAATTAATTATTTTAATAATCTCCGGATTAAATTAAAACCGTGGTTGGGTGGCAGCGTGGCAGTGGGTGGTGGTGGCTGGCAGAGCCAGTGAGGCAGCGAGGAGCGAGGGGCCAGCCCCCACCCCACCCTTGTCCGCTACCGTCTCCGTCCTTATCCGGCCCCCCTCCCGGCAACACTGGGTCCCGCTGTCCATCGCTCGCACGTGGTCCGACCTCACCTGCTCCCCCCCCTCCCTCTCAAGTCTCCCGTCTTTCTCAATTATTTTTCTATCCGTCGCCTTCTCTCTCCTCCCTCTTATGGTTGGCGCACGAGCGAATGCTGCGACCGTCCCCCATTGGACCACCGTCACCCGACTCCGGCCGGCCTCGTCACTCTCGCTCGGGGGCTCGGTATCTTTCACTGTCTAATTCCCGGATAATTACGCGATAAGTCGTTTTATGGAGATTTGACTCTTGGGCGTGTGGTGGAGCGGGTGGGCCCCCCACTACAAGGGAGAGATTCATCGTCCGAGTACTACTACTACTACTACTGCTACTACTACGACGGTGGTTAGATGAGACTGGAGATGTCACACACACCTCAACTGTCCTATGTGCATCATTTATGTACCTCATAATTATTCCATTGATGCTACCTGGCCGATTTCAAACTATTGGTACTATTACTACTTTCATTTTATTTTATTTTATTCTCTCCATGTATCTTCTTAATTAATTATCTAGGAGGGTAAAATTTGGAGAAGGCCGACAGGGTCAATGGCAGGACGTGGACGTTGCAGGGGAAGCAGGGGAAGGCCCATGTGTACTCGGGGTCGTGCCTCTAATGCCTGCCCAGAAACGAGAGCTACCCCTTCGCTCCTCTCCTCCACCAAATATCGTTTCCCCATCCCTCTCTCTGACTCTCTCCCTGGTCCCCGCTCCTCAACACTCTCACTCACCCTTCTTCCCATA
The DNA here is from genome assembly GCA_019845555.1 of Aristolochia fimbriata. Classification (NCBI taxonomy): domain Eukaryota; kingdom Viridiplantae; phylum Streptophyta; class Magnoliopsida; order Piperales; family Aristolochiaceae; genus Aristolochia; species Aristolochia fimbriata. The sequence goes on from CM034078.1 coordinate 7,902,334, forward strand.
CTTTATCCTCTTCCTACGCCTTCGATCCACTCTCACCTAAACTCGATTTCTTCGGGGATTTAATATTTTGATGCACATCACTCCACTCATTGACTATCCATTCAGTCGACTACCGTGTCACTGTTGTGGTTTCTTCTTTTCCTCCCATTTTCTAATCTGCGTTTACGACTGGCGAAGTTGCGTGCGAATAGTTTATGGATTAGGAGACCAAATACAGGATTCAATTGTAAAAGCTCTGGCTACACAGGAACTCTAGATACGCTGCATCTACTAATTAAAGATTGTCAAATACAATGTTCACATCTCAGGTGAAAAGATCATCATCTCACGCCTCTGCTCTCTGCAAACCATTCTTCATTATTTGTTTGGTAGTTGATTGTTTGTTTCACGCTACACGCCGACCTCCGCCGCTGCAAGTCGTTAATGCGGAGGAGGACGGCCTAGGCTTGAAAAAGGAGTTGTAGACTTGCTGAGTTCTTCTACACTAGTGGGGGGAAAGTGTATCCATCCGGTTAAAGACTTGTAAAGCCAATGAGCGAACCAAATGTACCTCCGGACATCTTTCTAATAAAGCAGAAGCAGAGTACCTCGTATGCCCATTTATTTGTTGCTAGCGAAGAGAAAGAACATAGACAAGTGACAAATGATCATCAACTTTTCTTTTCTTTTTTTTTCTCTGCATCGCAGGTCACAACATTGATTTCACATGCGGCCGTGGCACACTCCCAACTGATTGCAAAGAAGTAGGCCAAAAAGCAAAAGCAACGTGTAAAGGCTCCCCCGAGTAGGATTTTGAAACAATGAGAAGTATCCAACAGAGAGCAGGACCTCAAGAAAGACCCCTTTATATACACTATAAAAAGTAAAAACCACCTCTTTTATGTATAAATAACAAGATTTTGGTAGGGATATAATACATACATAGGAAAGAAAGAGAGAGAGAGAACCCCCAAGCCCCAAGCAATCTTTACGTGTTTATGCCCCGTGAAGGATAGTGAAAGAATAGTGTGATCTGCTTTTTAACTAGAATCATCACCTTCTCTACCAAAGAATGTCTCTTCTCCTGCTAGGGGTTGCTTAGTTCGGGGCCTTCTTCCAAGCTACTCATCTCCACCACACTGAAATTGCTACCATCCGAAACTGCCGAGTCTGTGGTACAACCTACCTGAATTTCCTTAAACATCGCCATCACCTGTATCATGGTGGGTCTTCGCCAAGGTCGATCGTCTAAACAAGCACAGGCAACCTTCAAGTGCTGAAGTAGCTCCATCTCCAAATTTGGGTCTTCCTTAATGAGCTCCGGGTCAAACACATCGCTGATCTTTAACTTGGCATGCTGCTTTACCCACCCCACCAGATTGTTATCTCCAAAATCGGAAGAATCGGTTGGCTGCTTCCCCGTTAACAGCTCCAGCAAAACTACCCCGTAGCTATACACATCCCCTTTTGTGGAGCAACGGAAGCTTTGGTAGTATTCTGGTGGGACATATCCAGGTGTGCCTGCCAGCGTACTGACACTCAAATGTGTGTCCATGGCGCTCATAAGTCTAGCCATTCCAAAATCAGACACTCTAGCTTCCAGATTCTCATCTAGCAGAACATTACTCGATTTCATGTCTCGGTGAATTATGTGAGGATTGCAGTTGTGGTGGAGGAAGGCCAAACCCCGTGCTGCCCCAACTGCTATTTTCCTCCTTGAAGCCCAATTGAGCTTGATACCAATCTTTTTCCTATCATGAAGTACATCCTCAAGACTGCCATATTTCATGTACTCGTATACCAAAAGTCGCTCTTCACCCACTTTGCAGTAACCTAGCAGAGGAACCAGGTTTCTGTGCTTAATTTTTCCGATTGTCTCCATTTCTGCAGTAAATTCACGGTCACCTTGTCCACTGATATGTATTAACTTCTTGATGGCAACCACACTTCCGTCTTTCAGCTGAGCTTTATACACATCTCCAAACCCACCTGAACCAATGAGACTATCGTCATGAAAGCCATTGGTGGCTTCAAGAAGATCAGCAAAGGTCAGCTTGCGAAGAGGCTTCTCAAAGGCCGCCAGATTGATGCTTAGAGCCTCTTTTGTACCAATTTGCTTCCAACCAGTGTGGGCAGTGCTTGAATGAGAAGGGTTCTCTATGTAGACGTCAAGATTGGCCTCTTTCTTCTTTTGTCTCTTTTTGCTCTCCACAGCTACAATGATCAAGCCAAAGATGCAAAAGAGCGAGAACAAAAGGCCCATTGCCACACTCCCAACTAGTGAGGCTTGCCTACGATGAGATTTCTGATGTTGAAAATTTGATGAGGAGCTTGAACCACTACCACAAGAAGCAAGAGGGAATCCACACAGGCCAGAGTTGTTTGCATATTTAGATGGCTGGAAGGTGACCAACTGACCCAATTGGGGTATAGAACCGCTAAGGTTATTGTTTGAGAGATCAATCTCTGTGAGGAGGGAGAGACCAGAGAAAGATCCAGGGATTGGACCCTCAAGAGAGTTGTGAGATAGGTCAAGAACCCCACAGTTTCTCAAGTCTCCCAATTCATCTGGAATAACACCGGACAGAGCATTATGTCCCAAATTCAGTATAGAAAGATAAAACATTGAACCGAGTTCCTTTGGAATGCTTCCCTCCAACTGATTGTAAGACAAATCAAGAAAAATCATGGAGCCATTGTTGTTGAAAGTGTATTTAGTGTTACCCATATATATTCTGGTGAAGTTGCAGGAATGCCTGGGGACCCGGTTGAGCTGGTCTGGTCTGATCCCAGAGAACTCCAGCAGATTGCCGGCCCCCCTGCAATCAGCGCTGCCATCATTCTTCAAGTAGACATATCTCTTGCCGTTAACGAGACCAACTGCAATGTTGCCTGATTGGTCTGCAATAGAGGGTGGGATACTCCCATTCAAGCGATTGCTGTTGAGATCCAACCAAATCAAACTCTTGCAGTCACCGATTTCTGAAGGAATCCTACCGGAAAATGAATTGTTTCCCAACTTTAGAATAGCCAGATTACTGAGGCGCCCAATCCATGATGGTATCTCCCCGCTCAAACGATTGCTAGACAACGAAATCCAGTTCAAGTTGGTACAGTTGCCTAGTCCAGGTGGAATGGTTCCAGTCAGCCCATTGTTGTCAAGAATAAGTTTTTCAAGAGTTTGAGCGTTTGAAAGCTCGTTCGGTATCTCTCCATCAAGAAGATTGAGCCACATGATCAGATCGCGGAGCTGAGACAGGGAACCCAAGCTCGCAGGGATTGCACCAGTGAGATAATTGAAGCTCAAATCCAGAGAAACCAAATGGGAACAATTACTCAGGGACGCAGGAACAGAACCAGTGAACTGATTGTTCTGAAGAAAGAGCACTTTGAAACTGTTCCGAGGGTTTTGACACAGACCCCACGGTATAGAACCAGAGAAGGCGTTTGAGCTCAGGTCAAGCAGCTCTAATTTGGCCAGGCTGGACAGAGAATCTGGCAATTTCCCCTCAAATTTGTTGTAGGAAACATTCAGATTCTTCAAACTTGACAAGGAGGCTAGGGTTTCCGCTGGAAATTTGCCGGACAATGTATTGTTGGCAAGGTCAATAGATTCTAAAACAGAACAAGAACCAAGAGCAGAAGGCAGAGTACCATGTAAGCGGTTAAACGAGAGATCCAACTCAATGAGAGTTTTACAGGACCCCAAGGCCAGTCTGGGAGGGATTTCGCCTTCAAAGTTGTTGCTTGAGAGGATGAGGGTCTGCAAGTTCGAGCTGCTCAAGGACGGAACTTCACCACGGAAATTGTTCGACGAGAGATTCAGAAAGCTAAGACTCTCACACGAGGCAAGTCCCAGCTTAATCTCGCCAGAGAAGTTGTTGGAAGAGAGATCGAGTCGCTGCAAGGTCTTACAATCACCAAACGATGGGATAGGACCGGACAGGAGATTAGAGGAGAGGTCGAGCACTTCCAAGTTCCTGCAACCCGACAACGGAACATTGCCGGAGAGGGAATTTCCAGCCAACCTCATGACCTGCAAGTCGGCACAAGCTCCCGAGGAAAGTGACAGCAGTGTGCTCTGTCCGGTGAGCTGATTAAAAGAGAGATCGAGACTACGGAGAGCTAGTCTCATGGGAGCAGCCGAACTCTTCCCTGAAGACGCCAATCTGTTCGCAGAGAGATTCAAAGATTTCAAGCCCGTGCAGGAACTCAAGCTCGAAATGTCCGAAACATCGCCGGAGAGACCATTTCCCGAGAGATCCAGCTCGCTCAACGCCTCGCCACAAGTGTGCGGCGAACCGGAGACAAGGCTCCCAGTGAGATTAGCAGACCTTATCGACACGCTCGCAACATTCGGCAAGCTCATTAGGTACGAAGCAACATAGCGAAAATCGCAGTCCAAGTGGAGATAGCTAAGATCTACGGCAGACACCAATGAATCATTGCAAGTGACCCCGGCAAAATCACAGGCGTTGCCGTGCTCCATCCAGCTCGGAAGCACTTCCGGAGAGCGAAGCGAGGACTTGAACGCAAGAAGAAGATCGACATCCTTTGATGCCCCGGAGGCGAGCCAAGCGAGGAGCGCAGCATATACACAGAAGACAATCAAGTGAGACTTCATGGAGGGGAAAAGAGAGTTCCTCGTGGATTTCGTGGCAGACTACTTTGGCAGTCAAGGTTCCACTTCCGCCATTAAAGACAGAGAGTTTGCTGGACTCTCCGAGTGTTCCGGCTGTTCAGGCCGGGCTTCTAAATTTTCCTTTTAGGTTTCAGAGAGAGAGGGAGAGAGAAAGTGAGGAGAGAGAGGAGAGAGAGGGAAAACAGAGGGAAGAGAGTGAAAAGTCGAGCGTGAGGAAGGAGACGAGGCATTTATACGTGACACAGCTGTTGGTCACATGCCACGTGGGTCCCACTTTATAAGCAAAAAACGGCGTTTTTTATTAAGGAAGGATCTAAGGTTTACCGGGTTTAGGGTACCCCTCCATTTAATTGCCAAATCGCTCCCCTTGCTTTTGAGTTATTTACCTTCCCGCACCTCACCCCTCGAAACTATAAGACAAAAGGAAAGCTACCGTGGTCCGTGAGCATGAAAAAATTTCACCCAGATTCGGTCGGCGCGGGAAAGCCAGTGAGGGTTGACGGAAGGGTGTTATCGTCACTCCATCTTCTGCTTGGGTCGGATGAGTCGGATTGTACTGCGTTTCTTTCTCCCTGGAAAAAAAATGACGGGTAAAAATCTGAAGTAACGAATCGCGGTAACTGCCGAGAGAACAAAAGCAGTCGCCTGATCCCCCCGAGTTGGGAAACGACGCAAAATTAGGAGGCGATCGAGATCAAGATTTCTCTTCTCGACTAAAAGCTTGTAACGTCCAAACATGCACAGAGGAGGGCACGAGCATCCTGATCGCGATCTGTCCAGGCTTTGGCTTCTACTCCCCTCTCGCACGTGTGCCGCGATCGACGACACGAGGGACCACGCCGGAAGTAAATGACACCAAAGAAACCCCATCCCCCTTTCGCTCCACTATTTAATTGCTCCTCTTCTGCCTCTCGCAACCGGAATTCGCAGAGATCCCCCACCATAACATGGACGCTAACAGTTTTCGACGATTTTTTCCCTTTTTTTTTTTTTTCTTTAATTTTTTTATAGTAGGTGCTGACTGTCAATGGCGGAAGTGGTCGGAAGGGGCCCCGCGGTGACGGTTCCATTAATTCGTGGTGTCCCTTCTTGTGTGCTTCGCCCCGTTGCTTCCGAAGCCAAAATAATGGCGCGAGCAACAACGATGAAGATTTGTTACCGATTCGGATCCGATCGTCGTCTTCGCGGTGAGATTTCAGATTTTAGAATTTCTCTTTATATATATGAGCTCTCTCACCTTTGGAAAAACTTGCAAGTCAGTAGTACTACTCTGCAGCTGATGCTGTCTACGGCTTATTTGTCTATTTCATATTGCGAATCCGATCGTCTTATTTTACATTATTGTTTTTTTTTTTTCTTTCTTTTCACCTTTCCCGGACTGCTCTGTTATCTAGAAAACCATGCCTGAATTGTTGCTTCGCTGTCATTTACGATGGCTTGGCAGGTTGACCGAACTCGACCGCTCCTCTACTCCTCCGCTTTTGATTATTTGCCGTAGAATACCAAAGCTGGAGCGTAATTGAAGATCCGATCTGATTATCTACTAAATTGCGCTTTTTGTTCGGACGCGATCGAATATTTTTTTTGAAGCAGACAGATAGTTGAATACTTGAATTTGAGCTGTACGAGATGGAATCCGTGCAGAAAGCCGCTAGCAGATCTAAGTTTAATTGGAGGCTACTTCCTAGTTTCGGCCGAGTCGCAAGGAATTCGAATCAAGTCGAGACTCGAGACGCAATCGGATCGGAGATTCAGAGGAGAGAGAGAGAGAGGAGATGGACCCCGCGACCACCCGAAAAATACGCTGTATCGGGGCTCGTTTTCTGGTTTGTCTTAATTGCGAGAGGAGGAGATATCATAACATGCGATAAGAAAGGGCGAGGGAGTGGACTATGGAGTATGGAGTAATGGAGTATGAACTAATGGACTTGTGGAGCCGAGCGAGCCGAGCGAGCCTCGCCTAGTCGCCTTTGCCCTGGCCGAGGAAGGGGGAGGACGAGGCGCGGGTCCCAATCTCATCACAAGGACACGTGCCTCTGTCCAAATCGCCTACGTGGCTGGTTTCTACACGTCGGGGGACCTGATTGGTACAATCATACTCGTTTGACTAATCGGCACCGACAAGATTCCAAGATGTCTCTGTAGCATACCCCCATAGGCCATTACCCTTCCCTCCATTTTTTAACGTACTACTTGCATGCGCCGCGTCCCCTCCCGGCGCACGTTAGTGCCTAAACGCTGAGGTGCCCTTCAGTCGGGGCGAACCCTTGTCGGTACCGCTGGGTGATTCCGTGACCCGTCGTCTCTGCACTCCGTCCAACGAGGCACCACACCCGCACCAGTCCGCGACCTCGCGACACCCGAGACCGGGGCACTGCAGACGTCCCTGCAGAGCCCCAGAGTCGCAGGGGTCTCTTCAGTGGTTCTGTGTTTCATTGGATGGGAAGTAAATTAAAGGCAAGCGCATGTTAAGGGCGTAGTCTTGGGTAGCGCACGTTAGACACTCTTGGTCGCCGCCTCCAACCCCCGAAGGCAAGGCGCAGCAGCTCGTTCGCGGCAGAATTAATTGATTATGTGTAAATGAACGAGGATGGGAAGATAATAACGGATAAGAAGCGGGGAGGGGGTGGGCCCGGAGAGCAATGCACGTGATGTCATGCAAGGGAGTGCATTAATGCGTGCTGAGATGAGAGTCCAGGTTCAGACGGTAGTCGAGGTTCAGTACCGAGTCTGCCGCATCTCTCCCAAACAACTCAATTAATGGTGAACAGAATACAGAAAAAAGAGAGGAACAGTTGAGGGCTTCCCAAGGAGAAAAAAAGAAGAAACAGAGTGTGAAGTGCCGGTCTCATTAATCACGCCCTGGTCTCTTATGGCTACTACTCTAACTCAGGTGTTCCCACTGGCAATGGAAGAGAGACTTCTAATTGTGGCCTTGTGGGGCTCCCACTGAAAACGATTTCAGATTGCCCCAGGTGCGCAAGATACCTCAAGTTCGAAGGTATGTTCAGCTGTCTTTTTATGCTTGTTATGTTGTTCTTGAATCTTCTTCTGTTAATTCCTCCTCCCTGAGAAAAGAAAAATGAGCCAGCTACGTTTAAATTAACAGGGTAGACTCGGGTGAGTGAGACTCCGTCTCGGAGTCCTTCCCTTTATACTCCCGGTTAATTAGCGGAAGGGCATTAGGGATCAGTTAAAAACTGAAATGCCACTGAAACAAATACACGTGGAGGGCAGGAGGGGTCTCCATCCTCGAAAGACTCACACCGTCACACGTGCACAATCAAGCACGACTATAATGTCAAGAAAGAGACGTTAAGAAAGTGGTCCACTTCTTTTATTTTTTCCGGATACGTGACATAGATGTAACAAATAGTAAAGGTTTTTAAAGCACTCAAGTATCTTCAGGGACTGCCCTGGGTACTGTGGCGTTGCTTCTCTGGAACTGATAAATCAGATATCTGTGAGAGAAAGGGGCACCCTCAATTGGAAATGATGCAAATATAAGTATACAGACAAATTGATTGATTGGCGACGAGGGCGTCTTTGGATGGAAAGGAAAGATTCTGTTGTTTGTTGTGAAATCGACTCCGAGCTCAGTTTTGTGTAATTCTTATTGTTTTCCCATTTTAAAAAATTATAAATACTTGTGATTTTTTTTTTGTCCCTTCAGTTATATACCGTGATTTTTAAAACACTGCCTTAAAAGAAAAACGTTTTAAACACTTATAAACGAAAATAAGCATCACAAACAATTCCATTAAGGTCACTAAATAGGTTTCCTTAAAGGGTGAGGTATATACGAAGGTTGCTCATGCTCAAATCCTCAAACCCATTCAACACCTTGGTGAGACTATATATAAAGCAGAAGGTTAACACATGGCCTTTCTTTTTTCCTTTTAATTTATTTATTTATTTATTTTCTCATTTTTTGTTGTGGCTGCAAATGTACATTAACTTGTCAAGTGGCCATCTCTTACTTATAAAGACGACCAAACCTTTGGAAGCAGTGTACTTTGGACTACTCACATTCCTCAATTAGTGTAAAATGTGGGAACCACCAATGATAAAGAAAGGGTCCAATGAGGGGAGGAGAGAGAGGCGAAGGGAGGTTGATTGACAATTGACATGGACTAGCCGAAGTGAAATCCACTTCCTTTTTTTTTTTTTTTTTTTTTTTCTTTCTTTTGTTTTGTCTTGTTTTCTTTTTACCTTTAAAAGCAGGAAAAAGGAAATGGAGGAACTGAAAATCTGAGATCTCTCAAACCCAGCTGTGCTTCTTCAACTTGTGATCGCAGAAGCTCCAAGAGACCAGCAGTGGAGACGGGAAGGGTGCCATCGAGAGAGGCAGGTGATCAGTTCATCCATTCCCACTTTGAGATATGGTCTACTTCATTCATTCAATTCCTTCTCCTAAATCTGGATCTTCTACTCTGAGTACTCTCAGCCATACATTAAAAAAAAAAAAAAAAAAAACCCAGAAAATCTCTGGCATCGTCATCCCCCTCACCCATCGAATTGCCCATCTCCGTGGACCCTTCATCACGGACGGTCCAGATGGTAATTTCTTCCTCACATGACCCCACTAAAGTCCCCACTTCCTGATGTGATTGTGATCCCCCCCTCCCCCGCCCCAGTGTACACGTACCACACGAGTCTCCAGTCTCCACCCATCCTTTCCTCTTTCTTCTTCATCTTCGAAATTTTCTTTGGGGCTGGAATGATTATTACGCCCGAGACGACAGGGGACAACGCAGCAGAGTTCGTCCAAACAGTGGGCGCCGGCGCAGGTTAAAAGAGTCCCCATCCCGAAAGCGTCACACACGTGCGCATGCTAGCAAAATTATTGGGAATTTGAGAGGGAGTAGGGGAGGGGGGGGGGGGTGGGACCCAATTCCCAAACGAAACGAAGGGGCGTGTAGGATCTCGAGGTGGTTACTTGCGTCGTAGATGGAAGACAAAAGCGGGGCCCAGACTAGAGCAGACAATAATGGTAAAGGAAGATGTGTATAAGATAAGATACAACATTAAAACACTCAAGTGTTCGCTTCCGCGAGCCCCCGGCCCACCTCTTTTTGGTCTTTTAATTCAAAGCATTTTAGCTCTTCAGACTCGGAGATTCATCTCTTTTATCTTCAAATAATTATCCGATATTAATCAAGTTGACATCAATACAGGAAAGATGGGGGAAAAAAAAGGAGCTTCGAATAATGGCAGCTTCATCATTTTGTCCGGGGAGGGCGGGCCTTTGTAATCGGCCGGGGCGACCGCCGGCGATTCCTCAGGGTGTAATTATCTAATGAAATTAACAGGTAACAACATGGTTGGTTTAAAATTTAAATAAAACGAGCGGCTTAATTATCCGCTTTAATCATGAACAACGGAACGTTGTTCCCGGATTTGTGTCCCTCATATGGTGGAGAGTGGAGACCTCATTAATTGGCTTCTTATCACTATTGAGTATTAACATGAATGAATTACCAATCATGATTATTCTTGATAGAATGGAACCTGCAGTCTCAACCAGAACCAACCACCTTGGGACCCGGGTGGTGGGCGTCCTTGTTTTTTTATTTTTCATTTTATTTTTTTTAAATAAAATAAAAAATTTAAAGAGAGATCATGTGTCGTTCTATCAATGTGGAAAATGGAGACATTTTAGGCATTGAGAGAAACGTTTCAGAGAAAATGTAACATAATGTTATGTGCCCTTTTAAGAAAGTGCAAACGCTTTGTTCCCTCTGAAATTCCAAGATTTGTCTCGGTAGAATTCGTAGACAGTTTATTAAAAGTTTAATACACTTTATATAGGAATAATATTACTGTGGGTTTGTAGGAATAAGAATTGATAGTGAGTCGTGGCATAATGAGCTTTAACTTAAGTGGGCTATTTTCCATTTGATTAATCAAAAGAAACCAATCTCTTTTATACTTTGTTTTTCTCTTTTTCAAATGGCTAAAAAATATCTTTTACTAAAAGGCGGAAACAAAAGTAAAAAAAACCCTTTAACTTTCGTGTTTCATGCATCAATCTCAAGGAGTGGGTCCGAGGCTAAATCTCATTAAAAAGGAAGAGAAAGAAACAAAGAAAAAAAACCAGTTTAAATTTAAACAAATTTAATAAAAGAAAAGAAGATAAGAAACAAGGGGGACGGTTGATACTTCCTCCCAATTCCTTAAAAAAAACAAGGTTGGAAGGAACATGAATTGGACAAGATCATGCATGGACAAGATATTTATTTGCAGAAAAGAAGAAAAAAGTAAGTCCAAAGCTTTCATGTGCACGGAGGACTCAAGAATTTCTAAAAATTGTTTTTGTTCATGGTATACCCGATTATTTGTACTTTATACCCAAGTTGGATTTAGTAAGGGTGTGGAGAATGAACTCAAAATTCAAGTCCAGCTAATGTTGGCAAAATCGGCTCAGTTCACTATAACTAGCAATATTTTGTCTTTTTTCATAAAAATATTAAATATATATAAAATATATGATATAATATTCAATAGATGAACGATTAGTCCAAACCAGTTAATTTGTTCAACCAAAATCGTACATACTGGCAGTTTCAATGGTTATTCAAGATACATATCAAAATACTCACAATGTGGGTAGGTAACAATTTTTATAGAATTTAAACTCTTTTATTGCGAAAAGTAGTGTTTAAGCCTATTGAACCAGAATCGGAGGCTAGTCCGATTCTTATTGACTCAGTCCCCGTTCACTATATGTTTCGGGAGAATTATAACTCATGGATTAATTGTTGACTAAATATTGAACTATAGATACATATTAGTAAAATATCGAGTCATGGATTCAATGATGAAAACGCCATTCATTGAACCCTTGAACGGTTTTATATAGAAAATAATGAACTAATAGTATATTATCCAGAACGAGAAAATATATTATGTATAATATAATAGTATGTTATTTACCATTAACTTATATGTTATGTTAGCTTTATAAAACTAAACACATTTCAAGCATGAAAAACTACACCATTTACTAGCTAGTATGTTACACAAAACGAAAAAAATATGTTATATATAACATAATAGTATATTATAGACTATTGAGTAATATGTTTTATCAACTTCATGGGATCAATCACTCTTAATATTAACTAGTATATTAAATAGAAGAGAAGAATATATTATGCATAATATAATAAATTTTCATATTACCAAACTCCTTCAACCACAATAAATTATACACTAACTAGTGTTTACTAAGAGAAATTAACTAGTTTTTACCAAGAGAGCATGATTGTAATTTTATAATCGGACGACAACCTTTACAGAAAAAAAAAAAAAAAAAACACTAGTATTCAATAATTTATCCATAAATAAATAAATAAATAAATAAATAAATTGGTACTACAAAAAAATACATAGTAATCTGAATAATACGTTACTACATCAGTGTAAGCCACATCGGCTGGGGTGGGTTCAACGTTACGAATCTCGAGGGAGTTAACGCCTTTCAATCTCTTCGGTTTTAAGATGAAAGACTCCAACATCGTGGCCACCGAGACTATCGTCCTCTAGGTAATCATCTGTATAATAGATGCATGCAGTTCTTCTTCAGTCCAATTCTTTCGGGTGAAGGGATTGACATAGGTGTGTTGACCCCTAAACATAAGGATTGGTCACCCAAGTCATGAACCTTAATCCTCTTCTTATTTTCGAAATCCAGTTTGTATACTTGAAAAAAACATGTTTCGTATTCCCGTCCATCTTCTCTCAAGTAAGCCGGAGACTCTTCCTCTTCTCCCCACCATATATCACTCCTAGTAACTAAAAGCAATTCGCCATCATATGTCTCGACTAGGTACGGGCGCATAAAATCATATGTGTCTTCTTCCGGTGAAGAAGAAGGGATGACCACTCTTGCGGTGGGAACACTGCAGTCGATATCCACAGAGAAAATATTTGCCGAACAATCCATTGAATAGAACCCATTTTTGTAGTGGACGATGCTTTTACAAGGAGTCCTTTTTGCCTCTGGTAATACCTCCTCCTGCACATGTACCCGGCCAAGTCTCTGCGCCTTCTCTAGCAAACCCTAGCCTACGGTATTCGTCAAAGATGACCATCATATTTAAACCGTCAGATGCCACTGTTTGAGGAGATGGGTTGTCGGATAATACGGCCATTTGCAAAAAGTAGAAAAAATCATTCGGGGTCTCGAGAGGGTTCGACTCGTCCGGGATCTCTTGCAACGAAGTAATGGGAGGGAATAACATAGCGTTCTGATCTCCCGAGAGGGGGTTCAAAAGACAAACCTCTTTTGTGGAAGACGATAAAGTTATAAGCCATCCGTCCCGATTACCTCGACAGAAGTGGTCATCCGGGATGCGCAGAAGGTTTTTGTACACTTTACCGTCTAAGGGGCTGTAGAAATTACGGCGGTCTGTTTCGTCTCCGGGTAACATCATGCGTACGAATTGTGGGGGAGTAGTGATTGGGCGAGGACTACCAACAATTTCCTCGGCTGCCCATCTCCACGAAGAGCAGACGGCTTTGAACCTGAGAAAATCGCGGGGCATGCCCAGGAGACTCGAAACTAGATTGAGAAGATCTGCCGGAAGTTGAGACCATTCCTCTGTTGTTGCCGCCGGAAGTTGAGATCGGTCCTCTGTTGCCGTTGCTGTTGCTGTTGCTGTTGCTGTTGCCATGGGTGTGGAAAGATAGGATGATTCGAGGGCGAGAAGGGGATTGAATGAGGTTGTGATGTTTATCGGACGAGTAACTTAATTAGTAGAGATCAAATAGGAAACTGAGACAGTCACCCTAATGGAGATCTATTAGGATTAATTTCTCGAGTCTGACGGAAATATCTAGAAGAAACTTCAGGGCTACGTGTGACTGTGCGAGGAGGAGTTAAGAAAAAAAACCCATGCATGCATGCATGCAGAAACTTTGAGGACAGAAGCCTAACCTTTATGAAGCAGAGAGAGAGGAAGAGAACTGATTCAGAAGAGTTATGCTTGTCTGAATACCCATAGCCGAGTAAAATCAAGTTTGCTTTAGTGTAGCCATCTGGAGGGCGCAAATTAATGAGAGCAGAAGATTTTCTCACGTTGAGTGGGCAATGGAAATTGTGCAAAATGGAGCCAATTTTGTTCACATGCAGCCTTGAACTTAGGACATTATTTTGAGTGCCTTGGTCTTCAACAAAAACTCCAGCTAATCTCATGAAAACAGAGGAAAATAGTAACTTCGACTCGTCAATTTCGAATAAGAGAGAAATCATTCTGTTGGCCAGATAGTAAATTGTAATCTTTTATTTTTTTTGAATTATTTAAAAAAAAACTTCCCTGTTGAACGTGTTTTTCAGCATCTGCATGTATTTTCTGACATAAATGGATTTATAAGAATCAATCTCCCCAGGGTCTACACTCATTTAAATGGAGTTACATGAACTTCTATGAGTTCCTTCCCATGTACAAATTAACACATATTTTCAAGTACTCGAACCTTAAACACTTGTGGTTTGGAGCAAATGCTAAAGCTCACAATCTGGAGCATTTACGGATCTTGATCTCGCTAAAGCATTGATTAAATTTCGGGTAACAAAGTAACTAACAAACATTTTGTTCGGAAAACATATATTTTGTAAAGTACAGACCATTCCTAAACATCTACCTTCATCTTTATACAGCATTGCTTAGCTATGCTTAGCATTACGTGTAACACACCAAAACATATATTGTTTGGAAAACATTGAGTCTCATCTCATGACTTGCAGTATCAGGGGTTAGAAACTCTCAATATCCTGTTGTTTCCACAAAGGGTATCTTATTAAGTACTACACAGGATGACTGGTACCATGCATGCTGACTGTCTTTGTCATGTAAGCATTTTCAAGATCCTCCCCAAAATGTACCTTAATAAGATCTGCAGCTCTAGATGAGGAAATTCTTCACAGAGTGAATACAAAGTCAGTGTTCTCCACAACTAATTCCAGAGAGCTACTTGTTTCAAGAAAGAAGAGACACCTATCATCCGCCAAATGGGCTAGCTTCATCAACCAATTGATGTAACAACTTGGAATATAACAGCATCTGATATTTTAGTTAAAAAAGTAGGTAATGCTACTGATTATTAATTTGTTAAAAAAAGCATGAGTACCAATTAAGTTAAAATGAAGAAGGGAACACAAAAGCTTCAGTATAACTAGAGAAGCTAAACACCTGAAGAGAACTAATTCACATTGAGTTTTCCAACTTCCCCCTGCTCTATATAGTCAATTTACTAAGAAGCGATCACATAACGGAGAGAGGATCAGTTGAGAAAATTTTGGCTTATAAAAATATCAACAAGAGACCAATTTCTAGATACTTTAATAAAACATACAGACAGAGAGACAGTACAAGTAAATAGCGTCATAAATACAGGCAAGAGCCAAAAAGAAAAAAATTCTAAACTAGAAGAAACATATCCAAAAATATTTCAATACAACTCACCAGTTTGATATCTAAGCTCGAAGAATCTACGAGGAATGAGTAGAAGAGGTTCAGCTTAGAGAAGCAAACAACAAAATTAATAATAAATAACTCAAACCGGGTTGAAGTCGAGGAATGGAAGAATATCTTCCCACAAAGTCCACTATATTTTTCTGCTACTTACATTTCAGATTCAAAAGAGGAGAGGGGTGGTTTCGAAACTTTTTATAGAAACCTTTTGTATGTAACTAAGAACTTAGAACCGTGACCGGGTTTAAGTTCAATAAATCTATAGAAATTAAATGTCACAGATGCAGGTCCGTGTTTCTTTTCTGCTCTTGTTTCTATCTATGATCCTTCCTCAAGCTTCCTCTGATCCTGTCCGGCAGCAAGCTATGGCTGAAGAGCTCCAAGCCTTGGACAAAGCTCATAATTGGGACCTTGTTTCTCTTCCTCCTGGAAAATCTCAAGGGGTTTACAAGGTTAAAACTAAGGCTGATGGCTCTATTGATCGGTATAGTTCGTCTTGTAGCCAAAATATATAATCAGGAGTACGACATTGACTATGATGAGACGTTTGCTCTTGTGGCTAGATCGACTTCAGTTCGTGTGTTGATAGCCATTACATCTATTCGTCACTAGGATCTTTTTCAGATGAATGTGAATAATATCTTTTTTGAATGGTACAAGAAGTTTATATGATGCCCCTCCGGGTTCTTCACATCCTTTAGGAAGTATATCTTTCATCTTGGGAGAATTCAATTGTGTTGGTTAGAAATCTGTAGATTTTTTTGTATATCTATCATCTTGGGGGAATTCAATTGTGTTGGTTAGAAATCTGTAGATTTTTTTTGTTCTTTGGTTCCTCGATCTTTGTTTGTTCTTTCGTTCTTCTGTCGCGTTAATTAGTCTGTTAATCTGTTCTTAGTGTATTTGTCACTCTGCTCAGTTCTTCACTCATATAATTACCTTTCTACCCTTCGCTTAATTTGTAATTGACTCGAATGGGCAAATATATTCCATAGCGAATTAATTTGACTGGTTCCTTATTATACTATTTCATTTTCATCCGATCGAACTTCGATTTTCCAGTAGTTAAAAGTGGCGCCAGTTCGGCTTCGGTTCCAAACATCCTACACCCGGCTATGAAATTTCTTTTCAAAACCATTGCGCCACCTATATCAACTTTCTCAAACTCTTGTCATACTGGCTTCCCTTCCGCTGTGGTTGGAAATTTGAAGAGATTCTGCTACCTAAAGAATCTGCCCCGAGCCATAGAGGCCTTGAAGTCCCTACAAGACCTCAAAGTTCACCCTGATCCAGTCATCTACGTCGACATTATCAAATTATGCGCCCAACGCGGTGCAGTTGAACAAGGTAAACTGGTACACAATCATATTTTTGCATATGGGTCCAATCCCCCACTGTTCGTTGTTAACTCTCTTCTTGGAATGTACGTGAAATTTAACTTACTTGACCACGCAGAGAGGCTATTTGACAGAATTCCCGAAAGAAATGTCGTGTCTTGGACAACTTTGATTGCTGCTCATTCTAATAATAGCTGTGGCGAAAAAGCATTGAACCTTTTGGTTTTAATGAATGAAGAAGGCGTGAGACCGAATGGATATACTTTTTCATCTGTTTTGAGAGCCTCTGATGGGTTAAGGACGCTAAGACAACTTCATTGTAGCATACTAAAGTATGGTTTGGAGTCCGATGTGTTTGTTCGTAGTGCTCTAATTGATGTTTATGCAAAATGGGGTCATTTGGAGATGGCTTTTAGAGTTTTTTGAAGAGATGGTTACAGCGGACTTAGTTGTGTGGAATTCAGTTATCGGCGCATATGCTCAGAATGGCAATGCTGAACAAGCACTGAATCTGTTTAAGCAAATGCGGAGGGCCGACTTTTCTCCTAATCAGGGTACTCTAACGAGTGCTTTCAGGGCTTGCACTAGTTCTGTTATGTTAGAATTAGGCAGGCAGGTACATGTCCAAGTTCTAAAATTTGATAGCGACCTGATTCTTGAAAATGCTCTCCTTGACATGTATTGCAAATGTGGAAGCCTAGAAGAAGCAATACTACTTTTTGAGAGAATGAAAGAAAGGGATGTGATATCTTGGAGCACCATGGTTTCCGGTTTAGCTCAGAATGGTCAAAGCAGAGAAGCTTTGGGTCTTTTCAAGACCATGCAACAGTCTGGAATCAGACCAAATTACATAACAATGGTAGGTGTGCTATTTGCATGTAGCCATGCTGGCTTGGTGGATGATGGTTGGTACTACTACAATTCTATGAAGAGGCTTTATGGAATTGAGCCGGGAAGAGAGCATCTTGGTTGTATGGTCGATCTTCTCGGAAGGGCTGGCAGGGTTGAAGAAGCTGCTAAATTCATTGATGAAATGCAATTGGAAGCAGATTCGGTGTCTTGGAGAACTCTTTTAAATGCATGTCGAGTTCATCGAAATGTTGAGCTGGCAATATTGGCTGCTAAAAAAGTTGTTGAGTATGACCCAGAAGATATAGGGGCCTATGTCCTTTTATCAAACTTATATGCAGAGTCTCGGAGGTGGAGAGATGTGGAGAGAGTGAGAGAAACCATGAGAAATAGAGGGGTGAGGAAGGATCCTGGCTGCAGCTGGATTGAACTGGAAAATCAGATTCATGTGTTTACATTAGGAGACAAGTCACATCCGTTGATAGATAAGATTATTTTGAACTTAAACATATTACTTCAGAGAACAGCGGAGGTTGGTTATGTTCCTGATACAAATTTTATTTTGCATGATCTGGATGGTGAACAAGGAGACGACTCACTTCGGTTTCACAGTGAGAAGTTGGCTGTTGCATTTGGGCTGATGAAGTCTCCAAGAGGAAAACCTATTAGGATCATGAAGAACCTTAGAATATGTGGTGATTGTCATTCCTTCATGAAACATGTATCAAAGATAGAGAGTTGTACTATAAAAATAAGGGACCCAGTGCGGTTCCATCATTTCAAAGATGGAAGATGTACTTGTGGAGATTTTTGGTAATGCCATTCAAGAAGCTGGCCAAATCACTCACGGTGTTCATCTGGTTACCATTCATCTGAATTGAAGATGTATGAGCTCTGCTGAAATACACGCTGGGGTCACTGGGCAACGAATCAGATTCTGCAAGGGTGAGGATTGAAGGAGTCAAAGACTAGCGTTGCGGAGACAGAAGAGGAGAACAGAGTTTCTCATTTTGTTTTGGCATAAGAAGAGAAATCACATTCTAGCATTTCTCGGATGCCTAAGGAAACTGCGGCAAGTGCAGCAATCCTTGCTACCATTGCAAGGTCGCAAGTAACGGCAAAATGTCAAGTGCATTCTGGAAAAAACGAAGTGATTAAATTATTGTTGAAACTTCTCCCAAGCTTGTCATTGATGCTCTTTAAGCGGCAAAGAAGACATTTGAGTGGATATAAATGCAGAAAGAGGTACTACCGGCAAGACAAATATTTACGTGCCTTCAAAAGTAAGTTCCTACTCTGCAAGGGTTTATAGAAAGAAAAATCATCCTTTCTTGCTATTGCAATAAGGCAATAAGGGGCTGTAAGCTGAAACTGTTATAATTTTCCAATGGCATGCACTCTTCCATGGGAATTGAGAATATGTTAGTGCTTAAACGAGCTCTTTGGGTAGAGGTTATCAACAAGAATTCAAGCGACATTGTACATTGATGTATAATGCATTCAAAGTAAGCGTAGGAGTTTCAACAGCCAGCTCGTGTTTATCCACTTAGCCTTTTTTTTTTTTACACTTTTGGTTGGATGTTTTATTCCCGTCCAATATAAACAAAATGATTGTTTATTATTAAATATTTTTCCGATATTTTTTTAAAATCAAAATCAAAGACAGCCAGACCGGTAGAGAACATCAAAACAGGTATCATTTAGAACTACCGTGGTAGTAATGGATTAATTGCTTTAATGAAAACATAAAGGTATAAAAAATGTTTGATTTACATCTTATATGTGCTTCACAAGTCAGCCGCAAAATACATTATTTTCACTTGTATCCTCATAAATCAGAAAACAAACATCAATAAAGAAACACGTTGATTTTCTATTCAAACTTATAGAAAGAAACTAATAACAAGCTATTGATGGGGGACAATGGAGACCTTAAGTTCAGGCAATCAAAATCATAGTTTTACTACCAGTTTTGGGAGACTATAGTAAAGAGGGAAAGATATGAGAAAAAAACGTAAAAGAAGAAAGAGCTAATTAGTACCATTTCTTATATCAACCAAAAAAATTAGTACCATTTCCCAAAGATCAGAGCATTGAAATGGTTAATCGCGAGAGAAAACGGAGGTTTCCGTATGTAGAGAGCTAACTTCAGATATCAACCTTCTTTTTAAGTTAAGGTTGCTGCGATTTTACCTTTGGCCCAACAACTTGGTAAAGACTCGTTCTTATAATAGGATCGAAACCAACTTGTAATTAACGAGGATATCCGGTCAAACAAAATAGTATCAGACCCTGGCTAATTTGTATCTGTTCCCAGCTTAGAAGTTTACTACCAAAAAGAAACCATGTAAATGAAATCCTTAGAAGACTCAAATTTTGACACACTCGCAAGGAAGTTGCCACATGGAAAAGCGCTCAACGCTTCTTGGACACACCAACAGTCTTTCCTCTGCGGCCTGTTGTCTTGGTGTGCTGGCCACGAACACGGAGACCCCAGTAGTGCCTCAGACCACGGTGATTTCTGTGGAAAATAGAGCATTGTTTGAGAAACATACTGAAAAGAAAGAAACCAAAGCTATATGACATGAAAAAGAATAAGACAAATGAATTTTCCAACATAGGAATCGGGGGAAGCCAACTCAAAGTGAGGTTTAGTCAAATTCACAAGAAAACATACGCAAATTTAAAACAACACATATATCACCATATCTTATATACTATAAAATGATGTAGGCATGTGGATGTAGATTCATGCATGTTTGCGTTCAATTCAAATATAGCTGACAATATTAAGGACTATTAACTACCATGCTGCGCAGTCTCCACTGGGCCAAAGGCAAGTCCGCTGGATTAAAGGCAGTTCATAGAGTCGTGACTTGCCCAAGTCAAGTCAGATATTTGGTTGTCCAGGTAGAGTCGAGAGTAGACCCACCTTCTTTAAATGGAGTCATCTCCTTCAAACAGCAGACTAGGGTCAAGCCTCAGCCAAGCTGGCTCGGACTTTTCATATATCCAAATTGAGTTGAGTTGCAATACCATGATAAATAGTAAATGACTTAACTAGATTTAATATTAATTCAGTGTCATCATTATAGGCATTTCTCCATATTGTTGTATGTCAATTGCTAAACAGGAATGAAAGAAATTCAAGCTTTCCCAGCAATAGTTTCAACACTGAATGAAAATTATTAATGCTAAATAGTTAGAAGTTTATAGGATGAATTGCTAACTATGCAATTGCAAAAACTTAAATCATCAAATCATAGACAACTAAACCTAATAAAAAATCATAGACAACTAAACCTAATAAAAAATCATAGACAACTAAACCTAATAAAAAAATCACAGGCAAATCCCATCATCCTTGACCTCAATTGATCGGTAATGATATATAAAACTCCTAAGAAGTTCATCCCAGAGTTCAATAGTAAAAAGTCAACCTCATTTTTCAAGTGAAAATACTTCATTAAAATTCTTTGAAATTTTATATATTCCGACTACCATAGAAAAGATACAAACAAACAACGATTCTAGTGTTATTGAAAAAGTAAAAAACCCAAATTCAGTGTTATGGATTTATAAAATGAAATGAACTTCCTCAGATACTAGTTGAAAGGTAATTGGCACCAAAACTACTTTTATCCAGAGTGACTTCTGAGAACAAATAAACCAGGAGAGGAAGAAAGAAAATGACTAGAAAGTCACTAGAAAGTTATTAGAAGGATGACAAATTGAAGTTTTGGGATCAGACATAATTTGTTAATAATCACAAAAATAATAAGACAAGGTTCAAATTTTTTAGAATAATCATAGATCAATTTACAAAAACCAAGCAAGTAGACTCAATTCATGATGAACTCCAAATAACTACAAGTTTCCAACTAAAAGTTTAGACAATGAAATGCATCTCTGATAGGTTAATCATACACTAAGCAGTATACTGTAACCAATGCATTACCTGATCTTCTTCAGCCGCTCCAAGTCATCTCTTAACTTCATATCCAGAGCATTGGATACTACCTGTGAATACCTCCCATCCTTGTAATCCTTCTTCCTGTTCAAAAACCAGTCTGGGATTTTGAACTGGCGAGGATTGGCAACAATAACCATCAAATTCTCCAGCTCTGCAGCCGATAATTCGCCAGCTCTGAAGGAGACAAAGGCAAAAGCTCTTAGATAAATGCGAGCCAATACGGAGTAACACAAATAGGTAAGAAGTTTGAAGGACAAGTTAATAGTTGAAAAAAAGCACAGAAATCTGCACGTCCATTCATAGTCTCAGTAAAACTTCCACTAAGTACTTTTACAAGCTAAGCCAGTTAGCCTCTCTCTAGCAGAAAATGATGAAACTTGAAGCAGATACGTCCCACGAATACGAAAAGCCTCAATCAGTAATAACCTCCCCATTCATACAACTTATGAAAGCAGAAGCTGATGCAAAAGAACCACAAAAACCCGCACCAAAGAAATAATAAGGACAATTAATGCACCGCTAAAGCCAAGGACAAGGAACACACCGTTTGTTCATATCAACATCAGCCTTTTTGCAGACGATATTGGCAAAACGTCTACCAATACCCTTGATAGAAGTCAAGGCGAACATGATCTTCTGCTTGCCATCGACATTGGTGTTCAGAACACGCAATATATGCTGAAAATCTTCGTTCGCGACCAAAGACTGTCATACACAAGAAATAATCAAATAGATCATGTTCCTAATTCTTCAAAAACAATTTAAGGTTCCTAAGTTAGTAATAGCTGTAAGACAGAACGAATCGGGCCAAATTAACAGAAAAATGAATAAACAGATTTGAAGGGAACGCACCATCTTTGCGACGCTCGCCGATAGACACAAGGGTCTGGAGCTTCTCGCCGGTGATCAGGGAAACAAAAAGGCCGCGAAGTATCTCAAGGTAGGGTTTTAAAGCCCTTTTATCTGCCGGTTCGAGGGTTTTTCTTTCTTTTACCTATGAGACGATAAAACCCTCATAATATTGTAAAATAACCATTGTGTCCCGCTGCTTAACCTTTTATTCACGGTTTTATACCACTGGGCTCTAATTCCAAATATAGCCTCAATTAAGTTTATATTAAATGGGTCTTACTCCTAACTATATCTCGTAACTCATGACAATTTAATGGACTTCGTAATTGAGGCCCAGAAGCCCATTTGTCTTATGAAAATACCTCTCTCTCTCTCTCTCTCTCTCCAATTCATCTTTCCGTTTGCAAAAGTATATTTGAAATGAATGATTATAAAAAAGCAAGAAGAGTTTCATTACCAAAAATGTCTTTTTTAGAGCAATATTGTGTCACTAAATTCCTATTAGTTCATAAGGAGATTATTTCAATGTAAATTATAAACACTTTTCTGTTCAGAGAAGTAAGCAAATTCATTATATAGATAAGAAAAACATTGTGTTGTTAGTTCCCTGTCGTGTGACTCTTATTGCTGCCACTGAAACTCAAATTTAAAACCTCCTGCAATGAGTTTAAATTTATATAAGAAAATTTTAAATCATGAAGAAAACAAACTAATGACAAGCTAATAGGAATGGATGTATCATAGAAATTTTCAATAAAAAAAAAAAAAAAAAAAAAAAAGGAAGCTAATAGAAATTTCTAAACATTTGTAGAGGCGAACTATCTATTTGGTTTTACGTTCAGAAAATATATTTAAGTCAAATAAAAAACTATTATTATTGTTGTTGCGACTATTGTTGTTGTTTTTATTGTCAATTTTACCCAATTTGTCACCTCTCACCTCTAAACTGATTGAATAATCCTAATCATGATCACCAAAACGTATGTGCTGTTGTAACTTGTATCATCTGTAAGTATGAAAAAGAATGTCCACTCCACACGTTTGATGACCATGTAATCTTTTTCCGACGAGCTAGCATAGATACAACGTACGTGAAATTGGAAGTGGTACGGGTGGTAAATGGAGGATGCTATCGGAGTCCGGGATTTCGTTTCCTGTGGTATAGTGACAGGTAGTTTAATTGGAATATTTTGTAGTCACAAATTTCCCTGGTCAAGAATATGATTACGAATTTACTAATGTTGTGAGACGCCGCTCAATATGACCCATTGACTTGGTTGATTTTTTGCATAACAGTAATGAGGCAGATGTTTTTAACTGACATACCACTGGAAAATTCTTATTTTTATTTATTCTTTCTTGTGTGTGTGTAGGTGATGTGCAGTTGTGGTATGAGCGTGAACTGAAAAAGAAGAAACCCTACATGGCTGCAAGTCTTGCTTGCGAGCATCATTGTTTTCATTCAAGAGTTTGAATAAGTCACCTGCTACAATTGAATGAACACATGGAACTTCAGTTAAAGGAGGCCAGAGATCAACTGCTGAAATCAATGGTCTGAAGTGAAGACGAGCAAATTAAGAGTAACTTGCTTTCATGCCAAGTACCTCGCTGGCCATTCCCATCCCACGTACAAGTTTGAATCTTGAGAAACAACAATGGAAAGTTAGATCCATACCTCTTTCATATCCACTTCTCACTTTTGAGTAACCTGGTTCCTGATACTAAACATATATGCAACAAATAAAACCACTCCAGGACGGAGAATAAAATTACCAAATGACTGATAACTAAAGTTCTTCTGACTTCTTAAAAGAAAATTCCAAAACTATTGGGACAACATAAAAATTTGACATTCACGCAAAGATATCCAGATGTTTAAGAACAGATCGTGTAAAGGCAAGGCGTTGTCCCCTGACATTGCTTTTCCAATTGTAATTCTGGGGATTGGTGGTGCCTTCAGGCTTATGAGATACATAATTGGCATAGACAAAATTACCAGAAAAAAAAAACCTCCGGCCTCCTGTCATATCATCCTCCACTGTAGTGTACGGAGAAGGCTGCTTTGCCATGGCTATATGGACAAGGGAAATTTCAACTGATTCTGTGGCTTTACCTATCTACAGTCGGGGAACCAGTCGTGTTAAATGTGAAAAGAGATAATGGGGCATCAGATCAGAAGTCCCCACCAACCTATGAGGTAATAGTGCAACCCAATTCTTTTGCTGCGGTATCAAGGAATGATAAGGTCAAACCCGTGGCCCTCCGGCTGTTAGCTTCCCATGTCAAGCATTTCTCTATGTCCGCACGCCAGTCTATGATGCCTATAGTTAAGTACTGGAAAGTGAGGGTATGGAGATCTTTTACATCCTGCGGTATTAAGTTGGATTTAACTGTTCCAATATTTTTGATATCTCGAAGCACCGATGTACTGAGTGCACGCACATGTGCACTTGGATTGGAGAGACAACGGATTGTGGCAGGTAGACGGCACTGCACGAGTTGGATGGAGGAAAGCGTATTAAGAGAAATGCTTGACTGAAGGAATACAGTTACTTGTTGAGTAGCCTTACCTTCAGCAAGTTTCCGAGGCCATCAACAACTGCCGAGCTAGAATCTCCCCAACTGAGCATGAGCTCAACAGCTCTTGCTGTTGCTTCTAAGAGCTGTATATATTTGTTGAAAGGAAAAATATTATCTCATAAACAATGAAAACACAGGTACAATTCCAAAATCTTGTTCATTAGTACATAGATTACATACGTACATACAAATAAAAGTGCTAACAGAATGCACAGCTCTCATCAATGACATCCCATATGAAAGATGAACTCAATGAATTACTTAAACTAATTGATTAATTTTTAAAATTTGAAGATATATACCTCTAGTTGTGGCAGAGTGCATGCTTCTCCATCAACAAGCATCCCATCTGTTGCACGGAGGAGAAGATCTGAAGCACTTGCCAGAATTATCAAAGCTTCTGGGCTATCATGATTTCTCATCAGCTCTACCAGTAACTTTACAATCCGTTGATTGATTCTCCACATTTTCTGACCTTGCTCGTCATCTTTGGCTATCCAAGGCTGCAAATCCCTCTCAGCCTGATCATAGGCACATGGGACAGTGTGAATGAAAAAGTTAAACAACTCTCATAAAACAGTAGTGACAAGAATACAGATTTCATGCATTTCTATAAACTTGACAAAGGAAACTATTTTAGGACCTGTAGAACCACTGCTGTTGACGCTTTTGTTGGTGATGCCAATACAACATTGCACACAGCATCAACTACCTGTAAAAAATGATTGAAGAAATTAAAAGGTCAGTATATTTTTTATGCAAGTATCCACGTAACTAGTCTAGGCTTCAATCCCATTCAGCCTGGAGCATTGCCATCTGTATATGTGTGACCTTTTGGAGAATCAATCAAATCTAAAGATTGATTTGTGAAAGGGAAGCTTCATACATCAAAATCTTCAAACCTTTTCTAAACATTACTCCAAAACAATTTTCGAATTCAAAAGAGACATGATTGTTGCACATACAGAAATTATAGATATTAAACGTCTCATGTACAAATTGATGTATACTCGATTGACTGTGTGCCACATGATTATGGAGCATGACTAAGTTTTTGGTTACTATTAATCTAGTTTACTCTTTTGGAAAAATAAGCATTTTCAGTCCTTTCAAAATGGTCACACAGATCCTTACCAAGAAAGCTAAAGTTAATAAAACAACAGACCTTCAATTGATTCATCCCCTAAATTCTTGTTGCTTCTCTCCTTACTTCCTTTTCATCCTGAACTTAATTGTTTTGAATGACAAAACTTTTAGTTAAAATTATACATGTATTGAAGATTCATTGTGACCACCTTATCTCGGTACCATATTATTGCCAATATATAGAAGCACCCACAAAATTTGACGAGCATAGTGTTAACTGGACTATGCAAGCCAAATAGACACTAAAGACAGAAGAAATCCATGCCACATCCATTGCATTCCAAACAATCATCACAGTGCAGCCAGACTTCCGCCTTCACCATGAATGGAGAAAGCATTGTCTGGAGTAGCAGATATAGTTTGCATGAATCTCTATGTGATATAGGAAACCAGCTGAAACTTAGTCATAGTTGAGAATATCATAAAGCACAGGGTGAAGCAGTGAACTAACTCGTACAGTTTGAGCATATTTGCGTACTTGCAATGTATCAATATTGTAAGATTGTTTGGTCAAAATGGAGATACTTTAAATAAACAACCTCTTATTTCCTGTGAAGCATACACAATTGACAGTCAAATGCCAAGGCAGTGAAATAGCAGTAATATCCATAACAACTATTCAAAGAGAGAAAAGATATATGTACTCTTTGAACAATTATTTCAGATGTATTATGGTAATCCAAAAGTATAAGTACAGAAGAATGAAACTAATAAATGAAAGAATTAATATAACATGAAAAAGGATCAAACTACAGACAGATAGGATGGAGGACAGAAGAATTCAAGAAACTAGACAGTTGGAGATATAATACCTGCCTCCATCCTTGTTGAGCTGACGTGCTTTCTGCTATCATTTCTGTTTCTGGAGAGCCAATCAACTTGTGCCACAACAGTGAAACAACAGAAAAACAGAGTTCTTGTTTTTCTGCTAGTACAACTCTAAGAAGGGCTTGAGCACTACAGTTGAATCCAATATGCCTGTCAGTTGTCAGAAAATTGGCCAACTCTGATGCATCCACAGGCAAATTTGCAATCTCTTTTCTTGAGTTATTTAGCATAACATCAGTTAAAAGTATTGCTTTATCACATCTAAGGAGCACTTCTGAATTGGCTAAATCATCTTTCTCAGAACTTTCCTTCTGTCTTTCTTGGTCCTGTAACTCATAGCCACTACTACTACAAGAACTTGTTCTCTTTCTGCTGTTTATGCACTTAGGAGCATCCCTCCACAATGGGGCCTGCACTATGTGTGCCTTGAGGGGCTCAGCCTTGTTGACCATAGATGCCACAGCTTTTCCATGAATGTCAATGAGATTGTATAGTGAAGAAGCCCGAGTATAAATTACATCATCCCACTTACATCTCATCAAGACAGAAAGAGCATGCGTACACGCTTTAGATCTTCCAAATAGTTCAGAAACATGAGCAGCAACCATAGCAGCAGCAACAATCTCATTTGAACTGTAGCCCCAAGAAGTCCCTACAGTAGATGGTTTCAGTGAAAACAGTGCTTCCAAAATTCCTAGTATACGACGAGTATGACGAATGGCTGAGCCAAGTCCATTCGGCAGTTCATTCAAAGATCCATTAACTTTTCTATCACTGATTATTGAGGGAGGTGGAGTCTCCTTAGGCTCCAAGCATTTGCCATTTCTTGACACCAAAGGAAATAACTGGAGTTCACAAGCCAAAGCACAAACTGCAGCAAAAACAAAAGAATCAAAAGTTGCAACTGGTCCTTGCTTTTTTCTTGTTCTACTCCTCAGTCCTGTTTGGTTTCTGCTCAAACCTTGTGACTCCTCATCAAGTGGTTGGGCATCTGCACCAGTTGGTTTCTTGCTCCCATTTGGCAAGGCTTCATGGCTAACACATACAGTAAGCACAACAAATAAAAGACGGGAAGCAAGTTCCATTGAAGCACATGACTCTAGAAACAGCGAATGGATCATCGTGCGAAGTTCTGCCACAGCCAGGTTCTTGGAGGTGGGCCCAAGCCCCACAGGATATCTTGATCTTTTAGTTTGCTCTTTTGAAGAATGAAGAGGAAAAGTTCTTCGAATGATAGCTTCAACTGTCGCTACGAAGATTCGCATAAGGCACGCTTCAGATGGGCTTCCTCGAGGCAGGTATTCTAAAACTCTAAGTAACGGGATATAAAGGTTCCAAGATAAAGCAGGTGGTTGTAGTGGAGTTGCAACTATTATTTCTGGCAAATCGACTGCTGATGAACTCAAAGGAAGGAGGCCATAAGCTGCTTCCCATATTGTACAAATTCTCCATTCAACTTCCGGGCCATGGGCACATAACATAGAAGCAATCCCTTGGGCGGTAGCCTCAATTGTTGCCTCATCATTAGATGCTTCCATCTGCATAATATTCAGATATGATGCAGTTAATTATCCGTTTATACAAAGCTCAAACATGAAAATGAAAAAGGAAAAGAAAAAAAAAACTGCCACTTCAGTCTGGCCATGTTTACAACCAGGAAAAAAACATGGAAAGTCAAGCAGAATTATGATAAAGAAGCATCAGCATGGAGGCAATCTAAGGCCACCATTTGCATATCTGGACCAAAGTTAAAAGCTTATAGGCCAGTTCAAGTGGTACGCAGGTAACTTTGGACCAACAGAAGGTCATTCAGTTGTCTGAATCATCACCACAAATATGCTTTAATGGACCATTTATCTTAATACCACATCCTTCTGACCAATTGAAAGTAGTTCTTCGAGCCCTGGGTAATAGCTCAGGTGGTCTCGTGTGGGTAGTTAAAAGAGCAGGTCTCGAATTCGACTCTCCTCGGGAAAATTAGGTTTGAGCATGGTCTCACGGGAGTAATTAGTTAGCTGTGGGAGGTCTTGGGTTTGGATCACCCATACAGTTGGGAGTAAAAATTGTAATTGGGTGCCATTTTAAAAAAAAATTGAAAGTAGTTCTTCCATTGAGTATTATTTCAATCATATTTGTTTACTGAAACTAGATATCATATGGTAATTCCTTTCTCAGTCAACTGAAAAAAAAGACAGCTGCTATTTCAAAAAAAACAAAAAGACAGCTGAATAATAATCTATTTGAGGTCATTCCCCAAAACATATGTCAAAATTTATCAAACCACAAATGACTTCTGAATGGGGCAGCCTTCTGTAACAGCAGTTTAACTTGCAGCATCAGATTACCTTGTTTTTATAGGAGATGTAGCCATTTAAGGGCTCAAGTTGAGCATCAACTCCTTCAACATGTCTTAGTGGAGGGAAAAGTAACGTGGGCTGTGATAGTACACGGAAAAGCAAAGCAGCTGCAGCATCAGCAGCAATACCATCTCTTATGGACATAGCAGTCCCAATTGCACGCAAGAAATGCAGATGCATCCAGTTTCGAGGAAGCTACATGAAAACGAAAAAAGTTATTAAAATCAATGAGCAGTCTAAACTATTTCTATGACTCAATAGAAGAAGCATGATATTCTCTCCCTATCATCATCTACATCATGCTGACCATGCAATAACACGACTATGATGATGGTGAAATGATGATAGCATAAGCTTGTGTCATTCGTGAAAGAGTATACCCTATGAAATGGGGTATGTGGTGTTTGGTGAGATTCATAACATGATTTTAATAACTTCTTTCTTAAATGTTCATTACAAACCCATACACCCCTCGCCTCTAGTGAAACATGAACTCGAGAGCTCACAATAAAATATTACCAATGTGGCCACTATGGCAAAGGCCCAAGTCAAAGATTTTGATAGTATGGAAGATGAGTGGTGCTCAATAACCAGGAGTTGGGGCAAAAAGCCAAAGAATACCAGAAAGGGATGAAACATCATTATCAAATGTTTTAATAGGTGATCCCCACCATTAATTCACTCACCCTCATGCCGGTGGCATAATCTTCTGCCGCCCTAAGGAGCTCCACTAGTTGCACAGCAGCATCTAGTGCATCTGGTGCCCATGATGGTGGTGCTTCCAACAATCCAAGTAGAAGCCTTTGAGTAGCACTCGGTGTAGCAATTGCGTAGTACCTAGCCACAACAAAAAGATCTTTCAGAAATGCTTCAAAGTGTCAAACCTTGAACAATAGAGTAAGTGGCTCCAGTATTAACCGATGAAATAAACGAGCATAGGGCTCAAGAGCTGGCAAGCCAGCAACCAGATCGTCTAAAGCAGATGTTGGTGGAGGAAGCAGAAGAGCAGGCACAGCCGCTGCCGTTAAATTTGCCGTCTCATAACGAGCAACTTCTTCATCACAGACACTTAATATAACACCAGCTCCATTTGCTACTGCCCACCTTGGGGTTGATGGCATAAGTTGAGGATGCTTGCCAGATCCACGACCACAAGCTGCACATTACAAGGAAAATAAAAATAAAAAAAAGATATTGGCCATATTAAACATTGGATCAGCCTTTAGGTCTATCCTTAAATGGCCTGTTAAAGGTTGTAAGTTTCTTCCCAGCTAATAAGTATAAAAAAATAAAAATAAAAATAATTTGATAATGTTCCTATTACAGGTCAATCCCAAAATGAACGGTTGGAAGTCTGGTGGAAGTTGCTTCCCAACTAATATGGATCAGATCTTTTCTAAACCTAAGCCAAAGTGAAATGATGATTCCTCACATATAAGTCACCTCTCATTCTCAAACAACTAACCTTGAGACGGAGAACAGTCCAGGCCTATACTAACAAATAAGTGAGCTTCTACCCCACCAATCATGTCCCTCAAGTTCATGCCCAAACCAACAGCCTCAAGACATGAAAAGTATACACATAAGAGATAAAGAACAATAACACAGACAACATAAAACACAAAGATAAGCTTGGGATCAAATCTGCCTTTGGTAACAAGCTAAGCTTGTGCATTCCATCCAACATGATTAAGCAAAGTTGTGAAGCTTTTTATTAATGAAAGCACACTTTTTAAAAAGAAACACAAATCACATTGAAGTTCCCTTTACTGTTTTCTCCTGTACTACCATATAGAAATCCAAACATTTTCACTCTTCGATTCTGCATTAACTTTATTAAGCAGTTCATCGTCAGTTACCCCTTTTTGAAATTAAGATTAGACAGTGGAAAGATTTTTCATTGGGTCCACAACTGAGCTCGTTCTTTAATGTAGATGGCCAGCTAAAAACCTTTAGTATGCCACAGAACCAATATAAAAGCCAAGATACGCCCAAAACTGCACAAAAGGCAAGACTGGAACTAGAGATGCATGATGAAAAGAACATGTATAGTGTCTCCACGAACATGCAACTTTACTGAAGATTAAAATTAATCTACATGTTAACACGCTGGTTGTTGCATGGAAGGAACCCCCTGAAGTTTGACCTTGAAATTTAAAATGAAGTAATGAAATATAACCAATGTAGCCAACCATGCTTATATAAAAAAGTAATTAAATTTTCTTTTTGAGACACTGAAAAATACTTGATCACACTTTTTTACTCCCAGATAATATAAGGTGGAGCTTTTACTTACCAGTCGTTGGTGGCTTCAGCTCTCCACCAGCTGCATACTTCCCCATAACTCCACCACACCTAATGGAAGGAGCACTTTAGTAACTTATTAAATCAAAATGAGTGTTTAGACATTTTTTAGGTTAAACCTAAAGGAACTTAGAAGTCAAGGTATGCTTTTTAAATGCTACTTACACCATAAAAATATTATAACAGAGCTCTTCTCCAGAGGAATTGATCGAGTAGAAGCAGATAAAATGTATAAGTTTTAGGTTCCAAATTCCACAGGCAAACACTTAGGCTTCAGACAAAATCATTCTCTATCCATGCACAGATTAAATTGTCAATTATTTTCCTGACATGCTTAACAGTTATCCTGCATAGTGAAATAATTGTTAATTATGTAAAAGCCTATAACTACATGCATCATTTAGGAATTTTCCCATCCTTAGTAAACCTTAAACAATACAACAAAAGAAAAGACACATGTCAGTTTGGCATGAACTTTTGAAACCAAGAAGCAACCAAGCGTGAGGCCTTTTTGTCCAAGTAAACAAGAAAGCATTTATTTGACTACCCTAATTGAAAGTCGAAAGGCATTATAATATTAAGAAAACAGATCAGCACCATATATTGTCAGGAGAGTGCATATATATATATATATATGGGAAAAGATCTCCTATATATATATGGGAAAAGATCTCCTACACTTACGTGTAGGAAACTTTTCCCTACAAGTACTTTTTAAAGAAGAAATGAGGGGCATTTTTGTAAGAGTGATTTACAACTTTATTCACTTTTACAAAAATACCCCTCACATTTATGGCAATGCCTTACTTTTTCTTCTTTAAAAAGTAAGTGTAGAGAAAAGTTTCCTACACGTAAGTGTCTGAGATCTTTTCTCATATTCTGAGATTCTGAAGAGTTTTTGATGTTTTATGCATATTATCAACATAAATAGAACTGCAATTTTTCGGAGGTGTCCACTATAGGGCAAATCACTAACAAGAATACCACTAATCGTAGAAGTGTATAGACAAGTCCTGCAACTGATCTAGAAATACACCAATTCACATACAAAAAGGAGTCCCAAAACATGGATTTCAGTATTGGGCACACAAACTAAACAAAAGAGAACAATCACAATGAAAAGGAATTTTACCCAGAGAAATATAACTGCAACATGTGAAACAGAAAATGTCACATACCAACGAAAATAATCACTTCTAATACCCAGTGGTGCAGCTAGTAATATGTCAGTGATCCATGGAGTTAAGGGTCTCAAAGGCTTTCTTTCATGTTCTTGGACGGCTGAATTGTGAGCTTCTGACTTCAATGAAGCACTTGTTGTGGCCTCACTCCCACTGTTACTCCTCTCCCTCTCAATATTCTGATTCTCAGTCTTATAAATTGGGCGATTGTAGTGAGTTAACACACGTAAAATTTCTCCACATGCCAAAGCCCATTGTTCGGAATACTCTTTCTGTAAATAAGGAAACAGTACAATGAAAAATCATCTCTACATCAAGCATTTAAAAAAAACAAGCAAGTAAATATTCCAGCACACAATAAACAAACAAATTACAGTATTGAGATGGCAAATGTGTTATCACATTGGCCAACTCATCATAATAGAGCAGAGTAAGAGAATTCAAAATAAGGGTAATATTGAATCTGAATCATTCACAAGCTTATGAGAAAAATGACAGGAAATTATGAATGCCAATATGTTCATACCTCACTGCTTGGGCAGACTAAAGAAATGAAAGAACTAAATGGTGAATCATTCTTATCATACACCAATGTCCCATCTATGATACATGAAAGAATTGGATGCACAACAGCATGTCCATGCTCCGGATGATGAAGAACAAAGATTGCTGAAATGTAACATAAGTTGATAAAGTTTTTATCAGATAAGGGAAGAAAAACAACTCAAGTGACAATTTTGAATGAAGAAATGGATCAAACAACAAGAAGTAAGATTTAGGTCACCTAAAACTTCGTCCAACAGGCGTTTTTCTTTTGAAGGGTAACAATTCTGTATTAGCTGAAAGAGAAAAGCAGAATGTTGTACTTAGATATTAGTGATGTTTAAGATAAATTTTGATATTACTGAAGTTTGGCAGTTACAAAATAGAGTATACTTAGCAATTACCTCTGCAATATCTTC
Organism: Aristolochia fimbriata; assembly: GCA_019845555.1. NCBI lineage: Eukaryota > Viridiplantae > Streptophyta > Magnoliopsida > Piperales > Aristolochiaceae > Aristolochia > Aristolochia fimbriata. Next base: position 7,935,802 of record CM034078.1, read on the forward strand.
AGGGAAACGCTCTGAAGTGAACTGACTGAAGTATTCAACATAAGCCATGATTTGTGCCTAAATGAGTAGAAAAGAAAGTTGAATGAAATGGAAACCGTCTTCAGGATCAGCAAAAACTATAGAAGCCCATGAAACTTTGTGAAAACGAGAAGCCCTAGAAAGCTTACAGTTCAATTACATGAAACCTACAATCAACAACTTTAATAATCCAAAGAATAATATAAGAAAAAAGAGATACAATTCATACAGAATTTTCCTCCTTAACATTAAAAATCATGAAGACAAGCCACCATCGTACACAAACCAGGAAAATGTAATTCACATGATACCTAAAAGTCAGATACTATAAGGTACAGAATGGTCATACGCTCATAGTTATCAATTTCTACTCAGCAGTTGTTTTATTCTATGACAGATGCACGAGCCAGTATTACCAGTTTTCCTCAACGGTATTTGTAACTCCTCAATTATGTGAATTTAATGGGCGCTAGAGAAAGTGAAACCAACTCTGGTTAAGTAGTCCGTGAAGGATTTCTTTTTGAACATTTTACGCACGAAGGGAAATCAAATGTGCATGAAAAGTAGAATGAGCACCTACTGGGACCGTAATTGCTGAAGTTACCTAAAAAGGCGGATGACCTCTTTAAAGAATAGAGTAACTTTCGTCAACCAAAAGGAAAATGATTATATCCTTTATCCAGTTAGCATTATAATAATTTTCCAACAAAATCTGTTCTTGCATTGCTAAACCCAAGTAAATGGACTACACAGCCACAGGTCGTAAGATAAAGTAGATGTGTAAAAACCTAAAATCAACTAAGTTTCTTGATTTTCAGAAATTGAGTAATAGTTCTGTCTCATCGTGGGAAGTAGTTCACCCTCTCTTTAGGCGAAATTTATTTGCCAATTTTATTCGGTCTTTTCAGGCCCTTGCTTGGCATGGATAACCATGACGGGAGCATTAACAGCCAGTTGCTTTGTTAAGGAAACAACATCTTAAGAGGGATTGAGTCTTGGCATGTCATGTTGATAGACTTCAACTTCTTCATGTATGATCTTCAGATCTCAAACTTAAGTTTGATGACCTCTCCCTTTAAGGGATTTAGATCTCAATCATCATCAGGAGCTTTACCTTGTACGAAACAAAACAATTAGCAAGCCTCCCCATAAGGAAGAAAACTGTTCAGTCTTATGAGCTTATCGTGAGTCAACCCTCTTTTTCAGACAATATTAGTGGTTCTAATGTTGGCATGTAATTGGCCGTTTTTTATACAGAAGATGTCCTACTTCAGAAAGACTAAGAGTGTGTTGCCATTTGAGAAAGACTTCAAATATAAATGCTCAATTTCATTGTAAGTATGATATTTCACTTATTTCTACTCTAGCGAAAATATCAATAGCAGAGTATCAAAGTCAATGACATAGATCAAAGGGAGTTCTATGTTAAGCTATTGCTAAACAGCACTGGAAAAGAAAAGGAACACAAATAAGTGAGGAAACATTTAGTTAACTTGGGTACCTGTCGCTGCTGGGTATCCTGAGGAGGAGGCCAACATAGTGATGAAAATTGTAAGCCATCGATCCACTTTTCAGATGAAGACGACATGAGAATCTTCTCTCTCGGGCTTCTTTCTATGAATATGACAGCAACTAAATTATAATAAGACAGTGTGATGTTTCAACTTTGGCAGCTCAAGAGAAGAAGAAGTGGATATATATCCCATAAATTCATTTCCTAAATTTGACTTTATTTCTCCCGATCATAACTCTCACCTTCATGAAACAAAATTAATCACTTCTCTAATCGCCACCAAACAATGTTGCTTTTAGTTCATGACCACTCCATGCATCATTGCAAATAAATTAAACCATCAATAAGAATGAAGAAAATAGATAATTAGAGTTTTCTCCAAACAAGACTGCAATAGCGAATAAACACCGGCTTTAGAAATTTATAATAAAAATTGGAAATCAGGCAGAGTCCAAGTTTTCCACACCAGGCTTATCACTGCCAACCACATTGATTTTAATTTGAAATGAGGTCTGCCGGAAAAATATTCTGAAAAAGTAGAAACTCACGGTATTCAACAAATATCAGCATAAAATCAGTACTTCAAACACGAGAGGCATGAGAACACCAACAAAAGAGAAATTAACAAACAGAAGAAGAGATACTCAGACAGAAAACTAAAATTTACCTACCAGAAGCTTATTTGCTCCAATTTGTTCTCAACCTTGCTTCAGTGCACTGTTGTTGATATAAGAATCAGACCAGATAAACAGGGAAGCCACTCTCCAAAAAATACATGAAAAAAACCAAACGTTAGTACAATAATCGTTTAAAAAATCCTTCACTAAAACAAAAATTACAATAACAAGATATAAAGGAAACGTCTCTACCTAGCTGCTATGAGTAACATCGACGAGGTGAAATGATTACCCTAACCATCTAAACGCAACAATGAAAATACAGAGCAGGAAATTCTGAAAAATAAAATGAAAACATTACAGATATGAGATTTGTTAACTAAAAGAGAGAGAGAGAGAGAGAGAGAGAGAGAGAGAGAGAAATTAGAAAAGCAATTGTACAAATACAGAAGTTAGAAGAAAAAACGAAGAAAATCACAAATGAAATCATGAAAAAGGCTGCAGGTTCACACAGACATCAATAGCACCGCAATTGCAAGCAGAACCCGGAATCAACTAATTTTGGATCCATTCAAAAAACAAAAATTAAAAAAATAAATAAAAAGTAGTGACTGCGAGCTGAGTACCTATAAAACTTGAGTTACTGATTGTAGAATGACAGAGCTTTGGCACGTTCTTCAGTTCTTTTGGTTTTGGAGATAGAGATTTGGAGGCTTCATATGTGCAGATTTTCTGGTACGAATGGTTTTTGGTCGAGAAAAGATACTTGGGCGATCCTTTACCTCGAGCTGGCAGGCTCCCTTGCTGCCTACGTGGCGATGATATTTTCGAGCGCGCAGGATGGCCATCTCAGAAGGGAGAATCGATCTATGCATTCATGATGTCCATGATGTCCATCATGCATGCGTATATGCATGGCATAGGAGTCAAAGACAAAAATATTGCACCTCCCCGGTTTGACGTTTGAACTTTAACGTGCCACGGAAGATTGCACATCGACGTCAGGTTCGACCTAGGGAGAATTAAGACTCATTAATCACTTATTGTCGCAATATTGAATTATATTAGTTTAATAGTCTATTACATAGGCGGAGCAAGCAGGGCAATTCTAAAATTTTATTTCCTCTTCCCCCCTAAAAATTAAAAGTTACCTCTCTAAATTATAAAAACCTCCCCAAAATAGAAATTACCTCTATTACATAATGTTTAGTTGAATTTCACATTTTTAGTTTTAAGTTTATAGTTTGATTATTTCTAGTTAGCAATTAGTACAATGAAATAAAATCATGAAATTTTTTTTGTCTTTCTTTGCCATTGAAATAATTAAAAACCCATGTATTACATCTACAAAGTATTTAATAAATCAATTTATCCTTTAAAAATAATATTTCTTTTAAAAGATTTATACATCATATAAAATTTATCAAAAAAAAAAAATTCAAATACAAATCTATGATATTGTGTAAATTTCATAATATTTTTAATACATATGTACATGATCAACATAACAAATGATTATACTAGTTAGTCCTATAATCTCATGTTTCAATTGGATTCACAAAATAAGTTCTAGTTAAATATGGGAGAAATTTTAAAAGTCATCTAGTTTTGAAGTTGTTAATTTTGAAATTTAAATAACTAAAATATTATAATTTTCATCCAATATTGAGGCATTTCTCTTAAAGTAATTAGCAATGTTATTAAACCCTATCATGTTTTATGTCATTTCAATATGTACAAAACATCATATGTGTTTATAAATTTAAAATAAGCTTAAATGAAACAATGAGATAATAGTTTTGAAACATATTATCTTTAAAAAATATTTAAAATTAATATTAAACTCAAGAAATATATAAGTTATTTATAATTATAATATTAGTCTTTCCTATAGAGTTTGTTCTCTCTTCTGTGGCTTCCCACTTATTATACAAAACACATTTTCTTATTTTGTATAACATACTAATTAATGTTATAATTTCTTGTAGTTAAAGGGTGTTTGGTCCTATTAAGCTAGCATAACATATTAGTTGATGGTACATAAGATACTATTATATTATACATAACATATTTTTCTACTTTAGTTAATATACTAATTAATGGGATTATATTTTTGTACTTTAGAGATGTTTAACCTTATAAAATTGCCATAACACATACTATCGTATTATTCATAATATTATTTTCTGTTATGTATAACGTACTATTGGTTTATTGTTTTTTGTACAAATCGGTTCAAGTGTTCAGTGAGGTGCATTTTCGTCATTAAGACCATAACTCGATATTTTGCTAACTGATGTCTATGGTTCAATATTTAGTCAATAATTAACCCTGACTTGTAATTATCCCTTAATCTTAACACGATTTTATGACTCAATTTGTCACAACAAGGTCGAGTCAGACTTCAGATTGGGTCAAACTCATGTTTGCTCAAGACTATGAGAGAACTACCACTTATGAATTGATTGATGTTAAAACTAAAACATAGATTGCAAGTTGTTGAAATATAAAGTTGTGCATTCTATAATGCAAATGCCCTTGAGAATTTCTCGTTTATGTAAAATTATAACTTGTTTAGTATGTAATGCCAAAGTATGTTATGAGCAAACACAATAATAGTGTCAAATATTTGTAGTCCTTGTAACATTATAACTTATCTAATGTGATAAGTCAAAGTATATTACACACAATCATAATATTATCTTAATGACAAAACCAAATATGGGCCATTGTCATAGTATCAAATATCCCTCATTAATGAGGACTCTTTATCATAAAATCTATGTCTCGATTTTTAAGCAACATGTGTCTATGCGTTCATATTTAGCATTAACCTATCTATGAGTCGTATTTCTCCCTTTTTACTTTCACAAAAACTAGTTGCCTCATAAAACAGGTTATTTTGAGTGTATATCCAGCTGAACTCTAGCGAGTGTTTTGAGAGGCATCAATACCCAAAGTGATATCAATATAATCTTTTTTGGAAAAAAGGGTAATTTTGAGGTCTACCTAATTATACATATACTAAGACCATATATTAGTTAGTTTAGTAAAATATAAACAATTCAAAATATATAAAAAGTTAGATGCGAGTGAATCATGTAAGATGTAGATCTTAAATATTTTAAATTATAATTGCTAAATTTATATCATACTCCGAATAAATTTTTAAAAACAGAAAAAATAAAAAATAATTTACATAATCAAATCCAACCTGTAATGTAATAATATGACATCATATTTTCCCTAACGCCCTTGTTATAGTAGAGAGTGCTTTTTGAAAAGGAAAAAAGAAAAAACATACTTTCTATCCTCTTTGGGTTGAGACTGTAGAGACATAACATTGCTCCTAATACAGCTTTTATTTTGTTGCCACACGTCATCTTGGTGCACCAGGAGCTAGGGATCAACCCAAGCGCCCCATCCCTCCCTCCCTAAATCAAGTCAGGTTCCCCATTCAACACATATGTGCCTAGGTGCGATGGGAGACACAGAGACAAGTAGGGCCGAAGTAGTGTAGAGAGATCACAATTTTGGTATTTATTAATGCTATAAAACAACCGACTAAACTTGTTTAATTAAGTTAAACATGTGAACCCAATTGTTTTACGGTTGAGACTAATAAAATTTTATCAGCAACGCTACACATGATTTATTTATTTTTATAAAATGAATATTCTTTATAAAAAGTACTTATTTGTATAGAGACTAGAGTGCACAAGTAAATACGTACTAAGAATTTAAAAAAAAATTAATTAATGCAACGAGAATTGTGTAATAAAATTTCGCGGCTGTTTTTCAACCAATCGCGGGACGACACGCAGCAAATCTTACTCGTTCTCTACTCGTTTGGGGGCGTCATTTAATTATAAAAATAAAAGAGTGCCCGAGGTTGCCCTCGAAACACGTGGCGTAGTCAGGTGAAGGGTGGGCACGCGCGGGGCATGTCGGGCAACCGCGAAATATCTTGGCGGAGGATGCTCTCGCGTGCGTGGCGAAGATATTTTTTCGGGTGTGGGGGGAGGAGAGCGAGGAGATATGAGCGGGCGGCCAGGAGACTGTCCTAGCGACGCGACGCCTCGGCCAATCAGGTTGGAGCAATGGATCTGTGCCGCTGGATCTCGCGTAGGCGCGACGTGGCTCGCTCTCCTGCGAGGAATATATCTCCTCACATGGCTCCCAAAATCCCCCCCAGAAGGCCGCATGGCCATCCACCATCCACGATCCATGATCCATCCATCCATCCCCGGTCTCTCATGCCCATGCCATAGCGCATGCCGTGTCCATCCCTCAACTAAATCCAAAGTCTTTTCAAGTAGTGGCGGGTGGTCCCCGAGAGTCACAATCGGGCATCATATGGGCGGTTCTGTGTAGCGGCACACCTTCGTGCACACACCCCGCGTCAACTCCCAATTACCGGTTCCCTGTCCGGAGTTTCGGATTCAGAAACGCCACTTGCGAATTTACCCCCCTCGAGGCCGCGACGGGAAAGAAACCCGACGGTCCGGATTTCGGGTTGGGTGTCGACGTCGCGACTAACGGATAATCTCAACCGTTAATCAACCGTAACTCGGTTAATCAGTTTGCGGGGCTCGTATTAGTTACGGGGGAGCATAATTATTAATGAGGATTAAAAAAATGAGGATTTGAGCGGAGTGGAAAGCTGATTACGCACAAGTCAGAGGAGATATTTGCAGTGGTCGGTGCACTGAGATTAAAATAAAGGGTTCGAATGCTTAATTAAACCCGCTAAAACCGTCAATGGAAAGCAACTAGTCGTAAGCAAAAGTAAAAGGAGGCGAAAGGAGACAATGGAGGAAGAATATGTGGAGAGTCACCAATTAATAAGGGTTTCCGTTCTGCAATTATCAGAGACGTGTGTAAATGGTAAACCGTGATGGTAACGAGTGATGAGGTAGTCACTAGGACGCGGAGTTATGATTAGAGGAGAAACCTTTGGCCTCTTTGAATTGGGTCTAGAAACTTCGTCGAGGGTCGAATCGTCGGACGTCACCTACCCGGTGGGATTACGCGCGGTCTATTTAATTTAATTGTTGGCCCGTGCCTCGTCTCTTTCGGTGGTTCGTTGTCCAGTTCTGATTGATTACGAGTTTTTTGGATTTCAGAGCACAGACTCTCTAGTCTAGTTTAGTCTGTGGCACAGCACCTGGTTTTCTGTGAACTCAGGCGAAATTAACCCATCCTTTTGTCTTGTCGCGGCGTTGGAGCCGGTTTCGTTTCCATGGATATATACGAGGTCGAGTCAGAGTCCACAGACTCCACGCAGGGGGGCCTTCTTTCTCTCTGTTTTGCGGACTATTTATTAAACTCGAACGAGGGGCCGAATTAATCAAAGCCCAATTCGGTTAATAACAAAGGTTTGAGGGTCAGTCCAATGCACTTAACCAAGTCGGGACTATCAAATCCACTTAATTAACAAACAAATAATTGGGCCGTTAATTCCTGTTTTACCTTTTATAATCGTGGAGAGAGTCCAGTTCGATATAGAGATGTCATGCAGAGAGAAAGAGAGAGGAAATGAGAGAGAGAAAGAGAGAGGAAATGAGAGAGAGAAAGAGAGAGGAAATGAGAGAGAGAAAGAGAGAGGAAATGAGAGAGAGAAAATGAGAGAAAATGAGAAACGAGAGAAAATGAGAGAAATATAGAGAAATGTTGAGAGATAATGAGAAATATATATATATATATAGAAATGAGAGAGAAAAGAAAGAGAGAGGAAATGAGAGATATATTATTAATGAGATAGAATTAGAAATGATTATTGTGTCCATAGAAAGATTGAGAGGAAATGAGAAAGAGAAATGAGAGAAAATGAATTATTGAGAGGAAATATAAAGTCCATATTAGAAAGATATTAAATGAGGAAATTAAATCCATTATGTCATAATAGGAAATGAGAGGAAATAGTTCCATATTGAGAGATTTAAAAGATAGGAAATGAGATTATTAGAGAAATGAGAGAGAGAAAGAGAGAAATGAGAGAGAGATAAATGAGAGAAATGAGAGAGAGAAAGAGAGAGGAAATGAGAGAGAAAAAGAGAGAGGAAATGAGAGAGAGAAAGAGAGAGAGAAAGAGAGAGAGAAAGAGAGAGGAAATGAGAGAGAGAGAGAGGAAATGAGAGAGAGAAAGAGAGGAAATGAGAGAGAGGGAGGAAATGAGAGTGAGGGAGGAAATGAGAGAGAGAGGAAATGACAGAATAAAAGAGAAAAATAGAGCAAATAAGAGACAACAAATGAGAGAAATAGAGCAAATTAATGAGAGAGATAGAGTACATATATATTATGTATATGCCTTTTACTTTTACTTTGTGACCGCCAAGAAAAGAAATTTTTCTTGGCTCCGCCATTGTTCGTGAGGATCTGCAGAAAACAGAGGCGTCAGGTGAGTCAAATTCAATCAAACCCACATAATCTTAGTTTTTTTTTTTTTTTTGTGTGTGTAATTTCTTCGTTAACTTCTTTAAATAAGATGCCATGTAGCCATGAGAGGCTTACAACATCTTTGTCGGTAGTCTTATTTTCATGCAGGAAATTAGAACCGAGACGTTGTTAAAAGCGACACCCCGATAGTTGATATTTAAACAGGAAAAAGATCTAAGCAAGTAATGATTCGTCAAAACGTACATTAATTAGCAGTTACAAGTTTCATTAACATCTTCCAGCCAAAATAAACAAAAAAAAAGAAAAAAAAGAAAAACCCTTTTTTTGTTTTTCAGTTTTCAACATCATCACAGGTTACAGGTTACAGCAGATCAAACTCGATGGAAATAACAAGAGTGCTGCTGCAAATGGCCAAGTGCAAAGTGCAAAGTGCAAATACGACACCTTCTCCGACAAAAAACGAAAGAAGAAGAAGAAGCCGCGGTAGCAACATTGTCCGTTTCGGCATCTCAAGTTCCAAGTTCCAAGACCAGAGCGGCCCCCATCAGATCTGACACCAGAGAGTGATACATTGATAGATATGTACAAGTTAACTACGGAGCGCGCAGAGAATATAACGCCCAGCCCAAATTCGAATCGACCCGACCATTTCACTGCCGCCGCACGCACTTTCTTCGAGTGCTTCTTCTACCTGCTTTTTTAAATTTATTCGTTTCCGAAACCGGACAAGAGAAGCAGAAAAGGAGCTAGAGAGAGAGATGGAGAGATACGACTACGAGGGGCTAAATTAATTAATTAATACTGGGTATGTGATCAGCTGCTGTGGTCGGAATTCGGAGTTGGGAGGGACTACCAGAAGAAGTTGATATGGAAGGGCGCATGAGGGTTATCCTCCTCGTCACGAGACGGGGAATGGACGTGCCTTCCTTCGTATGTCGTGATCACCATGCGTGGGTCCTCTGCAAGCCTTTCCACTCTCTTCTTCACCCTGCAATTGTCCTGCGTGCATCTATAATAGCTCCTGCAACACACACAAAGAAAAAAAAACCCTAGTATTAACTGACCCACCTCCATTAACGTACCCATTGGGCTTCAATATTTCCAAAGCCCATTAGTTGTGTTTTAGATCACCTAGTGTCGTGGTACCATGGAGTTTGTGCCACTAACACAGTACTAGTCCCACTCAAAATGCCAAGTTCAGTAAAAAGATGGAGGATTCGAACTTGGCCCCTTAGTTGGGAACTTCATTTATTTAAAATGAAGAGGGATGGGGGACGGGATTTGGTGCTATCTATGATACATTGTTTGAGATTAACGGTAAAGCACTTATTTGGGCATGATTTGCTTTCTTTTTTTGCATGTTACTGTGAGGTTCCATAGGGTACTCTATGCATGAACTGTTTGTACAAGATCAGTTTCCACTTTCGCGTTAAAACTCAAGAAGCCTGCTTTATCATCACCCACGGCTTATAATTGCAGAAAGTAGATAGGCTTTTAGAGGTGTGAGAATCTCAATCATGGTGCTTTATGGTGTCTGAAACTATGAATAATGTTTAACTTCCCTTTAATTCACATACATAGACGATAAAGAACAAAGAAAATGCACTGAAAAATATTGATCTTCCCAGGTTAATTTCAGCAATTAATATTGGCAGAGCTTGAGTACTAAAGCAGATAGTAGCTGAAGAACGCTGTTAAATATTAGCACTGAATCTAACATAAGGGTTGGTTCTGATATAAGATCTACTTAAAAGCAACGAAAGCAAAAACTATATATTCTCATTTGCTCTAATTAGTTTCATGAAATAACGAACAAACAATCCCAGATCTTCAGCCGTCTTAGACATTGAACCTCCGATGCTCAGGCAAAACGCCAAAGCCCAGAGCAGATCTTCAGAGTCTAATCTCTACAACTTCCTTAATGTATATATAGTTCTCTCTTGTAGAATGTCTTGAAAAAGAAACCCGATCGGGAGACTGATTACACCTTGAAACTCGACTGGGTTTCGAAGACCAGGTTGTGGATTAGTTCCATGTACGTTTTTAGTTTTTGATTAGGGTTTGAAGTATATTCACCTCTTAACTCGCGGTTTTCGTTTGCAGAAACTAAGCAAGGTTAAACCTAATTACAAGTTAACCATTCTACTTCCCTAACATTTGGCGTCTGAACATGATCTAACAATGTGGGTTTAGAGAGAGTTTGCAGAGATAAGGGTCTCATATTAATTATGAACAGATTCATTATTATCCAGTGATTTGGTTCATGAGTAGTATTATATATCTTAGTTCTTCTAGGACCGAAAAATAAAGGAATGAAGAAAGAAGTTGCCGAGGTAAATTAGAGCAAAAAGAATTGTCAGAAATGGTGGGGGATAAGCAGATAAGCAGAAGCAGAAGTGTGTGTACCTTGGATGCTGAGTGTTCTTCACCACCTTCTGACCGTACTTCCTCCACTTGTAGCCATCATCGAGAACATCCACATCGCTCATGGTCTTGAAGCAGAACCTCGGCTCCCGCACCTTCCTCCTCCCCTTCACCTTCTTCATCTTCACCGCAGCGATCGACAGATGATCCTGATGATGATCCCCGTTAATATTATTAATATTATTGTTTCTCTTCATATTATTACTCCCCACTTCCGTCCACGGCCTGATCGAGCACACAAAACAAATTAAACAAACCCGTTAGTTCCAAACATTAAAATTATATACTCTCAAATCAAGGAACTACCTAGCTAGCTAGCTTCATACATATATATGCATGTATATATATATATATATATATATATATATATATATATATATATATATATATATATATATATATATATATATCGTACCAGAAACTATTAATATTGCTGGATCTTTGCACCGAAGATGCACCGAATTCCGCCAAATTCCCATCTGCAGGAGCAGTTGCCTCCGATCTCTGCTTCGGAACGAGAGAAGTGAGAGTCTCGGCCACATCTGAAAAGCTCTGAGAAAGCGTTCGCATCTGCTGAAACCCTAGGGTTGGGATGCTGGTCCATGTGGGAGGAGGGTAGGCTTCACTACCCGGGCTGTTGAAACCACCCACGTTGGTCGAAGCCCCCACCATGCTCTCGTTCCCATGTTCGTCCACCATGTTCAACCCCTGGTTAAGCATTCTCTCTGCAAAAAAACAACTCCTTCGATCTCCGTCTGTTTCTCTAACTTCTCCTCCCCTCCTCCGCACATAAATAAAGATGGTTTCCGCCTTTTCTGGTTACCGCCAAAAGAAAGAGTATTATATTAATCTCGGAAAAGAATTAAGAAAGAAACGCGTCCAACTACTTCCCTTCTAGGGTTCCTTAACAAGCTAAAGACACGTACATATTTGCCCATCACCCACTCTGTTCTGAACCTCACAGTAGAAGGCTCCAGGGATAACCCTAGCTAGCTAGTCAATTTATATACGGATGTACACGGAAGTGGCTTCCAGCAATTTTTCTTTTTTCTTGTTTGCTGTTTCATATTATTCTCTGGGAAAAGAAAAAGCTAGTCCACGCCCGACTGAAAATGTTATCGATTTGTTCATTAGCATAATCTTTCTGTTCTGGGTATGTATCGTTTGAAGAGACAGAGTCTAGTCTCTGTAGCGGTTGTCATCTATATATGTATATGCTATAGCAAAAAGAATATTTGTACTAAAGTTGGCGTCTTTCTCTGTAGAAACTGTATGTATAGAGTGAAGCCATCTGAGAAATTTTGCAGAGGAGAAAGGAAAAGTGAGAAAAAGAGAGATAAAGAGAGAGAGAGAGAGAGAGAGAGGTGATGAATATATATACATGTGTGGAGTTCTTCAGATGAGTACATAATAATGGAGGAGACATGTAAGGCGGTGTAGGGGTTCTTCTTTTGCACAGCCTAAATATCACGGCAATGATGATGAATCTTGGGTGCAAATCTCGCCCTCCGCTTCGGCGGTGAAGATATTATGATTCGATGAAGAGCGTCCTTGTTGACTTTGCTAAAGAATAAAGAGATCCGAGTCTCAAGACTCAATTGACCCTCACAAAAAGACCTTCGCCTTTACATACACTTTTCTTTTTTGTTTTTCTTTTCATCGATTTGCTAGTCCCTAATCACTGATATAGATCAGTCCCTCGGTCCCTCCCTCACGCCCGAGATTATAATTTGTCTCTTGCTAAGCTTAGATTTTCACGTAGACCCACTTTTCGTTCATATATGTCCGATCACTGCTCATCATTCCTAATTTCAGACATTCATCACAGCTTCCTCCTTCCCTTCCATTAGCATCTTCTTTTTAATTTCTTTCTAACGCGCGAGTATGGAGTATGGAGTATGGAGTCTATGGACAGCTAATTAACATATATATATATATATATAAAGCTTGCCGGAAAGTAACAGTACCTCAGACAGCTAAATGACTAATTTTTCACCAAGATCGAGGGACGTCACGTCCAATTACAGAGAAGAAAGCAAAATAAGCAGTCAAAAATCTGGTACCCGTACTAACGTTTCTGCTGAATGAAGCTACTGTACACATATTCCTCCTATTATGAGCTCGCTCTCTAGGCACATAATAATCTTTCCAGTCCGGCCATCTCTGTGGAGTACTAGACCGAGCTAGTAGCTGAGTAGAGATGAAGAAGAAGAAGAAGAAGAAGAAGAATAACCAAAGTGTAACAGAATCTAAGCTCGATCGCATTAGGTGTATTGGTGGCCTGGTGGGGTTGTGAATCCTTATCATGAGTATAATATCAAATCACAGGGTCCCGGTTTGCAAAGAGAGCCAAGGACAAGGAAAAATGGGATATTGCCAGGTGCAGCAGCCGCGGACACGACAGATCATGTTCTTTCCTCAAAGCTCTGATAAAACCCAGAAAACAGAAAAGCCAAATAGACCGAATTCAAACGAAAAGGATCACACATTTACAGAAAAGGAGAAACCGGAAAGAAAAGAGAACTTGTTCTGTCCCTTCCGGGTCCATCTCCTCTGCCCCCTCTACCCTAGCTACAGTCCTCTCCACTATAACAACAATCTTGCAGAAGAGAGAGATTGAAACAGAGATCAGAGTGGAGGATCGAAGGAGATAGAAACCCGTTTCTTTATTTTATTTTTTTTCTTTCTTTCTTTTCTTTCCAAGTCCGGAATTGCGTAAGGATATCGTGGGTGTGACATCATGGGGCCTACGTACGGGGAGGAATAACATTTTACATCATCTACAGTGGAGCATTAGAGAAGGGAACTGGAGAGAGTCGTTTTAGTTTTAGTTTTAGTTTTGTTTTCTTTATTGAGGGTTTTCTTTGGGAAAGTGAAGGCTGATGAGGAGATTGGGACTGAGAAGGAAAGGAGGTGGCAAACTGCATCATTTCTTTTTGTCTCTCCTCATTGGTGGCCTCTGGCCATTGTCAATGAGACTAAAACGTTCCTTTTGTGCTTTTGCACTTTTAAATTCCCCCAAATTAATTCCAGCTCCATCCATCTCTTCTTCATTTACATAACTATTAATGTCAACTTCTTAAACTCTCTCTTTTTTTTTTTCTTTTTTTCCCCCCTAAATTAAAGCTTACTAACTTGCCCCTGATCAGTCATGCAAACATATATGAAAACTGAAAGTACCCCTAGCTTAAGCTTGCTATAATATATAATGTGTCTTGAAGATCTTACAGAAAAGGATTAATTTGGTTCTGTTTTCACTGTTAGTTGCATGAGTTTACAGCACTAACTAACAGCTGGAAAACAGGGCAGAAACCCTAATATAGCTTATAACTTTAATGGGATCTTTATCTTCATGATTAAAGAGATTAAAATGGGAATTACCCGCGCATGAACAAGCTTTTTGTTTGGAAAATTAAGCTATGATCAGAGCATGAAAAGATCCATGATCAAGTTTGTCCCCTCTCCTTCCCTTCCCTTCCACTTGGTGATGGTATCCTTTTTGAATGAAAATTTACCCATTCACCTTATAATTAGGGAGGGTCTTCCCTACAAAATTTTGCTGCTCAAGAAAAGGGCAACATCGGTTTTGATGGGTGATAATCACTTTATAATGTCATGCTCCTGATGAAATGAAGGGGCATATGAGTACTTTCAGGGTAATTATGGGTTGTTATAAAACTTGTTATTCGTTAAGTGATTATTATTATTATACATCTTCTTTTCTTGGTAACTTTTGTAGGTGAGCATGAGAATTTAGAATCAGAGAACATAGATTTGAAACTCTGAAAGACTTCCAGAGCATCAATCATCCCAATTCCTTTGAATGATTACTCCAACCCACCTTCCTTTCTCTGTCTCTCTCACTCTCTCTCTATTTTCTCTCTTCTCTCTTTCTATATTCTCTCTCTTCTCTCTTTCTCTATTCTCTCTCTTCTCTCTTTCTCTATTCTCTCTCTTCTCTCTTTCTCTATTCTCTCTCTCTCAAGATCTCCTCTCTTCTCTCTTTCTCTATTCTCTATCTCTCAAGATCTCCTCTCTTCTCTCTTTCTCTATTCTCTCTCTTCTCTCTTTCTCTATTCTCTCTCTTCTCTCTTTCTCTATTCTCTATCTCTCAAGATCTCCTCTCTTCTCTCTTTCTCTATTCTCTATCTCTCAAGATTTCCTCTCTTCTCTTTTCTCTCTCTATATCTTCTCTCTTATCTCCTCTCTCTCTCTCTCCACATCTCCTTTATCTATTCTCTCCCTCTGGATCTCCTATCTTCTCTCGCTTGCTCTCTCTCATTTGCTCTCTCTCTCTCCCTTCAGTCTTCCCCCTTCACTGTCAAGAACCATCTGCTGCTCGCTCAGACGTGCCATCTTCCTTCTGCTGTCTTGACAGGGTTCACTTCCTCTCTTACTTCTCTGTCAGCCACTCCATTATCTCTCTCTCTTGTTCACGAGGTAGTTGAATGTACATATAATGATAAAGAATTTCACCAAATCATTAGATCTCATATTCCATTTTTATTCTGTCTGCACTGCCAGCTTCCAACTCGTGATTATTTTACCTGTACCTTTTATCCTTCTTTTTGTTTCAATTTCAAATACTCATTACTCATTCCTGCAGATCCCCCACCCCAAACAACAGAACAACACAGTGAAAAGGAGTGAAAGAGAGAGCAGTAGGTGCAGCCTTAGTTGAAGTGGGAACTGATATATATATACATATTGATGAACAAGGTGGCCAGGCCATGAACCATGGCGGCTGTGTGATATTAATCTTAATCCCACCTAGCCTCCCTCCACACAACAAGGCAAACGGTTAGAGACAGCACCTATAATTGGAACGATCAAAACCATTTATAATTAATTTACACTTTGATGGAGTTGTGATTTGTGTAAGGGGATAACTGCAGTGATACATGTGAAAAAGTTTTCTTTAGGGTTCATGGCATGATGATGATGTGTGGGGCCTTAATGACACTTACCAAAACCTCATTAGTGTCCGAGTTATAATTACCCTGTTTAGCCATTACTAATAATTGCAATTTTTTTTCACTTTAGTGAGAGAGCCATCAGTGGTTCCCTCTCTACTTTGCACTACTTTTCTCTATATATAGTAGCATCCTGTTAGTGGTTCCCTCCTTCCTCTCCTCCTTGATTGTCTTTTAATATTTGATCAACATGTAATCAATCTCTTTCTTCATTTTCAGGCTCTTTTAATGAAACCCAAATAGTGTAGTCCTGTAAATGGCAGCCACGGTACTGATAATTTCCAAGGTGAATATGACGGCCATTGGTTATGCATTCTATGATTTGTGATATGAACTCCAAAACAGAATGATGCCACCAACATATCCCTCATAATGGTGATCTAAATTAAACGTTGTACACCTACCAATTGTTTTCGATGAGAATGGGATCAGCATAGTGTGAGAATTTTCCGTGCAAATTTACCAATAATTTTGCTGCTCTTTTAGGGGTGATGAGAGCCCGTACCGACTTTGCATATATATGCTGATAATGATGGATCCTTGCAATGGCCTTAAAGGTGATGGATTCATTCAGTGGGAGCACTGTAGCTTAATGCACAAGGATAAAAAAAAAAAAAAAACAGCCAGCCCTTAGGACACTACTGTTGCAGATCTCGATCAGCACCCCAAGCAGTTGGAGAGATTTATTATTATTATTATTATTATTTTTTTTTTTGGGTCCTACCACCCTCTGCCGAGCTGAATTTTCTTATAAATATTTGGGTGATACTAATCAACTCTATCACTGATTTATATATATCATATATCAAAGAGAATGAATGTAAGTTTGCTATATATATATATATATATTGTTCAAGGTTTCAGTTTAAGAGGTCTGTTTCTGCCTAATTAATCAACCTACTCCCTTTGTTGCATACGCAAGGAAAGGTCACTTCTCATCTCTTTCTCATCAACAGTCAACTGGAATGAAGAATCTGTTAAAAGTTAATCAGACCCATCTACGAACTTGCTTCAAATTTGAAGAAACGATTACACAAAAGCTAATTAATCAAGTTTCCTTACCGATTAACTTTTAATGATTATTAATTTTTCGTAGATGAGATTAATGAACTACATATATCGAGTTCAAATCTCTTGGTGCCAACTGCCATATGACAATGGAGCTGTGGCACCAGATAAAAACTATGGTGCAACCACCGAATGATTCCAACCCAATATATACAGTTCTAATTAATTGATCCCTTAAAAATTCTTGAGAGTGGATGGTCAACTGATGTTGTGTCTTATTTGGAGAGATGTCACTAAATAAAGACAAAAGGCTGGTAAGTAGAGAGGGAGGGAGAGGGAGAGAGATGTAGAGAGACTGAACCAGAGAAATATCTAAGGGAGAGATCGAGAGAGAACCTAGACAGAGAAACTGAGAAAAACCAGAAAGAGAACCAGAGGGGGTCGCGAGTCGCGACGGTGAGAGAGCATCGCAGCATCGGCGACGACGGATTTCTTTGAAACTGGGCTTTGTAGCCTTGCCTGTTGCTTCCATAGTCCATAGTCCATTCCCTCGCCCGTCGGCAAGGCATCAAAGTCCATTTACTTGACTAGTTGAGAGTTGGGTCGTGATTCGAATGGCGGTCCATCATATATTGTTTTGAAAACAGTGTTTACAAGAACATAAAAAAATACATATCACGTTACATTTTGAAATAAAATTTATGTACATGTGTGATACAAATATATAACCTTATATTTTATTTTTAATCAATGTAATTCAGAATAAAATGCTATGTTAAGTTTGTACACCTCTAATTTAAGTATGTAAATTTAATTGTCATTTTAAAGTTAGATAGGCATAGAACTTATTTTTATGGGAAAGATCACATATTTATAACTAAATAAAATAATTTAAAATTATTTTTTCTAAATTATCTGTAATATATTTATGGTATATATATAATTTAATTTTTTATCCTCACCTTTATATATATATATATATATATATATATATATATATATATATATATATACATATATACTAAACTAAGGATTTTTTCTAAATTTTTTAAATAATGTTTTTTAAAAAAATTGAAAAAAATTTCCCCGAGTCGCCCGAGTCGTACCCTAACGACTCAATTTTTGACCTACTACAAAGTCCGAGTCGCACGACCTAGAATTATCCGCCAGGCGGCTCGGGCCTCCCTCGGTCCTCTCAAAACATAAGTGGCATTTGCACCAATCCCTGGCAGCAGCCGTCATCCGTCCTGACGTCCGCCACCAGGCCTCACCGCCTTCTTCGTCACCCCACTCCTCCTCTCTGCAAAAATCCCTGACACACGTAAGCTCCTCTCCATGTCCCCCATCCCCGTCGGTGACGCGCATCTCCATCTTTACCGGTGGCCGCGGGGATTCAACCTCAGAACCCACCTCTTCACTCATACGGCCGTCTGGTTCAAACTCATTAATCTCCCCATCATCTACTGGCACGAAGAAGTCCTAAAGGCCATCCTTCAACCGCTGGGAAAATACCTGGCCATGGGCTCCGATGCTCGTCACCGTACCGGAGGAATGCACCCAAGGGTCAAAGTTGTAATAGATCTTCGCGCACCGGAGTTGAAAGGGTCTTTCTTGGTCGATGACGGAGATACAACTTTTTCTGTCTCCTTCGAACCGGAACATTTGCCAAAAATCTGCGTTTTTTGCAACCGGTGGGGGATCAGCACGCGGGAGTGTCGCTTAGTGGCGGATGCTGAACACTGACGATGTACCCACATTGAATATTTTGTAACACTCTCTCTGATCTCAACTGGATGTAATATCTCGCTTTTTTTGTTTGAAAAATGTATCTGCGAATCTCTCAGTAGACTACTGTTAATGGCAGGAAGTGGTAAGATCTCTGCTTAGTATCTATTTTGAGTGACGGTAAGTGGTAAGATCTTTTGTTTAGTATCTGTTTTAATGACAGGAGCTCAGGAAGTTGTAAGATCTTTGTTTAGTATCTGTTTTAATGACAGGAAGTTATCTAATTCATATCTAAATTAAACCAAGTTTTCTAGAGAAATTAAATTAAAGCTAATCTAATACATGCGCTACATTCATGGTTCTACCCTGCATAAGCCATGAACAGAGGAACATTCAGATGAACTGATGAACAATTTGGAAGCAATACTACAGTTTTTCCCCATTTTCAGTACGTTGATCTGGAACCAAAAGCACCGATGATGACCTTTCCGTCGAAGCTTGACAAACTGGAAGTGCTCTTAGAAGAGGTCACTCTGTAAGACGAGGGATCAGAGGAGTCTACATAACTATCTGAAAATTCGCCCATCACGTTGTAGTTCTCCTGATGAATGTCCGGCGGGAGAGGAGGAAGAGTGGCGTCGCCTAACAGAAACTGAACCACCCTTCTCATACTCGGCCGATAACAGGGTAATGGGTGCGAGCAGAGCAATCCAAGATTCAGGATTAACTCCATTTCTTCCCGGTCGTAGCGATCCAATCTGGGGTCGACCGCCTTCATCACCTCTCCTCTTCTGTACAGTTCCTTGATCCAGTCGACCAGCACGAGCTCGAACGCGTTGCTCTGCGGCTCGATGGGTCTCCTCCCGCAGGCCACTTCCAGCGCCAGCGCCCCGTAGCTGAACACGTCCGTGTTCGTCGTGGCTTTCCCGGTTCTCGTGAGCTCCGGCGCGAGGTACCCGAGCGTGCCCACGATGTGGGTCGTTTGGGGGTGAATGTCGTGCTCGTAGATCCTGGCGAGGCCGAAGTCGCCGAGCTTCGCGTTCAGGTCTGCGTCTATCAGGATGTTGCTTGATTTAATGTCTCTGTGGACCACTCTCTGGTCGCATTCTTCGTGGAGGTAGAGCAGCGCCTGGGCGACCCCTTTCAGAATCTTGAATCTTTGGTCCCAGGTGAGGAGCTTCTTGGGGTTGAACAGGAGCTTGTCGAGGCTCCCGTTTGGGACATAGTCGTAGACGAGAAGCAATTCGTCTCTTCTTCTGCACCATCCGTGTAACTGGACCAGGTTCCGATGCCTTAGTCTTCCCACGCTGATGATCTCTGCGACGAATTCCTTCATCCCCTGTCTTGAATCATGGGAAATTCTCTTAATTGCTGCTTCCAACCCCGTGCTGGGGATCACTCCCCTGTAAACACTCCCAAACCCCCCTGACCCAACTAGATTTTTATCTCCAAATCCCCGTGTTGCAGCTGAGAGCTCCGAGTAGTCGTATCTTCGGGCTCCATATTCAACTTCCCAGTCCTCTAATTGATCTTCGTCGCCGTTCTTGAGTCTTTGCAGTATTTGATAAGACGCGAGAATCCCCAACAAAACGAAGGCAGTACCGGCCAAAGCAATTCCTAGAGCGAAGCCTTTGCTGTTCACGATATTACTTTTTGGTGGTGACAGGGATGGTAGCTCTGAAGGGTCTAACTCTTGGGCAGGTCCGTTAAGCCTGAAGCTCCAGCCTAAGACATTATGTTCAGCCGCCAGAAGACCCGTGGAAGCAGAAAACCCCACGTTCATGTACTCGTCAAAGACTGTTGACAGATCAACAGGGAATGATATCAAAGGCAGAGATGGCCTTGGTTCTCTGAAGGGAGATATTGTGACATTCAGTAACTTCTCCTTGCTGCTGTACTCGACCCATGCTTGAACAGAAACTCCAGATTTGAAGTCTATAGTTTGATTGTTGTTGGATCTGTTGCCAGAGATGTAAGCTGCTGGTTGAGATACATTGGAGATCAAAGAATTCATATCTATCCCAACATGGTTGTCATTTATGTCACCCAGCTCCAGATTCTGGACCATGTCAAATTCAACAGCCAAAATATGGTTATTGAAGTTGGCATTACTCGTCATGTTTGGAAGGCCGAGATACTGATTTATCTGAGCTCCTTTAAGATGTGCTGTGGAGGAGAAGAGAAAAGCAAGGCCATGACCTCCAAGATTTGGGTACTTGGGACGTAGGGAGAAGACGAAGGTAGTGCTGAAAGACAAAACATCTGCACTTCTTGTGGAGTTATATTTGAAATGTAGAGGCTCAGGATAAAATGCATGACCCAGGATTCTGCCTGTGTCGTTTGTGACCGCTAAGACGCCATCAGCTTTGACGTAGGATCCACCGGAGAGGCTTAAGTCCGCATTATGGAAGCCATTGAAGACGAAGGAGGTGTCCTTAGCCGAAATTACGAAGTTGAAGACGAGAAAATGAAGAAAGATCCGAAGTGGCTGCATTCTGGACCTCTCAAAGGTGGTCTTTTGCTTGAAGAATTGTTTGTTGGAGTCCTGTTACAAATCTGATCAAAGCAAGAAGTAATGAATATGAAGTTCTTGATCCAAATGGTGAGGCATATATCAACCATCTGCTCACTGTAAAATGTACTTAATTACTAGTGCATGCAATCAAGCTGTGGCAGCCATGCATGAAAATAAAAACTTACCGGGTAAGTGGACCTTGCCACTGATGGAAACAGAGAACCTCCCAACAGGGGCTTCTGGGCTGTGAATTTGAGACCTAACAGAAGCAATCGAACTCTCAAAGAAAGGAGCTGTCAAGTAAGCACAATTAAGGATCACAACAGGCCGGATTGAGGGAAGGTTTCAAGATGACACTTGCAGTCATCAAATGAAGGACAGAGCTGATGTGCTAAACACATTTGGTCTGTGCTTTCATTCACAGTCAACATGCCCGAAAACCCTTCATCACTGAAGAAACAAAGATGAAATAGTAAAGGGGAGGTCCCCATTCCCCAGGTTCCCCTGCGGCTGCTACTCTTCGTGTCCATGAAAACGGGAGCAGAGAGCTGGAAGTGTCGAGATCTCTGCAGTCCCCTCACAGTTTCTGATGCATCATTTTCCAAATCCAGAAGTGGTTGACAAATGAGAGGCAACTGGGAGATGTCGAGGCCTTGAGGTTTGTGGCATGCTTGTCTTTACGAGGTGATTATCTGCTCTAGCTGGCTGCAACGAAGACAAGCATTCTTGACTGTTGGGATCTTCTATCCCGCCTATGAATTGGTGAAAAGATTGGTGAAGGAATGATACTAATCCAAAATATCAAATTTCATGCGGTCGGCCCACTTGCTCGACACCGTGCGACAGATAAATCCGAATACTGCTCCTTACAATCTAAAGACATTGCCGTAGTTCTGGGAAAAATGTTACATCCAAAGCTCCTAATACAACCAGCTCCATTTGGATCACCCAGTGCCAGCACCAGAGTTTTTATAGAGTGCCAGTTAATTAGGCTGGGACATGACACTATGAGCATTCATATTTTCATATGCTCGCTTAAATATGATATTGTAGACCTAGATTTAATATTTTAGCTAGTATCTGGTATTTTAACTTTAGATATAGTAACTCTGTGACATGTCACAATTTGGGTCAGTGGCAACAGGCAAGTGGCTAAGTTATAGATAAGGCTTCTGAGAAATGTTTTATGGTTAACTTCATTATTTGGTTTCACTAATATATAATTTTTTCTCATGTGTGTTTTACTTTTTATGAATAAACCACATTAATTGGTTAGCCAGGAAATCAGAGTGACTATAGTTTGGTCTTTAAGTAGAAATCCTCATCTGGACAAATGGAGAGATTAGTATTTTTATTTTTTTTAAAATAATGATATCTACTAATAACGCACGGCTATAAAGAATAACTTTTTCCCTCTTGATGAAATTCGTATGCAAGGCCCTTTTCTGTGTTTTTACAGATCGAGCTTAAGAAGTCTAAACATTGAGGGTGCCAGAGCCCGGAATGGATGACCAAGTGCGGAAGCGTCGATCGTCTGATGGCTCTGCTTTCTAGAAGCTGCGATAGGGTGCAGCGTTCAATTCATTAGAGGAGTGAAAGGGAATCGAGATCTCTATTTTGATGAAAATTGTATAGAAATGGAGCTCTTCTCGATTATATTACTCCTCCTGTTCTCGTTCTTATCTTTCCCGATATCAACGTATGGCAGAGGCGGAGAACGACTTGCGGGACGGACAGGTTTTTCTTGGCTTCAAACTTCAGCATGTCGATCTTAGTTCTTTCTCCTTCAGTGGCTGTTTAATAATCCGCTATTTCGAATTGAGCTGTTTGCATTTTTTGTATGTGTATATTATTTTTTCTATTTGAGATTTTGAAGCTTCCTGTGAGACTGTTAAGAGTGTTGCGGTCTGTTTGCCGCCTCTATGAACCATTGAATCTGTTACGGCTTATTTGGTCACTGGTTTGCGTTGACTTCCTCTTTGATGAGTACTCGCAATTTCATTGGACTTGACTGTTCCAAACTCAAACTGAAATATAACAGTTCAATTTTTTTATCTAATAATAATAATTAGAATGTGATTCCGGGCCACCTAATGCTAACTTCGCTGCCTTTTTCCTGTTTATCGAGCAGGTTTTGCTGGTCACTCTGGTACTGGATTTTTTTCTCGTCATATACTTGATGAGAACCAAATGCAGACAAAGTATGTGGGAACCTTCTGCTTCGCATGTTTGGTATTAACATTAATACACTTTTTGTTGTTGTTATCACATTAATAAACCCAATAACGATAATTTTTATCTGTCTGACTATGGCTACTATAGGATCGGTATTACTATCATCATTGTCTTCATCAATATTATCATTGTCATCTGCTTTTGAATGAGTGAGTCACAAACAAATAGCCCTAAAACTTTTTGCTCCTTTGATGGTGTTGCAGAACAGTTCCGATGGAGGGGTACATGACAAATTCAGAATTGGAGAAGGCTGTCATAGAATTTGGACAAAGATGCCATAAAATTTCTAGAATATACAGGTGATTTTGCTGTAAATAGTGGGACTCTCTTGTAAAAATTTCAACTATATATTGGTAATATTGTGTCAACATGTGTTTCCCTGTCACTTGCTTTATACGCAAAAAAGAAGAGAACAATTTTGCCCATTCTTGACAATGAAAAAGGACTAAAAGCATGAGAGTCTAACAGATATTTTTATTTTTATTTTATTTATTTATTTATTTAATGAGAAAAGTCAGCGATTTTATTTCAGCCAAGGGCCAAACCAGAGAATAGTACAAGAAAACAGTTTGAAATGTGAGGTCCTTTACAATAAGGGATTAAAGGCAGACCCTGTCTTTAACGAGAGACTCCATGGAACCATTAGCCAGGGTAGAGACGTAAGACCAATTACACACAGAAAGGCTTGCCTAATTCAAGGTTATGAAAATTGTAATAAAGTCTCACCATTTAAATAAATAAATAAATAAATAAAAGCCTTCACAAGGGAGGTTGATGCCGAGAACATCAACCAATTACCAACTTGGAGTTGCTTGGAGCTTGCCAATGAGGATGATGCAAGATGCATAACCATGGTAGAGACTCTTTGGTTCAGCCCTTGTGAAGGCAGAGTTACCAAGGGGTAGCATAGGTTGTAAAAATCTGGTGTTAGAGTTCTTGGCAATACCCATTAACCGCAAGGCGTAGGACTACCGAGAGAGGAGCCATCAAAATTTAGCTTGGTCAGCCCTTCAACTGAGGACTCCAGCAACTGTTGCTTGCTCCAGAGTGCAGGGAGAGTTGGTAACTTCTGCCCAGGTGTTTCTGAATAGAGCACTCACCACATCTCTGAAAGCTTGTGAAGTTTTAAATCAGTTGATAACCTGTTGGGAGATGAGGTTAGCAGCACTCAGCCAAGACTTGGTGCATAATAAAAACTCTTTACTATCTCTCCTTCCATGTGTACCAGGGGTTGTAACTGAGCCAACAACTACTTAGTATCTTTCCTTTGGAACCCATGGAGAAGCCTCCAAGCTGCTGAGTAAGGCCCTCATAGGAATGAGTGAGTGCTGTAAAGAATCTCAAAAGGTGCAAAAATTTGCTCAAATCTTCCAAGAATAAGGACAAATGGCTAGCAAGTGGTCTACAGTCTCTGTTTTCTCTCGGCATATTAGGCAGAGAAGTGAGGTGAGACTAAAGGCTCTCTGCTTAGGCCATCTGGCTGAAATCTGCCCTCTGAAAGAACTCTTTGCAGAGGGCCACAATGTGCCCCAAGCAGCAGCAGCTGTGAGCTTGTGAGTGCAGATGTGTGTCGGTTAGCAAGTACAACAGCAAGAAAATCTGAGGCTTCCACATCATTGAAGTGACAGCTGAAGTGATCAACCTAGTTAACTGTCAGCAGACTTCCCCCTTGGTGATGCCAGAGATAAGGCTTGCTGGTGGTTAGACAGCAAGTAGAGTCTTGGAAATGTCTTGAGGGAGCCCGCCGGCAGCCAGAAAGCCTCCCAAAATCTTAGCTTCCTCCCATTGCTAGCATGGTGTAACATCTGATGACCTTATAAAATCATTAGTCAGTATTGTAATACATTACTAGAAAATCAATAAAAAACAACAATTTTCAAAAAAATAAAATCATTAGTCAAAATTCGTACTCTTACAGACAGGATTGCATGTTTACACATTCTGACACAAGTCATTATCCTCTCCAAATGTTTCAGATTTAGGAACAGTTTGGTATCACCAAAAAACTGGTTACAATCTGCTTAGAGTGGAAAGTCTGTTGTCCAGCCAATGTTTCTTTTGTTAATATCTGTGATGAAAATGTATATTCATTTGCTTGGAGATGGTTTCAATCCTTTCAGGTACTTTTCTGGTTTTGTAATAATGATTGTGCTGACTTGTTTTTTGTTCTCTCTTTGAGGGATTCTTGAAATTCATAATCAGTATTGGGAAGAGTGTAAACGGGGTACCTTTGGTAATTACCTCTCCCTTTCTTAATCCTTTTTTCTAAACAACAAATTAGTGGTTATGCTTGGGTTCCTGTTGCTCTCCCCTTATTAATTCTGGCATATTTTAATAAATTTCCTTTTTCAAGGAAATGAAAAACGTGGGCCATAATTGGGTAGACCAATATTTCTTCATCTGATTAAAGTATTTTTTCATTTTTCTCTGTAGTGGGTGATAGAGATTTCAGACAAGGCAGGTCAAGAGGAAGCTGAACCTGCATTCAAGGTGATAATTATATGATTTGCTTGGCCGGTTTTTATCCATTTTTAATAGCTCATTTTTGACTTGAACCCAAACTGTTTGGAAAACTCTCTCTCTCTCTCTCTCTCTCTCTCTCTCTCTAGTTTTCAGACATAATTTATAAGTGTTTTTGCATACAGTTACTGATCAAAATACATGTCATTTATCCAGTTCATTGGTAATGTGCATGGAGATGAACCTGTCGGTCGAGAACTACTCATGCTTCTCGCAAATTGGCTATGTGATAACTACAACAAGGATCCGCTGGTATTTATCTGTGTTTATAGTTTCACAATTTCTTCACGTTTCTCTATTTGTTTACATTTGATTTGGTTATGTTTTGTTTCTTTTGGGTTTCTGAAAGTAATACATTTTTCACTGTTGTATTAATTTGGTGATTGACTTCTCCTGAACATGTTCATTTAATCTGATTAGGTATGCAAGTGTTGTGGAGTGTTCATTTCTCCTCTCTTTATGGACCTTTATATTCTAATTATGTGGGAAGTTGGATATGTGTTTAGCTATTCAGAGGCTGAAATATTTCAAATTGCTGTCCATCTTTACAGGCTACCCTGATAATAAAAGGTGTCCACCTTCATATACTTCCTACAATGAATCCTGATGGTTTTTCTCTTAGGCAACGTGGCAATGCTAACAATGTTGATCTCAATCGTGATTTTCCTGACCAAGTGAGTCTATTCATGTCCTTTTCTTTTCCTTTTCATAATGCAACAAATCCTTTCTCATCTCTGTTGAGTCTTTGGGAAAGCAATTTTCAGGTCTATCCATTTTGTTGAACTTTGATTGTTCTTGTATAATTGCATCAATGATACATATCGACTAACCTAAGGTTTAACTAACTTAGTTCTTCGCTGATAACGATGATGTGGAGTACCGACAACCTGAAACAAAGGCAATTATGAATTGGAGTAAAGAGCATCATTTCACAGCGTCTGCGAGCTTGCATGGGGTAATTTAACTAATTCCATGCAGTGGCAATGATATTCATTTTTATATCGTTTAATTTGATTGTGATAATATGAATCTGCAGGGTGCACTTGTTGCAAATTATCCATGGGATGGTTCTCCGAATAAAAGGTGCCCCTTTGTCTATTTGTCATATTTTCACATTTAAGATGTTGTAGTGGTAATTATTTTAATATTTAATTGGGTGTAAGTGATAATGCCACTCCCAATTATAGTGTTGATACAAACTTAACCTTTTCTTTTAGTTCTAGCTTTTGTCCTATCACGGGCTTATCCCAGCTGTAGTGGTGTGCTTGCGTTTTCCAGTCACCAGAGAAAATTTGTGCTTTTGTATAATTTCTTTGTTGAGCATTTGACATCAAGCAGCCATACCTGAAGAATTATTTTTCTTTGGTGCTATTTGTTTTATTTAAAATTCTTTTTATTCTTAATAAAATCTTTTTAAGTTTATGAGATTTTATTTTTGCCTCTAAATCCGCTGGGTTGTTTCCATTCAACCTGCAATGTAACTCGTTAACACATAATTTTCTTGAATGGTAGTGCTGCACAGTTCTAGAAGTTCTATTTCTATTTCTTATACTATTATAGCTTATTTAAGTGTTACTCAAGATTGGTTTTAACTGCTTCATGTTCATACTAGTGATCCTCATGTTTCTGCAGCCATTGTTAGTCATCCTCCAAACTGTGATTCCTACCATCATAAAATTGTTGTTAAATAGCATACAACTTGAATAGCTGTATAATGTCTTCTTGATTGATATGGAAGGGGGAGAATTGATGGGTTGGGGTCGTGCAGTGCGCGCTCTAAAGTATACAGTAGAGCTCGCCAATAGCCACCCCAGAGGGTGTGTTGGGCCCACTGTTTGCATCAGGTGGGCCATCCCCCTCCAGGGCTCTCTTTGGCGCGCTGCACCGTATACAGTGCAGCGCGCACTGCACGATCTCAACTCAGAAATGATATAATTTGATACTTTCTTATTCAGGTCTGATGTATAAATCTCCATACTATTTTGGAAATGCAGGAGAGAGTATTACACATGTCCCGATGACAAAGCATTTCGGTATATGGCTAGCGTGTACAGCAGCTCACACTATAACATGTCTCAAAGTGAGGAGTTTGATGGAGGGATTACAAATGGTGCCCTTTGGTATGATATAAGGGTGTAATATTACTCAAATCTCGAATATAAAGAAAGCATATATATGTTTATAAAATACAATAGCCTAAGTGAAATAAATGAACACTTTCTGTTATTTGAGAATGTAACAAATCCTGCAATTCTAGCTTATTGCTTGATGAGGTCAACCTTTTTACATGTACTGTTCTCATGCTGATGTCAGTCATGCTCCCTCCCTCCCTCCCTCCCCTCTAACTTTCATGTAGTTGAGACTTTCTCAAACGCTCTTCTATATTCTACTAAATATTTGAGCAAATGCTGCTGTTTAGGTACCCCATATATGGTGGCATGCAAGATTGGAACTATATACATGAAGGTTGTTTTGAATTGACTCTGGAAATTAGTGACAACAAGTGGCCAAATGCAAATGAGGTTTGATTTTTTGTCTCAACTTTCCTCTGGATGCTGGTTTTATGATTTTTTTTAACAAATGACTCTCTAAAATTTTCATCTCTTTCTTAAACATGCAGCTTCCTGTCATTTGGGAGTACAACAGAATGAGTATGTTAAATCTTGTTGCAAGCCTTGTGAGGGTACGTTTCCATTCTTCAATTGCAATGTGTTGCTAGCCCTTTAAGCATTTAAGAGTCGTGGTGTTGCTGCAAAACACCGAAATCGTCCAGAAAAAGAAATTACTGAGCATGTTGGACCATGTCTTATTTTTATAAATTTGCCACTTAACTGACACCAACTAATGCGTCAATACTGATTAGGAGTATTCAAGTGTGAGGTCTTGGGTTTACTTCATCAGGGCAATAAATTTTCAAAGCAAAAGATTTCAACACTCAGAAAAAATGCATCAGTGGATGATTTAGTGTTAATTTTTAAGTTATTCAATCAATTTTTTTGTGGTTAAACTTTAAAAAATCATTATCTTTTAGCTTCTTTCTTCTTAAATTCTTGCTTTCTCTTTTATGAAATCCATGGCATTCTTCAAAAAAAAAAGAAAAAAAACAGAAAAAGTAATGCCTTTTGTATTGCTCTTTCCTGAATATTTTACTAATTGGTTCTTTTACTTAATATTTTTTTATTTTTATTTTCTTATTGTCATTGTTGTCATTTGCAAATATGCTTGGATTCATACATGGAGAAACTTTCTACCTTTTTTTTTTTCTGAGAAAATGGGTAACAATTTAGGATCTCTAAAGCTCTTTACTGAATGTGAACTTGAGCAACAGCTCTGTGGTCATACGTGGGAGTTATAATAGGAGGTCGTGAGTTCAAGTCGCCTTGAGGGTATTGGGTTTAAATTGTAGTTATGTATACGCACTTTTCCTAAAAAAAGGCTTGTTACTGAATAAAGAAGGTGATATGAATCATAATTTTTGTATATTCTAAAAGTATACTGATGGTCAACTGAGATAATCATTCATTTTGGGACATTGGACATCTTCATCGTAGGGAACAGAGCCCTGGGAGACAAGGCTCTGGTGCTCAAAGGCTGCTATCACTTTGAAAATCGTTCAATATGCTTTTGCTGCTATCACTTTGAACATTGTTTCATATGCTTTTAAGGGGATATAATTTCTGTGCCTCTTTGTGTATAATATCAACATATATTTCTCTTTCAGTTTAAAATTTTCATCTCAATGCTTCTTTACTTTTTAGTCAGGAGTCCATGGAAGAACTTTGTCATCTCACAATGGTCACCCTCTGCCTGCTTCTGTCACGATTAAGGGAATTAATTATACAGTATGCTGCCTCTTACATTTCTTCAGAGCCTCTTATTTTAAGTGAAAATTTGTATTTAAGTTCTTTTGCAATATGCTTTAGCCGAATGTAATATTTAGCAATTACTGTTGTGCAATACAGGTAACAGCAGGCAGTTCATTTGGTAACTACCATCGCATGCTGTCTCCTGGCAACAGTTATGAAGGTTTTATGTTATATCCTCTATCCTATACTGTTACTTTCTATCTAAAGCTTTTCTTTGCCTTTCTAAATGTTGTAGCAGTCCTAGTAGATCCATGATTTGAAAGATATTATGCTTAATTTGAAGAGGCTTTCTAATGTTGGTCAATCAATTTTGAGATTGAACTGGATCCAGCTTTACCCAGTTCATGAGAGTGTGCTCCTGTACAGGTATATGAACTATGAACGATGTGTTGAGCCATAAGAGGCTTGTATATCTGGGGAGTTTTGGAATAATCTCACATAAATGTTGGAAATCCTATTACTTGAGTAAAGAGGAGAGGGGGGGGGGGGATTTTAGTAATGGACTTGGACCTGACTTTAACATTAAATCATATGAGTATGTTGGTTGTTGAATTGCTCTCAGTATCCACACAAAAAACGTTTTCTATATTTTGTTCCTTCATCTTGCTTTCTCTGTTTTGTTTTTCTCCCATTTTCTTCTTTTGCTTCACTCCTTGAAGTTCTAATCTTCTTATGGGCAATGTTCTAATCCTCTTCCTATTTGTGCACGTATAAACTGATGTTATTATGACGTGTTACTTTGAATGGAAAGTTAACCCAAACTGGACTGGTAATGTTGTGTCACAAAAGGATAAAGTCACCGCATCATGTGCTTTACTTATAATTTCAATTTGTTTTATAGCATGAGATGGGCCACAGATTGGATTAGAAAAGGTCTGTAATGGCCGCCCAAATAACTTGAGCTTATTCTGTGCCATCTTTCAAGGATCCTCGCTGGCAAAGGATGTCTCTGCTTTCCTTGTTATTTTAACCGTTACTGTCTTCTCTTATCTCTGATTTTATGCAGAGCTTCTCTTATCTCTGTTTTATGGCATTTCTTGCAGTTGTGGCTACCATGCCTAGATATCGATCAAAGTCTACAAGGATTTTGTTGGGAGATGATGCTATGACTGTCGATTTTGTTTTGGATCCGGAAGAGGATCAGCTCCAGCAGTTCAATGGCGTGGCCAAATGCGAGTGTGAAGGTTACCAGAAGCTTGAAATGATGGAATATGTATTGGGTAGTCACTTGGAGTTTTCTTTCCTTGGTCTATCCATGGTGGCAGTTATACTCTTACTTGTGTTCTTCCTATGGAAAAGAAAGACAACGTCAAGACAGACCATTAGGGTTAGGGTATAAAAGGGAGCATGTAGGGCACGGTTTTGTATAAATATCTAATGCAATATAAATTGTTTTTGGACAACGCCTGTCAAAGGTGTTTATAATATTTATCGTGTCTAGGGTTTTGAAGAATGGCTTATACCATTTCTAAAAAATTATATGAAATGCAATATAATTTTTTATTGGACTGCCAATAGCAACACTAATTAGTGTCCCTGAATTCCTTAGCATCGACACCAATTTGAGAGCTTTTACCAAACCGAGGTTGAAGGCTAGGTTTAGTACCACCCCTATGAAGGATTGGGTTGCACCTGCTCTTCTAGTCTCGTCAAGCCATGATTTTCCGTCCTCAAAACCAAACAACGACTGCAAAAGGGAAAGGAAGAATCTTTTCTAATATTAGATGAAAATAAAACCAAGATATCTGCAAATTTTGCGTAACTGATTTCAGTTGTTGGAAAACTCAAAATTTCACAGAATTAAAATTGTACTCGTCTGTTTCACTTCTACCCAGTTTTTGAGTTTGTAACATGTACAGGTAATTAATAGCGAAGTCAAGCAACGGGAAGGGATCGTAAAATATTTTATTTTATTTTATATATATATATATTTTTTTATTATTTTATTTTATTTTTTTTGTCTGCAGCAGATACGTAGTATCTTTTGGTACAAGATCTGGATAACATAACTAATGTGGTTTTATTTTCCTTGGGTGCGCGAGTTGCATGCTACAACATTATTTTTTTCTTTTTTATTAAATAGGGAGTTCAAGTCTGTATGTGTAATGGTGCTCCATACGAATTCACAATCACGCGGAGAAGCAATTTATCAACCTCCCTCTTGTTGCAAGTTTGACCACATAGGCCAGTTTTCTTCCTCGAATCACTTCTCATCACTTCAATTGATCATCCGAATCCCGCCCTGCGTCCTCTCCTCCTGAATCCCGATCAGCTCTCCTCCGATAGGAAGAATAATAATCAACTACGGAAATTTCATTTATCCAGTCTTCGTCTCTTCTTCTGTTCTTCTGAATCTCTATTTCTCGTACCTTTTCTTCTCCGGAGGAGGAACCGAGCTCAGTTGGAGCAAGGCCGCCGCTACAGATGCCGAAGCAGCGGCGGCCGTTTATTGCTCCGGCCACGGCGACGCCTTCTTGGACGCGGGCGATTGGACGACGAAGGGAGACACGTCTGCGAATGCCACACATGCTACGGAGGGCCCGATTGCTCGGAATTCCAGTCCGATTGTCCGGTCGACGTTGACAGGTAAGTGCTCCAGTAAGTACTTTATAATGGCTGCAAGAAAAAGTACTGTGGAACATCAAAAGGGCGTTCCGCAGAAAAAGTGGAAGCTTAATCACAAGCTATATATGTTCGATACTTTGGCAGCGGCGATCCCTTGTTCCTGGAACCATTTTGGAGGCGACACGAACCCTCTGGTTCCGTTACGGAGGCCGCTTATCATCGGATGAGTTATGTAATGAAAGAAGGACTTTTTACCTCGGCGGAGCTCGAGCAGGAAATCAGACGGCTTCACTCGGTGGTAGGGAACGCAAACACCACCGGAAGGTATATCGTCTTCGGTATACAGTAGGATCGATGCAACTGCTCGGAGCATCAGTCTCTGCTCTTTCTGCAAGAAAAAGTTGGGCGCAACCTGCAAGAGTTGTACATGAAAACGTATTAAGTTTCACGTGTACGCAGGAGTGTACTTACATACGATGATTGGCGTATGTACACTAGTCGTTAAAACTTAAAAACACACAAAACACCAGAGAATGTTATCGCAGTTCGGAACCAATTGTTCCTACTCTGCGAGGCACTCGGCCCAGGGTAACAGAAATCCACTAGAGAGTATTACAACAGTTACAGTGTATAAAACACTTACAACAATACGTTCTTCTCCTTCGATTCGAACGAAACTCTCCTAGTCTTGTACCTTTCTGTTTCCACGCATAATAGAAGCTCCCCCGATACCCTTCACACTAAGGCTCTCCCCTTAATATGATCCCTCCTTCGAGGGTCGTCTTCACGCCAGACTTAGCAAGATGAAAGATCGCTTCGGTTTGCCCACCTACCGCATCAAAGCCACGACGTCTTCTTTTTTCAGCACAAGTGTGGATCTTCAATCTGGTTACTTCACGATCATAAGCTTGAAGAAACTCCCCTCAACCAGTCCTTCGCTTATTTTGTTAAACATCAGTAACCCTAATCCACATTAGGGATAACACTATATAGGTTTAGGGTAATCTCCCACTTTTACATCCGTGTCCTTCTCCTAGTTATCTCCTCCTTGAATCCAGGAAGCCAGCTTCGTCCTGGATTCCTAATTCGGTCTTGAATCAAGGAAGCTAGCTTCGTCTGGTTTCCTAAATCAACACAACCTTTCACGCACAATATCAGCCACGTTCTGGTTTCCTATTACACATTTCCACTTAAATATTATCCACATATGATAATCTCCTAAAATCAAGGAGTCTTGACCTTCTTTGTTTCCTGCTAACCTTTTACTTCCTTTCTGGTGATTCAAGACATAACATCTTCACATGGAAAGTGTTTTGGTCATAAATAGCCAATACGCAAGCCCGTATTTACATTCTCCCCCTTTGGCTCTTTTTGACAAAACATCTTTCAACTCTTCATGATATAGCATCTGTTAATTCTTCTTTTCAGTAGACATGTACCACTGTTCATTGTCAACAAAAACACATACATATTCACTGCAACATCAGTATCATCACATGTTCCTTACGAACTCATAACCCAGCACAATCAACTCAAAACAATAACCCATCACATCAACATCACAGAATCAGTATATACCATTTATTCTCATCTCATCACATCAACATCACAGAATCAGTATATACCATTATTTATCACATCAACATCACAGAATCAGTATATACCATTTATTCTCATCTCATCACATCAACATCACAGAATCAGTATATACCATTATTTATCACATCAACATCACAGAATCAGTATATACCATTTATTCTCATCTCATCACATCAACATCACAGAATCAGTATATACCATTATTTCTCCCCCTTTTTGTCAAAAAGACATAAACAACTATCAAGAGATGTAGTTGAGAATTACTGTGAAGGATGATGTTGGTGCACACTGCAATACCTTCTGCCGAGTACGTACTTGATCCATTTTTAACTGCACAAAACACCTACACCGAAGATATACCAATTTCTCCAAGACCTGCCAAAAAGATAATTGTCCACGGACACAGTAGAGTGTACTGACACCTGCAAGTACA
Source organism: Aristolochia fimbriata (assembly GCA_019845555.1). Lineage (NCBI taxonomy): Eukaryota > Viridiplantae > Streptophyta > Magnoliopsida > Piperales > Aristolochiaceae > Aristolochia > Aristolochia fimbriata. Next base: position 7,970,212 of record CM034078.1, read on the forward strand.
CTGTCCGCCCTTCTCTCACATACAACACAATCCTAGAGCTTCCACGAAGGAACTCAAATCTTTTAGCATCCAGACTCTTAGAAAAAAATGTATGCCAACTGATTCTCAGTAGATACATGCTCAAGAATTACTTGTCCTTCTTTCACCAGCTTTCTGATGAAGTGATGACGGATGTCAATATGTTTGGTCCTTGAGTGCTGAACAGGATTCTTGGATATGTTTATTGCACTTATATCGTCACAGTAGACAGTCATAACCTTGCTGTTCACCCCATAACTTGATAGCTTTTGTTTCATCCAAATATCCGTCTAAAGAGGCATGAAGCTCATGCTCATCATTGGAGCCCTTTTCTCCAACATTGTCACTCGATTTTCCCAAAGCTTCGAAACCATCATCAACGACAGCATTCAAATCCCTCACAACCTTTAACGAATTTTCAATTGAAGCATCACACACCACTTTTGCAGAAGACTGTAAAGAAGTGTTCTCTCGATCGACACAATGTTCCCCAGATGATAATGGCACAAAAGATAAATTCGGGTTTGCAGAGTTCGTACCTTGATGTTCAACCAGCGACGGTTTGTCCGAGTGTGGAGATGACGGAGCAGTTTCCATGGTGATGCGAAAAAATCCCGCTCAGCTTGTCCACGGCCAGAAAGCTCGACTCCACGATGAATGAGAAAAAAAACAATCTTTTGAGGAGGTTAACCTTTTCATCTTTTCCCCCTCCCTTTTTTTTTTTTTTTTTTCAATGAATATAAAGTAGTAAACAACTCAATCGTCCAGAAAAATAGTGTACACATACACACCTTAAAGTGTACTTACACTTGTATGTACACTTCTCACCTTGATCATCACGTTCAGCACAACACTAGAGTTCCACAACGGAACTCATCTTCAGTGTTTCTTTTAGAATGTCGGTGACCAAGGCATTTACACCGTTGTTGGGCTGTAGTTACACCAGTATACTTACGCTATTGTGACACATTCAGTTTATAACAACTGTCACCAGTTCTGGTTCCTTCTAGTACTGACTGTCTCCTGTCATTTTCCACTACACATCCGTCTTTAGTAAATCTGATATGCAGATTCTGATCACATAACTGACTAATGCTGAGCAAGTTTACTTTTAACCCGTCCACTAATAGAACATTCTCCAGCTTTGGTAGACCATCAACTCTTAAACTTCCTCTGCCAATCACTGCTACTTTAGAACCATCTCCGAAAGTCACCTCGCCACCATCTTCTCTATGTATGTCAGTCAGATTTCTTGCATTTCCCGTCATATGCCTAGAACATCCACTATCAAAGTACCATGTTCCATCTGAGCTTGTTTTTCCAGTAGTATTTGTTGCATATAAACTTGTTCTTTTCTTCTTCCACACACAGTTTGAAGGAGGTTTTAATAAGGTCTGGTTTCCACTCCATCTCCAGTCTCTGTACAACTTATAACAGGACGGTCTAATGTGACCATACACACCGCAATAATGACATACCTGTACCTGAGATGACCTCTGTCTAGACGGAGTCTTGTTGTTCAAGTTTTTAGTGTAGCCAATCCCCTGTTTGTTGCAACTACTCCTTCCTTTGATCAAGATATCATCCAATCTGCACTTGTCAAACTTCTTGAACACTTCCTGTGAATTTTTTAGCTCTTCCTCTAGTTTCAAAATCATCTTTTCTTTCTCAGTAATCTTCTGTTTCAGTTTAAGATTCTCGGTCTCAAGAGAAGAGATCAGATCTCTCAAGATTCTTTCTTCATCTACAGGTATTTTGCTTTCCTTTTCCATCTCTCTAATCTGTTTCTTGAGTACAGTATTTTCCTCCTCAAGTATACCTTGACGCTCCTTAAGAATCCTAGTACACTCAAGCACACTGTCCCATCGCTGAATAATATCTTTCAAGGTAATTTCCTCAACCTCATCCTCTGTCTCTCCCTCACTGCTGCTCGCACCCGTGAGTCTTCCAGATTCTGACAGTAAGCTCAACTTCTGTCTAATCTTTGCTATAAATGCAACAAAACTGTATTCATCTTCATCCGTCTCACTACTCTCATCCTCACTCCATGCAGCACTGAAAGATTTTTGTTTTCTCAGATAAGTTGGACATTCTGACTGAATATGTCCTTTTCCACCACATTCAAAACACACTAATACCTTCCTCTTTGCTGCAACCTCAGTGGATTCATTTTCTGCACTGTTCTCTTTGCTATTGCTCTGCACATAATTCTTTTTCTTGCTCCGTCTGGTGAACTTGTTAAACTCTTTTTCCAGCAAGGAAACCTTTTCACCTAGCTCCACTAAAGTTACTGCTGAAGAGCCACAGTTATCTGTCAGGGGTACTGTACCTTAACTTGACACTGACTGTAAAGCCAGACTTTCTTTCTTTCCTTTCTCTGCTGAATCTTCAGCCTCCTCATTCATTTCAAAGGTTTTCAAGGATCCAATCAACTCATCTAGGGTCATATTGTCAATAACTTTATACTCCTCTATAGCTACTCTTTTCATTTTGAATCTTGATGACAGAGATTGTAGTACTTTCCTCACTAACCGATTTTGAGGTATTTTCTCTCCTAGAGCTGCAGATTGATTTGCTATATCTCTGATTTTACCTTCATACTCCAGTATGGACTCGTCTTCTCTCATACGCATAAGTTCAAACTGAGTGGTGAGCATCTGTAATTTCGACACTCTAACACTTTCTGTCCCTTCATAGTGAACTTTCAGAATTTTCCATGCCTCTTGAGCAGTGGTACAGGCTGAGATCCTCCTGAACTGTTCCTCATTCACTCCAAAAATAGCATTCAACGCTTTCGAGTTACAATTCGAAAGTCTCTCTTCTTCCTCTGTCCACTCAGTGTCTAGTTTTTCAACAATCTTCATGTCAGCGCCTTCTCCAATCACCTTTGTAGGCGGACACCAGCCTTTCACAATAGTTTTCCAGGCCTTCTCGTCTTGCGCCTTTATGTAAATTTACATCTTCGCTTTCCAATAAGAGTAGTTAGACCCATCGAGCAATGGTGGTCTGGTGTTTGAGGCTCCTTCTTTCAGATATGACCCCATTTTCTCTAGGATCTTTTCTCTCCAAACTAATCTGGAGCCTGCTCTGATACCACTTGAAAACGTATTAAGCTTCACGTGTACACAGGAGTGTACTTACACCCGATGATTGGCGTATGTACACTAGTCGTTAAAACTTAAAAACACACAGAACACCAGAGAATGTTATCGCAATTCGGAACCAATTGTTCCTACTCTGCGGGGCACTCGGTCCAGGGTACCAGAAATCCAATAGAGAGTATTACAACAATAACAGTGTATAAAACACTTACAACAATACGTTCTCCTCCTTCAGGATTCGAAAAGAACTCTCCTAGTCTTGTAGCTTCCTGTTTCCACGTACAATAGAAGCTCCTGGATACCCTCACACTAAGGCTCTCCCCCTTAATGTGATCCCTCCTTCGAGGGCTGTCTTCACGCAGACTTCGCAGTATGAAAGACTGCTCGGTTTGCCCACGGCTGCATCAAAGTCACGGCGTCTTCTTTTCAGCACAAGTGTGGATCTTCAATCTGGTTACTTCACGATCATAAGCTTGAAGAAACTCCCCCTCAACCAGTCCTTCGTTTATTCTGTTAAACACTGCGTAACCCTAATCCACATTAGGGATAACACTATACAGGTTTAGGGTAATCTCCCACTTTTACATCCGTGCCCTTCTCCTAGTTATCTCATCCTTGAATCCAGGAAGCCAGCTTCGTCTGGTTTCCTAAATCAACACAACCTTTCACGCACAATATCAGCCACGTTCTGGTTTCCTATTACACACTTCCACTTAAATATTATCCACATATGGTAATCTCCTAAAATCAAGGAGTTTTAACCTTCTTTCCTGAAATCAAGGAGTCTTGACCTTCTTTGTTTCCTGCTAACCTTTTACTTCGTTTCTGGTGATTCAAGACAGAACATCTTCACGTGAAAAGTGTTTTGGTCATAAATAGCCAATACGCAAGCCCGTATTTACAGTACCATCAGTCCCGTATTACAACGTTAGTAAATCCCCGAGCTCAATTTCTATAAAAAATGAAATTATTTTTCTTATATTTTGTTGAAAATCGGTGATGGCAGGCTTACAGAGACCAAACGATGATGTTTAAGGGAAGGGATTACGAGTGGAGCGGAGATACGTTGAGGTGGAAAAATTCGTCTAATCAGTCCCCCCTGAATTTCATCGAATTTGTGACATCGCCCAACAATCCAGATGCGCAACTTAAGGAATCAGACCTCAAACACCTCTCCGTAGACACAATTAATTAACGATCGCGCTTTCTCCTGGCCGCACTACACCGCGATTCAAGCTCCAGCAGACGAAGACCTGATGCTCTTCTCCCTCTCCAAAATCACCGGTCACGCCGGCAGTAGATTTGGGTAACTAAAATTAATTAATATTTCGCTCCTCTCAATCGATCGATTAATAATGTCGATATAGATATATACATAGTTCATGTGTTTCACTCAGGTGGGCTTTAATAAAAGACAAGGATGTATACCAGAGTGGCGAAATACGTGGAGCTAGCCACACTCGGGGTATCTCGCGATACCCAGCTGAGAGCTCTGAGGCTGATCAGAGCAGCGTTAGAGGGAGATGAAGGTAGGGAATTATTCGAGTTGGCGTACAACACATTGAGGAAACGATGGGACAAAGTCAGTGCTGCATTCTCAAATTAACTCCGAGCGTTTCTCCCTCCAGAAAATTGCTCCTCGAAACTGCTCATATTCCGGAGAACTTAGATCTCCTTCCCAAGGTGGGTTGGCAGTTCGTAACTTAGTAGCTTTTTATGACCAAAACACTTTCCACGTGATGGTTTTTTATTGACTTACCGGAAAGGAAGTTGGCTGTCAACAGAATACAAAGATTGTCAGAATCCCTTAATTTCAGGTGACTGCGCTGGGTTTTACATGGAAGTTTGTGTTGAATTAGGAAACCAGCTGATATTTAAGTTGGAAGTTTGGGTTGGAATAGGAAACTAGAACGAAGCCGGGTTCCTTGATTACGAAGGTGGGTTCCTTGATTAGAGGTGAGATAATTAGAAGAGGGCAGAATGTAAAAGGGTAATATAACCCTAAACGTGTAAAGTGTTATCTCCGAGGTGGATTAGGGTTACGCAGTGGTTAAACGTAAACAACGGCGATTTGGTTGAGGGAGTCTCTTCGTGCTTATGATCGTGAAAGTAACAGTTGAAGATCCACACTTGTGCTGAAAAGAAGAACACCGTGGCTTTTGATGAAGCCGTGGGCAAACCGAAAGCGGCTCTTTCATACGGTGAAGTTCAAGCGAAAGACAGCCCTCAAGAGAGGGGATCACATTAAGGGGAGAACCTTAGTGTGAGGGGTATCCAGGAGCTTCAGTTGTATGTGGAAACAGGAAGCTTTTGTTCGAATCCTGAATGAGGAGAACGTATTACTGTAAGTGTTTTATACACAGTTACTGTTGTAATACTCTCTAGTACCCTGGGCCGAGTGCCCCGCAGAGTAGGAACAATTGGTTCCGAACTGCGATAACATTCTCTGGTGTTCTGTGTGTTTTTAAGTTTTTAAGGACAAGTGTACCTACGCCAGTCGTCGGGTGTAAGTACACTCCTGCGTACACGTGAAGCTTAATACGTTTTTCAATATTAATGGGTTTTAACGCCGGCTGGTTACAGGTTTCGCATGGGTGAGGTGCGAGCGCGAGGAGGACGAAGACTGCCACGCGGTTCTGAGAGATGCTGGAATTAAACGGCCAAAACTCTGCTATGCCTATGTAACTTCATCATCTATACGAGTATACACTTTAATTATGGCCACATGGACAAATGACGTGTGTGTTAGTAAGAAGCTTAAGATCAACGGCCAATGGAGAAGAGTTAAGTTTTTCTTTGCATTTTTTGGGGTTTGAATCAGGTGTTGTGCCAAGGGTGGAGCCACAACTCAAATTGCAGTATTGGGGTCAGTCCGTCTCTTCTTCCATCTCGCATTTTATCCAGGCATAACCTAGAAGGGGATGAACAGGGAATTCGGGATATTTAATTGAACGGAGTCCAGATTAATTAGCCAAACGAGAAACGAAGATAAAAAAAAGAATTCTCTAGAAATTATTATCACCTGGAGATGGTTGTCTCACGGTGCAGAAGTAAGTGCAGTACTGAGGAGAAATCTTCTGAAGAGAGAAGCGTAATTTAGATTGCGACACTACTTCGTTCAACCTCTCCCACTTGTGACCAAGAGGCAAGAGCGGCGTGTCCAAACTCGAACAAATCTCTGCCGCCTTTACCCAACATCGATTTGACAATCATTAGAGCTCGCAGTTGGGTATCGTGTGAAATGCCGATCACATTCATTTCCACCTGATACTTGAGTCTCTGGTACACAGCTTCGTCTTTCACAAGTGCCCACCTGAAGAAAACTCATATGCATGCAGTAGAACCTGAAAAGGTCTTCCTCAATATTTTTAATCCTTGTGTCGTAGATGAAGATGCAGCTAATTACGTACCCAAATCTACTGCCGGCATGGCCGGTGGCTTTACCAAGGGATCGAAATCGAAGATCATCACATCATCGTCTGCCGGAGCTGGGATTGCTGTAAAATGAGGCCAGTAGTAGACGCGATCATGAATCACCTGGGTATTGGGGCCTGTGAGTTTGGGTTCCCTCAAATGTCCATCTGGGTTGTTCGGAGATGTCACGAATTCGATGAACTTGGTGGAATTATCATTGTGGTTTTCCCACTGAGCTGTGTCTAGCTCCTCCCCACTCGAAGTCCCTTCCGTTGAAAATCTCGGTTTGAAGTCTGTAAAACTGTCAACATATTCTTCCCCATTTTAGAAAATGTAATTTACTTTGATTCAATTTTCAACTAAAGAAATCAAGCTCAGGGTCTGAGACTCAGAATAATAACCGCATAATATGGAACTTTGGACGCGACTTTGGCCGGAGATCCGGCAACACTACTGGAACCTGCAGAAAGGGCATAAACACAGGCGATTAGCAGCTGCATGGCACCGACACCGAAGACTATGTGTTTCCCGGGGGCGTTTGCATTTCCGACGGTAGCATGGAGTAGCCGGAGATGCCTTTCGAGCTCCACCGAGATCAGGACATCAAAAGCGAACTTAATAGGTTATGCCCAATTTCCGGATAGGACTCGTATATAATCAGGCTGAAAATCGGAGCAATCAGCTCCCCTGTAGCATCCGTAGCATTCGCAGACGGGTTTCCCGTCGTCGCGCAAACCGTCCAAGAAGGCACGGCCGTGGCCCG